>CM061355.1:21529153-22854153 GCA_030867105.1 Liasis olivaceus | reverse complement strand
GACAATGTAGATACATGCTAGCAGAGCTTTCTATTAATGCCAGAGATCTCCAATGAGCTAAATTTGCTCGGCAGCATCGATTTTGTCAAATAAGCTAGCAGAATCTATGTGCTGGAAAGTCTGCCGTTCTCCGTCAAGAGATAAACAAAAGTTAACTTAAGTGCCATCCAGAGCCTAAAGGGAAATTATAATGAATAATGGCTAGAGTTTTGTTTGTGGCTTGTATGCCTCCTAAAAAAAGCTAAAAGCTTTCCAGCCTTGAGAAGTCAGCAAATTCTTCCACCCTCTTGAAACTCTGTGAGCAAAATATGTCATGAGTGGAAGATAAATTTTACTTCAGACTTTTCATAAATCTGCATTTCTTTGGATCACAGCAAATCATTAATTGACCTCATAAGCCATGATTAGTGAACAGATTAAAAATATAGCAAAAGAATAGAAATATATAATAAATGCATGAGTATAGAATATTTGCTGCATAAATATAAATACAGATACTATACTTTATATTCCTCACATACACGCACGCATGTACAGAATAGATATATAATATGAAATCAAGCAGCAAATGGTGTGTGAACCCTTCACCTTTCTGTTGCTTTTGCAGGCATTTTTAGCTCTCTGAAAAAGGTGTAATGGGAAGTGTTGGAGAAAAAGCAATTCCCAGTTTACTCTCATTCAAACTCTAATTATTGAAGCAAAACTCAGGGTCAGTTGCATGCCTTTGACCCACAAAGCACATGTTTTGCATGTTGAATTCCCAGGATCAATCCCTGACATCACCTGGACAAGCCTTCTTGAAATATATTTTGTTTGGGCTGGTTGGACTGCAAATGTGACTAAATACTGTATGTTCCTATCATTTAAATAAAAAACCTCTTGAGTGGATGCAGAATCCCTATCCTTTATCACAAGTAACTGCAGCCATAACATCAAAGATGGAATTGAAACCAAGAGATCCAAGGCCAGAGTCATTTCCTTGAACCACAGTCCTCTCTTTGGAACGAAGTCTAAACTAGGATATCTAATTATGGGTTACCATGGCACAACATGAAAAGGCTTGTCTTCTCCCAAAGGCTTACCAGCTGAATTCGAAGATTGTTAAAATATCTGAGTCACCACTCCTTTTGTAATCAAGCATATCCTTTCCCTTCCCTGAAAACTCTTCTAAGCCCCTTTGTGATCTGGAAATTCCATAAGCCCCCAGCAATATTTTAAATGGAGCCTGTAGAGGAACATCTGTCTCTTAGCAGCATTTCTCACATTCCTGACTGTGGGCTCCCTGCAGTTTTTTCTTAGCTTCTCTGCATGCTCCTTCCTGAACTACTTACATCCTGGTTATTATTTCCCAGACCTCTCCAGAACACTTTCCTTAATCTCTCCATTTTCTGCCTCAGATCTCCATCTTTGGTAATCGTATCTCTGAAGCGTTCCTGATAGAGAGGGCAAAGGGATGCAGTTCATGCCTTTTCCCAGTGTTTGATGAACAGATGGGATTTCATAAAATATGGGATGTACTTCACAAGCAAAGACACTGGAGAGAAAACTCACAGTATTATTGCATTTCCCCTTTTATGACTGCTACCATCTGGCTGAGACTCCATCCACAGCTCTTCCAGGATTTCTTACCTAAGCCATACTATTTGCACATGGTACACATGACATGTGTTGGCCCCCAGCCCATAGTGAAGGAAGTCTGGTGCCACGTTACAGCCATTTTGCTTTTCAAGTGTTGTGCCAGGATCCCTAAAGCTAAATTCTTTATGTATAGGCAGTTGCAACCAACCAACTTCTAATGTATAAGCAGGTATAAAAAAATGTGCATCTTTCTAGAATCTTTCACGAACCTGGAAATGATCTAATTGTTATATGAAAACCTGAACTGCAATCAGATTTCTTCTATTCTCTACCTGAAATTGCTGTTCTTTTCAAAACACAACTCTGAATCTTCCTTTGAAGGGTGGTGCTTTTTTGTAGTCTAATGGTATGAAAACATGCTTTAAAATGTTGATGACTGACATAATTAGTTTCTTATGTTTTGGACTTCTGCCTCTATTGGATATAGGTTTGCTAAATGTTTTGATGAAGAGATTAATATGAACAGACTTGCAATCAACAATTTGAGACCCGTGTTCCTAAAGGTAAACTCAACTGAATTCAGCAGGAATTACTTCTAAGTAGAAGTGCACAGGATTGAACTGTTAATTGTGCTTCCCCAACTATACCAGATTTATACTTTATGTTGAATTTTACCTGTGTTTATCCTTTGATGCAAGCAAAAGTATTTAAAATAAGCTAGAGCAGGCAGGATTTCCTTACAGGCAGGCTGTGTGGTGAATGCAGATGGAGTCTGTCACATTCAGTTGCCTCCAGCTGTTGTTTCTTTGTCTGCCCAACCTAAGATCAGGGATGAAAAAAATTCAATGATCTTTGTCAAAAGAGGCCATACTGGCCTTCCATAGACATCCTATGCAACGGGCTTTCATTACCCTCTATTATGCACACAAAAGATGAGCTTGCAACAGCATAACTATTACCATGGACTAATTCAGAAACTGGGTCTCAGGCTGTAATACAATGAAGGGAGAAGAACAGTTATTTCACTCTGCTATCAAATAACTTTGGGATTCAATTATCGTTCATGCAATAGATAATCTCTTCCTCGCTATCTGCAGATGAGTGATATACACTGTCCGCCATATAATATAGCATACTCTCATAGAATTTTCTCCCTTTAACTCTACTCCATGCTAACAATATACTCACTGTGTGTTATTCACAAAGTCAGGAAAAGCATCTTTACTTTCATGGACATTAATTATATTTCTTTGCCACTCAGTATTGTGCTGGGAAAAGAGACATGGCTGGGGGGACTCCATCTACTGGAACAGGTACAACTAAAACACATAGAGCACTTGACTGCCAACATATGCACCCAAGTTCATAAGATTGTATACCTATGGACATGATGTAAGGAATTTCAGAGGATGGAGGGGAAACATCACTTTTTAAAGTTGTAATTTTTCATATTATAGGGGATGACCAGTAGCAAGGGAGATGGCTGGAATTACAATTGAGTGCACCATGGGAACACCTGAACCACCAGGCTGGGGACAGATCATCTGGAGAAAAATCTGTCTAAAGAGTTGATACCAACTTGATGGCACATAATCAAGGCAGAAAGTAAATTTAACTGCAAAGCATTAAGTAGGTGGGTGTGTGCATGTACATGTATGTGTGTGCATGTACATCACTTCTGTGAGGATAAGTGCCTTTGGGTTAATCCCCTAAGGTGAAGAATGCTATCATTTACTAAAGAGAAACCATTGCATTGTCAATATAGCCCCAATAGTTGAGATTTGACCAGGGGGATCTTTGATGCATTTTATGCTTCTATAATTTATTATGGAAGACATGATGGAACCTCATGAGATCAGCTTGGAGGAGACCTCTCTCACCTTCCTTGGCAATCTCTGCTTGCCTGTTATCATACTCTAGCTATTTCCCATGCTGCCTTTTGCTAGTTTGTTTACAGTCTTGTTTCCGTATTATTAGCTGGCAGGAATGAGGGCAGATGGCAGCAGGTGGTTACAGCTGAGCTGTCACACTGTGCTGTAGCTGGAATGCAAAAAGCTGCAGAGATCCGCTGCCTAGTGTACAGATACTGGACGGTGGCCAGCGTCTTCTCAGTACAATTTTTCTTTTAAAAAAAGGCCTCAAGGGTGTAGATTACATTTTGAAAAACTGTATTTTTAAAATGTCAGGAACAACTCCCCCCCCACCCCAAGTACACAAGCAAGGACAACTCTCCCCCCCTCCTTGTAGGCAGTGTGCACAGGCGCAGGCATGTGAATGTAAACCAGGTGTAGAAAGAACATAGGAGGCTAAAAAATCTTATGTGAGTCTTGCAAAATCAGTGGAAAGTGATCTGCAATGCTTGATGGTGCAGTGGACAAAGAGAATATTGAGATCTTCCTTCTTTTCTCAGGGTATTTTTCATCTGCAATACTGTTACACATCGGATTTTTCCAGAACACTACATTGTTGTATCAACTTGAAAAAAGCAGGAATCGTATAAAGTGTGGATCTTCAATGGGAAATATTGAGGTAATTGGTTTTTTCAATTTTAAAAATGTGGTTGTTTAAAATATTTCTCTGCTGCTTTCCATAGAATGGAATGAAATAAGGTTGGCAGACTTTTTTCACCACGAATGAAAACCAATAGACAAATAATAGACCAAAGGCAACATGCTGATTTATTTATTTTTTTACATCACTGCTGAAGTTGTTCATTGTGCATATCATGGTTCTTTCTCTTATTAATGTATTTTATAGCAACACATAAACAAATCTGGAATGATCTGTGATTCTTTCATATTTGGGGCATAAAGATTGTTACCTGTAAACACTGGATGTGGCATGCAGTGAAGGGATATGTCCAAAACATAATGATTATACTTCCACATACCTTTTATTTTACATAACGATACTAGCTGTTCAATATAAAGAAGGAATAATAGTAGCTGCCATGCCATTGTGCCCATACAAAGTCTCTTAAACATGTATCCATCCTGAGATATCCCACTGACAGACTAATGCTATAAGTCTTAAAGTATAAACAACCTAAAAAAATTAAATTATATGAAAAAGAAAGATCTTGAATGAAAGGAGAACAAGTTCAGGAATATTGAAAGAAAAGCATTTATTTACACTAGAATATAACCATAGTTCATTCTCCTAAATGTGGCACTATAAAGTGTGTGTGTGTGTGTGTGTGTGTGTGTGTGTTATAGTGAATGCCTGTAATTTGGTAAATGTTGGTAAACAAATGTGAGTACTAGTAATCTTAGACAAATTATGTGGGAGTCTGAAAACTGAAAAGCGTATCAGTGAACATTCAACTATGTCAAAACTGCCTGTGTCCCAAAATGGAAAATATGGGAAATGGGTCCCTGTGAGCATCTTAGCCTTCTAAATAATTTTCAATACCTTCAGCTTTTTTATTCAGCAACTTGGGATGGAGTCAGAGGCATCACATTCTGGCAATTCCACTCTCATATGACAGGGAGATTCTGGAAGTGATGCTACAAAACCGTAGTATTTGAGATACAGGATACAAGAAGCCTTCGTTTTATCACTATTTTTATTTAACATTTATATTCAGTGGCTGGAAAAATTTTGAGATTTGGAGAGAGATGCTATGAATATGCAGGTAACTATTACTTTTATAACTCTCTCACTGTTTTCCATGTGATCCATGTGTAGTGGTGGATGTCCTAAACAAGGTGTCTTGAATTATTAATGGACTAGATGAGGCGATTAAGTTGAAGTTTAGCCCAGCTCAGGGATGTTTGGGTGGATGGTCTCTCTAGTCATGGACGTGGTATTCAACCAGCTATGGATACAGTTGCACTCTGTACAAGTCACGTTTGCAGTTTGAGATGCTTCTAAGTCCAGCTTTTTTTATGGATACTTAATTTCATTGATGCCATGCAATGTCTTTTACCTATTTTAGTTGATATGTCTATTTAGTTGAAATAAACATTGTCAACTTATTAATACATCTCACTTGTTTAGGTCACAATTTATATCATACCTTTCAATAATGTTTTCAAAAAGTAAAAATAATTTTAAAATGAAATTATTACAGTCATTGTCATAGTATAATAATTAGCAATAAAAATGCTTAGCAACATAAAACAATTTCAATAGAAGAGAATCTACTCAGTGAATCTGAGTCAGAATCTAGATTCAGTGCCACACTGAATCTACCAAGCTCAGAGAGCACCAAGGACTTCATAAAAACAATTTGCTGAAGATAAATATATATATATATATTCTAAAATGTCTTTTCATCAAGGTGAGTGCCAAGAGATTACAACTGGGCTGCCACCACCAAAAAGACTCTGCTGAAAATAATGTCATTCAGGGAAGACACATGTGAAGACAAAAAGTCCTTCAGGTATTTCAGTCTTAAGCTATGAGGGACTTTCAAGATTCAGATTGGCATTCTGAATCGAGAACCAGTGCAATTGAGAAAAACAGGCATAATATGATGAAAATGCTCTATGCATATGGGCTTTTGAAAAATATTTGCAAACTGAGGCAGCATTTCATAACTGCTTCCTTTGAGGAACCAGAGTTCATCTTCTGTCTGAACTTCTTGGACCTAGCTTGACTTTCTGCAGAATGGTATTGTTTACAGAAGTCTTCCTCAACCTGGGCACCCAACCCGATATGTGGACTTCACCTGCCAGAGTTCTGAATGAAGGCCATGATAGTTTGGGAATGCTAGTAAATGAAGTGCATACATCTGGAAGGGACTGACTAGGGGAAACCTGAACTACAGTATCCATGAATTGTGCACTGAGATAACCTACACGATCATTTGAATTACTACGTGTCAGAAAAGCTAACAGTTTAATTAATTTAGGACTTGGAGAAAGGCTTTTCTTGTTAATTTGTAGCCAGAAACTACTATATGTCATCCAGTGATCTACTGCTAGACCAGAGCTAAATTTATTTATCCCCCCTTAATAAAACCATGTGCACTTGGCTCTTTCTGTTAATGCACAGGTCCTCATTCTACATCCCATTTAGTTTGTTGGGGCAGAGACTGAACAGACAGCCCAAGGACTTAGAGTAACATTCTGTCACGTGAACAGAGCTGAGGATGTATGTTTAATGTGACAGTGAGTTAAATCAGTTGCACTGCAGGTAAGGCAAAGAGAAGTGAAGTGATTTTTAAAGCCTCCACCGGACTGCTGTACCAATGCAAAGCCTTGCTGAAGAGAAAGAGATGAGTGAGACTTTTCCCTTTGTGTCCCTGGGCTAGGTTCCAAGTTCTAACAGCAGCATTGTAAATGACTTGCTGTAGTTCCATTGTATGACTGAGTCTAATCAATAAATCATCTGTCATTTGTTGTTATTCCGGCTGTCACATGATTATATTTCACTATCTATATTTATGGTGTTTAAGGGATTTTCTTGTTGTACCTTTTCCACCTCATTAGTTCTGTATTAAAGTGTGGTTATTTTCAGGTCATAGTAATTGGGACAAAATCAAATTCCATCTGTTTCTGCCAAAAGAAAGAAGTAGAATGAGGTAATTCAACAGGAAATTTCATTTGCTTTATATTATTTGCCTTCTACAGCATCATAACCTCTTCTGATTGATGATGATGATGATGATGAATTGTTAATGGTAATAAACGAAGAGTGGGGTTGTTCAAGTTACAGCTACATTATTTTTCTCAGATCTTTTATAAATGTGGTATCTTCAATCCACAATTCAATTATAAGCAGCATCTAGCATATTCTTATCAATAGGGAAACTGACAAAACTGTGCAAAAGAATCTATACATTTCTTCTCCCTCACTTAGCTTTTTAGTTCTCTAAAAGTCTCATATAAATATAAGTTATAAAATGGCAAAATGGATAAATGGCTAAATCTAACACACAGTACAAGCCTAGGCATGGTGCCTGGTATTGAATATGAATTCCAGTGGGTACAATGGTGATTTACACCATAGTAAATGTATTTAGAAGTACAAGTTTAGATATATTCCATTGAGTGTGTTTTATCTCAACTTGGTTCAACTGGGGCAGCTATAAATGCTTGAAGAAAAATTGGGATGGTGTTCCACAAAATCCAGTAATGGTTAAACGCAAACTGCATGTACAGTAAATCTGTGTTTAACCAGTTTCTTCTCATTTTCGGTGAATCTCTGTGAGGACTGTGTTGATTTGTGGGTTCATGTATACCTCCACATAGTTCATTTACCCTAGGAAATTTTGAACGATTGAAAGCTGATTAGTAAAACCATCAAGACAGGACTGTAAGACAGGCATTCAGGAGAACCACCACCCACTCAGCAGATCCTAAGACCACCAGACTTAGCAGAACTGTTTTACTATCCCAGGAGTCAACTTCTGATAATACCAAGAATTCTAGGGTTTAAACTAACAGTAGTAAAACATTGGAACTGAAACAGAACCTGTGGGACACTTTTTTGAATATCTCCCAAAAAAGCCAAATAGTAACCATGTTTGCATGATACACTGAACCAAAAAGTAGTTGACCATATGAGTTAATTCAGTAAACAGTGTCTGATTTATTAGAAATTATGTTTTATATGAATTCTGTTATATTGGGAAAGGGGGAATCTGTGATATTTTAAGTCTTGCTGGAGTTTAACATCCAGATTTGCCATCTGTCTTTAGGACTTTTTACTTTTTCAGTGTCAAGTTCTAACTAGGACTTGGATGTTCGTATGTAGAGGATATATCAAGTCAAGAATAAATGTTAACAGAGTTGTAACACAGAATACAGAACTTGTCACTGATGCATTTTATCTTCTTTAGATCACTTACAAGCTAGATCACTTTTGAATATCACGATATGGTAGTGGTCATGAATATTTTCACAAATGCTATGAGGGGCCATTTTTAAAAAAAAGTTTATTTACATATTGAAAATATAGCACGGTGAAAAACACTGCTCATGTTCCTATGAGCAGACAGCATTCTTCCTGCATCACATTTCCAGAAAATTAGCACTATTCCAGGACTTTTCTCTCTTTTTCTCTTTCTCTCTCTCTCTTTTTTTTCAATCAGACCTGTTAACTGATTTGAGTTGATTCTCTGAATTTCCTCCTTTGTTGATGTTCTTATGGGTATCACATTCCCAAAGCTTGAGATGAGGGGTGGATTTACATAATGCACTAAGCCATAGGGTTTGTTTGGATTGGATTAGCATGCTGAATGGACACTGCCAATGGTGGCTTCCTCATCAACCCATCCTTAAATTGTGGCTTAATGCATTGTATGATCTTAGCTAAACCCCCTCTATGTAATTAAAGAGTCAGACATAATGATAGTGGAATAAAAATGATACCATGGTCTCATTAGTTGCAATCTCTTTCTGAAAGTGTCACATGAGCATGGCCATGTTACTACCCTCCAGTGCCCTTGGAAGAATGGAATGCACATATAAAAAAATAACAATTCTAGCTCTCTTCAGTGAAACCTGTTTAAGGCCTGATTTTAATTATTAAACAAGAGGTTCACTTTCAGTTTCTGAAATCTTTTCTCATTTAAAGATATGCAAAGTGGAAAAACCATAGCCATTTATAATAAAGAGAAAACAGCACACGATATCTCCATTTTCCAGGTAGCACCAGCAGCATCTGTGGGACTGTGTGTGACAAAATCTCTAAGATGGTGGGTATGGTATTGCAAAATTTCTATGGCAATGCCATACCCACTGGGTTTCTGATGTTGACAGCCTCCAAGGACATCCATGGATGGTGCAACCAGGAGGTGTCAGTAATGAGAGCCAAATGCTCCAGAGCAGCCTCTCGCAGCCAAATACTCTCCTGAGCTTGCAGTTCCCAGAATTGTTTGCCAGGATGACCTTTGGAATTGCAATCTCAGCTAACACAGTGGAGAATGTCAGCTTATGGAAGGCCTGATGAAGAATTTTAGTCCTGAAGCCACGGAACACGTAATCTGTTTGTGGATTGAGAGAACCCACATGTGAGTATTTCCATTAAAAAAACAATGTTTATGAACTAGAAATTAGAGCAGTTAAAGTTCAGTTCATTTATCACATTACTCTTAAGGCTTATAAGGGCTTGACTACAGAGCGCTTAACATGGGTAGGTTAACAACACAGGTTTTGAGAAGCCACTTTAGACACTGTGCACAATTGGACATGGTCCTATTAGAAGGGTTTTTATCTCCTACAATTTCCATGAATAATCTATATACTTGTAATGAACTCCACTAAGTGTAGATCCTTATGGAAGCATTCAAGAGAGAATTATCAGGAAGCTTTTGAAGATAATAGGTGTGACCCGTAGTTCCCCTTCCAGCATCCGGTTAACCTTGAGAGGTATTTAGGTCTCAGAACTGCTCTAATTCGACTTTATTACTGCTGCTGACTTTGCGTCTCTAAAAAAATGCTTGATTTTAGTACGTTTTGAATGGATCCTTTTCACATATTTGGGAGTTGTCTCTGGCAAAAGATAAATTAGCAAGCAATAAATAGATTAAAATAAACTAATAATTGCAGATTACAAAGTAAATAAGGAATTCCCAGGTGCATGCTGCAAGTGGCTTACTTAAGAAAAAGGTTCCAGTGGGGTCGTTGCGTAGGAAAAGAAAATGGAGTTAGAGAAAGTGATTGATTCAAGAAGTGTAGCAGCTTTATTTTTAGAGTAACCATTTTGATTTTATTGTTACGATTTACTTTTTAGGAGGGTGAGACTGTGTAGCTATTTTCCCCAGGCTTTAATTCAATAAAACACGTTACCTAGGCTAGTGGCCGTACGCCCCGCCTCCCGATGCCGAAGTGTTTGGCTTTTCCCTCGCCTCTTTTAAATCAGACGGCAGGGGAAACAGATGACGGCGACAGCAGAGAAGACGACTGAGGCTTGAAGGTCTCTCGCAGCACGCGCCCTTCCACTGGACGGAGCCCGGATGGGCTGACAGCGAGAGCAGCGAATGGGTTCGGCGCTCCCGGTCGTCTCGGCAGATGCTGAGACAGGAAGGAAAGGGGAGACCCTGCGCTCCCGCTGTGATTTGCTGAAGATCGCGCTTGGGAACGGGGGGAGGGAAAGGAAAGGAAAGGAAGGGAAAGGAAACGGGGCGCGGGGGGAGGCCGAGGGCAGGGAAACTCCTGTTTCCTTTATTCGCCTTGAATCACTTTCTCTTGTTCTTCCCTCCGCCCATAAGGGACAGGAAGGAGAATCAGCCACTCGTCCCCGAGGCCGGGGCCAGCGAAAAGGCTGCCTCTAGGAAACCGCTTCCGGACGTTGATCTCTACCAAAGCTGACCACGCGGGTCGTGGGAACTGCGCTTGATTTCGATGCCTTTTGGGCCAGGCTACAGCCCGGAGGAGTGGGAACCGAGCAATAAAGCTCAGGCGCCGCCACTATTGCGAAAGCGAATGCCGAAACCGACTGGGACGGGAGACGCGCGGAAGAGAAAAATACTCGTACAATCTAGATCGCCCTTAGCTAGCCATCCGTGCCAAGATGGGCCAGCCGGAAAGAGACTGCGCTCGAGTGGATGGCGGCGCGCGGACACAGACAGCGCTGGGCCAGGTCTATAATAAAGCTAAAAACCGGACCATCCTCTGGCCATAACTCTGTTTGTCTTTAGTGGTTTTTCTCCCGAGAACGGTGATCTCATGTCACTACCTCACGGAGTGGGTTGACCCAATAGGTTAAGCCATGATGCGGTTGGTATGGGGATTAGCCTGCTATTGGAAGCCAATTAATGATTTACCATGGTGTGCAACCTAGCCAATTGTTGATTCAAACCATGGTTAATCAACCATGGCTTATTGTGCTGTGTGAATATTGCCAGTAAGTGGCCTTAAGCAAGCTATTAGTCACAATCTAATTCATGATGTGCTCCAACTCCAACACTAATTAAATAAAGTAACTTGGTTTAGCTCTCTTTTGCTGCCCCAATAATGGGTCTGCTGAATTTGGGGAGGAAGCCATCCAGAAATATAGGCATGGTTTCCCTCTGTTTTTGGGCAGAAAACAAGTGCAACATAGCTGCATTTAGATCTAATTGCCTCTTTTTCTGAAACACCCCCCCCCCCCCCCATCTCCACTACCTGGAATCTTTGTCCACATTCCTGCAGTCTTTGGCTGCTCCTAAACCAATCTTAAAAGTGTAGTAACCAGTTGTCAAGCATTTTCCCATTCCTAGTATTGAAGGCTATCGTAAGAATTACAAAGATAATATATAGGAAGTATTTTGAATGCTTGAAATGCACTGTTTGCCATCTAAGTATTATTATTACAGCCTAGTAACCTGCAGACATATGTGAGAAAATTAGTATTGTGCTCATGAAGCCTTCATTAAATAACTAAGGCTGTAACAGTCAGTACAATTACAGTAACGAACTAAGCATACTTGGAAATAAGTGCTACTTATTTCAATGGGAAATGCTTCCAACAAAGAGCTACTAGATTTTAGCTGTTCTAGGATGAATCCCTCATGGTTGAACTTACTTCAGAGTAAGCATGTAGACTGTTTCAAGTTGATAAGGGAATCTATATAAACAGAAATTATATACTGTACTGTTTTAATTTGCAATGCTGGCATTCTGTCTTAAAATATTTACTTCTGGGTTTCTAGATTATTTGTGGAAATATAAAGCTTTTATACGGGGTCTATTTTCTTCCTTATATACAGAAACATAGTCATCCTGCTATTCTCTTCCAGGGCAAGCAATGTTGCACAAAGTGCAGAAGGGAAGTAAGAAATAGTAAGCCAAAGAAATAGTATGCCAAAGTCACATGATAGGAAATAGAAGGAAACATGGTTAAATCTCATTTATATCAATACAATTAGTTCTACCTCATCATACTGCACTGGTCTTGCCAACCATCCTTGTTTCCACTACTTTCATATACTACTTCAAGTATGCCTTTTATTCTTTAAACATCTCATCTTTCTTTTCTTCAGGATCTCATAAATTCCATCCCACCAGAACTTTCTCAGTCTTACCCTCCACTCAACTCATTCACTTTTCTTTCATGTATTTGCTTTGCTATTTAACTCTCATTCATTCTCTCAATATGACCAAACCATCTCAACTCCTACATCTTTGGTACAGCTCAGACTTTTGTATTCAATCCACACTCATTCATCATTCATCCATTCTTCACCTTGCCTCTGGTTCTAATAGATGTATTTCTTAAGTAACCCATTCCCAGTGCATTCCACTTACTTTTACAATTCTCCTCACATACACAACTCCTAAGTGTGTCAGTATACTGCATGTATCTTTTAGATACGTAGGCACTATAGGATGAGGTAAGTGATGAAATATGCATTGTAATGTCATGACACAAATCCCATGACTTATGTACTCATTCGACATTGAGATGTAAAGCAGAGTTTGTGCTGTGTCATTTCATTGTCATTGTGGTTACTTGCAGACACCTGTGCTTAGATACAGGCAACAATACTAGAAATCCTATCCTTGCATAGAATAGCATGAGCTATTATGGTTGTGGCATAGGTCTAAAAGGGCCCAAAGCGGACCAATGCTCTTACCATTAGCAGGAAATGCTGACAACATCATCTATTTTTTTCTTCTTAAAAGTGTTATGTGAATGCCTCTTCTTTATAACAACACTCAAAATAACAAAATTTCTAACTCTTTACAGATCTATTCAAATTTAAAAACTCGGGTAGGTATGCAAGTGTCACAGTAGATGGCACCACTAACCAACCTTGGCTGACCTTGCAAAATATAAGCTGGGTTGGACCTGCTTCTTAATTAGACAGGGGACCACAAAGAAATGAAGTCCCAGGTCTGGGAAATAACAAAGAAACAAAGCAAACAATGATACTGGGTTCCTACAGGGATCTCTCACTGGGGTTCCTCACTGATCTTGATCTGATGAAATCTTTAATTTTTTTTTAATACAATGATACATCTCCAAGATTTTTTTTTTTTTTTTTTGGATAAGGATCTTCACATCCAAGAATAAAAAGCCATTATTACATGTGCAAGGAAACTGCCTAACAGAGGATGGTAATAGATAACTGGTAACTTCCCAGAAATTTTCCATGTGCTCCTGTGTAAATTTCTACTGGTGGGAGGAAAATTTCACAGTGCTACTAGGAAGAATAAAAAAGAGAGTAAGGCACCTTAACTACAGTATTTTCCATGAAATTTCGGGGGAGGGGGAGAAATCTAGGCGGGAAATATTTTCCTTCCGTTTTTTCAAAGACTCGGGAGGGAGAAAGGCGCTGGGCACACGTTTAATGGCATTTCCGCAACCAGCCTGCTTAGAGAGAGAGAGAGAGAGAGAGAGAGAGAGAGAGAGAGAGAAGGAAAAAAGGCTCATTAACTCAGCCAGCAGGGCAGATGCAGACTCCGAGGCCCTACAGGTCCCAACTGAGGTTCCAGAGCCAAATTGGGCCCAACCTCCTTGCCAACACCGGCGCGGCCCCCTCCGTCTCGCACAGCGGCGCGTCCTCACATCAGCAAGCTGAAGCCCGAGCGGTTGACAGAGGAGCCCCATAAGGCGGAGAGGGAAAAGCAGAGACCCCCTCCCCGCGCGCGCTCCGTGCCTTTTTATCCGGAGACCCTAGTCGCGGCTACAGAAGAGCCCGCTGTCTATACCGAGGCGCCGGGCGCTAGAGGGCGGGCGGAGAGGCTTCCCTCTTTCCGAAGCTGCTTTGTTATTTCTTGCCCCCCCTCCCCTCCCCTCCCCTCCCCGGCTTGGTCCCTCCATTTCCTGTCTGGCTTTGTGCGGGCGACGGATATGGGGAGCAGCCTCTTCAGGTGTGTCTGCTCCTGGCTGTTTTCCTTCTTTCCCGCGGCGGGGCTGGCAAGAGGGCGCGAGCAGAGGCGGGCGCTCCGGCGCATCATGTGATGAGCCCCTAGCTCTCCCTGGCTGCGTGCCTCATTCCCGCCCGCCTTTCCTTTTTCGTGGAAGCCGCCGCTTTCGCTCCGACTTGTGGAGGCGGCTGTCTAGCTTCAGGCGGCGGCAGCTGACGAGGTTGCTACCTCCTCGCAACATGGACAGCCCGCTGAGCGCGGCGACTGCTGCCGGTCCTGCGCGCTGCCTCCAGGAGCTGCTCGGCTGAGGTGCAGCCACTCGGGAGAGTGCCGGGCGGCGGCGGCGCCTGCAGCCGAAGAGCCGCGCACACAAAGGCGCGCCCGGATCAGCTCCTCCTCAGCGTTCTAACTTGGGTAAGTTTTCCTCCCCCCGCCCCCCCTCGGTTTTCGGTCCCCTCCTTTTCACAATGGGTGGCTCCACCTGTTGAAAGCCTTTAAACCCCTCCCGGGATTGCTGATTTGCTGATCCGCCGAGCAAACAAACAACCAAGCCTCTCGGAAGCTCTCGCTCGCCGCTTTTCCATTCCGAGGGCGACTTCAATCGATCGCCAGCGCTCGTCTGTTCGCTGGAAGGAAGTTCGGAGCTCCAGAGCCGCTGGGAGGCAGGCGGGAATGGTAAAGCGGACTTGATCACCCCGGTGGGTTTCAGTGTAGCGATTGCCGCTCCTTTTTCTGATTTTCTTGGAAGAGTAAGCGATCGTCCTTCCATGTTTGAACAGCAGATGGTTTCCATTAAGGGCAAAGTCCTGGCTCTCACCGCCGAACTATGTGGCTGGCTGGGCTATGATTGAGCTCCTTAGAGCTTCAGGTTTAGTTCTGTGTGAAACTTCCTCAAGGGCTGTGGTGTGAACGGTGATTTTTCCCCCTTCCCATCGCTCCTGTAACCATTAAATAAATACATATGTAGGGAAGGAAGGATTGAGGGGTGGGGATGGTAAAGAAGTTTTTCGGATCCTTCTCAGAACTGGAAGAAAGATTGTTTTTCCTAGAGTTTGAGTCTGTGATTTCTTTCGGAATACCGAGCTGGATTTTATCATGCTTTGCGATCCCCGAGAGTTACAGAATTACCCAACCCTTTCACTCAGCTCCCATTCATTCCTGCTGGTGGGAGTCGTTGGTTTGAGTAGCATTCAGCCCCTTGGACTTGAGATCTCTGCCCCTGGTTTGACACAGTCTGAGGATTTTGAAGGCAGGTTGGGGTTTGTGTTGTTGGGAGGGGGGGAAGACAAAGGCTTAAAACTAGCTCATAAAACACCTCTCTGAAGTGCCTTATTTTGCTGAAGGGAAATGCTCTGTGCTCGGTTTCTGACTCACTCGGTTTATTTGCTTTGGAACAGAACAGGGCAGTTTTGTCTTTGGGGGGGTTTGCTCTGCAGTTATCTAAGTGACTCTTCCAGGCATGAGATTGTGACACCTGCAGTTTCTATGGGAAGGTATTTCATTGGCTTGTCAGTTAATTAGAGCCTAAAGGTAAGATAACCTTCCTCCAGCTGGGGTGCATGTACTACAAAATCAAAATTCTCACCTCTGTGCTTGCTTGAATATTTTATGCACATTCCAAAGATGGCACATTAATAACCCAATTGTGAATTTTAAAGTTGGCAGTGTAAACGCGCTATCTTTTATATTCCGCTTATCCTATTTGAAATTCAGCTGTCTAGGTGGCCTAGAAATTTAGATTGTTCTTCAGTTCCTTTGCCAATAAAGGAAAGGAGGTTACTCTCTTCTAACTTACGCTCACCTGATGTATCTGGCTAGGTTCAACTTTATACAGTATCTCGTATCCAATATATGAACTCAGCACATTTTGGTGAAACAAAATTGCTGTCTTCTTTTCATGATTTTGTTGTGGCTATAGAGATATTACAACAAAGCAAGGTGCCTCTAGAGCAGCAACCTTGTCATATGTGTAGGTACTTGTATTTTAACAGTTTACACCCAGCTCTGGACAGGCTTACTCAGAAGCATACCTTGTTGAACTTTACATGTTGAACTCCCAAGAAGCTATGGCATGCATAGGATGAACTAGTTTTGTGTTCCCCGCCCTTTGTGTTCAGATATTTTCATGTTTCATTTTTAAAGGACCTTCTTCTTCCTGGTGAATTTTGGATTTATTCCTAATGTAGAATTTGCATAGTAGTATCCTTCCAGATGGTGATTGCCAAAAAGTGATCAGTGGGTTAGAATCTAATTGCTTTTCACATGCTGGGCTTCTAGATCATGACATAGCAAGGTTAAAAATACAATTTAGCGCATAATTGAAAATAGCAGTAGCACAACAACTCCACCATAAAAAAGGAGGAAAAGCTCTGATTTTGAAGAGGGAAAGATGAGACAAGTGACTGGGAAACTGAGAGTGATGAGATAACATCACTCCTTTGAGGTACAAGCTTTTGTGATGAGGGTAAAACCTAGGAATGGGAATGCTTAAACAATAATTGGTTATAGGTTGTGTCTAGACTCAATCAGATTTTGAATAGACATATTGAAATCAATGTCCAGGGCCTTTTTACAAGTCTGAAAGACCTGGGGCTCTATGCCCATTTCAGTAACCACCCTCCCCACTTGCTTTCCTACATCCAGTATTGTGTGTGCAAGTGTGTTTATTTTATTTTAATATTTTGTCCATTGCAGACATTAGCCCAGTGACCGGAGGAGGAAGTATTTCCCTCACTCATCACAACTAAGGATAATATGATCTGAGTAGCTGTATATAAAGAGCAGCTTTCCGTTTTTTTGCAAACCATGGGAAAATGTCTAGCTGAAACTGAATAAGGCTTGGTATTGGATGTCTCTATGCCTCCTGTAAATTAATTATGTTTTAAGATGTTAGCAGTCTCCCTTCAAGATCCAAGTTCTGTGTCTACTGTGTTCAACATATAAATAAAAACTTCAGTGTGGAAAAAACTTCAGTAGCTTGATATATTGCAATACAGTGTTGATGTCTTGATTAAAATATGTTGATCCATCTCCAATCTCAAATGCTAAATTATACTTTGTTTAGGGCCCTCTCTATGTTTGAGACTAAAGCATTTGCTGCCATCCCCCCACTCCCCCCATCCCCTTTTAAGGCTCTGAACTGACCCCATGGATGAGCATCATTTAATTTTATGCACAATTCTGGAGAGTTCTTTGCACTGTTTCCCATTGTAGAATTCCAGGGCAGATATATAGAAACTATAGGGTACACTTATAGTTGATAAATCTTGCTATTTGAACATCAGTTTACACTTTTATTATTCCACAGCTTAGCATGTAGGCTTAATGATAAGCAAAATAGATATTTTGCTTAAGGACCATGCCTGCTATTCCCTCCATCTATTAAATCATTCTTTTCTGGTGGAATCATATAGACAGCTAGGTTCATACCCAGTGCCATACTGTATTTTTCTTGTTTCTGGGTTAACACATTGCCATTGTGGTTTGTAAGCCTTGTTTTATTAATGTGTTATGTGAATCTGCCAATAGCGATGAATTCAGAAATGTATAATTATGCAAACCGTGCTTTAGTATTGTATAGATACAAGGATATAGGTTAGGAACATGGGAATAATAGTTCCTTGCAAGGTATAAGAAAATTGTTGACTTTGTCTTTGATGTTCCTTTGCTGACACATAGGAATTCTGTAAAATTAGAAAGTAG
Source organism: Liasis olivaceus (assembly GCA_030867105.1). Taxonomy (NCBI): domain Eukaryota; kingdom Metazoa; phylum Chordata; class Lepidosauria; order Squamata; family Pythonidae; genus Liasis; species Liasis olivaceus. Next base: position 22,836,130 of record CM061355.1, on the reverse strand, counting down.
ATGACTTTATGAAGGGTTTCCTTGATCATTTTCACAATTTCAAGATTACAACAAAACCTGGTTGGGTTTGATTCTGTTGCTCATCTCTCCAGCTTTGCTTCACTTCCTACAGTCTGTGTTCAGGGCTCATTCAGGATTGCTACCTAAAGATTGAAATGGTAGTTCCCTTGCTAATTAAGTTGGGTCCCAATCCACTAGGATTTCATTTAAGTTGCATTTAAATTCATGGAGACTGCAGAGAAGGATTACTGTTCTATTGCCCAACTATTACTCATTTCCACAGGTTGGATATCTATTATTTATTTCTGTTTTTTTTTAATTTTGTATCTTGCTATTCCCCAAAATAAAACAAAGAATATAAAAACATTCCACAGTAATATAAAGCAAAACAAAGAATAAATTAAACACAATACATATACACAGCGAATGTGGCAGTACTCGGAAATTGGAATAATTTGATGAGAGCATAATCCATCAACCAAAACAATACTATGAGGTCCAACATTGCTGGAAGGAATCTCAACTAAAACTAAAAGGGGTAGGGCTACTGCTATCTTAGATGCAGAAATCCAGCTGACCATTAGATGGTAATGAAAAGTTAAGGTTGTTAGTATCTCTTTGCTGCCATCTAACAGCAGTTTATTAGGTAGCAGCCTTGTAGTCCTGTTGGCAGACCACGGAGGGAAGCTTGCTAGGCCCCTATTCAGAAGAATATTCCTTAAAATAGGCATCATATTTTATGATATTTTCACAACTGAAAAACATCTTGTTCTGTTGAACTTCAGCCAGCAAGGATACATTGAGTAGAGGATATGCAGGAGAAGGTGATCCTTAACATATTGGTTTCTCAAATCATTTATAGCTTTAAAGGGAGCTGAATTGAAATAAAATAAATATGTGTTAGTACAGATCAAGCAGAATAGGAAAGAAAGGGTCCAGTTGGCCTATACCAGACTACAATCAGGCAACAGCATTTTGCACATGAATTATATTTGTGGATTTTGTTAAAAGTAGGCCAGCTCCACTTAGAATATTTTGTCATAATTGTAGCTCTTTATCGCTTCTTTGGTCTGCTATCTAAATTAGGACCTTTGTTTTCTCCTTAAGAGAGACTTTGTTGATGTTGAGGATGGCATGGCTCATATGTGCAAAATCTTGGTTTGTGTATTCTTTTTCGTATGTGTCTGCTTGATTATAGTGCTAGAACGGATTTGTTCTCATTATAAACTTTGCTAGTCCTTGCCTCAAGGTTCTAATTTTAGTCTTTAGGGCTGCAGTCATTTTAACACTTTCCACAGAATAATCCCCATTAAACTTAACAGGGCTTTCTTCTTGGTAGACTTGTACTGTATCTCTGATCATTCTTATGCCTCATTTTGCAGCAGTAGAATAGAATATCCAAGAACAATACAGACTATTCCTTCCATATGCACAGACCGCTTTTTTTTTTTTAATTGAATGGCTCTGTTGTATGCCAAACTAATAGATTTATCCATGTCTTCACTCTTCACACACAGTTTCAGCAAGGTTATACCAGATCTGTACCAACTGCTAGAGGTTTGGACAACAAGGCAGATGTGGACTGGCTGGCTTCAAGCTTATACATTTATTTTTTTTTAACTAGAAGCCTGAGGTAGATACAAAATATGGGGGAATGGAGGACTTTTGCTGCTGCCATTAATTGAAATTCAAAAACATTTTCTGTTCTATTAGTGGTTATTTAGAGTTCTAGTAGTAAACACAAGCTATTAACCTTTGCATTACAGATACTTGTTAAAAATTAATGCAAGGATTTGATTAGCATGCATAAAAATGCAAATCTAACATGTCTGGTTATTTAATAACCTGGGCAGTATTTTTACTTTTTTTCCCCCCACCCTTGCAGCTAATGTATTTTGATTTTGGCCAACTTCTATAACCTAAACTGTGACATAATGCAACAACAATATAGTCTTCTTTCTTATTTTAAAAATTCACCCACAAAATATGTTTTTTTTAAACTTTCCAGTTTTCATTTTCTTTTTGCATACATTTCTTTTTTTAACCCTTTGCATGTACATACATGTGTGCATATTCACACCCATGTATCCGCATACACAAGAATGTAAGAGGAGCAGAAGTGATTCAGTCATAGAGACAGGTAATAACTGATAGAGAAACACTGTTCTTTCTCATTGGAACTCACTGAGATGTTGTCACAGATCCCTAGGAAAAGCTTTGGTTAGATATTTAAGGTAAGATGGTAAACATAACTCTACAGATAATCTTTAGAGTTCATGTAGGTTCAATAGGGACTCTCCTTACTCTGACTTCACTATGTAGCCTGACTGAAGCTGCAATCTACAAAGTTGCCTTGTTGCTTGGCTGTTTAATATTACTTTTTGACATTATTCATTCAAAAAGCTTGATGTCCAATAATTGTTAGTAGATCAGCTTTTTAAAGTAGATCATTCAGTATTTTAGCTGAATTAGCAACATGGCTAGAAAGTTCATTTCTCATACATTTGGTTTGCAACACATTATGACTTCATTAATTGCCTAATAGACCTGAAAAGGAGGATCAAACTAATTTTCTATAAAACTTTGGCATAGAATAATGCCTGCACCTTTTACCCTTTGTCTCTACTTTAGCTGGGGTTAAAAATTATAAATCAAGTTAGAGATTATGACCATCAAATGGAGGATGACAAACCCTTGCAACCCTCCCTATGCAGAATGGCCGTGACATTGGTAGTCCCCCCCCCCATAATTTGATTCTTGTTCAGAATTTGGTAGAAGAGATTATGAATAGTTTTAGTGATCTCACCAAACTATAGGACTGAATAGCTGTCTAGAAACTGCAAACATCTGTTACTATGCCTGTCCCAAAGTGCTTAGTGTTTGAGCCAATTTCAGTCTATCTAATTATAATATTTCTGAACAAACTTTAACAGATTTCTGTTACGGTTCTGGAATACTTATGACATAAGTTGGTGCAATCCATGATTATTCTGTTGAAACATGTTTGCAGCCTGGTCTCCTGGAAGTAATGTAAGAAAATATTTGTGTCTTTAAGATTGGAATAGTAAAATTGTGTAGGAGGATGAATTGGTAACATAACACAAAGTAAGTATAACTGGACATAACTTTGACTGACAGATAATTCAGCAAAGCACTTTGTATATGAGGGGTTTCATGGTTATTATAGCATTTTAATTTTCCTTGGACTTCTTTCTTATCAGTAATAACAGAAATAGTAGCTATATGGGTAGTAATACATAAAGCAATAATATTAAATAAACATTGCAGGCTTTTGAAGCACTGCCAAAATGCTGTAGCTATGTTGCCAAATATAATATTCTTAATAGCAGTGTCATAATATTAATAGACATTTTTCTTCTAGTTGTGCTTTCATTCTTCAAACAAAATGAAGCTCTATAGATGAATGTCCACTGCAGGATTATGCAGTTATCATATTTAAAGCCTGATCATAGTAATTTTTATAACTACAGAAAGGTTGCCTGTAGAACAAATACTTTTGGATGATTCATGTATGAAATATGCAGGGAAAAGCAAAATGAAGTGAAGAAATACTTGCATTGCACTTCTTTTGCTGGTCATAAAATCTCTGAAATCGCTGAAATAACGTAATGGAGTTTATGCTGTTTGTTTTGAATCAAAACTAGTTTTCTCTACATATGGCACCTCTGAGTTCAGTTTCCAAGGTTTCCATACTCTGCACATGTTTGAAGTGAAAAGTATAACCTGAAGCCAGAGATCTTGTTACCCCTGAATATCTTAGATATGGCCCCAGAGACCTTTTATCAAGTTGTAATTTTGAATGTGACAAAACAGAAAAAGCATTAAATGCATAACTAAAAAGCAAGTGTGTTGTTAGTATTCATTTATAATCAAATTTAATTGTATATGTAGAATCATAGAGATGGAACAGACCTTACAGGGTATTTTGTCCAACCCATGCTCAGTACAGGATCCACTACATAAAGCATCTGAGATTTTCCTTTTCTTTTGATTTGTCAGCTGATTAATAATTTTCACCAATTCCTGAAGTAAGAGCTTTCTTTTTATTTGCTGTACCTTTAAGGGAAAGATAGAAATAGCCATCACCCATCCAGTCAATTAAAGGAAAATAATTCCTGCTTGGTCGAGCTATGTCCTCCCTCCCTCCCTCCCTCCCTCCCAAGGAACTATTTCTTTTTCTCTATATCCCTTTTGTTTTCTTCCAGGAGGAGGCTAACCCGGTTTCCTTCTTTCCCAGGCCAGCATTAATAATCCAGTGCTATTGAGTAAGATGATTCTTTCTCTCCTCCCTTGACTGGAAACCTTTTTTCCATTTTCTTCCCAAAAATACAACCTGCTATTTCTTTATCTTCCATTCACAAGCAAAGCTATGCCACTGCCCTCCTTTAGTACAAGTGTGTGTGAATGCTACATCTTTAAACTTTCTGCCTTCTTCATTCTAGTGAGAAGCCTTGATGCTGTTCATCTTTCTGTCATTTAACTGAATGTTCTAAAGTCCCCATTGACTGCTAATTTTTTAAAATCACTGTGTCAGCCTTTAATTTGTTAACTGCTTAAGATATGTCTTTGTCTTTGTAAAGTATTAACTGTAGCTATTGAGGGCAAAGTAATTATTTCCTCATGGTGTTTGCCTCTATGTCATTAGCGTCAAATATATTATAGAATCATTGATTGGAAAATACCTTAGAGGTTATCTAGTCGGGGCATAATCCACTAGAACACCTCTCAGAGGTGACCATCAAAAACAGAACTCACTGCTTCATGTAGCAACTTGTTCCACTGGCTGACATTCATACAGTCAACAAGTTTTCCTGATGTATAGCTTGAATCTACTTCCTAGATTCCTATACAAACACATATACTACATTCTATTAGTATAGCTATGCCACTTACATTCATCCAGATTGTACTCCCCTTTGCTCCTATTAAGTGGGTTGTACAGTGATCAAGAACTAGTTCAGGACTGATCCTTTCTACCTTTACTAAACCTCAAAAGGTTTACAAAAACCAGCTGTTATGGTTAAGTTATCTCACTGAAACTCAGCAAATGGTTGTAGCCACTAGAGCTTTCCTAGCCCATAGAAGAGAAGAGGTAGGGAAGAGGACCTTTGGAAGGAATGTAGGGAAAAGGAAAAGTCTGTTAACATCTTCCTAAAGCAGACCACCTGAAACTAAATTATATTTCTCATAATTGATTTTTTCAGAGATGGGGTTAGATGAAGCAGGAAGAGATTGGTAGGAGAAAACTGGAGAAGCAGAGAGGTGAACTGGCAGGACCTTCTTTGTCCCCTTAGCAGTCTCTTCTTTTTTTAAAAAAGTCAAGCTTTTTAGAGTGCAATTCCATCTCTGCTTTCTCTAACTGGTTCTTTCACCTCAATTCTGTCTATATGGCAAAGAACCTTTAATATCTTTTTTTCCCCTGACTTTCCATATATCTGATGACAAATTGACACCGAATCAGTATCTTTTCCCCTTGAGTCTTTGTGATTACTGCCTAGGGTTCCAGTTGCACTGAATTCCACTAAAATGAAGCAAAGGTTCACACTTTAAGCATAGCTTCAGTGTTCTTTTAATCATGGCATTTATGGATGAAGGAAGCCTATCACACACTTTCCATGCTCCCCAGCTTACCTTTGTCCTTTTTTTCTGGGTGGGTAGCACATTTTCAAACAAAATGTATTGGACCGTTGTCATCAACCACCCCTACTTTTAAAAATGACTATGGGTGGTTGAGAAGCATTGTTGAAAGTAAAGAGGGTTCTACAAGCAGGGGCTTTCCTTTGTAGTATGTCAGCTTCTCTCTGGGTATTGAGAGATATGCCTTTAGGAGCATTGGTATCCTGGTCAGGACTTGGCCTGTCTCTGCTTTAGGAAAATCATTCAACATGCTTTTCTATTTGTTCAATATCTACACACTGTGAAAAGCTTAATAAAATCCAGTAGGTATTATCAAAGATTATTATGCAAAGTCCATTGTTGTACTAACTTGGAATTTCCAGAAATGAATAAATCAGTTCAGATTATCTTGAAATCAATACTGCATGTTTTAAGAATTCAGAATTAGTTTTTAACTGCCTTGTTGTATACTCTTGGGAGGAAGTACTTCCCTGATCTGAATTAAAAATCTCTCTTGAACAACACACATTTTCTTTCCTTTTTTCTGTAATAATCTGTAAAGCGGGAGTGGACAGTGGCATGGAGTTGGAGCTGGCATTAAACATTTTTGGTGGAATAAGGGCCACAGTAGTGGGAGTGGGACAGAACCACATGTATGTTGGAGGCATCAAGATTTTCTTCTGTTTATCTGCTTTAGCAGGGAGGAATTTGAGGATTTTAGAAGGTTGGTTTAAAATTGTTTTAAGGCTACTTTAGGACTTACATTACTCTGTGTTTCCTGCTTCCAAATGATGGAAACTATGCAGTCAGTTTTTAGCAGTTGCAAGTATTGCAGATCTGGGCGGTGAAAAAAAAAGGGTTCAGCTTCAGCATTGCAAGTTGCCGATTCCTGATCTGAAGTCAGGTGACTTTTCACTGAGCTATAGTTCTCTGAGAGGGATATCCTCAGAAAGACATTTGTAATACTTTTTAGAAATTAGAGACAGGACTACTTGTCTTTTCCCAGGATTTAAATACTTGTTAAACATTCTAAAGCTCTTTTAAACTGGTGTGAATTCTCTATTTTTATTTTCTTGCTATGGTGCTGTAGAAATAAATTTTTATAATCTGTTTTCCTTTTGTGTGCAAGACATTCAGAGAATGAAATTAATGTATTTTGGCTTTTTATTTCTTTAGGATATTTATGAATCAGGTTTTGGAAAAGTTTGCAGGGCTGCCAACAGTCCATATATACTTTTTAAAAAATGCATCAGTCATTACATTATTAAATACAGAAAAAATAAACATTCATAACAATGTCAACAATCTCATATTCCATTGTATAGATAAATATTATTGAAACTGAACAAAATTATATACGAAGAGGTCAGAAATTCTTCAGGAAAGGGCCAGGCCAGGCATTCTGGGGGGGTTGTTTTAAAGTAGAGTGCCGTCACACACACAACAACTCCGTCCTTTTCTTTATACTTCATTTTGGGAGAGGTGCAAAGTATAAGATTTTGACCATCTCAGAGTTTGGCTAGATAACATGTGAAGAAAAGCAAACCTTACGAAATTTTTCTTTGAAGCCTTAAAGTAGCTTTTTAAGTTAAAATATTATTTGGCCTGGAAATCTCTTAGGAGCCAGTGCAGTTAAATAATATATTTAAAATGGTTGATATTAAAAATATTACAGCTGTGATCCAGATTTACTAAAATTTTTGGACCATTTTGAAGAGAAGACACATATATAATGTATTGCAGTAATAATTTAAATTGAGGAAACGTTGTCCTCTAAAGGGGGAGTTGATAACATGAACTGATAGATCATTAGATTTTCTTTGGATGGATTCAACCAGCTATTAAATGTAATGGGCCAACTTGCCCTTGGTTACCTTCATCAGTCCAAAGATCCTATTCAAGTATTTTAGGGGAAACACTTTGAAGTGACTCAAGCATTTGTAATAAACATGTTGGTAACAGAGATGCATAGACTTGCATTTACTACGCAGGACAAACTTCCCAGGATTGTTTCTTTCTTACAGTTAAAATACTTTCAACATTGGTATTTGTGCCAATTCAGATGGATTAATTTCCACATCATCATAAATCTAGGAATCATGGAATTGTTGGGTTGTGGGGTCTTTTTTGGTAAAAACAGATGGCTGGGACATTGCAGCCAAGACATTCTCAAGTTGTTCTGGTCTTATACTTGCTTTCCCACTTCCAGTTTCTTGGCGTCATTCTGAGAATAGGATTCTTGTTCTGGTGGTATTTCTTAAAAAAGAATGGGGTATATTTTTAGCCTTGTTCTGTAAACAAGATTAAAATGACATATCCTGTATCTCTTGTCTTTCAATAACAAGAGTTTGATTAATTTATGTGAGAGATGATTCTGTCATACACTGATGAATGTTAAACGTGAGTAGCTGTTGAAAACTATTTATTGGGGGGAAAATGGTGAACAGTAAACCATGTACTGAGAAATAAGTGAAATAGGTTTTCAAGGGGGCTCTTCTGTGGAATAATATAAGAGCCACCATGGGCCTTATAGTGAATTGACATTCATTTTGTAGATGAATAGTGGTAATTATCCAGAACCCCTCAAGAAATGAATGTTGTGGAATATCATGTCCATAATTTCTACTTTTGGTGGGTTGTAGCTCATTAAATGTGCTACAAATAGCAATTCAATTTGTTTTTTTATCACTGACACAGCATGTTGTTAATGCTCATAATGTAAAATGTAGGATCAGAAAGATCCTACATTTAGTAAGATTCCATCTAGTTCTGTTCTTTTGTAGATCTACTACTGTATATTATTCTGTTGTAAGTGCAGTCTATCTGCATGCATAAGTGTTTGTGTATGTGTGTTTGTATAAAATATTATGGTATAAGTGCAGAAATTCTACACTAGAACAGGACACTAAGTGGGGGGTTACATAGTAATATTAAATAAACTACTCTGGGAGTTTGTTATCACATTGTGTTTAGGCGTAGGTTTAGGTTTAGGCTGGCATACAATACATGGCCAATGGAGTAAGCTCTTAAATCATCATAATGAATGAGAAAAGTAGACAGTAGTAGTTAGGCATTGATTTTATTCATGCCAACAGTTTCTGCATGGCTTCTTCTTGGTAGTTAAGATTAGAGGCAAGTGTCTATCCCACTGAGTATAAATGGCTGTATTTGGTAAAACTGTGAATTTATTAGAATTACCCTATTTTAAAGATCAAGAATTCAGATACTAGCAGCATGGATATTTTTCTTTCCCAGAGGAGGTGTGAAGACATGTTTGAAAGGTTCCTGAAAAATATTAATTCACACTTTATTTTGTCTCATATGCAGATAGTGAAATATTTGCATGTCATCATTTTAGGTTAACCTAACTTGAGAGATCAGATTTTGTTTACAATGCATGGTGAAAGGTTTGAAACTGGTAAGGTGGGAATCTGTGGTCCTTGCTACAGAGAAAAGTGTTTTGTAAACAAGGAACAGATGCTGGAAACCTTGAAGGCCAGAAGTAATCAGCAACACTGTTGTAGAAAAGATAGGAGAAGCTCTAGGATTTAAACCTGGAGGCTGACTTATAGAGAGGGCAGGATTCCATGGAGCTGTTAGACACAGAACTTCTTCATATGTGTGGCTTCCTAACTTTCTGCAGTAAACCCACATGTCTACCCTTCCTTTTATTGATTGGGAAAGTGGAATATGGAAAGTGTTTAATCACATTACCCAGTATGCAGTCTTGACTCCTGCTGGACCAGCACATACTTTTTTTTTTCTTAAATATCTATCCAGAAGAATGTTTGTAGCATACAATGGAATTTCACAATGTGTTACAGCCTGTCAAATATGATTGATATACTTTGATGAGTGAGTGAACCTGAATGGATAGAAAAAGCATATTAAGCTAATAAAAACAATACTATTTGTTCTGTTTTCTACTCCTGTGGGAGTAGGAAAAGATTTTATTTCTTTTGTACTACTCACACGCATATTTGAATTTATTTTCCCTTAGTAAGTTACTTAAGAGCCAATGGAAATTCCAATTGTAATTATAATAAATGTACTTTATTTGTTTAAGTAATAAATTTCAAGTCCAGATAAACAATTTACATTTGTTGTTAGTCTCCCCGCCCCAGGGGAAAAAAAACATAATGTCTAATTATTTTATCTTAAGGAGTTTTATTCAATCAGAATTTCAACCAGAAATTACTTTGGTAGCTAAATTTGAAAACGTAGTAAGGTTCCATAGGAGTAAGCTTGCGCCATGTTATTTAAAGGGAGAGGTAACAGAGATTTGCACTATGGAAGCAAAAATTGGACTTTAAAGAAGCAGAATAGGAAGAGTATTAATGATTTTGAACTTTGGTGTTGGAAGAAGTCTCCTGAGAATACCATGGACAGCCAAGAAAACAAACTGATGGATCATTGAACAAATCAATCCAGAGTTTTAACTCAAGTCACAAATCACAAGGCTCAAATTATCCTACTTTGGGCACATTATGTGAAGACCCAACAGCAAGATGGGTAGACTCAGTTACAATAGTGATGAGTGCACCATTGTGAGACCTGAAAGAACAGGTTAGGGACAGATTGTCATGGAGAAAATCTATCAGTGTGGTCGTGAGGAGTAAAAAATGGCTTGATGACACATAATCCTGTTCTTTGGTGCAAAGTACCAGATTCTGATAATCAGTTTTGCAAATGCCATCATGGCTGGAAGAGAGCATGTAAGGCTCAGAAGAGTCTAGCCCTCCTTTTAAAAAAAAAATAAAAGTCTAATATAGCATTTTGAGCACTTGTATAGAAAATTGATGACTATAACACAGGGTTCCAAATCAGGAATAGATAATTATACAAATAATGCAGTGCAGTAACAGTTATCCTCTGGTTAGTGGAGTTTAGCATATGGCCATTATTAATTTGACTTTTAATATTCCTAAAACAATTTTCCATCCAAGAGGAAGCAGGGAAGCAGACTATACGTGTTTTCTGCTGTGCTAAAACTGCTATACATGCTTATATACTTTTGAAAAAAGCAGTTATAAAGGAAGGGTGAAATTAGAATTGAATTTAAATGCCTAGTAAGAACATATTTTATGGAAGAATGGACTGTGACATTTCTGGAGTAGACCTAGTTCCTAACTGAAATAGTTTTCTCTGCAGTGGTATTTAATCACTTCTGTATAACTTCCCAGATTGCAAAGGCTTGGTGGCCCCACAGCTCCAGTGGACACCTACCGTAGCACCCTTGATAAAATACAAAGGCTTTCAGAAATGTCAGAGGATCTCATGAGATGTCAGTGACCCTTCTGATAGCTCAGATGATTATGATCAAATCCTGTAAGATGTTACCTTTCTTTTGGTCAATGGCTATCCAGAGCATTTTACAAAATGGTGCCTGTGACTGGAAAAGATTGTTTAGCCCTGGAAATTGCAGTCCTTTGTGACTTGTTGCCCTTCTGATTCTGAACTTCATTGAAATAGCCACACTGTGTATTTTATATACTTGATAGGAGAAACAGTTAATCTAAATATCCACATAACTTGCTAATAAAGGTTTAGCATTATTCAAGATAACATCACAGGCTTAGTGTGAAATGTGAACCGTCTCTCATGACTCAGCTAACTATGACCAATCTTCCTCCTGTTTAATTTTGTAATAACCTTTGTAATGGCTAGCACATACTTGTTTTTCTGTACCAGATTTGGCTGGAACTATTACATATGGTACTTTCTAATCAACTTTGCAGGTTCCTGCATCATATGTTGTCTTCCTGGACCATAGATAAATTAGGGTAACCTATTGTAAGCCATAATTACTACCCAGAATGTGAAGATCTGCAGCTTTTATACAGAACATTCGGCCATTGTAGCTTCATGATTTTGCTAAAGCTACTTTAGAAGGGAAAGGAACTCAGTTTATGGAAGAAGGTACTGTGTACTACTAGCTTCATTTTCACTTTAGGTTTTGATGTTCCGTGGAAATATTTATTGTATTAAACTTAACTGTATGTCAAGGTTTTATATCGATACAGTATTTCTTTTTTAGTATCATTTTAATCTATGTATTTAAATACATTGTTACATTATTATAAATTAAATTAGAGATAATTTCTCTTACAAACTGGTTATCAAAGCATAGTATTTCAATTGGTGTAAAACACTTTTGATGGTTAGTTGTAATTTTGCTGTTTGTGTTGTGTGTGTTGCTGCTGTCCAGAAATTATAATAGGCAGGTATTCTCTATACTGAATCTTGAATTTATTTTTCCCAGTTGAAGCAATTAGTCATTGTCTTTTCATTTCAATCCTCAGGCCTGCAAGTGCATTTCAGGTGCATAAACAATTGCTAAATTATTGGTGAGTCTTCCTGCACCAACGTAAAGGAGGTAGTCTGGTCTGAGTCACATACTGTACATAGTATCAACCTGGAAAAATGAAGCAAATTTTGTTTTATTATCTTACTCATGCAACACACGAAACTTACATTCTTAAGTTTTCTTAGAATATTTTAGAATAGATTAATCTTGCAAGACCTAATCGCATCAAGACTATATTTTGTATGTATGTACGTGTATGTGTATGCACTTATATACACAAAAGGCATACCTGAAGCAAACAGGTATTCAGTTTAGCTCCCAAAAGCTCAGTGAGTATTTCTACAAATATCTGAAAGGAACCAATTGTCATAAAAAAAAAAATCTCTTTAGTTTGTTTCATGGACCTTGCGCTACACAATCTTTCATGACAATTGTGTATCTAGTAAAAAATGACAACTCGTGCTCAAGTGGATTATCTATTGGCAATTTGAAGGGAAAGATAAAAGCTTTTTGAGATTTTTGACTGGGATTGCACATTTTATTTATTACATTTATTCCCACCTTAATGAGAGCCAGTTTGGTGTAGTGATTTAAGGCACCAGGCTAGAAACCCAGGGGACTGTGAGTTCTAGTCTTGCCTCAGCTGCCTCAAAGCCAGCTGAGTGACCTTGGGCCAGTCCCTCTGTCTCAGCCCTAGCAAGAAGGCAGTGGCAAACCACTTCCAAAATCTTGCCAAGAAAACTACTGAAACTTTCCAGACAGTTGCCACGTGTCAATGCTGACTTAAAGACACGCACACACACACACTGTAATGGTTGATTAAATAAAAGCCACACAACATGCAAAACCAAACAGGTCACATTATGGCTTAGTGTGAAATGGGAACCACCTGACGTAACTCTTGCAATGTACAGAAAAAGACCACCATGCATCTGATTTAAGTTGCTTCAAGGCAGGTGTATATTAAATACGTAGCAGCCATTATTTAAAGCACAAATAGCAGTAGAGAGACACCCTCCCTTTGGGCGGTGGGGGTAGAAAAGTACGGGGGGAAACAGTACAAAGCTGATAAAGGTCAGTCTCGGCTACAGCAGCCACCAGAGCACTACTGAATCCACAAGCCTCCGAGGTTATAGAATTGCCTTAAAAGATTTGGGTTGCTTCTACTTGGCAGCTAAGATCTTAAGCCCCCTTTTTTTAAAAAAGCAAACCACAGTGTAATGAAATGAGAAACAAAACCTGGAATGATTGAGGAGCTGTAAAAGCAGTCCTGAAAGCGTAATCAACCAGTGCCCACAAATGTTGGGGTTTTTGTTTTTTTTGGAAATAGTATCATTTTTAAGCCAGGTATAGAAAATCATAAGCAAAGGTTGGACCAGCTTTATTTCTCTTCAGGCATCCTATAGTGTAGGCCTCCCAATGATCCTAATCTCCCTACGGTAGATTTGCATGGCTGTATTTTGTCAGGCAACCTTGGCGCATGGGAATAAATCTGTAGGAATAAACATTCCCTGTGGTAGAAAGGCCCAGGAGGTAAAAGGGTAAAAAAGTTGAATTTACAAGTAGGCTTGTTAGTATTAAGAATAGGATTTTGTTCTGTTGATGAGCTTCTGTCAGTGAGTACACTAGCAGCCAATTCAATAGTATTACTGCCAGGCATGGAATCACTTTTTTCACAATCTGCTGAATCTTCATTAATTCTAAGGATCTAAATTACATAGGCCAATTAGACAAGCTGGACTTCTAAGATATTAATATGGGCACACTGTGCTGTTCCGTAGGCCCAGTTTGCATCTACATTTGATATTCTGCATCTAAACAATGGATGCACTGTTTTTGTTTTTGTTTTTAATCTAGTTTTGGAAAATGTACTTAGGTTTTCTGAGCTAGGTCTGAAATCATAGTCCATTTCAGAGTTTTTTAGGAGAAGTGATGGATATAATATTCATCTAGAATAGTGTTGCCTTTTGTCCCTTCCTAATGCCTTTTATGCTAATTAAAAAGCAAACCAAATCCTACAAAAATAAACATTTTGTTTTGTGGGCTCATGCAACTCCTGTCTTACAATCATATTATGAAATTCTGATTGCTGTGGCATGAATTAGCAAAGAATCATCACAAGAAATACTTGAGGATCACACATGGGATGGATGCAACCCAATTTCTGCAATTTGTCTGCTTTTCTTCCTCCTTCCGCAGCAGATTTGGTCTCTTTAATGCTCTTGATTTTATGAAACTGAACCCCGGACTAGAACCCTGTGTCTTTTAATATCCCGTCTTTTAGGTGAATGTTTTACAAGATTCTTGCTAATGCACTTGAAGGTCCTGACCTGTTCTTAGGGGGGTTTCTTAACTAGCAAGCAGAGCTGGTAATACAGTACTTGCCACACATTAATTCATTTTCTTTTCCTGTGAGATCACTTCATCACCCTTGGTTTTTAAATCTTGCAAAAGGGGTGGTAATTTTTAGATAAACAAATTCCTTGCCAGGTTCTTCCCAAAGCAGTTATAGAATAAACAAAGCACCTAGCAGCTATTTTTGTATTCCTTCCCACTTTATTTGATGATAGTAGGAACTCTGAACTTTTTTCACCCTCATTGGTGCATGCATTAAGGTATCCAACTATCACAGCAGGCTTAAATTTTTTGTAAATATATGACTGGGACTTAAAAACTAAAATTTGGATTCTTCATTTTGAACATGTAAAAGGTAAGTACTATATAAATGCAATAATGGAGAATAAGTTGTTACCCAAGAGACAACATGTTGAACTTTGGTCTGATAGAGTGTCCAGATTCTATTAAGCTCAGATTTTCACCTGAATTAATTCCCATCTTCTTTCTTCCTCGCTGAATACAGGTAGCCCCCAGATTAAGAATGCCCAGTTTACAGATGACCCATAGTTAAGAATGGAGCCTATAGTAGCAAAATTCAAGTTAAATACACAATGATTTGAGTTAAGTACACAATGGTTCAAGTTCATTACACAATACTACTTATACAGTATTATACAATAATACCATTCTGGCTTACATGCAAAGTCAACTTAAGGACAGACCTTGGAAACTGAACTCGTTCTTAAACTGGGGACTCCCTGTATAGATGTATGAAAGTTTATCCCTCTCCTTAAGGTTACAAGTGTATTTATGTATGAACTATGCTTGCTTTCCTTGTGTAGTTTCTGTGTTCTGTGGTTTTTTGTTTGTTTGTTTCTTAAGTTCTTCATTGTCAATGTTTTATTGATCACTATATACTTAAATACAATTTTAAAAATGGTCATTATTTATAAAGAAGTTTGTGAGAGAATAGGTCTATGCCAAGTCCATTGCTAATCAAACTAGGAAAAATAATGTAAGCAAGGATACATGTTGGGCCCATGCCAAATTCTCATTCATGAAAATTGAGAATGAAAGAACAGATTGGGGTAAAGTGTCCTTGTTCAACCATCTTTTGCATAATGTGTGCTGCAGTTCCTGCAATCTGTTAATTGGATGTCTTTTAAAAAAAAAAATTAGACCCTTTCCTGATGTTAACTTACCCAGGCTGGGATCATAGAGGCAGCATGGTGGTATCATGTTGTCACACAGCCAGTCAGTTCAGACTATTTAATAACACAAAACCAAGCTGGAGTAGTGAAAAAGTATACCTCTCACTCCAGCCAACAGATATCATCTTGGAAACTTCTAGAATAGGAGACTTTATTGCATTTTCCACCCCTGTCAGACAGCATCTAAAATGAATAGGTCAATATAACGAATGAAATCTTCCTACGCAGCACTACTATATTAGGCTGAGGGCCCAACAGTTCTTATTTTATTTGTAAAAGTACAGTTGACTTAGTAAAAATAAGCACTTCCAGCTACATAAATAGCAGTGGACTCAAGCTCAAAAATTATTATTTGGGGACTCTGTTCAGGATACAATCAGCTTTCCTCAGTATAGCACCCAACAGTGTGTTTGACTGTTGTTCCTATAACACTCAATTGTTTTAGGAGGTCAAGATATCTTGATGGTGCCAGATTGGAGAATGTTATATTTTTATATGTATTCCTTATTTCTCTTATTTCCACTTTGACAGTGTTTAAAGGGAGATTTGCAGGCTTCTGAACAGTATGCTGATTACTTTTAGGCATGTTCTTAATGGTAGTCGCCAGTTTAAGACACACACCCCCAGAAAAAGAAAGAAAAGAAAACTTCAAGAGTCGTTAAAAGCATTTTTAATCTTGATAATCAATGTACTTGTTCCACTTCTGAAGAACCCACTCTCTCACACACAGAGACACACATACATACGCTATCCTTATAATAAAGTTGGGAAAGTCTTTGCCAGTGAATTTTGAAGAAACACCTTTGTTGTTTTTGGAGAGCATGTAATTCAAGTTACTGGTGCTCTCCTTGTTTTAAGTTGTGACTTTGTTGGACATGTATTTTCAGAACTGACTTTGTCCTTCAAACAGCAGTGCAAAATTTTAAAGCTGTGTTTAGACAGATTAAAATGGAGCAAAATGGTAATGGCATCTCTTGCACCTTCTTGATCTTTAGAAAATAATGTAAGCCGATACTTCTAAATTTACACAAGTGCAGAATAACAATTCCACCCCCAAAGGATAGAGAAAGCTAGCTAATAAAGAGAAAATTATCAGCTATGATATTGTAGAATGACCCAAATGGCAGGATTAGAAAGGTTACCATATCTTTAGATTCAAAGACAGCATAATACAATGCATTGGCTACATGTATGTTCTTATCTTATGTGGAAAACATTACATCGTTGCACATATGCACCCCCTAAACAGTCATTAAAAAGCTGACTTGTCATTTTAAAAATGCGGAATTGTCATTTCCCCATTTTGAAGCCCCCTTGACGTGCATACTGGATTTATGGTAGTTGTTTCCTTGTGTGTGATTCACTCATCTAGAAATAGTAGTGGAGGGACTTTATTTGTTATAGGTTTTCTTTCTACACAGTGCAGTATGTCCTGGGAAAAGCCAGTTTGACAAGGCAGGGAACTTTGAAAACTTTCTCAGTTTTAAGAGAGAAGTACTTAAATAAATACTGGAAGGAAATAATGCCCCATTCTCTTAGTAATGCAGGAAATTATCCCTCGGCTAAAGATCCCATACTACTATTGCATTAGCATTGAGCAGTAAGAAACAAGAACTTGAACTGTGAAGGTAAAGTAAGGTTGATGGCAGACATCTCTTAATTTTTACACTTTTTTTTTTTTTAATAGATAAATAAAATAGTTCTCCAAGTGCTCAAAGGGGAGTTTAGCTAGAAGGGAAAGAACTATGGAGCTTCACTGTCTCACCATTTTGCCCGGCTCTAAACAAGGGACAGATGGCAAAAACCTTCAGGGCCCAGAAACAAGCAGCTGTGTGACTCTTGTCTGAAAAAGGCAAAAGGAAAAGGCCTAGGAGTAAAACCTGGCACCCGGAAAACCCACTGATAGTAGGGTTTATAGTGGGTGGTAAATCTACTTATCTAGTATTCCCATGTCTGTTTGTAAATGTACAGAGAAAAATGTATTACTGTACCTGATATGAAGCCTTGTCAGAGAATATGATGAACCCACTTTTACTGGAGAAGCTGCAGCTCTGCCACTGCCCCTAAGATCCTGGGCATGTTGAAATGGGGTCTGTTTACTAGAAACATATTGGGCAGAGTTTGATCTGGAAAAAACCATTTGAGGTGCCATGGGGGATATTGAGTTTCCTGAGCCTCCATCTGTACCTGGAGCCAACATAGGATACAGTTTCCCCTTTTTGGAGATAGTTCTCTAGCACTGAGTTCTTCAAGGGTCATGGTGATTTATGGAAAAGTTGTGTCCATAGACTGCTCATAATGATTTAAAAATAATTGTCAATTGAAATTGGGCATAGCTGAAGTAGAATTCTAGAAAGCTCCAGTTAATTTCACTTAGGAGGGTAATTCAAGAAGCAGCGATCAATAATGAGTATAACGTTGTAGCTTTGAATGATAGTCTGTTCAAGAAACTCTTATTAGATTGTGTCTATTGGTTGCACTGTGTTTGTATGAGGAGTTTTTTTCAGTAAATGCTGGGTTCTGGAAGTAAATAAAAGGTTAGCAGAGTTTTCTCTTGTCCAAAGTATTAATCAAATAAATGCAAACTGCATTCCAAAATATTTGAATATGATATAATTTGCTTACTGGAAAGCTTGATACTATAGCAGCAAAACACTGTACTTTATTTTGATACAAAAAAAAAAAAGAATATAAGTTGGAAATGCAGCAGGTATAATACTCTGCTAAATATAATCCTGTGCTATTCAAAGGGTAAAATGCTATACTTTGTCTTCATGATAAAAACCAAGTGAAAAATGACTAGGGTAGGCTGTTAGATAGTATGGGTGTACACATCAGGACAGGTCTTCTTTGACCCTCATTTGAATTGTCTGATTGATTTAATCCAGTTGTTGGTCAGTAAGGATCTCTGGATTGATTCAGTTTCTAAATTGGTCTGTAAAATGAAAGCAGTTTGGGGAGTCAGTTTGACTTGGAAGAAAGCCTTCTTGTGCATGTGCAAAAAAGCCCCTGGGTCCCCCGATCAATTCAGAGGCTACTTGATTTGGTTCCATTGTTTGATCTGGATGATGATTCGGTTAAGAAAGTTGATCTGATTTGGTGATTCAATCACAGTGCTTTTAAAATGAATTTGATCGTGGTGCCTCTCACCACATAGAAGAAGGAATGCTTCTATTTGGTAGCTCCTGTTAGTGCTTTTCTTTATCTCCTTGCTACTACTAAAAATAACATTTTCATTTAACTATAATGGAAGCTCCAAAAGGCTTTATGTCCCAGGTAACTGCCTCTTGTAATATTGATATGAATTCTTTTCTTTGTCGTTCATTTTGACATTGCTAGCACAGACTAAATGGAAGAACTTAATCATAGACAGAGCTATCAGCTATCTGAATCACCCACATGAGAAAGGACGTCCAGAAGCTAGTCTCTCAAAGCACACTTTCCCACTTCTTCTCAATCCACCTATTTCTGGCTTTGTTTTAGAGGTCAGATAAAACCATGATTCACAATTGTTTAACTAGTTTTCACTGTATCTTCCAATCTATACAAAAATAACCATTCATACTTGGAACTACACCATTTGCACTTTGGGAAAGGTGTTTCTGTTACTATAAAAATTTCACCATTTCTTCCAGTGTCATCTGCAAGTGCGCGCACACACACACACACAAACTTTGAATAGTGACACTTAATATACAAGACAGTGGATTTTATAGCATATACAGAGAAACAGTTTGGTCTGGTGGTTAAGGCACCAGGCTAGAAAGCAGGACATGGTGAGTTCTAGTCCCACTAGAAACAAGCAGCTACATGACTCTTGTCTGGAAAAGGCAGAAGGAAGAGGCCTAGGAGTAAAACCTGGCGCTCAGCAAACCGGTCCCTCTCTCTCAGCCCAACTTACCTCACAGGGTTGTTGTGGGGAAAATAGGAGGAGGAAGGAGTATTAGGTATGTTCGCTGCCTTGAGTTGGGTGTGTGTGTGTGTGTGTGTGTGTATTCATTCCTGAGAAAGAACTATTAAAGCATTAAAATACCTGGCTGCAGTAGTTTAATTTTTTTCTATACTTGCAAACCCCAGAAAAAGCGGTAACAGAGATGTATAATGGAGCAGCTATTTCACCAATAACATATTTAATGGAGGATTCATTTTTAAAATATTTTTCAGGAGCCAAATATTTCAACAAGAAGACCATAGCACTTTGAAACAAAATTAGCTATTAATGCCAATAGCAAAGAAAGGTTGATTTTTAAACATGGCTTTAAACATGTTTAGTCATCTTTGAAAATGTGAGTAATTTTTTTAAAACTTATGCCCATCCGAATAAACATGAAAAATCCTGTTGAACTGGTTTTTCAATTGTTCTCTACAACAGTAGTGGCTGCAGGAATAGCTACAGGGATGATGTAGCTGCGTGCTTTTTATGTTATCTAATCCTGTGTGCAGAAGGTACCACCCACAGCAACTGCAGATTTGTTTTTCTTGTGGGAGTCAAGAGCTAGTATGAATTCTTTAAGCAATATGTGAAGAAAATGCTTAAGCTCTCAGTATGTATAACCATCAGCAGCGCAGTCTTCATACTTAACTGGAGGAACAGTTCATTCTTAACAAGGATTTAGAACTGAAGGAAATGTTTGTTGTGAAGAGTCTTGGGAATAACAATCTGGATCTTAATTTGGAGCAGGTTATGCATATTAATTGTCATGGGACTGTTTTAAGAAACAGAATTGCCTCTAAATGCACTTGTTTTCAGTGGCTTATTAAATATACTGCTGTTTTAGATTTACAGTGTCCATAATTCCTAACCACTGACTATGCTGGGAGTTGTAATGTAGAATGTTTGGGTTTTCATGATCCCTAATAAAAATTATTATAATTCCTGAAAAAAACATGGTATGTTCAACAGCCATAACAATATAAATTTGTATATGATATTGCCTCTCATTTGCCCTGAAAAACATTCTGGAAATTACATCTAACACAAGGCTGAATACACATAAACCTCTAGTCCTGCTCAGTCTAACAGTCTTCATTCTCTTATTGTTTAAAGTCCGTGCCCAACAGAGTTACAGTCTGTTATTAGATTATATAAGATGGAGAAAAATTGTTGCAGGACTATTTTTATTTCAAGATTATTTCCTTGAAAGCTTCACTTTTCATCTTCTATTTCTTTCACATTCGTTTGTTTCAACTCAGTAGCTGCTTCTTTAGGAACTTTCCCAGAAAGACTTAAATATTATAGGGAGGGAGAGAGATGCCAAGAGGAAAAAAGACAATAATTGACTGACTGCTATTTCCTTTCCTGGAATGCTCCAGGGCATTCTGGGGGAAAAAATGGGATATTCACCAAAGCTTTTGCTTTTGGGAAAGTCTATCCCTTCTACTTTCTATTCGCCCCTTCCAACACTTCTATTTTCAGCGAACAAGTATTAATATAATGGCACTCTTTCATCTTCTCCGCATGTGTTTTGAATGTGAATTAACCTCTGCAGTCCTTGTTTAGTTTGATTTTTGGAAATCCCAAAACAAATAAATAGCCCTAACATTGGTAGATGCCTTAAAATAGTATTTCAGATGTCATCTATAATAATAAATAAATAAGAGGAATCAGAATTGATTACATGCTCCAAATATATTTTATGGTATGTTAAGGTATAAAGGTGGGTTTTGCGGGGGGCATCTGTTGAATTTGACAGAATAAGGCATTTTAATACAGCTTCTAGAAAACATGTGTATTAGTAACTACCTGTCTTAAGGTTGATATACCTCTGTAGATGAGCCCTGATCTGATGTGAACTGGAGATTTGAGATTAAAAGGGGGCATGATTTGATCCAATGGGAATGTGAGGTTTGTGAAGTACCAGTTTGAGGTACTTCATCAACATTTAATTCAAAAAGTAATTCAGCCATAGACTCGAACAGGAAAATGTCAAAAGATGTGCTTCACTTTGGAGCAGCATGGGAAGAAAGCAGTAAGAACGGTAGACTATTTAGAGACCTTTAACTATGTCAAGGTTCAGCTTGGTATCTCAAGATTTTTATCAAGATATATTTCTCACATAATTCCCATACCTCTTTTAGGCAGAGATAGTATGGATGAGGAAAAGGCAGCACGATGGCCATCAAAATCTTTAGCAAAATATTAATATAGGCAAGTCTCTTCCAGGAAAAAAAATCCAGTACATATTGGCTACTATTCAAATGCTGAAGTGTAGAGGACAACAGCTGTCTTCTAACCATTTATTTATTAATTTTAAGAAGTTGGATCCTGCCATTCTAAGGTTTGTAAACAATCTGAATGGCTTATGCTCATTTCTTAATTTGCCTTTTAGTCTTAATGGCATGGAATACTGCCTTTTAACCTTGAACCACCTAACTTTGCCTTATGGGGGTGGGCTTAGAACAAAGAGGTGGATGGGTGTAGGGCAGGGTTCCCCAAAGTAGTCAATATTGACCCCTAAGGGTCAATGGGACTATCCAAGGGGTCATTATTATTATTATTATTACTATTTTTTAAAGTAGTAGTTATTACATTTTCATATAATAAATGTTTGAGGGTCAGTGAACCATCTGAAACTTCATGAAGGGGTCAGTGAGCTGAAGAGCTTGGGGACCCATGGTCTAGGGTAAAAATAAAATTTGTTATGAAATTATTTAAGTTCAATTAAAATCCAATTAAACTGTACGTGTGATTATTCTCCATGTTTTAAAGAGTTTTTTCTTTTTATAATATTGAAAAGCAACATCCTAGACATTTTTATAGGTGGTCTGGGAAACACTTGAAAAATTTGAGGATGTGTATAGTTCTAAAGCCTTTTGTTCCTTACTTTAATCCTCCCTCTGCTGAGAAATGACATGTCCAAATTGAAATGACCTTTTACCAGAGAGGCATCTTCATAAACACGGTAAGGATTCTGGTATTAAACTGTGATACTTTGCTCTGCCATAATGAGACAAGCTTGGATTTTACCACAAAATATAGTAAGAGTCTTTTGGGCATTCAACTCCTTTTATATTATTACATAGCCATATTGTTTGAGGCCACAGAAGATAGTTTCCAAATAAATACATTTTTCTTTCCTTTCCCAGATATAGTTACTGAGACATTAGTGTTCTAGTGATTTCCAAATCCTTTCATCAGATGGATTTAGCAGTGTGTGGGTGGTGCAAAAAATGTACCCAAGCCATTTGTTACACTAAGTTAGGCGTGTGCTATTCTATCCTGTGAGAAATGTAGCATGTGGGGGAACAAAGGCATCTCATTCATCAAATTGTATCATGGTGTCACTAATTCTATTTTTGAGTTATGAATTGTGGGTGAATTTATGAAAGATGCTGGTGGAAGAACCCATCTGTCCAAATGACAAGACATTAAGAACTTATAGTATAGCAGACATAAAGGCTATTTGACATGAAGATTAAGTCCTTCAAAATATTTAAGGAAGACTTAAGTTGTTAATGTAAGAATTAAAACACTCCTCTTAATTTGATATAAACAACTGGATTTACAATATTTGCTATTTATTAAAACTTAAACAGCGTTACTATTACCTTAGGGAAGTATTCTAAATAGCATTGACAAGAATCTTCAGATTTGTCTCCAGTTTTTTTAAAGATAACAAATCAGAAGTTACATGGTGAAAAGAAGCTCATAGATAACCTTGATTAAGTTAATGGCTAAACTCATTGTCTACATTGTTGCTCTGCATTATTGGAAGATTGTTTACTTCTCCTATTGTAAATGTCTTAGGCTGCTGTCTAAGGTGGAACCAAGTAGAAGCAGCATTTATGCTGCAAAGAATAACATTGGCCCTAAGCTGAATTTAGAAAATACATTTCTGAAGTCCCATGCTGTGTCTAGAAATTGTTTCTTATCATCTTTTGTCCAATATGTCAGCTTATTTGAATGATACATGAATCTATTTTTCTGAATTGCATTCTGTGTAGAACAAAAGGCAGTGGGTTTTCTTTCAAGTACATTTGTAAAGACCATAGTAGTCAAGGACTAGATAATTCAGTTTAGACGATGACAGGAGCATCTTAAAAAGATACCAGTAAACCAGATATGGTTTTAGTTTCTGAATATCTATTAATTACTTTTGAATCAGATTCAAAATTCCTTTGCTTCTATATACGTGCATGTACAAGTCAGATATTGTACCATCAGATTATGTAGTGATAGGTCCAGATGTAATGATTTGTGGGAGAAATTAAAAAAATTTGGAGCCATCCGCATCCAATATACAAAAAAGGAACACTGTGTAGGATGGATGTCCACATCTCTATCTAGTTTATAGTAACTTAATAAATTATCTAGCAATAAAAGAAATCTTCCTACATAGGATAAGTTGTTGAGATTTAGCTCTTTTGAATCTGGGGAAAAAGTATTTTAAAGAACCTAGTATTTTAAGAAATAACCTCTTACAATGTCTGTTCTAGTATGCAAGTATATGTGTTACAAAGTATTTGCTGTTCAAGGAGTTACTTAGATGAGGTGGGGGTTGCAAAATACTGAAGATAGTGACTAACTATCATGCATGCCCTGTAACTCAACTTTTTACTCTTCTTCAGCATTAGATTAATCTCAAAGTAGAAAGCATCCATAATTACCATGGTCTTTTTAGTGACACAGTACATTCCCTGTCCTTATTTTTTTTTCTGTTCCTCTTATAGACCCAGTCCTAATTCTTATCAATAAGTATAATTACCACATTCTAACCCTTACTCTATTTGGGCTGCAAAACTCCATTAAATTACCATTAGATGGTCATATAGAAAGCTATAATTCTTTGTGGCCACTATTAGTCCAAATTTGAAAACAGTGATGAAAGAGGATTTGGTATTCCAAGCTGTCAGCTCCAGGATGAATTCTTGTTAGTCCTGTTTCTACTAATATCCTATTCTAAAAAGTTGTATATATGTGTTTATGGGAATCTGTGTATCAAATTGAGATTCCAGCAGGGCCCATCTGGCACTATATTTTGTCCCATTCCCTTTAGAGTTTACTTCTCATATGAACAAAAATGTCTCTTCAAAATGGTTAAATAAGTATATTAACTATGTTCTGATGCTATGCTGCTTCTGCTTCTTAATTTAATGGTCTTGTAGCTGATTGCGTATGCTTGGCCATTTCTTCAAAGATATAGTGATCAGTTGATGCATAAGTGAATATATGTAATGTGGACAAAGTTGTTCTTTATAGCTGCTGAATTGAATTGATTTTTGATGTGAGCCACATGAAGTTTATAACAAGCTCTAATTTGGTTTTTGAATCAGACTGAGGCATTTCCCCTTCACTTTAGAATTTCTTGAAATGATGTGAAAATTGCAGCTTGAATGGTGTGGCCAGAGGATATAGAGTGCCTCACTAGACATAATTATGATCCATTTAGTCTTGAAGAGGTTGTAAGAGGATTTGTGATTGCAGTCTACATCTTGGAACATCTTCTAATTATCAAGAGCTAGAAGTAGTTTTAGATGGACAATCAGGCATTCATAAATGGTCACCCACTGTCCATTTCAAACTTTGGAGTAGCCTATAATGTGCAATCATGCATTACAAGAATTAGTCGGCATAAGTTTACACAGAATGCTAAATCATACTGTGACTTATCTGATTCAGGTTTAAAGTGTGTAAAATCAGCAATTTTTGGTTTGTAAACCATAAATTGTGGCTTATGTTGTATTCACCTAGTTATGGATTATTTATTAACGACCTTATGTATGTTATCACAGCCTCCTCAGTGAAATGAAGTAATCCCAAAGTGGATTGCCTAGTTTATTAATAAAATTATAGAATTTTAATTAATAAAATATATAATTTTACTATTAGTAGTACAGATTGGATGACACCTTCTTTGAAATAAAAACACATACTTGGTTTTAATAAATGCTGTTATAAATACTGGTGATAAGAAACTAGGATCACCATAAATTCATTTCTCTTGTATTTTACTTGTTATTTTGTCATGTGCTATGTGCTTAGTCAAGTATAAAAGCATTACATTGTTAAATTGAGGTGGACAAAATACATATGTTCTAATATTTTTTATGCCAACTCTGTAGAAGTGTTTCTTATCCTTTTGGTGTAGTGAACATCATAGTTCTTACCCTATACATTTGGAGGATTGACTTGTTGATTTACAAGCTGCTTATTTGAAGTAGCAGTGCTTGAGAAATGCAGATATTTGCTTTACCTGACTTCAAGTGTTCAGTTTTTTGTATAAAATAAAAGTGATGGAATATGGGCCATGTGCTCTCATCAAATTGCCTTTTCTTCTAGTAAAGCAGGAGGCTTGCAGAAAGAAGCTATGAACTACTTCCCCATTCACTTTCATGCCTCACTTTGTCATGTGCACAGACCAGCCTTATGAACTCATCTGTTTCTCTCTTCCTAAAATGAGTTGTAACAGATTAGGATGGCCTATAAATTAAATTAGATAGATAGATAATTACTTTAGCAATTTATCTGTTTTTTTTTTTAAACAGAACTTTCCTGGTCAAGTAGATAACTCAGGAAGGTAGTCTTGTGTAGTGCATGGATGGCCAGGGCCACTGTGACTGATGGGATCTCAGCCCTCCTGACTACATCCTTTGGCTGTGACTCCTTTCTGCATGGGTGCATAGTCCATCTCCCTTTGTTACCTCCCATCTTACTGGAGGAAGGAAATGCCTTGCTTTGGCTCCTCCCTGTTTACACTAGATTGTGAGAGAGATGGGGGTCTCACAGCCTGAGCAATTTATCCATAATTTGGGCATTATTTATTTATGTATCACTTTTATATAGCCACCCATCTCACACAAAGTGACTCTGGGCAGTGTACAACAATTGAATAACAAATAGATAAAAACAATCATTATAAAAGATAAAAGTGATCATTAAAATGCAACGTTATCAAAAAGTTTTAAAAAATTAAATTTTAAATTATACAAACCCCACGGAGAGAATGTCAGTCATAGTGGAGCCATCTAAGAATGTCTCCAGTTCCCAAAGACCCCCAGGCCTGATGACATAACCATGCCCTGAAGGACTTCCTAAATGACAGCAGGGAAGGGGCAAGCCTAACTCCAAGGGGGAGAATGTTCCACAAGGAGGGAGCCATGGCAGAGAAGGCCCACCTCCTGGGACCCACCAAATGCCAATTCCTGGCCGTTGGAACGTGTAGCGTACCTTCCCTGCCAGATCTAATGGGACAGACAGCCTGATGTGATCGGGGAGAGGCGGTCCCTCAGATAGTAATAATGATGGTGATGAAAACAAAAGCATCAAGCTTATTTAAACATGAATTTTATTAGAGACAAGAAAATAGAATAAAATATTTCAATTTATAATAGCCAAATGTTCAAACACAGTTGGATAGGAATACAATTTCTCACTGATGAACATATAAACAGCATTTCAAGCATCAGTCTCCTACTGAATGCTTTGGGGAAACTGTACACGTAACTGATGAGTGGGATCTGGACTCAGATAGCTTAAGATGATACAAAAGGTGTAACTTGTGAGTCTTTGGATTTTTGCAGCCCAGATATAGCAGCCCTACCTGAGATGTTTAAGAATGCAAATAGAATAGCAAACAGACCAAACTAATTTGTCTTTTAGTATAGATACTGGCCGTGGCACAATTACTTCCCACTCCAGTTTCACATGCAAGCATACACAAAAAGCAAGGTGAGCATAATTTGTGCTGCTAATTTAACCTAGGAGTAGATGGATAATAATCCAGTTACATTCACAGTTCAGCTATAGGCAGTTTCAGATTCCAGCTGTTCCATAGGTGATTCAAAGAAGGTAATTTAATTTTCAAACAGCTACTGTATGCCCGTGTCTTTTTGATTTTCTTATTCCTTATTTTGTTCATTTACATACCATG
Source organism: Liasis olivaceus (assembly GCA_030867105.1). Taxonomy (NCBI): domain Eukaryota; kingdom Metazoa; phylum Chordata; class Lepidosauria; order Squamata; family Pythonidae; genus Liasis; species Liasis olivaceus. The sequence goes on along the minus strand of CM061355.1, from coordinate 22,808,768 downwards.
GCCATTCTAGAAGGTTTGCGTAGTCCTTTTCCCCCTAGACAAAATATAGTTCATTATGGATAATACGTTGCAAGGAGCAGAATGGATTTGGTTGGCAGGAACTTACATCTAGGAATATCTGCAAGCCTGCTAGGATAATACATATGATAAAGATAGTTATGCTTCACATTGTCTTTTATTTCATAACTTAATTTGGAGCATCTTGGTTTAAATTCTTCAGGGTAGAGCTGTTCATATGAAAGTAGGTTTCACTCAAAGCAGAATATTCTGAATATTCATAATATGATATAAGGACTACTTATTAAGAACAGAGGACTTAATTTCCTGCATAGCTGGAGATGAGGCTAAGGTGACAACAGCCAGTGTACTCAGAAATTTATTGGATCATGAAATGACTTGACTACTTACTAAGCAACTGATTTTGCTAGGTAGAGATTATCTGTGCAAAGTTTAAAGTGTGGAGGTTGTTAGAGGTCATTAAAAGACAATACATAAATTGTGACCCAAACCTGACATGCTGTAAGGTACCTTCTCATGTACCTTACAGCATGTCAGGTTTGGGTCACGATTTATATAATACTATTAGGCAACCTATGGCTATTAAAGAGCATGGAGCAACCATCAACACTCTAAAATGGCCAAAATTTGAAAGGGGAGAATGGTAGTAGTTTATCCCCAATAGATCTCCTTCCAATGTGGCCACTAATATCTTCCCTAGCATTCTTCCAATGTTTTTGTTACATCTCATGTATTGTAGAGATTTGTTACATCTCATGTATTCTTATATAAACATAAGATATAATCTTATGCTTATTTTCAAGAATATATTTGGGCCCCAGATGTATTCTTAGCTAATAACAATAACTGGTAGTTACAGCTGATTGCATGTGTTTAAATTTGTCCACCTTTCCATGTTTTATAATGGGCTATAGCTACCTGGCAGCTATCTTGTGAATGGGAATAGGTCCACCTATAGTGACCACTTTGTGAGAATGCAAGATATGCTCTTGAAATTTGAAATGGATTCACTCTCTGCAAAAGATGGCAGATTCCTACTGTATACTATGTTTAACATTATTATTTGTTTGCTTGTTTAATATAATCTCAGCCTGGAGTCAGTCTGAAATTCTACTAGAGAACTGTGCTGATTTTATAATTAGTCTTATGGCTCTTCTCCTTTTGAATCTGAAAACCTGGGTCAATCCTCAGCTACCTTCCATTTTATGAGACCATATAACTGGTCATCATTTGCATTGGTTCTCTAAAAAGATTTAGCTTTAATCTAATTTAACCTAGCTTTAAACCCCTTAGATTTGTTTCTGGTATCTGTTGCATGCTTCATATAAGGTCTGCAAAAGTATGAAAGAGTATTTGTTCAACCTGCTTTAAAGATGTAATTTAACTGCTAGGTTGATCCTTTGCAGCAGCAATTTCTTAATGTGGTCATTGCACACTTTCTTATTGTGAAGGAATCAAAGCTTTTATAATACTGTAAGGCCAGACTAGCGTTGAATAGTGCTAATATGTTGTTGAGGAGATTCAGGGTCAAGCCCCCCTTGATTATCTTGCATTCATAGGCCTGTAAGTGCTGTTGGTTCTCTAATAAATCTATCCTTGATATTGATCAGTGGCTCACTTGTATTAATCTTGAGGCAATCAGATGGAAATGTTTTCCTTTTTAAGTTTTTAATACTTTGACCACTATATCTGTTGGTTAGGGTTTTTGAAGCCACTGAGTATATAAACCATACCAATGATAGACACACTTGGAATTTCATTAGTTTTTAGTGGTAGAGTGGTAGGCCATTCTAGTTGTAAGCATAGCAATAAAAGGCCATACATCAATTTACTATATTAAAAGACAAATGAGATTAGGTTCCTTTCCCTGGTTACTCTTAAAACAAAGTGCTGTAATTTCCATAGGTAGTGTTCATTGTTACAGTGAGTGTCCTGTCCTTTTGTGGAATCAGTTGCTGCTTGCATTCAGAGCAGAGGGGTAAAGGCTGAGGAAAGTGGCCATCCGTATTGGAATCTCATTCACCAGCTTAGCAGCAACTTTGTCAATATCCTAGCAAGAACTTGCCTGGGCAAATTTTGATCCTCCATATCAAGAATAGAAGCTTCAAGTTTGACATCCATAATGCTTACACTGGTTGCCTTTGACTGCAATAGAAAAGATTGTGCATGATGACTTTATAAGGTGGATGGGGCTGTTTGGACTACAGGACTTATATCGACCTCTGCTTATTTTTCTGCATATTAATTAAGTGTGCAGTTTTTAAAACTAAACTTTAGTTTAACTCATATGTTTGCCATACCCTATTAAGTAGGTATTGTATAAATTATATCCCCACATTATCTTCCAGCTTGGGAAAAACTATGGACAATGATATAGTCAAGATATGACTTCTGATATCATGAAGACTGTTTACTTAAGACCAAAGAACTAAAGCATAATGGTAATTCCAGCGTGGAATTCCACACTGGTAATTCCACAAGGGCAATTCCAGTGTGACAGGTTTATAATGAAAGTAGTTACTCTTGAAACAATATGCTCTTATATTTAGTGCCATTGCTTTGGTCGATTAAGGTTGCTTTTTTCCTATTGGTTCAAGGTTTATTGCTGAACATTAAAAGCCTTTTATTGCAGCCTTTAGATGGATGATTATACATAAAACTGACACCACTGGCTTTATGGGGGATGCTCTTAAGGCACTGCATCTTAGCTGGCTGGATGAACCAGAGTTTGATGCCTATGAAATTAGATTAATGTATTATACCCAAGCCTTGGCTCATCACAGTCCATATTCCAGTCTTTACAAGAAGATCTCTATGTTCCTTGTGGATGAACCTTGCTAAATTGCCCTTGATTTTGGAACTAAAACCGCCCATGAAATAAGTGTCTATTTTATAGACGTTTAAATTAGTTGTATTAAATAATGCCTGTATCACATAGCTTTGAACTAATTCTGAAAACCTCAGATGGCCACCACCCAAACTTTATAAAGCATGGGGGAGAGATCTGCACCACGGATGGTAAGAGATAGTACTACAATATCACTTCCACTGCAAATTCCAGTGTCAGTGTGTAAGATGGTTGTCCTAAGTTATCCCTGGAGAAACTGGCCTGTTCCTTTGCTTGTAAACAATATAAGTTTTATTCGGATTATAACAACCTTTTTATCTTCAAGTGTAAGGGCTGGTTGAGAACTGAGAGCATTAAGTGCAGGGGTGGGAAAGGGGAGAGAAGAAGCAGTGTGTAATATGCTCTATAAGAGAATGAGCTTAGTAGGAGTGATTTCTGCCAATCTCTCAGTGTTGTGTATTTCAAACTAATTTTCTAGTATTTATATAGAAGATTGATTTGTGTGATGGACAGGTAGTACTTTCATTGATGATATAATCAAAGCACATCTGTTTTGTCTCATCATCTCTCCATTAATCAGAAAAAGAAAATGATAGGTATGATTTTTTTTTCTTACACAAATTGTCTGTTTCTCTGTTACAGAATGTGGAGTAGAAAAGATGTTGCAAAGTTGGTAGGTTTTAAAGAAAATGTGTGTTGAGTAGGTAGGGGTACTTCTACTTCTGATCTACTAATAAACTATTCTAGGAAAATGTCCATTATAAAAAGATGAAAAGCTCTGGCTTCACAATATCTTGCCACAGATGAACTATCAAGCTGCCTATTTTTTGTTTCTTTAATGTGTGACTCAACATTTAAGTTCTGTTTTTTAAATGAATTTTGTTGCAGATGAAAGAATCAACAGTCCCCTGCATGGGATAACTTTGCTTGATTTCCTAAAGATTATTCAAAATATAGTGCTATAATTGGATCAGTAAACATTTTATGTTGATGGCATTTAAATTATAGCAGTAAATTGCAAGGTTAAACAGCTTGGTTTGTTAACAATGAAATCCTATTAGCTCGCAACAGTATTCAGACATTTTCCCTCTGAATGCACAGATTCCTCTAAGATTTATAGGAAATCCTGGCTGTGCTGCCAAAGCTGTACATAATAAAGCTTATCAGAGATGTGAAGAATGAATTGGTTATCTATAATCAAGTAGAATGTGATGTGTTTTAGATCTATGAAATTAAAGAGCCAGTGCCTCAGTAGAGTAAAATCTGCAATTGATCAGCTTTGCCACATGACAAGCAACATTACTTTAAAGCCGGCTTTGTTTTAAATTATTAAAAAGACTTCCTCTTTGTTGCCAGGTGGCTAAGAGCTTTGTAATGCCATTTTCCAGGAGAAGTGGGCCTATATTGTACCAATATGATAGGCTGATCTGATTTCCAGAAGTAGCTAATTGTATAGTAATGCTGCATTTCACTTTTAATTTCTGGATGATTTTTTATTTTTCAGTGGTGGCAACCCAATTCAAATTTTCTCCGCTGACTGCTTCCTGCCTCCCTCGCCATCTTTAACACACACTTCATTTTGAAGTAAAATGGTTACTATTGGCATTGCTGAATTGGAAACATAACCAGCAACTTTGTTCAAAGAAAGCATCCCTTATAAAAATAACATATCCTCAGGGCTCAGGGCATATGGCTCAGAGCTACTTCTTAGAGTCAAGAGTCCCTCTGAATCAGCTAGATGTCCTTTATAAATTGCAGAGCTCCACCAAGAAAAGTCATGTGTGACTATAGATCTTGGACTAGATCCAGTTTTTTATTTCCTGTCCAGCTGCATACCAAGAATATTTAGCAGTACCGTGAGGTCTAATCTGAATAATGAACTGATTACACCTTTAAATCTGCTGTACTATGAACAATGGCAATTTCAGGAATCAGTTTGAAAGGCAGATACTGGACTTGAGACACGTTTAGCTGAATGTGACAATCATGTGGTTGTTGGTTCAAAGTTTATTGTAGATTATCCTTTTCCTTGACTGACTTTATAGGTTTGTTTCTGTTTTGATGTTATTTTGGATTGTGTTTTTATACGTTGTTAGGTGCCTAGAGTTGCCATGGTGAGATGTGTGGCCATACAGAAAGAAAGAAAAGAAAGAAAATTTCTGTACATTTAATAATTATTTGAGCAAATTAGACTGGCAGGGGTAGGAACATTTTTCACACTGCACCTCACATTTGATCATGGCTAATTTTGAGGCACATGCTAGTCTGGATGTAGCAGAGTCAAATCAGATAGGAGAAGCAATGTTCTTTCTTCCTTCTGTTTGCCCTTCTTTCAGATTGGTCTCATGCTAATGAAGCATATAAAAAAGATCCCATAAAGGCAAGTGGAACATTTTTCATAAGCCTCTCCCATCATTTATCTACGTTTAATCCTTCCCTCTCCAGCTGTCCTCTTTTGAAAATCCCTTTTCCTACCCATAGCATTTGCACATAGAAAAAAGTTCCATTTACATAAATGGTGTAGATGCAGGAAGTATGGGGGACAGGATGTAGGACCCAAAGATTCAGTGGGGTCCCTCTGGTAGAAAACTAATTAACTAACCATATGGTAGAAAGACAGTCAGTGGAATAATCTATACCACTGATTTGTCCCCAGTTTACAGTATCAAAACCACTTGTGGTCTGTGGAAGTATTGCTTATCACCCCTAAAGTGGATAAAAATTATAAAAAAAAAAAAAAGAAAGCTGGTGAGATCACCAGATATTTTGGTGTTCTCCACATTTCAGAAGATTTCAGGTGGGAACACTACATCATATGAAATATGTTTATCTCATGAGGTTGCACTCACTGTTTCAACATTAATTTTTATTCAACTATTTCCAGTGGTATCTAATGATTTTGTGTTGCCAAGCCTTGGCATATGTAGGAGTCTCCAAAAGCTTTTGATGAGAATAGAATGATAGGCAAAAAGGTAAAGATTAGAGTCAAAGGTCAATCATCACTTTCGTTTAATTTAGGTATTTAATTAAAAAGCATTATATCAACATTGATAAACATGACAGTAGGTGTGCAGGCATTAGTCACTGTGTATATGTTAGGAGGAATTCCTTGGCACACCCAAGGTAAAGGGGTGGAATGCCTATTTAGGATATGTTGGTACTTGCCTGGACTTCTAATAACAGCTGAATTGGGGGAGAGGAAATAATCAGTATAATCCATATTTTAAATTGAAATATGTTTTTACTTCATGTGTAGTAGTACATTTTTCATGTACTTACAAAACTAATGAAGGTTTCAGTATAACTTACCCAGTGCTTAATAAAGTTAATTGCATGTTACAGATGTTTTATTTTTGAAGTACGAATTAAAGACTTGCATTAAAATATCCTTCATTATAGTGACTCTGCAGGACAAAAAGACAGCTGCATTATTGGGTGATATTAAAGGTCATGCACAATAATTTTTCTGCAACAGACAAAAATTATTATTATTTTCTGATTTTACATGGAGCCAAAATTAATTAAAGCAATTGTCTTCAGATATGTTGATCTGAAGAGATCCATGTGCTGAAGTCCGTATAGCTCAGTCTTCAGCTTTGCACATGACATGTGGCCCTATGCATCACACATTGAGTGATAACTTCTTCATAACTGAGGCCTTTGCTTATATATCTGGCCTCTTGGCCAATCTTGTCAACCCTGGAATCATCCAGATTTAATAGGACTGCCATTTCCATATGTCCTTGCTAAAGGCCACGCAGACTGGCAATTCTAAGTTTTAGTTCCAATGCATCTGTAGGGCATGAAGCTCAGGGCTGTTGCAGGTGTTTGTGTTCAGTCCACGGAGACCTGGGGATAAACAGACTGTGGAATGTTGGGGGTAGAGCTGTGTGGGCTTCACTCACATGGTCACATAACATCTGCAATCACTCAACAGAAAGATAAGTATTCTTAAGACATTATTCCATGGTATACTGCAACTGCAGTGTTTTGTGTGCTGCATCATTTAGGTTATTGAATTTCAGCCTAAGACATTCTTTTCCCAGGAAGCTCACTGTGCAACTTTATGCCATGCTCAGCCTGATCTATCTCAATGGTTACTATGAAAAAAAAAAAAACCCTCCCTCACCCACATTGGAAAATCCCTTTCTAGCTGTCCTGAGTTTGATGAAATAGTCCTAGGGTTTCAGTAATCTGGCATTCAACATTACTGATGCATATTTTTCATTGTCATATAAATCAGTTCTTTGGACACTTGGTATTTCCCAGTGTTGGGCAGTAATTTGAAATGTAAGAAGGCCAAACTGGAATTTAAAAAAAAGTTCTACATCTGTTTGAGGGAATATGGGAGGTCAGTTGCATCCTGTCCCTGTTTTCAGTTTTTTATCTGTAAAGTAGAACAGTTGAATTAGAGATCTCTTTAGTGTAAAGTCTATGGAAGAGTAATGTTCCTGTAATTTATACTATGGGGAAATGGCTACCCATAGGTTCCATCCCTGAATAAAAGGCATTTTTTATCCTTTCAAGATAATTTCCCCCCAGCAAAATTAGCAACATTCTGTCATTCAGTGATTTCATGAATAACTGAAGGACCATTAAAACACTCTAAGAGGAAAATTCCAGTCCTGTGAATTGCAGTTAAAAATGTACTCCTAGTTCTAATTATTTGTAATGTGTCTGAAAGTCATTCAGTTACTTACTTGACAGTGTAAACTGGTAGATATGAAACATTTTCTGTTCATTAACTTTTTTAGGTAGAGTATGACAAGAAACAGGCAAATGGGTTTTATAAACATGTTCGGGAAACAAAACTTCAGTATTCCTGTCTTGTATAACTGGCAAGACATGAAAACTCATTTTAGTGTCTGTATCCATAATGTATGCTGCCATATGCTATATGTTTCTGTTCCTTGTATTTGAGGAAACGTGGGATTGTGATGGTTTGTACTAATTAATTCCTCTTCCTAGTTGTGATATCTGCATTCCTGAGAGTTCTATATGTATTCACCATCATTCCCTTAAATTTTCTGCTTACTCATATATATGTATGTATGTATGTGGTATTAACAATGAATCCTTTCACAATATTGGAAAACTAATATGTCTAAAGTGAGCTTGTTTGGTGTAGCGGTTAAGGTACCAGGCTAGGAACCAGGAGACCGTGAGTTCTAGTCCCACCTTAGGCAGAAAGCCAGCTGGGTAACCTTGGGCCACTCACTCTTTCTCAGTCCTAGGAAGGACGCAATGGCAAACCATTTCTGAAATCTTGCCAAGAAAACTGGAGGGACTAGTCCAGGCAGTTGCCAGGAGTCAACGGTAACTCAAAAGCACCAAAAAAAAAAAAAAAAAAAAGTCTAAAAGGAAGAATGTATCTGTGTTATATAAATGTCACAATTCAACCAAACTTGAAAATGGGCTTGAAATATCTCCTCCCTTTAAGAAAAACAGCCACGGAGTGACACGTCAGTGACACCTTGCCTTCCACTAGAAGGGAATTGTATTTGAATACTGACAGCCAATTAGCTTGGTAGCATTCAGCATAGCCTCATTTTCATGCCTCTTTTGGGACATCTTAGAAATGCATTTCAAAGTTTTATAGCTTTCTCAGTGAAATTATCTAGAGGACTGTCTGATTATAATTTTTGGAGGCATTCGTAAAAGAGTAACACCTGCATGGCTTCTAAATTTGTACTTCCATGCCGACGACTGCTAGTAATTACAATTCTGAGTCATTCTCTTCTGCTCATTGCAGCTTCCTAGTAGGATTTAATTAAAATTCTGTGTCCTAATCTGGCAACAATCTAGTGTTAAAAGCCAAAATCATGCCTTTGCTCATGCTCTTTGGAATACATAGCCCTCTCTTCTGATATGAAAACTTTCTACTTCATATTCATAACTGTTTAAATGCAGATGCAACATTTTAATCAGTTTTAACTTATAGTTAAAATAAATTTACAGGCAGTGTACTGTAAGTTGTATTTGTTTAACATTGTGAATTTAAGTGTAATGAAAAGAGACAATTTAAGTGAAGATTTGGGGACTTCAATCTTCTGTGTTGTCTGCACTTATTCCTATCAGAAGCTGTATCACACTTGCAATATAACAGGGTATTGGGGTTGAGAGATGCTAGGGAGAACAGGAAGAACTACCTCAATTTCTGTAGTTAAGACAAATTATATGAAAAAAACCAAACAAACTTTTGATTATGTACTCTGTGTAGACATCTGAAGCAGGAAGCAAGGAAAGTCAAGTGACAAAATGTGCATCGCTATGTCACAACACCAGCTCTGTTCCTTACATAGTTGTGTGTAATGTTCTAACACAAGTACAAATGGAAGAGTTTATATCATGGCTGCACAATGCACCTTTTATTCTTTTGACAGTACTGTGGTTAGGAACAGATGCCTAGGTACACTATTTTAGAAAATTATATTTGTTGCAAAATTGGCAAGTCTGTTGGACTATTTGGGTCAGCTAACTAACAGCACCTACCTGATCTTGACTGACCAAATCTAATTAGGGTCGAGTCTGGTTAGGACTCAGATGGGAGACCACCAGAAAATTCCAAACTATGAAGTTAAAAGATCATATATGAAGAAGACAACGCTAAACCATTTCTTATAATATTGCCAGGAAAATGGAATGAGTAAGTCTATTAAGTTACAATAGTGAAACTCAATTTGAAGGAGACCTTTGATTTTTTTTATTGAATTATTTTATACTATTCTATACTAAATACAAATATGAATACTATGTTTTTTCTGAAGGTAATAGAGCTTGGCCAGCATTCTCCAGATTTTTTTTTTTTTTTTTTTACAAATACAGGCTAACTATCACTGGATTTGCAGCAGTGCTCTCAACAGGTACTTCGGAAATTCCTCCAGGAGTTGACTGTATTCTTGCTCACCAACAGACCAAATTTTACTCATCTTTATTTCCTAGATTTGTTTCAACTATGCATGTTCAGAATTCATTGTATTCATTCAATAAATAAAGAATCAAACTGCTTGACATTAGTCACCCTTGGTTTTCTACAGTGAAGCATGCCCCATACCCACTGGGTGCAAGATAATGAGAGGTGACCAGTATCAAAGGTTTAGTACTATATCAATCAAAACTGCTATGCTTTTAAGCACAAATTCTCTGTAGGTGCAAGAATTTATTGGAGCTTCTAGTCAAAGCAGATACTTCTGTTCTTTGCTATTTGGCCAGTAGGCACATTTTGAACATGGGTGGGCAACGTTGAACCCTATAATTATGTGTGACCCTTGAGCCCTGTTTTGTGGTCCTTGGAGCACATCTGACTATAATTGCTAAAAATTTTGAGGTAGGGTAGAAAACAGATGGCATTTGTAGTGTGAGGCCTAAAAACTTACAAAGGGCACCCTGACCACATGGGGGAATGACTCCATGTACATTGTGACTGATGCTGAACTGGTAGTCTGAGAAAGCACCCTTCAACTTTCTAATTTTTGTTTTGTCATTTCCTTGGGAAGGAGGAATGCTGATTAAGTTATGTTTGCCAACAGGCACTTAATTAAGCACTAACTGTTCTTTAAAAAGCATGTGTTAAGGAAGACAGGATATTTGGAAGAATTCAGAAGGATGGTGAAAGTAGAGTGGCTTATTAGTAAGGATAGTGTGGGGGGAAGGGAACAACTGCTTGGTACCAGCCATAGTGGCAGCAATGTGTGTGGACTGAAGCTGGCTTTTCAGACGACAAAAATGAAATAAACAGGAAGTGCCAAATGTCAGGGGGAAGGAAAGCCATAAAAAAGAAAAGCTTCAGAAAAATCCTTTTGAGATGCATCTCAGATCAACAGTTAATTACAAGTAGTGGTTCACTGGGAAGAGGGATCCCTTTGAAGTCCTTTGGTTGGGTTTTATATATTATTGGTACCTTGACTCTGTATAGCAAATTAAAAATGATCTGATTGCATACATTAGAAAGCTGGAAAGAGAGACTGAGCTTCAGCTAAGAGAGTATTTGCCAGCCAGATCTTATTAATGTATCCTTGTATCATTCATCCTGTCATTTCTTAAAAGGTCAATAATTAATTCTTTTATTCCATCACATACATGCAGCATCAAGCCATTTTTCCTTTTACATGAATAGACTAATATTGCTGTGCTTTTGGTTTTCATCTGTTTTTTAAAGTGTATATTTTGCCTTTCTGCCAAATCACATTCAAGGTGGCCTTACAAAATGCCATAAAAGTAAAAGAGCAAAGAAAAATAATAAGGAGCACACCATGGTAAAAGAATAGAGTTAAAAACTTAAACATTAAAGATCTCATTCCAGAAATTACAGCAGTGTTATTCTTACTTTTAAATGCTTCAGAATGTTTGCTGTATGGATGATGTTGGTTTGATGACCATTGAATATGCCACAAGATGATGGGTTGACATGTGTATTAGAGAGTTGCTGCTGAATAGGGGCAGCCAACGTTATTGAATCTTCTTATCATTATGAGTAATACAACTATGAGAACTATGATGAATTGAATTTATAAATCACACTGTCAACCATCATGTCTCCAGGGAAATGAACAATAAATGTGTCAAAACTTATCAAACCAACTTACTCCATTAGGGACATGTGCTCTTGATGGGTACATCTTTGCCAGACCTTGATTTCTGCATTGAAAATTAGTCTCGCTCAAAACATTGTCAAAGAAAAGATTGGCTTGTTTTCCTTTGATTCCAAGGACAACACTTTTCTTTCTTTTATTGCTCTAATCCCAAACCATTAAGTTATATTTTGAAATATAAGTAGATGATAGAATATATGTAATCAAGTAAGCCTCGAGATTTGATACTTTGAATGACATGCAAGAAAGTTGCAAGAAAAGGAAATCATTCCATTCTGATGGATTGAGGGAAGCAAGAAATATATATATGTACACACACACACAAACATTTAAAATAAGTTTTATCAAATTGTCAGATTTCCTCACCAAATATTCCCCACCACTGAAACACTGCTCAGTATTATGTGCTTAATCTTACCATTTGATAGCTTTCTACTAGTACAGTCTACATAATGAATCCTACAGCTTTGTCAGATTCTTTTAGATAAGCATTAAACTATCCAGAGTTTGAATCTGAGTATTGGCTGCAATATGGAAAAATCTTTTGATCTACTGTTTTGCAAGGGTGACTCAGGGTACACAACTCAATAATATCAGACTTTTTCAACAAGCCAGAGCTGGAGAATAGCTCCTTAGAAAAGCAGTTAAGGAAACTGAATAGAAGTGAACTTAAGCTTGAACATTTCAGATCTTTTCTTTTCTCCAATCAATCAGAATTAAAACAGCAGCAAAAACTAATCTCTCTCTTGACCAAATGAGCTAAAACAGGGGCAGCTAGTTCAGCATATAAAGTCTTTGAGGGTAAGGAGCTTAAGGGTCATATCACCTTAGAAAGGCAGATAAACACCACTGGTGTTGTCTTTTCACAATTTGCATTATATACCTGCTATCTTTTGGCATTACTTTGATTCCTGAAATGTACTCTCTTTATAAAATGTGTAAAAAGTAAGTAAATATTATGCTAATTTGAAATAAAAGGTTATATGATAAGCTGAATACCATGTGATTTTTCAGTCAGAAATTACCTGCAAGTCTAGACCATGATCTTCATATCTGCTGAGAATAAAATTTAGAGAAGCAACAGGCAGTCAATTATGACTTATAAATTGAATTGATAACATTAATACAGAAATTCGTGTTCCTGTTTAGATTATTTTTGTATTTATATTTTAAAATATGACTACAAGGGAACTGGGACACTCAATGGGTTCACTTTTTGGCTTAAAACAAACAGGTTCAGTGAACCTTGCATAATAATACATGATGTCCTTGTTTAGCAACCCAATTGGGACTGCCAACTCAGTCATTAAGCGAAGCAGTCACTAAGTGAATCCACAACTGGGCTTATGATCTTACTTCAGCTTTTCTTTGCTTTACAGACCTGCAAAGAACATAAATGTGAGGATTGGTTGCAAAGTTACTTTTTCATCACTGTTGTAACTGCGAACACTGGCTGTATGAGGCAGTCACCAAACGAGGTCCACCTGTAGCTGTAAGTTCTAATAGAAGTATTAGAAAAATAAAATATTTACAACAAATTGAACCTGAAATGAATGTTTAAGCATGGAGGCGCCTGCCCAGAATTCTAGCCAGATATACTTCTATGGTACTACATAAATTCCTGATTTTTCTTTCTCACATTTTACCTTTTTCTGAAGATACTTTTACTTCTATTAATTGTACATTTTCTTAAGATAGCTCAAAATGCATCTTTCTAGAATGTGAATGCTATTATTCTACTACTAGGTTTGCTCTAATATCAAAAAAAGATTTCAAAGTGTAATTATATATAAATGTACTTTATCCTTAGGTTTTGGACAATTTATTTTGTGCTATTTTATCAGAACACTTTGCCTGTAGTTGTTCTACTTGTAAAATTTGTATAGTGTATGCTTTATTCTAGGAAATTTGGATAAAATTCTCCCCCAGACAATATTTGGTTAGTTTAATAGACTTGACAAAATACATTAGTATATGTTTGCCGTACTAAATAGATTTGGATTTCCTTTGGAATTTATAAAATGGATTAAGATATTATATGAGTCACCCACATCTAAAGTAAAGGTTAATGGTATGTTTTCTCCTACTTTCCCACTATTTAGCGGAACTAGACAAGGATGCCCACTTTCATCTTTGCGTTTTAACATTTGCGTGGAATCTTGGGCTTGTGCTATTAGATAACACAGGGAGATCTATGGAATAGTACACAACTCAGTTGAACATAAATTGGTTTATTTGCAGATGACATCCTTTTGTTTATTTCTAAACCTCACACTACTATTCTATTGTTGATGCAAATGATAGATGCCTTTAGTAAAATAGCAGGATACTCTATTAACTGGGCCAAAGCAGAATTGATGCCAATAGGTGAAAACTTGGTTATCCATTCATTTAAGGAATATCAATTCCATATTTGTATCAAATCTATTAAATATTTAGGTATCTGTATACCAAAGGATATAACTCGCTTAGCAACATGTAATATAAATAAAATATATGGAGAGGGTTCTTCAGACATCAATAGATGGGAGTCATTAAATCTGACCCTTTGGGGAAAGGTGAACACTCTCAAAATGAATATTATTCCCAGATTCATTTATATTCTGAGAGGAATTCCAGTTTTCTGGAAAATATTTTCATAAAATAAATTTGTTGTTTAGAAAATTTCTATAGGGTATTTCAGTTCCAAGAATATCTTTACAGAAAATGCAATTATCAATTAATGAGGTAGGATTTGGTCTTCTGGATCTGGAGCTATATCATAATGCTTATCTATTGTCAAGTATTAAATACTGGAAGACAACAAGTGTTAATTTTCCAATTTGGACAACTTTGGAATATACATATATAACACCTTTGGTTGGATGGGCAGTATTAGGATTGAAATATACTAACTAATATCTCTGGAAACAATTTCATCTGTTATAAAGCTATGGAATGTAATATCTGATAAAAAGATTTGACCCTTTTTCCCAACTTTAAAAATTGGGAAAAAGATGGTGATATAGAAAAATTGGATGGAAGCGGGGATATTGACTTTGGACCAGCTAATAGGTGATGAAGAAGAATTTTTAACATATGCTGTGTTAAGAGATAAATATCTATCAGATGTAACCCAGTGGTAATATTTACAGTTACAACATTTGGTAACAACATTGTTTGGACCAGTAGCATTTTCAGCTTCTAAGACACCTGAGATATTAGAACAATTTGTTAAATCCTTTAAAACTAAAAAAAAAAACCCCTACTATTAATTTGTATACACATTTGTGATCAATAAATCAATCCAATATGCAGATGTTAAGGGATGAGTGGAATAAAGAATTAGAGGTTTCTGTATTACCTAGACAATAGGAGAGTGTCTTAACTTCTATAGTAAGAGTGTCAATGGACCTCAAACTATGACTTATACAACAAAAAATGATACTTAGAATTTATTGGACTCTACTATGTATAGAAAAGGATTGTCAAAAACAGCATTTTGTTGGAGATGTAATAAGAACAATGCCTCTTTAAAGCATGTTTTTACAATGTCCTATACTTACTAAGTTTTGGGAGAAGGTAGTAGTCTATATAAATATGATTGTGCGATAAAAGCTAAAATTTTCAGAGGATAATATTCTTTTGAACTATATACCTAATACATGGAACTTGGCAACCAGACAATGTAAATGGATTCTCCGTGACCTTACTATGGCCAAAAGACTGATATTGCAGCACTGGAAAGATAAATGTATCGCCCCATTTAGTCAGTGGATTGAAGACCTGATTGCACTTGCTACTTATGAGCAGATTGCCTATAGACATAGACTTTGTATGGACAAGTATAATGAAATATGGGACTCATGTATACAAAATACACTGGGTTAAAAAAAAATGATAGTCACATAACATATACATACTTGAATAATATTTGTATTAGATAAGCATATATAGAATTGTAACTGTTTACTGTTATAATGATATATTAACTTTTTTCTCTTTTTGTTGTATTTTTTAACTTTTATCTTAAAGCACTTTCATGTATTTTTTAATTTCTTTTTTAAATTAAAAAAAATTAAAAATGAATTTTAAAAAAACAGTTTGTACCAACAAATGATGAAGAAGGAGACTTGACATTGGAACTGCGAGGTGTTAATATATTTCATGGCAACATTAATAACTTTCTTGGCAACAATGCAGAAGTAGCTTGCCACCCTATTCTTCCAGATTTTACTTTCAACTTCCTGGTCTAACCTAAGTTATAGGATCCCACTGAACTAATTCCAAGCCAATGACAAGGTTTTCACACAATGTATCATTGATTTTAGGAATCTGTTGCCACAAGATATGGTGATAGCCAACAATTGGGATGGCTGTTAGATAAATCGACAGAGGTTTGTAGGCATTACTGAGACACATGGTTCACAGCTGTGGAGAATTATGCTAGGTCTATTTCATCTAGTAGCACTCTTTTTATGTGCTAGTATGTCATCTTGTCTTTCTGTAGTATAGGACGAGTAGCAAGTGAGTTTTCATTTGAAACAAGATTTGCAAGATTATCCAGCCATGTCCAAAACGAATAGCAAGCATATTTTGCACTGATTATTTCTTTCCTTTTTTTTCTTTTCTGGAAGTATGTATTTCCTGTCAAGTCAGTCAGCCTGCCAAGATAAATCATCTTAACTACAGTATCAAGAATATATTTCTGTATTTGTGCAGAATCTTTATTGCTGAATCTGAGTCTGAGGGAGTAATAGGACAGACAAATCATACAAGGCAGATAAATAAACTAGGTCAGAAAGCCAAAATATTTTTTCTTTAAACAAAATAAAAATATCTAAATATTAATTTAACAACCAAAAAAATTCGCTTAGTACACAAACACTGTTTAACTGCACCTTACTAAGAAGGTATTGTTGATGTATAATATTACTTTCTCTAACATATAACACATCTGGGCAACACTTCTCAATTACATAAATTTCTTCTTCAGATTTGATATCCAAAAATACGGAAACCAAAGAAGAATAGGAGCAAATTAAAACTAAGGACATTGAAAAGGCAGGGAATTGTTTAAAATGGTTCTAATTAATGTAAACTGCTCATTACAGTTTTTAAAATCTGGAAGTCCTATTATCATAGAAAACTGTTTTAAGAAAAATAGTTTCAATATGTTATCAGAAGAAAGGCCTTTTAAGATAAAATGGGCTTTAACCCACAGTCAAGCGACTATAGATTTGCAGCTGTAATGTGCACCGCTTTTTCCCTGGACCCATATTTCTTTGCTCTTCATAATCAAGCAACAAGCAATTGAAATAGCTAATTTCATTCTAGGTTTGGCATAAAATTTATGTAACCGTAACTTTGTTAGAAGCAAATATGCTTGTCTTTAATATTTTCTTGTTCTGTGCATTTTGAGTATTTTAACTTACCTATTCTCTAGTATAGAGCCTAGAAAAGGGCTTCCCAAGATGAGTTGAAAGTGTTAGGAACTAAATTCCATCACAGAAATGGAATTTTAGTTGAAATAAAACCTCATATTATACATCAGAGTAATGATGGTTATCATAATCTCAATAAAAGGTAAACAATTGAGGCTGTGCTAAAAGTCATCAGGTTCCTTTAATCAATGCAGTAACAATAGAAAACTAAGAAAGGTGTTGAATTGCAGCTGGCAGATGATGATGATGATGATGATGATGATGATGATGATGATAAGGGAACTGGGCAGTGAAATTAACATAATTGTGGGATGCTTCATGGTGATCACAATGTCCCTTCCTATCATCAAAGCAAAGTTTGGATAGAAAAGACAAAAGTAATAGTTTCTGATCCAGAGTGATAGAGAATGGTCTCTTTATCCTTTTTCTCTCTTTTACATTTGCTGCCATGCCTTATTCCTGATGTTGCATTTGCTGTATGCATGTAAATGTTTGCTGCAATAAATTATAATGTGTGTGTCAGGAAAGGGCAGCTGGTGACCAATTACCTAACGTTATTGACCAATTGGGGAAGGACTCATGCTTTGGCCAAAGGGGGAATTAATTTTAATTATAAATGAAAAGAAGTCTCTGTCACCTCACCCTAAAACCCTGGGCCGCTGAAAGATTTTCCATAGATACACCTTCACTTCCTGAAAACAGCAAGTCTTCGTTCAACTCAAGATGCATGGGAGGCTTTTCAGCTGACATCTAGTTTTTGGAAAGATGTAGTTTAGGGGGTGTGGCACCTTTTCAAAAATTAAATCTCAGCTAAAATGTAACCCATGCATGTTGAGTTGGTTTGAGTTCAGTAGAAACTGTAGATGAGAAGACAGGGGAACTGTTGGTGGGCATAGGACAAAGTTGTATCCCCACAGCAGCTACAAGTGCATACTATTTTGGAATTAGGTTTGGGGAAAGAATGCCAGAGATAAAATTTATCAGGGAAAAAAATGGCCCAGTTAAATCTTTGATTATTGTAAAGTTACCCAACACATAATAAAGATGGTAGATCCTGTCATGCTCTAAAGCTCAATTACATAAGAGAAGAATTCTGAATTATAACTCAACAAGCCAAATACAAAGGCAAGATCTTCAAATGGCAGAAATGTCTAGCAGAGTCAACAAGTTAAATATTTTTGGATTTCTTCCAGAAAGCTTGTTGCTAGTAGCAGTCTCAGAGGAAAGAGATGTGATTAAAAACAGAATAATTAATGATATCAAAGACTAAAGCAGGGAAACTTCCTATAGTAATAAATCTCCACTTTTAGATGCAATTGTATTCTGTCTTGTGTGGAAATACACAAATATAGATATGGCTGTGATCTGTGAAAAATTATATGTTCTGAGTTTCCTTGTTATTATTATTCAGAGATCCTGTTTGAGATATATTTGAAATAAAAAATATTTGATGTTGCAAAATATGAAAAAGATGCTAATTATCTGAACTGCTGTAGCTCCCACAAGGGGAAAAAAATGTGGTTTTTAAAAGGAAAATTGTTCTCTACATGTAGATTTATTTTTAATACGTTCTGCAACTTTCCCTACAATTAATTGCTTTAATCCAGAAATTTTGCTCTGAAGTATTTATCCTTGACGCTCTACTTTAAAAATGGTTAAGGAAGCAAAGTCTTTTAATGGATTTATTCTGAAAACATAATGACCACCATCACCACCACCATCACCATCTCCTCCTCCCCTCCCCCCCTTCACCTTTCATTCTACATTACCTTATTTGGTTAGTTAAGTCAAGTTATGTACTTACTCTTAATGAAAACGTGTAAGACATTGCATAACACATACAAAACACCATTAACATATAACAATATATACGTAAAAGTATAACATAGAACAATATATACATAGAAAAGAAGAAACATAGTAAAGAGGGAAAAATACAAAGGAAAAGAGAAAAAAAAGAGAACAGAACATTTTAAAAGTGGGGTTTCTAACTGTCTGAACGGTGAATGTATCTACAAATATATTATTTTCACATCTTTACTAGTGCCAATAAATATACTCCTCTATTTCTGTTTAATTAGATATTTGACAACTACATTTTATATACACAATGTTATTTTTTGTGTTAATTCCATGTATCTAAGAAAATGTCGTCAATCATTCTTATAACCATCCATATTCTTGCCATTTAACTGATCCGTAAGTTTAGCCATCTGAGCTAGGTCCATTGTCTTAATAGTCCATTCTTCAATTGTTGGGATATGTTCTTCATTCCATCGTGAAGCATAAATAATCCGAGCCGCAGTTATCAAATGCAGCAAGAGCTTTCCGTGTTTCTTTTCCAGTTCTTTGTCCATTAAACCCAGCACATATAGTTCCGTTTTTTTAACTATATCTATTTCCAACATTTTTTGGATAGTATTGTGTATTAATGTCCAAAATTTTTTAGCTTTCGTGCAAGACCACCACATGTGGTAGAATGTACCTATTTCCCTTCCACATTTCCAACAGATATTTGATGTATTGTTAAACATTTTTGATAGTTTGCCTGGGGTTATGTACCATCTATACATCATTTTGTAAAACCTTCTTTCAAGTTGTAACTCAATGTAAATTTAAGTCCCCTAGTCCACATCCTTTCCCATTGGTCATATTAAATATTATATCCAAAATTGTTTACCAACTTGATCATACAATCTTTAATTTGTACATCTTTCAATTTTAATTGTAATAATATTTTATATATCTTGACAATCATGTGATCAGTCTCGAAACATATTTGACTATCCCACCAACTTGGTTCTTTTATAAATCTATATCTTTTCACATCTAATTTAAATTGTTCATTTAGTTGTGTATACATAAACCAATGGCAAGGGTGCCCATCTTTCTCTAATTCTTCCCTTGTTTTCATTACGTATTTATCTCCTTCATATTTCAGTAGATCGCTGTACTTCAACCATTTATAATTTTCTATATTTTCTCGCCTGACGAAAGCTTCCTGGGGAGATATCCAGAGGGGGAGGCTTGGTGTTAGTATTGGTTTATATTTTCCCCAAATTCTAAAAATGGATCTTCTAATACAATGATGATTGAAGTCTTTATTTGCTTTGATTTTATCATACCATAGGAAGCCATGCCAGCCGAATCTTAAATCATGTCCTTCTAATTTTAATAACCTATGGTTTTCTAATGTGATCCATTCTTTTAACCATATAAAACCACAAGCCTCATAGTATAATCTGAGATCTGGTAGACTGAATCCTCTTTCTTTAGCATCTTGTAATAATTTAAATTTTTATCCTTGGTTTTTTCCCATACCAAATAAATTTCGATAGGTCCTTTTGCCATGTTATGTGCTTACTCTTCAGTGAATTTATGCAATTTCTATAAATGTATCTGACTAACCTTCATGCTAAAGTTTAAGTGGATTACATGGATGTACTGCTTTTCATTAAGTTGGTGACTGGCAGCCTAGTTCCAGAGTTTGTAACATGCCACCTGTTAGCAGAATGCAATTGTGCTAATCTTCCTGTTCTTCCATGCTGGGAACTGTTATTAATTGTCAGATAAAAAGTGGACCTCTATTGCTTACCTGTACCATGTAAGGACTGTATGCTGCAACACCACAGACATGTTGTGTCATCCAAAGGGTTCTTGGAATAGCCTTGTCTTACCCTTCACTTGTCATTATAAGAACTACCTAAACGCATCTAGAATGAAAGAACAAGATATTCCTCCCTTATTTTGCTTTCCAATGTCCTGTCTCTTCATCCTTTGCCCCAACAGCTAAATATAATGCTTCATGGTGGCTATATAGATACATATATACATACATACAATACATACATACACACGAAAATAACTTCAAATTCTGAAGTATAATTAGATGTAGTGTTTGTTCAGTGAACATGCCTTTTAAAAAAACAGTACTATTCTATTAGCTACTTTCTGGATTTCAAATTCAGTATTTGGGTTTACTGTCATTGTAGCTGTGGTTTGAGGTCTGGTAGGTTTTGAAAGCAGCTGTAAGGGTTCTGGACTTTGGAAAGCCTGCTGCTCAAACTCTGAAAAGAAAAATAAAAGGAATGGAATGGAAAAAAAAACATGTGAAGGAAAATGGTTTATTGTCGTAGCCTTTCTTTTAAAGTCAGTAAAAATCAAGATGCATTCTCCAAATATGCTTAGCTTGGTGAGTGTTAATCTTAGGTTTTTGTTTTTCGTGGCTTAGTACAAAACTTAGCCTCATTCATTAGTTTATAATTCAGTGCATTATGCAAACCCAGAAGATGGATTTATTCAGTAGCCAAGTTAACACATTGTGTGGATCCATCCTACTTGAACTGTTAGATACCTAGTTTACACTATTTTGTACTTTTCCTGGTTTACACTGTTTTAGACTTTTCTATTCTAATTTGCAGTTGTTCTAGCTCCACTTCCTACCTACAGTCCTCATGGATACCTCAGAACTCCAGCTATGTGAATTACATGTCAGAATCATATAGCCAGACTTTGATCTAAATGTTTTGTTGTTTTCTACCTTGGATGAGTCAAACTCATCTTTCGTTTTCCTAGTCTGATCCATGGAATGTATAAATCCAAAATATCAAGTTTGATTCTTGGATAACTGATTAATTGCTAATTATTCTTTAGATTATTCCATTTCTAGACTGAAAAGATGAGTATTAAAACTGTTTTACTGACCTTTTGATTGTGTCAGTTTCATCTATTTGAAACAGCCTAGTTACTTTAAACAACTTTAATTTAGGCCATAGTATGCACTGGCAGGGTAGTTATTAACTGATCTACTGAATCCAAATTTCTATATTCCCCACTGCCAGCAGCAGAACTCTGTGTAGTAAGATTCTGTCATCTCCCTAAATCATAGCTTAGTCCAACCATACATCTATTTTTGCCAATTTCCCCCAGTTCTCTAAAAAGTGCCATCTTCCCAAATGAAAAATAAAGTCAAAATCCTGCCGACGCTTGCTCCAGGGCTATTTCTACCATATACTGGCCCCCAGCATTACCTGTTCTCCAAATGAATTGCTTTAGTCATGTCCCTTCTTTATCAGTGCTTCTTTGGTCATTCATTGTCTGAATCCAGTCTACAGTTACCACTTTGTCTAATCACTTGCTTTTTCCCCCCTTATTTCCATTCTCAGCTTTTCTCACTTCTCTTTTATCTTCTAATCACTATGGTTGAAGATTCATTTCTTCTTCTTTGTCAGTTGCTTTTGATTTTGTGTGCTTCTGATTCAGAACATTCTACTGATGAAGGCATTTTATTTTCTAAAGTGGTTTGCTTTGCAACTAGATCATGATGTGGCCAAGAAATGCTTAGAGATAACTGAGTAAATCACTCTTCTAGTCACTGAATCTCTTAATATGCCAAATTAATCAGTTCCCATCACCTCCTGATTCTCAAAAACATTCTTCTTATCTATTTGGCTCAATACTTCATAGCCAGCATGTGGAGTAAGATATGCCAACTGTGGAAAACTACTAGTAAAACAGCAAACAAGTATTTAGTTATGGAAGAGGACCTAATATTTCCCATACCAATAAGCTGTCTTCACTTTAATTAACTGACCTGTCTTTCTCTGTCTTCTAAGTAGCTTCCTTTATCAACTCTTACTTCAGACTGACATTTCCAGAGAGATTTGTAATTCCATTCTGGTTTTATTTTCGTGGTTATTTTTCTGTGACAGTGCCCAACTGCACTGTAAGTGGTAACATGATAAACAAAGATTTTCTGCTTCTATCGTGAAACTCAAGGATGTTCATGGGAATAAAAACTAAGTTTTCTGATGAGACACTAGGGGAATTGAATATATTTGGCCTTGAGAAAAGATAACTGAGGGGGATATAATAGCACTTTTCAAGTACCTAGAGTGATATCCTATAAAAAAAGATCAAGAAAAGTACCGTGAGCCACCCAGAATCATTTAGAATCAGGCAGGAGCAAATAAAATAGATAAGATCCCTACAATCCCAGAGAGTGCAGAAATAATGGCCATGAGTTACAGGAAGACAGTTTCCAACTGAGTAATAGAAAAACAAAAAACTTTCTTGAGAGTAAGTACAGTTTCAACAGGGGGACTGTTACTGCAGAAAATGGTGAACCATCTTTTAGTGAAATTGTTCAAGGGGAACCCGGGCAGCCTTCAATCAAGATGTTTTAATTTATAGTCTTGCACTGAGCAGGGCTTGGATTCAGGGGGCTAAGTGGGCCCTTCCCACTGCATGATTTTGTGAATCTGGTAGCATAATAGTCTGTGAGAATGTCCTTGAGAGACAGGAGGAGCAGGAGCAGCAGACTAGGCAAATGTCAGATAAGAGGCAGCTTAGCCCATAGAAAGAATGGGCACATGGCCAACATCTCAGAAAGGACCTTTCCTACTTTCTTGGACTGTAAAGGTGAGGAGGGAGAGATGTGCTTTCAGACTTGAAAGATTCTGTTACTGTAACCTTACAATAAAGGTAGTGTTAGTACTCATGGTTGGTGCTTCTTGTCTGAGCTACCTCTAAAGGGCTGACATCAGTCTTGCAAGTCTGAAGGTATGTCTCCCCCCCTCACCTTTAGAGCCAAAGAAACTAGGGACGGTCCTTTCTGAGATGTTGGCCACTGTCAGGCCTAGCCCAAGGAACTCCAGGAGACCATGTAAATTCAGTCCAGCAATGTTTATTAGCTACAACCTCTAGCAAGAATCTTCCCAGACTAAAACCCCAGTTCCCAAAGTCCTCCAGCCACAACAGTATGAATTCCTCAGGGAGGTGCCAGTCTCATCCTTTTGTTCCTCCCATGCAGTTCCGGTGAGCTAAGTAAATGCTTATCTCCCTGAGCTTGGCCTTCATAATTCCATTCCATCACAGCCATGCTTCTGTGGGCTAAGCTACCTCTTTTCTGACCATTGCCTAGTCTGCTGCTGCTCCCCCCCACCCCCGTCTCTCAATCTCTCAAAGACATTCTTACAGACCATTACAGATAGAGAGAACCCAGGACCAACTGAAGCACCTCTGTAGTAGCAGTGCAGTAGAACAGATAATCCATGCTGTTCCTAAACTCCATTGTTGGAGGAGTCAAACCCAGGAAGCATATCTAATCAGAACTAGGACTGGTGGCAACATTGCTACCAATAGGATTGTCTTGTGGGAATCCCAGTTTTGTAACCATTGGATACTTTATTGCTATTTTAATATCTGCTAAATCACCTACTTGAAATAGCAGCTGCTTTCCCTAATTAAGCCAAAATACAAATTAGTAGGCCTACTGGGCTTAGATGAGTGCTCAAAAATACAGTAGCTCTGTATACATACAGCTGTATATATGTAGTATATACAGCTTAGAAGCAAAATGTGTAGATTTCAGTCCCCTGGAACAATCTCTAACACGACCATGATCTCATGGTGTAAAACCCAAGGAATTGGGCCAATTTATAGTATCAAAATTCTGCAACAGAACCAATGCAGGTAGGTGGCAGTGGTATTTTAATGCAGTAGGGATGTTACCTTTTCTAGGACCTGTAGTTTGTTTTTGCTTTGTATTCCTATATGCTTGTGTTAATTACTATTTTTGAAAGAGGATGTTGGTAGGGGGTATGGTTTTACTAATTACATTCTAGGGTGAAATTATATGATTGAAAGCAGAGCAGATGAGCATTTTGTTACATTTTATTTTAAAGACATGAGATTGCTTTGGAACACTTATGGAGAACTAGGAACTTTTCCCCCTTCCTGCTGTGGGCCTAATTGCTACATCATAACAACATTTTCAGATTATCCTTTCTCCCTAAGCGTTCATGAGGCAACCATACCTATTATATTACATTTGCAAAAGTACATGGTAGATGCCTTACCGTTTTGTGTTTTATGACTAGTCTATTGACTTTTATTACTAGCCCATTCCATCAGACCTGGGTCTTCTAATCTTAAATGCAATCAAAGTTAATTCTTTAACTTCTCATTCTTAAATGCAATCAAAGTTAATACGACTCTTCCTCCTGAAAACAAGGGAGAGCATTCCTGGATTAATGAAGTTCTCATTTTGTGCAGCAGGTTAGCATATTTGCATTAACATTATATGGCGCATGGGCTAATAAGCACTTTTCTTGGTCAGAATTAGAAGTTGAAGCAGACTGTAGAATTTAACTCCAGCAAAAACTTGGATTGAAGAGGCATATCTGTAAATATAAGTCCCTTGGATAGATGCCTAGAAACATAAGTGACTCATTTTTCATACCTAAAGTAATCACAATTAATTGTTGCTCAATTGAGGTATTACTACAGGGTAAATTCCAGTAAAAACAACTAAGTTTGAAGTTAGCTTCCAGTGGAACTTGATTACATCTAACTTTCAATGTCATATAGTAAAATGGATTTGAGGGGAGGGAGGTGATTTGGAACAGCCGTGGGCATGCATATTAGATCTGGCAGCATGTACTTAAACTGGTTTCTTTAAAGGTTGTCGGTAGGTTCAGCCTATGTGCCCATGCACATTCCAAATCACTTTTACCCTTTTTGAATCCAGATCACTGCAGAGACCCACTGATTCCTTTCAGCTAGGGCATGAAACTTCAAGTGAACATGCAAATCACTAGATACATTTTTCATAGTTCAAGAAGCTTCCCCCCCCCCCGCCTGTGTTCCTCAGTTTTATACTTTGCCTCCATGAAAGTCAGTTGTTTAGCAATTGTTATGGATTTACATTTGGTATGTCTTAGTTCATTAGATTTAATCAGCCACTGCTTCAGCAACACATTAAATTGTGTTTCTAATGCTACTGTTCTTAATTTTATTTTTAGACCCAATTTGCAGCTGTTAGTCTGTTGGATCAATGACTATTAATGAAAATTCAAAGCAGGTTTTGATTATAAATTTTAATGTATTCTCAAAAGCTGTTAAGATTTAATGTGTCAAATCTGTACCTTTCATTAATGGTCATTTAAAAATGTATGCACCTGTGCAGTTATTAGATAGAGAAGGTAAATCAAGAACATTATCTTTTGGGTTATGCATGGCTTCAACTTTTTAAAAACTTTTCAAAATATGTTGTGCTACTTGTTTCCTCTCTATGTGACCCAAATTCATTAAAGAAAAAAAAAGCTAAAAAAAAACTTCACATAGGACTTGTAGGGTTACATTAATCCATATATATTTGAAACTGCTTCCCATTTATTTGCTAAACAGCTATTGTATATGGATAACTAAGAAGAAAATCAAATCTCACTCATTTGTCTCCTAGCAACTACTAGATTAGAATAGCTACTAGACTCACTCTTCATTAAATTCATATTTCACTGCTTTCTTTTTATATGATCCCATTTACATGGTACCTTACACCCATGTGCCTTTAATAACACCCGGTCCATGAATTAAGAACAGTTGAAAAAGCCCTGCTCTTGGTCCCAGAAGTTCATTTAACTTAAAGAACAGTGGCCAGGAACAGGGCCTTGCCTGTGGTAACACCTTGAAGAACTATGAAATTCTCTCTAGGAGCAAGGCTGGCTGATCACTGCCCTCCTTTGAACAACAATTGAAGCCATAACCACCCAGAGTCCCTCTTTGTGGGGGAGTTGGGCGGTGATATAAATTTGATTTATAAATAAATAAATAAATATTTCTACCCAAGCTGTTGTAGGAATGAGGCATATTCTAGAACTAGATTGTCTTTTGGATTGCATGTTCAGTTAGTTTTCTTTGTTACAAGGAAATCTGGTGTAATTTTTGTGCTTAGTACATTTAAAGATTCCTGGTTTTATGTGATGGATTTATTTAAGTTGATATTGTTACTGTTGTTGTTTTTCTTATCTTTTGGGTTTGCCTAGAAGCAGCATAGGAGATTGATTGATTCTCTGGCTGTTCCCTCAATAATTGGCTATCCTTGAGGGGTGGAAAATACAAGACAATGCCACAAATTCTTTTGAGAAACAACTAGACAGGTTGATGTTTTAGGCACTAGCTCTGTTTAAATCATGTTGCCTAGTCCTATCCTGATTAGAATCTTAGCAGCCTTCTGTGCAAAAGAAAACTATTGAATTAGATTCCTTGGCCCAGCCAAACGTTTCTTCCTAATTTTTTTCAGGCAGTTTAAATTAATGCAGTGTTTTGGCTTGACAAACAAAACTGTTTGTTTCTGTTACACTAATTAGCTACTATTTCTGCTCACTCATAGAAAATAGAATGAAAGTTTTCTGAGAACAAACACATATACTTCCAATTAACAGTGTCAGTAGTTCCAGAATTGTACACATGTTCCTTCCCAGGCATTTTGCCCCAAAGCTTGATAAAATGCAGCTTATTTGTGGAGGCACAGCTTTAAATCTCTGCGTTTTTTATCAATGTCTACATTTCACATGTCTGTTTAAGCACAGTAACTTCTACTTTATGCATACACACATGCAGAGAATAAACGTCTAGAAAACCTGAAATGATGGATTACACTTAGTCAGGAGTTTAAAAATAGGCTTTGTACTCACCTGCTAGACCCACGCCCTTAAGAGATGCTGACAGAGGGAGGCAAGGTCACGGTTCACTGTTGCTGCCTCCTTAACTAAAGTGCATATTTTCTTGAGACAGCTGTAAGACCAGAAAAAGGACATTTTCTGTAAGGATGTGCCAGCAGGTACAGTGAACATCTCTTCCAAAGGAGGAGATCTTTCTGCTTCAGATCCAACAGCTGTATATCTCTACTTTGTACTCTATTTACAGTACTGGAAAAGTCTGGTTTCTACTAAGGATTTGTAAAGCTCAGCACTAGTTAATGCAGTAAATTTCTTGCTATTTGATTTCCTTCTCACTCATACTTTTAATTATCAGAATCTGTCACACTTGACTACTAATTAAAAATCATTAGTTTACAGCTGGTTTAGCAGTTGATGAAAAATTGATTCTAAAATTAAAGTTTCCCTCAAGGCAGTCATCTTCAGATTTTTCTTTCTGAGTTCTTTATTATTTAGTAGTAGTAACTTTAGTAGTATCAGTTGCAACCACTGACCAACATTTATACAATTTTTGTAAAAAGGTTACAAGGCTCAAATTTAGATACATAGACATTTTCTAGAAGATTAATAAATAGAAATAAAATGAACTACAAAATACTATAAAGGAAGTAGAAGGATGCTAAAAAATCTAAATACTTAAAATTAATTGACTTAATTATAAAACTACTTTGTGAATAAAGTGCTAAAATACTATGCTACTAAATGAATATGTATGTGCTTGTACATATACAGATGCATGTGGAAATAGCTAAATATGGCATATATTGATTGCTCGAAACTTCTACAGATGGTCTTTAAAAATGTTCCCTAAAAGCACTATTTCAAAATGCACAGTGAGAACAAGGTGTTCTATTTCTTATTATTAGAAAGCAGTTCTGTACTTATTTATTTGAGAGTAAGCTTCACCTGAAGTTAGTTAGACTTTCAGTGTTCATATGATTGCTCTGCTATTGGGTTATGTTTCCAAGCAGCTCAGCTGCCATCAGTGCTTCTGGAAGGAAATGGAAATATTTTTGTGGGAAGTGTCCCAAAATCCATTTCTATTTTTAGTATGCAGAAGATTTAAGAAAATAGTATTTTTATGTGATTTTTTTTTTAATGACTCACCAGAATAGTTTTCTGGTTGAATCAGAATTATTATCCTGAATTGGTAGCTTTTGCTACAAATCCAAATTCCTTTAGCTAAGTCCAAACAGATTGTTTTAAGTCATTTTCTTCTTGAGGAAATTTATATTAATGCGGCTTAATGACGCTGAAAGTTGCCGGCCAGAAATGGCTGACGCTTCGGCGGTTTGAGTCCAGCCTTTGCGTTAACAGGGTGAGCTCCTGTTCCCCCCCCCCCAGCTCCTGTCAACCCAACAGGTCGAAAACTCACGTGAGTAGATAAATGGGGACTCTCACTCCGGTGGGAGGAAAAATGCTGGCAGCGCCTTGCACAGAGAGACGGGACCAGTTGCTGGTAAGCACGAAACCGCGCTCGCCTGAAAAGGGCGCGAAGCAATGGAAACCCCGCCTCCTGAGCTTGCCAGCTGGGCTATGCTCTAGGAAGGAGGCTCTGGCAAACCACTTCCGAAAAACAATTGCCTTGAAAACTGCAAGGATTTGTCCAGGCAGTCACTGCAGGGTCAGTAATGACTGAGCGCAGATTAAAAAAAAAAACCAGATTGTTTTAAGTCATTTTCTTCTTGAGGAAATTTATATTAATAATAAGCACTCTATGCATGAATAAGTAATTTTATATTTTAGAATAAATGGGCATGGACTGTAGTATTTTCCTTTTCAGATTCTTTTCTTTTGCTTATTTTCTTACACAACAATTCAGATGCCATTAAATTATGACAAAGCAGGTCCCTGAGGAATACTGAACTTTTCATCATTCATTGTATTATTAAAAAATTGTCTAAACATGTAATTATCAATGAAACATTGAAAATAAAAAGTACACGAAATACAAAAAGTCTAAAAGAAAACTACACTAATGCAAAGGGAGAGAGAAAGAGAAACGGGACGTCCTACATCATTTGAGATTTTATATCAATATATTGCACTCCTAGGGAGAGAAAAGGTTAACGTTCCTTATTCAGCATTAACTGTTAGCTCTCCTTATTCAGTATTTGTACTGAACAGTCATTTGTCTTGGTAGAGATAGTATTAAGAATTATTTCATTTTCTTCACATTTGGTTTCCAATTTTTAGTTGTATCAACAATAATTAATTGAAGGATTCTTTAAAATTCTTTGCTGTCCTGTTAATTTTTCAGCCAAAGCTATTTTCCATATTTTAAGATACTGTTAATCCCAAGAAAGATGTATTTTTAGTTTTCAATTTCCATATACTAAATATAGGCTTTAACAATGAAAATTGATTTAATTCTTTGTGTTCAACCATTTGATATGTTGTGGGGGAAAAAATAGAAGCTAATTGGTATTAAACGCTGTATTTTAGGAGGCTATTTATTTTATCTACTTTTGGTCAATACTATCAGTTTTTGTCTTTTCCTAGTTGTGCACAATGCTGGTAGTACAGTAACTATCTTGCCTTTTAAGCAATAGCCAAATCTCATTAAAGATGATATTGATCTCATGTATTCCATTATACTTGGGGAACAATCAAAATAGAGTCTGTTGTATGTAATAAAAATTGTTTCAATTTGAAAACTTTTATTTTTTGCCAGATGAACAAGTTTAGAAAGTAAAGACAATCTTGCATAGGAATATGTCATTCTTCAACCATGCTATATGATACAGCAGTGTAGGAGAGTCTTCTCCAATCTGATGCTTTCAGATATGGGGTGCATCAGTTTGAAGAAAAGTAGTATAGGATAGATATACAACCTTGAAAGACCTCAGGTAATTCCTCTGCAGTTAAAGTGGAGGCCCTAACCATATGCACAATTAATTGTTAAACTCATCAATATCAACTGTCCAAGATTATCCAGTGTGCAGCAAGCTTTTTCTCATATCCAGTGTTTTGATTATTATTTTGTTTCATTTCACATATTTCGTAATGAAAGATCAAGCATAATTAAAAATAAATGCATTTTAGGCACTAGCATTTGATCTTCAGCAGATGGCAGCATCTAGCTGACCTTCTCTGGGCTCAGAAGATGAATAGGGTCATGTCTGGTTAGTACTTGGGTGGAAGAATAATCCGGAGCTGTAGGTTATAGTTAAAAGCATCCCAGAAGAATGGAATGCAAACTTGCTAAGTTTTTAACTTGCTAAGAAAATGACATGGACATGTCCATCTAGTTACCAGGACCTGAGTTTATCTTGAGAGGGATTTTACTTTTACTTGATCTACAATTTTAATTTGGATTCCTTAGTTCTGTAAACTCTAACTGATCTTTTTTTGTTGGAAAGATCAATATCAATTTTTGCTGAATTTGCAGTATTATTAGTAGATGGCACAATATGGCTTATCTTTGCCATGAAATTCAGGTCTACTTACCCACTTGAAACAACCCAGCTATGTAATAAGAAATGCCAAGCCAAGTTTTCCATTTTCAGAAGGGTTCCATTGATACTTATTTCTATAATTTCTATATCTCATTGTAATCTGGTAGATTTTGCTTCATTTAGAAATTGATTGTATGGGTAATATTTATATTCCAATTATAGATAGAACTTGCTTAATGACCACAATTAGGGCCAACAACTCTGTTGCTAAGTGACATGGTTGTTAACGAGACATCTTGTGGCTGCAACTTGCAATTTTACTGCCAGCTTTTCCATTGACTTTACTTGCTGGAAGCTGGCTGTGAAGCGTGCAAATGGTGAACATGTGACTGCAGGATGCCCACCAGTTGCGAAGTGTTCAAATCTTGATCACATGACAATGGGGACACCACAACAGTCGTAAGTGCGAGGACCGGTCATAAAGTTACTTTTTCAGCACCATTGTAACTTTGAACGGTCGCTACACAGGACAGTTGTTAAGTGAGGACTACTTAGAGTTGATATGTTCTTTGGGAGAAATTTAATTTCTTACATTTACTTTTTGGTCACTGACTTCTTAGTATTAGGAGTGAACCTAATGCTAAGGGGAATTAGGAATCTGCAGTTCCCAGGCTTGAGAAAACCTTTATGTCAATATAATCCAGCTGCTTCCCATGAAGAGAACAACCAAATATCCACTGACTCCAAAGGGGGTGGGGGAACTAAAATATAAACTGAGAAGCATGCAGTCATATATAGGCTTTGATTGCCGTGAAGTGCAGGAGGCAATCTTCCCTGTGTTTATAGCTTCATTATTGTCTGGCCATGTGTCTGAGAGGCCTTCTGGGGAGAAGCAAGTTCCTGAATGCAGGTTTAAATATCTGGAGAGTTGAGATTCATTTTTCTGTCTGGCATGAAGCCTGACACTAAGACTGATTTACACCTCCAGTATGTGACAGGTTGACTCTGTAGGTCCTTAATCAGTGAGACACCTCAAATTATCCTTACATATTTATGTTTCACAAAAGAAAGCTTGATGAAAATAAAGGCATTTGCTTTTCTTCCAATAGAACATAGTTAAGATACTGTACAGCACATGAGCTCCATATCATTGTGAAAAAGTCTGGATAGGAATGTACAATGTGGATGAAATTCCAGCCCATTTCAGAGTGAAAGATCATGTTTGTGTTGATAAACAGCAAGTTCTCAGACGATCACTGCTGTTTGTCAAAAAAGCTTTTTATTGATTTCCTTTCCCATTTCTTGTTTCCCAAAGAAAAGGGAAGAAGTCTACAAGGCTCATCTATTGAAAAATAAATGTTAATACAATATCATGCTAATTTTCTAGTGTTCTCGTTTTGAGGAAATTTGCACAACTTTTACCTGCTATAGTTAACATCACTTTAACGGAAAGGACTATAGGGGCAGGATTTCTGTATGCGCTAGTTTATCTTTTCTTCTTAAATCAGACACGTGGAATACCATTTTCTTTCTTACTTAGCAATAAAATTGTCATCTGTTTTGCATTGAAATGAAATAAAATGTAGATTCTGCCAACTTTATTGAATTATAAAGACATTGATGAATATTGTTTCTTATTGCAAATTTTGCTTATACAGGGATTAAATACCATTGTGGGGAGATGGGTGGGGACAAGTCTATTAAATAAAAAAAAATTAAAAAAAATAGTGCAATCCTATGCATATCAGCCTGAGAGACCATCTGAACTTAGTGTTCTAAGGGGGAGGTATTCTCTCCTTCCATCTTTAAGCACTAGAAAGGAATATGTATTCTTAAAAAGAGCTTTTGAATCACTGGGAACTCAATTTGAGAGGCAAAGAATGATTGATTTATATGAGTAGAGGGAAAGGATATTTTTTTCCAGCTGGAAAAGCAAGTGCACACACTAAGAAGCACTTGTTCAGACTAGAATAAGGTAGTCTTTGAGGTTTTAAATGAATTAAAATCAGCATCTAGTCAATGTACTTGAAGATTAAGGATTCACTCTGGAACTTTTTTTAAAAAAAGGAATTTTCCATCATGCCTTTTAGATTTGCTGTAATACTAGTTCAAATAAGAGCATTTTTTCAGTTGTTACAATGAATTTCTTAGATAGATATATTTGTAATGTTAGCATCTCAGTTATATAGTATTGTCTTTAAAAAATGTCTATTCCAGATGTTAAACTAAATTATATAATTGCATAGAAAATTATCATTATTTTAATTACACAGAAACATAATGTGTGTATTTATGAGGAACTTTCTTCAGTAAATTTTTTTTATTTGTTTGCTTTTTGATACAACAGAAACTTTGAATTCATATAAAATCAAATATAGATGTGTCATATTAGAGTTTATTACTAAAAAAAATAGCCCTTGTAACAAGGGAGGAGAAGCTTTTAAGTATGGATATAACCTTATGTACAAAAAATTTTTGTGCCGGACAGATTACAATAAGTATTAAAACAAAAGTATGGAATCCAAAGAAATAATATGATATGTCAGTCAGAAAGTCACACTTAGAAAGTGCCTGAAATGGTATCACACAAAGGAAGGTCAGAAAGACCTATTCTTTATAATGTAAGAGTGTAGTGTAAAAAATGATGGTCTTAAATTACAAGAATATAAATTCCAATTGAAACTTAAGAAAAATACTCTTAACTGTTGAGAGTAACTTGATGGTAAAGCCACTTGCAAGTGATGTGGTGAGCTCACTTTGTTTTGTATGTCAAGCAGAAGCTGGACAGTCATCGTTTATTTGGATTCATGTATGGGACAAGAAGATGACCTGAGCAGTTGTGCCAACTATGTAATTCTATGTAAAACCAAGACTTTTTTTTTTCAACTGCTTTTGCTCCAGAAGAGGAAAACCTCTTAATTTACTCTCCTGTGTTTGGTCCACTAAAGGAGCAACTTTTCTCTTCAAGAATGACATTGCTACAAAGAAATTGACAGGATAAACTTTGGTGAATTGCTAAAATTGCTTACTTGGTTGTAACTAAATGGTTTCTGGCTAATATTAGTAACTCATGATTGGTATACTTTAAGAATATAGCTCAAAGCAACTCACAAATATTGGAATTCCAAGAAAAACTAATAATTTTTTAATGACCCTTGTTGAAAGGTCGAACACAGCATTTATGATCTTTCTTCTTCTCAGTAATTAGCAGTCAGAATGAATAACTGTGCCAATTTAATAAAATAGCGGCTCATTGGGGATGCAGAAAATTAATTCAGGATTCCAATTAGAAGTACCTATATTGTAGTAAATGACAAATTTTTAATTCTGTAAACAAATTGCTTTAGTGACTTTAAAAAATTAAGACTTAAAAGGTGCAAAAATATTTGCTTCCCTGTTATTTTTCATAAACTAACCTCAACTGTGCCTTCATGCTATATATGAGTTTCACTGTAACTATAGCAAATTAATAATTAATTGTCAGAGAAGTTTAAAAGGATATTCAAAAATGTTTTCATCATCTGATGTGTGATCAAAAAAAGGCTTTACTCTTCTGGAGTTTAAGCATAAGCTATTCTGGATAGTAGAGCAGTGCATCAAGTATATAATGAAAGTATAACACTATAATTAAAATTAGCAGCAAATACAATAAATAGATCATTTGTTGTTCAGTTGTTAAGTCGTGACGACTGAACAACAAATGATCTATTTATTGTATTTGCTGCTAATTTTAATTATAGTGTGTTATACTTTTATTATATACTTGATATACTGCTCTACTATCCAGAATAGCTTATGTTTAAACTCCAGAAGAGTAAAGCCTTTTTTTGATCACACATCAGATGATGAAAACATTTTTGAGTATCCTTTTAAACTACTCTGACAATTATTAATTTGCCATCATATGAAGTATCTAAAATGTTTTGACAATTTTTTTTGACCTGATCTTTTGAAAAGATTACAAAGTTTCACATTCAGGGCCAAGAAAGTGGTCTCTTTAATATATATTATACCCAAGAAACTTGGAGAAGAGCCTTCTTAGATACTCTTGGGACAAAGCCATGTTGGGTTAAGGAAAGATTCATATATTTGTGTCTGAAGCCATATAGGACTTGAATGATGAGTGAAATGAATAGGCAGTAGTGTTGCTTCTTCAGAATCATTGACTGACTATACTGGTAATAATTTCACCTGCTCCATTTTGTATTAACTGAAGCCTCAAAATCATGTTCAGAAGGAGACTCAAATACTACAGAAATGCAGGAAGAACAATAATGACCAGAATATTTGTGACCAGGAAGTGTTGTAGCTTATGAACCAGGTAAAGAGGGGAGCCTTTTCTGACATTGCCCCCACCCTTTGGAATATTCTCCCCCCAGAGGTGCAGCGGGCCCCTACCTTCCCAACTTTCCAGAAAGGATAAAGACCTGGCTCTGCCAGTGTGCATGGGGCTCTAACTGTCCCTGGGGGTGGTTAGCACCCTCACGATGCTCCCTGAGTTATTCACCAATTCTCCATATGTCTTGGAATTTATTTATTATTAAGATTGTTTTTATATTGTATTTTAAAGAGAGATTTTATCTCTGCTGTAAACTGCCCAGAATCATTTCAGTGAGATGGGTGGTGACAAATTTTAGGTAGGTAGGTAGGTAGGTAGGTAGGTAGGTAGGTAGGTAGGTAGGTAGATAGATAGATAGATAGATAGATAGATAGATAGATAGATAGATAGATAGGATAAAAAGCACCCCAGATGAAAAAGGCTGCTCGAACTGTGCATGATAGAACTGAATTTAGGCATGCTTTCAAGCTGTATGATGATCCTTTCAAAGGGATTGACTGTCTATCTAGGATAATATTAATGCTCAGTTTCCAGAGATGAGAACTGCTGGTCATCAAGTTCCAATCTCTGTCTTGTCAGATTTCAGCTTCTGCTTGTTGTAACTTATCCAACCCACTAGTCAAGCATCTTCATAACTTCACCTAATTCTGATTACAAGTACAGATCAGAGTTCTTTCATCTTCATGTTGAGAGCTTACCCATTTACATCATGTACATCTTGAAAACCCATGGGATAAGATGGAGCTTTATGGAATCCCTTAGCACATACCTTACACCTTATGCGTAATCCTGCTCAAATCCCTTCATGGCTTCCTTCATTTGTGTCATTTTACACTGCAGAATGCAGCCAATTTAGCAACAAAAAATAAATCCCATTTTTATTTAAGACTAAAAGAATGTTAAAGAATATTTAATTGCATTCATGCCCTCCTGTATAGTATATGAACAGGCATGTGTGGCTGTACAGTGATGGAAGTAGTATACTGAACCAGATCTCTAAGAATATTTAAAATCATATGAACATTAAAATGTGTTTACCATATGATGTTTGGGGCCTGTGTCAAGGTTTGCATTAGGGATAGAAAGCAGAATGCAAAGACTTGAACAGTTTTAAATATAGGCATGCAACTGTCAGCAAGGAAGACAGTTATGCTTAAAATAAATGCTTTCAGACTTACCGCCACCCACAAGATAGGGTTTTTGCCAAAGGAAATGAAATATAATACATCCTACACTTCTCTGGAAAAATTTGTAGACTGATATCACCACTGAATGGCATTCCAGGCTACAAAAATAGATGCTTCACAGTGTGAAGTCTTAATAATGTCTGTCTCTAAATTAAATGTTAACTTTATTATGCACTATGTATACAGCTATAGTATTCACTACTCAGAATTACAGCAGAGTGGTCTAGCTTAGAAAAGCCAGTGGCCGTATTTATAACGTAGAGCACTATCGGTGGCAGCTAAGTGGAACAACTTGTAGTCAAAGAACAGTATATTTTTTTAACACTAAAGATTGTGGGCCATGTGGATCATGGCATTCATGCCCTGCTGTACAGTATATGTACATACACACCTGATTGTACAGCAGTGGAAGTAGTACACCTCTTATTTCTAACTGCAGTGCAAGAAATCATCTTTATTTCAACCACATTGCTTTATAGTACACAATACTCACATTCAGTGTTCAGTTGTTTAGTAGCATAGCTTTTCATCATTCACACAAGGCTAGTCCTATGTTCTTTCTTCTCTCTTGTCTCCTGCCAATTACACAGGTACAGAACCTCAGAATTTGTGTGTCTAGTGTAAGAGAATACAATGTGGGTGTGAAGTACTTTTGTTAATCATGTGGAATGGCTTGAGTGTCTCTGCTGGCTATCAGCTAAGCAATTTGGTTAAAATATACACTTAACCCTATTAATATGCCAACATTGTTACAGCGATAGCTCTAGATGTCTTACAGTTTGGTTTGTAGTTTTCTTGATTATGTAAAATTATTTTTCTTGGCAGTCTAGAACAAACTGATTCAGCCTTAGCAAATGAAAATTAATTACTTACTTCCTAGACAAGCTGTAAACACAGATTTAATTGATTACAACAGAAAAGCCACTGACCTCACTTACTATATTGTGTATGTGCGTATAGGTTAACCTAGATCTGGGAAAAAATTACATTACTTTGCTTTGTAAATGCCAATAGATTTGTTAAAGACTGAAAACAGAACAATATAAAAGTTTATCTTTCTAGAGAACAATTTAGAGGCACCTATTGAAAAATGGGGGCTAAAGAATTATTGTCATGCAGTTATTTCTGATACTTGATATTTTAACAAATGGAATTTGAAAATTTGGGGGGCTGAATAAATCAAACAGTATGCATCTATTCTAATTTCTTGCTTGGGATCTTCCTTGCTGAGTTTGAATAGATTGTAAGTAGTGAGGAATTTGATGATAATGTGGCTTAGCTGTGCTGAAATTTTAAGGGTACTTTGACTGCTTGATACTCAATATAGCTTTGAGTAACAGGAGCATAAAAAGAAGCATGCTCAAAGTTTTAGTTTGGTTAGACAACTTGTACCCCAGAACTATGTCCATGGTCCTTGAAGTCCCTTCCTGACCTCTGTTGCTGAAATTTAGGGGCACAGTTTTTCATCATTTTGAAATTACAAATGAAGTGCAAATCCTACAATAGACTTAACAGTGCCTTTCCCATTGTAGCCCTCAGCCTTGCAAAAGCCTACTCTACTCCAACATGCTATTCACACAATAGCTAGTAGGCAGTCCACAGTCAGCACATGGATCATTACGATAATAGTTCATTCTTATTTATGTTTCTCAGTAATTGGCACTTAAAGAGGAAGATTGAAGGTAATATATTACCATCATGACTAGTAACCTTTAACTACCTTCATGAAAGCAGCAGGGACCTGGCCAACCATGTCTGGATTTGAAACTAAGCTGGGTGAGGCCTTGTTACTTCTTGAACATCATCAGAGAACTACCAGAGCTGTAGAGCTGTACTGGGAAGTTGAAAAAAAAAATCCAGGAGAAAGCAGTAGAGTCAATAATAGCAGATAGTCATGTCCATGTAATAATCAGACACAGAGCTAACCCTAACTCAGGGTTATCTTTACCTCTACCTCCATGGAACAGCCAATAACGTATCAGTTTTATTAGTATCAGACAAGACATGGAACAATATCTGCATATTTTGAACTTGTCCATGCCTTAAAATCTTCTCCTGAGGCCCTTCTCTGGAGCTTTCTTTGTCAGTGTTGTGATATTCAGGGCTTTCTTCATGGGCAATACCTTCCATATAGAGGCTTGGCTAGTTTTTAGCACTAGATGCCCCCCCCTCAAAAAAAGCCCTGTTTTACCTAAGCAATTTTGTTGATGTGGATTTTAATTGTTCCATTATTATTTGCACTCTAAGACAGGCAGAGGATAGAATTACTAATACATGCACAGGTACATCCCTATCACCTTTACCTTATGGGATAAGCAGTGTTATGCAAAGTGTTGAGATAAGAAAAAGAAAATGTGGCCAAATCTAGTAGACAATATTTTCATTTACTATATGTCTCTGTACCTTTCTATTCTGGCAAATCATCCTTGCTTCTACCACATCCATACTCTGGGTCATACTTTTCTTTTTGTTCTATAAACTTCTCACCTCTCATTTTTTAGGATGTCATCAGTGCATCCATGCATGACTTCCTTGCACATTTCTTTCTTCATGACTCAAGTGCTCTTCCTTTATATGTTTGTTTTGCAGTTCAGTCTTCATTCATTCTTTTTATGCAACCAGTCCACTTCAATGTACTTTTTACATATTGGTCACATATTTTGTTCATAGGTTTTATGTTTCTCATATTTGTATACCATCAGAATCCAAAGACCCCTTTTAAATATTTTTGTATTCAGTCCACATTTATTCATCACACAATCTTTCTTGACCTTCTCTCTTGTTTTAACATACGTTCTTCTTAAGTCCTCCCTTCCCACTATATTCAACATGTGTTTTTACTGACTAAATCTTACTTTTGTATAACAAAATGAATTCTGATCAGTGAACGTAATAAACATATTAATTCAATATAACAAAATAAGCAGAAGCAGACACTTTTACGTAGCCATTTTTTAATCTTTCAGTGAAAAATGTGTTTCGCACAGTAGACCACATACAATCCATTATCTTTCTACCATCATTTACTATGTTAAAATTTCTCCATCCCTTTTCCCATCATTAGTAAATGATCTTCTGAGGTACCATTTTAGGAGACAGATTGGATGAGTGTCATATATACCAGTGTTATATAATTAATACTGCTTAAATGGAAATAGACAGGAAAGTGAACACAGGTAAATTATCATAATGTGCTTTAGGTAAGGAAGGACTGTACATGCACCCTGGGATGCCTAAAGATAGGGTAGATTGAGGAAAAAAAATAAATTTAGACTGGTTTACCCAAGCATGCTGATGACTGACATTTATTGGATAGTTATGACAGCCTATTTTCCCAAAGGACAATATTTTAAAGAGTTCCACTTGATACATTCTGCTGAGAATCTAGTGATTAACCTATGTGAGAAGCACTCTTAGTTCTGTATTTTTTTATTTTAGTAAATTTCTGTTTTAATGTATTAGCATGCGTAGAATATTGATTGTATCAGGACCAAACTACTCTTAAGTGCTTGGTCCTAATCTTAATTTCAGGTTGATTTGAGAAATTGGATTAGGTTGGTGTGACAAACTAAAGTCTCTGTTTAGAAGAGAACCTTTGAGAAGTGCAGAAAACAAGCATGAGGCACCAGATACAGATTGGGTCCAATTCTGTAATCCCAGTCTGAACTAACCTCCATGGCAGGGGCAGTTTATGAGAAACCTGCAGGCAAGGAAAGAACAAGACAGATAAAGTAACATGTAATTCGGTTGTAAATTCTATACAAAAACTGTTCCAACAACTGAATGTCCCTAAATATCTGTGAGGCCTATGCCAGCATGTTGGTATGAAGCAGCTGGCCCATCTACCATTACATTTTCTTGGTATTACTCCAGAACATGTGAATATCAAATATAATTAACCTCCAGGTACCTAGGAGATTGCTACTGTTGTGATAAATCAATGAACATTATAAAACACTCAGTGAATGATGCAAAAAAGATCCTGAGCACACATTTATACATAAATGTTTTGTACTTGGAGTACAATAAATTGAAAAATGTACAGTAATAAATCCCATTATCTGTCTAAGTACAAAGGTTTAATTTTTTTTTGGAAAGTTACCTATCTTTTCACTATCCTAGGCAGGTAGGCTTTAAAAAGAAGCTGACTATTAGGAATCTAGTATATTTTGTTTACATTATATAGATGCAGAAATTATGACATGAATGTGTCAGGTCAAACTGAGCATCAGAAACCATCTACCTGCACTTCTGTATCCCATAAAATTGCCAACTTCTTGAAAGATGTATTTCTACAAATATATTATTTGGGAAGATTGTCCCTGTGAATGATTCTCTTGGAGTCAATAGCAGACTGAATATAGTATCATTTAAAATAGGAAAATACTGTATTTGGAAATAAAGTGCTAAGAGGTGAAATATATACCTCGTGTTTGTCTCTGGAGATCTTTGTAATTTTGGCATGTCTTTCTCAATGTGGTAGTTTTATTTTGAATGAGCACTCAGAATCATAGACTGCAGAGAGAAGCAAGACATTTATTCTGTAAATTGCAAAGCAGCTTGTCAAAACCTAGATCCTATTTCTCTGATATTGGCAGACTGTTGCATTAATCCTCTACCTGAAATGTTTTTTTTCCCCCCATTCAGGGTCATACTAATGGGCTAATCCATAGGTTCCAGCTACCCTAAGGATTTGGGAGTCTGAATTAATGAAATGTCATTTATTTACTTTGAATTGCATAATTCTGGAAAGAATGTTTATTATGCCCATAGAAACCAAACACAACAACAACCCAACCCATAACTACAAAACCTAATGTATTACTTAAGAATCATGGCTGATGTTATATGATTCAAATAGTAGTACTGAAATAATTACACATCTTTCTAGTCTACTGAAATGTATTTCAGTTGGGTAAATACCATTTCCCTTTCTGAACTGACACGGCCATCAAATTCAGTTATTTACCATTTCTAAGTTCACAAAAAGTTGCAGCATTTTTTACTTCAGGAGCCTTATTAGGGCTTCACAAAGTATCAGTGAAAGTAAAGTCTTAGCATAGCTGTGTTACACATATGCATGTGTCTATATGTATAAATGTTAGCATTCAGCCTGTAACCATCTGAGAGCAAAACCACAGATTTAATGAAAGCAAGTAGCTTTGTACTAGACCATCATCCTTAAACCTGTTTCTAGAGTCTTAGTTACTTTGTTAAACTCTTTATACTTTGATGTAATGAGTTGAAAATATTGTAAGATAAAGTGCAGTTACCCTGTCTGTCTTGAAGTGTAGTATTTCAGGCGATGAGTGACAAATGTGTACCCCACATTTTCTATTTAACAAACTCTTTTTTAAAAGTAGCATATTGCAGGTATGGTGGATCTCCTCTGCATTATATGCTATTCTTTACTTTTCCTTCTTGCTTTGGAACCTGAACTTCGTACTTCATATTTCTTCTGGCAAATCCACCATTGCTTTGACTTTCTCTATCGTGCCTTCTATTTCTGAATAAAATGCCAATGAGCTAAGCTAAATCTGTTAGGAGCACAGCATGGATATTGGATTTGGGAAAATCTCTTCAATTCAGACTGTAGATAGGTTGTTATATTTCTAGATTAATGAAGAGATGCAAAAGTAAGAGGGCATGGGATAAAAGAGAATTGAAACCAGTGTTTAATTTTTAAAGAAAAGTCTCAAATCATATT
This sequence comes from Liasis olivaceus, assembly GCA_030867105.1. NCBI lineage: Eukaryota > Metazoa > Chordata > Lepidosauria > Squamata > Pythonidae > Liasis > Liasis olivaceus. The sequence goes on along the minus strand of CM061355.1, from coordinate 22,766,755 downwards.
GAAAGTTGTTTTTTATGCAGTATCCCTTTAGACAAGTTGTCAGAAGGTGGTGGAGCTCAATCAGCGAGGGGAAAAAAGGGTATTTTCCTAATGCTTTTAGGAAATAGTACTTTGACTTCTATGTCAACTACATTTTGGTGCAAACTTCTCACTTGAAAGCTGGTGAACACAATTGCCAAATGTTAAGTCCTTATTTGAAACACTCCCTTAAGATCCAAGCTCACTTCTGCTTATAAAATCCTTATCTGGTGATTCTTCTATCCTTTTACACACACACACCTTCCTCAATATGCCAACTGGGTATAAACAAAAGCAATTTAATTGAAAAGCAGATATAAATATATTTTATTGTTTTACTTGAAGGATACCTAATGCACAAGCTTTTTTCCCCCTTTTCTTTAATTTAAAACAAAGTACTTAGAAGCTTTCATGGCACATGAAACTGCTGAATGGAACACTTTGACTCTAGCTTGGCCTTCCGTAATACTGTTTTGGCAATTTTTCTTTCAAGAATGAGGCTTTTTGGTAATGTGTTCAGTAATCAACTAATGATATAATGTGGGAGTGTTGTGGAAAAAGTGTGAGTGTCTGTGAAATATAACTTCTGAATAAAACTTTATTTCATTTATAAATACGTTAAAGAACTGAGCTGACACTGATGCTTAAAATGTATGACTCAAGTTTATATATACATATTCAGATGTGTTTCCAATATAGTGACCTATTTTTCTAAATGTATCTGACTGTGTGGTATAAATAGGAAAGTGAATATTCTTTATACGAAACAGGAGCTAGGGTATTTCCCAGATTTTTAAATTATATAAGGAATTTGCAAACTTGTTCTGGACAATGATGCTAACACTGAAAATGGAAACGTAATACAATTTATGGTTTAAATGCACTACTTAGTTGACTGCCATTAATTTAGTCTTAACTTCTGATGACTACATGAACAAATGCTTCCTATATCAACGTAAGTATTTATTACTTTTTAATAAATTGTGGTTATTGTGGGTTGCAATTCCATGAATTTTTTTTAGGTGTTGGTGTTAGAGTTGTGTATTAAATGTATTTATTTGTTTCTTAATTCTTACTGCTGTGTTATTTTATTGTAATTGTTTTTCTTTACTATGATTCAGCTGCATAAAATTTAACGAATAATAATATCCCAAAGTCAGTCCTGTAATTTCTTTCCAACTTACCCATACTTTTTCTGCTTACATTTCTCTCAACCTTGACAAGCATAGTTTTTTCCTAGCTTATCATCCACTTACATCATATGTTCAAAGTATGTGAGAGTTTGCTTGCTGATCACTGCCTCAAGGGACCAATCCTTTTTTTTGGTTTAAGATTGATTGTCTTTTTTTCTTTTGCAGTCCATGGCACTCCAAATCCATCATGTGAAGGCATCATATCTTCTTTCAGTCAGTCTTTTAGTGTCCAGCATACATAGCAGTACAGTAGTGCTGGAAAGATTATTTCCTTAACTATCTTGGTATTTAATGTCATAGAAATATATATGTCTTTCATGAACTTGACTAGGTTTGTCACTGCTTTCCCTCTGATTATTAATCTCTTCATTTTTCCAGCACAATGTCTATTTTTATCTATTCTTGAATTCAAAAATCAAAGAACCTTCACTTAGTTAACACACCAACTTTTAAATTAACTAAGCATGCTGGTTGATACCACATTTCTCTTCTTAATATTAACATTAATCCAGATTTTTCACTTTCCATTTTTTACTGTCATGGCTTACTTGTCTAACAAAATGTTGTTATCTACTTTGATTCCAGGTGTCCTTTCTTCCAATCCAGACATTCTTATAATATAGTCACTGTATAAGTTAAACAAATATGAAGACAATATGTATTCTTGTTCTCCTTTCCTATTCTGAATCACTGTTTTTCCAAATTCAGTTCCTACAATAGCTTCTCATTCAGAAGAAAAATAAGATATCTAGTACAAACAATTACTGTAATATATTCCACATTCTGTCATGATCTACTGTAACCTGCTTGCCAATTTGCAGTCTCATTCACGCAGTACACATCCCCTTGATGGAGACATAGTTCTTGGTCATACAGCATCTGATTACTCTGGGCCTTCTGACTTTGGAAACAGAAAAAGTTCAGTTCCTTTAAAACAAAGGAGAGATTTCTGGAAAGGTCTGTGGAGAGAGGCTGGCAAAAAGCAGGCTTTTCTGTGTCTCCCCTGAGCAGCTTTTGGGTAACATCAAAAAAGCTGGAGAGAATCAGGATATTGAAACTGAAAAATGCCTGATTCAGGTTGTTGCTCTTTTGTAGAAATAGATAAAACCTCTAGCCAGGAATCTATATTTGGAGTTTTGATTTCTCTTTCCTGTAATGTGCTTAAGTCTACATTTCTTTATGTCTTGGTACTAGCTTATTTATTTATTTTATTTATAAAATTTAGAGACCGCCCAACTCCATCGTCTATGGATGGCTTATGTGTTAAAGCAAGAAACAATAAAAAATAGAAAAAGTTAGGATTGTTTAACTTCAGCTTTATTCATACTTCAAGCGTGATAAGAGTTTTTTTCTTGAGAATTTTCTTGTGAACTATAAAATGTTGTACTGTCTCCAAATTAATTAGTACTGGCTCACCATAGCTCTTTCATTTTTCAAGTTTAACCTATATATTTGATACCATTAATTCGTGGTCCATTTCACCATTTGCATCTTGAAATGTCAGGGCTGATCAGTCTGAATTTCTCCATCTTCTGCTTCTGATTATGTAGCCCATTCGAGCTCAGTGTTGTTATTCGATACCCACATGCAGAATCTGGGTTTATATTGCTTAAAGCAGCTGTGGCAATAAGCAAGGAATTCTTTTCTTTTACATCCTGTAAATGTTACTCCATTTGCCAGGCAAAATATTAATGCAGTTCTGGGTTCTTTTCCACATTTTTAAAGTATAACATTTAGAATCTTGCTGTTTAAGATTCTTGCTGCCATGACAGCATTGCATTTTTTTTTAAAAAAACCTGCTTATTGGAAACCAGATTGATAAAATTGAGGCACCTCTTCCATTCAAGATGCTCCCTGCCATCATCCTAGCTCTAGTTCATCTTTTATTTGAAGTTAGGTACATTTCTAAACAAAGCACGCAGCAGCTCATCCAATTCTTTAACTTTATAAATATGCTTAAGGCACTTTGTGGAAACCTTGTTGTAAAGACCCTGTTTGTATTTTGCTTGGGGCAAGCCAGTTAGCCATTAAAAAAAATAAACAAAAAGGTGATACAGGGAGGGCTAATGGACACTTGAATAAGTATTCATGGCCATACTGATGTCTATGGATCTGAGGCTGCCTGCTTGGTAATCCTTGACTATTTTAATAGGTTGTCTTGGGTATTATGCAAACAAATAGCAGTCCAACTTAGCAGGAGTAAATACAGTGACACAGTGGAGGTTTAAGATAACATACAGTAGATGAAGTGATTCTCTGGCTATCCTTTCAAAAGCTCCAAGTAAAGCTTTTCCCAATCCTGGAAATCTTATTTTTCTGTCCCTTGATAGGGTGTAGTGAAAAAAATATTCATAACCATCTGAATGGCACTGAATATTATCAGCAATCTTATGTTAGTTCGGCTATTTTTCACTTGTGAACTAGATCTTGAGATCTTCAACGGATACTCCCCTTAGAATTAAAATCAGGTACCCAAGCTTTTGCCATTTCCAAATAATATAACCCAGCCATATGTACTAATTAGGTGTATTTGCTTTATAAAGATAAAAATAACTTCATAAAGCTGGATCTCTATATTATGAATGGGTAGAGGTGGATGAAATTAATTTGGATTATATTTTACTATAAAGTAATATATTTCATACCATTATCCTTTGGCTTCTTCACTTTATTTAATGCTGTCATGCATTTCTCTGCCTGAAAACAGAGAAGTAAGAAACTCTTAAACTAATTTCTACATTGTATTATTTAAAGTTCATCATCCTAATGCAGAATTCTTTTTAGGTAAGTAGGAGGTAAACTATTTCTAAGATACCAATTGCGTATTATTTGATTCCAGTTTGCCTAACTACTTCTTCAAATATCTCTTCCAATGCAAGGAAAACAAAGACTATTTCTTCACTGATGATACCTTATGATTTAGGTTTTTGCTTTATAATGATTTTTTTTTTTAAATGCTTGCAAAATGACAATATGGACTCACATGCCTTAATGAAAGATATGTCTCAAAAGGAAGCATGCTGCAAATGCATATATGGGAAGGCAAATACTTGATGGCCCATAATACAGCTGACAGAAACACTGAACTTCCTTCAGTGAATTCCACTAATGTTTTCTGATATTTTATACAGGGAAAGAAACAATTGAAATGACAAGCCTTCTGCAAGGAAAGATCTCCTTTCATGTATCATTAGCCTGAACCCAGGAATTGTTGGTATTTCCAGTTCCAGATGCTTTTTGTGTGCGCCCCTATGATACTTGGTGACAGGCAAATATACTTCTGGATGGTGATTTTGTAATATTGATGACTTCAGATACAGCTGTAAAGTGAGTGATTTGTATTGGGAAGTCTGCAGAATAAATATGTGTCAGCTACTCTTAAGAATGCCTCTGCTGTTCTCATGTGGCTACTGTTTATCAGAGTATTGCTTTCAGTCAGCTGTGACACTGTGAGTGAGTGAGTGAGTGTGTGTGTGTGTGTGTGTGTGAGAGAGAGAGAGAGAGAGAGAGAAGGGGGGTTACTGCAGCCTTTTTTAAGAGAAAATTGTTTTTAAGCTTTCTGCAGAAAAGCCATAAATAGCTATACAACCTGCTTTATAGAAAGAGGCTATAATGCCAGTGGGAAATGTGAACTGCAGAAATATTTTCATTTTCTCCTTTGCCTTTCTGTGATAGAAAGTAGTGATAGACTTTCTTATCATTCTCTAGTATGCATTCACTGGAAGTGGGATATGGGAGAAAGTACAACACAGCACATTTTTAAAATAAAAAACATGGCTTTAATTCCTCCCGTATAAATGTTGAGGCCAGTTATATTTCACTGCTTCTGAAAAGTCTGAGCAGAGAAATTTGTTTATTCATTTATTTAAATGATTTATATTGCTGCCCATCTCACAGCAGCGACTCTGGGTGGCATACAAAGATTAAAAGCAATACCAGAGCATATAACCCATGACACTTGGTTAAAACATCAGCCTCCAAAATGTAAGCTACATCACCAGCAGAGCTCACCTACCTTCTTGGCCCAAATGCCTGAGGGAACAGCCAGGTTTTCAGAGCCTTATGAAAGCTAACTGGGGTGTACCCATCTGGATCTCTGGGGCACAGCCACAGAGAAGGCATTCCATTGTAAAGTTTAAACATAGCAGTAAAGGACTCTCAAAACACTTGGTCTCACCATAACCTTTCTTCTCTGGATGCTATACATAACAATTATGGGACTCTTCTAAATCCTTTGCAAGAGTTCACACATTCTGTGTCTTGTTTAGTTTTGGCTTGTTGTGCTGTCTAGCTTGTAAACTATGACTTGTGATGCATTGCTTTGTACAATTTGTGTGTGTGTGTGTGTGTTTTAGCAAATCATTATTAAGTAAACTTTTCATTAGTATAATGTATGAACCAAATATTTGTATTTATTTGATATCAGGATTAGATATGGGAGAGAAATGTATTTTGCATTTTAAGATGAACTGATCTCTTTTGCGCTTTCAAGACTCATGCAGGCACAGTAATTAAATATTTGTAAATTGCTTAAGATTCATAATGATTGATGGTGTTGATGGGAGTTAAAATCCAAACTATCTGGAGGGTACCAGGGTGTCTGCTCTTACTTTCTCATTACATGACAATATTGACTTTCGCACTTCTTGTTGCCACAGTTAGTTTACAGGAAAGATCATTTTTAAGTGATATGTCAATCATATGCAATAGGAGGTATGAATATGGTCAAGGTGAATATATGAGACAACACTGGGTGAAATGTTATCTACAAATGGCCTGTGTTGTATTGAAAAAATGTTTTGGTGGACTCAGTGGCTTTTTATTTATTTATGTATTTATATTAAGAATTTTCATATGATAAAAGACTGCCCGAAAGAAAAAAAGAAAGAAAAACAGAAAAGTGCAAGAAAAAAGAAAAAGGAATTTAAAGTTAAGAAATATATAAGTGACTTGTGACCTTCTTTTCAACAGATAATTACATTCTTATTGTCCCTTCTCCCTCTTAAATATTTTACAGTTCTCCTCACCCCTCATTTAGTCCACATCTTTCTCAGTATTCAAATCCATAAATCATCAATTCATTTTTTTCTTCTTTCAGCAAAAAGTCCATATAAGATTTCCAGTTTCTCCAAAAGAATTGTTTTCTGACCAAACCAGTCAGTTTCACTATATCTGCAAGTTCTGACATTTTCACAATCCATTCCTGACACAGTGGCTTTCTTAAGCACATCCCAACATTAGTGGCTCCCTCCATTATCAAACAGGTCCTGGTCAGGCCATACATTTTTAAAACTGGCCTATTTAATTTATATGTGTATGTTGATTGCCATTTACCTAATAAATTCCTTGAGTATTTAGAACTACTATAATTCTGCTTCACACTTAAACTGAAAGGCCATCTAAATTTATTTTAAGAAGGAATTTAGTCTATATTTTTAAAAGTGCAACATATATCTTTTTTTTTTTGCTCCATATCTCTTCTTCCTTTATTGCTTTAACAGATTCATTCTTTCTGTCTTATAATCAGATATTTAACTTTTTTAGATCACTTGCTATCAGAACCATTTTACCGACTCTCTTTTTATGTGCAACTGTGTATCAATTGATCTTGGACTAAAAAATGCACAGAATAAAATGGTGTGTGGTGTGGGGGACTCCCCCCCCCAAATTTGGTTAAAGTAAATGTAATGAATTGCTTTCTGCGACATTCATTCCTTAAGATGATTTACAATAAATCCTATAGTCTGAATATTACAGCAGAGGAATTGGTAACTAAATTTCATCCAGGTATCTTAAACCACAGCTTTCAAATTTTTTACAATTAGCTATGAAGATAAGGAATTATGGGAATTAAGTTGATTATCATGTTATAGCAGCAGTGATTTTGCAGAGGGTTAGCATTAAAAAAAAAACACTATTCTACCTTATTAGCATTGTTTTATATTTACTACATGATACTGATAATACTTTTTTATCAGTAGAATTGTCCAAATTGAGATTGAATTTCTGAGCACGTACAATTCATTTAGGTAACAAAAATGATAGTACAGGGTATCTTTCAAATTCTGAAATAAAGCAAGTAACAATCCGGAGTTTTCAAAATGCTAACTTATGTTTAGTAATCTGGCCATCTCTCTTCGTAGTTAAAAAATTATCAAGCTTCAATATTAGTAAATTCAGCTGGACAGCCAGTTGCATTCTTCTACCCCTTTTCACTGTCTTCTTAACAAACTTTCTTAAGTTTCCAAAGCTACTGAAAATGTTCCAAGTTCACATATTCATTTTCTTATCCTACTGTATAGTATTTTTTTTTAAAAAAAAAACACATTTCTTTGTACTTCTGCAACATTGGAGTTATTTTACTCTAACAGTAATCTCATGTAAAAATCAGCATTTTTAATTTAACTTCATAAACCAAGAAGCCATTATTTTAAAAACATTTTTTAATAATGCTAATTTTTATAAAGTGTTTTGAAACTTATTAGCAGTACAGATGGAGGCCCATGTTAAAAGTTCCGTATTATAAGTTCTGTGAGTTTAATAAGAATGGCTAACAGTTCCAGGACTAAGAGATGCTGGGAGTTGTAATTAAAGAAAATCTTAATGGCCACAGATTCCATACCCCTGGTGTACAGCTGGTTCCAAAGGACCTTTATATATCAGACGTTTTTATGCATAAGCTTATCCAAGTTATTAAATTGTGCCACTTAGACACTGCAGGGAGATATGTCTAGTTTACCACCCAGTATCCTTGGTTGTTTCCAGAATATATCATAGTTGGAAGAGGTCAGCAGGAAATTTTTAATCCAGTGGAAGAATCTTTCTGTCGAAAGAAATGATTTTATGTGAGTTCCTTCCTTCTCCTTTACCCGTATGCCCCTGCACAACAGCTCTAAAGATTTGGGAATCCTCTAAAACGGGGGGTGGGTAGAGTGGGGGCACCTGCCCAGGGAGAATGATTGGAAACACCTTTTCAGGAAACACATTTCATATACCGAGCAAACTTCTGCTGAAAAGCAACAGATCTGTATTAGGAGTCCGTGACAGACTGCATTCCTCACATGGTAGAAACTTGGTTTTGATTGTGGAGGGCATGCCTTCAGATAAACTAACTTTGCGGCCCCAGTGCAACCTCTAAATAGCTTAATGCAAAATGTTTTTCTCTGAAATTTTGTAAGAAGACTTTAAAATAATTAACTGGTAGATGGAGCTGTTTCTGTGTCTAGTGTAGAGGAGAATCCTTACTTTATTCCAATGATTTTTTCCCCCTTATTCTGGCTCCTTTGTTGGCATACATGAGTAGGATGTTGACAAAACAAGTTTTGATTTAATTTTCAGACCAAATAAATCTTTATTACAGTCATAGATCGGCATAAGGTTTAACTTTAATTTTAAAGAAGGGCAAAGAAAAAACTAAGGATCCATTTTCATCTTTCAAAAACTGGGGGGGGGGGGGGGGTGGCTCCATCTAAACAGTAGCTAGAGCTTATTTAGAAATATCCCATTGTGTGTATTATAGCAGCCACCGAAACTGAAAAAAAGTCCTCAGTGTGTAGTACCAAAAGGGTTTATACCCTTAACCCATTCACTTTCTGATGGAGAGGGAGACCACTATATTTAGTGGATGTACAAGATACCATACTGTAGGTATATTGAAAAAGACATGGCATACCTTGATTAAGTTGCTGTTTATTCTTATACTCTCAAAAGCTGCTGCAGGCAAGTCATACCTATCTTGTAATGAAAACGCATCAAGAAGCCTTCCCTGTTGTGGATAGCCCTTTCACATTATTTGCCTTTCTGTCTTGGGTGAAGACCTGTTTTTTTGGTATTTGGGAGTTAAGATCCAGCAGAGGAATGTAGAGATAAAGTTGACAAAGGAATGCAAGAACTGTCAGCAGAACTGTTAAGAGATAACAAACAAGAGTGTAAAAGACAGTACAGTTCTGGGAAAGGAGGGTGCATGAGAAAGAGAGTCAAAATAACCCTGCCTTGACTCTGTATAAGAGGGGGAAGAGGAAAATTCTGGCAGGCTTTCAAAATTCTGTTGTTATACCCTATAACAACTATAGAGTTCCAATAGTCTTAGCAGTGTCTGTTCCTGATCTGGCCTACTTCGAAGAACTGACCGTGCCTTTTGCCCTCTCTGACTGCGACTCTTGTTTATTAGTATGTGGTTTTCCAGTGTGTGATTTTAAGCAATTCATTACTTATTTTATTTGGTTTTTACTTTTTATTATGGATCCTCTGGGCAGCAGGCAGACCGTTAAATATCTTAAATAAGATTATTCCTTTTTCATAGTTGTTTTGTATTAAGAAAAAAAACTAGATGTTATGTGTTCAAAATCCTGTGATCCACTATTAAGGGGCAAAAGAATATACATAGCAAATTGAACATCCTAGTTTATTTTATCTTAACTATTCCTTAAATTAATGCCCCCTTTCATTCAGGACAGCATACATAGTATTTCCTTTTGTGATTTTTCCACATAATAACCCTACAACAAATAACAACAAATAATCTTTATTACAGGCCAAAGCCAGAGATAGGTCAGGCTGAGAGCAGGTGATTGCCTGAAAGTCACCCAGGAGCTTCTGTGTGGAGGGGAAGTAGAACTGGAGTGAATCTCACTCCTCATTCAACATCTTAACCACTGTACCACTGGCTCTGATACCAGTCATATATGTCTATACTGTAGCTTGCTCCTATGGTTAAATATCCCACTTATTTGTCCCCTCTATATTTGTTTCCTCCAGAATTGTGAAAGCATGAGAGCCAGTTTGGTGTAGTGGTTAAGGTACTGGGCTAGAAACCAGGAGACCATAAGTTCTAGTTCTGCCTTAGGCACAAAGCCGGCTGGGTGACCTTGGCCAGTCACTCTCTCAGCCCTAGGAAGTAGGCAATGGCAAGCCACTTCCAAAATCTTGCCAAGAAAACTACTGGACTTATCCAGGCAGTCACCAGGAGTCAACAGTGACTCAAAGGCCTGCATGTGTGTGTGTGTGTGCAAAAAATTGAAAGCAAGTGTGTTTGGAGGTAGGTGAAGAATAGGAAATTGTGAGAGGCAATCAATGGAAAAAAAGAAGGCAAAAGGATCCCTGCTTTTCTTCTTCTTCCTGCTAATCCTTTCTCCTACCCTTGCCTGTAGGGAAGTATGCAACAATGTATGTTGATAGGAGCAGTTGTGCCAGTGGTGTTATCTAAGGGGCACATTTATTGTGGCAGATGGAGATAGCCGAATGCCTGATACCAGGGTCCAAAGTGCGTCCCAGTATATGTGTCCCAGGCCTCAATAAAGGGGTTGAACCCTTTACTTTCCTGTTCTGTTTCACAAATTTAAACTAAGAGGAAAAATACACAGAATACAGTATGCTGTTATCTTGGACAGACAGAGAGATGAAATGATAGATTGCCACAAGACAATGTTTTTTCTTGATTTCAACTTTTTAGAATAATTTATGGCATTGTTGCTTGAGGGTATAAGTGGATAGTGCCTGTACTTGCAGCGCCTGCCTTGGTACTTTGTGTCATTTCTGAATACAGAGATTATTCACTTAGTGTTTCTGGAGGCATTTTGAGCTGTGGTCTGATTTCTGTTTCAGAATAGACGCCAAAGAAATTAAGCTTTCTGTACCATCTTCAATAACTAGAAGAAGAAGAAGAAGAAGCAAGTGAAACAGCATTTCTCAAGAAGGCGTTCGTTTTGTTTTTAGCCATCTTGCATTCTCCCCTCTGTCCTTAATATTTCAGTGTTCAGCAAAGAATCTTTTGGCAGGAATGGCAGATAAACTGCTTCCACCAAGACTGGTATCTTCTTCGCTGTATAAACCTTAGGGCATCAGGGTGTCAGACATGGCCCTGTCCCCCAGCTTCCTCTTTTTCCCAAAGACCAAGTATCCCTTCTGTGCAGTTCTCTCTCACTTATGACCCAGCATTCCTGTTGAGCTGCTGCCTGAAACAGTTCTTTTGCGTATGCAAATGTGAGGATGTTGCTTTTCTCCAGACAAATATGTAATTATTTTCTCTTTTCTCCTGCTCTGGTGGTGATTCTTGGGGCAAACTGAAGCTCATTTAATGGCGTCATTTAAAGCAGCCATTGCAAGTCTCTGTTTTCTATTTTGTGAGAGGCTACTTTGTTGACATTTAAGAAAAGGAATTTCATAGGCTGAGATAAAACAGTTTCACAGAGTGAAATAGTATCACTTAAAAACAATTATTTAAAAACTCCAAAGGTTCCAAATCTTTTGAAAAGACGAGAATAATCAGCTCTTGACAATTTCAGATATTTAATACTTAATTTTATTATCTTAAAATAGAGCAAATACTTCATTATTAAGAAATTCTTGAATGACTTGAACAAGATTTTCATAGTGCTTGTTGATGGATTATAGAGATACTTTTTCCTTTTCCTCCTCCACTGGCATCTATCTTAAACCAGTAGCTGCCTAGTTCTCCTTAACACTGGGGCTGCCTAGTTCTCCTTAACACTGGGGAGTCGGCCATCCAAGCGGAATGAGATATCACTATAACCAAGAAAATCTCTGTTGAGAATCAAGAGTGTTTTCTTGTTGACAGAAAAGTACAGGATAAGTTTGTACATACTGTAGTCTTCGTGCATGCTGAAAATCAGCGTAGTAGACTTTAAAGATAAACATCTCTCTAGGGTGGACTAAGTTACCAGTGGTGGCAGGAAGTCCTTTTAAATCACTCCTCATTGAAGGCAGAGGTAAAGAATATTTTAAGCAGGGATTTCAGTTTCGATGAGGTAATGAAATATATGTAGTCAAACACTAAAATGCAGGAAATGGGTAAAAGTCAATATTGGGAGGAGGGTATGTTACTGTAATGATTCATACATAATATACAACTTAATGATTTAGGATATGGATACTGTTGACATATCAGCTAACTTTAATTCATATATGTATTTGCATATGAATTAAGATTAGTTTTACCTGATTATTTTACGGTAATATTGATGATCAAATTTTCTGGAGCCGACTCCAGTGCTAAAAACAAATTTAATTTGATAAGTGTTTGCCGGGGTGTGTGTGTATGGAAGGAGGGCAATACTTTTTACTTAGTTTCTTCTCTTTGAAACAGGTTATGTTTAAAAAAATATACAATTACATTTGTATAGTAAGAGAATGAAGAATCTAATGCCAGAAATAGAAATACATACCACTGGCATCTGAAGTATGTGTTTCATGTCTGGTCTTAATTTATGTTGGAGACAAAACATGGAGGCCATAAGGGAATAATTTCATATACCTCTAGCAATGATCTGTTTGGTCATTGATTATAAAATGTCATAAGAGCTAGATGTGGTGGTCATTTTTCAATAAATGAGGCTTAAGAATTTATGAAGATTACAGTACTGTGATTCTAAATTCTTCACAGCTAAAGGGCAGCATTTGCCATGAGTCAAGATGAGCCACAAAATTCACGTCCCATAGGTTTATTATTTAAATGCAAATATTTGATTTATTAAAACAGGTGTCACTTGTTTAAATAGATACTAGAGGAACATAGTGCTTAATTCTTTTTCTTCAAATTAAGCCCATCGAAACTTCGAGCAAAGGCCAGTTGACAGGTGACACAGTTTCTTCAGTTTCATGACTCTTGAGTATCAGTCATCAAGATACCAACCATGTGTACCTTCAGGTAAAAGCCATGTAGCTTCTCTAGTAGCAACTTCAGCAACTATGAGATCTTCTCCAGGCTGGCCTTCTCCATCTCCGCCAGTGCCACCTTAGTTGTTTCTGGATTATCTATCAAAACTACCTAATCTCCTTTAGATCTCCTTCAGGGCCAGAATTCAATTTTAGAGGGATAGATAGGTCCCCTTTGAAGTGAAGTTGGCTTCATGTCAACTATGAGGTGTCTTCTTTTATGCACTGGTTATATACTTCATAAGGGTGACAGTTGATGCTTCTATGAATGCTACTAACTCCTATTTCCATTGCTACATTTGCCACAGTGCCTAGCATGCAAGATTTTGTCCTCAGTGGGACTAAGGGCCATGTTATTCTTCAGCTATTGCTCCACATGGTGGCTGTGACATCTTGTTCATTTTGCCTGTCTTTGATTGCAGCCCACCTTTGCATTGGGTTTAGATGTAGTTCTCTCAGTTTCACTTTGCATCAGTGTGTTCGTCCACTGATCACCATTTGCAGATACGTAAATAGCCTTTGTGCCTTTATCCATGACACGGGTCCTCACCGGTGACATATTAATGTTTGAATGCAGAACACATTTTTTATCTCTTCATATCCAAGGCATCTGGTCTGTACTAGAAGCATTGGAGAATATCAGTGGGCTTAAACTATTCATGACTTAGAGCTCTGTTCATTCAAGAGCTTCGTCCAAGGATGAACTGATTGGATTGTATCATGCAGTGCTACAGTTGTCTGGCACATAAATAAAGTGACACAAGTTTCACTCAGTCTTCACTCAGTTTCCTATATGGCATCTTACATTTCCTATTTAACCTAGCAAAAGTATACCAGAAAATGATGGTATCCTGGATGACCAACTCAGCTATGCTCGGTTAACTACCACAATTAACACTGCACGCCACAGCTATATCTTTATCAAATCCCATCGAGGCAACCACAAGTTCAGTATCTTCACATTTTGGGATAAGCTGCCTCTTCAGAGCACAATAAACCTCTACACTAGTTCTTTCTGTTCTTTGGGAATTTACCTTCCTATATATTTTTCCACAGATTTGCCCAACCACATGGTAATGACATTGTGGTAGCTTTGACACCTATTATTTGGTTCCCTGCTGGGTCGGTCTCACTGGAACTATCTCTGTATTCTGAACCATTCCAATCTGTTCTTCACTGGAGCAGGTGTACCACCGGGGTCTCAATTCCCTTTGTCTCAGAGTTGTTTGGATTTGATCCTTCTTTTCCTCAGAACAAAGATAGAGAAGATCCTCATTACTTGGACCCTTTCCACAAGAACTCTTTATGCAATTAAGTGGTCATCTTTTGTGGACTTTGCACAAAAGCATCCTTTTAATTCTGTGCAGTATCAGATTCATCATGTTTTGGCATTCCTTCTAGACTTGAAACAATATAAAACACTCTGGCTTGACTCTGTCCTTCACTAAAGTGTACTTCACAGCCATTTCTTTCTTCTGCCCAGTGATAGATGGTACCAACTTTTTTTCATCTTTATCCACCAGTATTTCCATCAGCCCCTGTCTATGGTCTTTCTCTCATTTTCCCATACTAATGTCAAAACATTTTGAATTGGTTGCCACTATCACCATTTATTTTCTGTCAAGGAAGATGGCATTGTTGAGTGGAGAAGTTATATGTCTTGCATAAAGAACCATCCTTCCTCATTCCCTTTGTGTATAAAGTAGTTATGTGTCCAGATGCTACTTTCCTTCCAAACCTATCACCAGAATGCACTTAACTTAGGACAGCATATTTATTATCTTTTTACCTTTTTCCCAGGACACTTTTGAAGAGACTCCCCCATTCTTTTATCTTTTAAACAGCACTTGCCTTCTACATTTGTAGCATTCTTCTACAAGAGTTATGCCAGGTACACGGTATACATATACATGGGTACAGCCTTCAACTTTCATTCAACATTGTTTTCTGGGTGGTAGTAAAGCAGTTCTATCATCACTTTATATCTTTATATTATATATTATAATAAGCCTTCTTCCAGTTAATAAGCCATGTGTGTGAAACCCGGAAACTGTGAAGAACTGGTTATTTAACCTGTAAACTTGAGTTATTCAAGTGGTCATCTGTGATTTCTCAAAACTCACCCACTTTCTCACTTGGTGTCAGGTAACCTTCACATTCCTTCTTGGTTCAGTCATAGATTGAATCATAGGTTCTGTATGAGCTGTTCCTAATCTTGTTTGGAATGCATGAAGGGTAAGATTCTTGCCAAGAATTCTATAAGCTCTAGAAAATTCCAAACTGGCTTTGTGCATAATTCAAATTCATAATTTGTATATGAATTCACTGAGGACTACTTGAAGAACTCAGATTACCAGCCAGAAACCAGTTCTTGAATGTGAGCAATAGTCCTGAAAATTTTAGACTAAAATAGGTCTATGGCAGAAACTGGTTTTCAATGATACTGAATTTTAAAAATAGTACATTTGCATTTTTACTATATAGTAGCTTGTCATGGTTTAAAGTTTTATAAACTTTGATTAATACATGCAGTCTGGAGAACATCTTTTCTCTTCTGGGGAGTTGGTAGAATTTATAATTTTTGTTAATAATGATTTGCAGTTTACTAGGCTATTTAAAAATATTCCATTTAAATCTATCATTCATCTTAACAGTATTTGAGGAAGAGGAATGAGCATACAGGATAAACAGAAAAACTAACAGTTATTTTATTTAATTGAAATTTTATTTCCATTCTTTAATTAGAATTTTTCACCATATCAAATGCCATTCTTTGTCTAATGTTCAGAACAGCTAAAAATAGTCAAATAATAAATTGGATGCAAAGATTACCTTCTACTAGCATGTCTCTAACTTACTGAAAAAGTATTTCAGAAAACAATATTTTTAAAATAAAAGTAATCCTTTCTTCATTGTTCCAGATGATTAGACAAGTTTCTTCACACAAAGCTCATTCTCAAGAGTGTTTTTAAAATATCAGCCTATATTTTCTTTATACTAGTGGAAGGAGGCTTTTGCACACTGGAATAGCACAAATGCATTTCTTCTTTCCTCTTACAATACTTTGGACCTAAGCCATGGACATTGCTATACCACTTAAATGTTGAAATAATTAAGTAGTCATCTGCAGTATTATACCAAACAGTGGGGAGCATCATAAAATTAACAGCTACAATTTTGTTCAAAGCTTGTATGGAATTATAAAGCCTTAACGGCCCTTCTGAAAAGGCCATTGGCGTGAATATGCTAAGTTTCTCTTGGAAGGCAATTCAGGATGTGGCTTTAGTATAAGAAAAGACTCCAATTTTAGTACTCTACAATCTGGCTTCTAATGGTGGTGGTATTCATAACAGGTTTTCCAGACCTAAACTCTGTTCTATGGAGAAGGGAGCAAAGGAGGCCAGGTGGTATAACAAACAATATTTTCATTAGGAAGGAAATAGAAATATGGATTTAGAAATAGTAGCTAGTAAAGAAAAAAACAAGAGTTGTCAGATCTAGTGTGTCTTATAAACATATTTTTGTAACATTCATCTGGATTTGCATAATTTTTCCTCATTTTTTTTATTGACAGATTTGGCAGACCTATCCAGAGCTAGAATTGTTGGATGCTGGGGGAACCAGTTCAATTTCCTATGGATAAGCTTACAGACATCAATTCTTCCTGTTTTTAGGGCATTTTATGGTATTTGAAGAAAGCCTGCAGGGATAAGCTTCTTCCCAGTTGTCAAGCAATTATCATATGAATCACTACAGGTAATAATTTGTTTTTTTCTAAAAAGTATTAATGTGGTATATAAGAAATTATACCAGAACCTTTTTTTTAATTTTTATTTATTTACACACACACACACACACCAATATATATTTGGTATGTATGTGTGTGTGTGTGTATGTGTATATGTGTGTGTGTGTACACGTATATATTGGTGTGTGTGTGTATGTATGTATGTATATGTACACACACACACACACACACACACACACACACATACACACACCAATATATAATTCTTTGGTAAGAAATTATACCAAAACCTTGATTTAATGGACCAACTAGGGACCAGTCCAGCTAAAGCTGAATGTTCGTTAAATCCAAATTTATGTAACTGATAAAATTATATAAATTTGTCATAATTCATATTAGTTGCTTAATTGTATAATTAACTATATTTGTGTCAACATACAGTTACACAAATGAAATAACTATCTCAATTAGATGATTATGTAAATCATAAATGGCATAAACTGTATTGTCTGAACTGCTTTAGAAACAGCAGACTTTGTCCATTATTTGGGAGTGAAGTCCAAGCTAAAATTTTGTCCACTGTATCCAAAGTTCACTGAATAAAAATTGAGATTTTACTGTAATTAAGTCACTTTTCCAAATTTATATATTTTTGAAATGTAAAAATATTACATTTAATCAGCATGCATACATTAATATTCCAAAGAATGACCAACCCTTTCATTACTGTCATTAAATGAACCGCTTTGAAATCTTTTGAGACACCTTGAGAGTTAATGTTCTATAATCTAATAAATAAATAATCATGGTTTGACGGTTTACTGATTGGAATTTTTTTCATGTTACCTAATATGAAGATGCTTCAGCCTAAATCAAAAAATATAAAAGCCTTGTTGCCTTCACTGACTATAAACAATGTAATATTTTAATGTAAATATTACATAAGTAATGTAATATTTTAAAGTATTGTCAAGTATTGCATTTCAAGAACTGATGTAATGTAGAATACATAACTCTTTTATGCTACTTCTGGATATTGGAGAAGTTCCTGTTCAGTTGTCATGGCCATCATCATATCTTATGTACTGAGTTTAGAATTTAATTTTGCGAAGAACTATTTCCTTTTATCTGTCTCCATAAGTAGTCACAGTCTATTTCGACCCTTGCAGATATATATGTATATGTTTTTCATATCGCTCTCTTGATAGAAGACACCCTAATGTATCAAAGATACCCTTTGGTATATTGTAGTTGTGCTATCAGTAATAGAAATCCTGGCTGAATTGTTATTGGTATATATGGGCTGAAAATGTATGGTTTTGAAACCAAGTTAGAGGAGCCTTTCTTGATATTTGAAGAAAGATGCATACAGCCTTTCTTAAAATTACTTTGATGGTCCTGTCAGGAATGCTTTTCAGCATGGTACATACCCATGGTTCAATCAGAAGAGTGTTTGGGATGACAGATGTATGCAAATTGTCTTAGAGTGAAGTAAAGACCAAGCTTGATTCCTGGTGACTTCATGTTACATGCTGTGGAATAATTATTTCATGCCCAATAAATAGAGAAGGCTAACCAATAAAGAGAAAAAATTTATTAGCCATGATATCATAGGGCTTGTCCTGCAAGACGGATGATAGGGTTAAAAAGATTATAGTATTTATAGCTTTAAAAACAAGCAGAGCACAGTGCATTCATTTCACTGGCTACATGTATGTTGGTAACTTAGATAACGAAGTGTTACATCGTGGCACATACATATTCTCTAAATAGTCATTCAAAAGCTGAGATCATTTTAAAAACACTGAATTGTCATTTCCCCATTTTGAAACCCTCTTGACATGCTTACTGAATTTATTTATTTGCTTATTTATTAGGTTATTACCTTGCCACAGTTTAACAACTCTAAACCATTATAAGCTACGTGTTTATAGTAGTTGTTTCCTTGTATATGACTTCCTTGTCTAAAGATAATGATGGAGGGCTTTCATTTGTTCCAATTTATTTCTACAATGTGCAATGTACTGGTTTTTTGACAACAATATGGAAGTGGTTTGACATGATATGGCAGTAGAGGGTTGGACTGGCAGTGGGGATACCTTCAGCCTCAGAGGCTGACTCAGTGGCTTTGGGCCAGAGACTCTCTGCCAGCCCAACATTCCTCAGTGGTTGTTCTGGAGAAACATAGGAGGAGAGACCATTGTATATACCGCCTTGAGCTCCTATATAAAAGGCAGGATATAAATCTTAAACAAGCCCACAATTGTTAGTATGGGCTTGTAGAAACAGTGGAAAATGAGTTTTGTCAGGAGTGTGACAATATGAAATAAACAAACACAATCTGCCCTCCTGTCGTGATATGAAAACTGTGCTTGGGATGATAACTTGACGGTAGCAAAAGAGCTAAGAAGAACATGGGTTTTTTTAATGGGAGGTTGATATGGGGTAAGGAGCAGACAGGCAGCAGTAGTGCATCGGACTTCAAGCAGGAGACGAATTAAAATGGCTAGCAAGCAAACATGGAATTAGCCAGTTTCAGACTGCTGAATTGCTACAGATTGCAGGCTGATTCAATCACTAAAGAGGAGGAGAATGAGGCAGTGTGGGATCTGGCTACCTACTGCAAAACCCACAGGGAGAAGGGGATCCGAAGAGGCTGGAAAGGCCCAAGTGTTACTATTCACAAGTGGTTCCAAGTGTAGTTTAATTAAAACCCTCTATTAACTCTATGGGAAATTTAATAGCAGCTACATTGCAGGGTAAACGCGCTGTTGTATTAGCAGGCAGGGAAACAGTTAATCTTATGGATTTTAGAGCAATTTATCATATTCCTTTGTAGTACTGAAGCTTGGCATAGTTTACCTGAATGCTGCTTGCACAGTTATCTGGCTGAAAGAATCAATCTCACAGAGTAGCTATTATCTTTTTATCCTTAATTATGCTTTGAACAACAAGGGAAAAAAATTGATCTAGTTCACAAGAAGGTCCTTGCATGCATGCTTTGTTTTGTCTGAAGAGCCCTAAAGAACCCACGAGAAGGAAATGTTGCTCTGTCTGCCTCGGTTCTAGGTGTATGTTTCCATTCTTAATGTACTGTAAAACTACCAGCTGTATTTTTGGAAAGTTGGGGGTGAAAGTAATGCTTCCTTTAAGAAGCTCCATTCCCACTGACTTTCTTGGCAACAGCGTGAGAGTGATTTGTCTTTGCTTATTTCTGTGAAGTTTTTAAATTCGGAGTCTAGCCTACAGCCCTGGTATTCCTGGTAGGTTCCCACCCCAGTACTAACCCAGACATGATGAACCTCCTTAGCCTTGCAAGATCAGCCAAGGTCAGCTAGGTGCTGCCACCTAGCTGGGCATTAATGTATTAATGACCATAAAGCAAACCTTTCAGGGAATGAGTCCTGCTGAAAAACAAGGGAGAATCTTATAACAGAGACAGCAGCAATAAGAGAAATGAAATAACACCATGAAAAAACTAAGTGGATTTGGCATTCCTAGTTGTTAATAAGCAAGTGGATTCTGTCATGATGCACATAACCAGCTGCAAATGAAGTGCTTTTTGTTTTAGCATAGATAGTGCAGCAGAGGTTTAAACTTTCCCTCAGGAATAATTTGATGAAAACATCTGCCTGTAATTTACAGGCACCTGAAAAGCAAAACGAGAGAGAAAATTTAATTATGGAATCTAGATTCAGACAATGTGGTTAAATGAAGGGAAGAAGGTTTAACAGTTTGTACTTTGAAGGATGCGTGACCAGAATAATGTGATAGAAGTTGTCCTGCTATGTGTGGTTTGTATTTTTTAAAAGCCATTTTCACATTTCCTGTAGGATGCCAATTTCAGAGATTTTAAACCTCTTTTCGTAGCTTGGGGAGCCACAGAACAAGAAGTGCTGGCAGTGGTTAGTAATGTGTTGTAGTGGTCCGAATGCTAAATTAGATTCAGGAGAATGGATTCAAATCCTGGCCTACCATGAAGTTGTGACTTTAAGCCAATCATTTTATCTCAGCCTCCTCATAGGATTATTGTGGTGAACAAATGGGGGCGGGGATTGATTTATCTTGTCCCGAGATTCTAAATTAATTAACAGTATTAACTATTTATATGAAAAGGACTCTTTGGACTTTGAACAAACTAAGTCTAAGTGCAATTATAAATAAATTGCGTTTAATCATTTAGTCTTGAAAATCATTCACCTGAGAAATTTTGTCTACTGCCTCTTTCAAGGTTAGGAAACTTTGTGATTGTGGCTACTACAATACTTCAGATAATTCATCTGCTCCCTGCTTTTTAAAAAATATTAGCTTATTTATATACTTTTTGATAATAATAAATGAGGAGCTGGCATGCAGAACAAGCAGCCAATTTTTAGAATCAATTTATTGATAAGAATGCCCATCAGCCTTGCATAGGCCCTCTTAGTAAATGAAAATGGTGGATGGCTGGAGTCCAGTGCTGCTGGTGGTGGTGGGGCTAGGGCAGTAGAGGACATCCTGAAGATCTATAGAAATTGTGACTGGCCAAAGTTGCTATAGCAGCCATTTTGCAAAAGTACAACTGCCCATTTTGAGAGAAACAAAGCCCCCCACAACATATCCTAAAAATTCCAGTGTACCTGTTAACTTTACATCAGCCCCACTAAGTAGACCAAACCAGAAGATCAACTCCACAGGAAGATTAGAAGTACTTCTGTTGAGATTGGCTATAATAACAGAATCTTGCAAGTCTGACTGTGCTACATTTCCTCCCACCCCTTCTTATACCTCAGTGAATCAGGGAGGCATCTCCCCAAGCTACTTCTGAATAGTATATTGTCTCACAGGGCTTAAAAAATGTTTTAGCCCTTTTGCCTAGGTAACAGTACTTGTGTATTTCCATCAAGGTCATCTTTCTTACTCTCTACACTTTATTTGGTCATCTTACTATACAGATATTCTTCTCAGCTATGGAAAAAGTTCTTCAGATTCCATCATTTTTCCTCATGCACTCTACTATGCCACATCCTTGGAAGAATATTGAGGAAGGTACATAGGAAAATAACTTTATGGCCCACCTTGCACTGTATCAAATCTTCAACTCGTGCATGTTGCATTCTGTTCCCCATTATTATCTAATTAGTATGCTGAATGAGGGTGATAGAAGTTAGAAGTCAGTAAAATCTGAACAACTGCACATTATCTATCCTTGGCTTAGTAGACTGTGCAAGCACCCTGTACTGTTATTAAGCCTCCTATGAATAGGTGGGTATTAAGAGTACATTCTTTGAGGCTAGAATTCACTTAATAAATTAATAGCTTATACAAGTGGTTCCTAATTAAAAAAAAAAACTTGTTAACCAGGATGAAGCATAAAGATAATAAAAAGCTACATTTTTAAGTAGAGAGCCAGATTGGTGTAATGGTTAAGGCATCAGGCTAGAAACCAGGAGCCTATGAGTTTTAGTCCCGCCTTAGGCACAAAGCCAGCTGGGTGACCTTGGGCCAGTCATTCTCTCTCAGCCTTAGGAAGGAGGCAATTGTAACCAACTTCTGAAATCTTGCCAAGAAAACTGCAGGGACTAGTCCAGGCAGTTGCCAGGACTTGAAACTGACTCGAAGGCACAAAAAATAAAATTAAAAAATATCTCGAGCAAAATAAATTGTATTTAGCAAAGTCTTCAGATGTAATCTTTTTACCAAGATGGTGGATAGTAGTTATTTTGAAATCCATACTATGCTTGGGTCAGATTGCATGTTTAAAAGCAATCCTTAGGGGTGGGGAACATACCCCCAAATAGCTCATTACAGTTGCATGGTGTTCAGTGGTTGTGGAATGCCAAGTGACAATTGAGAGGGACCCAGAAAATGTAATGGTGGGAAGAGTTTGAATTGGAATATTTTTATTATTTGTTACTACATGACCAGATGACCAATTAAAAGCCTATGCTGCAAATACAGTCTAGAGAGACTCCAATAATATGGAATAGTTTTCAGTTTTGCAAGCTCACTTTCATAATTAAATTGATTCCCTGGGTTATTTTCATTCAGATTTTTCAGGAGCTAAAATTCAGTACATGCCCCATGTTGTCTTGGTATCAGACTACCATGTTATACTACTGTTTGGTAAGCATCACCACTGCAAAAAAGTCTGCATATTAACATTACTGAAACATAGTAGGTAAATAATATTATTATACTGTAATGTTGTCAGATGTAAGCCTCTTGAAATTTAAAGGACTTTTTTCCGTTCATAATCCAAATCTCATGGTAAAGGATAAGGATAAAATAAAAGCCAGTTTCTCAAGGTTATTTCATTTAATATTTTGATTAATCCTCACTGAAATGAATTATTTTAACCATTAGATTTGCTTAATCTGCCTAATAGCTTGTGAAAATTAGTTGGTATTTTATAGGGGGACTGTTTCCCTTTTCTGCTGTGAAGAAAAGAATGCATTAAGGATGCATTTTCAGTCCCAATGAGCTCTACTAAAATACTTCACCTGGGAATTGCTGATGAGGTTAGTTAGGAGGAGCAGGGAAGAAGTTTTGACTTTGAGAAAACATGGAAAATCATCAAAGCGTGCTGCTGGACCTCTAAACAACCTTGTTCAATTAGAACTTATTAGTCAACATAAATTGATTAACTTTTTGGGCTGCTTTAACAACATGCCTGTTGCAATCTCTCTGCCTTTCCCTCCCATTGCTCCAGATCAAGTATATTTCATTTTAAAAGCTTTACATTTAGTTTCATAGATATTAGAACATAGGTTTATGCTGGTTATTATGCCACATCCAACTAATGGAGAACTTTCTTTTTTCTAATTGTGGAGAAGGAATAGGTCCCAAGAGAAGCTAGCTAGATTGCCTACTCTAGTAGCAGAATGAAAACTCACTCAACAGGCAAACAAAACGTTCTGTTACTGGAGGAGACTCCCTATAGAATTGGAGAGAGGACATAGAAATAGTTGGTGGATTTATTTGCATTTTGTATGGAAATTAAAGAAGGACAATGTGTTATAGGATTTTTAAAAGTCTGAAAATATGCAGTGCAATGAAGCATGGTGGATGTTTGAAAAATGGAAATCTTGCTTTGAAATGAAGTCACTAATTTTCTATGTACTGTATAGTAAATAATCTCACTATTTGAGTTCAAACGTATGCAAATATCTTTTTCACTGGAGGAAAAAACTATCTGTGAATTATGATTATGGTAACTTGCGTACAGCAGAATATTTGCCTTTTGGCACACATATTTTCTATTGCAATGTAAGAGAAGCTTTTATGTCAAATTCCTTACATTTATTTTATATTCCTGTGACATCTTGATTCTTGGAAACAATTAGTCTTCTGGCAGAATTCATTTCTGCTATCATAGAGCTTTCAGGGGGCAAATTATTTTGATACTACTTAGATTAAAACTAGAAAAGAAAAATAATTAATGAAGATTAAAATATTCTCTTAATGAAAAAATTAACCTAATATTCAGTATAGGTTAGGGATTGATAAGAGGAACTAGTATTAGTTAGAAGATTGCAGTTCCTGCTTAAATATTTCAATTTACTAGATGCAGGAATTACATTTATTCAAGATCGAAAGGTCTGTGCATAGAAACTAGAAAAATGGGGAAAACACCTATACAGTTAGGAAAGCTTCAGCTCTTCCTGGATTAGACTGTTTTTTTTAATAACAGTGGGAAAGAATAAAATTGGGAAAATCTAGCAGTTACTTTCTTAGACAGTCTAAGGACTAGACTGAATTATTTTTCTCTGCTTCCAAATCTTCCCAATTCACTTAACTTCATTCTTTCTCAGACAGCAACATAAAAAGGGTTTTTTTTTCTTTTTCTGAGAGTTTCTTCCCTTCTGATGCCCAGATTAAATGATGGCTTATGGTATAACATGGTACTGTATCTGCAATTCTTTTAATGTGCCTTGAGTTTGCACCTCCACCTCTGTAGGCTTAAATACTCCTACCTTTGTAGCTTGCTTCAAGGTTGATTAATAATGTAAAGATCTACTTCCTGATTATCAGTGAATTTCTGGAAGAAAATCAAACCATACAGGTTGGTGAACAAATTAAAACACAGCAAACCTACAGAGAAATAGCTGAACAAAAAACTACTGACAGAGAAGCCAGTAACTTAGAGATGAGTTAACTGTTTCAGCTACTGCCAATAAGATGTCTTTTGTGTACTAGAACGCTGCTCCATTTATTTCCCTTTTTGGGTCATTTTTTAATTGCATGAATGTATCTTTAACAGTCATGATTCAACCTGCCACTTTTAAAATATGGTAGGGGAAGGGTGGAAAGCTTCATAAACAAAAGTTTTTGTAAAATCTTTCTTGCTGACAGTATAAATGAAATCCCAGTAGTAGTAGTTTTTAAAATATTTTTGCTCAAGATTTATTTTCTGCTTACATGAGCATATTTGCTTAGAGTATTGATGGATCTGATAAAGTCAGAGAAGCCTTGCTGGAGATTTTTGATGGAACATATATGAAAACCTGTTCTGATCGGTTGTGGGAAGCAGAGTAGGACTTGACAGCCTTTAACAACACAACAACAATAGTTTTCTACCCAAACTCTACAACTTCTGCATTTGAGAAGGAATTGTAAAGCTGTAAATTAAACAAATAATTGTTCTCCTTCAAAAGATTTTCTTTTTAAACATGGGACTTCAGCTGCATTTGTGTAACTGAAAGGTTGCAGCTGAATCTGGTTGTATAATTGTACATTTGCGCTGATTTAATTGCAGGGTAAAACCACATTATTATCCTTCAAAGGCCCAATGATACCCTGACTCTTTTTTTTTTTTTTTTTTCATATATATGGCAAAAGAATCTCTTCACAGTAATGGCCATTAAGTTACTGGCAGCCTGATGACTAGATTGCAGGGTACTGTTTCCTCTTTCTTTTTCCGAAAAAGAAAAAGGAAGAGAGGCTGGCACACATGTGACCCAATGAATCAGACAATGGAATATGTTGCAAAATAAGAATCAAGAAGATTTGCCCACTTTATGTATATTCCTTGTTGACAATGGTTGTACCAAAACTGTTATGAGACAACTGTGAGGATGTGACAAAAATCAAACTTCTCAATTAGAGGTTCCTGTGATGCCAAAGCACTTAGCCACAGGCAAGTTTGTTTTCATATTCCTGTATGATTTGTACTTTCGTCTGCCTTTTTCTGGCATTTTGTACTGGAGGTTGGAAAATGCTGCTGCTCTGCTGGACCTGGTATAATGGGACTGTTCAGTCACTCTAGCAGAGATGCACAGAAGAATTATCTGGTATCTGAACCAGCTGCCTTTGCACATAGCTTGGGGATTATTACAATACATAGATCAGCTAATAGTTAGCTGATCCCTGACTGAATGTCTGCCTTGTGCTCTTGTACAATTTTGGAGGTAACTTCAACCATGAATCCTCAATATAGCCTTGGGCATGTAGGATCCTAACGATTTACTCTTTTATTAAAAGGATTCTGGAAAGTATGTATGGAAATTTTAATGACTACTTTTAGCACTATGTAATTGTAATGGTATGTGGGAATGACTTTGGGAGGCTGGGCCCAGAGACGCTGCCTAGGGAACGGTCAGAGAAGAGACAGCATAGTCCACAGCTGGATAGTGGGTGGGGCAAGAGGCTCAGAAGGGATCCTCCCTAATTTCTCATGGTGCAAATAGACGGGGAGGAATTGTATTTTCAGATTTGCAAGGTTCTGTTAATGTAGCCTTATAATACAGTAGAATTAGCTCATCTGGTTGTGTTTCCTGTCTGGTCCACCGTAATAATTCTTCACTCTATCCATTCAATTGTCCAAAAGCTTCCATAAAATAAATTTCTTCCAAAATCCTTGTAACTGTTGACCTTCAGCAACTCTTAGCAACTTTCCCCAAGAAGAGACTAGGTAAGAATTGTCTAGGATGGCTATGTCCAGGACTGGTCCCTTAAGTAGGGAGTATTCCAGTGCCTTGTTAAGAATAATGGCACATCCCCCTGCCATAAGAAGGGGACTCGCTATTCACTACTGCCAAACCTAGTTTCATGTCTCCTCCCTGATAGCCTATCCTAGCCAACCTGGATATCACCAAAGATCTGTTGGCTTTCTAAGAATCTACATAGGTGTGTGTGTAATAGGAAAGAAATATTGTACATTCAGTAGTGGTAATGCAATATGTTGTAATGGTTAGATAAACTAAGAAAAAACAACAATCATATGATGATGATTAAATGATAACTCAAATTCTAACTCTAAAACTGGCTGGCAGAATGAAATGGAGGCCAGTCAAAAGCATAACTTTATGTTTCTGTTTTGTGGATGAGAAAGAATGAGGCAGAGAGATAAGCAACTACAGCATTTATTATTGTTATTGTTTTTATTATTTTCAACCTGACTTTATATTAGTAAAAAGTGTTGGGAACCAGAAACTGTTGCAGGCTCTACTGGAAATCACTAGATCATCTAGTTCTAGTTACGCCACCGTTGATTTTTTTTTCTTAGATACTCCTGAGTAAACTTTAAATAAACTTAAAACATAATTTGGTGGCTCTTACTCCCAGGGAAGCATCTGTAGGACTGAGGCCTCAGTGAAAGAACTGGTGTAACATAGTAAATAAAAGACTGAAATGTAAAGCAACACATTTCCTGATTTGATCTTTTCTTGGCCATGAATTCATTAGGTAGTCTTAATACTGATCCCTCTCCTTGCTACATCTCTGTCAATTTTTTAATGTATATTAGTACTTTGAACACCTGAAAGCAGTATATATATATTTTTAAATATTAATAGACAATCTTAGTTGACTTAAAACTGTTGGGAGGAATCATTTCCTCTGCTTAAACATCCACCCATGCCTGCTGCTGCCTCAGGCATTCTCTCAGCAGCTCATCTTTGGGTGCCATCTTACTGATGTACTCCTGGATGCTCTGGGTTTCATCCAGGACAGTGGCTCTGACACTCACCAGACCCTGCCCACCCTCTTTCTGGCTGTGTTTTACAGTCTCTGGGTGTTGGACATGGGGTAGAAACCTCTGTACATTGTGAAAAGCTTCCAGACCTTCACATCGGCAGCCTCCATGTACTCCCTTGGCCAGCTCATTATACCAGCAGTGTATCTGATGACTGGCAGGGTGTACATGTTGATGGCATGGATCTTGTTCTTCCCATTGATCTGGCTCTTCAGGACCTGTCTTACCCTTTGGTGGTACTTGGATGTTGCTTTCTTCCTTGTCTTCTCATTGTGGTTCCCATATGACTATGGGATACCAAGCTACGTGTAATTGGCCTATATGTCTGCTATGTGACCCACTGGTAGTTCCACCCCATCAATATTAACTACCTTCCCTCTCTTTACTACCATCTGGCCACACTTATCGAGTCCGAATGACATCCCAGTGTCCTCACTGTAGATCCGTGTCAGGTGGATCAGCAAGTCGATGTCTTGTTCACTCTTAGCATACACCTAGATGTCATCCATGTAGAGGAGGTTTCTGATGATAGTTCCACTCTTGAACTTGTATTCAAGTAATCAGTCATTGTGATTATCTGGCTGAGGAGGTTCAAGCCTATGCTGAACAGCAGCAGGGACAGTGCATCACCTTGGTATATGCTGCGCTTGATGGCCACTTGTGTGAGCTGTCTTGATTTGACTTCCAGTGTTGTCTTCCACAGTTCCATTGAGTTCTTGAGGAAGGTCCTTAGTGTTCATTCAAAGATCCATGTGTGTGGTTTTCTTGTAGTGCTCAGCTGTGCTCAGATTTGTCTGTCTAAGCCTTGAATCGTGGGTGACTGCTCTGTCTATGAGCAACAGGTGTTTTGAGCCTCTGGTGTTACTCCCACTATCCTTCTGAGCTGTGCTCATGTACTGGCCCATATGGTCCTGTAGCTTGGTGGTTATGATGCCTGATAAGACTTTCCATGTTGTGGGGAGGCCGGTAGTTGGACAGTGCTGTTCCCTTGTGTGGGTCTTTCATGATCAGCACTGTCCTTCCTTGTGTTAGCCAGCCTGGGTGGGAGCCTGCTGCTAGCAGTTGGTTCATCTGTACTGATAGGCATTCATGCACTGCTGTTAGTTTCTTTAGCCAGTAGGTGTGGATCATGTCCAGGCGAGGTGCTGTTCAGCTCTTCATGTTCTTGACTGCTGTTGGATGTCTGCTACTGTGATGTTAACTGGTTCCTGTTCTGAGAGATTGCTGTGGTCGGCTCTCAGGTCCTACAGCCACTTTGCACTAGTCTTATATGTCTTCTCTTTCTCCCATATGTTCCTCCAGTACTGTTCAGTTTCCACTGTGGTGGCTGTGCTGTTACCATGTTACTGCCCTGCAGTTGGGAGTACACCTTGGATGGTTCTTTGGAGAACAGTACTATTACTACTACTACATTGGATTTATTCTCTGCCCGTCTCCCCCCAATGGGGAACTCTGGGCGGCTCACAAAGTACAGCTTTAACAACATATACATATACAATTGATTTATCTCTATCTAACATTAACAACTATACTATATGGCCAGCAGCAGTTGCTAGGGAGTCACAGCACATCCGGGCTTTTTCCTCCTCTGTACATCTTCTCCCACTGATTGCGTCAGTCGCGTCCAGCGTTAAGTCGGGTCCAGCACCAGTTCCCACTCCCGTGCAGTGCCACCGGTTCCTCCCACCTAAATGGGAGTACCTATTTATCTACTCGCAGATGGAAACGCTTTTGAACTGCTAGGTAGGCAGAAGCTGGGGACAAGTGATGGGACCTCACCCCGTCATGCAGAGCCGGGCCTGAACTGCTGGAGTGCTGATGATTTCTAACCAGTAAACTCCAGCATCATTAGGCCCTGGACCACCATGTCCTCTCTGTTTAGCAGTGTCTAGGGCTTCAGATGGAGTCAGGCCCTTGTATTTTTTCAGTAGCCAAGTCTTATCCTTAATCTCCACACCCTCCTGTAGTTCCACCAGCTCTCTGAATTGCCTTGATCTTAACCTGCAACCTCATTTACGGTTTGTGTGTGTGTGTGTGTGTGTGTATGTTATATACTGCTGTTCTTCTTTATTGTGTAGCCAAGCATCTCCAGGATTATAGCGGCTATAACGTATACCAGTTCATTGGTTTGACTTATGGTGGTAGTAGGGATTGTCATGAGGGCTCTATTGGCATCTTCTAGCATACTATCTGATGGTACTTCTCCACTAAGCCTTGGTAATCAGTCTTGAGGGTTGACTGTAGCTAGTTTATCCATGATCTTATGCTTCATATCAGCTGCTGTGCTCTGTAATGAAGGGGGTGACAGTGACGTTCCAGCTTCAGGTGTTGGCTGCACATCCAATTGTTCTTCCAGGTCTTCTTGGCCCAGGATATAATGTGTAGTTGTTATGTCTTTAGTTGTGAGAACAGCTTCCCCTTCACTATGTTGAAGTGTTGGGTATCTAGCTGTTTCTCAGTTAGTGTGGATGTAGGTCTTCCATCCATCCATAGTTCCCTCATATGTTTCATAAATCCCCTCTCATTAGGTCTTCTGTTGTAGTAGCATCCCATCAATTCCAGTCTCTCTTTTCTTGTCCATGTATGATTTGTATATTATAAAATAAAACAAAGAAATGTAAATCCATATTTTGAATGCTAGCTGAAACTATATTGCCTACTCAAAGTATAGCACTATATTATAAAATGACATTATTCAATAGCAGTCACATTCATTAAAAACATCACTCCCATTAGTTTAAAGAAGCAAATAGCTTAATGTTTTATACCACATCATTTAATTGATTTAGGTTCACAGTTGGTATTGAAAGACAAAAATGCTGCACTGCTTTCTTGAATTTCATTGTTTGATTGTTTCCCATATCATTCATTGCTTCAAAGATTAACGGTTTCATTATCTTTCCAATCTCTCTTTGCAGTGAAGACTTCCATGACTGCAATGTAGTTATAAGTTTTTAA
Source organism: Liasis olivaceus (assembly GCA_030867105.1). Classification (NCBI taxonomy): domain Eukaryota; kingdom Metazoa; phylum Chordata; class Lepidosauria; order Squamata; family Pythonidae; genus Liasis; species Liasis olivaceus. The sequence goes on along the minus strand of CM061355.1, from coordinate 22,736,211 downwards.
ATTAATTATACATCAACTAACAATTTGTAGTGCTGATATCTCTATTAGGACCAGAATAGACTTCTCCAAAGATGCCGTCCTATACTAAGGGTTATAGCTTGGTAAAATTAGTAATTGTTGAACTTCTGGGCCTCAAGACAACTTGTGATGTCACAAATGTTTAAAAAGGCATGTAATTAAAGAACAGCATTGCATACTAGGTCATAAATACTGCATGGCTTTTTTTAAAAAAAAAAGTAAGAAATTCATCCTATTTAAGTCACACCTGAAGGCATGACAATTTAGCCTTCAGCATAGTTTACATTAGAGCAAGTTGGGAGGAAGTAGAATTCTAGATTTTTATGGATCCCCCCCACCCCTTTATAAAAAACCTAGGATTTTTCCCCCAAAATCTTTTACAGGGAAATATTGTTCCTCCCGTTATCTAAAAAATGTAATGAAAATTTTATGCTTTCCCAAAAAAGTTATTTTGCAAATTCACATAATGATATCCTAGATGAATGAAATCATTTGGAAAAAATGTAGAAGATACTTTATTTTAGTTGAAAATTCCTGAACCCTGAATATTTCTTAACTGCTTGTTAAAATGACATTTTCTATTTCAGAAATAAAGCTAAAATAAAATGAAAATAATACAAAGGAGATCAAGTTAATGGGCATGATGATTATACATTATTACCATTATAATATGGATTTATTAATGTGCAGGTTTTCCCCATGGGAGGGTATTCTTGGGTCTTGCTTTGGGGTTTATTTTAAGCATCTGTTTGGGCTGCCATGGGAAGAAATGTTTCCATATCGGTAGATTTTTTACTTTAATCCATCCAGCTGTTTGGATCATCTGAAAGTAACTTGAGCATTAAAAGTATATCACTCTTTTGGAATACAAACCTGTAATATACCATAACTTAAATGGAACTTGCACTTAAATTACAAGTTTTCATTTTAATATAATACTAAAATATTAACTAAATCCCCAGAATTATATTAATCTGGTACAGTTCACAAGAATTTGGTTAGACATCAAAGCCTTGGAAAAATATATCATATATTATAGCTGTCTGCTCTCTCTTTTTCATTCAATGATAGAATTGTACTTTTGCCATTTTGTTAAGGGTGGTAACTAAAATTCATTTGTAATACACTAAGCTTGTCATACTTATTTGGATTAGTAATATTTAAAATTATTCCTTTGTGGGCTTTTTTAGCAGAGCAGAGATATTCTACAGAAACAGAACAAAATATTAAGCAGAATCATTTTAGAATACTTTAATGCTTTCTAAAATTAATCTACTGTCTATTTTCTTCTGAAGACTATGAAGACTAATGGTAATGATAGAATTTTAAAAAGCATGAGAAATGTGAAAAACTGTAACTTAATCAGTCCTTTTAAAAAGAGGTAACGTATTTGCCATTTTTGCACAAATTATGTTTTCACACAAATTATATTCTTCAGCATGCAGTATGTAGAATAATTTCATGTAAAAATTACGTGTAAGGTATCAACCTTACAAAACCTTACAACCATCCAAACTATAGTTGAAGAAAATTCATCAGTAGATGTTTGAAATACCCAACGTTAAGTATGTGCTAACTTGCAACTAGTACAATTTTGTACTGCTTTTCCTTTTTCCACATAGAACCGTTTGTATACTGGTTGTAATCAGTTTTACCATACGGGGAACTTTCTCATACTTTCAGTTTTGCTCACAAATATGTACATAAAAAAGAATAGTATCAGGAAGAAGTATAAGGATAAGGTGTTCTTTTCCACAGTATATTGATTGGGAAATAAAAGAATAGTAGCCAGATAATTGAAGTTTGAAATACTCCTCCAAAAACATTTGGTTATTTTATGTTCCTCGCCTATTTTATAAATGTTTTAAGCATACAAAATAGCGAGGTGCCTGCAGTTTGAATATAGCTGAATTATTTTGATATAGAGATTATGTTGAGTATTAATAATAAATAGAGTGAAGTTATGAATACAGAATGAGGAAAATGAAGGGGTTTTTGTTTGTTTGTTTGTTTTAGCTGTCTTCAGTACGCCCAAGAATAAAAAGTCGGAATAAATCAAATAAATAAAGTTCATTCCTTTCACTTCAAAAAGACAATGAATTCATTGAGATCTTCTGTCAGATTTTATTTATGTAACATATGATTTTAAATGAGAATGTCACTAAGGCTTCTGACCCAATAATCATAATTATTGCTGTGTATATATTTAACACTTGGATTACATATTCTCTGCACTGTATACCTTTTTATTAATAGAATATTTTATCCAAATCTTTGGATAACACTCATTTACACTGTTGTGAAACCTCAGGTTGACCCAAATTTTAAACTCATAATACAGTAACAGACATCAGGTATAGAAGAGAATATATTTCTTGTGTTTTATTTTGTTTCTATGTATTACACTGTGTCCCTGATTTCCTTTTGTTGAGTATTGAATAGGATCCATCTATATGTAAGAGATTTAGATGTTAGGTCTAAAGACTGCTTTACAAGGTCAGATTTTTACACTGTGAAGTGACTTCTATGAAGGAAATAACAGGGATTTTATGTAGATGTTACAACATTTAGTTAATGCCTTAATGTAAGAGTAGGTTTCCAGACTGATAAAGATTCATAATCGAGCTGCATACTTTCCTATTATTAGTATAGAAATCTGTCTCTGTCGCTGGTTCATATGGAAAGCAGTGAGAAAGAGAATCCGAAAATCTCCACCCTAATGAACTTGGAGATACACTGGTTCTCAGTTAAAAAGTTTATTTGCTAAAATTCTTGTATTGCTTACCACTCAGCAAATCTTACTACAGACAGTCATGCTTGGAAAAGAATCATGTTCAGTTCAGGCAGCTGTTCAGAGTGGCTAACACATGTTCAGACAGTGTATTGCAGATTTTTTTTTTCTTAAAAAGAAGAGAAGATATGGGGAATTAATATTTGGTGATCACTTTGCAGATGCAAACAATTCTGTGTGCGGTATAGATTTCATCTTAGAATAGCAAAGCTTACTTTTAACCTGGTACCTCCAGGTGTGTTTTGGGATTACAAACTCTAGAATTGCAAGCTACTGTTCAATATGTATATTGGCTAGGAAGTTGTAATTCCAACACATCTGGAGGGCACCAAGTTGGGAAAAGCTCATTCGTATACTGGTTTTCATAAACTGCTGTTCTGTTCTCAGATAAATAGGAATGTGTGAAGTGTTTTCTAAACTGAAGTAGTATGCTTTTCACAGTGACATCAAAATGCTGTTTTGGAAAAAAACAAATATGGTTGGTGTAAATTTGGTATGTGCCATAATCCATAGGCTTTCATTATGGTTGATTTCATGTATTTTACAGCTAGGAACATTGGACCAGATTCCAAGAGTATGCCAGATTTGTTCCTTGGAGGCATTTAGCTCATTTTAGTCACTTGAGTGTTAGACATCTGTGAGTTTTAATAAGAGAAGGAAAGATCAATTTTTGGCTGCTGTCTGAAGCACATATATGAGATTGAATGCACTTTAGGAAATAAAGCATGAATATATAAATATAACAGAAAGATTTGTTGCCATCTCTCAAGCATAAGAAATTAGTTTTCCTACCTCACAATCTTATGAATAATTTTCTTTATCCATATGCTCGGTTTATGTATAATTTAAATATTGCTAAATTACTTTTATTTTGAAATGCAAAGTTTTTTGGTTACTATGCATATCTAAAGATCCCCTAAAATGTTGTGGCTACTGCAGATCACTGAGTAAGTCACTCTACTAGCCCAGTGAATCTTAGTTTGCTCTTTATGCTTTCCTCAATGTTATGCTACCATCATCCACTGTTTTGTGGAGAACTGTAGGATGCATTTCTTTATATATCTGGTTATCTACATAAAAGCTAGAATGCAGGAGATACAGACCTTCTTCAGAATGCAGGTAATTTAAAAAGAAAGCAGATAATTTATTTAGGTAATGTAGTGCCCAGAACAAATTGTTATCTGAAAAATAATGACTTTAGCTCCTTAATAAAACCTTTCCAAGGTTTTCTAAGGTCACTTAATTCTGATTGTCTCTTTAAGCATTCCTTTCAATAGCATCAGATCATCCTGAACAGATTTACCTTCCCATTTCTGACAATTAATTCCATTAATTTTTCTGTTCAAATAGTACTTGGTAATGTCTGTTGTTTCATTTTTCTCATAATAAAAGAAAATGTCTTATTTTTTTATTTCATCTCTGAGACAGAGCAGATTTTTTTAAATGTAGAAAAATTACTTACTGGAACATACTGTTGCAGTTAATATATATACTGGTATCAATCTGTGGGTTAATGATGCAAACTCATTTTCTAAACATACTTTTCTTTAACTTACGATTAACAGGAAACTACATATTTCTTGAAAAGTACTGTATAAAATATTAATGCCTTTAATGATGGTTATGGAGCTCTAGGTTCAAAAAGTATTTGAAATATCAGGCTTCTTTGTATAATGCTACCTTTGAAACATTAATGCAGGCACTTTGTTTCATAATAAAGTACCATGATATATTGATTTTAAATTTCATTCATTCCCTCCCTCCCAATTATACAGTGCAATAATTGCTGTTCCTTCTTAATGCGTGTTTGCCCAGAATGTGAATATTTTAAAACTCATTTTTAATCTAGCATGTCACTTTATTCCAACCTGTTTAGTTGATTTTGAAAGAAAACTTGTTTTGCTTAATTAGTGTATAGAACTTTATATAAAGAGAATCTGATTTCAGAATCCCTGAATGGAGCTTTAAGAAGCAAAACTATTGACTATGCTTTTAACTAGCTTCAGCAAATTAGCTATATACTTTTGGCTATGCTTCAATTTAGTTGATGGGCAAAGAGTTTCTTTTCACCTGAATCTACAGAGAATGTGTTTTAGTTTCTCACAGAAGTATATTGGGAAAATCTAAGTGGCAGTTTTTATTTTCTCATTAAGTTGCATTTTGTATTGTATGAGTTCTAATTTCATTTCCCCTAAATGAGATATTAGAGGCAGTTGTGTGTTTTAAAGCATTTGCATATCACATGTATCAGAGGTGAACATCTTTTTGGTGGCCAGGGTCTAACCTAACAGTTCCAGGAAGTGGAGGCTGCACTGGGTATGACAGGGAAGTGAAGTGAGTAGGGCGTGTGATGCATACAACTTATGACCAAGATTTGCTAGTTTTTTTTCTTGATTCTGGTTGGCAGAGTTGGTAGAATTTTATTTCTGTTTTCACCTTTTTGTGACGTTATGCTGTTTTCTGCCTCATATTATGCGATTCTTCCTCAAAATGGTAGGAAACTCTGATTTTCATCTCTTATAGTCAGAGAAGGCATTGTGGCCCTCACAATAAGAGAATTGGGACCCACACTACTTTGCAGTTTCAGATTCTCCATTCTTGCATCATGCAATTTTCAAAAAGTAATGTCCACAATCACTTTTTTGGTGATAGTGTACTTTCAAAAATTGCTATACTAGGCAGATTTCTTCTGTATCTACATCTTCAGTTTGAGATACAGTTGGCTCCACAATAAGCTTGCTGAAATATTTATACTTTGAGGGAAAACTTTGGCTGCATTGTATGGATAGGTTTTAGATATATCAGTTAAGAGGTTTGTATTGTGGGTAGTATATCTTTTGCATGAACTCAATGTTCCTTTCCTTAATGCCCTCTTAAGAAAAATACTGAGCAGTTGGGAGAAAAAATGGATTCTGTAAACTAATTTGCCTATCAGCAGGGAAGATTCAATTGAGTATTTGTTTCATTATATAACAGATCACATAAAAGCAACTAAATCTATCCACCAAAATCAGTCTAATTTAACCTTGAAATTGCTTGACTAAATATGACTTCTGACATGGGTAAAGTAGTGTATTACCTTTACAGTTTGTCTTACATTCATTATATTAAACAGCCAGCTTAAAATGGCATTGATTTTATAAATTTGCTTCTTTTCACAAACTGAAATGCTCTAATTAAAGCTGCTGTAAACTAGAAATCTTTTTGTAGGATTAATTTAATACAGCCTGTTATATTTATGATAGAGTAACAATTTTTTTTAGTTCATACTGATTATTTAAAAAACCTTTGCAGAAGCTGAAGGGATGTGGGAAACTTTGCATTGACATGTTTATATGTGTAAGGGAAAGCAAGGAAACCATAATAATACAGGTGTTGATACATAAGAAGGCTTAGTTGCAAATCTGAATTTTATGCTCATCCTGATGTAAATAAACATGGCTTAGGCATTGATATGAATGTATGTGTAAAAGGCTGGGGGGTTGAAAAAAAAAGCATGTGAACTGGGCCTAAGTGACAGGTAAGTTATGTCTCTACTCCCACTGGTTAGGAACTTGCAATATAATTTGTAATTCATTCATAGAGGAAATTACATTTTACTTCAAGTAAAGAAAGTACATTTTGACAGACAAATTTCTTATGAATATGCAAAGCTGCTTTCTTCCATCGCTTTGTCTAGCATTCTAGAATCAACTCTTCCAGCATTGTTTGGAATTGCTGAGGATTTATCTTGGGGGCATATTCATATACTGTAAAGCACTTTCTACCATGGAGCTATGACCCACTGATCTATGATTTCTTGAGAATGGTATAAAAATCTTCTATGTTTTGGTTTCAGCTTTCCTTACTAATAGTGCTTCTTGTTAACTTCTAAACCTTTGAACAAATATAGGCAAACTTTGGTTTCCATAAATTACAGAGGACCACCAACTTCCATTGGAGCAGCAGGTGTAGAACATATAGAACTCGGTTCTACAGATCAGAGTTGTGATAGCCTAATGGAGGTGGAGTTCTTGAGATACTGTGGTTGAACAATTGGGTTCAGAAGCTGGATTGCCAGTGTACTGCAAGCCAAGTAGCAATCTGCTATCCAGTTGTGATCTGCCATTGTCCACTTTACTGTATTTCATCCATCGTGGTGAGATAACTTTGATAAATTCGAAACGGCCAACTGGATGACAGGTTATATGGCGTGTATTCTGCTAAAACATGTATGCTACTGTACTCAAAGCACTGTAACATGTTATATTCAGTACTGTAAAGAAAGTCCTAGAAGTCTTAAAAGGAAAGAAAAGTGGGATTACCATCTACAAATGAATGAATTGTGGGTATTTAATGCTTCATCTTCATTATCCACATGCACATGATTCCCAAGACTGCTTAACTGAAGGAAGTACATGCCTGACAAAAAAAAGTACAAGAAAGCAAGACTGCTGGGGGGAACTTAGCTCACCTGTCAAAAGTTAACTTCTCATTGACTTAATGTGTATCTCATTATTTCCATATTCTGTGTGCAAGTAGAGTAAGCAAAAGCCCACACTGGCACAGTTTAACTTTCTTCTTACTATATTATTATTATATTCTTCTTCTGCCCCTTCACCCCAAATTAATTTATTCTCTTGCTATCAATATACTGCTTTCTAAAAATGGGAAATATAATTGTATTTTATTTATTAAGTAGTTGTATATCCTGCCTTTCTTTCAAGAATTTTAGGCGGCATATGTGCTCCTCTTTCCTCCCATTCCCCCTCCCCAATAACAGCTGGGAGACAGGATGTGTGAAAATGGTTAGCCCAGGTAGCCAAGATCAAGAAACAGGCAGAGCAGGGATTCCAGCTGTTCTCTTTATTGTTGTAGGCTGGAATAACAACAACAACAAAGAATACAAAAAACAAGTTAATATGTGGTCACTATTTGGTTGTGTTGATCACGTCAAGCTGCGAAATGTGCTTAGAAAAATCAGAATCCCTGAACATCTCATTGTCCTCATGACAAACTTATATACAGGTCAAGAAGCCACAGTATGGACAAAACATAGTGAAACAGACTGACTCCAAGTTGGCAAAGGAATGAGACAAAACTGCATATTCTTCCCTTATTTATTCAATTTATATGCTGAATATACAGTACTGTGCAAAAGTTTTAGGCAGGTATGAAAAAATGCTGTAAAGTAAGAATGCTTTCAAAAATATATATTGTAATTGTTTATTTTTATCAATTTACATAATGCAAAGTGAGCGAACAGAAGAAAAACCCAAATCAAATCAATATTTGGTGTGACCACCCTTTGCCTTCAAATCAACATCAATTCTTCTAGGTACACTTGCCCACAGTTTTTGAAGGAACTCAGCAGGTAGGTTGTTCCAAACATCTTGGAGAACTAACCACAGATCTCCTGTGGATGTAGGCTGCCTCAAATCCTTCTGTCTCTTCATGTAATCCCAGACAGGCTCGATGATGTTGAGATCAGGGCTCTGTCCATCACTTCCAGGACTCGTTCTTCTTTACACTGAAGACAATTCTTAATGACATTGGCTATATGTTTGGGGTCATTGTCCTGCTGCAGAATAAATTTGGGGCCAATCACACACCTCCCTGATGGTATGGCATGATGGATAAGTATCTGCCTGTATTTCTCAGCATTGAGGACACCATTGATCCTGACCAGATTTCCAACTCCATTTGCAGAAATGCAGCCCCAAACTTGCAAGGAACCTCCACCATGCTTCACTGTTGCCTGCAGACACTCACTATTGTACTGCTGTCCAGCCCTTCAGCAAACAAACTGCCTCCTGCTACAGCCAAATATTTCAAATTTTGACTCATCAGTCCAGAGCACCTGCTGCCATTTTTCTGCACCCCAGTTCCTATGTTTCCATGCATAGTTGAGTCACTTAGTCTTGTTTCCACATCAGAGGTACAGCTTTTTGGCCGCAATTCTTCCATGAAGACCACTTCTGGGCAGAGTTCTCCAGACAGTAGATGGGTGTACCTGGGTCCCACTGGTTTCCACCAGTTCTGTGCTGATGGCACTGCTGGACATCTTCCAGTGTCAAAGGGAAGTACGCATGATGTGTCTTTCATCTGCTGCATTAAGTTTTCTTGGCTGACCACTTCATCTATGGTCCTCAACGTTGCCCATTTGTGTTTCTTCAAAAGAGCTTGAACAGCACATCTTGAAATCCCAGTCTGCTTTGAAATTTTTGCCTGGGAGAGACCTTGTTCATGCAGTATAACTACCTTGTGTCTTGTTGCTGTGCTCAGTCTTGCCATGGTGTATGACCTGTGACATGAAACTGTCTTCCACAACCTCACCTTAGTAGCAGCGTTTGGCTGTTCTTCACCCAGTTTTAAGCCTCCTACACAGCTGTTTCTGTTTCAGTTAATGCCTGTGTTTCAACCTACATATGAAACCTACATTGATGATCATTAGCACTTGCTTGGTATAATTGGTTAATCATACACCTGACTCTAATTCTACAAGGTCCCTGACTTTGTGCAAGTATACAAAGTGTGTAAGTGTAAGAATTTATGCTGGTTTGAAGCCAAAGGGTAGTCACGCCAAATATTGATTTGATTTGGGTTTTTTTTCTGTTCTCTCACTTTGCATTTTGTAAATTGATAAACATAAACAATTACAATATATATTTTTGAAAGCATTTTTTCACACCTGCCTAAAACTTTTGCACAGTAGTGTATATTAAGGGAAGCTAGATTAGTTTGGTTTTAAAATTGGAGGAAGAAATATCAATAACCTAAGCTATGCTGATGACACTACCCTGATAGCCAAAAGTGCAAAGGAACTGTAAGGTCTAGTAATAAAAGTTAAGGATCATAATGAAAAAAATAGGACTAAAATTAAATATAAAGAAGACCAAATTAATGGCAACAGGTACAGTAACCTGCTTTGGGATTGATAATGAAGATATCAAAGTGATAGATAACTTCTGCCTTTTAGGATCAACCATCAACAGTAAAGAAACAAGTGGTCAATAAATATGCTATAGACTAACACTTGGTAAAGCAGCCATGAAGGGCTTGGAAAAGATATTCAGGTGCTGTGATGTGCCTATAGTTACAAAGATCAGAATCATGCAAGCCATGATATTCCCTGTGACACACTATGGAAGTGAAAGTTGGACTTTAAAGAAGTAGGGTAGGAAGAGTATTGATGCTTTTGAACTTTGGTATTGAAGAAGATTCCTGAAAATACCGTGAACAGCTAAGAAAACAAACAAATGGATCATAAAACAAATCAACCCAGAGTTCTCACTATAGGAACAAATGACCAGGCTCATTATCACATTTCAAACACATTATGCAAATTAAGCTTTCTGGAGAAGACTATATTGCTGGGAAAGGTGGATAGAAAGACAAGAGGATGACCAGCAGCAAAGTGGATGGACTCAGTTACAGTGGCAATGAGTTGATTTGTATACGTACATGAAAGGGTTGCTAGTATATATACTCACAAACTCATGCACATTATATATACATTCACAAAAATAGATGAACAATTCTTTGTATTTAAATTAGCCAGAATTGAATTACTGAAAGCAATTGGAGCTCCATTTGGAGCTGTAACATTCTGTGTGCAAAGTTTGTGCTCTCCTCTTAAACTATGGCCATTTTTAAAACATTTTAGAAAATGAATATTTTGCTATAGGTTACTAGCAGTATTTGTATGTGAATACTTCCTTCACATACAAATACTGCTAGTAACCTATAGCAAAATTACTTATATTGCACAGAAATCTCTTACTACTAATCTTTCTGGAAAAGAAGAGACACAAGATTCATATATATATTTATATTTATAATTTACAAGGAGTCTGGAGCTACAAGGTCCCATAAAAAGTGTCACAAAAAATGATTGCTGTTTGGTAGAAGTGGGTAAGAAATACAATATACATTTAACTTCAATTTAATGAAAAGGTCCATTTGGTGACAGCAATAAGGATGGAGAAATATGGCACAGAATGAACCATAAAACAAAAAAAACCCCGCTCATAATAAAAGGCTGTAGAATTTAATATATAGTTGAGCATCATTTCAGACTTTACATGGCAGTAAACCAGATTCGCTACTAGGTGTTGCATCAACGTAGCACCCCATAATCCCTCTGAGGAATTCAGTATAGTACAAATAGTACATAAGCATGTTCAATTGTGTGAAAAAAGTTTGTTGAGGTATGCACATAATATGAACTTAGCTAAAGCAATTTCTAGAAGTAATTCCCCCCCCCCCCAAAAAAAAAGATATCAGAACAGACTTTTAAAAATCCCAAGGAGATATTGGATCCTGGTCTGTTTCATTTTAATCTTCTCTTCCTATCATAGATTCAGAGCCATATTGTTTCTTCAGTACTCCATACTTACCAGAAATAGAATTGAGCCCTGGCATTTCAAGAGATTCTGGTGAATATATCTCACTTTCTGAGTTACCAACATTATTTTATATTTAGATTTTTTCCATTTCAGTATTATGCAGCTTTCTTCCTCAGTTTGTCAGCGCAGTGAAGGTTGAAAGGCAAGAACAGAACAGGCTCAGAGGAATGCACACAGAGTTTTTATATTTGTCACTCTTAATTCTGATCTGCTTCTAGGTATATGGCATATATGTAAAATTGTCTGGTTCATTCCAGTTTCTATGTGAAACTGAAACTAGCCAACAGTAGCTGGTTGACATTGTTATTAGCCTGCCATGACACAATCTAATATTTAGCATTATTTGTGTGATGTAACAACTGAGACAGGCAGAAGAATACTTTTAAATTATTTACATGTAGAAAAATATAAATCAACAATAGGTTACATGAGGTCCTGTAGATATTTTGGGCATCAATTCCTCTTGCCCCTTACCAGCATTCCATGGCATATAAATCTTTCTTCAAAATCAGTTTAAAGCTGAGTTCACACATTACATTAAGCCATAATGCTGCTTAGTTTTGGTTTAACAAATTATGTGAACTTAACTGACTGTGGTTTATTCAACAATCAGTCCATGATGACAGAGAATATGCATCCTCCCATGTTTTTGAATTTGAATAAATTCTTGGGTATTTGAGTTTCAGTTACACAGGTACCCGTTTTACATTAGAAAAGATACATTGCTATCTCATTTTATAATCACATTCAGTTGGATGGCATTGATATCTGAACCAACCATTTTAACAGATCCGTGTGTTGCATTTGGTCTTTTCCTTTTGTAGTCCATCTCTTCATCCTGTAGGAGCTTTACCCAAGTGGGTGTGTCCAGTTACAGCATGTCACTTTCTGTGTCCACCTACTGTCTGGTAAACACCTATTTAATGCTCTTGTTATTACATCTTTGAAGTTAGTTCGTTGTGGAATTCCCCAATTTCTGATTTGATTTCTGGTTTGATCATAATTTTCATTTTATATTAGAAGAGAAATTTTATATTAGTTCTATCTTAGGAACAAATGATGTCAGGGCAGAAACTGGTTCACTTTATCAGATATTTACAGGTCATCCATTTCTTAATGCATGTGTTTATGTGCCCATTGTTCTTTACCATGTTTGTTTTGGCAAGTATTTGACTAAACAATTCTATATGAAGTATGAAGCTGACTCTGCTAACTGCACAGTGAAAAATTTCCATCCCTTCCAAACCATTCGTCTCCATTTTTTGTCTCCCTCCCTTCCTTCCTTCCTTGTTCTTCTGCCTATTTTAGTTGAGTTTACACTAGCATAAGCCTTTCATTTACTTCTTGGTGGGTCAGCATCACTTTGGCTTTTAATGCAATCTATGGTAGATTCATTTACAATCTATGGTAGATTCATTTACAATCTATGGTAGATTCATTTAATGCATCATATATAATGGAAGGAATAAGGAATTTGTATTTTACAAAGGCTGTGAAATTAATAGTGGATCATTTACTGTGGTACCCTTGATGATGGATAAGAAGTTGTTTAATCATACAGGCATCTAACTAATCTAAGTTTCACATTCAGGGCCTTTTCCCCCCAAAACTATAGAAATATATAATATAGATTTGAATTCAGTGATTGTATTGCCTTTGGTGATGATCGAGCATATTATTTAGGCTAAGCAAACGAATGTATTTTTAAGATTTTACAGTTAAGTCTTTGCTTTATTGCTATTGCAGCATGAGAGCTTGGGTAACTATGAAGTATCTGAATGGATGAGTTAATTTGGAATCAGGCAATTTCATGGCTTGTTCTTTTATTTACTGAGTGGAAGAGAGGAATAAAAGAGGTGAGAATAGCATTGATGTGCTTCAAAATAGTCCTTAACTTTCCCTTTTATAAATGGTGTGAAGTAATTACTGTTGAATAGTCTAAATCTAAGCCAGTAAATCAGTGACTTCTATGGTACAAAGCATGATTGTGTCTTGGAGGTAAACTAGCAGAATATTTACTCTGAACACACATATTTGTGTTTGCAATATGCTAGCACTTTTTTAAAAGTTTACAGTTACATGGTGGAATTCCCATAGTGAAAGGAAGAGAGCCTTGTAGGCTTGCAGAGTATACGTTAAATTTTGTGTTTGTCCATTTTGTTAAAAAAACAAAGTGACAAACTGTGGGTGGTTTCTTAATATTTTATTTAACATTTCAGTTTGTTACAGAGAAATACAGTTCAGAACATTTTAATTTATGCATTTCCAGATTCCCATTTCTCTGATATGGTTCATAGAAAATATTTAAGAGTAATGTGATACTCTAATTGTAGTGTGTTTATATTCTGTCTTTCTATCACGGAAGTCAAGATGGCTTGTATGAGGTTTCAACCTTTTCTTCTTTCCATGAATTAAGTAGGTACAGTCAGATAATGGATTTTAAATAAGAAATCATAGGTCTGTCAGTCATGAAAGTTGTGATCATTATCTTTTTTATTCCAGCAGCATATTTTGCTCATTTGTAGGATTAATTAGATTTATTATTATTTTATTTTATTAGATTTAGAAGGCTGCCTGATTCTGAAATGACTCTGGGCAGCATACAAATTAAAAAGAGGAGGGGAAAAAAGAGAAAAACATAGTTAAAAAGAAAAGGACATGTACACTTGGACAAAATCACTCCATACCTCCCCCCCCCCCAAAAAAAGGCCTGCCAGGCACCCAACAGCAGCATAGCCTAGGCTTGGGAGCAAAGCCAAGTTTTTAAAAGACTTGTGGGACCCTCCCATGGGGAAAATCTCACTTTTCTTTCAGGAAGCTGAACGTGGTCCACATGGATTTCCTTACCTATTTTTATTTTCATCAGGTGAGATAGGTTAGGCTGTTAGCACCTGATCCAAGGTCATCCAGCCTTAAATTTGAAACCAGGTGAGGATTTGAATCTAGTTCTTTGAATTTACAGAACATTTCAAACATTTCAAGTGCTATCTTTAACTTGGTTTCTGGGATATTTTCAGTAGCTACTGTTGAAAACAGGTGGGCTGCATTGACATTAGCATCAATGAGAAATATCGCTCCTACAAAGTATCCAGTATGTTCTGTGGCATATTCTTACAGACTATCTGTCACTGAAGAATATCTGCCTTGGGTTTGTAATTGGAATCCAAATGAAATGTATGATTAGGAGTTTAGTCCCAGCTCTATTACTTCATATTTATATTTTATGCTGGAACTTGCAATTAAGACACTTACTGAAATTGCTTGTTTTAACAGGAAGTTGTTCAGATAAGGAAGGAATAGAATACAATGATACTGGTTTCTTTAGAAGATGTTGCTGGAAAAAAATGTTAGCTGGGCCTCTTAGGCATTTAATCAGCATGGACTTTGACTTTGGAGAGTGGGAGGAGAAAATAAACATTGGTTCCTACTAATTAGCAATAAGAGTTGCTAGATGAAGATGGGAAAGGGTTGGATGGTAGGGTTTTTTTTTTCTCCTCCACCCCCAAAGCTGCTATGAAAACTACCCACTTTTCATCTACCCACTTTTACAGGACGTAAAGTTAAACAAAAGTCACATATACTTAGTAGTTCCAAGAAAAAAAGCTGTTTCTTTTTTAAGACCATATTTTTTTAAAAAATGCTTTGAATGAACATACAGGATTTGGAGAAGTATGATCTGGCCAGTCAGTCAGAATAGCGAGCAGTTTTGTCTAGTCTGAGGAAGAGATGCAAATCTGAACATTCCCTAAAGATGCTGAACAAACTTGTTTGCCTATTTCTCAATTGCCATGGTAGACTGAAAAAAAGAAGAGTGTCCTTCTAGTCAAGCTCAACTCCTGGATCAGTGAGCAATTCATTTCTCAATAGAGAAAGTTGTCTGCAACTATCTTCCTCTGTCCTGCCAAAACTGATGAGTTGTAATGCCTCTCATCCTACTTCCTGCATGTTTTCCCATTTTGCTGATGGTTGCCAACTTTTTGTGGTAGTCAGTATAATAGATGGATTATCTCTACCTTCTACAGTTGTGACTTTAAAGACTGTATTTGGTAATACTAGCAGACATCATATTTAATATACTGCAAAACTTTCAAAATGGTTTTAAGTATATTCATATTACAACCAGTATGTAAGCACAAGCTTCTGTGATGTCTGATGGGTCCTCTCTTGTGCTTCATGGTCGTAGATAAATGAAAAAAAAATTTTTTTTTTTTAAATTTTCTGTGATTAGAACAGCTTTCTATGGCTTATTTGTACATGGTGAGGGGTGCTAAGATAGGTCAATGCTGGTATGCTTTCTCAACCTTTTATATTAACACATGCAAAATCTTTTTAGATCATCACAGCTGAACCAATTTCTAGTATTAGGTAATTTCCAGTATTTATAGTGTTTAGTTGAAAATCATAGTTAATTAAAGTTGTTAAAATTAATCAGGAGGCATTTTCTTAAAAGGAATTACATTTCTCTTGAAATCTGTTAATCTGTGTTTATGCATGTGAATATCTGCCTTGCCTGCCTGCCTAGTTGGGTTTTGACCATAAATCAATAACATTCAATAAAGCATGATTTATTACTCACTTTCTAAGGTGTATAACTATGTCCACTTACTGGTCTTGACTTTCGGAATAGTTTCATAAAGAGGCCAATATCGGTTGGCCCTGTTGTGTGTCGAATTGATTTTATTCTGTGACTCTGCTTTGTGTTTTACTGCTATTTCCAGTTTAATGCCTTGCCATTTCTGTTAGATATCTCTATACCTTGGTTTATTTTTCTCTGCCTCTTTCTCTCCCCTTAAAGGTTGTAGCCCTTTATTCTTTGATTGTTCTATAACTTTTATCTGTTCCTCTTGCAGCATTTGGATTTAGATTTAGAGATTTGTAAAAGTTTTGTTTTCCTTTTTCCTTTGTGGTTTTTAGCAGCTTGATAGTTAATAAACAAAACTCATGATCAGTGCCAATATACTTTTTGGTGAAGGCTCTTCTCCAAGCACATCCTGGTGATGCCATCTTTAACATGTCATTCCTTCCTGTCACCTTCCAATCTCCATTTGTCTGTTAAGCAGAAGCTTTTATCTCTAGATGGACTTCATCAGAGGTATGCAACGTAGAGCACGTTTTTTCAAACTGTGGGTTCCGCAAGACCTTGATGGGTTCCCATGAGGGACTAAGCACAAGCATACCCAATAACTTGAACACTACCAATTTTCTATCACTAGAAGTTTGCTTGAATTTCATAATTTTTTTAGCAGGTTCTGTGGCCTGAAAAAAGTTTGAAACCGCTTTCTTTGTATTCTGTTCTATTCAGTGAAAGGTAATGTTTACCTTTTATTAAATATTCTTTTTCATTCTTTATTAATACTTCCCATTAACCAAAATTGTGAGAAGATACTTGTGCTTTTGCCTTTTTTGTAAAATGTTTATTGTTACCTAGGGAAAAAAATTAAATCTTCCATTATCCTCTGTGGTCTACAGCAGTGTGTCCCAATCTCAGCAATTTAATATGTGTGGACTTAAAGAATTTTGGGAGTTGAAGTCCAGACATGTTAAGGTTGCTGGAATTGGGAAACACTGGTCTATAGGACCTATTCATAAAGAAAAGCCTTGCTCTTTTTTTTTTTTCAAAAAAAAAAGAGATTTAAAAAAAGCTTGTGTTTCCACAGAGTGACAACTGGGAGACAGCAGCAATTCAAATATGGTCTTATCAATACATATTCTATGTGCACGTGCTGTTGGGGAAGTCTTTTCTATAGGCTGTTATTGGTATACAAGCATCTCTTTGAGCGTTAGTTGGGGTTCCTCTCTCATTGTCTAAGGACCAATGGGATATTTTTATTTGTAACTCTTTGTACTTGTAACTGAAGAATGTAAATATCATCTTGAATATGGCATAAGTTCAACTGTACATTTTGCTATGTTGTGTATCATGTCAAGTGTTCAAGAAAGAATGAAAAATGGTAAACTTATTGAGGTCTGTGGTCTGGATAGACAGAAATGTTAACTTAACTACAATCCTGAATTGACAGCCTGTGAAACCACTTCAGATAACCTTGTGTTTGTGTAAACAGATCTCCAAATACACACAGAGCCTCCAGAAAGAATGACAAGTTTAGTCAGGTGAACCAACTTATTGCTGCTGCTTCTTTTTAACTGCACCAAATGCCTTACAACAGTCATCTCTCCCGCTGAACATTCTCATCCAAAGCATGAACTGATTTCCCCATCACTAGACTTGTTGCAACACATCTGTTTTACATTCTGCATGCCAGGTTTTTGCTTAAACCCCCAAGCTTAGTGCTGTTTCCTTTTCCCCTTTTCTGAATCATTTATTCTGCATTCCAGAGCCAAGTTATTTGGTAGGACAGGGGTGTGTGCTCCATTCACTACTTTGAACAATTCAAAATCTGCTTCTAAGGAACATCTTTCAAGTGAGAACCTGCAGTGTGTAAGTACAGCAATGAACACAGTAAGAAATTGGAGGCAGCATAGGCTGGTTTGATCAATAGGAACTTTCCAAGAGATTTTAAAATGCATTTTCTGCTGTGTACTTCATATTGATTATTGCTGGCTGACTTTTTCTGCACATACTTTTCGTGTGTTGTCTTTAATAAGGTACAGCCTCATGCCTGCAGTAGTTTGCTTCCTGGGCTCATGTCAGTTTAATATTTAAATTGAGAATGATAAACGATAACATACTTTGCTTTCAGAGGGACAATTGCAGCTCTGTAAATGTGTACGTTTCTAAAATATAAGCTTGCATTGATTAGCCTAGCTCATTGTGCTTCATAAATCATTTACAAACAAATTAAGTTACATTTTATAAGGTAAATAATGCCTTACTCTCCTCTGGAGGAAAATATTATCTTAGCAAATGAAGCAGTGATCAATGTCATCATTGGAGGATTTCTGCTACAACAGCTCATATTTCTTGGTCTCCAAATACTAGAATGTTTTTTCTATTATAGTCAACATACTGTAAAACACTTGGGGCATTTATTTGACAAGTCGGAAGTTATCTAAGACAAATGTAAATTCTTGCATATTAAAAATCAAGCTCAAATGTATGAGCACAATGTTAAATAGGGAAAAGCAAATGTTCCTTTTTAATTTTATGAAAAAAATTGAATTTGAAGTATTTTAAATTAATTCAGTTTTGATTGGTGTTGCTTTACAGGATTACATTTACCTGTTCTTCCACTTTGAAAAAGGAAACTTAGAATTAAAGCTCTTCTTTGAAATAATAACAAAAATCCACCAGTCTTATTTACAATATACAAATGATACAATTCTGTTTAATTTTATTGGTTTTGCTTAAAATGAGAGGGAAAAACAATGTACAGGTAGTCCTCGCTATCTGACCACAATGGAGTCCAGAATTTAGGTTGCTAAGCAATTTGGTCATTAAGCGAATCAGAGCTGATTTTACGACCTTTTTTTACAACAGTTGTTAAGCGAATCATCGCAGTCATTAAATGAATCACATGGTTGTTAAGCAAATCCAGCTTCCCCAATGGATGTTTTTTGCCAGAATTCACTTAATGATCACATGATTCACTTAACAGCCATTGTAAAAAGGTCACAAATTGTGATGATGTGAGCGCAGGGGTTGTAAAGCACTTTTCCCAAGACTGTCATAACTCTGGGCTGTCATTAAATCAATGGTTGTTAAGCAAGGACTATTTTACAAAAAAATGTCACATATTCTCTGATCATTACAGTATAAATTAGAAAATCAACACCCAGAATTTGGTACAATTTCTTGCATCAAAACCCTGTCACTGTTTTCTCTATATCTTAAATAGAAAAATTTATATACGTTGGATACATCATCCCTGTCCATCAAATTGTTTCTCTAATGGTGCAGAATAGAAGAGGCATCACTTAGTGGCATACTTTCTATCACTGTTGTGATATTCTGTCCATAAAAGAGTTAAAGCTGGAATAGCTGAAGGATGGTCCCTTTGGGATTGTCCATGCTAAATACCTACAGTAATATTTCCAGTAGCTCTAGAAAGTTCTGTACCTTTTGATATATAATGACATTGAGAATGTTGTTATTAAATCCTTGCCCTTTGTCTCTTGCTTGTGGTTCATGTCTTTGTTTCTGCTTTTGCCCACCTTTTCTTCCATTTTGATGCTTGCTGATGTTTAATAAATATGCAACAAGCTGTATTTCTGCTAGCTGAACTGAGTGGTGTATATGCTTGCTCTGATCTGGACATCGGGATTGACTGGAATTGTGCTGGGTGCAAATCAATCTGGAAGTTACCTGCAGTAATTTTCCAATCTGGTCATACCAAATTGGAATTGGTTTAGTAAAGCCACAGTGGCTTGTTTATTAATGCAAATTAACCAGAACACAATATTGTAAGGGAAAGTTAATGAGAATGCCTGATGAATCCCTGTATGTGCCCCCCTTCCATAGCATTATGCAGCTGTTTTAGAATTCCCAATGAAAATGGCTTAATATCACATAGGTGGAGAATTCTAGATACTGCTTCTGAACACATACAGAGGATGCCAAGTTGAAGAAAGGTGTCCTCCCAGGGATGAACAATCCTCTGTCTATATTTTTATAATTGTCCCCATAGGTTTAGTAGATACATTTCACCATTTAATACAGTATTTTCTAAGTGGATTATGGCTTTATTGTAGTCACTAAATTGTTTCTAATTCTTCTTCTTTCCCAAATGTCTTCCTTTAGTATTTCAGCAATTTGGCTGTTCATATCTTAGAAGCTGGTTATCTGTGTAACTGTCAGACTTCCATCCTTGTAGTCTGGACAAGAAACAGTTAATCCAAGGAAAGAGAATCCAAAAGGTCTAGTGAAGACTATTTATTAGAAGGTAAATGTTTCAATATTAATTCCAGCAATTATTCCACTTTCCAGTGACAGGCCCACATACAGGCAGTTTTAGGGAAGCAAAACTCCTTTTTCCTCCATTCTGTCTATGCCTCTCTTGTGAAGGAGGCATAAAGTCCATCTCTTCACTCTGATGTTAACTCAGTCTTCTTAATGGTGTGAGAAGTAACTCTCACTCTAGCAGAGGTAGCTCTTGCACTTAAGAGTGGCTTTTCTCTTGGCAGCTGAAGAGAAGAGAATTTTATGTTCTCATGGAGAATGGCCTGTCTAGCTATATGTTTGTTTATGCCCTATTTTACTTTGAGACACTGAGGTACTCCAAGAGCATCAGTGCCTTGAACTCAGTGTGGCTGTATTCACACGTCATGGAAAGCCATAGTATGATTTGCTTGGTTTGGCTTAGTACATTGTGGCTTATAGATCATGATTTATGAATTAGCATATATAAGATGTTCCTAATGCCTGAGTTGAAATACAATGCATGCTGGAGGATTTGCACTGTACACCACAGATTGCCTCCTACTTTGTACAACATACTGATAAGTCTTATCAGCTAAGCCAGTGACCCTTCTAGGTGCCCACTCACTTTTTTCTTAGATGATACATGGTTTGTTTAAGATTTGCAGAAAATCTTACCTAAAAGGGGGGGAAACAATAGAAGCACTTCTTGCATATTAATATATCAAACTAGGATCAGATCTTCAAAGACAAGTGCAGCAAGATCAGAAGGTGGCACTGGTTATAATTATTGCTCTCAGTCCAGTTAGTCAATTAACAAGTTCTTTAACCACATGAATATAGGGCTCCTTAGTTACACAAGGCCATCTGCAACTATGCCTGTATTCCTTGGAACTAATTAATATGTTGATTTGGACAAATATGGACAATTTATCTGGGGACAAGCGTGCTTTCACATGGCAATTTGAAAAGTACCGTTTTAGTTCAATATTACTCTTTTCATAGAAAGCTATGATTGTCCCAAATGTCCTAAATAAGAGTGGATCATCTTCAGATAACTGGAAAAAGGGCCATTTTGATTTGCAGAAACTTAGTAGAACTGAGCATACAATTCTGGCTCACTGAAGTGTATATTTCATATTTTTATCTGTGGAACTGATGTGGTTGTGAGGATGCAAGGGACTAGTTTGAGGGCATTCTCTCCTTTTATTTCCCTGATGCAAAAAAATGGCATGGAATCAGGCTGTTGGATGGCAAGAAAGCATCCTGCTTTGATGCAGCCTCCTTCAAGAGGAAAGGCAGTCTGAAGCCTTAAGTCTATTCCTCCTGATGGCCAGGCTACTCACATTTCAGGCTATCTTTGTGGTGGGAAGATGAGAATGAGTTCTCATTTGCTTCTCAGCTTTATTGTATTTATGAACTCCAGAATGGTTACTTAATCTGGATTCTTGTCTTATCTCAATGGCAATTTAGACTGTGAGGGCTAAACCAGAGAGGATAAGACCAGTCAAGGAATTGAAGCTTGTATAATGCTGGTTGACATCTTGGCTCTTTACCTTGTTTGGATTGGAATAGCGAATAAATTTTCTTGGACATGCAGGATAATTTAACATGTATTACATTTTAAAGAATCAATCTGGGTAAGAAGGGCTGTGGATCCATAAATTTTAAGAGAGGATGAAGTAAAGACTTTATTTGTTAAAAAAGAAATAGTTTAAGTTAACAATTATGGCTTAAAGAGAAAAGAAGATGTAGAGTACAGTTGTTCTTTCCACAATAAACCTGATAAAACATTTTAGTCTTGTGTGATAGCAATTATAGGCAGATTTTGATAAGTTTCCCCAAATGGGAATTGGAATATAAATTGAATAAATAATGAAAGTATTAAAACAACAACTAGCTGGAGAGTTAGAGTGTACCAGATTGATAAAGCATAAAATATCACATTTGGGATACTGGAATTATTTAATGTGTAATATGCACCACTCTTAGAAGCCTATCATTTAAGAAAATGAAGTCTAAGGAATAAAACCAACATATAATCACTGCTGCATTTGTGCATGTAATGCACATATATGAGAACAAGCATTTCTTTCTACAGATGAAAAATTAATAGAGGGGAATGTTTTTTACATCTTTTCCAGAGATCCTTCACTGAATAAAACATATCTGAATTTGTTGCCAGATTATCCACCCTTTTCAGTTTATTTAACAAAACAAGAGATAATGTGGTAAACTCTTTTATCCAAAATGATGGCTCTCCATTTTCACATGGAATAGTTATATCTAATTTGTATTTGTATGAAAAAATTGAATGTGGTTACATTAGTTGTCAAAAATTATACATGTATCTTCATTAACATTAATAGGCTTGCTTCCATTAATATTAAATGAAGCACCTGCATTGATTTCTTTCTTCTTTTTTTTTTTGCCTGGAGAGTCAGTACTGAATATACAGTGTTTCCATTGCCAATTCAAAATATGTATTTGTATTCTTGAGTCAATTCTAAAATTATTCTGTCTGTAGTTATTTTTAGAAGTGAATTAAACACTTTGCTTGCATCCTAAATATCCACAGGAAACTGAGCTTTGTTTTATATATACTTGCAGCAAAATTCTCTTTTCATAGGTGTGGTTGCAAGGAACCCATCAGGATAAGCATGGGTGCTCTTCATGCACACATATTGGGATCTTCATAGTAATCTATGAGGTTTCTGGATTTAAATTCAGAACTAGTTTTAAATTTGTTTAAATTAACTCATTTTAAACTTAAATGCAGTGGTGCGGGCAGTATTGTGTGTCCCAAGAACAGCACACGTTACATCTCTGCTCCATGAGCTGCATTGGTTACCAATTTGCTTCTGGGTCTAATATAAGGGGCTGGTGATGACTCCTAAAGCCCTGCATGGCATGGGCCAGGTTGTTTGAGGGACTGCCTCGCCCCAATTACATCCATCCATTCCATCAGGTGCGGCAGGAGGGGCATGTTGCGGATCCTGTCAGCCAAGGAGCTTCATTTGGTGGGAGGAGAGCATTTTCTGTCATGGTACCCACCCTTTGGAACATCATTCCTCCTGAGGTGAGGTTCACCCCAACCCTCTTGGCCTTCCAGAAGGGCCTCAAAACTTGGTTTTGCCATCAGGCCTGGGATCCCATGGAAGCATGAGCTAACTAAATCACTGGTATAAGTTTGATTGTATTCTTCCTTTCTTTTTTTATTGTTAACTGTTCAATTTTAACTGTTTTAACACACAAATTATATTGCTTGTTTAGTTTTTGTTTTAATTGTGTACACCACCCAGTGTACACAGGGCAGTGATATCAGTTCAATAAATAAATAAATCCCACTGATGTATCCACCAAGAGTATGAAAAAAAAAATGGAGGCCTCTCAGTGGAGAAAATTTTATTAGATCTGAAGATAGTCTAGCTGGTCTCTTTCTGCTTCCTTTCATCAAAGCTTATCACTTAATCATGGAAGTGAAATGGTGATTGCTGTGGGCTTTGTTAAGTAGAAGGTCCAGCCAGTTGGTGAATATGATAACCCTCACAGTACTGCCTTTTCCAATCAGTTTTGTCACCAAGATGCTACTCTTGCTTCATGCAACTCCCATCAGTAAAATTAAGGAGTTGACTCTTTCCAGTCCAAACATCTAGAGAAGAATTGCTGACAGTTCCTCCCATTGCAAGTAGTACATAAAGTGTGTACCAGACAGCAGGTCATCCCATCAGGAGCCCTTATGTGGAATACATTTTCTCTAGAGGTACGTTTGGCCCCTTCCCTCCTTGCATTTAACAAAGCTGTTAAAAATGTACTAGTTGATTGTAGGCATCTGTTTCTGGCCTATAAGTATAAATTATATTTCATTCATTCATTCATTCATTCATTCATTCATTCATTGTCAGGTCTGCGATGTTCAGATCCCAGTGAAGAAAAGTCTCATGCAACACATTCATTCATTTATTTATTTTATTTAAATATCAAATTTGTCACCTCCCATCTTGTTGAAACGACTCTGGGCGGTTTACAGCAGAGATAAAATCAATTAAAAAACAATATAAAAACAATCTTAATAATAAATCCCTTGATTAATTTACATTTTTGTTTATTTGTTTTTCACCATCTAGTTTATTGGTGGCCTACAAATATCTGTAAATATGATTGATTGATTGATTGATTGATTGATTGACAGACAATAAATAAATCTTAGAGCATACACTTAGGGACAACTGTTGAATAAATATAAATTCACACCAATTGGGTTAGTATCAAGTACTTTTTGGTTGTAATATAGCTAGGTGTTAACATCTGGAAGATTCTCCCTACACAGCCAATTTATTTTAATACTAACGTTTTGAATGTTCATGATGCGGCTGAAGAATATGCATGTAACATGTATTGCATTCACAAGAGGAAGAAAGAGAAATCTTTCTAATTAAGTCTGCTAGATCAGACCAGAGGCCTTTCTAGCTCAGTATTTTTTTTCCCCACAGTGGTGTCTCAGATGCCAAAGCATAAGAAGAATAAATAACCATTTCCCACTGTCGTTTTGCAACAAACTGTACTGAGGAAAAAAAATGTATAGTCGTCGTGATTAATAGCGATAGATAGCCTTATGCTCCATAAATGTATAATTCGTGTCTAAACTGTTTTCTCCTTGGGTTCCTTTATAATAAAAATTACCTCAGCTAACACATTTTTCAAACGCTCATTTCAAACTTTTGCTTTTCTCATTTTATTTTAAAGTTGGTATCATGACATCAGGTGGAAGCTTCATTTCACTTTCTTGCATGTTGTATCCTGAAAAGACAACTGTGTAGCATCTTTTGAATAAATGCATTTCTTTTGATTGTTCCAATATTAGCTATCATGTTCTGTGCTTAGCTCCCCCACTGAACATGTTTCATTTAGCAAATTTGAATGAGTGACAAGACCACTCCCATCTCTGTGGATTTAAAAAGTAATCCTTTTTTTTTTTAATGCTCTCCCTTTTCCAAAGATTTCTTGTTGACATGCATGTTTGTTTTACCTACACTCCATTTTATTATTTCAAAAATAGGTTCATTGTGTTCATCAATGGTTCTTTAGTACCTACACTAAATAGTACAGATGTTAATCAACAGTTATAAAGATAGTTTGGAATTTCTTTGGTGGAAGGAAGGCATGCTCACCCTTAGAGTGAGTAATAAGGAGTAAAATGGCAAAAGGACAAGTAGGGAAAATAGGCTTACTAGTTGTTTTTGTTGTGTGGACATAGTTTTACATTTTGTATTGGTGAGTTACTACAAACAAATGACTACACCTTTCTATAATAATGATTTTAGAAATCATTATAGATAATTTCTACAATCAACAAGCAAGTTTATTAGAGAAGAGACGGTCCCTCAGATTTCCTGATTCTAAATCACTACATATGCTTGTTAATGCATTCTTTTCACTTCATTTTAGCCTATTCATCTTGAGACGTGACTCTTAATCATAGCACAAAGTGTAGTGGCTACCCAGACCATGTCATCCTCACCAGAAGTTATTGTAAGTCACCAGAACTGTGATTGGCTCTTTTGTTTCAAATTGTCGACATACCACCATTCCTTTCCATGTGCATATCAGCAGGCACAGTTTGGCCATCTTTGAGCCAAAGATTTAAGACTGCATGATGTGAAAGGATTTAACTGATGAGTTTATCATCCTATCATTTTTAAAGACATCTGAGGGAATTGACTGTTTTAGATTTAACTTTTTTCATAATATTTTTATTAGAGTTTTACATAATTAAAAGCTAATACAGACTTATAAAAGATATACAAAAAAGAGAGAGAGAACAAGGAAAAGGAAAAAGAAAGGCATATAAAAAGTGATTCCCCCTTCCCTCCAGACAAGTATAAGCATTTACAGTAACTTAACTCTTTCTCTGATATTACAGAAAAAGAAACTCTTCTTCCCATTTCTCATCACTAAACAATAACCAATTTTTTTAAAAAAAAATCATAGATCAGTCTTACACAGCAAAAGCATGAAGAGTACCAGTAATTATAACCCATATGTTTTAAGCCTAGACAACTAAATCTATTTTATATTTTGACTTATAACTTTCTCTAATAAGTAAAACACAAAAAATGTATCCCCGTAAGCATGAAGAATGTCAATAATAGTAACATATATATTTTAAACTAGAACCTTTTTACATACTAACCTCTAACTTTCTCTAACAAATAGGAAATAAAAGATTCATCCTTATACAAAAAAATATTTACAAATTCTTGCAGTCCTGGTCAGAATAATGATTCCAATAATAACAATGCAAAATCAAAACTTATACAGTTTAACCCTAATCAAATAAGTCCACTTTGAACTCCTTTTTCTTCTTTTTAAGAGGCTTGATCTTTAGTTGCTTCTTCAAATAAAGTCCCTCATACGATTTCTTTTCTCCCTGTCTGTTTTCAGAAGCAACTTCAGAGATTTAACACTTCCCTTCTGTGGATCCAAAGTAAAACAACTCTCCAACTCACTCTTCTGATTTATAATCTGGGTACCCCCTTTAATTGTTAAAACATCAGCCAGCATAGTTTGTATATCCATTACAACTTCTTTCTCCATGTCACTCTTGTTAACAAACATCTTTAAATCCATGTTCAGGTTCACAGTAACTTTTTCTATATCTTCCATATCTCTTTTATATTCTGGCATTTCTTTAAAGGCCATTTTAAACTGATTATTCAAATCATCCTCAGCTTTTGTTTTATCCAGTAGAATCTTTTCTTCTTCTATAACTTCTGCTGGATCCAATTTTAAAAATAAGTCCTGAACACATTGTTCCCAAACAGATTTAAATTCTTCTATAGTAAAACAATGTTCCTCCATTATGTTAGGAAATATCTTTTCCTTTAATTGCTCTCTGGTTCCCTCTAGTTAGCCTTCAAAACCCAGTCTTATCTTTTGTTTATTTTAAGAGCCAAAATGTTCCCACAATAGGTTTTCATACAATTAAGTCCAAAATCATCTGCTATATTTTTATAAAATTTAAAACAGTCCATTAAAAAGAAAAAAAAACTATTCTTTCAAATCCATGTGGCCCCTTAACTGCCCCCAGTCAGCATTTTAACTCCCTTTCACTGTTTCCAAAAGTTAAGATTTTTCTTTTAATCTTTAAACTTACTTAAATCTTATTTCTTCCAGGATAGAAGGAAATTCTCCTGGTGCACAGCAACTTGCCTTTCAGAAGGTTTTTAATTTCCAAATAGATTGTTAATAAGTAATTTCTGATGGTAATTAGAAGAGGAAGTGAAAACAAATTTAGTAACCTTTTGAAGACTCTGAGCTACTGCTTGGGCTTGATGTTTCCCGTGACTCCCAGAGGGCTCAACCTGTTGAAGATCATTAAAATGCAATCTCTTCCCAGAGAGCCTCTTTTAGGAGTACTTATGGGTGATCCAGTCATCTCTTTTGTCCGGAGATGGTTGTGAAGCGTTGGACCTTTCGTCAGGTCCTCTAATTGGCTCCGCAAAAACAGAGCCATCCTCAATCTGCCATTACTTCTCCAGAAGCCCAACTCTTTTAGATTTAATGAGTGAATGCTTGTTACAGTTTTTGCCTTGTTGAATAGATAATTAAGGCATTGAATATTCATGTACACATTTAAAAATCCACTGTTTTATCTACTGCTGCTTTCCAAAGCATCAGTGTTATGTGAGCATAAAACTATTACCATTTTATGAATTCAGAAGTACTATGTAAGGAAGCTATTAACATCTAATTATTTTATCAGAAATTGTGTTTACTTTTAAGTAAGTTCTACAAAACAGGTGTCACTAATAAGGGTAGTTGCTCCATGGGGGGGGAATGACTGGTTAAAATTGATTGATTGATTGATTGATTGATTGATTGATTGATTATATGCCATGAAGTCCTTTTCAACTCCTAGCAGCCATGTAGATTTTCTTCATTGAAATTGCACAGTCTTTATTCTGTCCCACCCCCTTCTTCACTGAAGCAGCAAAGAACTGCAAGCTTTTGCTGAAGCTTCACTTTTGAACTATGGGTTGATTTTTATACTTTTTTTTTTTTTCCTGCATGGAGAAGCTGTTTGTGTAAAATTTCATTGGGCCTCAGCCATCAGTTTTGTTACCAGTGGTAAAATTAAATGAATGCATGGTGGAGTTTGAAAATCAAAACCAAAAAGAAACGCTTTGCCAAAAGGATACAAATCATTAAACAGCTGTTTTGGAAGCTATTCCTGGCCATCTCTGCATGCATGGGCATGCACAGCCATTTTGCTTTACATTTTTCTCATGAATAGGCAGCCAGGAACAGCTTGCACAGGTGCTGCATGAGCCTAGAAAAAGATACAGCCACTTTAAAAATCTGAAAAGTGTTCCGTATGAGTTCCCAGATGCTCTGAAGTGCATCTTTTGAAGGATTTGCACTGACCTATGAGCAATCCTGCAATCAAAGGAGTTCCCCTTCATGTGTACTTGCTCATTTTCTATCTAGGTTGTTGCTAAGAGTCGAAAGTTTGATGGCATATAATGAAAAAATAACTATAATTTACATAATATCAAATAATGGCTTGTCAACAAACTCTGGACATTCGTGATGGTAAGATTGGTGAATCATAACTAATGTGAATGCCAGGGAACAAGGAGGAGCATGTGAATCTTTATCAGCACATTCCCAGAACTTCATACTAGGATTCACTAAGATTTGGGGGAGCACCATGTACTGTTATTCCATGCTGATAGAAGTTGTGGTCAAACTATGGAATGCAGAAACTCCCTTGATGTTCCAAGCTAAGGCAAATGCAGATTGATTTTAAACCTCTAGAATCTGTTGTTCTCAGCAACTGAAAACAATATTTTGCTGAACTTATGTTACTGAAACACATCTTGGACTATTCAAACGTTTTATAGCAATGTTATTCCCATTGAGTACCATTAAGGGTTAATCCCCAGTTAATGTGTTTTGAGTAACAATTTAAATGAATCAAATTTGGCACATAATTAGTTTATCCCATTCAGCAAGGGATAGTGTAGGAGAAAAATGGGTGTAAAGGCTTCTACCTGTCATGCAACTACTGGAACTATTATTGGGAAAGTAAAATAAAAGTGAAAAGAGAGAGACAAAATGATCGTGTTAACTATTTAAATTATATGAAAAGTACAGAGTTTGGTATTGGGAAGAATGAAGGAGTAGCAGAGGAATACCATTTAGATAAAAATTAATCAGAGCTCAGCCAAAAATATTTGAAACTTATGGAGTGTTTTCAAATATGCAGTGGAAATATTTACCTTCAAATTAAGTTAAATTAAAAAGCAATTTAAAATGTGTTGGTAACATCAGGCATTTCAGATTGCTGTACTGTATTACATTTAGCTATAGTACTGATTTATTACATTGATTTGGCTTTAAAAACTGTCAGATAGTACAGGTGAAACTCGAAAAATTAGAATATCGTGCAAATGTTCATTTATGTCAGTATGACAACTCAAAAGGTGAAACCAATATATGAGATAGACACATTACATGCAAAGCGAGATATGTCAAGCCTTACTTTGGTATAATTGTGATGATTATGGCGTACAGCTTATGAAAACCCCAAATTCACAATCTCAGAAAATTAGAATAGTGTGAAAAGGTTCAATATTCTAGGCTCAAAGTGTCCCACTCTAATCAGCTAATGAATCCATAACACCGGCAAAGGGTTCCTGAGCCTTTAAATGGTCTCTCAGGCTGGTTCAGTAGGAATCACAAGCATGGGAAAGACTGCTGAGCTGACAGTTGTGCAGAAAACCATCATTGACACCCTCCATAAGGAGGGAAAGCCCCAAAAGGGAATTGCAAAAGAAGTTGGATGTTCCCAAAGTGCTGTATCAAAGCACATCAATAGAAGGTTATGTGGAAGGGAA
Organism: Liasis olivaceus; assembly: GCA_030867105.1. Lineage (NCBI taxonomy): Eukaryota > Metazoa > Chordata > Lepidosauria > Squamata > Pythonidae > Liasis > Liasis olivaceus. The sequence continues at coordinate 22,706,298 of CM061355.1, read as the reverse complement.
AGGTGTGGTAGAAAAATGTGCACAAGCAGCAGGGATGACCGCAGCCTGGAGAGGATTGTCAGGAAAAGGCCATTCAAAAGTGTTGGGGACTTTCACAAGGAGTGGACTGAGGCTGGAGTTAGTGCATCAAGAGCCACCACACACAGACGGATCCTGGACATGGGCTTCAAATGTCGTATTCCTCTTGTCAAGCCACTCCTGAACAACAAACAGTGTCAGAAGCGTCTTACCTGGGCTACAGAAGAAAAGAACTGGTCTGTTGCCCAGTGGTCCAAAGTCCTCTTTTCTGATGAGAGCAACTTTTGCATCTCATTTGGGAACCAAGGACCCAGAGTCTGGAGGAAGAATGGACTGGCACACAATGCACGATGCTTGAAGTCCAGTGTGAAGTTTCCACAGTCTGTGTTGATTTGGGGAGCCATGTCATCTGCTGGTGTTGGTCCACTGTGCTTCATTAAGTCCAGGGTCAACGCAGCCATCTACCAGGAGTTTTTGGAGCACTTCATGCTTCCTTCCGCAGACGAGCTTTATGGGGATGCTGACTTCATTTTCCAGCAGGACTTGGCACCTGCCCACACTGCCAAAAGTACCAAAACCTGGTTCAATGACCATGGGATTACTGCGCTTGACTGGCCAGCAAACTCGCCTGACCTGAACCCCATAGAGAATCTATGGGGCATTGCCAAGAGAAAGATGAGGGACATGAGACTGAACAATGCAGCAGAGCTGAAGGCCGCTATTGAAGCATCCTGGTCTTCCATAACACCTCAGCAGTGCCACAGGCTGATAGCATCCATGCCACGCCGCATTGCGGCAGTCATTGCTGCAAAAGGGGCCCAAACCAAGTACTGAGTACATATGCATGCTTATACTTTGCAGAGGTCCGATATTGTTCTATTTCCAATCCTTGTGTTATTGATGTCATGTGATATTCTAATTTTCTGAGATTGTGAATTTGGGGTTTTCATAAGCTGTATGCCATAATCATCACAATTATACCAAAGTAAGGCTTGATATATCTCGCTTTGCATGTAATGCGTCTATGTCATATATTGGTTTCACCTTTTGAGTTGCCATACTGACATAAATGAACATTTGCACGATATTCTAATTTTTCGAGTTTCACCTGTATATCACAGTTTAACATGTATACATCTCCAAAGTTCCGCAATTTCTTCCTGTACAGACTGGATAATTAAGTAATATTTTTTAAACAATTTTAAATAAGTTTTGGCTGATAAGGTGAGAAAGTATAGTTCAACAAAGGGATTATACAGCACTGTTGTTCAGTATGGGGGAGTCACAAAGCACAGTGTGGACTGTGTGGACTATTATGACTGCAAGTACTTCTCCTTTTCATGATGCTATTTCTGTTCTAATCTTACAAATTTCTGTGCTGCATTAGACTACATTTGGAAGAGTGTTCTGACAAAGGACCTTGTTTTGCTTACTAATTATTTTAATTCTGTTGTTCTTCAGTCTGTCCATTTAAAAAGTCACTGGAGAGCAAAGAGTTCCTGTGTTTACAGGAATCTTGTATCACTCATGGGGGGCCTTTTTGCTTTGAACAAACTGCTTTGAACAAAAAATTAAAACCATAAAGTGTTTATCAATGCTTTCCTAAACTTTATGCTACAGAAGACTGCCCATACGTGGGTTCAAATTCCCACTCAGCCATAATATGTATTTAAACCAGTCACAGTACTCAATCTATCCTACTTTATAGGTGTTGAAACACTTTTTAAATTCTTTACAAATGGGATCTATCATCCTTTTTTTTTTCCTGACAATTTCAAAAGCAGTTTAGGGCAATGATTAATATTGGTTGTGACAGTAAAATGTCACATGAACATTATGCTGACATGGAACATGCTGAAAAACGTGTTTCAAGAAAATGAGGCTTCAATACATTGATTTTAATTGTCAGTCCACCAGGAAGAGGCCGTGTTTTGCAGCAATTTAATGCCTCTAAAGTCCTCTGCAAAAGCATTCTTGATTCTGCTTGTTTATTTTTATTATATTTTCATTTGACTGATTTTATTTCAGATAGACTAACCTGTGTGGGCCTGACTTGTCCCAACTTAGTAAAAAATATCTACAAAACACAAAGCAGGATTAAAGCACTTTTCATTTTTCAATTTTACTTTCAAGGAAGAATCAAAATGTTAATATTAAATATTACATTTACATAAAAGTAATACATTGTATTTATATATGCTTTTGCTTTGAAAAGATAAATTATGATTTTTTTTTTAAAAAAAAATTTCTGCAATAAACTCAGAATACTTGGAATGCCTAAAACTTATTTTTAATTACTGAAATGAAGATTTGGGTCCCATTGTCTTTATTTTCTGAGTTGTTTCTTATAAATTCAGAACCACATAGTATTATGTCAAAGAAATAGAAACCATGGGAATGAACCATCGGTGAATTATGTGCATATAGCCATTAGACAAGGGTAGTTTAGCCTGAGCACTGTTTGGTGTCAAAATACTGCAGCTGAATGGATTATTTTATGACACAAAAACATCTGCATTTAATATAATCCCTCGGTATATCATGTGATTGATGATCTGTGTGGGGAAAAATGTGCCAATTTTAGAAGGCTTACTCTGGAGAAACAATGTCTGGATTATGATGCTAAACAGACATTTTATTTATTTCCATGATTTTACTGTGTAGCTTCCAGAATTTTCTGAAAGAAACATGCTTTTGTAAACTTGGAAATCATGTGTATAGTTTGTACAACCTTTGGGTAGACTAGAGATCAGGAACTGACATTCTCTGGACTAGGTTTGCTCCACTGAGAGAAATAAAATGCTACTTCCCGAGTTATAAATTAGGGGCAATTTAAAAAGTTATGAAAAAAGTTATTGTTGAAACCACATTACCAGGCTAGTTGCCTGGTATTCAAAATTATGATGATTTCTCCCACTATTAAACTGTGTCTCCAGTAATAACTCACCAAGAGTTGTAGACTAACAAAATAATAATTTCTATACATTAATTGCTGTGTGGTTATCATTAAGCCTGCTGTTTTCAGCTTTCCATTCTCCTGTAAAAGATGGCCATACATGCCAATTCTAATGATAATTAAAGATACAGTAATTTTCTAATGCTAAGATTTTAAAATGTAAGTTAATTATTCTTAGATGCTGTGTGTACAGAAACAGATTTTTGCTGGATCCTGCATTTAAATTCCACATGGTATTTTGGTCTACTGTGTATAAGCATAGACAGACAAATCAAGCATAATAGACAGAAAGTGTTTATCTAGTCTTCTCTTTGGTTATTCAGGCTAGGGAAGACAGGATTGCTATTTTGGTCACTGCAGAAGAAATCCCAGTAGAATTGATCACCTAGGCACAGACGTACTGCACGTTGTAGTCTCCATACAGTGAGGAAAATGCTAGGTTGGGACAACTGCTTGGATATTACAGCCTAGCCATTTTATAAAATTCATATCTATATTCTAAATTATTAAAGGAATCTGTAGTTAACATTTTTACTGATAGCCATGCCTGATCTCATATTACATTGGGTGGAGACATGTGATGCTGTCTGTAGAATATTACTCAAAATATTTACATGCTTAGATTGAACTAATAGCTACTATTAAAATGGCTGACTTGGTAGACCTTTTTCCCTTGAGTTGAAGCTGTGCATTTACTGCCCTGATTTGCTATTTTCATACAAAGCCAGAATTGTTAGATATAGAAAGCACTCAGATTTTTCTTAGCCATTCCAGAAATAGGTGACTTTGTGCTACAGTCTGATGGAGATGAATTAAATGACAGTTAACCTTGATACTAATTCAGCCTTGAGTACAATAAAAAATATTCATCTGTCTGCTATAATCATACCTTTTGTGCATTGTAGTGAAATTAATATATTGTGAAGACTGGTTGAGTGATTTTGCACACTTGATGGAATCAACCTATCAATTATCTTAAAGATGTACCTTGTAGAGTTTTTTTTTTTAATTTTTCTGAAGGAAAGTGCAGGCAATTCAGGTAGAAGAAATGTATTCTTTTGCTTCTGCTGCAGTCCTAGTCAATATTGGATAGCCAACACATGCAGTTTACATTGTTAAAAAAAAAATGATGCCCCATCAAGATGAGTACATTGCTTGTACTTTGAAATAAATAGATGTATCTTCTGGGTCTTAGCCCACCTAGCAAAACATCAGATGAGCATGATGAGAATTGTAAATCAAAACAGCTGGAGAATATTAGGAAGGGTAAATCTATTTTAAAGACATGTCTAAGTTGGCCTTGAATAAAATAATTTAATGTTAATTTGAAAATAACAGATTATCAAAACAAAAGCAAGATTTAAAAAGTTGTATTCATACCTTTCTAACTATGACGTGTAAAGTCATGGTGATGGCCAAACTGTGCAAATCTGTTTTCATATGTAATAGGGCTATGCAGTGATCGGATCGGATCGGATCGGATCTCTAAAAGGTTCTGCTGGGTGTGAAGATAACACCTGCCTGCAATACTTTAAAACAGACACGTAAAGCAGCACAATCTCAAGAAGAGATATCACTGCTCAATGTGTCGCATACAGGGGCTGTCTTTGTGTTGCCACATGCTCCACAATTCTGTTTTGAAGATTAGATCTCAAGTGCTGCCCAGCCTTGTTACATAACCATAAACTGTCCACAGATTATTGTGTCATTGCCAAGAGAAGTTAGGTTGGTTGGATCAGAAACAAGGCAGACTCTCTGAAGACAGATTTCATCATTTAATATTTGGTGGAGCACTTTTTCCTCTCGCTTCATTTTACAGTGATTTTAAATTTGGTGACATCATACTTTGGTTTAAGATGGTTCATTTTTTTCCCCCAGTCTCATTTTTTTTTAATTACATATCAAAATTTCAAATTCTAACTCATTTGAGGATGAATTTTTCAGGGCCAAAAGGCAATCCCAAAACATTTTTATATAGCAAAAAAATAAATAATAAATGACACACCATCATTAAGGGGGAGGGGATAGTAGAAACAGATCCTAAAAAAACAAATAGATAATAGTGACAGTGTTCAAAATAATATAGAACTATGAGTGCACAAAGCAGAAAATATCAGGATGAGTAGGTTTGGATAACACAAAAACCCAAGCAAACCATAGCAAAATGTGATGTGTGAACCCACTCATCTTGATATGTTCTGCTTTGTGACTCAGTCACTGTGATTTATGGCTTAGTGTAATATATGACAGTATCCAATTTTTATAAGTATTTCACAAACCATTAGTGACTGCGTTCACACACAACTTTAAGCCATTGTTTAACCACAGTCTATTAAACATCTTGGTTAGCTCTGTACAACATAGTAATCATGATTTACAAACTGCAAAGGCTGGATTCATACAAAATGCGAAGTTAAAGCCAAATAAATCACATAATTACCATGTTAGCTACATCAGTGTGTCCTTTGGAAATTAACCACTGTAACATCCAGAGGTGGTGGTGATGGTTAAGCTACCTGAACCATTAGCTTAATATTTCTTCATTTGTTCTGTTGTTACTGTTTTCAGAGAAGAGAAACTCCAAAATAAGTAAGAATTAGTTTAAAGAAATTATACTTTGAAGAATACGTTGATTATTTAGCAAGCTCTGGCTTGTTTTCTTGTTTGGGCCTTTTTTTAAGGATTGCCTTGAACCCCAGCCATGGACAAAATGACTTTATGCTCAGACAGGCACAGCAGAAAGTGACTCATGATGCCTTTCTTTTTATCTATCTCACAGTTCTGGCCTTCGTCTTTTGCAACAACAGGAACACACTGTAATCTGCAGACAGTTGTTACATGACTCAAATTTTATACACAGTTTAATATCCTTTTGCTTTACTAAAATGACTGATGAATCAAACTCACATTTTTTGTGTATTGCAAATTGCTATACTGAACACAAACCAGTATACCAAGTTCCCTCCCTCCCTCCCTCAGCAAATGGAGATGAATAGGGAAGTCTCAAAGAGAAGGATTTCGGTTGATTTATCAAGTTAATTCTTTGAAATTTTCAAAATTGCACAGTACTCCTGTGATCTGAAACTGCACTATGTAAGTCTACAAAGTTTACACTTGAAATCAGAAATCAACTGAGAGTCTGCATCTACAATTAAAAGGTAGCAAGTCAAGTACGATAGCTTTGCATTCTGTGAGGCAGGAGAATAAGTGATACAGAGAGAGAATATGAATTTTACCTTCATCCCCACCCCGCAAGATAAGGTCATAATCCAGACTGGGAGAAGCAGGCCAACTTTTGAAGAAGAAGCTTTGAACTCTTTCTTTAAAGTGTCACACAGTTAAATTTTTAGTGTAAATTTATTTATAGATTCTCTACAACCCATCCTTTTCTTCCAGGGTTCTTAGCAGCTTCTGTACTCTTGCTAAAAATCATCAGAGAGGTACCAGGTGATATCTTCATCTCACAGTGTGTGTGTGTGTGTCTATGTGTACACACATACAGTATATATAGCTAAATCACATTGACGAACTTATGTTTTGTTCTACTTAGGCACTGTATCCACAGCAGGCTGGATGTGATATTATTCCCTATGACAAATAACATTTGGTTTTATCAGTAGTAGCTATCTAGCCATAGACAGCACATGATGTGCAAATGAGCATATGTGCGTACCTCATAGAGCCTTAGAAACTGCAAAGAACTGATAAATCGTACAAGAGGCACCAATTCATATTTAATGATACATTCATATGTTATTAAGGGTATATAAGTTTACCTGATTAGATATCACTGACAAAACAGTGAGGCTTCCTTAAGATTAGAAACCCTCCAATTTCAAAATGTAAATATTTGCTGTGGTCATTCAGTGTGAAGGCTTCTTTCACATCTGTTGAAATCAACTGTGGTTTCAGCAGGGAGAAAGTTTTCGCCTTTCACTAGTATTCCTGATGATTTGGGAAGGTGGCCAACCCAAAAAATAAAATCCAGAAGCCCAGTCCACATAAGAGCTAACCTTCTGTCTCCCGGAGAGAGCACCTGCAAAAACAGCAGTAGCTGCTGCACTCCACTGATCATTCATAATAGAAGCAAACTGAAGTTTCTGAGCTAAGGCTGTTGTTTATCTCAGAGCAAGGCTAGATACACAACAAATCTGGATCAACTGGTAGGACTCTTGAGTGATTTAGAGTCAAGGATTTCTAACTGCAAATTGTTGAACCCCAGCAATCATTTTGTTTCTCCCACCTCATGTAGATGTAGTATTTTGTTCTACATCTACATGAAGCCACTGAGGGACCTACACTGGCTTCCAGTAGGCTTCTGGGTGCAATACAAGGTGCTGGTTATCATCCATAGCAGGGCCAGTTCTAGACCTAGGCAATCACCTAGGGTGCCAAATTTTAGGGGGCACCAAAATTGAAAAGACTTCCAAAATTTACAATGTGAGTATAAAATATGATCATCTTTTCTCCTTGCTTTAGAACTTTTTCTTTCTGTACCTTTCATAAACACCTACCCACAAAGTTGCTCAAGCAGTAGCGAACAGCACACTAATCAGAAGCTGCATGTCACAAAAAAGAAATTATTATTACAGCTACGGACCTCAGGAAGCTGATAATACTACCCATCTCACCAGGTGACTCTGGGTGGCAAACAAAATTTAAAAAATAAAAACAAATAATAGAAACATTAAAATACATAGCCGAAAATAAAGTTCCCATCATAATGATTAAATTAACCACAAAATGGGTCCCTGCACACACTTGGGGACCCAGGCCTGGGAACAGAGCCAGGTCTTTAAGGACTTATGAAAAGCCAGCATGGTTGGGGCCATCCTGATCTCTGGAGGAAGAATGTTCCATAAGGTGGATGCTATGGCAGAAAAGGTACATCTTCTAGGCCTTGCCAACCGGCATTCTTAGCTGACAGGACCTAAAGCATGTCCCTCATGACCAGATTGGATGGGTAGAAACAACTGAGGAGAGACGGTCCCTCAAATAACCCAGTCCCAAGCCATGAAAGGCTTAAAGGTGACAATCAGCACTTTGAATTGCACCTGGAAGCACACTGGCAACCTGTGCGGCTCACAGAACAGAGGTGTTACATGCACCAAATAACTGGTGCCATTTACTACCCATGGTGCTGCATTCTGTATCAGTTGAAGTTTCTGCATGCTTTTCAAGGGAAACCCCACATAGAGCTGATTGCAGTGGTCCAGACGGGGAGGGGGGGCATGAGGGCATGACTGACATTGAGCGGGGCCTCCCAGTCCAGGAACAGGCACAACTGGTGCACAGCCCAAAGGTATGCAAAGGCCCTCCTAGCCACGGCTGCCACCTGTTCTTCCAGAAGGAGCTGTGAATCCAGGAGGACCCCCAGATTGTGCACTGGGTCTGTCTGAGGCAGTGCCACCTCAACCAAGACCAACAATGGAAAGTCCTTGGCACCAGTAGATCCAAACACCCAAAGCCACTCATTCTTGCTTGCACCCTGTCCAGGCCCTCACAGCATCCAGACACTGAGACAGGACATCCATAGCATCACTCAGGCAGCCTGGGGTGGAGATATAAAGCTGGGTATCATCAGCATACTGGTGATACCTCACCCCAAACTGTTGGATGACCTCACCCAGTGGCCTCATGTAAATGTTAAACAGGAAGGGAGAAAGAACCGAGCCCTGAGGCACCCCACAAAGTATTAACACTGACCGGAACTGGTCCCAGAGGAAGGAGGAGAATCAACACAGCACCATGCCACCCACCCCCAACTCCCAGAGCCAGTCCAGAAGAATACAATGATTGATGGTACTGAAAGCCATTGAGAGACCAAGAAGAACTAGGATGGATACACTGTCCTCATCCCACTCCCACCAGAAGTCATCCAAGAACGCGATCAATTCTGTCTCCATCCCATACCCCAGCCTGAATCCTGACTGAAATATTTAATGTGATTCACAGTAAATAGGGTGAAAATGTCTGAGAAAAGGGAAAAAAAAAAAACTGACTGGGGCTGAAAATCGTAAGCATAAAGCTAAAAAACTCAAAGAAAAAAAGAAACAAGAGGGTGCCTTTTTGAAATTCCTAACAAAATCAGAAGATAAGCCAAACCACAGGGGGCACCAGAATATGACTCTGCCTAGGGCACCAAAATGTCTAGAGCCGGCCCTGCTTGTAGAGCCCTCCGTGGCATAGGACTGGCTTATCTGTTGGACTGCCTGTTCCCAACAGTATTTGCCCATCCCACATGCTCTAGTAGGATGGGCATGCTTGAGGTTGCTTCTCTGAAGCAGTGTTACCTTGTGGGACCCATGAGGTTTACCTTTTCCATTGCAGTGCCTGCCTTCTGAAATGATCTCCTCTCACAATATACAGTTGGCCCCAAAGCCCCTGGCTTTTAGAAAGGTTCTTAAAAACCTGGTTCTTTCCTTGAGCATTGGAGATAAATTGCTTGGAGTTCCTGCCTGGATAGGTATTATATACATTTAGCTTCCTGGCCATCTATTAATTGTTGCTGTTGTTTTTAACTGTATTGTTTATTTTTTGCTAGTGAACTGTACACTCCCCAGAGTTGTAGTTGTTCAAGTTGAACAGTCTTACATTCTCTTAACTAACTAGTCATTTAAATAAATAAGCATCCTAGTTTATACTTTTTAAATAAAGGCAGCTTGAGAGCACAAGAACTAGAATTTTGGATGGAAGAACTCTCCCCAAAATTCCGAGGATCAGAATGATTTAATTACATTTCATTTTTCACAGGGTCACCAGGGTCATTTTTTGATGGATCTCAGAATTCTTGGGAAACATAAAAGTTGTTTTCAGACAAGGTTGAATTCTGCTAGCTCCTGTTTTAGAGTTTATCCTCAACATAAACAATAAATGGCTAAGAAAATCTTCAGGCTTCAATCTTGATAGATGTATTATAAAATCTGAATGAGAAAAATATGAAATATAATTTCTACACACAGCTTTTGAAATGGAAAGTTCTAGCAGTTTATTCTGCTTCACATGACAGACATTGTGTTACCACTTAGGCCCCAAATTATAGAGCTGATAAACAATTTGGATAGAGGCATCTTGTCTAAGAAACTACAGACTAGTCATTTCAGCTTTGATAATGGGGAAGACATAAGAATGGATTATAATGGAAGTTGTAAGCATCTTGATAGCAGGTCAAGGATTGTTGTAACTAAGGCTGTGATAGTTGAAGTAAAAAAAGAACCATGGATTTGTCAAAAAGGGATCCTAGTATGATTCCATTTTTATAGGATTAATAATTTAATGAATAGAGGAAATGCTGTTAATACATTTTTTCTTGCATGCAGGAAGGCCTTTGACAGAATCTTCTGTGATAGTTTAGTTAGCAAACCCATTAAATATTATCAAGTATTTTGAGAAACTCGTCAGTGATATCTGTTCAAACTGGATAGAAGTTTCAAGTGAGATTCTGCATATTTTTGTTCTTGTTTCTAGGCTCAATAGTTTTCAACATGATAAAGGAATATATTTCTTTGTCATTTTTAATGGACCTTGGGTGAAGTAGTAGTAGTTATTATTATTAAAATTGAGAAAATTGAGTTAGAAAGCTTGCATGAATCTAACAAAATGAAACTCAACAAAATCAAATGCAACAGTCTGTATGGAAAGAAAAGTCAATCAAAACTGGGTTATGTATAATCAGGAAGAGAAAGGTTTGAGGAAGTACACTGTACCATTCTTTAAATATCTGATGAGCTGATCGTATCAGGTCAGAGCTGAGCTTGTTCTTTCCTTCCCCAGAAAAAACAAGATCTAATAGTGTTAAATCTAAGGATGATAGATTTCAGTTGACCACAGCAGAATTATCTTGAGATAGAACCAGTTTGACAATCAAAATATTACTTGCAGAGTAAAGGCAGCTTTTCCTTTTATCAGCTTGAAACCTTTTATTGGGCATGCCTGTAGCCGAAGAACAAAGACTTGGACAACATAATCTATACCTGTATGATGCCTAGATGGCACTATTTTTATTAATTTTAGTAATAACCACTTCCTGCTTGTTCTGGAATCAGTTCCGGTCTGCTAGGATGAGCAGTCAATTATAAGAGTAATTGTACTGGAATATTACTGTATCATGAAACAGTAGGTCTGACATTGAATGATCAGCTCATCAGATATTTAAAGAATGACCAGCTGCAGTAGTTGCTGTTCACTTGGGGTTTTTCCAGATTTTGTTGGTCTTACATGTCAGTGTAGGGGCATGATCAGATTAGTCCTCTTAGCCTAGTGAATTAGGATCCAGGAAACTCTTACTTTTTTTTTTTTTTAATGCCAAAACTCTTCATGTGGCTGCAGGCAAATATTTAATAATAAAAGTCTCATAGGATGTTTTTCCTTAGCGCTGCATATTTCATCTCAGTTTCTTATATCATTGCTCTGCCTTCAAAAAACCGATATCTCGGAATTGACCTTCTTTGCTAATTAGTTTCTAGTTGTTACTTGGAAAGTTTGCAAATGCTTGCCGATATATGACCTAGAATCACTGCTTCATTATGATACTACCCTATCCATTGCAGTATTTTCTCAATGTATAGAAGTAATTATTAGTTTTTGATGTTCCAACATAGGCAAGTTGTTTGTGTCCTGGCTGCATTAACATAACACTGCAGAATGTTTCTGTAGAATCTTTTTAAAATCTTTATATAATGTGTTCTATGATACAAGCATGCAACAAACTGCAAACAAACATCCTAGATTTTGTTATGCTTTTAGAATAAAACCAAGAAACAATTTGAATGAAATCTGATGAAATGAATGAAATGGCCAAGCAATCAGTTCTACAGAGAGCTAGACAAGAATGTTTCTGAGACATATTTCCTAGTTTAAATTAACTGTTCATATTTTAAATCTCTTATTATTATTTTTTTAGTAGCTGGAGAGCTAATTCTTGGTGCTCACTTTAGTCTGTAACCAAATGACTATAGTTAACACTCAGCCATCAAAATCCATCATTTGAGAGACACCACTGTTCTGTCCCCCTCTGTAGTTGTAAGCATCAAGAAGAGTTACTGTTTTGGTGAAGAAGTATTAGCCACATTCTTTCATTGGCATTTAATTAATTTTTATTAAAGAAGTTTTCAACAGAATAAAAACAATACAGATGAATTGAAGAAAAGAATAGGGAAAAGTAATAAGAAAATGAAAAAGAAATAGAAAAGAAAAAGAAAAAAATAATAAAGCAATTAAAGTCTTGCACAGTGTATATCATTTTTTTTTAAAAAGACCTGGGGATTGTTCAGTTTTTTAACATTAATTTGTTTTTCTATTATCTGTTCCATGAATTTACTTTGGTTTTCTTTCTTCTTCAAAGAATTTTGACAATCTACATGTAGCATACTTGGGGACACAAGCTTTGGTTGCCTGAATAGCTGAGGTTGGATTGACACAACATGACTGCCATATAAAATAGAGTGAATGATCTTAATGTACCCAGTTGCCAAAGGATTTGTCCACAGCAATTGGTACATTTGTCTGGTACCTGTAAAAATTGTGGGAACTTCATCTGCAAAGCAAAGCGATAAACATCAGTTGTTTTGCCCTGAAGCCCAGCTAATCCAGGAAGCATTCATGTGAAATGACATAGGCCTTCACATGAAACCACTGATGGTTGCTTCATTTGAAAACTGCTTGTAGCAGTTACCAGGGAAGTAATTCACATGTTACTAGGGAACCATTATCAAAGAAGTAATTAGCAATCAGAGAAGTAATCTAACTGTTACCGGGGAAATAATTTATATTTCAGAGTCTGTGGTGTTCCTTATTTTAATTCTGCTGATATCCATTTGTCTGATTTCACGGCCTGAGCAGTGTATGCAATAGCTGCAACAATAGGTAAGTGTATGGATGTGCACTAGGACAGTTTTCCCATCTTTCATATCTTCTTCTTGTGCTTTTTTCTATTGGCAACTCCCTCCTCCTATGTAAACAATGGATCAGATTTTATTATGCCATTTTTTTTAAATTTCATTGTCTTAGATCATGATACAGAACAAGTTCTTTTTTCCTGTGTCTTCAGCAGAGTAATTGAAGTAAGGGGGTCCATGGGGAATCAAAAAAGTCAAGATGGCACCCACAACAATATAATTGAAGCCCTGCCCCTTTTCATGTGCATCATGATGCACATTAAGGCAGACTTCATCACACAGTTAGGTGGAAGCGTGTAGCTGACCTTATTCTTTCATGGGAATCCATCAGGAAATCCCAGGACTGTAAACTAGACTGGAAGTCAAAATAACATCCTGGAAGCATACAATGGCAAACCACTTCTGTATTGTTGCCAGGAAAACTACATATTTAAAAATTCACCAGTAGTCAAGCTGAACGCAGAGAAGAATTTAAGTTTTTACCTTGTAGATGACAAGTAATGCAATTCTGATTGTCTTTGGTGATGAACTTATGACTAATATGTTCCTTGTTCATTGTAAATACTACATAGGACTGCACAGAGAGAGAGAGAGAGACTAGTTTGAAAAATTAGAAGTAAAGTAAGAAATAAAGCCCGAGATTGGGCATTTTGTTGAAGCTGTTTTTTAAACTCTTTTTAATGTTTGTGGTTTTGGCTCACTTCGGCTGGCCATTTACATTCATTTCCCAGAGAACACTCTTGAAAGATTAAGGAATGTCTGTGGTCACTGTGAATTTCCTCCCTGCCTCCAGGAAGAGTAAATTAGTTACAAGAATTGACAAACTCTCCAGAGTGAATTAACTCTTTCTTTTTGAAAAACAGCTCATCCTTCATTCTAGTTCTTTTTGAAAGGAAACAACACCAAAGTATTGTTTCCTGTCAGGACAAGTTGTCAGTATAATTGAAGAAAACAAAACAAGACAATGTTTTTACATACAAGGCAATTTTTCTTGTTCTTTGAATGAGTTTTTACTTAATATAGTTACATTTACTATATAGATGGTAAACATTTTATTGACTTCTAATGGCTGAGTTAGCATACTTAGCTCTAAAACCAGGTTAATAAAACACAGCTGCTGCATTTGAGAATTAATATTAAGAGTTTGTGGGTTTCCTATAAGGAAACTAACCTAACCTATTTTAGCTTACTCTGGTATGTTGTGCAAACCAGTGTATATGCTATAATAATAATAAAATGTAACAAACTGGCAATCATAGTTTTGGAAGGAGGTTAGTATACTATTCCAAGATACTTAAAATGCATTTTATGGGGGCAAAATATGCCCTAAATAAAACTAAGTGTGCTTAGAGGAAAAAAAGCACTAATTTCTGCTTCCCATAGAGTGAGTCATTATGAAAGAAATGCAATCTCATCACAAATATCAGTAGATTTATTAGGACATATTATCCCAGGCTATTTTTGGGTTTTGGAAAGAAATGGAGGTTGAAATCTATTTGTGTCTGCCTGAAAACAGAATTATGTCTGCCAGCAAAATAGATTCCTCTAAAGCTTTAAGTTTCCCATCTGTTCCAAGTTGGATCCTATATTCCCAAGTGGGGCGGGGGGGGGCATGGAATATGTTCAAAGAGTGGAGAGAATTGGAAAGTTTCATTGTATAAGTAGAAAGCTCTTTGTACATCATCCAGGAACTATTTAATCTTCATCTTTGGCTTAGTTTTTGCCTTTTAATCCCAAATAAGATACAACACATTTCACTGAATGGGCCAAAAAAAAAAAAAATCCCAAACCCAAATTTAAAGTGGGGTTTGGGACGAATTGTGCTTGTGTGTGTCCCATATGCTTCCTTGCTTGCTTTATTTATTTAAACAATTTGCACAGCCACCCATCTCAACAATGACTCTGGGCAGCATCACCGTTGTAAATAAAACTGTAAATATTAAATGAGTGAAATTTGAAGGCAGTTTATTACTGCACAAGGGGAAATAGAACTAGAATGAACCTGTAAGCCTAATTTTGTATACATTCTGCAGTGAAAAATTAAAATATTTACAAGATTAGATTTCTTCAGCTTCTATGTCAAATTCAATAAAATTTCCCAAGGGAAGCAATAAATAATTCTTTAAACAAATATGAGTTTGCCACTGTTACTAGCTTTTGGACACTTTTGTTGTTAAGTTGGGTCATTTTGAAATATATATCCATTGCCAATTAAGCAGACAGTGATTTAATACATTTTGATGTATCATTTTGATACAGAAGATACATTTTTTAAAGGAAGAAGACAAACAGATTTCTTTTAAAGAAGGATGTGTTTTATAAATGCTTTCATGCATTACTGTGGTGTGTTTTAAATATATAATGTCTTATTTATGATTCTACATCCTGACATAAGGGAAAACCCTTTCAGTAAATAATTAATGCATGGGCAGTTCCAGACTTGCTCAAGGCATCTTGCCTAAATGTTTTGTCTAGGAAATAATTATTTGGGTTTGAGTTGGTTTCATAGTATATCTAGCTGTGTTATTTACAAGTGACATAGATCTGAAATTAAATGTTGTTTTATAGCTTGCTGGAGTTAAGTGACATGTATGCCTTTTGTTACAATGTTCAAGCATGTGGAAAGAGTAGCCTTATTCAGATTTTGTACTTGAATAAAGTAAGAGCAAAAGATGGAAGAAAGATGAAGCTATGTCTGCCAGCCCTACCTCCAATACACACCTTAACTGCTTCTTAATGAATGGGAGTTCTACAGGGCTTGATGCAGCTAGAATTCCTGCATAACCAGGAATCTTACAAATTAATGCCAGTAGAGGCGCCAACACCTCATTCAAAGCCCAGAAGCCAAAGGTATGAAGTATTATGTGCAATTTGATTGGCTCCATACTTCTTAGGTGTTATCTTTTTTAGATATAATTCCCAAAGAAGTCCAATTACTGGTGTAAGTAGTTAAAGAAGAACAAGGTTTGATTTAATGGAATATATGGATGTTCCATAATTTTGGAGTATGAATTGGCTAAGATTTGGTGGAGAAAGTGGGGAATTTCATTTACATGAACTGAGGGTAAAACATACAGTGGAATTAATGCTAAGCATATCCAGAGATGCAAAGGTCTTTGAATAAATACTGCATAGGAATTTTTTTTTTCTTATTTAGTTTCCTCTCAAATTACAAAATTTGAAAATTAAAAAAAAAATAGATTTTAATTTTTTTTTCCAAACCATACATTCACATTTTGTAATAATTTGCTTCTCCAAATTTATCTCTAAAACAAAGCAGCAGGAAGACTTGTTTGTAGAATCATTAGGTCTCCTACGCTAAGGAAATAAGCAGTGCTTGGAAGAGCAAGATGCATTATACCCTCCAAAACCACTGCCATTTTCAGAAAAGAAAAAATGAATGCAGGGCCTCCTTTATTTGTGGACTCTCTTCTTCACTTTTGTAGAAGTTGATGAATCTATTCCTGTCCTCTTGCTAGCCTAACTTGGCCTCAGAGGACTAGTAGTGCAGTGAAGTGGACAGCAGTCAATTTATTCTTATTAGGTCAGAAATGAAGAACTGATTGTCTGCTTGCTTAGAAGGATTAAACAAGTTGAAAGGTTTTAGAATTGGGAAGAATTCCTCCTCCTGGATGTTAATTGGTCTTTGGGATCAACGCAGAACAGAACAAGCAAGCTGAAAGAAAGTACTGTGTTTTTCTTACTGAAAAATAAAAATGCTAGATTCTGTACTAAACTCTGCGTTAGCTGTATTGATATATTGTTATAACCAGAGCTATATTGATATATTGTTATAACCAATATGAATTATAATTGAATTCTTGTTTATCTATGTTGTGTTTAAATCACTCACCAGGGCACAGCTTTAAATTTATGAATGTTCCATACTTTTATGTTGATTAAACCAATACATTAATTTTCTATAAATTTTCAGAAAACAATCAATTTCTCTCTCTCTCTCTCTCTCTCTCTCTCTCACACACACACACACACACACGAAAAAAAGAAAAAAAATATTTTTTCTGACCTCAATTTTTTTCATAAATTTAATGTCTCTAAACATATCTGATCTATAATGCCTTTGAATCCTATTCATATTTCTTTAAATTACTTAATTAAAGAAAGAGCCTGACTAGTTTGTTCTTGACTCTGATAGACAGAGAAGCTGGAATATTTTTTCTCCACCAGTGGCCATCCATCATGTTTCTCTTTCCTTCCAAAACTCAGTACTTCTACTGTGAGTAATTTTAGTAACTGAGTTTCTGAAAGTTTCATTCATATATCTTTTGAGTCTTACTAATATGAGCTTCAGCCTTTCCAGGTTCACATAGCCTGCTCTAACTGGCAAAACTTTTGTGTTTTCTTCAAAGCTTCTTTCTGCCTTCCCAAAAAGTGTAATACAAAATCTCAGCTGTCAACTTCTTTTTAGTAAGCTGCCACTTCGCCACACTCCCCTGTCATCCACTTTTTCCCATCAGTAAGATGGTTTTTGATTTAGCTGTCACTAGCCGTCATTTTACCTATTATTTGTACTCTGTCTCCTTTTCACTGTGTTATGCACTATAAATCATACCCTTTCAACATACCCTGTCCTTAACTGTCCCTTTCTTCTCTTCCTCATTCCTTATTTGTAGGAGATTTATATTTTCTAATATTTTTACTGAAAGTTTTAACAGCAACAATAAGAATTAATACAAACTAAAATACAACAGAGAAAACGAAAAAGAGAGGAATCAAAGAAAAAGCTAGCAGTGCAATAAGAAAAAAAGTAGAGGGAAAGAGAAAAAAGAGAAGAATATAAAGAAAGATAGAAAGATAGAAAGAAGTGGCTTCCAATGTTATTCACAGTAGTTATAAATACATTTATTTTAACCTCTCTCTCTAAAGTTACATCATGAAACCCTTCTTTCTATAATCTATCCTTCTAATCATCAAAACCATAAATCACAAGTTCATTTCTTTTCATTTTTTTGCAAAAAGTCCATAAGGGGTTTCCAGTTATCAATAAATGTAGATATTGTCCTTTCTCTAATCAAAGAAGTCAGTTTGTCTATCTCAGCAAGTTCTGTCAATTTCACCAACCATTCTTCCATGGTGGGTAATGCCAAATCTTTCCATCTTTGTGCATATAGTAATCTCACCGCAGTAATCATATATTGAAATAATCTTCTGTGGCTTTTTTCTAACCATTTATCCATCTAAAAGGAAAAGTTCTGGCTTCAACTGAATATTAATCTTTAAAATTCTCTGTATCAATGTATGTATTTGAAACCAATTTTTTAAAGCTTTTTTACATGTCCAGCATGATAAAATGTCCCTTCCTGTTGTTCACATTTGTAACATACATTTGAAATGCCTTTATATATTCTATTTTTTATAACTTTATTTTTTTTTAAAAAAGGAACAATAAAAACTAACAAAAACTGATATTGAGAGAAAGAATAAGAAAAAGAAAATTGAAAAAAGAGAAAATAGTAAAGATCAAAAGTGCAGAAAAGAAAAAGAGAAAACAACAAAAAAAATTGACTTCCGACCCTCCTTGCAACAGATATAAGTAACAATATACATCAAACTCTTACTCTAAATTTAAAAATAACTTCCATTATTTCTGTTAACCCATATTATTTCTAATCATCAAATCCATACAACATAATTTCATTTTTTGTGTGTGTGTTTCTTGGAAAAAGTCCAAAAAAGGTTTCCCATTAGCATTAAAATTACACAATGTCTTATCTCGAAAAAGCCATCAATTTTGCCATCTCAGCCAACTCCATCAACTTCACCATCCATACTTCCACTGTAGCCACTGTAGGTAATGTCTTTTCTTTCCACCTTTGTGCATATAAAAGCCTTGCTGCTGTTATCATATATAAAAACAATGTTCCATTAGTTTTTTTCCAACTGTTTATCCATCAACCACAAAAGGAAAATCTGTGGTTTTGATTGAATATTAATCTTTAAAAATCTTCTGTATACAGATATGTATCTCATTCCAATTTTTTTTGCTTTTTTACAAGTCCACCAGAGGTGATAAAATGTCCCTTCTTGCTGTTCACATTTCCAGCATACATTCAAAGTACCTTTATACATTTTAGTAAGTTTTTCTGGCAACAAGAAAACAATACATCAGTTTATAGAAATTCTCTTTAAGGTTATAACACAATGTAAATTCCAATCCTTTCTGCCAGATATTTTCCCATTGTTCCATCTGTATGTTGTTGCCGTTTTTAACCCATTTTATCATACAGTCCTTAACTTGTTCATCTTCTGCCTCTAGTTTCAATAAAAGTTTATACATCTTTGCAATAACATGTTCATCATTAGTACACAATTCTGCTTTAAATTCATAAGTCCAAAATGCCTTTATACATTCTAGATCATTTCTGGCATCATGTACCAACGATACATTATTTTATAAAAATTCTCTTTAAGATCATAACATAATGTAAATTTCAACCCTTTTAGCCACATATTTTCCCATTGATCCATCTGTATATTATAACCAAAATACTTAGCCCACTTTATCATTTGTAGCACATTTACAGATGGAGGAAAAAAAACCACAAATTGATAGGTTGGTGTCCTCTGTTCATACACATACACATTCTTTCATGTGTTAGGAGCTAGAACAAAAAACTATTTTACTTAGATGTGCCATGCAAACAGCAGATATGTGCATTCATTTCACTGCTATGGATTCACAAATGGGTGCGTGTGTGTGTGTGTGTGTGTTTGTATAAATAAAATAGTTTGTGCTAATATAGTAATATATATTTATATTAGCTCAAACAAGCAAGTAATTACACATAAGTAACACTTATAAGTATTACAAGCAAGTTCTAATAATTTTATGTAAGGATTAAAGTACAATTTTGCACACCCATGCAGCAATAAAAGATTAAGGGCAGTTTGATTCATGTTGTAGAAAATAATGGAAACTGGTTAATACAATCATTCACATACTGTATATGCCAGTCAGTTGTCTGGCACAGATACTAAATATCCTAATCTAAACAGAAAAGAAAGGAAGGAAGTGGTAGAGAAGAGAAATATAGGAAATAGATAAAAAACATTACCTGTTCCAGAGAAAAGGAAGCACAAAACCTTTACTTTGGCCTAACTTGCAAGGCGTTAAAAGGCCTTGTACTGGCTACTTTTGAGTCATAGTGCAATCCAGCAGCTGAAGCCTGTTAAGCACTTTCCAGCATTGTCTTTTGTTTTTTATTTTTAAGCACCCAAAAAATAAAATTATTCTAAATGAAAGATTGGATTATGATCAGAGAAAAAAGAGCCTTAGATCTTAGAATTATGATGAAAAAAATAGTCAATAATTCCAGTGTGCTTGAGATCTTATAGAGCAGTTTCTCAAAGCCAGAAATTTGTATGGAATGTTTTTTTTTCTGCTCAACAGCATAAAAAAGGATGTATGAAACCAGGTGTTGCACTCTGCAGGTGGTTTATCAGGGGATAAAGTGTTCTTAAGACATCTCTGGATTAGCAATACAGCAAACAGGTCAAGGGAAGAAACTGGGATTGTGGCCCTGATGGCAGCATACAAAAGAGATGGGGCTAGGTCTTGCTAACCCAGCAAATAGGCAGCAGGGCAAGGTAAGAACAGGGTAATAATGACTTAAAGTTACCAGAATTACTAGATTTCAGACAAAGGCTTCCAGAGGCTTAACATATCCAAGGCTATGCTCAGGATGAGTCACACCAACACAAAAATAGGTGTGTCTTGTGTTGTGAAAAAGAACCTCCGGAGATTTACTTTATTGAACAAAAGGAACTTTCTTCTGAAAAAGGAAGGTTGTTGAATGCTCTTGTGATAAGCCAATGTTGCTAGGAATGGTTTGACTTGCAGTAGTAATGCAGCAGGTTTGTAGTATTTTCCCTGCCAGGGCTCTGGGTAGGCCAATTCAGAGATTCTCTTCTTTGGTTCATTAGCAGGATGGTGGCTTTTCTAGCGAGCATCCAGTGCCATGCTTTAGACCAGTGTTGTCCAAACTTGGCCGCTTTAAGATGAGTGGACTTCAACTCCCAGAATTCCCCAGCCAGCCATGCTGGCTAGGGAATTCTGGGAGTTGAAGTCCACTCATCTTAAAGCGGCCAAGTTTGGACAACACTGCTTTAGACATTCCCTCTCGCAAATGACCTTCATTCTAATTAGTGGAAGGAGGCAGCCCAAACTTTAATTCAGTCAATTCCACAGCTATGTGTACAATAATAAACATAAATTTTTGATCATGGAATTTCCATGAATAACTTAGTTAAACTGCTTTTTCTACAGCAAAACAAATGTTGAGCCAGGATCTCTAGCTAATAAGTAAAAACATTAGGTGCTACAATGCTTGGACATTTGACCCTGTACATTAAGATTTCCTTCTTTGTAACAAATGTTTTTTTTGATAATCTATGATGGTATAGTTGGAAGGAAGATGTGTTTGACACCGTTAGACTTTTTAAAATGTCTAATCAGAAAATGGCCTTTTAAAGCATACATGTTACAGTAGCCTAATTCTTGTGCTAAACAGTATTAGGCTCAATTAAAACCAGAAACAAAAAACCTAGAAGGCCAAATAAAGAAAATTATACTATGCGCTAAAGGTTTCGCTACTGTTGTGATGGGATCTAGAGGCAAAACGGATTTTCTGCATGAGCCCTGTGTTATGGGATTAAAAAAAAAAAAACCTGTTGGGGATTGTCCTTGCCTTGGATTCAGAGAAATTGATGCAGTAATTGACTTGGTAGTAGAAAACATCTTAAGCTGGTATAGTCCACTTTGGAGAAGTCACCTTAAGACTCCCAAATGACCAAATTGTTGGATAGCTGTAATAGCAAACTGTAGTCCAATTATTGCTAGCAAGAAAACATGAAGTTCTCTAGAATTGGAAGAGGAGTTGATTTATAGAGTTACTGTGATTTTATGGCAGATGGAGAAAAAAGCACGGACTTTCATAACAAAGAGCCAACATTTCACCAAAAATTGAATTCCTTTTTAGATATAGCAAGAATGGAATGCTTGATTCAGCCAGATAGATATGTCAGTATGTTCTACCCATTCAGCTAATATCTCTGAAAAAAAAAGAAAAGCTGACTTTAAACCTCCTCACATCAGCTTGATACTTTCTCATGTGAAAGTGTGCCTTGCCTGTTCTCTACTTTTCTTTTATCATGTGTTCATCTATTAATGTATTAGGTTTGCATAATTTGCTAGAACAAATTGAGAAGTGTTCTTTTTTGTTGTTTATTTTTACTATTATATACTGTAATAAAGCTTCTTACTATTGTTCTGTAGGCTATAATAGATTTTCATTTATTCTTTGCTTCTAAAAGCAACCATAACATCTTAATGTATGACACAATTAAACAAAAACTGGTTCAAATGAAACACTGTATACACTAAACCAGGAGAAACAAATTATGCCAAAACATGCCCAGTATTTGGTGGCCATAAATTGAGGAATTACCCAAAAGATTTTCTAATCAAGCTTTCAATTGGACCACCAAAGAAGACCACTGTGGGTCTTGTCTGCCTAACAACTGTCATTAAAATGCAGCTTTTTGAAGATTTGTTTATTAATTGTAGTTGCTGTATCCTTGGTTAACAATTCTGGGATGATTTCTGTATGGGTATATATTCCCCACATATTTTGTAGTGTTCTCTTGATTCTTTTGTTAAGTACTGCAAAATTTAAGAACTTATATAAGCCATAACAAGCTTCATCCCCACAACATGCTGAAAATGGCTTATGTTGTACAAGTTCTGTAATGCCGTGGGAGAAACAGGGCAGTGATCTTTAGTGGACAGAGTAATAACAATAGATGTTTGTGCTTGAGCTCTTTAATATAGAAAGTGATATTATTTCTCAGAAAGCTATGAGTCTTGACAAACTGAATTGTTGGTTAATATCAAATTATGTTGAAGTTCACAAATAAATTGGCTTTTTTTTTCCTCCTAGCAATGGCACATGAACTTTCTTTTCTGAGTCTAATGCTCAGTAGCTATGTTCAGTGTTGGTAAGTTTCAGCCACATGATTGGAATAATACAGCATTTTTCATAGAAACTGTTTGGTTATATTATAATCAGTGTTTTTCATATTTACATGTTTAATCCTGCAGACCAAAGACAGCACTTTCTCATCAAATGAATTTTAAAATACTCTAAATACCTTTTCTTAAAATTATGTTGATTACTGCCTCTGTCAAACAGCTGAAATCTTTTGGAAATATGACATATTCAGAAAGCTTTGTATGATTTAATTTTTCTCATAATCCTTGCAGTAATTCCAGATCAAATAACACATAATTTATAGCAGTAGGTTTGGCATTATTTTCACTAATTTAGTGGACATAAAGTCTGGGCTGGTTTGCTGGAAATTGCTCAACTAATCTCAATATAACTGAAGTGAGGTGTTGCAGCATTAGAAGTAGCATTGTCATTCATAATCATCTAATCCAGAATTATGTGTACTCAAATGCGCATAGTGTTCTGCTTTTATGTTGCACTTTCTGAATCTGTAATTCTTTGTATACATAGACCTTTCCTTGCACTGAAAAGAGGGAAAGAGATCTGCATATGGGAACTGCTGCTCCTCAGAATAATCTTTTCATTGTCGCTCAAAAGTTTTAACATGGATATTTTCAACTCTCCTAACTTTGGAAAAGTGTGATTGAATTTAATTAAAGATCAGCCTTTCAGAGGGGGAATATCTTAGCATGATATTAATGGCAGGTGGTACTTATTTCCTTGCACATGCTTTGCTTTCATTCTTAAAATACAGTATTGATGTTTTATCAGGATGAATGGAAAGATTGGAAAGAATCAGACCTAGAAACTCAGGAGAGCTTTTATTCCTTTCCTGTGTTAAAGCTCACATTCCTGGAGCTTACAGGGTGGGTGTGTGTGGGTGTGTTTTCCCCTTGGTTGGTGCAATACCAAGGTTTGATTTCTACAGGCTCTGCAAATGAAAATCCTTTGAAGTTTTTAGACAGTGAGATGTGGATAGAAGTGCTTGAAGTTACAAGACGCAAATAAATATATTGACAGGTAATTTAGGTTGTTTATTTTCCTCTCACTCTTCCTTTCATTGCAGCTGCCTAGCAGGCCTGCTATGCTTTCTGATTTCTTTGTAAAGTTCAGTTGCATTGTCAGCACAATCTTACTTAGTGAAAGTAGTTCCTTCTTGCGTTCAGTTTTTCTACACTGCTTTCAGTAAATCTAATGAGTTGTGATGTTCATTAGTTAATTGGACCTGTTCGGCATGCAGTTGACTCAAATGGCTTGTAGCTCATTAAATGTAGTTCCCTAAAAGTACATTGATGTTGCTTTGTAGGTAGGAATTGTCACCTGGTCTTATTTCTAAAAGGGAAGCACAATTTTTTCACAGTATGCTTGGTGTTATTTGTCTGTCTTTGACTTCTTTTGCAGAGAACATAGAAAACCAGGAACAAAAATGTATTTTAGAGGAGAGGATTATCACCTATAAGAGGGAAAAACTGACTACAAAAAGAATTTGTTGGGCTCTCTTACTGTCCCCTTTGCATCTTTGTAAAAGCTAGATATGAAATTTTGCTATTCTTTTGTTGCTTTGTGCCAGAATGTCAGTGAGCTTCTGATCTCAAGCCAATGTGACATGCAGTTGGCTGTGGTGTGTTGCTGTCTACAGCATTCTACTTTTCCTAACAGGAATTAATAGCAACTATTCATTGATGTATAAAAAATTCATCTGTCTCAGATATTTTAATTTGGTTTCCAGCACTAAGTAAGGGGTTAAACTGAATGTGATTGCATAAATGTCCATTCCAGCTCTGTGATTCTGTGATTTTATCTGCTTTTACATGTTAAAATTGGAAGCCCCAATTCTGATTTGACACTCACAGCAAGAACTCAAGACTGTACTTACAGCTGTAGAAATAATTTCAGTCAAGGCCTCATTTAAACCTGAAGCTGGTTATGTGAAAGGACTTATCCATTGGTGCAGCGTCTAGTTTAAATTGAGTGGGTGGCTTCTAAATATAGTAGGTGGAATCAATTTGCTGTTTATCTGCCCCATGCATGTGCAATAACAAGGTTCTCAGTTTAAACAGCAAGTCCATCATAAGCAAATGTTATCATGCACAAATTATTTTAGTACACCTGGTTTCATATTTTAATCCAGTTCTTGTGGTTAGTATTCATCAGTCTTTCTTTCTGATAGTCTCTAAATGTGTTAGACTACATATCCTATAGTTCAAAGTTAGCATGTCTTCATTGACAAATTTATGAGAATGGAGTCCAAAACATGTGGAGGACACTTGAACTGGGAGAGACCAAAGCTGCTTATTTAACATTAAATAAATCACAATTTATGAACATGGTGTTACTTACAGATTAGCATTAGTATCTGGTAACTGTTTTTCCCAGTGGAATTTAGTTAAATATTGCACACCATGTTTGTGCAGGTGATGAGTTTACTTTTAAGAGTTCTAATTTTCTGGACTTGATCATAGGTCTTACCATTTTGTGTGTTGCCTTCTGTCATGGGTGGGATGATCAAAGCACATTTACATATTTACATTTTGTACAATAAAAGCTAGAGAAACTCAAATTTGCAGTATTTGAATTTTTCCCAACTGTAAAATTGTCTTTAATATAATTATATGTTGCTGTTAGAAGAGGAAACAGATGGCTTTCCCAGATGATTACAGTAGATCTCTGGGTCACAACTAATGTAAATAAGGTTTGGTTTTGTTTGCTCAGTTATGAGAGCAAAGACTACTTTTTGAAAAAAAAATTGGTAAGCTTTTGCTATTACGTCTTATCTGTTTCTGTCCATGGTATTTTGCTGTAAAATAAGAAATATATTCCTTGTGTAATTAGACAATAATTACAGCACTATTTTTTTTTTTTCCTGGTTTTAGGGCTATCTTGTACCTTTCCTTTAAATGAAAACAATTATGACAGACTGTTCAGACAGTTGTCTGAGAAATAGTGTGTCTCACTACAAGTTATGCTTATATTGGCTGGATATCTTTATGTTCCTATGCAAGATACATGATTTTTTACAGTAGATGAAAGAGGTATATTTTGCACAGGAATTGCTAAAAGTAGTCAGCAAGATTGCTTTTTGTTTTACATGTGAAAGGTGAACTTTATGATAAGTAGAAATTGTTTTTGTAGTACAAAGTGCTCACATGAAAAACTAATTAATTATGCCTGCACATGTCCTTCTGTGTTTTTCTGCAGAGCGGTCTGTTCCACTATCTGGCTTGTTTTTGTTTGTGCTTTTTCTTTTCTTCTTGTCTTCTTGTCTTTTTTCTTTTTGAGGCAGTCTCCTTTGGTAAAAAAAGTGGAAGTAATTTCCAAAATTCCTTTTATTATAAAGCCAATTATTTTAAAGTACGCAGGGTTCATCCTACAAGGGAGATTCTAATAAGCACTTCCATTGATTTTATATTTGAAGATTGTTTACTTAGTTGTTGTTCCCTGGATCTACAAGAAATTGGCATAAAAATACACAACTGTTTTGCAAGAGTTTTGGATCAATATACAAAATAATAGGGTTAGGGTTAGGATCAGTCCATAAAGAGAATGAGATTTTTTTTTAAATCTATAAATGTGTAATATGCACGTAAAGTATATCCATCTCTAAAAAAATACCTGTTAGCATAATGTGAGATTGACAATGCAAATGAGTCACTCATTTTATTAGTTTTATCATTTTAATTTCTATAGCATAGTATAGAGCACAATAAGAATCAGTTCAAAACATTGCAAGCAAATAGAAGTCATCTCAGTCTTACTCCTTTTATTTTTTAAAAAATGTATTAATTAACTGCAAACAGAACACTTGATCAGTATTTTTCTCGCACCCTTTGTGATAAGCAAATGATGTACAATATCCTTAATGTAATTGTCAATACCTTAAAGAAACCAAACTGCTGGTAGTATCAGTTAGAAATACAGAGTTTTGATCTGTTAGTTGGCATGATCCAATGTTTTAAGGGATACCTTCTCCCTGGATACCAGCTTTATGTAACTTGGTGCCTTTGATGTATACTGTATCGGGAATTGTTGTCCGACACATCTGAAGAATACCAGGTGGGAGAATGGTACATTATACCTTTACTCCGCTGCTGTAGAGTAGCACAGTTGCCAGAAATGAAATATGTGGTGTACACAGGAGATGTTGTAGCTGAGTCTGTTGGGGCTTGTTATGTTTTTATTCCATTTGTCTTGCACTAGAAAATTAATGTACCTGAGTGATGTGTAAATTGCTATAAATTGCAAATTGGTTAAGTGCAAATTGCATTAGAATTTATTTTTGTGACTAAATCCTGTAAATTAGATTACCCAATGATTTTGTGGGAGGAGGGAATTCCTGTTACATTTATATGACTGGGTAGTTATTTTATATCACATAATGAGGACTGTATTAAAGCTGTTAAATACAGCTGCCAAGAATTATCTTTCTCTTCACGACTTCCACAACATCTTGAAGGCTGTTGAACATTTTCATAAATAAACCATAATTTCAGAAAGATACAAGAAAGCAACTGCCATAATATTATTCTGCCTTTTTACATCCTTCTTAGCATATCCCTGCTACATCTTTTGATAATACATGTGTGTATATAACAATAGAGGAGGGGGGATATGTGGATGATACACTTGTAGGAAGAGCTAAAATAATGGCAGTTCTTCTGTTTCAGAATTGATAATTGTTTCAAATAGGTTTACTATGAAAAATATATGCCAGTTTTGTAAGATGGCTGATAGAATTTAAGAATCCCATTTCCCATATTATTGTTCAAAATATAGAAGAGAACTTGATCCTGCTCCTTAATAAAGTGGTGAACATCTGTGTTTAGAGAATTTTATTTCACCACCTTTCAAGTGATAAGAACAGAGTCCAATGTTGGAATTTCTAAAGAGAAACAACATGCTATTATTGGATCATTTAAAACATATTAGTAGATTTAAAAAAAAATACATGTTAATCAATAGTATGTAAATAATTGTCTAATTCATGGGAAATCAGAGGTAGCTTTTCTTCTTATGTTTAATCTGCATATAACTTAAATAGCCTAAATAGAGAGAGAAAGGGTTACAAGGAATAATTGTTAGGGTATGTCAGCATTGTAATATGGCTTATTCTGAGCTACAGAGAATTAGAACATCCTGTGTTATAGAGAAGAACAACCTTGAAATTATTTGACCTTAAAATGTAGTTCTGTGCAATGCAAACTCTAGTCATAGCTGTTCTCAATATCAATTGCTGCAGCAGAATGTAAAATGGGTAAGCAGTGTAATCTCATTAGGTTGTGAAAGATGCATAAGGGCAAAGTACAAAGGTGAAGTTAACTAAAATACCGACTATAGTCATGCAGTAACTAATTGGGCTGAAAGTTAAAAAGCTCTGTTAATGCAGAAGAGAGGTATGACTCCATTTTTAAGTACATTAGTAACCCAAAAGATTTAGAATGCCTTGTATTACCAACATAAATAGACGCTGCCTCCTCCCTGAAAATTTAAAGATGTGGCCACAAAACTTAATTTGCAAGCAAAGTTGAGAAAAGTATGGAGAGGAAAAGCCAAGACAGAATTGTTGCTCAGTTCTCAGACGTTGGGGGCATTGAGAATATATTGTGTCCAAGTGGACATTCAAAAGAGATTTGTAAATATTTATGGAGTTATACTGACTCTGGATTCCATGAAATAATTGCATCCATAAGACTGCAGTGAATTTTTATCGAAAATAGAATCTGCTTACTTTTACTAGCTTTGCTCTGCTTGCTCTCAAGCTGCTCCTTTGGGAGAAAAGCAGAATCTAATAACTAACATAATTCTGAGCTTCAGAAATGGGGAGAGGGGATTTCTTCATCACATAAGCTTCAGGATCCACATGAGCTTCAGGCCCTCTAAAACAGCTCAACTGTGGGAGCTGATTCTCACATTCTAAGGAAACTAGAAAATTCATTCCTGTTACATTAGATTTGAAGGCATCCAAAAAGCAAATTTTAAGAAGAGTGAGTTTTGGATTCCTTCTACAAATACATAAATACAACCCCGCCCCCTAAGAAAGAAAGAAAGAAAGAAAGAAAGAAAGAAAGAAAGAAAGAAAGAAAGAAAGAAAGAAAGAAAGAAAGAAAGAAAGAAAGAAAGAAAGAAAGAAAGAAAGATTAATTTTGAGATATGCTACATTTACTATGCTGGTATACAACATTGCAACATTGGATAGAAAATTGATGTTGGACCATCTTGACGAAGCATAGTTGTTCTGCCACTAGACAGCATGTTTCATGAGGGGTCTTTCTCAGAATTTTTACTCCTTTAGGATCAGTAATCAGTATCTTGTGCCTTAAAACCATTTTGAAAATTCTGGGCTCATTTGGATGTTTAGGTTCCATTTCACACATTATCTCATGTATTTAGTGAAAGTGCAAAGAAGGGAGAAAGTTAGACCCATAAGTTTTGTCCCATACAGATAAAACTTTAGGGGATCCCAAATACCTGGAAAATCCTTCACGCATATACAATTGTACACACAATAAGGTCTCCTACATATCAAACATATGGGGGACAGGGTGGGTCAGCAGATACCCCTTCCCTTACCAGTACCCATGTCAACACACGTGTAAATTAAAGGTATCAGTGAGTCCACCCCAGTTTTTAAAACTTTTTTTCCACTTCCTGAATCCTTTTGCCAAGTCTTATTTTTCATGATTTACAATGATGAGTTGAAAGATGCACAAAATTAGTTTTCCCTCCAAATTAATGTACAAATGTTAAGTTGTCATTTGTCAGCATGGGTGATTTATGACATGTGTAATTCATGACACCAAAGGAAACACAGTTGCCAAAGGGCAACGCTGACATTTGCAGCTAGCTGAGCTGAAATTTCTCTGTATGGTTATGCTGACTAGTTTGGAGTTGCAGGAGTATTCCAAATGGCAAAAGAGAATCACATTTGACCATCTTATTCTGACTGATGAGTGCAAATGACAGAAGAATCTTTTCCAAAGATATTACAAAAAAAGCTGTTACAAAGCCCAGTCACCCAGGATTCCTGATGACACGGAAGACCCAGTGTCTATATATTCCCTTTTACAGCTGGAATGTGTGACAAGGAAGTCTGGGGCTAATGTAGCAATCACAGTCTCCAGTGAGGAACTGACTAGTGTGTGTGTGTGTGTGTGTGTGTAGGAGGTGAGGAGAGAGTTTCCATATTGAAATTTAAACTATACCACTGGTTCAAGTCTCCACACAGGCCTAGGTGACTTCAGGCCAATCACTATCTCGCAACACCTCGAAGATGAGGTTTAAATAAAAGAAATAGCTTGACTTGCTTAATATTATCTAAATGGTATTAGTCTTGTATAAGTATTTCAGCCTCAGCTACTTTACTGGGTGGAATTGATTATTAAATGGACCAGCTTTTTAACTAGAACTGCTTGGGAGATATGTGGAAAATGGTATAAAGCAAGGAGCAGTAATGCTGTGATCTCCAGAAATGTTTGTCTTCTAACTGGAATTTATGAAAGCAACAGTCCAATCATATCTGAATGGCATCAGATTGCCTGTCTTTGTTGTAGATAAACAAGTATGTTGGATATTTTGTGAACACTCATTGGTTCTGCAGTTGGCAAGATCAGTTTTGTGGCATTTACTTCCTTAGTATTACTCCCTTACTTTGCTTTTTAGAAATAATATATTTTAGTGGTGTCACTTATATGCCTTGCCCCAGTTTGCTCTGTATTTTGAGTTGATTTCAACATTCTGGAGATCACCATGGCAACATTTAGTTATACATATGCTACAGATTTTAAGATTCCTTGCTGTTGTCCCTAGGAGAGTTCTTGATTACCTATAGGCTAATGGAGGTAGGAAAAAGGAAACGGGGGCAAAAGGTAAACTAAGTCTGGCTTGTGTATTTGCATGTAAATTTGGGAGTTCATTATAGTGCTGCTGCTGTTCTAGGAGGTAAACCAGGAACTTGTCTATACACAATTGCTAATGGTTTTTGGAAAGCTCTGTCATCACATTGTGAGTGTGGATGACATTTTAAGAACAATTTGCTTTTGTGTTTTAAGAAGATCCTGGTAGTAAATCCCTTCCAAAATGCTTAGTTTATGAAAGACATTTTAAAAAATAATGTATTCAGTGAAACAAAGTAAGAGTCAAAGCTTAACTCTGTCAAGTGCTGAATATTTAAATTCAAAAGTTAAGCAAATCGGAGTTCATTTGTGCTTTCAAAACAGAAGGAACAAGTTATGGCTTTAGTAAGTATATTATCACAGTCACCCCTGCAATCCTGAACACATATATTCATGCATACATCTTGATTTTTCCTCTTTACCAAAAAGTCAAAGTTGCACAATTTGAGCAAAGTATGAAAAGCTGACAACTTGAAACAAAACTTTTGTGTCTTCATGAATTAGATTTTAGAGGTTATCTTAAGGGGAGAACTTTTTTGTTTTGGATTGGTTTGATTTTATGGTCCGAAATCTTTCTTTAGTCACAAAACAGAGGAACAGAGGTAAAGGTGGAGACTTTGTGGGACCTAGAAGCAATGATCAGTAACAAAAGTACAAAAATTGGGGGCGGGGGAAGTATCTTCCTCCAACTATAATGTAAGTTTTGCATACTTCTGTAGTGTTGTAGAAGTTTTGACTAAATCTAAAAGAGAGATATACAAACAATTTTGGAACGAGGAACCTTGGAATTTGTTCTCTGGTCTCATACTAGCCACTTCTAAACCTATTACTAACTGGTTTTTGGTGTTCATACCATGTGCTAAGCTCCAACACAGAACTGTTTCAATCACTAATCCTGACACAAGAGCAAATATTCTTTTGTGCCTCTTAATAATAAAGATGGAGCTCTGTTTTTTTCCTGGAAAAATGACTAAACAGCCTTTCCAGTGACATAGTACTTTTACTAGCCTACATGCTGGTCTATGGAAAGATTAAATATATTTCTTTTGGAAGAGATAAGGATTGCCTGTGGTAACCCTACCAGAGCTATTTCAAATCCCTAAATCTATCTCAAATTTCTGAATTTCCTATAAAGGGAAATGTATATATTTTAAAAACCACCCAGAGATTACTCTTGTTTACATTGGTTTACTTCAGTATTAGCTTGGAGATTTCAGCATAAATCCCAAGATGCCACTTCCTCAAAATACCACTGTGGGGATGAGCTATGGGTATCACCAAGTCAGAAAGAATTTTATTTATTGATCCTGCCTCTCACAGAGAACAGCATTATAAAGAACCTGTTTCATTTTACAAAATACCCCTATCCAAGCTGTATGCTCCCATTGTCTCTCCTCCCCCCAAGGTAGTTTATTCTACCATCTTGGCACCAATGATACAGAAACTTGGGAAGAATAAGCAAGTAGGCAATGTTTCTTAAGCACAATAAAAAGTAACTAGATATCCAACTGTGCAGAAAAAAGGCAGAGAAGGTAAAAGAAATATCTCCTCAAATTAGCCTTATTCACAGGGCTACCACAATCACACATTTAAAAATAATTGTTTCATAATTGTGATTCATTTCAGCAGCATGAAATGTCAGATTCAACATGGCAAACCCATTTCCAGCCTCCTGTGTGAAAAGCAAAAGCTTAGGTACTGTTAGCAAACTTCTAAAAGTGAGATATCTTTCCAGAGAAGAAAATAGTGGTTGGATAAATACATAGATTAAGATGGGGAGGGAAGCAATTGTTGCTTAATCCAGAAGTTAAGGACAATTTTTTTTAAGTTCAACAAGGAGTCTTTATTATGGTAAAAGGAATGAGAAATAGATTCCTGATTTTGTAGTAGTGTGTGGTAACTGCTAAGCAAGGATGTGAAGAAATTTACATCTTTTAAGTCATTCTCTCTCCCCAAAATAGCTTAATAATAAATAGTAAGAGAAAGTGTGAAATAATTACTAAGGATGAGGAAGGAAGGCTCTAGGGCAGGGTTCCCGAACCTGGTCCCTTCCCAGTATGTTGGACTTCAGTTTCCATCAGCCATTATCTCTTTTAAATAAACTGTGCAGTTTATTTCTTTTATTTTATTTTGGCTTGCTAGGAAGTTGTATGAAAATGCAGATTCAGCCTTAGGATTTTGTAGAATCATATTAATTTGCTGCCTTGTTACAGTGATATATACACAACTATAGTTGTACAAAGCACATTTCATTAATGAAAATGATTACAAGCTAATTACCAAATAACTTTGCAGCAATTAAATAAGGAAATGGGTACACATCAATTGGTACAACTAGTAGAATGCAGCATATTAGGGGATAAAGGTTTTGATGTTTCAGCTTTTGCCCACTGCTAGATAATAAAGTCAGGTCTGCTACTAGGACCTGAAATCCTTATTATACAGTTGTTTCCCTGAACAGATTTTTTTTTCTTTCTGTCATGAATTGATATGAATTAAGATGATTACCTTCCTGAGTTTTTCTCTTACATGATCATTGTGACCTTCTACAAGGGGGTGAAAAATTCTAATGTTAAGCCTACAAATGCTGAGGTTGCTCATTTATGGATGCTGCACCTGCAAATCTGTCCCTGGAAATATTGGATCAAGGGTTTAGAGATGCAAGTGATAGTTATATATCATTTGGACTCTTTTAATGCCCTCTGTAGGGGACTGCCTTTGGAAGATAGGTAAACGTATTGCAGTCTTCAACCAGTGTGTGTATGTACATATATGCACATATAGATACAGTTCTACATACATCATAAAATAACAATTAAAAGAAGCTAAAAGGCTTAAAAAGAAGGAAAGAAAAGGAGGGAGAGGAGGAAATGTTACAGGTGTCCAAAAATGCAGTTTTATCGAACAGTCTTTCCTGCCTCACTCTCATAGCAGCGAGGCAAAATTTGGCTGCATTACAGGTAGTAATGGTCTTATGATCTGCTGGAAGATAAAAGTAGCAGTCATCGTCTTTCCCTGGCAATTCCTTTACGAGGGGCTGAATTAGTTTATCACACAGGTTCAAGCAGAAATTACAGTGCAACAAGACATGCTGCACATCCTCTATGGTATGAGAGTCACAGGGGCAAAGTCGGCCTTTAAAGTTGTTAAAAAATTCTGCTTTTTCCTAATATTGAGGCCAGTTGTGGAAGGCAGTGACTATCGTGCTTAAATATCATGCTTCTGGATATTGGTCAGATCAGATCAATTTTATTATGGGCTTCAGCCATCAAATAAAAGAGATCAAAAATGGGAGAAAAGAGAATCAAAATAGATAAACAAAAATAAACACATATAGCAATACACCTTAAATCTTTACTTTGGATCCCCTACCAATATAGATAGAAAACAAAACTTCACAATATTGCATATTGGTCTATTTATGGACACAACTGAAAATGCTGATTATTACCTAAAACTGCTGTGCAGCTGGATCCTGGATTATCTATTCTAATTCATCCATTAGTTCTAATCCTGCTCCCAAACAACCGAAAACAAATGTGTTCCACTTCTCATAAAACCTTTCCGACAACTTCTACATGTCTACGTATCCCTTTCCCCAGGCTAAGCATAAGTGATTGTATTATTGTCCTCACTGGCCTACCTCCTAGCCTTTTTTTTCCTTCATTGGATAAGACTTTGTGCCCAGAATATTATGGGAGGTAACTGGGTATGGGGGCAAGAGAAAAGTGAGGGAGAGAGAAACATGATATTTTCTAGTACACATGGTTTATAAAAATAAATTATTTTTACACGTAGTGTATCATAGGTTGGAACTCTGTAAATTGTCTGGATTCAAAAGACACATATCACACACAATTCTGCTTAAACAAAGGATGATTAATAAAATGCTGTCTCTTATCAGGCTATGAAACTCACCATGTATCATATATCCAATATATCCACATATTTATTCCGCATAGGTAGTATTCATTCCAACATCATTTTCTTAAAGCAATTATGTTTCCTATTTTGTACTGGACTTAAGGTTATGAGTACCATATAGGATTCTAGATTATCCTCTACTAAAATGTGTGTTGTGAAAAACTAAGCGTTGCATTCTTAGATAACTTCAGTAACATTGGAGTTAGGATTTTGTGGTTATAGATTTTGGGAAAAGTTGCCCATGGGGATGTAAGCATTCAAGGGAAACTGCTCTACTTTTTCAGAGTGAAGCAGGCTTGGTGGACACAGCCCAGGCTGCACATCTGTTTCCATGAGGGAAAATGAGACTAGGGTCAAAAACTTATTCAATGTATGCTTCTACCAGTTACCAGATTTTATGAGATTTTCTGCAGCCAAATAGAAATAGTTAAGAACAGAATCAACAAGCTATATTCTAATCCTAACCATAAAAACATTGGAGATCCAAGGGAAAAATCACATATCTTATCTTACTTGAACCATTCTGTAAGCATTCCATTTATTCTCACGCATGTTTTGCTTGCATCACGTGCTGTTCGTACCTCATTAAATGACCAACTTCCAACTCCATACCCAGGCAAACCCTTCCATAATTCAAGCTTGGTACACTTTCTCTAAACAAGCAAACACACAACATTTCTCACAATCATGCATTTCTCAGTGACCGGCTTAACAGCAAAAATCTTCCCACAGTTTCTTCATGGTCACCTTTATACCGCTTCAGTCAGAATTCTGCAAAATATCTTCCCAAACATATTTAGGAAGCTAATGTCCTGTAATTTTTGCTATCATTGTTAGTACCTTTTTCTTTGAATAGGGAACACTATAATGACACATTTCCAGTTGTCAGGCATAGATGCAGTCTGTGCGCACACGCACACACACTAAATAGGTTGCAGAAGCAAACCACGCTCATATTTTAACATTTCTCCAGTTGCAACATTTACCCCTAAAGCTTTACCATGTTTCAGTTTTGCTTTGTTTCTCCTGACATACCCACCATGATGTTTTTCAGCTTCATCCTTTGCAACAGTCTGCTCTCAAAGATTTTTCTCAGAGACCCGTGGAGTTCTTGGGGTTCTCTGAGTTTGGTTGTTTTCTTGCAAATGTTTCATTACCCGGCTAGGTAGCATCTTCAGGGCACAGAGAACCCCAAGAGCTCCACAGTTCAACCCTGAGCTACACATATTCGCTTCTGTTGCTCTCAGAGGGCCGTCCTTACTTGTATTTTGGAAGGCAGTAAATGGAGCTTTTTGGAGAGATTTAATTACGATTTAAACACTTTTTCAGAAGATGAAAGTATAGACTAGGTTAATCATATCTATGCCACATGCACATACCTTGCTAATAGTGAGAACAGTGAAGAAAAACAAAATAATTGGAAAAGAAATAATTGAAAAGCAGCTGTTTTTAATTTTAATAAAACATTTGTTTACCTTGCATGCCCCTTTGTTAACTATATTTATATCTTAGCATGGCTTCTAGTGAAAACTGCACCTTTTCAACAAGAAGATCCTGGAGATCTCTCTCTCTCTCTCTCTCTCTCTCTTTCTTTCTTTCTTTCTAAGAGGAGAAACAAATTGTTCCTTTTGTTCTGGTAGCTTTTCCACTGTCAAGTAATTATTTTACAAAATGCAGGTGACCTTGTTTTTGGCCTCAGTGGTAATATATTTAATCAAAAAACTAACTCTATTTCATATGAAACCACACACTATTTATTTCAATATATTGTGTAACAAATGAAGCTTTGAAATCCACTCTCAAAAGCACACGTGTTTGTAGGGTGAGCCAGGTGAAATTCTAATAACTATTGTGCTATCTTAATCAATATGAAATTATTGCAAGATTTTAAAAAGCCACTCAAACAATGTGAAGATGGTTTCTTATGCTTTTTATGTATAACAGGCAGTTCTGGAGAGACATAATATCTTTGCCTTTTATTTTTGAACTGAGAAACGTTGCAAATCAACTAAGCCTGGGTACTGTTTTTCTTTTTACAACTATTCTGTGAACTGGCAATACTCCTATCTTTGTTCTATTTTATCCAGCTCTCTGGTTCTCAATAGAGTACCTGAGTGTGCATTTTCTTCACCAGTGAAGGTAAAATCAGAAATACAAAGGGTTTCATTCAGTTAAGCTGGAAATAGAAGGATATTTTTATCTAACATACACTGAATTTTTAAAGACCTTATGATTTTCTCCTAGCCATATATAAGCAGGGAGTAGAGGAAATCCATAACTTTCTCATTTGGGGACATTGCACTGAAGCAAAATTCCTATGCTACATTGCTATTAGCTATTAGAAACAGTGTAAGTAAATGCAAACGAGTATAGTGTCAGTGTTTAGTTTTATGATGCAACATTATGCCACAGATGTAGAGGTTTTTTATGTGGAAAAGTGTTTGGCTTCTGTTGAAATATATAAACTGAACCCCATTAAGGCTTTATTACTTTTCAGTTGTTATATGCAGTCATTACTCTGTATAATCAAGGGTAAAGGTTCTTTACTGTTTTCTCCTTAACTCATTATTTATGCATTTGTTTCTTTATTATATAGGCTTGTGGTAAGGGATATTCTTTACCCAGCCTGACTTAGGTCGGGAACCAAACATACATGTTGCTTTAGCAGCTTTCCAAGCCTGATTCCCTCCCCTTAGCCCCATTGGTTAGAGGTGATGGGATTATACCATCTGGAGGGCACTGAGTTGGCACAGCACACATGGAATATTTATTTTGACTTATTAAGGAAGAGCTATTTAAAATACACACATTTGGTGTTATATTTGAGCTCTTCCATAATTCTATAAACATAATTTAAATTAATTGATTATGTGGCATCAAGTCAGCGTCAACTCTTAATGACCACATAGATTTTCAGCACGATCTGTCCCCAGTCTAATTCTTCAGGTCTTCCAACAGTGTACTGATTGCCACCTTAATTGAATCCATCCACCTTGCTGCCAGGTGTCCTCACCTGCACTTACCTTCCACCTTTCTCAGCATTATAGACTTCTCCAGAGAACTAGGTCTTCACATAATATGTCCAAAGTATTATAATTTGAGTCTAGTCATTTGTGCCTGAACTGAGAACTCTGAGTTGATTTGTTCAATGATCCATTTGATTGTTTTTGGCAAATAATCTAGATAGCTATGTTTAATTGGATTACTGTTGACAGTTTGCCAGTTGAAAGTCTGTCTATGTGTTGTGAAATTAAGGAGTTTCTTTGATTATCTTGTATTATCAGGTCTTGGTCTTTTGAGGTTTTATTTATTTATTAGGTCATGCCACCTTACTGGGGGGGGGGGGGGGAGCATTGACTATTCTTATTGTAAACTACCCAGAGTTGCTTGAGTTGGATAGCACTATAAATTGGATAAAATAAATAAGTAAATAATTATTCAGAAACAAGTTATCCCTGTTTTGTATTTAAGAATTTAGAAACTGAGAGCCCAAGCGGAACTGCTTCAATTAGCAATGTATATCTATCATTTGATCACATCAACAGCATCAATGACAGGTTACAGTCTGAGTAAAATCTTGTTGATTACAGATGCTAATCCAGCACTAACATGTCTATCAAAGTACAGGTAGTGTCACTTATTTGACATGGAATTTCAAGAGCTATTTGGTAGCAAATGTTTCAGGTTCACAGAAAATTGATTGATTGATTGATTGATTGATTGAATATGTGCCGTCAGGTTGGTGTCAGCTCTTAGCCACCACATAGACAGATTGAGTCATATATTTGGCAGAGAATATTTCTACAGTTAATCTGAATCATGTCTCTCTGCTTCCTTTTTTTCCTACCACTCTATACTTAAGATAAAGTAATTTTAAAAAATATTTTCTATAAAACTTGACTGTAATGCTCATTTTACTTTTTTCTTTTTTTTTTAGCATCCAGTTCTAAGTGCAAGTTTGTCCTTGGAGAAAGAAATGTATTTTCCACTCTGGTTGGGAGTTAGGCAATTCAAATAAAATGTACAGTCTCAGAGGTGGACACATCACTTCTATCTTGGTGTTCGTAGTTCTTTTCTGACTTGAGTTGAGTTGGCAACAGCCGTCTGTCTTGTGTCAAGGTATTTGCTGCAATGATAAATTTGCAAAATACATTACTGAAATGTAAATCCATCTCTTGACTGGGCAAAAACCTAGATTCCAACTTCTTCAGGCAAAGCACTTCTTATCTAGAGAAATATTCCAGTTTTTATTAAGATCCTTGCACAGTTGTTCCTATGTATGATGTCAACAGTACTGTTTGACAAAAAATGAACTGCTAGTTGTATTCTGGTCATTGACCACAATACACTTTTGTGTCTTTGTCTGAACTGCAAATTGGTAATTTAGAATTACAAGTTGTACTCCAGGACTTAGACATATTAACAATGAAGGGAGTAGGAGGCAAAGCAATTTTTCTTAACTTAACCTATCAATGCAATCTGCTGGATTTTTGACATATCACATATTGAACATAATTCATGTTTCATAAGCACTAGACTTATCTAATCACAGAAATTTGCAGTTTCGGGTGTTGAACTCAATATTCTGAAAAATTATTGTACAACTTTTCTAAATAATGATGTACATAGCACTAGCAGGATTTGAAACACATTTGCCAGTGCTTGGGAAAGCTTTCGGGTAAATGAAAGTAGAGGAGCTTAACAGTTTTGCATTTCTCAAGGAGCAGAACCACAGTGGTTTGCATAGCACTTAAGTCCTATTCAGGGCAAACAATAGCAGAATGTTAGGCAAAAATTAAAATACTTATAACTTTGTTTATTAATAATAGGATACCAAATCTGGTTTAACCATCATGGCACTATATTTTTCTGCATACTATAGAAACTCCTGTTTTAATGAAATTAATATATAATTTCAGTATTGGAAATAGCAAAAAATATGTGATTGTATGTAAGTGCATCCTCATTCACTTACCTTACTCAAAGACAAGTGAGAATGCATTCTTTGAACAGAATATAGGATAGACTATTTTATATATTTTTTAAAAATTTCAGAAAAATATGACATTTTCTATCCTTAAATAAAACAATTTATAATCACGCAAAAAAAAAAAAATCAAGCATTGCCTTTTCAGAAAGGGGAGAAGGAGTTGAATTCAGTAATTGTTGAATTCAGTAATTCATTTTATTTTTTTCAGAACAATAAAAACAAAAGCAGAAAATGTATAAAATCTTGAAACATCCTTATTTGGAGTAGCTCCATCCTTTTTCTTCTGATTTTGAAGCTTATGCAAGGCCAACTTTAGTTCACAATACATGATTCCAGGTTGATTTGGCAGGTGCTGTAGTAAATTTAGATACCAGTAATCACATCTATGAATCTTTGGCCTCTTTCATTAAGAGATAAGGTAACAATCCCACCTGAAGTAAGGCAATCTGTTTACAGTAGTTAAATCTCTTTCATGTGTTTGATTAAAAGTCCCTTCACAACTGCAGTGATGTCATTTTTTGCCACATTTTTATCACCAGCCTGGGTGTCCCATATTTCCTACTTATAACTTGCCAATGTTGCTGAAGCCAGATAAGAAGTAGAATAGAGGAGTCTTAGCTGAATATGGGAAATGTTCTTTCTGTTCAGTATGAGCTCCGTAGTTGGAAGAGGGACAAATATACTGTACATAGTAATAACCACCCATGCGTAATATTATTGTTACTTTCTGAATCACGGGTGGAGAATCTGGGCCCTTCAGTTGTTGCTGAACTGTATCTTCCACCTTCCTGTCTCACTAACCATATTACTGGGTTTGCTGGAAGTTTGCTACTGTTCAGCAACATCTGGAAAGTCCAAGATTCTCCATGCTGTTATTCATTTTTATTACATTCAGTTTTCACAGAATCAGGTACAATGTAATTGGTTTGACCTTACTTTTTCCTGGAAAATATGTTTTGTTTCAAATCTAAAATAAACCATCAAGCTCCAGAAGTTCTGCCAAACTATTTTGGATCATATGTGATTCAGCAGAAATATAATCCAGAATTGTCCCAGATTTCAGCCAAAGACATATTTGAAAGATCTTGGAAGAATGCTAGAGTGATTTTATGGGTAATTTGGGCAAGGCATGTATATCAGTTCTTCCCTCCTTTCCTCTGTGCTGCTCCCAGCACAGGATATCACATTGGAGCCTTCCCTCCCCTGCTCTTCCACCAACATGGTCTTTGGCTTTTTCCTGATATACCCACCACCAACACCATTTCTGCCTGAACAGCCACATCCTGATCCACACCTGGAACAAAACAGCTCCTCTTCTTTCCACCTATATAACAAAACATCCAAAATAAATATGTTGTGGCTCAGGCATGGGCCATCTGAAGCCAGGTATTCTATGTATAGGGGACGCGGTGGCGCAGTGGCTTAATGACGCTGTAAGTTGCCGGCCAGAAATGGCTGACGCTTCGGCGGTTCGAGTCCAGCCTTTCGCGTTAACAGGGTGAGCTCCTGTTCCCCCCCCCCCCAGCTCCTGTCAACCCAACAGGTCGAAAACTCACGTGAGTAGATAAATAGGTACTCTCACTCTGGTGGGAGGAAAAAAAAAAAATGCTGGCAGCGCCTTGCACAGAGAGACGGGACCAGTTGCTGGTAAGCTCACCCGAAAAGGGCGCGAAGCAACGGAAATCCCACCTCCTGCACTTGCCAGCTGGGCTCTGCTCTAGGAAGGAGGCTCTGGCAAACCACTTCCGAAACAATTGCCTTGAAAACTGCAAGGACTCGTCCAAGCATGAAAAATGCAAGGACTCGTCCAGGCAGTCACTGCAGGGTCAGTAATGACTGTGCACAGACAAAAAAAAAAATTCTATGTATATGGAATGACTCATGCACAAACATTTTGTACATCTCCACTGAAAAGGCTCATCCTAAATTGATTGCTTTGTTGTAGCTGTGATGCCATGTAGTTGAAGCATGCGTGGAGCCATATGTGTTTTCATTTTCCGGAGATGAGAACAAGCTTCTTTTCTGTGTTCTGTAAATGCAATCTATCAGCTAGGTTTCCATTTCTCCCATATTGTTCTAGCTATATTTTATGATTCAAGGTAGTGGCAGTAAAGCTAAACAACCTTTTCCCAATCACAGAGTTATAGCAGATCCTCTAACCATGATTATATCAGACAATCTTGGGCCTTTTCGTATTTCTTCTTTTACTAGGAACAGATCAATTTGGCCAGGTTTTTACAATGTCTAGAAGTGGGTGATATTTAAAAACTCAAATGTTCTTCCAGTAGCAGAAAAAAACGTATGCCTGGTCTTTATGCAAAGTTCTTGTGTTAGCAACATTCCTTTGATGATACATAATGTGTGTAATTATAGGTTTCTTCAGGAGTTTCTGAGAATTTTTTGACATTGTTAGAATTTAGTCTAGCTCAAATGAAAACATTGCACACTGATAATTTGAAATAATTGAGGTGAACTATGGGATTCTTTTTTGTGTAATATGCACAAATGATTCAGCTTTATAGCAGCAACAACAGTGCATACAAAATACCAATAAACTTTAATCACACTTATGAGTTTATATGTGTGCTGATTACATTCTTATGTGTTTCTAAGGTTGCATATTGCAGTACAATAACTCTTCCTGATTTGATGAGGTTTGGAACTACAAACTGTTTTCCTCAAAACAGTGCCAGAACTAAACCAGAAAAGGGAAAAAATTAAATAATTTTTTTTCCTTACCCTGAGGATCATAGTAGAAGCATTCAAGGATCTCAGAATGGTGGCTGCTTACCAGAAATCTTTTGAAGATTTCTTTGCTAATTGGGCATGCAGTATAGAACTAGTCATGCAAATCAAGATAGATAGATATTCAACTGAAAGAAAATATAGTGTGCACTATGAACAACATGCCTAGTTTTATTAGCTTTGATGAATAAAATTATGATATGTAGACTATTGCATGAAAATCTTATTAATAGTTCTAAGTTGTCATAGAAGTGGTTAATATCCCACCCTGCAGTTGCCTAGCAACCCCAGAGGTTTTTATCCCCTCTGCTCCAGTAAAAAATGCCAGCGAGGAAGAGAAGCAAGCAGATGGTATACCATTTGCCTTATGAATCATCTATTCCTTCTCAAGAGCTTGCATTTGTACGTGACAAATAATAGACCCAAATGAATTCTGTACAGTGTACACACATTATATTACATACATTCATATCCATCATGTTATTCCC
The DNA here is from genome assembly GCA_030867105.1 of Liasis olivaceus. Classification (NCBI taxonomy): domain Eukaryota; kingdom Metazoa; phylum Chordata; class Lepidosauria; order Squamata; family Pythonidae; genus Liasis; species Liasis olivaceus. The sequence goes on along the minus strand of CM061355.1, from coordinate 22,663,364 downwards.
TTTGAGATTAAGCAGGGCTATGCAAAGTGCCAAAAGGGAATAAGAAATTGTCAGTCAAAGAAACTAAAGATGTGAAATAAGAAAAAGAAAAGGACATCCAGTTTATACCAGCAGCCTTCATTAAACCTTGCCATACCTCTCTATTGTTGCAAATTATTGTTTCTATTATACCCATATATTGCTTCATATATTGTCATCTGTTCTTTAAATTTCTCATTTCTTTCTTTACTTGATACAACCACAATTGGCTTGATACTTCTCTTCTTAAGCTATTCTTTCTTTGTATATTTATTTTGCAGTTTGATCCACATTCCTTCTCTCTTTATGACCAAACAGTCTCAATGTATTGGTCACTCACATCTGTATTCAATGCACATTCATTCAGCAACCATTCATTCTTGACCTTCTCTCTTCTTGTTTTACTACAACAGTCTTTAAATACTCCATTCCCACAGCATTCAACTTTTTCTCGTGTTTCTCCTGTCATGCAATTCTCACTTCCATATAGAAGTATGTCTTACATACAGCTATTTTCACTTTTTTCAATAAATATTCATCTTTACAACAGACCACATATCTAGTCCCTTTCTACTAGTACTTGCACATCATGAAATTTCTCCATAGGTGTCCCAGTCTTTAATAAAGATTCAACTAAGGAACCAAATTGATCTAATTGATTTAGGTTTTATGTCATTTCTGTATAATTTGGTATTCATTTTCAAACATAACTACCTTGGTCTTCAAAAAACATGAATGCTCCTATTTGCATTATATAATCTGTCTAACATTCACTGCAAATTATCTGGTTTCTCAGCCAAACCCAGTATCAGCTGAAAAGGAAGTTGCATATATGTTCATGCCACCACCTAACACTCCTTCACTACCACCACAGACATTCCTTATAGATTTATTCATAAATTCATTAAAGAAACAAGTGAATACTTTTCTTACTCTCTACTCTCTATGAATTGAACTAGGGTTAAATTAGAGTTAATAGATTTTGGCTAAATTTAGGGTTAATATTAGGGCTTGTTTTTATGGCTAGTGATAATCTTAAATTTGTGCTACAGATGAGATTTAGGGTAGTTAGGGTAGATATTTCTATTAGTGTTAGTGTTAATTTAGGACTAGATTTAGGTTTGGGTTACAATAAGTTTCCATTCTCACATTCATCCATTGCTCAGAGACTTGCTGAAGATCATAAATCTGATTTATGCACAACCTGTCTGGCTTCCTTTTCATCAATGATTTATTGTATACAAACATTTATAGCAGTTATTTTCATTCCACTTTTCCATGTGCCACCTTTGTTCCTGTACCTCTAAAATTTTTCTAGCTTTCCCTCATGTTAGTTTCATTCCAAATCATTTCATCACTTTTAAATTCCATTCATTGTGCTGGAAACTCCTTTTTTAAATTCTTCACCCACTTCCATAACAAATTTTTATTTCCATCAAAATGTCTTTGAATTTTCTTTACTTCTTTTAATCGTAACCATTCCTTGCTCTCATTGTCTACGTTCTTTGCAATTTTTCTATCTATACCAATATTTTTCAAACTTGGCACTTTAAGATGAATGAACTTCAACACCCAGAATAACCCAGCCAGCTCTGGGAGTTGAAGTCCACTCATCTTAAAGTTGCCAAGTTTGAAATACTCCGGTCTATACATATATGGTAATACAATATGTTTCTCTTTTCCTCATTTTTGCAGCAATTATTCTCTTGCAATTATTTTTTCCTCATTTACAGCTTCTTTTACTTCTCTTTTTTCATTAGCATAATTCCCACACTTCGACGGCACTTCCATCCTCTTTCCTTTCCTCCCCTTTCCATTCATTCTGTTGGAAGATTCATCTTCCGTCTAATACTTCCTCATATAGGACATACATTTTCTGTTCCTGCAGTCACTGTACTTTTGCTCCTGTTTCTTTCTCTTCTTTGCTTTTTTTTTAATGTCAGTTTTTTCCCCTAAATCCACTGTTAACATTACTAAAAACTGAGAGTCCCACATCGAGAACCTTTCATCACCATCGCATCCTTCCCTAATTCTCTCAATCTTTCATCATAAACAATCCAATACCGCCTTTAGATACATTCCTTTGCAGTGAATTCATATGAACAGACTGATATTTAAGCCTTGTATTCAAAACAAGCAATTTTCTGGGCAGATACTTACCAGCCATCATTCTCGGGTCTCCACATGGCCTAATCCCTTTTTCTATATTCTCCCATCATGTCCCACACACCTGTTCATGACACCTAACAGAATATTTTTTCCCCTGGTTCTCATTCATTAAGAATGTTGCACTGTGTTTACCAAAGCCATATTTTGTTCTTACATTATCACCATTCATTGGATTGTTGTAGATATGAATTCCTGCTTTCATATGAATCTAGGGCAATCTTTATGGCATCAATTCATACTTGAATAAATACATACATGTTAGCCCTTCCATTAGACATACATTTTAGTCCTTTCATTTATAATTAAACTTATACTTTTTTCCTCTGCATTTCTTTATCAACTCTACTCCATATTAGACTACCTTCATTCAACTCTAATATACTTTTTTCTTTTCTCATTGTTTCACTGACGTTCAGCGTAATTATTATTCTTTCTCTCATTTCATTCATGAATTCATTTTCTCTTTTTTTATTCCTCTTTACATTCCAACTCCCAATCTCCAATATGACAAGGTCATCACTACATGAGCCAAAGTTACCAACCTCTGTCCCCCACCGTAGGGTTGATTGGTTAAGGTTTTCATATAATGCTTTTTAGTGAGATAGAGGAGGCTTTGACTGTCACCTGCCTTAATCATACCCATGCCAAATCAGCATTATCTGCTCACAGTAAGGCAGTACTGATCAGTTTAGGCACATTTGGACCAGTATGCCACAAACACAGCCAAAGCCCAGTTCTGCCAAATTATGCTGACACTATGCTAGGCAGGCTAGGCTCTCTAATCTAGAGGCTTTCTTGGAAGCCAGCATATTGTTGTTTGCAAGCCAACATCTCACCAACTTGGACGTATATGCACTAGGTTGGTGCACATTCAGGATGCACCATACAATGTGATTTTACGTTTTTGTTATGGCATTTTGCGACTAGAAATCCCTTACTTTATTCATTTTGCTATCAATAAAATGATAAACTAAATAAATTTGCTATTCCTCTTTCCTCTGTAATTTCATTAGAGTGAAAGGACAAAGAAAAAATGAAATTACCATCTAATGTTTCTTTTCTGATCCATGATAAAATATTCAAAGAAACATTTCACACTTTAAACTGTAAATCTATAGATTTAAATCAAAATGTGCATGAACATTAGTCCAAAATTATTGTAGATAGAAGTCTGATTTCAGCTAGGATATTCATTTTAAAAAATAGCTAAGGCTAAAAAGAGAAGGAAGAAATTGAATAGAAGCTCACATGATTTTATCTCAAGGCTGGTTTTGTGCATTTTGGCAAACAACATCAGAGCTTGCCCTATGTATTTTTCAGTTGATGCCATCAAGTATTTTGATCCAGATTTGCATTTGAGCTATCACGTTTTACCCTCTGTTTATGATGTAGAATGCAAATGCTAGACTGGATATTGCTTAACCTGACCTGCTAATGTCTAGAGCTTTGCATTGTGCATGATTGTGTGTAAATAAAACTGGAGACAAAAGTAGTGGGGAGGTGGCTAATTTATTTTTCCCAAGAAGTTGGTGTGATGCAGCTCCCATTATCCTTGTAATTGGCTACACTGACTAGAGCCGATGAGAATCAGAATTCAACAAAATCTGGAGACCCATGTGGTATTCATCCCTGGACTAAACTGTTGAACTATTAACTTGCTCTTCTAAATCTTTTTTCATGTTGTGCACGAGAATGATACATAGACAGGATTTGCAGCAATAGCTTGAGTTTTCAATGTCCCTTCTGGTGTTTATATTTTTTTAAAATATCTTGTACCAGTTTTATAAAGCAGTAAACAGAGGCTGGGGAACCTTCAACTCATAGTTAGCCCAGAATGCTTCTCCATATGGCCTGTCATCTTCTTGCTTCTCTCTATATGGAGAGAATGGCTGCCTTGAGGGGGTGGTTTTTCATTTAAAGCTAGAAAAGGGCTTTGTAAAGTTACTGCTAGGAAGTCTCCCGAGGGATGGTCAGACCCTTTAGCTGAAATAGGCTCCTACTTTTCTGATAGATAAATAATAATGTATTAACTAGCAATATTCTGTTTCAATTCAGAATACGCTGTATTTAATGAAAAGGGCAAAGATCAGGACATCACTAGGCAAGGTGAGAACCTCAGAACAAAAACAACTGAATTCACACAAACTAATTTATAAAGTAAGTATGAAAATTATTCTATGTTTTAATTTCTAATGGTTAAAATTTATAATAAAAAGTTTTGGGAGGGCTTAGAAATTTTCAACCCCCTCTCACCTCCTGCCAGTTCTAGAGGAACTGCACGTTAACACTTTGTCATTCTTGCGAAGAGAGTTTCTACTTAACGCTTTCTCTAAGAGAGATCATATTTCTGTTATGAATGTAGGTAATATAACCCTTAATCATAGGTAAGCTTCAGTAACATGCATACTTTTGCAATGCAAATAAATATTAATTTGACACTTGCTGCAGCCTCATTGTTCACATTGGGATCCCTTAGGCAAAAGGAACATGTTGAATGGTTAAAAAGAGGCAAGCATATTGGTTACAATGCTGTTGGATGTATCTGATGCCTCCAAGCAGATTGCTCAAAAGGTCATGTTTAGAATTCTTTCTCTCCAGGAGACCCTCCAGGAAAACGTTCCTAAATCAGCAAAAATGCACCTTGAGGTATAAACATATTATACCCCACTCCCCAGAAAGAACATAAAATAAAAATGCTCTTACGACCAAAATCTTGTTAGACACCTCTCCAAAAATAGAATAATTTTATGGCCACACTGTACATCCATAAAAAATTTATTATATAATGGCTGCACTGAAAGGCCATTAATTAGATGGGCAGGCTAGGTGCCGCTGTCTGATCTATGCTAGTTATGCTTAACTGGCTATGTAAATTTGTGTGAAACAGGGAAACATAGAGGGAAAATGCATTCTGTTCCTGCACAGCTGGATTTAGATCAGTACACATTTTTGCCAATTTTTGGACCAAGGGCACCCCATTCATTCCTTTTTCTTTTCAGCAACTCTCCTTGATCTTATGTTGGGAATAAGGAGAAGTAAATGAAATAAAGGTGGACATCCTAGGATCCAGATGTGATTTTCAACTCAGAACACCAACCTTATTAAATTTGATTTACGTATTTGGACTTTTCAGAGCTATATTTCTCTTGTACAGACGTTTTATTTTCTGGATCTTTGCTTAGGAAAGTAAGAGATGCTATTTTGTTGCATTTTAATGAATGTGTACCTGCTGTACCATTTAAACATTACTTCCAAGGCCTTTTGGCCACATGATTGATTCTTTTTCTTTGTGTTTTTATGTATTATTGCATGGACATGCGCACTCTGATAAAGATAACACTGTGTGTATTTGATGCCCACAATAAGACTTTGATTCTTGGTGACACAGAACATACGCAATTGCCTAGAGAAGATACGAATGCTCTGTAGTAGAATCCTGGCTACTTTGATCATTAGTCGGACTGTGTTTTGCCTACCCTGCTCTGGTGGGGATGGCATGCTGGGCAGATTTTCTCGTGCCAGTTCTCTTCTGCCAAGCAGAGATAGTATGCCTGGGGGAAGGGTGATGGTTATGTGTACATATTAGTCTGCTAAAGCTTAGAGGGGAAAGCCCTTTAAGGAAAGATGGAAAACAATGGGAGCTTTGCAGTGGAAAACGATTCATAAGAAAGCCAGTAAATGAAACAAGGGGAAAATACAGGCAGACAAACAGAAAATGAAAAGCCTAATGAATAACAAGCCAGACAAAAATGTGAGATATTTATAGAATAGGGAAGCAAAACAAACAAATCTGTCCCAGTGTTATGTATTTAAGAGGCAAACATTTCACATTTGTAAACCTGAAACTATATTTTTTCCTTGTATGGGTAGACATATTTACATATGTGCAATGTTCAATGTAGATTCCAAATAGAGGAAAGACTTTTATTAAGTCTGCTGGTGGTTTACAAATTTTCAAAATTCCATGAACTTATAATCATATAAAACATCCAGAAAAGTAGAGCTTAGGGAGTTTGGGAATGAGTGGAGGTCAAGCCATATTTGCTCCCAGTTAGACTTAGATGGAATGTGGGTTTCATCTGCAGACACATAAACTGAATCCTGTGAAGTTCAAGGTGGTATGAGTTTGCGCCAAGCATCTGACTTATTTGTTGGAAAGAAAGAAGCAAATACATAGATGGATTTATAAAATACAACAAAACTGAAGTCCTTTCTCTTACATCACAGCACATCTTTGGCTCAGTAATCCTTTGACTAGTCTTATAAAGGATACCTGCATATGTCCCCAATGTAGCTACAAACCAAAGCTGAGGTCAAAGTACAAAGGCTGCCTTGTGAACACCACTGAGGTTCTCAACTAACTCCCAACCCACACGGCTGACTTTTGTCCTGTCCATAAAAATTCTTCAGGTACAGAAAGTGAAAATCAAAGTTGACATGTTTAATAGTAACAAAAGCATTCCAATTCAAGGAAAAGTTAAACAAAAAGAAAGAGGACAGGATCGAATTCCAGGCTCCCAGTCCTGATACTGAGACAACTTTTGTGTTCTTCATAAATTTCATTTACTAGTTATAAATTTGCTCAGGGCTGAAGTGAAAAAGCTATATACAGATAAGACAATAAAGTCTGCAAACTGTGAACAGTGAAAACAACATGTGACAACTTGGAATCAAGTTTTGTATGTATATAGAGGTTTCTAAAGAAACAGTAAAATGTATGTTAGATTTATGTTAACTTTTGAGTTAATAAACATTCCTTTCCATTCAAGTTTAATAGGCCAAAATTATACATTTCTTTGGTACCAAATTATACCTAATGTGGAGTATAGAACTGCAGTAATGAGCATGAATAAAGACTCCCATGTTTTGAAAAATATGTACTTTCATTTGAAATAAGAGTGCAGTGAAAGACATTTACTACAAAAGCAAATATTATTTTCTGATTTGGTGAACTTCAAGACTCCTGAGTGCATTGCTTGTTTGAAAAATTGGTTCTAGTTTCAAAGTATGTGTTACTTTTTATAAATAGTTCGCTTGATAAAATCAGTGTATATTTTCATTGCTTTTTATTAATGTGATAGATGAAAATCCTGGGAAATATACTTGTTTAGTGGTATTGTTACTTAAATAAATTATTGATGGACTAAAACTAGTCCTTTCTTTAGTAAATTTCTTGCTGAAATTCTTTTGTGTTATATAAAGTTATTCCTTATTTGCTTAGTCCAGGGACATTCCAAATGTAGTCCTTGAAAACAATTTTTGAATTATAAACAAACAAGTCTTCACAGAAACATGGGACTAACAGCATACAGTCCATGTTATCTACTTTTGGAGAGAGGGGAGAGAGAGAGAGAGAATGAATGAATGAATGAATGAATGAATGAATGAATGAATATGAATGAATATGGGGCTTTTTCCCCCAATAAAAAGGACCTGAATAGAAATATATGTGAAGGGCACTTACTTGTAAAATATCCACATTTTTAACAGTTTTCTGTGATTAGATGTCTTATCATTTAAACTTGATAATATAACCCAAATTCTAAATTCAAAAATCCGCTCTGCAACTGTTCCTGATTAAATGATGGAAAGGACAGGCAGGTTAATATGTCGGTGAAACAAAAGTAACATTTATTTTTTCATTTAGCTTCCTACATTTCTGTTATACACATCCTGTAATTATTATTATAGCTGTTCAATCCAATTAGGCCATGATATCAATCCCATTTAAAGAATGGTGATATAAATGAAGTGGGTACAATGAGGTGGTTTGCATTGCCTAGTTTTATTTCATTAAAAAATAAAGGAAGAAAGAAGAAGGGGAAAAAATGAATGGGTTTATCAAGGGCAAGAGGGAAGTGAGTTTACAGAACCCTACTTCTATGGAATGGGAATTTCTTTGCCCTTGTCTGCAGAGCCTAAACCACTTAAACTAGTAACAAGGTGTAAGCGTGACAGCAGCCTCATATTTCTTCCCTTCCCATAGTCCGTCTGCTTGCTTGCTTGCTTGGCCTGATGAAAAGTTCTTTTGAAAGCAGAACCTTGCAAATTATTGTGATTGGGTTTACTTTAAAATTAAAGTAAAAAAAAATTGAAGAAGAGGAAGAAGAAAATATAAATTGGGTTAGTAACTGGGGGAAGAAAGTGAATTTGCATGAGGCAAAATTGCCTTAATATTTTATATTGCCTTAATAGCTTAATTTTGCACATTAAATAAGGAAGCTTCCATGGGAAAGTTCACACTGAAGGCAGTGCTGAATTTTGTTGGGATTAACAATCTGAATGAGTATTATACAAAAATATGAGAATTTAAGAAAAGCCCTGCTTGATCAAGATATGGACAGAGGGAGTCCGGCATTTTGCATCTCACAGTGGCCATCTGGTTGCAACTGGGAAGCTCACAAGCCTAACTGGAAGATAATAACTGCCTTCCCTTATTGCTTCATAGTTTCTGTAGGCACATTGCCTATGATTCAGAAGGTACTAAACAGTTATCAAAATCATTGATAGCCTGATCCTCTATGGAACTGTCTAATCCAAAATTGGCTGTCATTTCTACAACAGCTGACAGCAAATTCCACAGCTTTACTATGCACTGGGGAGGGGGGTGTTATTCTGTTGCTTCTGAATCTTCCTGAACTTAGTCTCATGGATAACCTTGAGTTTTAACATTGTCGGAGAGCCCCCATGTTATCTATGGATTTTCTATACAGAAGCCACCAAAAATACGTAACATACAGGATGAACTGTTTTTATAGATGTGACCCCTAAAAATCGATTAGCTCTTGTCCTTAATTCCATGAAGATTTAAAGTGTATATTAAAGAAAGGCAAGAAAGCAAAGAGGAATTCTTGAAAAATAATTAGTTTTCCACTATGAAAACAGGAAAAATTTTTCTTACTTGTCTTTATGCACTAGGACTAGAGACATTAGAATATCAGGGTCTCTAATTCAAACATCAAATATAAAATAAAGAGCAAAACCAGGAAAGTGGACACAGCATTGGGGGAGTACGAATCTTACCCAGCACAGCTATAATACATTTATGTTCCATATTATGGTACATAGTTTGTCATGAAACCTTATATGATAATAATAGGCTTTAAAGTGCCACAAGACTCTTTATTGCTTTAGCTGCAAAAGACTAGCTGTTCCCCCTCTCTGGAAATTAAACTTATTTTCTAAAAACGTGACCCTATGATTTGCAAAAAAAAGATTGGGAGTGCTGGTCAAGAAATCAGTCTCCCTGAAAGCCACTAAAAGTGATTGCTGATGATTCTTTAAAAAAGGTATTATTTGTGTATGCATGTCTCAAAAGTGTGGTAGCTAATATTAGGGTTGTTACTAAGCAGTAAGTCTGATCTCTCTCTGTGCTTTAATTCAACTTAGACACACTTGGTGCAAACAAGAAATTATCTTCTTTCTGACTTGACTGATTGATTCCGAATAAAGAATTGTTCATTTCTTTTCTAATTAGGCTTCAAAGCACCGAAAGGTATCTAAAATTCCCTATTGCAACTACAAACAATTCATTAGAGCTTAGATTTTTGTTCCAGAGTTGTGCTGCTATGAATGATATCATAATAGCATTCAGAAGATATTATTAATCCACTGTATAATTTTGTTCCCTGCCTAATCATTAATGGTGTAAACTAAACAAACTATTTCATGTTTTGTTGAATAGCAGATAATATAAGTAGCAGTATTTTCTTTCTTCCATTTCAGCCTTCTTTTAAAAAGTTCTAAATTCCTACTATTGTCTAATGTCAGAATACATGAATAGGAAATAAGGAAAGAGTTCACAAAGCCTTTTTTGGCTCAAAGTCCATTTAGTCAGATTCAAGAATTGAGGGAAGGGGTATATTTCTAGAGAGATGGAAAGAATTAATTAAATCCAAGAAGAAGAGCATATTACTTAAAGGCAATCATCTGCCCATTCTTGAGAAAAGGGATTATCCAGCCAGTGCTGGACCTGTCTCAAATGTGCCCTTCTTAGCAAGCCTAATTAACAATGTCATAGCAAAGGAAGCACACCAAAGTGACACATTTCTTCTTCAGGTAGTCTTAATAAATATTTCAAGCTTGACCAAGGACCTTCACAGTTTTAGCGGCATTGATACACAAGTTGAAAAGGAAAATACTCATTTTCAATACTTTTGAAATCCTCAGCAACTTTGAATAACACTATAGAAGACAGGCCAGATATGTGTAGGACTGAATTGTTCGTGTAATTTCCCTCTCAGCAGCTCATTACTGGGGATTTTTGAGTTAACCAACTGGAGACCGAAAACATATACGAAGCTCAGTTTTACCATATATTCCACTTAATGTCAACATGAACTGCTGGCAGACATTCAGAGCTTTAGAGATGGACTTTATACATATGTGGATGGTGCTCACCTTTATATTTCATGAACTAGGCATTCAGAGGCAGTTATCAAGCACTGAAGCTTTAGTTATGATGCAGGATTCAAGTGGTTGAGTATGAATAGATTGAAAGAAATCCAGACTAGTTGGAATAATACCAGCACTCAGGAGAGACTGGTCTCTCCTACAAAATATTATTTAGCTTCCTTGTCTGATTGATTTAGGATAGGTAGGTGTTAGAAGTGATCAGAAAAGGTTTTTATCTATTTCACCTATTCTGCAGGGTGTATCTGGTTTTTGGTTTTTTTTTTTTTGGAAGTCTAGCCATTGGATATAGCCTATATAGCAATATGTAGTCTATATAATAGTGCCTTCTCTGGGCGCCCAAAGGATATAACAGTAAGTCTCAACTACAGGTAGTCCCAGGGTTAAGAATGCCCGGTTTAAGGATGACCCATAGTTAAGAACAGAGCCTATTGTAGCAAAATTCGAGTTAAATACACAATGATTTGAGTTAAATATACAGTGGTTTGAGTTAATTACACAATACCACTTATACAGTATTATATAATAATACTGTTCCGGCTTACATACAAATTCAACTTAAGGACAGACTGGGAACAGAACTTGTTCTTAAACTGGGGGCTCCATGTATCTGAGATCTCCACTCAGCAATTAAGAAAAATATAATCTCAGGAAAGAGATGAATACTTGCTCAGCTCTTATGCATTTGGGGGTGGGGAGTCTTCCAAAATGCATACTATGTTACAGCACCTATTGATTTGCACCAGGAAACCAAAGTGGCTCCATATATATGATATGCCAGGAAATCAAGTGCAAATTGTGAAATGAAACAAGAAATATCTCATAAAAGAGATTTGCTTACCAAGATCTGGAAGTTAATGGTCCTAATTTTTCAGAAAGTCTCATATGACTAAGTGCTAGTTGTTCATAAAAGTAGGATGATCACAGGACAAAGCCACTGTCTGGAATGGGTGATATGTGCAAATAACCTTCTGTTAGGGGACCCACCATTCAAGTCTGAACCATGAATAATTGCAATTTGCTAGATGTGTTTTGGAGATGTGGAAGTCTGTTGAAGCATTGGTTTGTTTGACTGGGTACACCCACCTTCATGTGGAGACAGCCAGGAATAGCTTACAAAGTAGTTGTGCAGGCATGGAAGAAGACAGTGCAAATTCAAATTCAATTCTAATTCAAAAAGAGGGCTTGGTATGCGTGTCTGTGCATTATAAAGCAGGTCTTCTGAAGGATTTGCACGGTGCATGCACAGACACACAGAGACATACATTCCATAGCATGTTTTTTTTCAGTTTATATCCTCCCCCAAGAGATATGGGAGATGATGTTTTTAAAAGGGTTTTAAACCAATGTTCTTCTTTACTCTGTGGGGGAAAAAACCTTCAGGGATATAACACATTATTTTATTTTTCTTTCTCTAGACTTCATAAGGAATCTACATGCAGATTGGAGAATGTCCAAAACTTATTCCTTTGTACCTTGCCCTTTGATTGAATTTCATCCTTCCATTAATGCCCTTAAAATACCTGGTAAGGGTGACCTGTAGTTAATAGACAGCTTCAGAGAAGTTGACATAATATTATCACATGATAATATTATTGGCATGAATGGTATACTCATTACATAAATCATTAACAATATTTTTTGAAAAATACATATAGATAAATAATTGTGTTCAAAATCCTGTTAGGAGAGAATTAAGAAGGTTAGTTACTTCTTTCATGGGTTCAGAAATCTGACATATCATACTTCAAATCTGGGTGTTTTGATTATTTCTCATAGCGGTTTGTCAGTACTGGGCTATTAATAAATAGTTAATATGACCTGAACAGACTTTTAATTTGATATTTAGTTTGATATTTGTTTTGTGATTCATTGCTGTTGTAACATTGTTCTGTAATTCGGTAATTACATTGTTCTGTAATTCAGAGAGTTTGGGCTGTTTTATTTATTTTGTAATAATTAGTTGGTCAAAAACAGTGGTAGCAAAAGTGTCATATTTAAAAAAAAATCTGAAAGACTATTTAGGAAATATCAGTAAGTTATTAATCTAATATTGGAGATATAAGGTAAAGGTAGAATCTCCTTCAAGTTAACTTTGACTTATTGGAACTTCATAGACATATCCATATTGTATTCTTGATGACAGTTTAAAAATTGGTTTGCCATTGCTTTCTTCTAGTACATACTTACTTACTAATATAACTACAGGTAGTCCTCAACTTACAATCACAATTGGGACTAGAACTTCCATCACTAAGTGATTAGGTTGGTAAGTGAGTTGGGCCCGATTTTACCGCCGTTTTTGGCACTATTGTTAAGCGAATCACGTCATTAAGTGAATCCGGCTTCCCCCATTGACTTTGCTTGTTGGAATTCCCCTGGGAAGGTTGCAAATGGCAATCACATGACCCCAGGACTTTCCAACCATCATGAATATATTTATTATTTATTCGTCATATTTATATAGCCGCCCATCTCACCCAAAGTGACTCAGGGCAGCATATAACAAAATGGGCAGCATACAACAATTAAATATATGCCGGTTGCAAAGCACCCAAATTTTGATCACATGACCATGGGGACTCTGCAATGGTCGTAAGTGCAAGGACTGGTTGTAAGACACTTTTTTAGCACCGTCATAACATTGAGCGGTCATTAAATGAATGGTTGTAAGTCAAGGACTACCTGTACTGTACAGCCTATTGGATTTCATTTTGGTCTCCCATCAAAGCACTAATCAAATGCAACCTTGTTAAGCTTTTTGGAATGATCAGCCAAGTGCTGCTCCATGCTGTTCCAGTGGACATCTTAACTGCTTGTTTCATAAGAGAGGGTGAATGTTGGCTTTAAGAGGAAAATGGATTTCTTTTATTTAGGGCCCAGATTGTAATTTATAATTAAGGCTGACTTTATCAAACACTTCTCAGACAAAATTATAGCAAAGTCTATAACTGGGAAGTATTTTTCAACAGCTGCGGAAATCTGTGTTTTTCCTGTGTCTGTTTTTCCCACTAAATCTTTTTTACATCTCCATATCAACTAAGTGGCAGCACCTAGCTGACCTGGGCTGATCTCAAAAATATGCAATAAAAGAAATTACTTTTCCCTTTAAAGTCTGTTATATGGAGATACTGTCATGTTCTAGCATATGGTAATTCATCACTTCACACCTAATAAATCTTTATATGCAAGAGAAGTGGGTTGATATAACACTTCTCCCTTCCCATGACTCTTGGGAAAACATCAAAAGGTGCATTTGAAGATACAGAAAAGCCACAGGAAGTATTGATGGTTAAATGCTTTTGAACTATCAAGGATACCAGCTTCAAACCAGCAAATTTCTGATCTTGGATTATTTAAAATCAGTTGTCTTCCAGCTATGTTCAGTGGTGATTTTCTCCTGCCCTGCCCTGCCCTTGCCCCCCCCCCCCCATGATAATAATTACTATCTGATTAAGCAAAGGGAAGAATAATTGACCTCAGTATAATATTTTGCCCAATGTGACTTGCTGGAGTTGATGGCTTATAGCCATTCCTTTTCAAATGGAAAAGAATTGCCAAATTCTTGTGTTTGCTCTGACATAATGATTAGCTTCTTACATTATAGTACAGGATTACACCCTGTTCATTTCAGTAAAGTCAGTGGATCCTGTATATTGCAAAGGGATAAAAACAAAAATATGCTGCTTATATTGAAAAATAGGAAACAACTGTGTTCTGTGCTCCTACAAAATTATTGGATTACGTCATTGCAATTCGACAGTGATTTCCCAACACCCATTTCACCACAGAATCAATCGCATTGAAATAATCTGATCACAAAGCACTTACAATTTTTAGTCAGTTACTAACAATTCAATGTATACAGTTGTGGAACGATGGCTCTGTATTTAAGAAACTATATTTGTAATCATATTCTAGAATTTACCCTGTCTTATATACAAGTGAGTTAAGGTATCCCTTAGAACAGAAGAGTAGCAACTAGCTGCACTTGATTGATTTCCCCCCTTCTGCTGCTGGGTGGGCAGTAGGAAGTATCAGAGTTATTGGCTAGACTGGCAAGTCAGAAAACATCCTGGAAGAGGATAGTGGCAGACTATTTGTTTATTACTATAAAGAATACTACATGGATATGTTCATGCAGCTACCAAGAGTCCTGCTCAACTCACAGGAGTCTTTACCTCCCAAGTGGAATGTCATAAAACAGAGTTCTCTTTATAAGGCATAAGGAGATGATGCGAAACTTCTCTGGAAAGATATATGTGTAAGAATCTTTGGAAGATTTCCAAAATCTTCCCTTTCGACAAATGAGCTAATAAGTCCTTCATCAAGGGAAGGGGGTATTTGTTTTCTTTACAAATAACATTCAAGCCAAAGTAATCGGTACACAGTCTCAATGAGCCATCCTTCTTCTCCCTAAACAAAACAGGCACCCCCAGGGTCGATTTTGCCGGTTGAATGAAACCCTGCTTCAAATTTTTATCCACAAAGTCTCACAAAGCCTGCAATTCTTTGGGGGTCATGGAATAAACTTTTGGCTTAGGAAGCTTTGACCCGGGTTCAATTTCAATGGCACAGTCTGTATCCCAGTGGGGTGGAAGCTGGTCTGAGTCCACCTCACTGAAAACTGCTTCCAAGTCTCTATAGGGCTCTGGGATGGGGCTGGAGTCAGTCCCCTTTTTCCCGGCTAATTCCAAGGCCGTTGCCACCATCCCTGGCCCCGAATCCTGATCAGCATTCCCCTTCAGTTGCTGAGCTGCATCCGTGTTAATCTCCACAGACCCAATTTCCACCTTATTTCAGGGTCCCATTGTTTCAGCCATGACAGTCCTAAAATAAGGGGGTGGCCTGCAAAGGGAGCCACCAGCCACCTAAGAGTCTCCCTCTGAGTCCCAATCCTCATTTCTACAGGTTCCATGATCAACTTCACTGGACCCCCTCCCGTAGGCGATCCATCTAACTGGGTGAAAACCACCAGGTGTTTTAAATTCCGCACCTTCAGTCCCAAGTTATCCACAATCTGTGGATCAATCAAACACCAGGTGCAACCAGAGTCAATTAATGCAGTCAGTTCTGCTTTACGATTAGTCCTTAACACCGTCAGTTTTACACCCACTGTCAAAGGACTCACCGTGCCCTTATCACATTCTGATTAACTTCCCGACGGCTGCCCATCCTCCTCGGAGGTCTTGCTGTCCCACAAAAGCGGACCGTCCTCCGATCTCGCCACTGCCATCCCCTTCTTTTCTGGCTTGTCACTCAGTTCATGACCCTTAGGCATCCTTTTCCCTACGGGCGGTTTCATGGCGGTTGATGAAGGGTGGTTTTTAGGGCAACTAGCAGCAAAATGCCCCTCTTCTCCACAGTTGAAGTACGTGCATTTCCCAGATCTCACCTCTTGGATTCCCTCTCTGGGTTTCCCAGCCAGCTTCCTCGCTCAGGGTCTCACCTCTCCTGTCAGGCGGCTGCTTTAGCCTCGAACCAACAGCCAATCCACTTCCACCCTTCCAGCTAAGGTAATCCACTTGTCTAGGGTCTCAGGATTGCCATGCACCAGAGCCCATTCCAACAGCTCAGGTCTCAGCCCCTTCTGGAAATACTGCACCTTTAACTCCTCGTGCCAATTCCGCAGTTTTTCCGCTAACCCCTTGAACTCCAGGGCGTATTCCAAAACTGTTTGGAGCCCTTGTTTCAAGTGCTTGATTGCCACCTTAGCTTTGATGGTTGCAAATGGGTCTTCAAACCGCTTGCAGAGGGCACTCATGAAGTAATCCAGGCTTCATAGATCAGTGGAGCCAGCTTCATGCGAGCGCATCACCCAGTCGGCTGCTTTGTCTTCCAGGGAGCCCGACACATAAGCAACTCACTCCACATCGTTCCAGAACAGGTGGCCACATCCCTCCATGTAGATCCACACCTGGGTCACGAAACAACCACTCAGGGTCTCCATTGCAAACCATCTTCAGACCAAGCTGCTGGAGAGGGTTCTTCTCTCCCCTTTCACACCTGGGGGGGGGGGGTCCCCTTCATCTTCTTCTCCACTAGACTCTGGGGCCTCGCTCTCATCCCCGCTCCTCCCCGATGAAATGGAGAGCCGGATTAAGGTGGAGGTAACGCTCCATCCCCTCCAGCTTGCTGTTGTTGGGACCCAGGTCCTAGCGATCTCTCCATCAGGGTCTTCATCACATGAACATCGTCCCCCACAGCAGACAGCTGTACCTCTATCTTCTTCACCTTGCCTTCCAATTTCCCAATTCTCGACTCCGGCTCCTTCTTCTCCCTGGGGATTTGAGCCACTTGGATGTCTCCCACCCCCAAGGACCACTGGGGTTTGACCTTCTTCCGTGCAGGCTTAGCCAGCAGTTTCTCCTCCATTTCCACAACCTCTTGGAAACGAGTTGCTTGGGTACCTGGTCACCGATCTCTCCTCCTCACCACCACCGTAGGTTCCAACGGCTGTGAGGGTTCAGGCTGTGGCTGCCCGTCCAAAACCCTGGCAGCTCCTCCGACCACTCCAGACTCTACTTCTATGGCGTCATCAGCCATCCTGAGTAGCAGCAAAATTCCGAACCTTCCTCGAAGAGCGTCTGCTCTGGGAAAGATTCGCTAAGGGAGTCTTGGCAAAATGTAAGAATCTGGCAAAATGTAAGAAATTTATTTTCCCAATAAAAGTAAATGTCAGTGAATCTTAGAATAAATTCAAAGAAGAATTTCTTTATTGAGAAGCAGTCTACAGTTCTAAGTTATTGCCAAGACTAAAAGCCCACATGCACCCAAACCCCTTTTCTTTCCCTTGCATTCACCCCCCTTTTCCCAGTCCATCCCTTTCATGTTGATGATCTCAGCTCCTCTTGGGTGTCAGGCTGGTACAACCTTGGTTGTCTCTGGGAGCCCGATAACATTCCACCTGCGCCTAACAGTTCTTTCTGCCTCTCCCCCTTTTCCAAAATGGCAGAAACAAAGCAAGCAAGCTGACTGTTTAATTGATTGCGAGGCTTCTGACAATATGATTAATAAGAAGAAAGTATTTATAGATCTGACTTACTAGTTCCATAAATGTTGTTGCTTTTGTCCTAATATATGTCTTACAGTTGTGCAGGACTATAGATGGAGATGCATCTCCAGATGCAAAGCAGATGAAGGAAGTCATGGGTAGAGTAAGCATTTGGAGAACTATTTTATTTACTCCATTAGTTCCTAGTCAATAAAGTGTTCTGTGTGCCTACTTAGTCTGTAAAGTAATTCCATGTGCAGAGATTCTTCTGCATAGCCAAATATGTCTGTGTGCGTGCACACACACATGCACATACAGTATTGGGAGTATACGGATCCTATTTTTATTATTTAATTAAAATATTGCTGGGCTACCTTTATTAAAGATAGAAAATAAACCCCGTTAAGATACCTTACAAAAATATTGTTGCCTGCCATTAGGTGGAAGCATAACGTCCCTTTAATAGCCTTCCAAACCTGGTTTTCTCTCCTTAACCCCTTCACCATGGCCATTGGCTGGAGGTGATGGTGTTATGCCAGCTAGAGGATACTGCACAGCACACATAGAATATTTACTTTGAATTATCAAGAAAGAGCAATTAAAATTACATACATTTGGTATTATAATCGACCTCTTCCATAATTTTATAAACATAATATAGATTAATTGGATTGATTGATTGATTGATTGATTGATTATGTGCCATTAGGTTGGTAGATTATATCCAGAACAATCATCCTCTTCTCTTTTCTTCCACCTTTCCCAGCATTATAGACTTTTTCAGAGATCTAGGTCTTTTTGCATAAAGTGTCCAAAGTAAGATAATTTGAGTCCAGTCATTCTTGCCTCAAGTGAGAAGTCTGGGTTGATTGGTTAAATGATCAATTTGTTCATTTTCTTGGTTACCCGTGGTATTCTTAGGAGTCTTCTCCAACACCAAAGTTCAAAAGCATCACTATTCTTTCTATTGTGGTTTTTCAAACAATAGAAGGTTACTATAATACCATACAATAGTAAAACAGCCAAGATTGCTAAAATCTATAGACCCTAACAGTTAAATCCTCCTACTTATGCAAAAGAGAAATCAGAGCAAGGATAAAGCAGAAAGACAAAACATTCCCCCTTGAAAACCCCCTTCAAGAATAAATGAAGAAGAAATTATATTTTCAGAGCTTTCCTGAATGTTGGCATAGGCCTGACAGACTGCCTTCCTGAGCATCTTCAGAAGCTGATGTACAAATATTGCATTACAGTAGCCCAGATGGATATAATTAAGGCAAGGTATGTCTTTTCCAGAGAAGGCCACAGATTATATACCAAATTGGTATAAACAAATGAATAAGACATTAAAAAAACATTCCTGGCTACTACAGCTACCTGAGCTTTCCTGGTTATTTTAGACTCCAGAAGGCCTCCCAGGCTCTACAGTTCTTGCCAACTGCTCAGACCAAGATGGTAATAAACTAAATAATAAACAAGGGTCCTGTCTTCCAAGTACTCATTTCCATTTCGTCACATTGATGGTTTGTAGAACGTCCATAACAATGTGACTAGATGTGTACTCAACCCATTTATCTCTAATTCTTCTCTGAAAGAATAAAGAATAAAGCTAAGTACCAACAATAAAATAACATTGGTTAAACCATTCTAAATCAGGCGCTTCCTATTACACATTTGAATCTTTAAGATGTGCTTTTAGATCTAAGCCATGGAATACATATATTCCATTTACTGTACAATACATTTCAGATCAGCCAAAAAAAATACCAGATTTGATTTCTAGCAAGTGTTTGCATTAGAGTTTTTAGATAGAAGATATTGAAACAAAATAGGGTAGTGTTCACATTTAAACTTAAAAGCAAGAGCTACAGCTGTGGCTTATAATTGTTTTGGGCCACACTTGACTTAGGTTATATAACCATCACAAATTATTCTAGACAAGAACTTTTGTTGCTTCCACAAAGATTCTATGATTAAATAGAAGTTTTCTTATTTGTCATTGAGATAAAGTACTATTTCAGACAAATTGCTGCCAGTACCCTACTGAACGCTTGAATTCTAAGTTACTGTCTTAAGGTTCAAAAGAGAAACCATAAAAATTATTATGGTGTTTCTTGTTGCACAGAGAGGCTTACTAAAATAGATAATGCATCATGCTGATTTAAAAAAAAGGAGTAAACAAATAGAATATGACTTGTCTTGGCTGTTTATATACGTATTACATTATTTCTCTGTGAAACGGGCCTGTCAGGGAAGGTTGAAGCCGTAGATGAGCTGCTCTATTGTTTGGTAGGTCTTTGAAGACAAGAAAACAAAGGAGGAATATCTATTATTGAGTGTACTTGAAAGGTTTAGAGCATTTGGAAGAGCAGTTCTCATAAACTAATGCAACAGACAATTTAATTAATGTGACATAAGTGGTTAAGCGTGGACATCAGTTCATTTGTACTCCATTGATAGCTAGATTTGGAATAAATGACCAAAAAAAAAAATCCAGATACTAGAAACATTGTTTTGATTCTGGTATCTTTAAAATAGTGGTTAACAGTACTCTCTGAAGCCCAGATATCTAGACCTTTCTAATATTCTGAAGTCATTTTTCCCCCCTTTCTGTTGTTTGAGCTCATAAGAGAACAATCTTCTATAAAATGCCGTCTAGCTATTGAACTTGTTAATGAAAACATATAATCATGCTCTTGGATCTTAACATTGGTTCAGTCATAAAAAGAAAAGGGCCCCCTTATTTTGTCTTTTGAAAACAATTGTCTCATCTTAGAAGCCATTCTAAAGTTACAATTTATTGTCAATGAAACTGGTTCACTTAGTATGCAGCCTTTTATTCCTAAAGTTGAAAATGAACCTTTGCACAGGTGCCTGCAATACGATGGAAACATTTGAAATAGTTTGCATGCAAATTGTATTTTACCTTCCCTAATAACAACCATTTTCTTCTTCTGTTATAGAAGAGACACCTGCAAAGTGCTATCCTTCTTGTATCCTACTTTGAAATGTTGGTTTTTTTCAAAGTATTTTCTGCTTCTTGAATATATTTTACTCTGTAATACTCTGAATATTGCTCTTTATAATGAAGATTTATTGGTAATTTGAAGAATTTGCTTTCCATAAGAAGGAATTAACTTAAACTGAATTGTAAATAAGTAACCACAGCTCCTGGAGAGTGTGAATGGGTGGAGGAAGGGAACAGGTTTCTCAAAACAGAATGCTTTGCAATTCAATTAATCCCAACAGATGTACGGGGCAAATGAGGGGCCTTGACGGTTTTCGGAGGATGAAAAAAGAATGCACACAGCTTGAGATTGAAACTGAAAAGAACTGCATAACTAATAAGGTTCTGTGTCAAAGACTCTTTATACCTCACAGTTCTGTGAGATTTCTGAGAGCCGCCCTGAACTGGCACTGCTGTGGGATGGAGATTTAAATATGGATGGAGAAGAAAGATTGGGTTTAGGGCATCAGGGAGAGAAATAAAGGAACTTGGATTCCACTAGAAGTCTTAAAATATGTCCTTTGACAAATCTCATAGATCTATTTCTAGTATTTCATCTTAAATAATACGAGTTGCCATCTTGAGACTTTCATTTGTTGAACATGGGAGCACACTTTATTATACTCTGTGAGGTCCTTCTTCACAGGGGCTCAGATGCAGGAGCCACTAAATAATCAGTACAGTGGCATACCGAGCTGAGCTTGGAAAGGAGAGACCAGATTCAGGTCTTAATTTTATTGTGAAGCTCATAAGGTGGTTTTGGCAAACTTGCATTCTTCATACGTTTTATACATTTTAAAGTGAGAAAAAAATAGAAAATCAATCAGCGTGTGCATCCATATCCCGTATTAATCATAACTGGAGTAAGCAGGGTATGTTCAGAATACAGTACGTGTTCATTTCTTTGTCTGAAATTTTGAACTCATTTTATGTCTTAGAATTTACTGGGTAGGCATTGAATAATTTGCAAAGAGTAACTGTGGTATAGTGGTTGAGAATTCAGAGCTCATCTAAGCAGATGAATTGTTCTTACATGTAATAGAGGAGGCAATACTTTATCTGGGCAATATTTACATGAATTGTGAAAGAGAAAATTGAAAAGCTTTCTGAATTGCCTCTCGCAGTAAAGGCAGCAGCTACAATAAACTTCTTTCACCTGAAATGAGGATTGCAGGGGCTAGAAGGAGGACTTTGTATATTGTTTCAGGGTTGCGAAATTATCTTCCTCTTGAGGTGCATGAAAAATTTAAGCATCAGTTTTTCTTGCACCTCAAGAGAAAGATCACTCCAGTGAGCTAAGTAACTGAACCAGAAAAGCCACAGATAGCTTATATATGAAATCAATCATAAAAAATGTATTTAAAATTTGCAGCAGGTAGGCAAGGAATACAGCTAAATGTAGCATGTGTGCGTGCGTGCACGTGCGTATACACAAATCCACCAGCAATTGGAGAAACTGAAATAACATTTTTCATGAATGAATCTTGAAAATAACACAAATTAGGATATTAGCAACAAAGTAAAGTACGTGCAAGGATTATAAAACACCAAGTAAACTTATTTAATGCTTACTAAATCAAATTCAACAGGAATAATAAAATAAAACTTTGTATAACCTTGGAAAGCACTGAAAGAGCATTTTGATAAGAACTCACCTCTGGTTTTGGGCCACTTTTGATTCTATATTGATCACATTTATCCAGATTTCCCTGATAGTTTCCACCCTTCCCATCTGATCTTACTGTATCGCATGCTCCAGGTACCCTCAGTAAAACAATATCGCTTGGTAGCTCCAGAAGGTTTGTTTCTCTTTCATGATGCCTGCCCTCTAGAGCAACCTTCCTCTTGAGATACAGATGGCCCAACCTTATCATGGTACATTTTATTTATGATTACTGAAATTTACTCAGCCTCAGTCTGGCTTTTTGTGGGGTATTTTGGGGGTGGTTTCCTGGAATGTTTTGATTTTGTTTGCCACCCAGAGTTTCTTCAGATAGCTGAACTTTTTGTGTGTTCATGTATGTGTGCCTTCAAGTCAGTGTTGACTCTTGGCGACTGCCTGGACAAGTCCCTGCAGTTTTCTTGACAAGATTTCAGAAGTGGGTTGCCATTGCCTCCTTCCTAGGACTGAGAGAAAGTGAGTGGCTCAAAGAACCCAGCTGGAGTGGTGCCTGGCAGGACTAGAACTCATGGTCTCCTGGTTTCTAGCCTGATGCTAGAACCTAGTGTTTCCCAAACTTTTTCCTTCATTACCCAAAACCCTAACTTTGAATGGTCGCTGAATGAATGGTCATAACTTGAGGACTACCTGTATTATAAAAACTATTACTGAATTATCTTTACGTCATTTCAACAAATTACCATTTCATCGATTTTTATCTTAATAGGAATACTTTGGGAGATTTTCGAATATATTTTAGTACATGTGACAGTATTTAACTCAATTTAAATGTCCCTGTTGTGATTGGGTAGTGGGTTCGTGTGTCGTTACCCAAAGAAAAACCACTTTTACCCAATTTTGAGTAATTTATGCGGGTTTGGAAAGCACTGCCTTAACCACTACACCAAACTGGCTCTCTAGCCATATAAATTAGATAAGTAAATAAAAAATAAAGCTTGCTACATTCTCACAGGAATAGTATAAGAATTAAAAAAAGAGAGAGATGTAATGAAAAGCATATTTGTGTATTCCAAGGAAGATTTATTATCAGCAAAGATTAAGTGCAGGATCCAATATAGGATCCAACAAATTTCTGAACCTAGTAGGTATGTCCCTTACTTCAGCTTTCCCTGAGTTTTCCAGAACTCTCTACATTGTGTCACTTGCAGCTTGAAACTGCACTGTAAAAGAGAAAAATCAGTATAACCAGTTGTAAAACTCACCAAGCATTTACAGCCTTAAGATTACAGGGTATGACCAAGGCTGTAATTGAGAGTAGATACCAGCAAACTTCTGTTCAACAAAGAGTCTGCCCTTCTGGTCATTCTCAGATTGAAGATTTACCACATTATCTTTTATGTTGCCCATAATATTTATCTGGTCTGAAAGAAATAAATTGAAAAAAGGTGGACAATTCTCAGCTAAGTTCAGATGAAGAAAAAATATGCTTTCTTTTATCTGATTTTAATAAAGTCATATCAGAGAGTATAGCTCTATTTGCAGAAAAGAGTCAACCAAATCACGTGCAGCCAGTGGTGAATTAAGGTGTCTATTTATTCTTTTATTTTTAAAAAACTGTTTTATTTTTTGTAATGTTAATGAATGTAATAGCCAGCGGCTATACACATTTAATGAACAAAGTTGAACAACTTTCCATTTCCTATGGCTTCTCACTGAGTCTATGCCTCTTCCTTCCCCTACTATAACCGATCGCTCAGCATTTTCTTTCTTCTGTTAATATAGCACAGTTGGCTATCTGCCAGTCTTGCATATCTATTAAATTAGTGTTCCCTAATATCAGATGGAGTTTTGGTTGCTTCTGCAAGTTCTTTATTGTATGCTGTTGCTAGTGAGTTCACTAATCAAGCTTATTGATTGTTAATTAGAGCTTGCTTAAAAAATAGCTGGGTTTCAAGTAATTATTGAGCTGAGAAGGCATTGGAACAATATAAGCAGGCTTCCAAAAATTAGAATAACCAGTAAAAGATGATGAGATCTGCAAGAAGACCAGGGTTGATAATGTGTAATTTTCAATTACATTCATTTTAACCAAACTTATCACAGTGCTTTAATGTGCAATGTTTCACTACCCCCTTCCAAGTCAAGAATGTGGCTTTAAGAAGTTTCATTTAGTTAAACTCATTATGAATTAAAAATTAATGTCAGTATAAATAACGGGTGTGACTCAAAATCCCAAACCAGTTATTCTGCCAAGTGTCATAGTCAACCAGGAGCTCACTCAATAAATTTCCTGGATGTTCCTGGAAACCTGAACATCAGTGAAAAATCAAGGATGTTGCCTTTTAAGCTATATACATGACTACCAGGTATACTACTTTCAATGTGTGTCCTTACATTCATGGTTCACTATTAGAATGTGTGAAATTCAAACATATATATATTCAAGTAACTCAGCAGATGATTGGTCTGGCAGAAATGATAGAAGTCAAGATGGGCTGGGCTACAGAGAGGGCAAATACTGGATTGTATAAGCTCATGTTCTAGTTAAAGGGGTCATTTGATCTCAGCAATATTTATATCTTTGCTGTGACTAAAATTTAAATGTCAAATTATGCATATGTGAACCTTAGAAATTGAAGCAAAAGAAATACAAGATGGTCCAGTGCACATTTTCATGTGCCTTTGTCCTGTGGCCATTTCCTCTACATTACTTAATCACATGGGACACTCATGTTGGTAAAGGCATTGAGAGAAAAGCAACTGGGGAGAGAAATTGCGGGAACATGTTCTTCTCACTGAGTGGTGCTTTTTTTTTAATCTACTTGTGTGATCAGGGAAGATTCATGCTTAAATATGTATCTTCTGTCTAGTTTGCCCTAATTCTTAGCTCAGAAAAAGGCTGAAAAATGAAAAATTGCATGCCACCTTAATTTTATTTCTTTTAGGAATTAATTAAATAGCTATGAAAGCATTAACCTTTCATGACAGAATTTCTCAAACCACCTTTAAAAAGGAATAGCGTTAATGGATGCACTTTAATAGTCCAAGAAAAAAAAATTAAGTTCTATTTTAATTAAAGAGTGAGAAGATATGGTTTTCTCTAGTGGCCTCCATGATTAGTCACTAGATTAACTGAATGCCAATTATTCCAGAATTCATCGTTTTATTTTCTCTTAATAGGCAGTGTTTCCCACTTCCTTTTCTTTCAATGGTTTTGCAAATAATCAGTTGGGCCTCCTTAGAGAGATGCAAGGAGTTGCTTGTTTTTCCTTTATGGAACCAGGAAGCGAATTAGCAACAATGAAATGCAGAATGCAAATGGCAGAACTGCACTTGCTAAAAACAAAGAATGATTGCCATTGATGGAAGCTCTGTGTCAAGGTTTTCCCCACTATAACGTTCTGCTAATTTTCCCTACAGTGTTTTCTGTCAGTAATTGGAAAATATCCAAAGTGATGACATTAGGTCACGGACTTAACTTTGCTACATCTTAGAAGAGATGGGAACCTGGATGACATTTTCTGTGATGACCCTACCTTTTCAATATTCGGAGTCTTTCACCCTAAATAGGCCTAGGTTTTGTTTTGTTTACAATGCTATATGTATTATAAACGTACCTAAGAAGAATGTGAACAGAATGTGAGCAGAAAACCTATTTTTGTTTATTTCAGATTTTAGCTAAAAGTAACTTCATCAAGATTTCCTCAGAGTTTTTTTCCCTACTGAAAGCATATTCTGTTCTGCATTAGGGTGACTTTTAAGCTATGATTTTGGCATTATGAACAGCCTATACCAATAATAGTACCTCTTTTATCTCCCAGCCTTTATTTTTCCTGAGTTATTTTACACTGTTTTCAAAAGTTGGATTTGTTTCCATAGTTCTGAAGCTCTAAACCTCCACCAGGTTTGCATTAGACAAGCATATTACAAAGTTATCAATTAATCAAAATGGGCCGCCTGTTACTTGGAAGTAATTTTAAAAATCTCTGGGGTGAGAAAACAATATCTTGCTCTTGCCTCAGCTTTATTTGATTATGTACAGCTTTCATACAAAGTAACAGTGATTTGGTCTTTGCCCAAGTGGGTAAGAAAATCTAAAAGTAGAACTAAGAGATTTAAGAAGTGGTGAATCTTGTGAACATGTCATGAAATGGCCACTGGGAGACTGAATAAGGTTTTGATAAATACGTTGATATGTCTTGCAGTTTCGATCTTTGATACTTTTCACATTTACAAATGAATCATTTTCCAAAGTATGTTTTGTTTTATTTTAGGAATTCATAATTTTTTCTTATTGTTTTTACTCATCAGGTACCACAGAGAAATGGCTATATGGATTTGGATATTAACCATTCTGAGCTACTCTTGCATTTCTTGTGCATTAAGGTCTAAGAAATGGGATATGTACCAGAGTAAGACAGAACTCAGTCACCTAACAGTGAACTATGATACGGGGACAGTCTATTTAGGAGCAGTAAATGCCCTGCATCAACTCACAAAAGACTTGAAGCCCTCAATAGATGACGTATCCACTGGGCCACATCTGGATAACAAAAAGTGCACACCTCCTATTGAAGAAAGCCAGTGCTCTGACAAACAAATGACGGACAATTACAACAAATTACTGTTGGTGGACGTGCAAGAGAAAAGAATGGTAGTTTGTGGGAGTCTGTTTAGAGGCATCTGCTCCATAAGAGAGCTTGAGAATATTTCAAACAGAACTTACTATGAGACTGGCAGTGGAGAAAAATCATTTGTTGCAAGTAATGATGAGAATGTAACCACTGTGGGGCTGATCACCTCTTTGAAAAAAGGCCGAATGATGTTTGTGGGGAAGGGAAATGGGGGAAATGACAATGGTGTAATCATCAGTACTCGACAGCTTTTTAATGGAGATGGGAGAGAGATTTTTGAATTGTATGCAGACCCTGCTGCTATTAAATCAGCTTATCCTTACTCAAGCTCACAACAGTTCCTGTATATCTTTGAAGACAATGAATTTGTTTATTTTATTTTCAATCAGAATGAGAGGCAGGCCACTATAAATAGGACGCTAATTGGGCGACTCTGCAAAGAAGATGAACATTATCATTCCTATTTTGAAATGGACTTGGAGTGTAAAGATGACACAGGCCCTTTTAACCAGAGCAATGCAATCTATGCTTCTGTCTATGGGGAACACTCAGTGCATACTATAGTATCATCAGGGCAAGCCTTTGATGCCCCATCACAGGACAAGCTGCTCATCGGCCTCTTCAGGAGAATGGAAAAAGACTCCTTGGTGTCTGCCATGTGTATATTTAATTTGAGTGATATCAATAAAAAAATGGAAGAAAACAGGGAGAAATGTTACACAAAGGATGAACGTAATGTATTTTACAAACCATTCAGAACTGAAAATGCCCCATGCAAAACTACATCACACCAGGTGAGATGAAATAATTATCTTTAAGCTGCTGAGCATTCATCTAATGTTTCCAATCCATGAGATAAAACTACAAGACTCAAATATCATCAGTAAGCCCAAGTACCTTTTTTGGTTTTCACCATCCTGAGATATTCCTGCATAATATTTATAAATCCCTCTTTTCTCTAGGGCACTTTTGGATCTCTGTTTTATACAAAAGGCAAATATTTCAAATTGCAAAACATCCCATTTATGTTTTCATGCTGTCGGTTCAAGTATTTCAAATCAGCTCAATTCAGCCAAATTAAGCATGTGCTTGAATATCTTTCATTGAAATAATTCCAATTTAGAAATGCTTCCTGTTGGCTGGTTTATGCCTTCATGGTTTCTGTACCAAGGGACAGTAGTTGCTGCTGTAAACAGTTTTTTTATTGGGCAAAAAGGCTGATTGTATTGATGGCAGTGTATCAGCAGCATTAAAGCATCTGAAGGAACATTACAGGTGTCACACGGGCGGCATAATTTTTTCTAGATGAAGTGCTAACATTGTTGGACATATGCAGCTTTGTAATCTTTTGATACATTCAGAACTTACTGAGATGTCATAATATGGAAAATCTCTTTTTCCATTTTACTGAAAAACTTAAACTTTCAGATCAGCCCTAGTTTCAGGGCTTAATGGTTAACCTTTGTTTGAATTTATGATTCCTAATTCATGTTTCCTTTCATAGAATTCAAGTGTAACTTTTCCATGTGGCTCTGAACATTTACCATATCCTTTGGGAAGCAAAGAAGGAATTTCTGCAGAACCTGTGTTCAAAAAGGAAGGGATAAATTTAACAGCAGTTACCTTTGCTGTGGAAAACGAGAAGACTGTAGTATTCGTTGGAACATCAGATGGCAGAATTCTGAAGGTAATTTCTGATATACAGTGGTACCTCGGTTCACGAACGCTTCTGTTCACGAACAATTCGGTTCACGAACAGCTCTGGTCGCAAAATTTTGCCTCTGTTCGCGAACGCCGGATCGGGTTACGAACAGGATCCGCGGCCATTTTCCCTCCCATGACACATGGTCGTGGCTTCCTGTAGGGAGGGGGACTCTCCCTCCAAGCAGTAACTGCCTCCCCACCCGCCTTCCTGTCCTCCATGCCAGAAGTCACGTCGAGCAAAGTTAGCTTTTTCTCTCTTCGTACTGTACTTTGTGTCATATTTTTGCGGTTTAAAAAACAAACAAACATATGGTTCAGAACGGATTAACCGTAATTACATTGAACCTTATGGGAAAATTTGATTTGGTTCACAACCAATTCGGTTCGCGACCAGAGTCACGGAACGAATTAAGTTCGTGAACCGAGGTACCACTGTATCTTAATACTAAAAATTGGGTGAGATAGACAACCAAAATTATGGCCATCATAAATTAGCTATAGATATTAAGGTTATCCCAAGGATTGCTCGACCTTTAAATAAAATAAATGAAATTAAAAGCGCTTGAAGATAACATCTGGTAAAGGCAACACTTTGTTTAAAGAATTATGATAGTGACATATAGCCCAAAAATTAGCTCCTCCCCACAAGGGAATTTAAAGTATTGATTGTGCTTAAAGATCATAAAGTCACAATTTGAGAATAGGGAGTCCTCGCTTAACAACCTTAATTGGGACTGGAATTTCCATCACTGCGTGAAGTGGTTGTTAGGTGAAACATGATGTGACCACATGGCTTAGCAATGGTAGTTAGGCGAGGTTCATGCCATTGTTAGGTGAGGACCTCACGGTTCTACCCTGCCGCACTCACCTCCGCTTCAACTCCGTCTATCTCCCCCCATCTCTGCCCTTTTAGCTGCCCTGCACTCTGATGCTGCCCCTTACCCCCACCACCCCTAGCTGACCTTTGGGAGGAAGAAGATGGTGAAGGTTAGCTGGGAGCAGTGGGGGCCAGCAGGGGTAGGCAGTAACAGTGCAGGATGGCCAAAAGGGCAGGGATGGGGGGAAATAGGCAGGTAGGGGGAGTTGAAGTGCACACTGCAGTCATAAATGTGGGCAGGCTGCTAAGCGCCCAAATTTTTATCACATGACTGTGGGGGCATTGCAACAGCTGTAACTTCGAGTATCAGCCATAACTACCGTTCGTTTAGTGCTGTCATAATGTCAAACAGTCACTGAATGAATGATTGTTAAGTGAGGACCACTTGTAATTGAAATATAGTCTTCAATCTAAAATCAATACAATCTCAACCTTTAAAGGTGATCTTCCCAAAGACCCAGTGATTTATTAGTAAATATTTAAATTCAGTTGAACATAAGCTTGTGTGGCAGGTAGAAATTTAACATGCTTATTTGTCACTGCAGAGTGGACATTACCAGAACTGGCAGGCCAAAATATTTGGTTATTTTTTGAAGTTTTAAAAAAAAAAAAATCTTGGGCTAAAGGGCACATCTTGGCTTTTTGGGGACGGAATTGAGAAAGTTTAGAGAGTTGAAATGGGTACTTTAAGCCTCTAGAAAACTTAAATTAGACATTGAGCCTTAAAACCTCCCTTAAATTAAAAAAAGGGGGGCACTACAACTTTTATTCACTTTATGTGAATAAGACCTAAATCACAGGTCCTCGTTTTCTCTTCTCCCCTCAGTTTCTTGACAACTGTTCACTGGTATAGCCAATACAAGCAAACTAATTTACGTTAATTATATTTGGCCTATTAACCAGAATTAGAAATATGCTTAAATACGATTTCCATGTTAGTAGCTGCGTTTCCTGCAACAAAAACAGCCTTTTGGCATCTTAAAGACTACAACAGCTGTTATTGGGAAAGTGTTTGTAGATCATAGTGTTCAGTGATGGATAAAAATCAACAACAGATATCTACAGTGTATTTTAACAAACAATTTTCTGGGGTGACACAGAAACATTTTTGCATTTAAGATCTATTTCCATTTCAGGTTGGCAAGCAAATAATTGGTTTATCCCAGTTTGCTTATGAAAACAAAGTTTGTCTTGTAGTGATTAAGAAGTAGAGGATGTGAGAAGAGGGAAGGAGTATGAGTCTAAAGTTCATATCCAGTTACCAGATTGCTTTTTACCAAACAAAATACTAATATTGCATTATATACATGTGTTTGAATAAAGGTTTGGGACTTCCGGCAGCTTCATTTCCCTCCTCCCCCCTTACAGTTGAACCAGAGAAGGGATTTTAATTTTCTGTTCATCAAGATTTCAGTAGTAGGTTTGTTTAATGAACCATGGTTTGTTTAAATCTAAGATTTTTTTTAATTCAATAAGTTTTACAGGCAGATAAAATAATTTCTCTTCCTTTAAAGGGAGAGGATCATGACAGCTCAACGTTTCAATCAGGTTCATTTAAGATTGTGCACATAAGGCTAAATCATGGTTCTGGAATTATATGCCATAAACTCTCACATTGATAAAGTTGTCTGGTCCTAACACTTTAATAGATATCTGCTATAAATAAAAAGGACCATAAATTCTATTGGGAAGTTGTTTGATAATATATTGACTTGCAATTTTAAACCTCGCTTCGTAATACATCAAAGAAAATGGGAAATCAAACTGGTAATTTGTTATGGAAACAAAAATATTTTAAATTACCAATACCGTTTAAATAAAAACATCTTTTCCATTGCTTAAAAGTTATTTAATGAGATTATTTTAACTAATAAAAATGTATTTCTAAACCAGTTTTAAGTGAACAATCATCATTTTAATTTAACTGGTAACAGCTAAAATAACATACTTAATCTGCATTTCAGGTAGCTTTGTCAAATCCTGCAAAGGAGTACGCTAGCATTCTTATTGAAAAAAACAAGCCTATCAAAAAGGATCTTGTTCTTGATGCTTTCCATGAGAACTTGTATGTGATGACTACAGATAAGGTACAAAATCTTTGGCAGCAATAATGAGATCATAAAAGTCTTGTTCAATGTGTATTTCTGCATCATAGGGCCTATCTGCAGGACTATTTAATGAGCCATCAACAAATTGCTGTGATGCTAAATGAAAATCACAGCAATTGCATGTTTACTTCCTTATTGGCAAGAGCTGAAGGTGAGGTTTTCTTTATTCTTGAATAAAGTCAATAAAGTCAGATATTTGGGGAAATTGATTAAGAACGTTACAGTAGAGAGAATATGGGTGTTATATTGAGAGAGAGAGAAACAGAGAAAAAAAATATCCTTATCCACATTTTGTTTCCACAGCTAACATTAATTAATAGCTCTCATTTTACACATATTCCCCCCACCTCCAAAAGCATCTGTTTCTAGCATAACATTTGGTCTGACCTTAATTCAAACCTACTATGAATACCACTGAACCACAAGGCTCAATTGCCAATAATTGTAGTGATTTATTGTCTAACTGTAGCTGGGAAGTACCATTAGAAGATGGTATGCATCTTGGGCCAGAATAAAGGTAGCAACAGCAATGATGCAATATTTGGTGTAAAAAACCAAAAAAAATATTAAGAATGAGCAGAAGGTTTGATACATCTACTGTTTATAGGAAAAATGACAATAGTGGTAGGAAGCCAGTATGTATTATACAGAGAAAATGTCAGATGCTTTCTAGCTCCTGCTGTATCATTTCTGTTAATGTTGTCTTCTGGAAATCATTGAGCCGTGGGAAGCTTGGATCAACTTTCTTTTGAAGTTTATTCTTCTCTTAACCTATTCCCAGATATCATGTACTAATCAGGAAATACCCACACCATCAATTCCCACAATCTCTTATGTTTTTGTTTATCATGTTATTTAAGCAGATGTGGTTGCTCTCAAATGTAGTCTTCTAAATTAAAACAGCTCACACTAGTTATTATTGCTGCTGACTTGACGGCTCAGATTTCTTCCCTGCTCCTACTTCTCCCAAACTCAAAACACTGTTAAGGATACTCAACAGAAGCTTGTTTGTGAAATAGTCATGATTGGTATAATCTACAGTGGAAAAGTCTATATTAAAGTTTTTTAATCAATACATTTAGGTATAAGTTGTACTGAGTTATATATTCTGTAATTACTTGCTTCAAAAGTGCTGGGATTTTAAAATGAGTGCTTTTGTCATATAGCTTAAGAGCCATCTCTTTGATATTAAATTGCTTGAAGAAAGATATTGCAGGAACTTAATATGACTAACAGTTATGAAATATGACATTCTAATTCTAAACACATTCACTTGAAATAAATCCTATTAGACTTCCAGACTAGTGTCTTTAATAGGGGTGTATATAGACCACAGTATTCATTTCTGATCATGACTGAGTGTTTGGAAAATGCTTCACTCACCTCCCAGACAAATTTGAAATAAGGTTCAAAAATGTTAAGCCTCATATTCTTCGATGATTATTTTATTTTTATTATTATTATTTTTTGAATAATATATTTTAATGTATTTTTTAAATCATTTACATTAGTAAATGTCATTTACATTACAAAAGTATTTTAAACTTTTTTTTTTTAATGAGGACTGAAGACAAAGTCTCTAGGGACTATGTGCAAACAATTTGAAGACTGCGGATAAATGTACTTGGGAGTAAGAGATAAAGAGGAATAATCCCAAGCCCATTGATCTTGCAGATGAACAATGACAATTTTTAAAACTGCGCAAAACTGCAATATTTTGAGGGCTTGGGAGGAAGAGGGTTGGGAAAGTACTATTAATTTCGGTCACCCTGTGGTTGTATGAGCATCCAGTGAAATGCGACCTACATCCTACCTGTACTGACACTTCTGCAGAATGAAGTGATCATTGCCTTGACATTAAGGTGTGCCATATAATCCTGCACTTTTAGTTCCAAGAGAGTGCTTGCTCCCCCCTCCCCCAAGCTCTCAATTATGCATTATAAAGGATAGAAATCTGGTTACTTACTGTGCTAATATCGCAGCTCAGTGGGCAGGGGATGCGGAAAGGATGGCTGTTTATTGCTGGCTAGGAGTTATTAAAACTAAATGGAA
Organism: Liasis olivaceus; assembly: GCA_030867105.1. Classification (NCBI taxonomy): domain Eukaryota; kingdom Metazoa; phylum Chordata; class Lepidosauria; order Squamata; family Pythonidae; genus Liasis; species Liasis olivaceus. The sequence goes on along the minus strand of CM061355.1, from coordinate 22,629,768 downwards.
CCCCATGTTCAAAAGCAGTTTATCACAGAAGATCAAATTGAGTGAGAATCATTTAAAAAAAAAAAGACCTTGCAGTGGTTCTCAGTACAGTACTACATCATATAAATGTGTCATTAAGTGGGTATCAGCCAAAGAAATCCATCATTGGATTTTCATTGGACGGCTCAGAAGATCCCATTAGACACATGATCTTCAGGCACTTATACTAGTATGTTGAAGAACTGTTGTTCCTGATAGTTTTTCAGTTGAATAATTCAAGGAAGATGCAGGACAAATTTTAGATAGGCTAGAAGTATAAAATACATTGTTAGAATATTATCTGTATGCAAACATCATTTTCCATGTTTTTGTCTTCAAAGTTACTGTGATTTTTGTTGTTTATGTTAATTGGTTTCTTTAATAGGTATTTCGCTTGCCTGTCCAAGAATGCATTAGTTACTCAACCTGTAACCTGTGCATCCAAGCCCGGGATCCTTACTGTGGTTGGTGTGTAACAGAAGGAAAGTAAGTGTTGTAGGCAGCAGCTAAGGGGGATATGTCTTAATATGCAAGTTAATTCTTTTCACAAGATCATGGACACCGACTAATTTCTTCAAACCATTTGTACTAGAACTGAAAAATCTTCATCACAAATTATCACAATATAAACATATAATGAGCAGCAGGATAGAAACCAATTTACATATTTTTTCTGTATAGTTTGAATATAATTTGCATGAAAATGGTAGTTGCCAAGCCACAGCTGGTGAACATTTAGCATTTATCTAGTGATAGTCTTATTCTTGTATTTTAACCCTAAATGTTCCATAATATAGCTCTAAAAATTATGCTTAGAAATCATTAGAGGCAGAAGGGATAGAAGCCATGCCAAATTTTGCTTTCTTTTGTCTATATTTGTGTTTCTGTGTGTAAGGTTTTTCATGTTTGAAGGTAACAAAGCATTTTTTTTTTTTTTTTTTTTGCTACTGAAGGACAGACTAGAATTTGTAATGTTCAGAATGCTATGACAAAGACTTATCCAGGATTATGTCTGTGATGTGGTGGGTGCCAGTTTTTCAAATCCTTTACACTCTGCAGTTCCTTAGTGGTGACAATTTCCAGTTGTCAAAATTAGAATTCTGATTCACCTGAAGCATATTCATTGTGAAACTGAGTTAAAAATGACAACAACAGAATTCTTGTTTTCTTCTTTGTCCATTCAAGCACAGACAGAACCACAGTGATTTCAAGCACATGTTGAAATAACTAGAAACTAGTTGGTAATTTACCAGAATTATAGATTGACTAATTTGTGCTTTTCTTAGAAAACGTATCATTAGCTCATTGGTTTTGGTTTCATAGTTATGATTTCTTAGATTTATATCTAAGAATTGTATCTCTATCCACTGGGAATTCAGGACCATTTATGTTGTTTAAGTTTGTGCAACACAAAGAGTACATTACATAAAACACAATTAAAATGTGTTGTACTACTGTAGCTTCTTTCAAACTATAGGAATCTGCTTTATATCATCAAATGGTAAATTCTACCAGCTCACTATTGCCAACACAATCTCCATTATTTCAGACAGGTCTTTTCTAGGCTAATTGGAGATGCACAGGATGAAATCCTACTTCTTGAAAAACCTGTGCCATAATACCAAAGAGCTATTTCAAAGAGAGGATCTCAGAATATCACAAATGATAAATCTCAGTAGATGTTGTGACAAACATAAAAATATAGGTGGTCTCAAATTGTTTTATATATGTAGGTTATGTGTAAAAGAAAACTTATTTTAAATTTACAAATGTGAGTGGAGAGTTTTCAGGAAACCTTTAAACAAGGTTTTATTTCCAGTTAGAATAAGTTTTCCTTTTTTATACATTACCTTTCCAGTCTTTATCTTTTCTCCTTTTTATTATTATTTACAGTGTACTTGTATTGTTTGCAAATGCTTGGCTTTTTATTGTTTCTCAAGTTGTTACATTTCCATATTTCACAGTCAATCAGATGAACTTTGCAAGCTTTTACATAGCACTTTTGAGGGGAAAAACACTATTCCATATTATTACTGTTACTAATACTACTACTAATTCTGCCAATTACTGAACAATCCATTTATCAGTTGACTGAAGATCAAGCATAGTAATTAAATTATATTTCAAAGTATGCTTAAAATTTGCTGAACCAAACTTTTTGAATGTCTCTAGGCTTATTTTTAATAAGTAACAGAAGGAGGTATGGGTCTAAACTCTGCTTCAAATTTACAACTTAATTAACCCCATGGCAGAACCGAACGGGATTTTGTGATATGAAGTTCATAAAGCCGGCATACAGTTTATTTAATTATAGGAAGGAGCTGGGTTTCAGGGATCTTGCTTCCTCTCTAAATATTTAGAAGATTTCAGTAAAATGACCAAAAAGCTTACTGTAGTGCAAAGCCAGTTCATGCAGAGTCTGAAATATTTATTCCCTTCAAATCATGAAATATGAATAAGATATTAATTACTTTTGAACTATGAAGGCATGGTCACATTTGGTGGAAAAATAGCTTTTCTTTTGGTGTCTCATGATGACTTTTGCTGTCATTATTTTGAAGAATCAAAGATCTGTGCAGAGAAATGTATGGTTTGATACATGTGGGAATACTGAAGTCAAATCTGTGAATGTCACTCCTTCTGTAGGAATAATACTAACAGCAACAACAATCCATCAAAGAGAGAGGTATCACCAGTCTTGAAGAAATTTAAAGGTTTAAAAAAGTATAGTAAATTTCATGGGACAAAATTAAGAAGGAACCACATCAGAACAATCCAGTAGCAACATAGTTTGCTCGGGGATATTTCAAGAATACACTGGGAGTTAGAACCCTAAACCAGAACACACTGAACATACTGCTTATTTCTTGTAGCATTGGATTATATTGGCTAAGACAGTGTAGTTAATACACTATGTGGAAAACCGGTAGCATTCCAGGTGCCACTGAACTGTAACTGCCAGCACTCCTCATAATTGGCCATGCTATAATTAGAATCTTGGACTAGGAGCAGGATACCCAGATTCAAATTCTTAAGCAGCTATGAAGTTCACTTGGTACCTAAACCTAAAATGAAGGAAAAAATCGGTCTCAAAGCGAAGGCCAGTTATAAAGGGGAAAAAATGGATGCAACCATACACTTGACCGCTGGAAAAAGCATAAGATACAAATGTTAACCGTCAAATATGAAATAAAGAAAACTGAATGGAGATATGCTTACCTTTAAAAAAAAAAAAATATTGAGGAATATTGTGGCACATTACAAATTTCCTTACCTGCTCATCCTCGCTAGAGTTCTGCTTGTTGGGGATTTCATTTGCTGGAGATGCATTGCTCTTCGCAGTAGCACTGTGGTGCAACACAACATGTGGTATATACCCATTACTCTTAAAAGTATCAATAGTGATAATGACCTAATTGTAAGGAAATTGACATTGTATACTGCCAACATTTTATTTTAGTGCCCTATTTACATATTACCGGTTTACATGTGTCAGTTTCCTACCACTTAGCAGGATGATACAGGTTATTAAATTATTCATTTATTCATTCAATGTATATAACCATGCATCTCATATGTGACTCTGGGCAGCTCACACACTTAAAAACAGAAAAGAACAGATAGTTACAAATAAACAACCAAAATGAAAACCATTAAAAACCAATTAAAACCATTAACACTTAATTTATTCAGTGAAGAGAGAAGACCCTATCCCCCACATAGGATTGGCATAAAATCTCGGAGGAAGCTCTAGAAAGCCACTATCAGTCTGGGTAGACATTACTGAACTTAAAAGCTTTAGCTTTTTCCAAAGGTATGTACCTGATAAAGTTTTCTGCAGTCCAGGAATATTTTTTTCCAATAAATCTGGGAGTTTTTAAAGGGCCCCATGACTCTGCGCAGAGGTGTTCAAAGTAAGATAGCTCAGTTTCTATTGTACTTTGATACATAATTCAAAGGCTACAGTTGAGGTCTTGTATTAAGGATGAAATGCTTCACATTCATAGCCAGATGCATGAGGGATGGAGGATAATAAATATGTTAGAAAAAGACTCAAGACAATTAAACTAGAACATGCAATTCAGGAGAGGTGGATTTCAGGATCACTCATGCTGAACTACAGAAAGAAAAAGAATTCTTGCCAAGTGTGCCATTCAGTGTGATTGAGGCTGATTACTAGTTGGGTCCTTATAATCTTGCATAATATTTTCAGTTGCCTAGATTCCCTGTGTCTATGCATGAAATTTAGGTCTACCACTGCTGCTGGTTGGCCATCCAGCTCAAAAGGTTTGTATTAATGGAATCTATTCCTGTACAATGCATATGCTTGTTTCATTGTATTTTTATTTTTATTTACATTTCATGTGTGTGTCAGTTAAGTATTTAGCCACCCGGAGACCGCAGTAGATTTAGTTGTATTCTCCTGCATTCAGCTCTGTTTGGAGCCCTCGCTGCTATTCTATTCCTTAAAATTATTGACAAAACCTGAAAGTAGATCATATCTCAAGAACTTTGTTAAATTCATATTCCCTCCAGCAATGAAAAATAACCAGTTCCAAAGCCAGAAATGCTTGCTTTTTTCTCTGGCACAATAAGAGCCCACGGAGCTAAGCCTCGGGCTAAAAATAAAGAACCGATGACAAATTTGAAATGTGCTAAGGAATAATCAAAACAGTCCAGATTTATATACTTCATAAGCAGTTTAGCTTCTTAACTGCTAAAGCTACTTTTCCATTATATGTTTCTTGAATATTAGATTAGATTTTCTAGTACTGTACAGTAAATTGTATTTAAGATAATTATTTGTACATTTACTGTTGTCATTTTAAAATGCTCATAGGTAATTATCTTGTCGCAAAGAACAATAAGTAAACTGAAAGAAAGAAAAATGAAATATTAAACATTTAATGTGTGCCATCTGTCATTTGTCAATTTGCATAGGTTTGAATGTCATTTCATTTTGACTGAGTGTTGAGTTAAAATTTTTAATTACTTTGGATAACATTAGGCTTTATTATTTATTCCAGATGCACAAGGAAAAAGGACTGTGTAAGATCAGCTAGGGAAAATAATTGGCTATGGAGTCCTAATGGCATTTGTTTGAGTATTACAAGCGCTAACCCTCAGAATATGAGCCGGAAAGTTCTCAGCAAGGTAAACGCGTAATGAATTCATCATGAACATGGGAAAAAAATTATGCAAATATTTCAGTGGGTGGAGAATAATTGTGTGCACGTGTTGCATAGTTATACTTAGAATTCATTTAGATTGTTTTAACTACTGTTATCCGTTTCAGTACTTATTTAATGTGGCGCTTTCTTGTACTTATTTCTGAGACAAAGTTATTCTTATACAAAATCTTGCTGTTCTTTTTTTCTCTTCAAAACATCTGGGTTTAAAAAATGTGAAATTTAGTTATACCCTAAAGTTTTCTGTTTAAACAGACATGTACAGAGCTATATTTTTGGGTAGTGAGAGGCATAGAGGTAGATTGACTTAAGGATTCCAAGCTTTGAGAATACAGGATTTTCATAATGTCTGTCTAGACACAGATTTGGTTCCAGTGTAATAAAACATGTAAGCAAACTGAGTTTGACCATCTCCTCTGGCTTCCCTGTTTTTTATGCCTTAATGTCTGAGGAAGGAGGCATGCCAAATTGGTTTGCAGGCTAACCTTCCAGTCAGAGCTTAAATCATAGCTAAACAAGTCAGAAATATTATGACCAACCTCAGCTATTATGAGAACAAACCTGTAAACTTAAAATTTTGAAATGAACCACCCAGAATTAAATATTGAAGCCGATCCCTACTTAGATATAATCTAGAATTAGATTTACAGGCTATTTCTAGAACATCCAGGAGACAGAAACATCTGGTACAGACATATCTTCAGTAACTATGCATTTTGCACAGAATGAAGAACAGAAAAAGAGAGATTTCCTGTTAGATAATTCAATTGTTCAAATAGTGAATTAATGTTTGCAGTCCTTCACTATTAAGAAAGATCCATAAGCATGTTGCGGTGAGTTAACAACTGAAGACTTAGCTGTTTTGGCCATCAAAGCATCTTGCTGAGATTATCATTACTCTAAAGACAGAAAACTCTTGAATCATGAATTTAGTTTGCTTAGACAGATAGGATTTCCCCATTCCTTTTCGAGACAGAAGTATTATACTTGAGGGGGAAAAAAAAAGAGCTACCATGAACAGGAACAATATTAGGTTGTGATTAATTTTAGTACAACAGGATAGCATCTTTTCACTTTCTTGCTCATTCCCTGGCTGTATAGTTATGTTCACCCATTCCTGTGGTTCATTTTTCTGGAAAAATGGAATCGTCTCATTCCTAAAGGCAAAATTCTCTCACTTGGGAAAATAGGCCATGCAATTACTTAAGACACATAGTAGTTGAAGGTGATGGCAGGCAGAGTGGAACTGTGAGGTCTGAAGAGGTGGGGAGAATGTCAATGGTGTTCTTAAGCAACTAATCAAATCAGTGAACTTTTTAACTCACTCCACTCTTTCTCACCTTTTTTCTGGGATGCATGTTTCTTAAGTTATAGGAATAATTAAAGACTGGGGTGCTCAGTTGGCAGCATCTCATCTTGCAATGCTCGTGAAGCTACCAGGCATCCCACTTTGTCAGGAAACTTCTCATTTTTGTCCTTTAGCAAACAAAATGTTGTTTCAGTTCCATTTGGTGGGAAGCTTGCCTTTGTTGTCCTTCCAGAATAAGTGCCTTGATTATTTCCAGCCTGACTTGCAACTCCTGCTGTGTGTTCTGGCTTGTGCTGTTCTGTGGATAGTGTGCTTTAATTGTGCTGGAAAAGTTGAAACAACTTCTGTGTTGAATAGATGCTACATTTGGGGTGAAGTGAGAATTCAACAAAAGGCTTGTTGTATTCTGTGGAGACTTAAAAGCATGAAAACAATGGATTGTGTCTTATTTCAAAAATATTCAGGGCAAGTTTTTAGGGGAAAATTCACCTTTGCAAAGTTACACAGAGAATTCTATCTAGAAGTTAAAAAAAGAAAAAGTGGGAATTCATACAAACTGACTCAAATTATGTTCTGCTGGGACCACCCTGTTTTTCCTTTTACAACAGGAATAAGGCAGTTTCTTAGATTTATCAAACTACAGTACATTAAGTATATTATGGAAATATGACAACAGAAGAGAGGATGGATGAAATCTAATCTATTCATTATTTGGTTTGGTTTCCATAAAACCATCATCAAAAAAATATTATTCTTAAAATTAGGAAGGAGGTTTCAGTATAAGAAGTACAAAATTTATCAGTGTATCAAGCTCCTAGAAATGGTTTAAAGTGTCAGTTGAAAGTCATTTTATTAGTCCTTGCTGAGGTACTATCTTTGGAAATAGTTAACGAAATATATGAAGATGCCTTAGACAGCATCAGATGGTTGGTATAGAAAGTTATTGGATGCATTCCTAACATCCATTGGTCTGTGTGACTAGTAGCTGGAATCCAGTAACATCAAGAGAACCATAATTGCCTATCCATGATCTAAACAATTACTATTTACTTTAACTAGCAAAGATCTTCTACTGAGATCTTTGCCACAAACTTTTCAAAATTTGTTCAGTGCCAAGTATTGAACCTTCTGCATAGAAAAATGTTGCTGCTTCCCAAAATTAACAGGGCTACAGTTAAAGTTATTCATTAGAATGCCACTATTGTTACATTAAACTTGTGCATTGATCAATTGTGGTTTATTTTTGTACTAGGATTTACTGCTATGCTTCTCCGTTGCTTCTGTTGTTCCTAAGTATTGTTTCTTCCTATGATTCCAGGTAGAATTGACTATAAGCCCTTTACCGGACTTAAATGAAGATGACCAGCTTTGGTGTCAATTTGGTGAAATGAGGCAACAGGCGGAAAAAGAAGGTGATGCTGTTATTTGCCAACCTCCAAATGAAATTCCTCCAAAAACCAAAGGACAAGGTAAAGATACAGCAGAGCCTCATGGTCAATTTCCATACCCATGTCCAAAGTTTGAAGCTATTATTTTAGCAGCCACTTGGAAGCTACAAATGCTGTGGGTTTTGGGGTTTTTTTGTTTTGTTTTGCTTTGTTTTTTCATTTTTCTTTGCATTGGCCTAAGACTGGTATCATTTACAGTTTCTTTCTTGAAAACAGTAATAGCAACTTCTCTGTTAATTCTGTTTCATGTATACCAGGGACATTTGCCTCACTTACACATATATTTAGTGTTCTAAAAAGTGAAGGATATGGATGAACTGCTAAATAGGCAGAATCCTAGGTGATTTAGTCCAATTACAATTGAACTAAAGCCTGCCACAACTAAGCTATTCATTGCCAGTAAACATCAGGGCATTTCTTTAATATCAATACCAGTAGTTATTCTCGATAGGATAGTGCTCTGCATAATCTGAGGATCTTTCTGGACTCACGGCTCCTGTTGAGATAGCAGGTGGAAGCCCTGGCCAGGAGGACATTTGTTCAGCTTCAGTTGCTGCACTGGTTGTGTCCATTACCTTGAACAGGATGCCCTGGCAATGGTGACTCTTGTTCTGATCACCACATAGTCAGATTACTGTAATACTCTATATGTCAGGCTACCTTTGGAGATGACTTATAAACCATATCTGGTTCAAAATGCAGTGATGAGGCTCCTGATGGGACAACCTGTCAGAGTAGAAATACAGCTGGCTGACTTCTGGGCCCAATTCAAAATGTTATTCACCACTTTTAAAGCATTGGGTTATACCAGGCAATGCCTTGTCAAGTTAGAATCCGCCCAGCCAATACAAACTTGCAGAGAGGGCCTGTCGAGCCTCCCCCATCCCAGTCCATGAGGTTCATAGGCTGTTGATCAGATGATAGGCCTTCTCAGTGGTGGCACCTATTTTTGAAATAACCCACCCCCAGAAGTGAGGATGGCCCCCTCCATCCTTGTATTTAGGAGGCAAGTTCAAACTGAGTTATTGCAGTGGGCATTCAGCCCCTACTTTGCCCTGGTCATTCTTTTATATTTACATTTTATTTTTATTTGGTTGAACTTCTTATTTTGTTTCTGGGTATGCTGATTGTGTTGTCTGCTGCCCAGAATCCTAGTTGACTGGGGCAGGTTATAAATGTAGTAAATAAATTAGCAGACAGTAAAGACAAAGACTGTACTGTCTTGTCTTCTCAAATTTGCATTCCAGTACCTCTCCAGGACAGCAGGTTAAAAAAGTTGCCTTCAATGCCACATCACATGCTAAGAACACTGATTGATAAAGCCAGAGTTAATAGTGACCTACATGCTGTTTCCATCTTCGGTGGTAGAATTATATATAAACGTCCATCACAACTTCCAAGATAAAATAAGTCCCTTGCACTATTTGTCCCAAAGAAAAATGCATTTTAGGTTATTTTTCACTTTAGACTGTACTTGGTGGGTCAAGTAGTGGCTGCTTCATAATTATTGAACATAAGATAATTTCTGTTTGTGCATTTTTTCTAGCAATTAATAGTGCATGCCTTCTTATATGATGCCATTTCTTGCAGATTGTTGCATATGAGAATTAGTGGTTTCCTGAGGAATGTAAGAAATGCTTCCAATCACATCCATTTCTCCTAAGAAGTTTTGATCAATGCAAATGAACTATGCCATATAATACATTTGTTGTGAAAGAGACAACTCTGAATTAACTGACACCTTTAAAAATATATTCAGTTTCCAGTTGACCTCTGAAAGAATGGCCTAAAGTGAAAAACATCCTAAAAATTTCACTGTAATTTTTCATGAAGTGAGCTTAAATCTAAACTGTCACCACACTTTCCAAAAGCTGTTAGAGGAAAGCAGAGTTTGAAGTTGCTCAATAGCTTGTGAAATAGCTTGTCAGAGGATTTAATGATTTCCATAAGAGGAATAGCTAGGAGTCTTATTGAGGAAGCCCCAATTTCTATAGATCTTCATTCTTAATATTGTAATAATTCAGATTGGAAATGTATTAATAGAGGAATATGTGCAATATACTGTCTTTCCAAAGTGCTAGATTTAAATTATTATTTTCAAAATATATTTGCTATTGAGAAACTTCAGTTTTATTTATAAATGGTGTAAACAACATATACTTTCCACATACAATGTTTGTGTGTATGAATGCATTTATTTTTGTATCCAAATATCTTATTAAAAATAATAGGAGGGTACCCTCTTTAGAAATTACTCAGAAGTCTGAATATGAGCACAGCACCTTTGCTATTCATTACAAGCATCCTGAATTTCTTTAGGCTTCCACACAAACTTGACGAAAAGAAGCTGCTGCTTTAAAAGTCACATTAACTTAAATCATCATTTTTGCAGACTTGTATAGAAGTCTGAAAAAAGTTGGGCTACTTTAATAAAGAGCAAAGAGATGCTGTACTCACACAAGGTTCCAAGCACTTCTCTCTAATCATTTTTGAAGCATTAACATCATTAAGAATCTAAAAACAAAGATTCTTTCATTAATAGATTTATTCATGCATTTTACTTCCTATGTGTGGTGTTTCTGCTTTTGCTTTTTATCTGACTGCATTTTTCAATAATAGGATATTTATCCCTTTCAAAGAGGCATTTGTACACTGTTAAAGCCTGGGACTGTAAAATATTTTAACATACTATTATCATCAGGTTTCATTTTATGTGCTATTCAGAATGAGACGAAGATTCATGCTCTAACCTCACAAGTTCAATAAATGCTTCAGTAAGCTATATTATTGGAATGGACATTAAATTGAACCAAGTTATATAAATTGTAAAACATCTTCAAATTTATCTTTAATATTTTTTGGTAGACTCTGTCCTGGTTCTGCTAAATCTGACCTTTGGAGATAATATATTTTTTGCATCGGGTACATACCCTTTTTATGACTGTGAAGAAGCTATAAATCGTATTGAAAATGAGCCGTAAGTATTTAGCTACTTAACTTCATTATACCTCCCATTCCCATGCCATTTGCACTCAAATATTATAATAATTAATGCCTTTGATTTTGCAGTCAGGTTGTTCAAAGAAGAAGACCTTCATATGGAGTATCAGCAAAGCTGATGCAAACTATACCTTGACTTTTCCTACAGCTGAGATTTTCTGTATCTTGAATAAAAGGAAGAGTTTTTACATGGTGGGGGAAAAGATCCCATTTCATTTGCTTTCCTTGAAGCATTTTTGGCCCACTGTATCTGACCTTCACTACTCAGGCATCTAAGATCAACCTATGTTCTCTCCTTTGCTTTGTCAGTTAAGTAGTTGGGAAAGATATAAATAATTATCTTGATGTGTTAAGTAACAATTGGTGAAGACAAAGCTTGGAAGTCCTTGATAGGTCCAGTAGCCTGATACAACACTTGATTTCTAATATCATGATTGCCTGTCATGGTAACAAACCATTGTTCCAGCCCTTGAGTCCTTTGTCCTGGTGGAAAGGCTGCAGGGGTAGCCAACTGTGTTTCAATACTATCTCATATGCCACAGCAGCAAGATTTCTGAATTTTGAACCTTTGTGGCTTCATTAGCTGTTTTTTAAGTCCTTATGTCAAAACATTTATCTATGTATCTGGAAGTTTGGGGAGACATCCTTGTTGAACTATTGAACTATCAACTGTCCATTATGGCTTTGGGATGTAAGGCAAAGCATGCTTTGGAGCATATGGGGATGTCTGTAGTGCTCCTGTTTTCAACTCCATAAATCAGATAGTCTTTTCCTAAGATCCAGTTTCAGCTGCAGAATGATCCTGAAAGAAGCAGCTGGTTTAAAGAGAGCATATAGGTGATAAATGAGCACCCCCTAACCCTCCAAAGGACTTTTGTCTTTGCAAGCCCTTGGATATTTATTAATATACAAAATTAAATTTAAGTTATTATTAGAAAGAATCCTACGAGCATCAAACTAAAAGCATTTCTCATTTATTCATGTAGGTGCTATTCCTGTGCAAGCAGTAGATGGAATTGCCAGTGGGACTGGAAGAATCATGTTTGTGAAGATGCTTCTCTAGAGCAAGATGTGATTAAACAGAATATGGTAAATGTTCTAAAATGGATGAAATCTTATTAAAAGACTTAGGGAGGCTGAACATGGTTACGATAATGCTTAGTATGGTCAACAACCCAGCTTAAAACTCAAATAAAATATAAGTGCTGTACAGAACTATATTAAAAAAAACTCAATGGTAATATTTCACAGTCCAGCGAGCAGTGAATGGCACATATACAGGAATAAAATTTAGCAGTTTTGCAGGTAATGTTGGGATAGCAATCAGCTAATAAATCAATAGTATATCAGGCAATACAGCAGGGGTATAAATGCTTCAAAACAGCTACATTATGAAACCTGTCTAATAACATTGCAGAGGGCCAAAGTCAGAGTTTGGTGATGCTTCAGAACAAAAAGATATTGACCTGTTTTTAAAATCCCCATGATTCAAAGCATATTCTGATTTGTTATTATACAGAATTTCTGTCTTAATATGTATATATGAAATCTTTATCTTCTAGGAAGAAGAATGTCCACACTTTCTAAATCCCAGTCCTGAAATAATGCCAGTGGAGGTCCCAACAAAAGTATATTTTGAAGGAAAGAATCTAGATAATTATCAGGTAAAATTAAATAAATGCTAATATGTACTTAAAGATATAAAACTTGACAGTTAGTAATTCCTTTGTTTAAAAATTACATGTCATATGTTACAAGGAGCCTTTTAGAATGGAAAGAATACATAATTTATTGTGTAATTTTTAAAGTTTGTTTTGATGGATAATTTAAAAATATCTTTACTAGATGAAAGTTATACATCACCACAGTGAACAGTTTCAGTGTGGTACAACACACTGTGGGGTTTCTCTGTACATGAATTTCATCAGCAGATGAACCTGTACATATAAAGAGGGATACATATAAAGAGCTGCTTTGCATGTTAATGAACATTCTTCTATAAGCATGGAAATCACTGTATTGGAGCTCAAGATTCATTAGAAATTGGTCTGTCTGTAGATATTATTAGAACCACTTCTATGCTTTAGGATGATGCAAACAAAACAGCTCATGGCAAATCATTTTTAAATTAAATGTGTTTTTAATGGGCATGCACTAAGCTATAGTGGTTTTTCTCTGTAGAGTATTCATAATTTTATTGCTTTGGCTAATATTGAGAAATAAAGCATAACAATAACCCTCAGTGTGTATTATGTACACTATAGAAGATATGAGGAAACAATTCACAATGTGGATGCTCCTGAATTTTTTGGTTTACTTTCAATATTTATTCTACCAGAGCTAACACTGCAATGAACAAACATACTGTCTATGTTTTGTTTAGGTGTCTGTTTATTTCATAGATTGGTTCCTAAATAAATGGTTCTCAAATTTAGTTCTTCCTGTTATAGTTTTTCTATCTCTTGCTTTCTTATAGCCAGAATAAGAAGCAGCTGGGATTTATAAATCAAAAGGTCTTCTCCTTATTGGATGATGATTACATGCCATCAAGTCATTGTCAACTCTTAGCGACCACATACATAGATTTTCTCCATGATGATCAATCCCTAACCTGACCCTTCAGTATTTCCAATAGTGCATTCATTGCCACTCTAACTGAGTCTATCCACCTTGCTGCTGACCATCCTCTTCTTCTCTTTCCTTCCCCTTTTTGCTTAAGGCCACTTAATTAGGATAGGAAAAGTTGTCATGAAACAGTAGTGGGGGAGAGTTATTCAGATACAGAATCTTAACCAACGAGATTAATTTTCCAGCAATTGTAATTCTTCTCTTTCTTGAACTTGCTCCTCATCCATTGATTCTGCAGAATTCTGCCATTTTTGTTTGCTTCCATATTCCTCAGTGGCTGTTTCTAAACTGTGTTTTCTTTGCATTTGAAAAGCTACTCTAACTATAATAATCCTGAAAGTTTGGGCATCTCCTCTATTATTCAGTTTAAGAGTTATCATGAGACTTTTATATGGATACAGATTATTTTGCCAAGTCCCGTTAAGCACAAATTTACTCCTTCCTTAAAAGTTTCTTGGATCAGTTGCCTTGAGAGGTTAGTGTTCTTTGCCCAATAGGTACTGTTCTAAGTGAAATTCAAGACTTCCTCTATTTCAGTTTGGACATAAAAATTAATTTTTGTGGGGCTTGAAATGCAATAGGAAAAAATGAAATGGGTGAATGTAATGCAGCTATGTTATGGTATAAACTGGAATGAATATATACACACGCACACACGCACACATGTGAGTCATGTGAAAAAAGAAAGTACATCCTCTTTGAGTTCTATGGTTTTAGGTACCAGGCCATAATAAAAATCATCTGGTCCTTAGCAGTTCTCAAAAGTAGGTAAATACAACCTCAGATGAACAACAACACATGACATATTACTCCATGTCATCATTTATTTTACAAAAAGAAAGCCAAAATGGAGAAGCCATGTGTGAAAAACTAAGTACACCTTATGATTCAATAGCCTGTGGAACCACCTTTAGCAGCAATAACTTGAAGTAATTGTTTTCTGTATGACTTTATCAGTCTCTCACAGCATTGTGGAGGAATTTTGGCCCACTCTTCTTTACAACATTGCTTCAGTTCATGGAGGTTTGTGGGCATTTGTTTATGCACAGGTCTCTTGAGGTCCTGCCACAGCACTTCAATCGGGTTGAGGTCCGGCCTTTGACTGGGCCGTTGCAACTCCTTGATTCTTTTCTTTTTCAGCCATTCTGTTGTAGATTTGCTGGTGTGCTTGGGATCACTGTCCTGTTGCACGACCCAATGTCGGCCAAGCTTTAGCTGTTGGACAGATGGCTTCACATTTGACTCTAGAATACTTTGGTATACAGAGGAGTTCATGGTCGACTCAATAACTGCAAGGTGCCCAGGTCCTGTGGCTGCAAAACAAGCCCAAATCATCACCCCTCCACCACCGTGCTTGACGGTTGGTATGAGATGTTTGTGCTGATATGCTGTGTTTGGTTTTCACCAAATGTAGCACTGTGCATTATGGCCAAACATCTCCACTTTGGTCTCATCTGTCCAAAGGACAGTGTTCCAGAAGTCTTGTGATTTGTTCAGATACAACTTTGCAAACCTAAGCCGTGCTGCCATTTTCTTTTCAGAGAGGAGAGGCTTTCTCCTGGCAACCCTTCCAAACAAACCATGCTTGTTCAGTCTTTTTCTAATTATATTGTCATGAACTTTAACATTTAACATGCTAACTGAGGCCTGTAGAGTCTGAGATGTAACTCTTGGATTTTTTGCAATTTCTCTGAGCGTTGCACGGTCTGACTTTGGGGTGAATTTTCTGGGACGTCCACTCCTCGGAAGATTGGCAACTGTCTTGAATGTTTTCCACTTGTGAATCATCTTCCTCACTGTAGAATGATGGACTTTAAATTGTTTGGAAATAGCCTTATAAGCCTTCCAGATTGATGGGCAGCAACAATTGCTTCTCTAAGATCATTGCTGATGTCTTTTTTTTTTTTTTGTCTGCGCTCAGTCATTACTGACCCTGCAGTGACTGCCTGGACGAGTCCTTGCATTTTTCATGCTTGGACGAATCCTTGCAGTTTTCAAGGCAATTGTTTTCGGAAGTGGTTTGCCAGAGCCTCCTTCCTAGAGCAGAACCCAGCTGGCGAGCGCAGGAGGCAGGATTTCCGTTGCTTCGCGCCCTTTTCAGGCGAGCGCGGTTTCGCACTTACTGGCAACTGGTCCCGTCTCTCTGTGCAAGGCGCTGCCAGCATTTTTTCTCCCACCGGAGTGAGAGTACCCATTTATCTACTCATGTAAGTTTTCGACCTGTTGGGTTGACAGAAGCTGCGGGGGGGAGGGGGAAACAGGAGCTCACCCTGTTAACGCGAAAGGCTGGACTCGAACCGCCGAAGCCGTCAGCCATTTCTGGCCGGCAACTTTCAGTGTCATTAAGCCACTGCGCCACCGTGTCCCTGCTGATGTCTTTACTCTTTGGCATTGTGTTACACACACCTCAATGCTCAAGACCAGCAAACTCCTCAAACTTTGGCATTTATAGAGGTAGTCACACTTGCTGATGATCAATTGACCAAGGGCATTTGCTTAGCAGCACCTGGCTGCTACTTAGCCTTTTCATACCTATAGAAGCAGTAAGGGTGTACTTTCTTTTTCACACGACTACTCAAAGGAATATTGCTAAGAACAATTTGCTTTTACTTGTATGTTGTATAAAAAGCAGTATATTTAGCACTAGCATGAAATGCTTTAACGATATAGTGCCATGGCAGCCCTCCCAGGTAAACCAGGCAGGAAGCACAACCAGATAGCTACTTCTACTTTACTGATAGGCTACATTAACAGAATCTTGCAAGCCTGAAAGTACAAATCTCCCACAGTCCCTGTTTACTGCCTGATCAGTCAGGGTGGGTCCTTTCTAAGTTTCTTTCTCTGTTACTCAGTTGGGGACTCTTCCCCCTTTTATCAGATCATTCCCTAGGCAGCATCTCTCCCCCCATTTTCCAAGATCATTCACACATTCCATTACCCCTTATGCCTATACTGCATAGTACATAAATTTGCAAAGAGCATCTGTTAAATAATGGCACAATTATTTTTCTGTTACCAGAACACCAGAACACGCTGATGGTTCAGACATCACCATGAATACATATTATCTGAATGATGGTGGAACTTCTTACTTATTTTTGTGCTGTTGACATAGTTATATGCAAGGAGTTATCTTAGGATCAAACTACAAGGATTCTGCAAATTTACAGAAGAGAGGTGCCCTACTGATGTTATTTAAGTTAGAAAAAGTGTGAACACACAAATTGGATTGAGGGTTCTGTGTATCACAAACATGATTTCTTTTCAGGAGCAGGAATTTAAAAACTGAAATTCCTTTGGGCTCAAAATGAAGAGAGAGAAAGAATGCCTCTACTATAGTCCAATTTCCTTGGATTTGTTCAACTTTCAAATATCATTTCCTTCTGTCTGCCTGTCTCTCTCTCTTTATATAAAATCTTGCTTTAGGTGAAGCTACTCCATAATGTGGAGTTTCATTTTCCTTTTTAGTATTTTACACTGGAACTAAAGCCAGCCTTGGCTGATCAGAAAGTTTGTCATACTGTCTCTACAATTTTCAAGTCTAGACAGAAAGAGTCAGTTTGATATAGAAGTTTGAAAGTAACACCAAAGCAAGGAGGATATGGTTAAATCTCCACTTATATGTAAAGCTCAGTAGATGACCTTAACTCCTAGCCTATTTTACCTCCCAGGGGGTGGTTTTGGAGGGATGTGAAGAATAATCATGTCTGCTACTCATAATTGTGTGGAGAAGAGTTAATCAGTATTTAATAAATATGATTATTTTACTTGGTGTTTGGTAAAATTACAAGAGCTATGAAATGTGACATCAACAAAGAATACTTGGAGCTCAAGCCAGGATTACATAGAACATAATCCCTTAAGAATTCCCAAGCAGGAAGTCGTTGTGATCTTGCTACATTTTGACCCATAATTACCTGTTCAAAGGAAGAGTCCCCATCAACATTTTTGCGTGTTCTGTTCAATGTTACAACAAAATGTTCATAGCCACCAAATTTTCCTATGTACCCAACTACTACTTCTGTGTCAGCCCACTAGGTAGACCAAACCATGAAATCAACTCCCCAGGAAGGTTAAAACTACTTTTATTGAGATTGGCTATAGTAATAGAACCTTGCATGTCTGGTTGTGCTGTACCTTTTCCTGATTCTTATTGTTCATGAATTAGGGAGGTGAATTAGGGAGGTGTCTCTCTGAGCCACCTCCAAACCTTATCTCGACATTCTGGACTTCAAAAATGCTTTAGCCCCTTTTGCCTAGGCAACAGTTCCTGCATATCTCCATCAAGGTCATCTTCCGTGCTGTTTACATTCTGCATGATTAGCAATTAGGTTTGTGCCTGTGTGAACATTTGTTTTTAAAGGCAATTGACTCATCCTTAGTCTTACCAAAAATCTTTGCACTTATGGAATTTTCTTGAAAAAGGGATTCTGGCAGTCACCAGCCCATCTATTGAGAATCTCCAGGTTTTGTCAAACTCTGGGTTTCAGATTCGATCAGCCTTGTCTCACATATGGCTTACCAGGTCTTCATTATCTTATTCAAAATTCCTTGAATTTTAAAAACAAAATCTGTATATCCCTCTTTCAGTTGTCAAATTTGCACTTCCAGTTTCTTTCCCAAACCCCTTGTTTTGAGAAAGATCAGCTTCTGAGAAATATAAAAAGAAAACAAAGACTGAGTATTGAAGAATGTAGGGGATTAGATGCCATCCCTTTGTAAACACAGTCAGAAAAAACTGGGAGAACCATTAACTACTTGCTGAGGTTGGGACACGGCAACCCTTCCTGACAAAACCTCAGCTAGCAACCTTTTTTTTTTTTTATGTTTGTAAACATAGTTTCAATTTTGAGAAATGTGGGAATTCCTCATTTTCCAGATGCTAAGTTTTTTATTTGGGAGTGTTATAATTCATACATGAAATGCAGGTTTAATGAGACCATATACAATTTCTCCATCTGCTGTAACATGTAGGTCATTTTTAGGGTTGTTCTGGAGTTGTGTTATTGCTTTATAGTTAAGTTTTCTAATGTGCTCCATATTTCTTTACAAATTCTACCATGCAATGAGAAAAAAATCCTGCTGTATTGTAAATCATTGTAACATCTTCCTAATGTTCAGCCTTATCACTCTTTCCAAATTATGTTTGCAAATCAGTAGAATGTAAGGATGCTATTTCTATTAATCTTGCAAAGGATTAGGCTATCATTTGAAACAAACTGGTGGCGCAGAGACTTAAATTATTATTAATTTAACAGTGTTAAATTAACACTGTAACAGTGTTTTGTTTTTATTGTTTATCTTCATGTTTTTCTTTGTAAACTAAAAAGTTATCACTCAGTTTGCACATACCATAATTAAGAGTTTTCTGGAAGCATACATGCAAGGCCCAAGGGTGTCTGTTCAAATACCTCTAAAGATTTTCAAGCTTCCTCATAAATAGGAAACAATAGTCACCTGAATGTATTTACAACATCCCTCCTCACCCACAGCCCTTAACACTCAGTGGCTTGGTTTACACTTCGCTCTTAAAAAGGCCATTTAAACAGCTAGTAGCTGTATTCACATAACATGATAAGCTTGGTTAGCTGTAACTTTCTTAACATGTAGTGCAAATCCAACTTGTTGGCAACTTGAATGAACCCAACCAGAGTGTGATCATCTGCAAAGGATCAGGACACATGTGAATATTGTGTTTAGGTATCACTAATTTTAGAAATTACATTTATTTTTACAACACTTGTTCTTCCTATGAACTGAGTGAGATTTTTAACCATCTATGCATGTTGATTTTGATCTGAGATTTTTAAAAAAGGTACATTTAGAGCCACAACTTTAAAATAATTTGAAAGAATTCAAGAAACAGTTGAAACCCCAATTATTACTGGTTTCTATGTAGACATTAAAACCTACAGGAGGTATATGACACTCCTGCTCTATAAATAACTTGATAAATTAACAAACTGTATTTTGGTATACAAAATATATCACTATCAAAGAGACATATCATCAGCATATTATACCAGTTAATATTCAAGTCCAGCCATTCTTATACTCAAAATGTCCTCCATTTTACTGATGTAACAGGCTAATGGTTCCTATATCAAATTAAGATCAAGATGAGATAAAGGACGTTCTTGATGATTTCCACAAGACGTCTTGATAAATGAAGAGATAACTTAATTTATAGTACATTAGCTAAAGAAATAGAGTACCATATTTTTATCTAATTAGTAAACAAGTAGGAAATTTGTATCTTAGAAAATCCCTCTGTGCCGTATCAGAGGTCTTTTCCACATTCAGGAGGTGGGGAAACCCCCACTCTGGTTTCACTTTTTCTGAATGTATACCCAGATTGTTCAGGATGGATTATCAAAGATTTTATTGTCCATATTCTACAAGCCAAGGTCACTATTAAAGTAAAAACCCTTTGCTTTTATTATATAATGCCTGGGAAAGAGAGGAGAACCAAAATGCTGTCATAGATAGTGTCTGACTTAGACTGAGTTCCTCTTTGTTTAATTAAGGAATTAAGAGGCTGTAAGTAAAACCCATCCTGACCTACTGCACACAATTGTGACAATAAATAAAAGAGCAAGCTATTTTTTTCATGTATTAAACAAAAGCCTGTCTGCCTTAGTGCTAATAATATTTTAATATTTTACACTTTCTTTCCCAGCCAGTCTTGTATAATTTCCTTCATACTTATACTTTGAAAGATTCAAAATGAGTTTAATGGGGTAAAACCTTAAAGTTACCTTAAAGTATATATTTTAATGGATGTGAAGAAAACACGCTTTGCACATTTTCCATAATTTTTGAGGGCAGATTGTTAGAGTAGGCTTGGCCATGGCCTATTTTAGAGAACAGATTATTCTCATCAAAGGGATCTTTGTCAAATATAAGTATTTAGTATAAAGGCAAAATACTGTAAGAGAACAGGGGCTTTGAAACTGCCCTTACTCAGTTAGAACACAGTTAGACAGAAGAAGCATACAAGTCACTTGGACACAATCTTCATCACTGTACCAAATTGTTTATTGTAATTATTTCTAAGTGTACCTTTGTAGATATACATTAATATATGCAAATTTAATGGAAATTTTGCCCTCTTTTTGGGGAGTCAGCCAATTCTGTAAACTTCTTTTCCAGGTGCACACAGAACCCTTCATAATACTGGTCACAAATCTATTTTTTCCCACCCCAGAAGTGGAATTTATATTGCTCAATAAAACTCCTTTGATTTAATGATGAAATAAATATTATAAGTCAAATATTTGTCTTTCACAGGATAGCACTTTCAAAATTGGAAATAATCAGTTTGGATTTGAGACCACTGTGGAACAAACAGAAGATGGAAGATATTTCTTTCAAAGCTCAGAGGTAAATATTTTGTTTTTTAAGAATAGTTTACTGTCCGTCGGTCTCTTTCTCTCTTTTTCTCTCTCTGCATTGTTAAACAATAATTAATTATGTCTTGCTTAAATGGGAGTGTGGTCACAATTAGGTTGATTAAGAGGGGAGTAGATTCACAATGAAGTTGATTTCATGTAATATTAGGAAAGTCCTATTTTTCACCTGTCACCTATAATTGGTATAATATTGGCCATGTTCAGATAGCTGTTGACAGTATTTTTGTGTGGAGAGAAAATGGCATTGATTTCCTGTTGGTGTGTTCATAAGCAGACTATTTATGGATGCTCCTTTTGATCTCATGTGGCAGGAAATCGGTCATCTTTCATATAACATATATGCTTTCTGCTATGGATATAAGAAACTGGAGAAGGTTTGGTGTTGAAGACCTATTTGAGAAAAATGATAAACTTGGCTTTTGATGCCATTCAAATTTTCTGTGTCAGCTAAAATGTACTTACGCTAGTCATATATGTGATAAAACAGATGGTTCTGGAAATCCTCACTCAATGAGCTTTGTATGGGAAGAAGATGTATAGTAATGGTGTATACTTACAGAACGCAAAGTATATTTCTGTCTGCTTAATTCATATTTTTTCTTAGTTCTTTGAAAGACACATTTCTTAAACAAGGAAACAAAACTACTTATGGATTTTTTTTTTTTCCTTTATAGCATAGCTGAGTATACACTTTGCCTCCATTTTATGTGATCCAAGAGTTAGTAAGTGAAGCTAAATGTGAGAGTCAAGAAACATAGGAGTGCTTTTTTCATATTATTTGTGGTTAATTTATAGAATGCATTACCACAAAATGGATAATTAGAGGGATAGAAAAAGTTTATGGAGCCATGATGACTCCACTGCCAGAGGCTGTATATTTCTCAATATTAATTCCCGAAGAATGGAAGTAGTGCATTCCAGAGATAGTTGGCTGGCTATTGTGATAACAAAATGCTGAACTACATAAGCTTTTTGATCTGCTTTAGCATAGCTCTTCTGTGTTCCTATAATAGGGTAACGTTTTCTGATGCATTTATTGGTTTTCTGTTGCACAATTCTTGTTGTTATTCCTGTTAGAATAACATGAGTATGATATAACTGCTTAGGTGACTATTACTGCAGTAGTAGTAAGTCATTTTGTTTGGGATATGTGGCTTAAAACATTGGGTAATTTTTGATGATGATGATGATAATGATGATGATTATTATTATTTTCAGATTACCAGTATTGAAAATGAAACTCTACCATTGAGTTTATACATTAAAACGGATAAAGATAAAATAGATAGCAAGTTAATTGGTAAGTATACAGCAACCCAAAAATGGAGAAGAGAAATAAAAATAAATGGGAAATATTTTCTTTATTTCTCTAAGAGCAGTACCTTTTCAAAGTTGTCAGTTATTTAATCGGTGAATCTAAACTTATCAAAAGGATCAGCAAGCAATCATTTGTATTAAATCAGGATAGGTCAAAATTACTATAATTATTCTTATATATCAAGAGGAGATTTAAGCAATTGTTAAACATTCTCTTACCATTTGCCAGTGGGGTGAGAAAATATTTTTTTTAAAAAAAAAGTCTAATAGTTTTTGCAGTTTTATGAGAGAATCATCTAATTCCTTCCAAGTTCTGATAGATCTCCCCTGAGTCTAGACTGGCCTCAAGTTGTTGTTGAAATTAATTCTATGTATAAAAGGCCACACTTTCCTTTCTTTTCTCATTTCAGACAGGCCACTCTATAGAGAATAAATCAAGATTTTTGCTTCTCTGTGATACTGTTACTACTGCTGTCTCTGCTTTAGATCAGTAGGCATGGGGATGTTTCTGATTACAATCTACAAGTATTTTTGTCAAAGCATAAATCCAGCCAAGTATATTTCCTGGTTGGGCAGGAGGGTCGATTGCAATGGGTAATTAAGCTTGGCAGAATCAAAGCGTAAGCTTCCAAAGCCATTTTAGTAATCCTTTTGCTGGGATTCAGTGTCATGTATATCTGATATATCCATATTAGTAATAAATCTTACAATCTCTAGGTATAGTTGTGATCAATAGAAATCCTTTTTAGTGGGTGTAATAATTTTTAAATAACTATATTCTGTTTTAAAGCATTAATAACTCTTCAACCCAAGCATACTTTACCTTCTTTTATTTGAACATAATGAACCATTGATGGAATGTAACCACCTTAAAAAAAATCTAGTGTATGTTCTGCTAAGCATTTCCAGGAAGAATATGGCAGATGTGGGTCACGTGACATTCAGCAGCAAAATGGATGAATTCCACTAATGCATTTCTTATTTTCAAATTAAAATTAGGAATGGGAGCAGGGATTCACCTCATCCTTAATCCCCCCCAAACTCTGAAAATGACCTGAAATCAATGGCTATTTGTGGTCATTTGGGAGTTTTTCAGGCTAGTGGTTAGACTGGTTTGTGTCCCA
The DNA here is from genome assembly GCA_030867105.1 of Liasis olivaceus. Classification (NCBI taxonomy): domain Eukaryota; kingdom Metazoa; phylum Chordata; class Lepidosauria; order Squamata; family Pythonidae; genus Liasis; species Liasis olivaceus. The sequence goes on along the minus strand of CM061355.1, from coordinate 22,606,323 downwards.
GAACTTCCCAATCCTTAAACTCTGAAAAAAGAAAATAAAATGGAACAGAAAAAATCAAGTCCACCTTTTCCAATCACATCATTAGAAGACCAATGCCCCTACAGAAACTCATCAGGCTGAATTGCAACCACTAATGATTCAAACATTGCCTACCATCTACCATATTAGTATAGAATATTCTGCCCTTACATAGCATACTGGCCATGTTTTTGGTGGCCATGCTCAGAAAAAAGCAATTCATCCAAGAATAATTGCAAACAATAATACTCAGTTCCTAAACTACATGCCTCTAAGCTGAAAAACCTTTCAGTTTAGTCCCTTTCAATTTAGTAAATACTGTGTTATAATCCCAAAGGAATATTTTAGAAATTCTAATTTCTGTATATGCTCCTACTTTTATTTTTTTAAAAATCAGTTGGAAATAACAGGATGCCCTAAGTTTGAAATACCTTATCAAGCTTAGAAAAAGCATAAAAGGAAATGAGAAACAAAGATGGGAAGGATGTTTTTTTATCATTACAATCAGGTTTTCACGTGTGTGTATGTGTGTGAGAGTGTGTGTATGCGTGTATTATCACTAGCCTTAGTAGCTGAATTTAATTACATCATTAAACCAATCACCTTGGTTGTTTATTTATCTTTATTTTGCATATTTTTATTTTGCCCAGCTCCCAAGACTAGTAGTTACTCACTTAGAAGAGAAGCAATTATCGCATTTCCAACTCTAAATGAAATCTTTCTTTCTATAACCTATCTGGAGTACGCCAAGTAACATTGGTATCGGATATCTCTTTATAGCCACTGGAGACTTTGAACAATGTTAAATTCAATATATCCCTTTTATCCTTTGTCCTGTTTTATCAATGCTTTCCCAGCTAGAATCTAAAAACGATGGATGCGGGCTAGAATCTAAATGTCAGGCTTGCTGCTGATACATTTAACGAGCTGATCAGTAACAAAACTTATTAACATTTTGAGCTCTGTATCTGTATTATATATAGCTGTGAGAACCTTCAATACATTACAGGTCTAATTTGGAGATGGTTTGAAGGCTGGCTTTTGCAGACACAGGAGTCATTCTCATTTCTGCATGCACAGATGAAATATATATTGAATCAGTTGGTTAGATATGGAGGACTTGCAGGCAGATTTCTGAAATACAGACTTTTGAAATGGAGTTCTATCAGCCTCTGTCATGACTCCTATCAGTGCTCCATTCAAATGGTTAGATGTACACATCCAAGTCAGAAGCTGAAATCAAAACTCCAAAAATGATTTCCATTAAAAGCATATGTCTTCTGTCAGACTGAAGTCCATACTTATGCATATCTATCTTAGGAGTTCAGAATCAATCCTAAGACGTTATAGGGATTGTTTTATCACCAAATCTAACTATTAATCATACAGCTAGCTTGCCTGTTCATAGATTTTAGTGACCCAGTAGATCAAGTTCATATCAATTAATGACCCAGTGACAGGGAGCATTTTAGCTAGTTAGAAAAGCTAAACAGTAAGTTAAAGTAGTTCACACATAGTGCTCAGAGCTGTAGTCTAGCCAGGAAGAAAAATCAGAAGGCACCTGATAGCACTTTTTCAGATTAACAAATTTTATGAACAGGGATAGACTTTTATGAAAGTTTATGAAAGCTTATGCTTTTTAAGGAAATTTGTTAGTGTGAAAAGGAGCTACCAAACTCCTCCTGATTTTTGTTACAATAAACTAACATGGCTCTCCTCCTACAATATCCAGGAATAAGGTAATGGAAAACAATTTCCTTAATTGATGCCAAGAAAACTAGAATGATGTTGTATCCATGAAATCACCAGGAGTTGAGCTTAAATCAAAGGAACTTCCTTTTAATGGAGAAAACAATCTACAAGTCTTGTAACAGGCATAGCAAATTGAGGAGATTCCCCATAAAGATAAGGGTAATGCCTTGGATCTGAAAATGTAGGTGAATGTAAAAGGCCATCATTTAAATGCAAGATACATGATTGGAATAGGAGAGAAGATATCTTCTTTTTCTTTCCCCAAAAAAAGATTTTGGGCAAAAGGATGGAGCTAGAGGGGAAAAAGAAAGGAGAGAGAAATAAAGGTTGGGAGGAAAATTCAGAAAGGCTTAGCCTGCTATCTTTCAGATGGCAGGAAGAATATGGGGAGGGAAATGTATAATTTTTTAATAGAAGACCTCTCACTCTATTGTATCATGCTGTCTGGTATTGCTGATAGTAAGAATTATATCCAAAAATCTGGAAGTTACCAGTTTGGGGGAAGACTGCCAGAAATTCTCAGATTCCTATGAACTTGCAAGCCTTCTCCGCTGCCCATCATACAGTCTAAGGAATGTTGGACGAACATTAGGAAAATCCAAGTTCAAGTCCACCCATAGAGATGAAAGCTCACTGAATGACTTTAGGCTAGTCACAGTTTCAGCCCAGCCTACCTCCCTTTTATCTTCATGGATGGATAAACAAGTACCATATGTTTGATACTCACATACTATATAGGGAGAAAGAGATATAAATTGTGCTTACGTATTCCAGTTATTTTAGCAGTTATACACAGTGTGTAGTTTCAGATTGACGATCTCTGGTAACAATGCTTCACATTATGCCTATCCATAAGGCTATTAAGCAACTTTGGAGTAGTTCATCCTCTAAGGGGAAGTATGATTAAATATCCTACTAATCATTTTATTATTTTGAAAAAAATAAGTAAGTTCTAAAGTGGAAGCTTTTAAATATGCATTTAAACAAGTATTTCTTGAAAATAAATAACCTGGTAAGTGGGCAGCCATATTAAATAAATAAATAAATAAGCAAGCAAGCAAGCGAATAAATAAATAAATAAAATGCTGTCTTAACTCAAAACTCAGTAAAAGAATGAGAAACATTATTCTCAGAATTCATCTGATAAGCAAAAGGGAGGGGGAAGGATTTTTCTCTTTTAGTGCTCTTTTATTCTCTTTTATTTTATCCAACCAAATGAAAGTGACAGCTTTGTGTAAAATGAATTGGAATGTGTGAGGATATCTTTGTTTGATTTCCACCACTTTGTTTTTCTTGATTAATTTTGTACATTTAATTTCCCAACTGCAGTATACAAACTTTGTTTAATCAAGTTAAGCTGTTAGTGCTCATTTAGTAGTGTCAAGTCACTGATCATTATAATAATCTTGGTCAATATCACATGTGCAGCCATAATAGTTTGAGTTTATCAGGATGGGAATGAAGACCCATGTTCTGTAAACAAAAGAAAATAAATTCAAAATTGTCCTATTCCCAGGAAAAATGAACTTTTACAAAACCATTCAAGCTACACTATTTTGAACAAACTAGTTCCAAATCTCAGGAATGCAATAAAATAGATCTTTGAGCAATGTGCCAGTTAGTATTTCTTATTTTAATTGTGTGTACCACCCAGAGTCACATATATGAGATGGGCAGCTTTATAAAGTTAATAAATAAAAAAATGTTCTGAAGACTGATTCACCACTACCACCAACACCACCTCTCCATGCCAAGTATTAAGCATAGCAGTATCTTCACTGAGTCTCTCCATAAGGGCATATGCCTGTCCTACCAGATCAGATAGGGTGGCCACATTCCTAGTTCCTCCCCTTAAATGTTGACATCTTATGGGATCTAGGAAGCATGTCTTTTCCATGCCTGCACTAAGGAACACCCTTCCCACTGAAGTTCGGCAGGCCCCCACGCTTTTAACCTTCCAAAAAGCACTCAAGACCTGGCTTTTCCCTCAAGCGCAGGGATAGGTGAGCTAAGTTTAGTTATGGTGCCAGGTTTTTTGGTTTTCATATCTTTGGTTTTAATATTTTTATAGTACATAGATGTGGTTTTATCTCTTGATTGTGAGCTGCCTAGAGTTTGATACAAGATAGGTGGCAATATAAATGTTTTAAATAAATAAATAAAAATACTCAGGACCTTTTTCCTTTTGTTAAGCTTGTTTTACATGAAGTGTTTACTCAAAATGTTGCTAGTTTTGAGTAAATGTCAGTGTTAATTATTCCAGTTAAGAGGATGATAAACTGACTTTTCATGAAAGTATTCTGAATCACCCTGGTATTGTTGCTTTTACATTCCTGGACTAGTTCACAGCTCTGACCCTTAGAGCTGTGCATGCTTTAAATGTGATTTGAAAGCATTCGGGCGCTTGAGTGCAGCACCTCTTTTAAGCAGCAGTGTCTTTTTTTTAGGTTATAAGCATATGTCAGCTCATTATAGGTTTTTTGTTTTTGTGCCTTTGAGTCATTTTTGACTCTTGGTGACTTCCTGGACTCTTGTCTCTGCAGTTTTCTTGGCGAGGTTTTTCGGAAGTGGTTTGCCATTGCCTCCTTCCTCATTATAGTAGATATATCTTTAATGTGGCTGATTGAAGCAGCTATTAGGGTTTTTTTTCAGGCTTATGCAGAAGCCTGAAAAAAGATGCAGATGCTTTAAAGAGATTGTGTGTTCACAGTGTGGAAGAACCTCCTCCAGATAATTTTCAAACATGCACAGGCCTGATATAATCATTTAACATCCTGGATTTACTGAATATATCCCGGTAATAGAGGACAATGCCCTTCTGTTGTGTCTGGAATGTTACGTTATTGCGACATGCTTGCCCATGCTGTAAATTCAGCTCCAGTTAACTTTACCCATCCACAAACACAAAAGTGTTATGGGCTTAAGAGACACTCTGTCTTTCTCTATGATTCATGATCATGAAAAACAGAAGTGGCAGGGCATTTTTTATCGAGATTTCAGTGCTCTGCAGTGTCCTCCTACCCATGGTCTCTGACCTTATCTGTCAACCTCAGAGCATGCTAGAGAACTATTTGGATTCCCTTGACCTTAGAGTTAAGTGTAAAGTGATGGAGAAATAGATTGAACTATATTGGTATACCAAAATACTAAGTGAAAGTTCTCTTACACTGTTTGAATTCTGATTATAAGTACACATCTTCCTACTGATTAAAGGAATTTTGGAAACTTTAATCTGATTTTCAGAAACTATCTGGGTTACGGTTAGGCTTTTTTCTGTGAATATGTTGTATTAATTAAAAAGTAGGAATTGTATTAATAGTAAGGAACCTCTATAGAATGCAACACAAGTACGAAGGAAATAAAATAAAAATGTATTTTATTTGGGAAAAAATATGAATCGAAACCACCATATCTGACAATAGAGTTTTGGCTTTAAATGTTTTCAGTATCCCATCCCATAGAGTTAGTCCATAACTCTGTGTGTTTTGTCACATCTATGTTATCCTTCACTTTCAGTTTTTCTCAGAACCTATATTTTTTGCAAGGTCTCCTTGATATTTATTTATTCCTTATTTGCTCCAAACAAATAAGTCCTCTTGTTCCAGCTTGCCTCATTCAGTTCACTACTTTTTTGCACTGGTGTTTCTCAACAAAACTTTCTTCTCCTTCTCTCTTTATCTCTACTGGCCTGCGATTATCATGAGTTGTCTGAGGGATCCTGGGCCTGATCCCTGTATGGTCTAGCTTTAGCATGCCAGAGCTTCCAAACATATCAACCATTTGAGAACTGATAGATAGAGAAGGTGATATAGTCTATCTCCATAGGTCAGCCTATAATGTTTCAATCTGAATAAAAAAGCCTGTAGAGCAAATGATCAGTAGATTACTGAAGTGCAGTAGTCAACACTGCACTACATAGGATGTAGAACAATAACAACAAATCCTCCTTTTGTCCGTTCCCTGCATGATCCAGGAATCATTCTTTCCCAATCTTAGATGACTAAGCATAGTAAGTCCACTGAACCTAAAAAGAAAAGAACATTGAGGCAACATTATATTTCACCTAATTGCTTTGCTTTGCCTCTTATCCTGATCCCTGCTTCCATTACAAGTTGTTTTTGTGGCTCTGAATTGTGGACTAGCAACTGATACTAGGCAAAACCTATTTGCAATCTTTGTAGTGACTTTATACAGCTGTTCCTATGGTCGGGATGACTGCAGCTTATGTCTTGCGGCTGATCCTCAGTACCAGTGTGTCTGGTGTAAAGTCAGTGACAGATGTGTTTTCACAAAACTTTGCTCATCTTCTACAACTACCTGCCCTGCTCCAGTTATTACTCAGGTAAATGAATTTCACATCATTTCATGATGTTGTTCTGATTGTTATACCTTCAATTTGCAAAGCAGTGCTGGTAGCAGCTAGCGAAGTAGGTCACATCCCATAATAAATCTCTGTATTTTCTCAAGAACATTACCATCAAAATGTAAAGTGATAAATAGTAAGGAGTTTGATCACATGGCTCAGGAAGGAAAACAGCTCATAAAAGGAAGAATAGACCTTATGCAGGGCCATGGAAGGTGTTAGAACAGAATGAACAAATTCTGTTGTTCTCCAGAAGCTGCTGAATTGCAGTTTCCATCATTCCTCAGCATTGCCATTTTGGTTAGCGTAAGCTTGAAGTGAAGAACCCCTGGAGGACCAGGTGTTGTCCATTCGTATGTTACAGCACCTAAATAATTGCTATGATTTTCTGATGTAGAAAGAGTCACATGACTTAGAAAGATTAATCAAAATATGCCAACAGTGGCAAAGACAATGGCTCTTTTTAAAACTTGCATTAAAACCATAAAGTTAAGCAACAGTTTAGCTGTTGAAATGGCACAGCTTACATGTCCCCTACATTTGCTGCAATCAAAATATTGATGCTTTTGGTGTCTCTGGTTTAGAATCCAAGTACCTCGATCTGTTTCTTTTTTCCCTTCCAGCTTGGGAACCTACTGTTTTAAAATAATTCAGTTGCTACTATGACATTTCATATATGTTTGTTAACCGCTTAGGGTTTTTTAATATAATATGGGTGGCGATGATGATAATGTTTTCTGTATGTTTAGATTGAACCAAAGAACGGACCTCTAAGTGGTGGAATTTTGTTGACAATAAGAGGATCTAACTTGGGCATAAAAGCTGAAGATGTCAGAAATATAATGGTAGCCAACACTGAATGTAAATTTAGAAAAGAATTCTACTCTGTTTCTACCAAGTAAGTAAATGTCAAATATCTGTCTATCCAAGAAGTAAAAAAAAGTCTATATACCAGTGACTGCATAAATGTAAAATAAAGTAGCTTTAAATATAATGAATATAATAGTGTTTGGCATATGCAGTTTATAACTATTTTAATATATTTTGAAGATTTTTTTCAATTATTATTTTGCTGTTGTTTATAATGAAAAGATACACAATAACAGCCATCTGTTTTTATAATAGGGCTACAATTCAGTTTGTTCCCTGTTTATTTCATCAGCTGATATATCCAATGATATGAAAGAAAGATTTGTGTCCTTCCACACAAATTGAAAGATTTCACTTGTTCAAATAAATGATATAATTATTTGTAATTGTTTGTTTATCATAAGGACTCTAGGATAATTAGACCACATACCTACACATATATCAAGGAATAAACTCGGTTTAAAGTTCCAACTTGTTTCTAATCAGAAATGCATATGATTAATTTTTCATGGGATTAATTTTTATTGGATTCATTTTTTTACATTTCTTGGTTTTTATGCTTATAATCTAAACGTGTGTGTTTGTATGCATGTAGTTTAAGAATGGACTAGTAGGAAATATACATTGTTAAGCCTTTATATACACTTTTGTCTTTTTATAAACAGGATTGTATGTGAAGTTGGGCAAGTATCAATGGAAAAAACAGGTGAAATTGAAGTTGATATAAATGGACAAAAAGGCATGTCCACAAATGAAGTACAATTTACATATCAGGTGAGTGTGTATATGTATTCTGTGTGTGTGTGTGTGTGTCTGTGTATAAGTATGTGTGCATGAGATATCTTATTCCTTTTTTTATTTACTGGATATTTGCTCATCTGATCTGATATTCAGGAACACTGAGGATCATCTCAAAAGAGAATCAATAAACCTACTGAATATCATACTGAGAAACCTCATTACATCTATAGTGGAAAGGAAAAAAAAAGATATACCTTACTCCATAAAGTATAGGAGTCCCTTGTGCATCTGGAATACTTCAAATGATTCTTCTGGAACCAGTGTAGAAATGCAAGGTGTCCTTGGGCTGCAATTCCATTTCTTTATGCAATAAAAATAATGCCATCTTTGGAAAGTATATCAATTTGTAGCTAATACAGAACTCTAATGAAAACCAGAGTGCCCTGGAATTTTTCAGATAATGCAGAGAACATAATTTTCTTTCAGAAAATACTGGGTTTGTAATCTAATCCCGTGTTTTATTGGAAAAAAATGTAATCTGTGTACTTTTTACCAGCAGATGGGCCCCCTGATAAAATGTTCAATCTTAATTGGAGTCTTCCTCTTGACCATCTCTCTTCTTGAAGGTGAAATGTGTTTTGCCAGAGAAGGAATAGTAGCGAATGAAAGTTGAGAGGGCATGCATATCTTGATTCTGCCTGCAATAATTTAAGCAGAAGTAGTTATGTTGTAGAACTGAAATTTTGACCTACCCCTAAGGAAAGATTCAGGTAGCCCAATAAAGTCAACTGTTGCTGCATTTTCACTGCAATTAGACAGTATTTGGTTATTCTTGTTATCTTTTGATTGGTATTTGATTAAAGAGGTTTAGTATAAAACTCAGCTGTTCTCCCTGGAAATCACTGGAAGACAGGTACTAAATAAAATTCACAAGTATCTCTATAAAAATTGTAGCACATGCTAGACAATTTTAACCTCTCTAGAATCACCAGGGTAGATATGCTCAGGTAGAAGGTTTTTATTAAATCTACTGCTTAAAAAGCATAAGGGTAAGACATTATGCCTTACTGAAAAAATCTTTCCTTAAACTGGAGGAGATGAATGTGCTCAGATAGTTTGCAGGTTTCCATGTATTCCTAATAATGAGTATTCTAAAACTCCCTGTTAAGAAGCCAATTTCACTTTGATGTTCTTTCATGTCCTCCAACTTTTGATAAATAATACTTTAGCCTGATCATAGCCAGAAGAAAGAAGAAAATCTTTGGTTAATATAATAGAATATATTTTGTTTTCTGCTGATGTAGCCCTTAGTGAAGTATAGACATCTGCTAGAGCTAGCGGAGTAATGAAAAAAAATAATAATTTCAGCCAGTACAGCCTCCAAGCCCTATATTCAGTCATAGACATGCCTGCCTGTCAGCCCCACTAGGTAGGCCAGACCATGAAATCAACTCCACAGTAAGGCTAAAACTTAATAAAACTTAATAAAACTTTTATTGAGATTGGCTGTAATAACAGAATCTTGCAAGTCTGATGGTGCTGTAGTTCCTCTTCCTTCTTACAGTTCAGTGAATTAGGAAGAAGTCTGAGTCACTTCTGAATGTTATCTGGCCACTTTGGACTTTAAATATGTTTTACCCCTTTGAAAGCTTGCATATCTCCATCAAGGACATCCTATTCTTTACACTGCCTCAAATCTGAAAGCTACATTAGGGACAGTTTTTGAAGCAGACAGGGTGGACCTGAGAAATTTAGTTTATATGACCTCTAAGAGACTGTTGTTAAAGAACAGCACAACCTGTACCCCATACAAAAATCTGAATGATTTATGCAAGCCATGGCTATTGTTAAAAATTTAGCAACCCTATTGGAAATAGCTGAAGTTTGATTGCCAAGGAGAAAAATGGCAATGTCCTGCTCAGAGAAGCAATTATGATTTTTCACAATTGGTGTTATGATTCTGTCCTCCATTGATTGTATAGAGGGCACTCTAGCAGATTCAACTTCTAACGTATACAGGTGGTATTTTCATACTGCTGTAACTGCTGCAATTTGCCAGTTTGGGCCAAGATGAAGAGTCTCTTATGTGAAATAGGTGAAATGTTATAAAAGTATCTGGGAACGGACCAGGGAAAGGTGATAACTGAGCTGTAATGGAAGTGGGGAACTCTGATTCTAACTGTTTGGAGATCTAGGTCCCTGTAGAGAACCAGGGAGATTACCTTGAGGAAAATAGGCATGAACCATTTTATAAGCAAAGAGGGCTGAAACATTCCTTAAATCATGGGAAGCAAGGTAGTACTCAGAAGAAACTCAGGCAAACTCATCCCTGATTCATTGGGATATAAAAGGGAGGAGAGAGAAAGAACAGTGAGGCTTGCAAGACTGATGTTAGTCCTTTGGGATAGAGCTGATCAGGAAACAAACTCTGCAGGAAGAATTGAATTATACTTTATTGAGACAGGCTAGAATAACAGAATCATGCAAGTCTGATGGTGCTTTATCTCCCCTTCTTCTTATACTCTATGCCAGTGATTATTGATTGTTGACGAGGATATTTAATATTTAATAACTGCAAAGGATGCTTTTGGGGCTCTTATATGAAGATCCTTTGCTTGATTGATCCAATGAGTAGACCTAGTCTTCACGTAATATATGATAATTTGAGCCTGGTCATTTGTGCTTTCAGTAGAAACTCTGGGTTGATCTGTTCAATGATCCATTTGTTTGTTTTCTTGGCTGTCCATGGTATTTTCAGGGGTCTTCTCCAACACTAAATTTCAAAAGCATCAATACTCTTTCTGCTTCTTCAAAATCCTGCTTCTTCAATATCCAACTTTCACTTCCATAGAGCATCATGTGGAAAGCCATTGCCTGCATGATTCTGATATTTGTAGGTGTATCTTTTTCAAGGCTTTCATAGCTACTCTACCAAGTTCTCGTTTATGGCATATTTCTTGACTACTGGTTCCTTTACTGTTGATAGTTGATCCTAAAAGGCACCATTTCAGTATCTTCATTATAAATTCTAAGGCTGGTTGCAGTACATGTTGTTTGATCTTCTTTATATTTAATCTTCATACTATTTTTGCACTGCACTCTTTGACTTTCATTACTAGAGTTTGCAGATCAGTTGCATTTTCAGCTATCAAATATATTTATATACAACTTTTAAGTTAAAAATATCAGATGTCTATCAATATTGGTGTTTTAGATGGATCCCCTTTAGTGTCTTATGAATAAGCATAGCAATCACCTTCCTCTAGTCTTTGGGGATATTTCCTGTTTGGAAATAAATAAAGAAGCAAGAAGAGGTGCCCATGAGAATGCATCTTAAGAAACTCTGGTGAGATACAGCTGTACCCTGTATGTAAGAAATTCTATAAGTTTAATAACTTCTGAAAGGGAGACTAGTAGCCAAGAGTCTAACATGGTGAAGAAGGTGATGTAACCATGAAGCTAGTCAATTAGTCATAGTGCCTTCATATCAAAAGATAGCTTGAAATTGCTTTGGGATGAATTGGGTAGATTCCTATAACAGGAATAAGTAATCTAGTGCCCACCAAGTATTTTAGGTTTCAGTTCCATTAGCCTCAGCCAATATAATCAGAGATAATGGAAGGTGTAATTGAAAATATCTAGAAGGAACCAGTTTGCTTGTCCCTGCTTAATGCCTTAAATTCTTGCTGAATAGCCCTCTGAAGTATACATTGACTCCTATTATTAATGCATAAAGAATTGTGTTGTCATTTTTTAAACTTTTAAGATAAAATTCATGAAATATAACTTGTTATCGAAAATCAAAGTTAGGTTATTCTGTTGAACGTTTCTTTTTCTGCTTGTGCAAATTCAAAGCCACAGAGAGAAAATAAATATGTTTAGTCACAAGAACAAGGATGCCTAATCAATATAGAATATTAAGCTAAAATTAGAAAAGATGTATACTGAAATTGTATTGTCATTCTCTTTAGTAACGATAGGACACTTGTTACACTTGGATCCTTTATTGTGACATTTGAATTCTCATGAACATCATTATGCTTCCATTTTAAACTTTGTTATTACAGGGTTACATATAAATCTACAGTAACAAAAATTCTAATGTAGTTTATTTAACTGCATTAACTACATTGCACATTTCTTCCAAGCAGCTGAGACTGACATCAATAAGACTATTTTTCATTTTCATAAAAATTAGCTGAGGCAGATTAGAATGAAATATCTTGAGCCTAAGATCTGCTTCTGAGTTTATATGGATTTAAAATCACATTTGCTTGGTCAAGGTCAGGACTCTAAGCCAAGACCCTGTAGGACTTTGGACAGCAGTGTAATAGGATATGGTCCAAGGAAGAATTCCATGATATCCCATTGTAATTTTTTTTTTAAAAAAAGGACTGAAGTTACTGCCTTGGTAGGTTCCTTGTAGAATTACATTAAACAGACATATCCAGATATATGATGTGAACTTTGACTTTATTGTATTGCATTTTATTTGTGAAATTTATACACCACCTCAATCCTGCATAGCAGTTGATGTTCAAACCAAAGAAGCTGGTCTGCGTGTATTGTTTTAATTGCTTTTATCCCTGAAATAGCCTGTGGCTGCTATTTGTAGGTAATTTATCCTCCAGAAGATTTATTCTTTTTCATTTAGAAATCAGCTTTGATCTTAAATAGCTTATTGCCATCGAGGTTTTTTGTTTTGTTTTGTTTTTTGGCAGCTGGAATGAAATTGTTCCCTGAAATACTCTCTTTTTAAAGAAAATATAAAAAAGAACTCTAAGGCCACTTTAGAAACAATAGCTGAAGGACCCTATTCCCTGAACCTTTTTGGGACCACTAAAATATTTTCTATTTTTGAAATAACAGTTAACAATATTTAAAATGTTATTACTTCATTAATTCAGTATTTTTAAAATCTGCCCTTACAGGTCTAGTTTGCTGCATTTCTGCAAGTTACTTACATTACCTCTTTGCATTTCAAAGTAAAGCACCTTTGACTTCTTTACTCTGCTGTGCCATGTCCTTGTGTGGATATTCTGGGGCAATCCATCTCCCCAGGTTCCCTGATACTCTTAGGTAATAAAGAGAAGGAGATGTGGAAGAAGGTGGAGAGGAGGGTAATAGGAGATGACTGATTTTTGGGACAATTTGTGATAAGGAAGAGGCTTGAGGATGGGTAAAGGATGGGTGAAGGATATGGGTGATATATGAGAAGACTAGAAGGGAGTCTTCTAGAAGAGGACTAGAAGGAGGACTTGAAGAGAAAGCTGGTGCTGAGGTAGCAGCAACTGGGATGCAAATAGTATAGAAACTAAGGGCAGGGTATATTTGATATATAAGAATAATGACTTACAGGCAGCAATGGGGAGTCTAAGAGCAATGGCTGGAGGGTGGATGTACAGTAGGTGACTTATCCCCCTACAGTTTAAAGTGTCCCCTTATGTCCCCCCAAACGTTTGCCCAGGAATGTTGTGATGGCCATAGGATCTGATAACACGTACAAGTACATACAAGGATCAAAATATTTTCTCTGTATTTATTTGCCAGTGCACATTTGAAACTTTGATCTTCAGCAGTGCTCCTTCCAAATAGAGGACTGAAGTTCCAAAAGGCATTCTAACTGAGCCTCAGCCTAGTGAACCTCCTGTGAAGAGGTGTGTACGTCTGGAGTGTTTCCTGTGCACTCCGCCCACAGAAATTAATAGCACATACTCACCCACTAGCCTTACAGCATTCAGTGAGATAAAACTTAATCTTACTTGAAATAAGGAAATGGAGCTTCACTGACACAGGTCACATCCTGAGAAACCAGTTCATTTCTTGTTTTGAACTCCTCCTTGGTGATAGATGTTTAGTGTATATTGTAGGTGCAATTAATTTATTAGGAATATCGTTTTAGAGCATTATGGTTTTGTCATGTTCATAGTGCTTGAAGTTATATAAACTTTATAGCATATTATATCAGTGTTGTGATCATGGGGTTGGTATGGGAACATCTCTAATTGTTCACTAATTGTTCAGTATATGCCTTGGAAGGGAAGAGGAAGAGGTGGCAGTGGGGGAGAAGGAATTAAAATTGTCATAACTCTGTATGGAACAATACAGGGCTGTTCTATAATGCCACTTCAAAGTAATACAATTGCCTGATAGGTTTATGAACTTAAGCTTGATTTGTCTTCATTTTTTCCATAAAAAGAAACATTCACTCACTTGGAATAACTCCAGATGAGCAGGGTGGGAGTTTTTTCTGGTGAAAATCACGCCATGCTTCTGTAAGGTATAGATTAAGTTGGTTTTAATTTTTTACTAGGGTTAGTGTATGGGAGAGGAGGGAACCTTGAATTTTACATTTGATTTCCAAGACTTAAGCAGTTAAATTGGAATCTTATATACCAGCAACTGCATTACAATTTGATGATGATGATAATGCCTTTTCTTCATTCCCAATAAAAAAGCATTGCTTCGTGTGTTCAGATTTTACTTTTTATATCTTTTTAAGTAGGGTGTGCATTTCCACAAAGAAAAGTCCAATATTTTGTATGCTCTAAGGCTTAAAAGTATGAAGGGTTTGATGTAGAAAAACCCTTCTCAGTTATTGTGTTTGAAAGAATACTATAAACCCATTTCCAGTCACAATAATTATTAACTTACTAGTCAGTACATGCATTATTTATAAAGATTTCCCATCTCTCTCCCTCTCCCCACCACCACATCACTTAGCTAGACTGCATTATTGCAAAGTTACATCCTCTCCTAAATTAATCTGTGAAACCTCATTATAACTATACCTACTGTTCTTCCAGTAAACAAAGCAAGATTTCCTAAAACAGCATTTCAAATGTAAATTGCATTTCAAATGTTTTGGTTGCTCTTAGAAAATTAATTACAACTGCACCTGAAATAATATCATATTTCTGCACTAATAAATATTTGGGAGGAGTACAATCAAAGTTGTTTAACCAGCTGCACCATATATATTTCTTTTACATCACAACTAAAAGAGAGATCAGCAACCTTTCTTGATTTTCAGCAGATTCCTGATAAGTTACAACTTATGTATAATATACATGGTATAGGGACAGATTATTTGAGGGGCCACCTATCTCCCATGGTTTCTGCCTACTCAATACATGCCAGGAGAGCTGGCATGCTCTGAGTTCCTTCAATTAAAAATCTATCGGGACCCAGAAAGTATGTCTTCCCTGTTGCCTTCTGGAATGATATGCCCCCTAAAATCTGCATGGGTTCCACCTTGTTGGCATTCTGTAAGTTCTTGAAGATCTGGTTGTGGGTTTGGGTTCAGATGGATGGAGACTCTTTTGGGATGTGTTTTTGTCTGTATTTTTTATACAGCAACCAGATTGTTTTATTTTGTACTGTGTTTTTATGGTTTGTATGGTGAACTGCCCAGAGTTGGTTTGGAATCAGGCAACACTTAAATTGAATTAAATAAACAGATAATTTGCACCCAAAGCAACAAATGGAAATGCATGCTTACAATCATACCAAGGAAGTAAAATCTTAATTTAAATAAACCCAGGACCAGTTCTTGTGTTAAAAGCTGTGTTTACTTGCCCGATGTATAGGCCTGGGTAGCACATTCTAAAAACAACCCGACACAGAAAATCATGTTGATCTATATATATTTTATAGCAAAAAGTATCACTGGGGCTTGGAGCGTATTTCCATCCTGAATTACATGGCCTGTACAAAAATGATTTGCATATTACCCATTTTTGGAACTTTCCTCTGCAAGTTGCATATTTAATTGAGGTATGCCACCTTCCAGGTCATCACAACTTTCCGTCCCTACACCTATCCTTTAAAAAGGATAGCTGTACGTTTCAGAAGATAGATCTTTAAAACTGTTATTAAGTGTGAGATCAATTTATATTTCATTCAGAATACATGGTTTACAATAAAATATATGCCATAATGTATACATTCAGCAATATTGCTCAGTGAAGACAGCAGTAGCAGAGTTTCTTGAAGTATATGACCATACTCAAAATATTGTTCTCCTGTCCCCCTTATATGCCCCTGATGGGGAGGAATGAAAGAGAAAACAAGGAAGATGTTCTCTCTGCATGAGTTTTGGTTATATGTGACTAGGAATGGGAGAAAGGAATGAGAGTGAGTGAATACTTATATATTTGTATACTTATATATTTTAGTTATATATTTTGTATAGCTGCCTGCCTCACATAGTGACTCTGGGCAGCATACGTAATAAGTCAATGAAAATACATAAAAACCATTAAAATATCCAATTTAAATTAAAAAGATAAAAAACAAAATAAAAAAAACAGAATGGTGGTAAAATATACAAAGAGTACATTCAGTTATTGTTAGTTTGTTTATGGTGCCTTCATGTCAGTCTTGACTCCTGGCAACTGCCTGGAAAAGTTCCTGCAGTTTTCTTGGCAAGATGTTTGGAACTGGTTTGCCACTGTCTTTTCTCTAGAGCTAGATGAATGAGTAACCCCAAGTCACCCAGCTGGATTCGTGCCTAAGGCAGGACTAGAACTCATGGTCTCCTGGTTTCTAACCTGGTGCCTTAACCACTACACCAGACTGGCTCTGATAGAGGTGAATAGATCCATTGTTTCAGAGAGTTCAGGATGAGCCTAAGCCACAGAAAGATGTGCAATTTCAATGAAGTGGGGCTATTACCTGTCTCTTATCATCACCACAATCAAAACTGAGAAATTCAAAATCTCACACACAAACCTGCTGTGCACACTTTGATTCTAAAAAGAGCCTTTCATTAAATTTATAGCACTAAAAAGCTTTATGGCTTGCTTTATTGGCCTATTAAGAAAAACATTAGGTGCACTGAGGCAGCTTTGTTGAGCACCAGATGATTATATTAAAAGTACAAGAAAGTACATGCCCCATTTTCTGTTATAAGGAAGTGTCTTCAAAATTAAAATTATGTGTGTGACCTTTATCATCTCTTTTTTTTGTTACTGTGCACGTAGGTTTCAGCTTGCATGCTAAAATGCAAAACACAGAAACAAAAAAGAGCAAAATAAAGATAAGAAAAAGTCAATTAGTTTAACTCTCATTGATTTTAGGAGTAGAATTACAGATAAGTTCAGTTTCTTCCACTGAAATCAATGAGACCTTGCTGTGCTCTGCTGTTGATACATTGACTAGGACGTTGAGCAAAGACTGAAGGGACCTGATTTGAGATCGCAATATAGTCATGAAGCTGGCTGGGTAATATGGACCAGTTACTGTCACTCCACAAAATCTATTTCACATGGGGTTTGTGTAGACAAAATGTGCTTTGTAGGAAAGTTGTGTTCAATTACAGTTGCCCATGAGCATTTAAACTTCCAATATCAGACTTTCAGTTAACAGGTGTTGCTGTGGCTTTCTGGTCTGCTGTTATATTACTATATTGTTTGTCCCATTTGAGAAATAATACTTCAGTTATTTAGGATTTTAGTTCTTTTGAAGAGATGACACTGAATTATTGTTTTTGTTTAAACTTTTTTAAACTTACTGAATTATATTTTTTGCCTTGATTCTTTTTAATCATTGTTTTTTAAATCATTGTTTAAACTTTTTTTTAAAACAATTATAAATTTGGCTTTTCTTTTTAATGAGATGTACACCACTTGATTTCTGTATTTATATGCAAGTAGTTACAGATACTCTGATTGGCTTAGTAGTTTTTAGAGGCTAGATCTCTAAAATAGGTTCTGTTGAGCAAGGCACTACACAATTTATCACATTTCCATCCCAATGTATCTATGCACAAATCAAGAAATTGTGATTGTGACCCTTGAGTACACATCAAAGCTTTCTTTTTTAGGATTAGAGCTGTATTCTCCTTACAGAGCAATGCCTCCCCAAGAGTATTCCAACCCTATAGAAAATATCCCAGCTGTGTTTTTCAGCATCAGTCTTCATATTCTGTGCATGACATACTGTTTATTTAATGCAATATCAGTAATTATGTACACAATGCATTTTCCTTCTCTCAGTTATAAGTTGAGAGTGTTGGCTTGGTACAGCTTCTGTTCCTTTCAATAGGATTGATACAAGAGACATTCCCATAGCTTGTGGTTTTACACATTCCTTGGTTATCAGGGGGCAGTTTGAACTGGAGTTTGAACCACGTTAGACTTATGCTAACTATAATGGATTTGTGTACCTGATGAGTCCCAATAAGGATGAAGCTGTCATACACTGCCTCCTGGTGATTAAATAATGTATAAAACTGAAATAGTCCTTTCCCCCCCAGGGTGGTAGAGTCATGAAACATCCAGTATGAGAGCACGACATAATAACAGCTCTTTCTTTCTAGTCTGAGAGTTCATATAAAGGAAGTGTATACTACGGTACCCATGGAATATACTATAGTTTGCTCCTCAAAACATTCTCCAGTATTGCCATTTTTATTCCAGGAGCTCTTAGAAAAAAAGGAGATGACAAAAACATACATATTTTTAAAGCCTTGCACAATGCTGCTAACTCATGTGTGAGTAAATACCATACGACATACAATTAACATTTTAAAATACTTTGTAAGATTATTGTACTCTTCAGTAGCAAAGCAAATGACTGATCACCACAGTTTACCCTGTACTGCATTGACTTACATTCTAGAAGAAACCTGCTAAATATGAAATATATTCATCTTAGTAGGCTGGTTCCCACAATACCTGCAAAAGTAACATTCACAGGAATAAGAAAAGATGACCACATAGTTATCTGTGTTCTTGTTCTTATGGGTCTCAAGGTTGATCCAAAGTCATATGGGCCATTTCTTCCTCTTCTTGCATGAGAGAGAAGAATAGTTCCCAGCAAACTCCTACGCTAAGCCTGTCCTATACAAAAACCACATGGTTAAACATAGCCAAAACAAGCAAACATCAGCTGTTGTGAGCCAGTACGAGTCAGCTGTAACTTTTAGGCAGCCATCGATGCTGTTAGCATCCATCTCCTCTCCCATAAACCTCTTTTTTTGTAGCTGAATCTGCATTTGCTGTTAAATGCCTATAGGCTGACCCCAGAGCTGCCTGTCTTCCCCCCAGCACTTGCTACCTAATTGTATTTTCTTTTCACCATGACAGAGTAATCCAGAAAAGTGACATTGACAATATTCAATTAATTTAAGTTAGCTTAATTTAAAATCAAATTCCGTTTGTCCCTCCCCGTCCACTTCTTGTCCCCCACATACCCTTCCAGTTTTCAGCCCTATCCAATTGTACAGCAGAGTTGCTCTAAAGGGCCTGGGTTTCAACAGCCAATTTCGGTTCTAAATTAAGAGGAAATAAACATGTGGCAATAAATTGCTATGCTGTAAAGCTCCCAAGGCAGGCTTCATAAGAATATCTTTTTGTGCGCTCATTAAGGCTTTGGTAGCTAGGGCTACTTTTAATATCTATTTATGTAAGACAGCAGTAGGCAGTTGCACTTGGCTTCACTGTGTATAATGAATATACTCAAAGTGCTGATAGATACCAAGTCTAGGCCTACAAAACTTGTTTTATGTGTTGTAAAATCAGGCCTGGGCCATTAAGTTTTGTTAAGAAAAATCCATCTAAACCATCTATTACTAAGCTTTCATTTGTATAATTCCTGAGTTGATACAATCCACAGAGGGTATGCCTGTTTTGAAGATGAATTGACATTATTACCGGGTAAGAAGTTCATTCCGGTACAGAAAGAGAAGATTCATGATTGGGGGGGAAAGGGGGACAAGTAATTGAGCAGTAAGACATAACAGGGTATCTATAATAGACCAAATTTGAACGGAACAAGTTAGCAGGAGTGAGGCCAGAAATAGGAAATATTTCCCATTGCTGGCTCTTGCTTTGGTTGGGTCATTTCCTTTTTTGTGTGCATTTTAGCTTATTGATATGTTGCTTTTTAAATGAAGTACAATGGAAACATTTCTGGTACCTTTAAGCATGCTTTGGAACAAAATGTTTAAAGTATTCTGCTGTTAAATAATTTGGATATTTTTCTTACAACAACTGAGAGGGTGTTTTTCTGTCTTCTTCCAGAATGTTTTTTAACTTCCTAGTCTAGTTCCCTTTCTTGTACTAAAACTGGTTTAATCCATTTTAGCTTTTTAATATCAAAGCCAGCCATGCCCTACCACTTAACTGAGCTTTCCGATTATAACTACAAAAAGTGAAACCTGAAACAAAATGCAGTATGTTTTGATGTACTGGGAATGTTCTTGGTTCCATCTCTTCATAGAACAATTGAAAATAGGTTAGCTTTGTAACACTCCTATGTGAAGCTGATGGAAGATCACTAAGTAAGCATTTGGGATCTGAACCCTAGTTTTTATAATATAAGCATACATACCATATAAAAGATAAAATCACTTGCAGTTGCTCAGGTTTAAATACCACTTAGGCAGAGTCTTTGAAAGTGATCTGTGTTTCTTTTGAGCTTATAGACATCTGGGAAGTAGATAGGATTCTCTACAGTGTGGAGTCTCCAACCATGGGCAGGATCCATACCCTTCTTGGTTTCTTACCCCATGTTATTCAATATCTGCATGAAACTGCTGTGCAAGGTCATCTATCACTATCTTGATGACACTTAATTAAACATTGCCACTCCGGAGATGTTGCTGAGGTCTTGACCAACATACAGAAGTCCTGAAGGACTGGTGGATTAAAATAAGCTCACATTAAATCTATGCAAGGTAGAGAAGCTAGTTGTACCAACAGAAGAGAATATATGTAGCTCAGGGTGAACTGTGGAGTCCTTGGGGTTCTCTGAGCTTGGTTGTTTTCTTGCAAACGTTTCATTACCTGGCTAGGTAACATCTGAAGAACGAAACGTTTGCAAGAAAACAACCAAGCTTGGAGAACCCCAAGCTAGTTGTAGTTGGTTGATCTGGATTACACCTGGCAACAATTTCCACTCTGGATGAGGTCACATTTCCCCAGAAGGAGCAGGTCTGCAACTTGGAGGTTCTCCTGGATTCATTGCTTCTGCTCAACAGACGGATGCTGTGGCCAAAGAGGCTTTGGTTGGTTGCAGTCCTTTGGCTTCAGTTGCAAGCCTTTCAGGGACTGGGAAGCTGTTAATATTTGTGTCTCATGCTCTCATTGTCTTACATTTGGACTACTGCAACGCAATATGGTCTGCTCTTGTTAACATTGGTTGCTGCATGGAGCTGCTAGTGGTTTAAATTTTAAAAATTATACATTCTCCCAGTGTGTCATGGAAAGACATTCATATACCTGGAAAATACCTGGAATTACAGAAAGTCTTATTATATTTCTGTTCTGCCCTGAACCAGCAAAACTATAAAATTTGAAAGAAACACCATAGAAAATTGTATACTTACTGTTTCTTTCTGATGGTAGCAACATTTTCAATGATATTTTGGCACAAGATGTTTTCATTCAGACACAGGACATGTGTAGGTTACGGTTTTAAAAAAACCGTTGGTAGATCAGCTTACGGCAAATTCAGCAAGGTCACAGAACCTCATTATTTGTTTAGGAAATAATTAGTTTTGCACTGCATTTCTCGGCAGGAAGTTTTTATCAAGCTGGGGAGAGGCTGTATCTGGTTCAGGAAGTCACAAGTTATGCTGTGCAGGCCTGCTTTTAAGGTGCACATCTAAATGCTGCTTCTCAGTCAGCAAATGTTCTTATTTGAGATAGGTGGGCATGGTTTCCTTATTACAAATGATAAAATTATCTGCTGCTTTCGCAGTTCCTTTCAAATGATGGGCTTTGCTGTTCGTGCCATTGATGTGATTATATCCAAGAATGTGCTGCAAGAAGCATTACAACCAAGTCTGAAAAAAGTATGCTCTAAAGGAAATTTTCAAGAAATGAATGGGCAGCTTACCCAATAATTATTGCTAGGAACTTGATATCAGTAGCAGCTTATAATAGTTTAACCTTGTGGAATGAGTTATTCATAATAGCCTTCATTTTTTTCTTCACTGATCTGTTTCCCCCACCCCCCACCCCTTTAAGGTTTATTAGTATTATTATGTTTGGAAAATGCATTTGTTAGAAGAAATACAGAATTTAACTAATCTATGACTATCTATATTATAGGATCCTATACCTACCGGAATAAATCCTCAGAAAGGTCCCCAAGCAGGCGGAACGGTTCTAACTATCAGCGGCACAAACTTAGCCACAGGTTCTATACAAGATGTTAGTGTTTACCTTGGTGAAGAACCCTGTAGAGTGTAAGTATAAGATCCATCCTAGCATGACTACTTCTTAATATTCCCCCCAATCTGTTGCCTTATGTACTGTTGTGCCATTTATATCATGTATTCTGACATACTGTCAATAGAACAGTTAGTTAATTTGATAATGACATTTTGCTGTTAAGAATTCTTTAATTTTATGATAATAGTTCTTCAGTATTTTATACTATTCAGCATTTAATACAGGGCATGTCTAACTATTGGCCATTGATGAGAGTAATAAGCTAGGCATGTGAACAAAACAGATTACAAGTCTAGAAAGCACCAACTGATTGAAAATGTCATACAGGTAGTGCTGGTTTAACAGCCACTCATACAGTGACCACTGGAAGTTACAGCGGTGCTGAATGGGGAAACTTATGGCCAGTCCTCATAGTTGCGGCCATCACAGCATCCATGCAGTCATGTGAGTGCAATTCAGGTGCTTTGCAACTGGTGGGCATTTAAGACTGTTACAGCGCCCCGCAGTCACATGATCACCATTTGCAATCTTCACTGCCAGCTTCTGACAAGCAAAGTCGGTGGGGAAATCGGCAAGAGGTCACAAATGGTGATCATGTGATATTACACCTAACAACTGCATGGGATTCACTTAACAGCGGCAACCAGAACTGCTGCAAGTGCCGTCGTAAGTCGTTATGATCACATAATGTCACGCTTTATGACTGCATCACTTAGCAACAGAGTTGCCAGTCCCAATTACTGTTGTTAAGCAAGGACTACCTGTATTTATTAAAGAGCCAATGTGAAAAGGAATAGGAGTATAACACCCTCAAAACAAGGGCATCTGGAGTAGAAGGTGTCAAAATGTGCAAGATGGCAGGTGTGGTAGCGTGATCCCAACCTCATCCTTTTGGTTGTTGCATATACAGAAGGGGCAGGATTTGGATCGTGATGCTGTGGCACCATTTTGATTCCTCTGAGGATGCTGCTGCTCAAAAGTAACGGATCAAAATGCCTAATCCTTTATATTTGGGCATGCTGTTTTCTAATTGCTTATACGTCCACCACTGAATCTATAAAAAATTTTCAGGCAACAGCAAGACTGAAAACAAAGTAGTTTTAAAGTGCAACCCTTGCCTCATTTTTATAGAGTGAGTCTCTGAAAAGTGGCAGTGGTGATAATCAGTGACAGCAAACAAAGCCACTTGACAGTGAGGTGAATACACAGGGTTAATAAAAGATGGAAGTTACAGTTAATTATTTCTAATAGGTGTTAAATAGGGGAGATAGACTTTTTCTGTTGATGCTTCCATGGGAAATTAAAGGTGGAAAATATATTATCTACATCACTTTCAACAGTACAAAAATATGAGGTATTTTGGGTTGACTGAGAGAGTTCAATAATAAATTGGTATTATCCACTTCAGAGAGTCCAATTTGATGGAGGGGAACAGAATTGCTTTGGTTAATATGTCATGCTCTGCCTGTTGAATACTTGAATTGCCCTTCATTGAAAATTAGTTGGTTTGTATTGCTGCAAGTAATGTGATAATTAAACATGTGCTTCAGCCTTAATTAAGGAATATTTTTGATATGAGTGAATCAAGCTTTATCTATCACATTTGTATTCCATATTGAGGAAGCAGGAGCAACGTATTTAAGTTCTTCCATTCTCTACTTCTTAGATAGCAATCTTGATACACATTGCCATTGCATGCTTGATTTTATCAAGGCCCGTACGCTCTCTGTCTAGTAATTTTTCTGAAATGCACATTTCTGAAGTGCTAATATTGTTGCATTAGAACACCCTCAAAAACTATAATTGAAAACACAGCATGGATTATGTTAGCAGATGTTAATGCTGACAGTGAAGACATACACATCATGTTGCAGCATTATAATCAAAAGAACTATAGAAATGATTTCAATTTGGAAAGATAACTTTAAAAGCTATTAGAATGAGCATTTATAATATATATTATGCACACACATACATGCACGCAACATTTGCATGGAAGTGAGAATGTTGTCAGCAAGTATGTATATTCTGTTATATTGATGTTTTAAGTGAGGTTTTACAATGTGTGTTTGCTTTGACTCAAGGATATGGCTGGTCAGTTTTGAGCAGTGTTTCTCAACCTTGGGAACTTTAAGTTGTGTGGATTTCAACTTCCAGAATTCCTCAGCCAGCCATGCTGGCTGGGGAATTCTGGGAGTTGAAGTCCACACATCTTAAAGTTCCCAAGGTTGAGAAACACTGGTTTAGACACAAATTTACACTTATTTTCTATGCAGAAAGGACACCAGATCACATTGGCTAAGTAGTACAGTATATCATATGTAGTGTCATGTAGTATAGTATATTATAGATGTAGTACAAAACAGACAACTTCCCATGAAACACTTAAAGGACCATAGTTAGGGCAATTCTCAGGCATCTAATGGGGAGAGAGAAGATTGGAGCAGTTGAGAAAAAATGCAAATGAATGAATGAAAGTGTTAAACCATATAAAAGGCTGTGCTGAAACTGGACAAAATGTATGTTGAAATAGCTTCTATCTATGATACTGGCATTTTCTAATATATAATATTTATTTATTTATACACACACACACACACACACACACACACAGAATATATCCCAGTATTGTTCAACAGCTTGTCTTCTGATAGTAGAATCATAAGTCACTTCTTTAGGCACTTGTAAGGAAGGTGGTTTAGATATGAAAAAGTCAGAGTAGAAACATACATGTGTCATTAATGCACACCCTTTCTTAATTGTGAATATCATTTCATAACTGAAAAAGAAGTGTTTTTTAAAATCTTCTCTCTTTCACACTGAGCAAAATTACTATTATCTAATAGTAAGGCTAAATCCCAGGCTAAATTGGAGTGAACCAAATATCCAGAAACAGAAGTAAGTTGTTGGGTACTGCTCTGTGTTCTTCCTCCACAGTAGGGTTCCTATTTTAGTGGTGAAGATGATTTCTTATATGCAACCGATGTTCCTAATTCACTGTTTCTTTTTGAAACTCCCACTTTCTTTTATATAAATGTGAGACCAAAAATGGTGATGTCTTATGTCTTGATAAAATAAGTTGTGTGGTGATAGTATCACTGGGTTCCCCCCCCCCTTTTTTTTTCCTTCCTTAAATAGTATCACATTTGGGCAAGAAATAGTTTGTGTTACTGGACCAAACAACAAGAACGCGGCTGTTTCTGTAACTTTACAGCATGGAAACACCAAAAAAGAAATAGAAAATGTACAATTTACCTATAGTGAAAACCCTACTGTTAGCAAGATCACCCCTGAAGTCAGCATTCGCAGGTAATAAAATGTTTCTGTTATAAAGATTTGTTCGGGTTTAATGAGATGGGATTATAGAGTTTTTTTCCCAGGGTAATTATTAGATAACTACTACCTTAGGTCTCAGCAATCACAGTAAATGTAACATAATTGTATCTTTCTTCTAAAATAAAAGTCATCAACTTCAGGGAAGGTAAATGTTTTCATCCGTTTAAGAATTAATGAAAAATTTATCAGACACTCATGTGACTACTTACTTCATCTGAAAAAAGAAAAATTACTGATTTACCAAATTAAAGCAAAATGTTCAATATTATCTTTAACATAGGGAGCTCTTTAAACTGCATTAACAATGGCCGATATAGTTCAGTTCTGTTTACACTAGACAGCAGTGCTTCCCCAACACTTCAGCCTAGAGCTTTTACCAGTTCTGTCTGGAGATAGAACCTAGAAATATGGGTGATCATCAGAAGAATAGTTGAGGTTAAGTTATTTGTGTTGCAACTAGAAAAATACCTTGTCCAGGTTTGCCTGGCTTTTTTAAATTCTCTGCTTCATAGTTTTAAGTTTGTTTTTCTGATTAGTGAGAGCCAGAGTTGTTGCTGGAGAGCATAATAACCACAAAAAAACTCTGTGCAGGCCAGGAGCAGGGATACAGTTGGATACATTCTTCACCAACCACAGACCATAGTTAACATGTCATACTAGCTTGTTCCCAATTAGTTGGACTCCAGTTACACCATACATTTATAGCCAAGTAGCTTTTTGGCTTATTGAAGGAATATCTGTTCCTTTTACCAATGGTGATATAGCAAGCAACCAGTAATGTAGTAAACCAGGTTATGATATCATACACAGGGGGAAGACTCATAATTTGTTTTTTAGCTATATTATGTTACTGAGTTTCTGTCACAGGAAAGAGAGCAAAAAGCTGGCATACCATTATTTTGAAAACTTCATTATTAATTATTTTTCTTTGATGGTGCAGATTTAAAAAAAGAAAGTTGCGTGATAAAATAACATAGCTAAAAATTTAAAAAAGGGGGATTTAGAAAGTACATTTCATGAGTCTCTTCTGTCATCTACACACAAGATTCAGTTTAGAATAAAAGCAAGGTAGACATTTTCATATAAAACTGTCTAAAAACAGAAAGCATACATAATGTGGTTTTTGATTTTGTATATTTTAGTGGAGGACGAAATATTACTGTACTTGGTGCTGGTTTTGATATCATTCAGAAGTTCTCTGTGGAAGTTAAATTCAAGCCTTTTGCAGATATATCATCAAGGAGGAGGAGGAGGAGGAGACAAACAGAGAGACAGCAAAAGGTATGACTTATCCTTTGTTTCAAAATACAGTCTGGCTCTGGGATGGGCAGCTTGGGATCATCCTGATGTTTTGAACCATACATCCATTATTTAGAGCTAGTGGCAAATGGTCAGGTATTTCAAGGATTATAATCAAAAGAATCTAGAATTGGTTATTCCTACTCCAACCACCCTGAAATATGATTAATCTTACCCTATGTTTCCTGCATTCAAGATAAATTTTAATTAATTTTCAGTGAATGTGACAAACACTTTTATTAATGATGAACATTTATCAAAGCTTTTAATTTTAGATATGCATAATGTCCAGTGAGAAACCCCAATATTCATATATTGAGAAAATGAAATAGTTGGAACAGTACAGTTATTTATGTAATTAAAATATTCCACCTTTCTGCCCAGAAGGCCCTCAAGGTGATTACACCAGGGTAGATGAAATAATGTTATTTCACTTCCTGTTGACAGCAACCAAAATAAAACAGTCATAAATTATCAAGTTCTTGAAAGATAACTATATTACAAATAAGAAATATTAAAATAACAGTTAAAATAACAAAATAATAGAAATTGTATGTCCTAATGTTTCAACTATTTCATAAAGTTCATGCTAATATATTTATGTTATTGTCTTGCACATAGTTTTTTTTCCTTAATGAATTTTTATGGAATCACATTTTGTCACATCCTAAAGAAATTTAGCTTTCAATAGATATCCAGTCCATGGTAAACCCATATATCAGTGTATTTCTTTCATTGTTTGGAAAAAGCAGTGACTTAGCAGGAATATCTAATCAAAAATAATTTATAAAATTCATACATTCACTCTGTACGAGATGGTGAAAACTATATCCATTTTAATTCTGTTTGCATCACTGTATGCATTTATCATCTACTCTAAAACATTCTGAAGGTATTGCACACTTTTACCAACTATAATAAAAATACACTAAAATGTATGAGATTATTTGGCATACAGTTCTGGTTTCCTTTTAAGATAGAAAAAAAAATGATAATTTTTAAATAGTAGTGAACAATATTCTTTTCCTTTTGTTTTTCTTTAGTTTGAAGGAAAGACTATCTCAAAAATAAATGACACTGCATTAGTCTTCTTATCTCCGCCAGTACTGGAGGATCCAGAACATTATCAAATTTTTATACTTATTAAAATGGATGGTCATGTGGTGGAGCGTCAAGACTTTCAATATGTTGCTGATCCAACTTTTGAAAACTTTACTGATGGAGTCAAAAAACAAGTCAACAAACTTATTCATGCAAAGGTAAGTGTATTAGGAAGATTACTGATTTCTATGTTATGTCTTGATTTTTCTATTTTGACCTAGGACGTTTTTCTATAAATTTATCCTGATACTTTTTGTTAATCTCTTGGTCCTATAAGAGTAGCTTAGTAAGCAAGGCAATAGATTATAAACAAGATCCAGCTTAGTCAACAAGACTCTAGTACGTCAACTGCACTGAATATCTTGTCTTCATATAGTTATCAAACCAGCTCTTCTCTTTTATGATAGAAGTGTGCAACAGATTAATGTATTGATCTTGAAATTTCTGTTTTCCCTTGCCCCATGCACCCATAAACCCTACTTTGAAATAGTCTTAAATAAGCTAATAGCTAAAGTGGCTCATTTTGCCTTTCTATCTAGGGTAGTAATCTGAACAAAGCTATGACAATGGATGAGGCTCGTGCATTTGTAGGAGAAGAACCCTGCAACATAACAACTCTAACTGAGAAGGATTTATACTGTGAACCACCTGAAGAACAACCTCCACCCAAGCGGAGGCAAAAAAGAGATACAGTTAATAACCTGCCAGAATTCATTGTACGTCATTTTTCTATATTTTTTTTAACAATGTGATATAGAATGTAATACAGAAACTTGCCCTTACCAATAATTTGGGTTTCTCTTAAAGTTCATTAAACAAGAACCCCAATTCCATTTGCTATTATTACTTGTTTTCAACAAAATACAAGGAAACTGTTGCCTGGGAATTCTGGAGGGTGTCAGTTGGGGCAAGGTTTCTATAGGCTGAAACTTTGGCTTCCGTTCATTAACAGAGTTGTCACCTCAATGAAACAGGCATTCCAGGAATCTTCAGTCATATAACTAAGTGTCAAGTCCTCTTTAGTGTGAATTTAGCGTGCATCTTCAGTCATATAGCAAATCATGTGACGCCAAGCTGAGAAATGGTGGCCCCCAGTGATCTGCTATGATACAAGAAGAATTAAATTTGGCAGTGCAACAATCTGGCTGGGTTCATTTATAGCATTAAGCATAGTGTGACCTGTCCAGTGTTGGCACAGTATACTTATGCTGCCATTGTGATTTATAAACTATGGGTTCTGCTTGGTGTGTGTGGTAATTAGTCCAGTATGGTATGTTCAACAAACCATGATTAAAACCAAATACAATTTAGCATTTATATATTACAAACGGGGTCATCAATTAACTTTCTGGGGGACCATCTTCTCTATGTGAACTTGCCTGCTGAAGTGCCGTGTATATGGACATGTTCCTTGTCCCATCATCTGCTCAGTTCTGGCAGTCCACTTTCAGAAGTTATTCTCAAAGTTTCTTGCTTTTTTGGTTTAGAATATGGAACAAGACTTTTTAAATTTGTCATGCTCTTAAACTGCCCATAATTTTTAATTATTCATTTATTTATAAAACTTACATACTGCTTCATTCGCAATACACTCCTTGTGGTTTATGTATTTTGTGTAAATGTAAACAGATGTTTTAAATTCCTTGACATTGTTTTAGCTGATTTAATGTTCTTGTTAGTTTGTTCTTGTTTTCATCTGGAAACTGTTTTAAGTGCCCTGTAAGGGCTGAAAGTAGGATTGAAATGTGTAAGACACTCTGATGCTAACAATGGATATTATTATCATTTTTAATACCATTATGATTTGGACTAAATTCAACCTGTGTTTCTATATTCCTTATATATGGGTCATACCTTATTCTGCTTCAATAATTACTGACACTTTGCTTTCTTATAATGAGTGTAACAAATGTTTTTCCAGATTACCTTTCCACAACTAGTACATTCCAGATATGTTGGGAATGTTTCTCCCAAACTGTTGACTATGCCAGTTGGTAATTCTGAAGGTATAGTCCCATTACATCTGGAATATGAATTGCATACACCCATGAGCTGGTATTATTTTGATTCTTTTAAATTGACAAAACAGCATACAGTATAAATAAGCATCATAATGCTTAGCAAAATTTGTTATTTTTAAGAATTTTAATTATTTACCTAGGTAAAATTTGGCTTCAAAGAATGGGTCCTAGGAAGAGTGGAGTATGCTCAAGTCAGTGATGTGCCACTGAGCCTGATCTTGCCACTGGTAATTATCCCCATGGTGGCCATTATCATCATCTCAGTCTTTTGCTACAGGTAAGTTCTTATTTTTACCAGCTTATTTGTTGGTCTTACTTGTTGGGCAAATACTAAAGGCAAAACTGATTTTGAGAAAAATGTGGGAGGAATCTATACAAACAAGACTTTCTTTCTCCCCCAAACTCTTCATGCTGCTGCAGAATTTATTCTAAGGATTTAAGGGACTATCCAAAGTAGATATGGGAGCTTTTCTTACTGTCCATTGTCTGAACATATTATACTAAATTGTGTGGGAGGGAGCAAGATAACCTCTTGTTATATATCTTTGCAAGGCAGCTGGTTTTCATTCACATGACACTAAAAATAATGAAAGGCCAGCTTTGGTAGATATTCTCCTTCAAGGAACAACTCCATAAAAGAAAATGTATAACATATTACTTGGAAGATATATGTGAATTTTGTAGTTAGGGTATTAGGTTCATCTGCTCTTATTCTCAGAGATCTTTCCTAGAAACATCTGTATTGATTTTTGTTGCTTGAATGTGTTTATTTTCATGAATAAAAAATATTTTAGGCATCACGATTCTTGGGTATTAATCATACTGCAGACATTTTCATGATTTCATTGTACACAAATATACCCTATGGGTTACTTCCAAAGTATCTTTTCCATATCAAAATTTTTAATACCCATGTGCTAAACATTGTAATGTTTTCCCTCTGATGTCGATAGATTTGTAGAAAAAATATAGATTCAGAAAAAAAGATTATGAAAACTTGAAATGGTATTTGCATCTGCCTATGTATTAAAAAGTTGAATTAATCTATTTATTGAGACCCATACTGATAAAAGAAAATCACTCTAAATATAGATTAATCTAAATTCATAAACAAATGTGGTAAAAGCTAGTAGTGATTATACCTCAAACTCACAACAGTAATGTACTTTTGAGTAATTATAATATTAAACACTTGCTTACTTTAGTTCTCTGAGTTGATTTTATAGCTTGATTCTTAACACAGTAAAATCAAGGAGCTGTGTTAATTTTAAGCTACATTAAATTTTCAACCTTTTATTTTTCCTTTCCTTTTTCAGCTTTAAAAGAATAAGAAAATATAACCCTGTACTTCTAAAGATCCCTCTAACTGTTGTAAAATGATTTATTTTTACAGTTTGTAACCTTTCTGTACTTCTTCTCTATTCCTTATAGACGAAAAAGCCAACAAGCAGAACGAGAATACGAAAAAATTAAATCACAACTTGAAGGCTTGGAGGAAAGCGTCAGAGATCGCTGCAAAAAGGAATTTACAGGTAGGACTGATGCCTGATTTCTTAGGGTCTCCAGAGAATTCACAAGATGTACTGAATCTCTACTACTGTATGCCTTAAACTGTCTTTTGAAAACACACAGGAGGCAAAAACATTTTTGATTACTATGTTAACTTAAGTATGGCTTACTCTTCTGGCAAGTGATCCAAAAGCTATCCATAAAAAGAGAATGTATTTTAAAAAATTAACTGCTTTTTAAAGTAGAAGTAAAATAATACATATCGGGAACTAAATCATTGATAAGAAAATCCTCAAGATGTTTCTCTTAGGAGTTAGTAAATCAGTTTATATTCCAACAGAAAATAGATTAATATTTGAAAGTTATGCTGTAGTTGACTAAAGGTGAAAAGGTAAAGTCTCTGTTGAAGCAAGCTCAGTTACTAGTGATTTCATGGACCCGTCCAAGTAGGTCTTTGCAACAATGAAGGTTTGTCACTGCTGCCTTCTGGGTTTTCTTTCAGTGTTCCAGTCTATGAACTGCCCAAGTATTTCCTGGTCATCTTCCATGCAAGTACTAACAAGGTCTGTCCCTGCTTAGCCTTTTGAGACCAGACAAGGTTGATCAAGTACTGTCTCACAGTTAGCCTCACAGCTGGATAGAGGGTTCCAAATATAATTTAATTTGTAGACATTTATTGAAGTTATGGATTGCCCCCCCCAAAATCTGATAAAATAGAACCAATGATAGAAATTATTTCCTTGCCATTATTAGAGGAGAAGGCATCTCCTTCCCCAATATATCTTATGTTAATAAAGAATAAAAAACCATATTTGTATATCTAAGATAGCAATCAAAATAGAAATATACTGTCAATCCAGTTTTCAACAGGATTTAAGGAATGTGACTATAAGACTGCAGTCTGAGTCACTTCATGCATATGGTGTTCATGTCAAAGCATACGTAACACTTCACAATCTGGAAGTGACTTATCTGAAAACTTCCATTTGTATGTTTTTTAGACATAACAATTTCACAGTTATGGAATTCAATATCTCTCTTGAATCTATTATGCTCGTTAAACATTCAAACTGGCATATTTTAAAACAGGCAAGAAATTCTCACCTCTTTGACTCATGACACTATCTATGATATTCATGTGCCAGTTCTTTGCTGATAATAGTTCAAACTCATTTTTGTGAGTTTGGGGAAATCATACTGTTGATTTAATTTGGCACTATACTGCACACTTAGCAATGACTTCAGCCTACCTAAAGCCATAAAATGTTCATAGGCCTTGTAAGATCATTTTTGGCTTCAGAGAGTATTAACCCTCAATCATTTGGGGAGCTGGCTAGAAGCTGTGCTTAAGTACCAAAGCCCAGTTTGATTTATCACACAAGTAAGGCCAAAAAGCATGTTATATGCATTGTGCTGAAGCCTGATTTTGTTTAGCATAAGGTGCAAACATACCTTTTTGCCTAACACAGAGCATGCCTATATGTTGCTTTTAATCCTTGCTAGTTTTGTCTAGTTCCCACTCTCTTTTGCCTTGAAATTTGAAATTACTTTTCTGCTTTGATCTTTTTCCTTTGCACTGACCATTCAGTTCTACCACCTACCTCTTTGTCAACAGAGTAACCAGATTTGGACTTCTACCAGCCAGGAAATATCAGAATCTCCGTACATGCTAGGTTGCTCACTGAATAGTCAATTTCTTAATTTTTTTATTGCTATAGTCAACAGTAATTTCTGAGGTGGCAGGCTATTAGATTAATTAACTTGAAGATCTTGTCAGCAGTGCAGACATCTTCTAGAATAAATGGTTTCATAAGGTGACAAAGTAATTGTTCCCTCTGTCAAATTTAAAAGAATTTGGATTGACCTAATGTGTTTTCTCTGATTTCTGTTAAACCATAGATATTAATCTTGGCTCTGCTGACCACTGAAATACATATAATTTATACTAAAAAAAAATAACATATTAATACAACAGATTTATAGAAACAGCACCTATGCCCCTAGACTTTTCTTGTGTTGTCTTCTTTCAGTTATCTGCAATATTTCAGGGAAGAAGTGTGTTTGCTTGTGAGAAGAGAGAAGGAAAGAGATTCACCCTTGGATTCTAATTACTTCTTTTCCTACAAACTGCAGCTACCTAGATTTCACTTAAATATAAGGAAAAACTTCCTGACGGTTAGATCTGTACAACAGTGGAACAGTCTACCTACGGAGGTTGTGAGTTCTCCATCTCTGGAGGTTTTTAAGAAGAGGCTGGACAGTCACCTCTCGGGGATGGTTTAATTGGTTTCCTGCATATTGCAGGGGGTTGGTCTAGATGATCCATGTGGTCCCTTCCAACTCCAAAATTCTATGATTTTATGAATAGCTCCAAACTAATATTTACAATAAATAGAATTTGAGTCACATATCACAGTTCTGAAAGGAGAATTTGAAAATCCTTTAGAACTACTATATTGCATAACACCCTGTGTATGTTCGTTGTAGAAAAGCCAAATAATTTTCCTTGGTTTCTCATAATGTTAGGTTTTTCTATCCTATTTCCATATATATAACACAGGCATATGAACCTTTTCTGTAATCTTACCATATACATACATACATTTTGAAATTACTGTTCCATCAAGAATCTCAAAAGGTGACTTCACTGAACTTGAAACTTAGCAGGTTTGGTCTGGTTAGTACTTGGGTGAGGCATAACATGGGAATCTCAGGATTGTTCGAATGAGTGTCCAGGAATCTAGTTCAGTTTGATGACAAGCTTCATTTTACTTATTTAAATTCTTCTCTATTCATTCAGTGACTTGCCAGAAATAAACAGATATACTTACATATACCCATCATGCTGTTATTTTCAGGATAAGCTATGTTATGCAAAGTATTGGGGTGGGGAGCCAAAAGAGTTAAAGTTATGAGTTTTATGGTGGAGAACATAAACTAAATCTAGTTGACATCAGTGCCAGACATTATACCTCTCCAGACCTTTATGTTATTGAAAACCATCCTTGTTACTACTGCATGCAAACCCAATATCCTACTTTACTTCTCTGACTTTTTAGAATGTTACCAAACCACAAATTTCTTCCTCTTCCCCTCAACCCATTCATATATTTGTTTTGCACTTTATCTTTATTCTACCTGTACAGCCAAACCTCTTCAGTGTACAGGCCACTTATTTTTATATACAATTCAGCAACCATTCATGATTGACCATTTCTTCTTGTTTTACCACACACACTTTTAAGTATCTCATCACTGCATTCAATTTACTTATTTCCTGACATGCCCAATTTATTTCTGTGTGACAAAGTGAACAGAAATATGCTCTTATTTACAGCAATTTTCACTTCTTTCAACAAATATTCTTCACAAAAGACCGCATATTACCCACTTTCTACCAGCATTTGCTCTTCTTAAAAGTTCTCCATCCATTTCCATCTTTAGTAAACATTCTATCAAAGTACACAACTTCAATCTACTTGCTCTATTTTTTTCCATTTATATATAACTTTGAATCACTCTCTTCATTTTGCCTGGCCTTTGGCCCTTGATATATACATTTGCAGATCCATACTCTTCCTTGCGTCATATAGTCTATTTACTTGGGTTGTCAGTCAACACCATGGCATCATGCACACAAAAGTGCATATACGTTAATGTCACCAACCAGTACCTCTCTAATGTCATCACATGATTTCTTCTATGTTTATACAGCAATACATTAAACAACAAAGAAGAAATCACAAAGCCTTGTCTTATCCCTGCTCAATGTTGAACTATTACCTTAAACTTTCTAATTATTCTCATGCATACTTTAGTTTTATCATATACCTTTCAGCGTAATCTTAAGTCCATAGTTGTACACAACATTCCATAATTCAGGTCTGTATACTTTATCTTATACTTTCTCTAATCTACAAATGTACAGTGAACTTACTGTACATTCATACATTTCTCAGTGACCTGCTGAAGAGCAAAAATGGGATACCTTGTTAAGGATTTCTTTTTTCCTTCTGCACTAACATTTATAGCATTCAATTTGGTTCCACCCTTTAAGATATCACTGTCATTCCCAGATAAATGCCTAAAATATGTCTTCCAACATTCTGTCACATCAGCTTCATTCCAAATCATTTCATAATTTTTATTTTTAATTTGTTTCGCTATGTTGGAGTCTACTTGTTTAGCCCTCTTCACCTACTTCCAAAAGTTTTTTTTTTATTTCCATCAAAATCATTCTACATTTTATCTGCCTCTTTTAGTCTTAACTGTTCCTTGATCTTTGTCTACATTCTTTGCAACTGTTTTATACAATATCTTTCTCTCATACTCATTTGCAGCAAACTTTTCTTATATGCATTTTTCTCATCTGTTGCCTCTTTCACTTTATTATTCCACCAAGCATCCTTTTTCATATGTCTCACTAGCATAACTTTGTGGACTTTACAACATACTTATTTTCATTCTATTCCAAGCAACCTCCACATGCTCTTTCATTATGTTCACTTTCCATTCATATGGCCATAGGGCAATACATAGTGCATCTCTGCTGGAAATGATATGCAGAAAAGCATCGAAGAATGATCCTTAAGAGACTTAAACCATTTCTCTCTTTAAAAATCAATCCCAGATCTTTGAATGGAACAGTAGTCACTCAAAATGAGCTAAGCCATAGATTCAGTAGTTTTCTAAACAACTTCAAAAAGGTATCCATGTAAGCCAATAGTAACTTGAATCCCTTAAAGCTGGTGTTTTTGGGTAGGATTTTTTTGCAGTGGTTTTAAAGCAATGTTACTAATTTTTTCCCAACCCCCATTTCTCACATTTTGTCACAGTCTAATACAAGCTGGGAGACAAGCTACCTGTTTTTTAAAAAGTTTAGTTTAATATGTTTAGCATGTAGTGTGAAACCGTTTTTTCTTTTCTTTTTTATTAGTTCATTTAATGGTAGACCCATTCTGAGACTTACAATGCATTTGAAGAAAATTTAATCCTTCTCCCCCAAGGCCTGTTTTAGAAAATTCATCTACTGAATATATACGCCTTTAACATTTCATTAGTGCCAATTAAGTTTTTTTTTTTAAAATGAAGAAATAACAACAATACACACAAAAGAAGGTGCATATGTTTCCCAAACAAGAGAAAAAGGATTTAATTCCCTTACTCCCATGGTAATTTCAGTTTCAGGTTGGCATTCATGCACTGTTTTGTTTTTTAATGAAGAGTAACTACGTATCTAACATATTGAGTAGTTCGTCCCTCTCCCAAAGCAAGAGTGAGAAAAAGCATACTTGACTTTTATTGTCACACTGTTACGTGTATGTGGAAGTGGGATCAGTTCAATGTCCTTGATGATGGATGCCCTCCTTTTTCAGTAGTTGGGTACAGTGAGCAGTGTTTTGAAAGCAGTTCAAGAGTTCACTGATTCCAGTGAAAAGGACGGTGCTAGCATGTTCCGTTCCTCTTCCAATTCCATCTCCAAAGCCATAGCAAGAGAGTCAGAAGAAGCAAGAATTCCTCCCTGCCTATCTCTGGAATGATGTAATAGAGGTGGGCCAAGTTGAAACAGCAGGATGAGTTCAGCTGATAGCTATAGCAGTTGCCTTCTTATAGACAAATAAAGGTTCAAGGACCTTTTGTTGGTTGATTATAATTAAGAACCAGTTTCACTTTGTGGATAGAGAATGTGACCTGGGAGATTTGGATTCATTCTAATCTAATTAGCACAACAGTATCCTAGTCTCAGTGGGCTGTGTGTGTGTGAATGCGGAGCTGTACAAACTGAAGCTCTTTGT
Source organism: Liasis olivaceus (assembly GCA_030867105.1). Lineage (NCBI taxonomy): Eukaryota > Metazoa > Chordata > Lepidosauria > Squamata > Pythonidae > Liasis > Liasis olivaceus. Next base: position 22,569,335 of record CM061355.1, on the reverse strand, counting down.
CCTCTCCCCCACTCCTGAAAAATCTTGTTTACAGCCTTCAGATACCACTAAAGGTTTGCACCAAATTATAATTTCCATGTGACAGATGGTGAAAATTATTAAATACATGAACTGGAGATTAATCAAATTAGCTACATTTAATTTCAATTAAATTTACATATCAGTATAATGAAATCAATTTTTGTCCTTGCCCTACACATTATTTTTGCAATGCAGCCCTCAGGATAGCACTCAAAGCCCAAAGTGTGGCCCAAGAAAACAAGTTGAGCCCTACTAAGGAAAGAGATTTTTCTCTTCCAGTGATTTCAGTCTAAGATTAGAATGTTGAATATGTTTATTCAAAAGTAATTGTAATCGAAGTCAGTCATTCACAAATGTGTTTAAACTCTTATTTTGTTGTTCAAAGAAAGAAACAAAGTGAGTTACTGATTGGATGTTAAGTATTATTGTAAAATTCAAATTCTGATTAATAAAAATAGAAAAAAAAATTAAAGGGATGTGTTAATGAAAGCATTTGAATACTTTATTCAGTGTAGCAATAATTGAGTCAATAATATTATTTTCTACTAAAGCTTTAAAATTGTTGCATGTTGCAGATCTAATGATAGAAATGGAGGATCAGACAAATGACATCAATGAAGCAGGAATCCCAGTGCTGGACTACAAAACCTATACAGACAGAGTCTTCTTTCTGCCCTCTAAAGATGGAGAAAAAGATGTAATGATCACCGGGAAACTGGACATTCCCGAAGCTAGACGGCCAACTGTAGAACAGGCATTGAATCAGTTCTCCAATCTGCTCAACAGTAAATCATTCCTTATTAATGTGAGTAGAAAATAAAGGTCACCTTTTATATTGCCAAAAAGCATTTTCAATTGATACCTCTATTTATAACAATAATAAAATTAATCTGCATATTTCGTGTCCTGAACATCTTGTAAAGCTGTGTATGTGATGTGTAATAGCATCTTACATAATTTTGTTCCTGTACTTGTCATCTGTGAAAGAATGGTATTCACCAGAAATACTATTAGCTGGTACCCATTACATACAATATATAGTTATGCCAACCATGAAATGCAATTAGATCCCACCTATTACATACCTATGCAGGGGTATCCATGAGAGGTCAACAGGATCAACATGGTGGAAGCAAGTGGACAATTGAAGCCTCACCACCCTTTTTAAAGGTGCCCCACGCACACATCAAAAGAGGCATCAGGCAAGACTTCAGTTGTGCTGCCGTTTTGATGCTGCTGACCCTCCCTGTTGACACCCCTGTTTAACATATGCCAGAGATCAAATTAACCAAAATTGAAGCATAAAATGGAGTCCTCGACATGTACACTAAATTGTTGCAAATGATAAACTGAATGCCACAGAGACCCATTAAACAAATTCCTCAGTTTATCTGGCCAGAACCACAAGAACTATATTCAATATTTGTGGAATGTATTGTGTCCCAGTTTTTATCTCATTATACTATATTTCCAGAATGAAGAATAAAAAGAATAAGCCTCAATTGCTTCAATCATATACCTGTTTTTTTGTTGTTGTTGTTGTTTCTGTTTAGTTCATTCACACGTTGGAAAACCAAAAGGAATTTTCTGCCCGTGCAAAAGTATATTTTGCATCTCTTTTGACCGTGGCTTTGCATGGGAAGCTAGAGTACTATACTGACATCATGAGGACATTGTTTTTGGAGCTTATGGAGCAGTATGTTGTGGCCAAAAATCCTAAACTGATGCTCCGAAGGTAGGGAAGGTTTCTTCAGTAATCTAGTACAATGGAAGTTGCCCCTGAAAATTCTCTCATTTCTTTGGGTTTTTTCTTTTTCTCTTCACATACATCAATGAGTATGTAGAGCTACCCAAGACATTGCAGAGGCTTGCTTTTATACATTACGACAGGAGGTCCAATATGTTTTTTGTTGCTTGAGATAAGATAAATAGCCTGCCATCCCACCCACTTCATTCTTCTTATGGAGGAGCCAAGTAATTACCAGTTGTCTTGCTTCAGTTGTGATGATAAGATGCAGCCACCATTTCATTTCAGTGCAGTGAGCTAGCTTAAGAAGCACAGGGCAAGCTCTGTAAAAACAGATTTCTGTCTTCCCAAAGAAGCAGACCACTGGCTCCGATACCACTGCCCTCCCATCACCTTTTGCTTGAGACAACTGCAAAAATCAGGCCATTGGTCATTGATTAGAATTTAAAGAGTAACAACATTTAGTTAGGAAAGTAAGCCCTCTGACTCTTTACAAATGCCATATTGTGGAATCTTGTCTTTTAAAAATTTATTTTAATGAAATGCCATATTGAACAGGTATATATAGTTTATTTACTTTTATATGATTTACCTATTATGTAAGGTCTACCATCTTTCCCACCTGTTTGGTCAATCAGTTATGTTCTTCTGTTTCCTGCCAAGTTCAGCATTTCTCTCTCTAGTTTGCTGTGAATTCAGTGTTCTAGAGTATGATGTTCTTTTTATCTCTCTCTCTCTCTCTCTCTCTCTCTCTCTCTCTCTCTCTCTCTCTCTCTCTTTCTTTGTAATTCACATGTTTTGTTACATTTTGTGCTTTTGGTCTCCATAGTATAGGACAAAATCAGTAGATTCAGACATGCAGCTCTCCTTAGTTTAGAAATTAGGTGAATATTTCTTTATGCCAATAATGAGAGGCAAGCATCTTGGTCAGCACTAAATTAACTGCTGAACTAAGTGTACCACAGGAAAAAAAATCTGGAATCTGTGCTCTGTTATAATTATTTGAGAAGAACACGCATGACAGCATGTTTATCTTACTGACAGTTTTAGCATTTCCCATAGCTCACAACATGGGTTGTTCCTATATTGTATGACAGGAGAAAAGTCAGCACATTCTTCACTGAGATAATGTTTTATTTACTGTATTACTACTATTGATTTTTCCTGCACTGCCTCAGGAGAAGCTCACATATATAAGGTTCTTCTCCCATGTTATCCTCCCAGTGACCTTGAGAGAGAGGTTAAATAAGAGATGGTGACTGGCCCAAAGTCACCCAGAAAGATTTGTGGCTAAATGAGAATTTCAACTTGATCCTTCTAGCTCTAGTCATATAATAACCCTGCTTCACTGCAACAGCAACACAAAGCAATTACCTGTGTTTGAGAGTTATGCAAATCATTTCAAAAACTTACTTTGGAAAGTGCAAGAGCACATATGAAGCACCTCTTTCCTAATCATTAAAGCAGCCATGTCTTTTTCCAAACTCACACAATTGCTATAAAGAGTAAAGAAGATGATCTTGATGGAGCTATGTAGGAGCTGTTATCTCGGCAAAAGGAGCTGAAATATTTCTTAAAGTCCAGAACAGCCAGATAACATTTGGAAGTGACGACGACTAACATCTCCCTAAACTACTGAACTGTAAGGAAGAGGTGGAGATACAGCACAATCAGATTTACAAGTTTCTGTTACAGTAGCCAGTCTCAATAGAAGTAGTTTTAGCCTTCTTGTGGAACTGCTTTCCTGGTCTGGTTTGCCTAGTGGGGTTGACAATTGCTTCAGAAGCTGCCTGCGAGCATCCCCAGTTGCTTCATCAGCAAGATAGGGACAGTTTTCAAAGCCAACCCTCTTTTGAAGGATTTGCATAGCCATCATATTTTGCAAAGTTATTAGTTTGAATACATTGGATATAGAGAAATGGAGAGAAACAAGTAATGCATTTTTTAGTTCTTGACAGAGTCATGTACAATTGCTAGCCATGCACCTCAACACAAGTTCTTTTATTTTAGATCTGAAACCGTTGTGGAAAGAATGCTTTCTAATTGGATGTCAATTTGTCTGTATCAGTACCTCAAGGTAAAATCTAAAATGCATCCACACTTTACATTTATTCTGAGCATAATATCACACTGTAGACTGAAATTAAGAATAAGCTTTAGATGATTGTGCCTTTTTCTGAGTACATGCCAATATTAATAGCTTCTGATCTAAACATGCCACAGTTTTGTCTGTAGCCTTCGTCTGAAGGCAGTCACAAATGATAGTTTAAATACAATGGAAAAATATACCTTGCAGAAATAATGGTCTTCAGAAGGTATTAATTTTCAGCTAAGTGATGGGATGCTAATTCTCCATCCCAAAGTAGCCATTGCCTGTTCTCACCTTTTTTTTCCCCTCTTTTCATCAACTTTATCAGGATAATGCTGGAGAGCCTCTTTATAAATTGTTCAAAGCTATCAAACATCAAGTGGAGAAAGGACCAGTGGACGCTGTGCAAATGAAAGCCAAATACACATTGAATGACACTGGTTTGTTGGGAGATGATGTAGAGTATTCACAATTGGTGTGTAGCTTTTATTAATGTTTGTTTCAGAATATTCAAAAAATGGAATGCTTCTGAAATATGTCCTATTATTTTTTACCATTTATGTATTTTGTAAAACATGGATGATAGAAAAGTATTATTATTATCAGCCAAATCAATCCACTGAAAATGAAGGCCTCTTCATTGAAGGTTATGGACCATAAGTACCACACTGGTTCAATGTGGGTTGGTAGAAGTACATTTTTCAACTTCCTTATCTACTGCTGAGAGAGAGTGACTGGCCAAGCCAGCTTCCACATCCAAGGAAGGACTAGAATCTGTGTTTCCCCACTCCTAGTCAAGCACCTTAACTGCTATGTGTGTGTACACATGCACACACACGTGCACACATGCACACACATACAGTGAGGTAAAGCTCTAAGATTTTAATGATTTGTTATGAAGTTTGGTGTTTTACTTAACTATGTCAACTGAATATGTAATGTTTGGGTACACAAAGCCAGTCTCCCTAAAAATGCCCACATGTGAATTAGAAAAAAAAGAATTCCTTCTTCTCAAAGATAAGAAGTTAGGATGGCCATTGAAGGTCCAAAAATAGTTTTGGACAGTTATAATAGGTATCAGTGCATATTAATAACTTTATCTCTTGAAAAATACTTATAAATACCAGGTGCTATGAACAAACAACAGGGTTTATGTTTTAGCTTTTCTGAAAATATTGAGTTGTCCATTTTTAGATCATGTATTAGATGGACCTTTGCTATGATCTAATTATGGAGGATTGCTTCAAGTTTTTGATCTGCCTATTTATTTGACATGGAGTTGGTCATTCCCCAGTCTCACAGTCTCCTGCTAATTTTGCATCCATGTCAGAATTCCTTCAGAGGCCAGTCCCTCAGTAACCAACATGTTTTGCTCAAGTCTCTCTGACATTAAGCAAGCATCATATCATAAATGTTTAAGCCCTTGCCTGCTGGCACCCTGTGAAGTTTGCTGGGTATGATCACGTGGGTATGATTATGTCAAACAGGCTGGGTATGAATACATCAAACAGACTGTTCGTTTGAGGCAAAACTGAAGAACCAAACTAGATGTTGCATTTACTACGTCTTTGCGGAGAGATTAATGTCTAGTGTGTGTGTGTGTTGGTTTATTTTTTGTTTAAAAAGCAAATTGCATCAATCAGCAAGCTGCAGATTAGGTCACCAAAGACATTAGGTGATGTTGCTATTTGCTTTGGAGAGAAACTCCCAAAATTTCCTCTGCTTCATTCAGAATCAGCTTCTGAGGAAGGATTTTTTCAGGATTTCAGAAGACGAAGAAAATGTTAAGATCCTTTCCCAATCCTATAGTAGTAACTCTGGGCTGAACCAAATGACCATCTCTGTATCTGGTGGGGTTTGCTTTCAGTTGCTGATCATCAGTAGGATTGCCAGATTGTTATTTCCAAAGTTTATATGGGGAACCCATCAAGAACTTTTGGTCTTCTTAAACAATCCAGTTTATGCTGAGTTCTCTCTTAGTGTTTAATTTCTTCTTGATTTAATGTCCACGAGTAAATTGAAGCAAACTACATCAGTGGATGAATGCTGATTTTGTTGTAAGATAATAGATTATTAGAATTATATGCTTTTTTCAGTCCATTCTAAAAATGTAAACTTAATTGCAGGAAAGTAATTAGCGACAAAGTTAATTACTAACATTAATCCACTATACTCAGTTAAATCAAGCATCTGTAAATGCTACTTTACCTGCCAGTGTGATAAGCAGCACATTATAGGTTCAAACTCATTATTTGGGATCTCTTCCTAGGCAAGTACCTTCTAGTCAATTGTAAATATATATCATGTTTAATTGCCAAACCAAAACTATGGGTGTAATTTGTAATAAACCTTATACAGTGAAATTACAGTAACCCTCATTTGGTGGACTTGGGCTGCAACACATCCACAGAATGGTGAATCAGACAGCCTAAACATCTTTGTGATAAAAAATATTTTTTTAAAAGAACTGTCCAGATACCCCTGAAATAATGGACAAGTGTTCTTGATGAGGCAATTAAATTGAGATTAACTATACATTAAAGTTACATAATGTAATGCAATTGGCATCATTTGCATACAGAAGTGATATAATTTGCTGCAAATGGCATAATTTATGATTTAGTGGATAACCACTCCTCTTCCCCAATTGGTCCATGAAAGCAAGGTTTTACTGTATATACATATGTAGAAAAATGTTTACCAAAATACGTCTTGAATGTCATGTGTATTATATGGCCTTTTACTGAAATGTACTTGCTTTCCAGCTATGATAAGCCTTCTTAGGCTACACCTGCCCCTTGTAATTTAAGAGTTTGAGTCTATTTCAGTCAAAACTGATATTTGGGGATTACAGTAGGCATTAAATGTCTGTGAAGCTGTACCTATCTGGAAATTGCTTTCTCTGCTGTTTTGACAGGGGGAGTCTCTAATAAATTGAGGCCCTCCCTGTAAGGTTAATGGACTAATCTAAGCATGTACAAACAGTAGCTAGTTGTCAGAATCCTAAATCAAACCCTAGTTTGATGATATGTCTCAGTTTTAAAAGGTTTTTTACAAAAAAAAAAAAAAAAAGTCCTCAAAATCCAATTGTGATGATACAGAAATATCCTGAAGGATATTTATAATATATCCTTCTATATATTTTCAGTAGATTCAAAGTAATGAATTGATGAATTCTCACAGAAATCTCAGTACGACCCCATTTCCATCAAAAATATAGAAAAAGGTATGAAATGACAACATGAACTGTACCAGCTATCTAAATGACTATAAATAGACAACTTTATAGCAGCATTGACTTTTCTTGACTGATTTTAATCACCCTGAAATTTCTAACCCTCCAGACTGTAAATGTGATTGTTCAAGATGAAGGCACAGAATCCGTACCTGTAAAAGTGCTGAACTGCGATACTATTTCTCAAGTAAAAGAAAAGATCATAGACCAAGTATATCGAAATCTTCCTTACTCGCAGTGGCCAAAGCCTGACAGTGTTGTTCTTGGTAGGTGTCTGTTTTAAATGTGTTTAATAGTTACCATATTGCTATCAAAATCCAAATGTTTGCAAAAAAAAAGATTGATTTAGTAACTCCGTCTGAATCCATGCAAAGATCCAAATGTGGAAAGAAAAGTGTTTTACCCACTAAACTCTACGCTAACTTTTCTCCAATTTCAATACATTCAGATGTTGTCATTTACTTGAACAGCACACACACTCTGTCTGATAAGGATCCTAAAGTACACCTTGTGATTTCCTACCTGAACAGGTAGTTTGGAGAGAAACAAGGGCAACAACTTTCTACCCCTCACTTTGCCTCTCTCTGTGTTATGGTCAGTACCTGAATATGGCTTGTAGGTTTTTGGTATTAATATTTCCTTAGTTATAACAATTTACTGAACTATTTTCCATATAGAAATATTACATTTGATGTAGAATCTATTCATCATGTTTCAAGCAATGTAATAATTTATAATTCAGCTGAGCTGTAAGTAGAAGAAATACCTGTTAAGTAGTTAATAATAATAATAATAATGTTTTTTTTTAATAATTTAAAAGCTGTAAGATTGAAAAACAAAACAGAACATTTCCTTGCATGTATTAATCCACTCCAGCCAACAGGATTAGGCCACCTAGAGATCTATAACATCCTTCCCCATTTTAGTTTCATAGACATACAATGGATCTATTTCTGTTCCTTTCATTTCATTTGTTAATTCCTGTTCCTTACATTTATTGTCCTTAACATTTCAAATCAAAATCTTCCTTATGCCATGGACATTATCTGATATGACAGTAGGTTCTGCGGCTTTGGTCAATCAAAGGTTTTATATAATGCTTCTTAGTAATGCAGAGAAGGTGCAAACTAGGTTAATAGTTTTAGCCATACTTGTGTTACATGCAGAATTCCCTGGTAATGGTAAAGACATAATTTTTGGCCAGTATCCCCCAAGCACAATGAGAGCATGCTTGCACTATGCAAGCTGGGATCTTTACTTTGAGATATACTGATTCTTGTTTTCCAAGAAAAAAGACTTAAATGCAATATATTGATACAATCAAAATAATTTAAAGGAGCTAAATTTTTATGAATGCTTTATGCTTCTAAAAATCTCAATTCTTAAATGGATTTTCCTCCTCCAATGGTGATTTTGATTTTTTTTTTTTAAACAAAAATGAAGCATCTGGCATATTGCTACAATCATATCCCCATAATCTGAGAATAAACTGGGTTTTAAATAGATGTGCAATTTACCCCAATAAAGGCTTACAACAATACACCCTTACAGATGAGTGTAGGTCCTCCTTGAGTCTAGCATCAGGGAGCAGCAAATCTCTTTCGACCTATCATCAAATCAAGAGATTCTTCTGGAGGACCTCCCTACTAAGACTAACCGTCTGTATCCATCATGAGATCTTTAGCAAGCGCCATCCAAGGTGTTGCATGATTCAGCCATAGAGAATATTATGTGGAAAGTGGTGTTTTTGGTAGTCATAACCTTGGCCAGGCAGGTATCAGAAATAGAGCTGTTAGAAAGAAGATCTGCATTTATGCAGCCAGATACCATCACTTGGCACCAAGACTCAGCTTTCATGATTAATGTGAATTTGGTCTTCCATCAGGGCCAAGAAAACTTCACTTCTTTCTGTTCCTGTCCCAAGGCCCACTAGATGGGTGGGTGTCAGGATCCACGTGAGCAGAAAAGAGGAAATCAGACAGCCACATAATCTTCTTCCAACATTTTCACCAGGCCATAAAGCTTTACCAATAATGACCTCTAGGTGTATCAGCCTGCATCAAACTAGCCTGAAAACTTCCTGTGGAGCTATGACCCACTCACTAGCAGTATAGCCACCTGGGAGACATCTGTATGGCTATCACATGGTCCTCTCTAAGATTATTTCATACAGCTCAGCTGAACACTCCTTTATCAACAGAATGCTGCAGAGAACAGTTTCTACTAATGTTTATGTAAAATACCATCCCTAGAGGGAGTTCCGATACATCCTACTTCAGAATACCCTAGCTCAACTCTTATGAAATCAGTGCATTGTGATAATTCTTCTACAGCAGAGACAGGGCACACAGCCCATCCCATGTATTGTCAGCAAAAGACGTATGAGAAACTTCATCATTTTCCGCAACCAGTTGTACATATCTATCCATAAATCCATCCATTCTTTATTGTTATTTTTTTCAAGTATGCTTCCTTTGAGCTGAACTTTTGGTTTGTCACTCTTATTGGGAATGGACCCATCCCATCTCCAGGAAAACAGCAGTAGCAGAATCTTCTAGCCTTGCTTCCTGAGTATGTGGGAGGGAAGGAGATACCCCACTGTAGAACGCCTTGTCTCTACTATAGGAAAATAACTTTTATACTAAGTGTAATTTACCATTTTTTAAAACAGGATTGTTTGAGGTGGGTGGGTCCAGAGAAGAGAGAGCAGAATTCTGCAATGCTTCAGTAATTTGCTAGATGGAAGCCTCTTTTATATGCAGGTTATTTTTAGGCGCACACCTGTAAAATGTTTTTCTTCTTCCAATTGCTCCTCAGAGTGGCGTCCAGGTTCTACTGCACAGATACTCTCAGACTTGGATTTAACATCACAAAGAGATGGCAGGTGGAAGCGCATCAATACCCTGATGCACTATAACGTAAGAAAGCATTTTGGAAGTGTTATATCTCTGGGTGGCTTTTTAGTAACGCACGGCTTTTCATTAAAAGCGATTGGGCTCAAAAACTGTTCACTTTCCTTCCTATCAAATCTAATATCTTTTTTTTTTTTTTTACAAAGCCTAGCCTTGGAATCTGAAATTATATTGCTATGCTACAAGTGGGCAATTATTGAACACAGCCTCTTTGGAAACCCTGGCAGATTCTGTATTAGGGATAAAAGTTATCTTTGTTTAAAGCCAGTACAGAAACTTGTTATCAATTATGCCTCTGGCAAGAAGTGCTTCTAGTAAGGCTTAAACTTAAAGAATGCAGTACGTCTTTTCTAGTCATAGTGAATGTCAATTTTCTACTCTCAAAAAGAATTTGAGGACCTGAATATCAGATTGGCTCATAGAAAACACCTTTCAGTAATGGGCAAGAACTCTAGGTAGAAATGCCAATGATACTTCCTTCCCAGATGACTTCAAAAGTGGGCATAGCTTCATGCACAAATGAGTATGTAGTTGGAAAGGCCACTAAAATGGAGGAGTAAGCTTTTTTTGTCTGTTTCAGTGGCATACGTACATCAAAAAGAATAGTTGAATGCACTGTAAAGAAAGAGTGGCCAAGAAAGGTGAATTTATTCTTATACTGCATACAATGCTTACATAGGATTAGAAACTGCATGGGAATAAAATATGTATTTTTGCTCTTCTCACCGATTTGTTGCATGTATGTTCTTGAAGGTAAGAGATGGTGCTACACTCATCTTGTCAAAAATGGGGATTTCTCAACAGCCAGAGGACCACCAGCAAGACATGCCAGAGGAAAGTAAGTATAGCATGTTAGTCTTTTAGCCAGGTGATAGAAAACAAGCTGGATACTGTAATTTTACATATATAATCATAGTATCTAGTATCTATTTGTAGATATATGCTACAAAACAATCTAGTGAGTTGCAAAGATACAGCCTTCTACATCTTTTCAATCACATAGAAAATGGCTTACAGAGAAATTGTGGAAAGCTATCATTTCATATGTATCTAAGTCAGTTTATTTGGAAAGCTATAAACATTAGAAAACCAGGCAAAACTGCATCCTACGCTGACAATGACTTGTGGTGTTCTTTGTTGCATAATAAGATACAGTGTTTTCCACTGAAAAGGAGATTGACTGAAAAACTCTTGCCAGTTTTACAAAAATAGTGGCTTGAAAAGGATTGCTTTGGATTAACCCCTTTTTTAAAACCATTTTGGGTAAAACTAGATACTGTTCAAAATTGGTTTGTATTAAATAATAGATAAAAGAAAACAGGTTTACAGCTCACTAAAAAAAATGAAACAATGTTCAAATTATTTAGTAGCTGATGTTTTACCAGAGGAAAATGCAGTAGCTAATTATAGAACTTGGGAGGGATAAGTACAATAACATTTCACATTTCTAAATAAAATGACTGCAGTTGCACAAATGGGGCACTCCATTCATTTCAGTGGGATTTTTTAAGTAGAAAAATTGGTTTGAAAAACTGTTCCTTTTTTTTCTGTAGTTCAGTAGTGATTTTTTGCTAGCGTCTCACAGATGTTGCATTTATAGAAAATCATTTATTGTAGGTTTTCTTTGTTCTTCTAATAATAACATAAATATTTTATTTTAACTCACATTCTTTCTCTTTATCCCAGTAGGTTAATATATCTCTGTAAGGCATCTCTGCTTATACTGACAATGTTCAGTGCTATTTCATAAGTTTGTAGTTGAGATAAGACCTGAATCAGATACTTTCCAGCTTACAGTCTTGGTCTTTCTACAATACTGTTTCACCTATACATTCCAGCATCATATGTGACACATAATTGAATAGCAACAAGTTACTTGGAAATAGGATGCAGTCATGGTGACCTCCATCTGTTAGTAATCTGATTATCTGTAGAGTTTTTTCCAATCTTAAAATGTTAAAACTGGAGTGGGGTACATGAGTTCTTTGTCTCCTTATTGACAAGTAAATCTAGAGAAGGATCAGTGCAGTTCTGCAAATCTCTCTGCTCTGAATAAAGATACCAATTCTTATCTGCAAAATTCCAGATCATTACTAGGTTACACAAACAGTTAGAGCTTTCTGTATCTCTTAGCTGCCATCTAGTGGTTGTTGGGATGTTTGCAGCTGGTAGACCTTGATTTTTCTTCTGGATCAGCAGCCATCATGATTAGGAAAAAGGTTCCCTATGGTATTTTCAGGCTTCATTTTTAAAGACTTGAAACATCCAAATGCCATCTATCTACAGGTGAAACTCGAAAAATTAGAATATCATGCAAATGTTCATTTATGTCAGTATGGTAACTCAAAAGGTGAAACCAATATATGAGATAGACACATTACATGCAAAGCGAGATATGTCAAGCCTTACTTTGGTATAATTGTGATGATTATGGCGTACAGCTTATGAAAACCCCAAATTCACAATCTCAGAAAATTAGAATAGTGTGAAAAGGTTCAATATTCTAGGCTCAAAGTGTCCCACTCTAATCAGCTAATGAATCCATAACACCTGCAAAGGGTTCCTGAGCCTTTCAATGGTCTCTCAGGCTGGTTCAGTAGGAATCACAAGCATGGGAAAGACTGCTGACCTGACAGTTGTGCAGAAAACCATCACTGACACACTCCATAAGGAGGGAAAGCCCCAAAAGGGAATTGCAAAAGAAGTTGGATGTTCCCAAAGTGCTGTATCAAAGCACATCAATAGAAGGTTATGTGGAAGGGAAAAGTGTGGTAGAAAAAGGTGCACAAGCAGCAGGGATGACCGCCGCCTGGAGAGGATTGTCAGGAAAAGGCCATTCCAAAGTGTTGGGGACTTTCACAAGGAGTGGACTGAGGCTGGAGTTAGTGCATCAAGAGCCACCACACACAGACGGATCCTGGACATGGGCTTCATATGTCGTATTCCTCTTGTCAAGCCGCTCCTGAACAACAAACAACGTCAGAAGCGTCTTACCTGGGCTACAGAAAAAAAGAACTGGTCTGTTGCCCAGTGGTCCAAAGTCCTCTCTCCTGATGAGAGCAACTTTTGCATCTCATTTGGGAACCAAGGACCCAGAGTCTGGAGGAAGAATGGAGAGGCACACAATGCACGATGCTTGAAGTCCAGTGTGAAGTTTCCACAGTCTGTGTTGATTTGGGGAGCCATGTCATCTGCTGGTGTTGGTCCACTGTGCTTCATTAAGTCCAGGGTCAACGCAGCCGTCTACCAGGAGATTTTGGAGCACTTCATGCTTCCTTCCGCAGACAAGCTTTATGGGGATGCTGACTTCATTTTCCAGCAGGACTTGGCACCTGCCCACACTGCCAAAAGTACCAAAACCTGGTTCAATGACCATGGGATTACTGGGCTTGATTGGCCAGCAAACTCGCCTGACCTGAATCCCATAGAGAATCTGTGGGGCATTGCCAAGAGAAAGATGAGGGACATGAGACCGAACAATGCAGCGGAGCTGAAGGCCGCTATTGAAGCATCCTGGTCTTCCATAACACCTCAGCAGTGCCACAGGCTGATAGCATCCATGCCACGCTGCATTGCGGCAGTCATTGCTGCAAAAGGGGCCCAAACCAAGTACTGAGTACATATGCATGCTTATACTTTGCAGAGGTCCGATATTGTTCTATTTCCAATCCTTGTGTTATTGATGTCATGTAATATTCTAATTTTCTGAGATTGTGAATTTGGGGTTTTCATAAGCTGTACGCCATAATCATCACAATTATACCAAAGTAAAGCTTGACATATCTCGCTTTGCATGTAATGCGTCTATCTCATATATTGGTTTCACCTTTTGAGTTGCCATACTGACATAAATGAACATTTGCACGATATTCTAATTTTTCGAGTTTCACCTGTATATACTACTAAAATTCTCATGTCTGTAACCTTTAATTGGGTGAAACGGTGCATCATAGGGCAATAATTTTTGAACCAAGGAACCTCAAATGGGCTAACTTACAGAATGTGTCCAAAATCCAGGACCCATTACTCCAATGGGATTGAAATTTGGGAAATCTGTGGTTGCTTCAGCACTGCTGTGCTGGTGTGCTGCTGTGGCCAGCCAGGTCATGTGATCATCATGGGCACATCCCTGACTTCTTTGCTGCTTCCCTGTGTCCCCTGCGCCCAGTCAGATGGCAGCAAGGCCTGACTGGGGAGATGCAATTGGCTGCTTTGGAAACGAGGCAGAAATTTGAAATCTCTTAGTAGTGGTTGGCATTGAGGGAAGGAGGAGGGAGTGACTTGGATGTCTGCTGGTGAGGTAGGGCTGGCTGGGGGGGTGCCAGTAATTGAGGGGTGAGCCCTCTTCCTTCCTCGAGAGAGGAGGCCATTAGGGACATGCCAGAATGGGGAGCAGGGGTGCAGTTTTCCTCACAGTCCATGGCTCCCTTTGTTCCAACTCCCCCTAGCAAAGTGGCAGGCAGTCAGCAGGTCAGCTGAGGAGGAGGAGGAGACTTCACTGCAGTTCTCCTGAGGTGAGGAGAGGGCAAACAGCGCAGGCCTATATATGTGGAAAGGGAGGCAGGCAGGCAGGAAGGAAGGAAGGTTGGTTGGTTGGTTGACACTCCCTGCCAGCTTCCCACAAGCAAAGTCAATGGGGAAGACAGCAGCAAGTTGTAAGTTGTTCATACTCCCACTGCTTTTTTGCCCTTGGTCATTTTGTTTCTGTGTTTAGGTAAGGAAATATCTCTGAAACGATGACCCAGCAGTTCACACGTTGTCCAGATATACCATTAAACATTTTAAAGTTCCACAGAATTAGACTTTGCATTTTTTCAGATTATTGGTTTTTTGAAATCAATAGTTTGCAAAATGGCAGGTATTTATTACTTTTTGGCCTTGAAACTATCAGTCTCACCCAAAGGAAGAACAACGTACTATAGTGGCCCTTTTTCTAATAGCTAAAAAATCATGATGCTGCTGGAAACTGAATAAAAACAATACAATTCAGAATAGTTAGAGATGTCATTTTGATCATATTATTTACGCTTTGACCTTTCTGACATACATGCACTATGAGTGAACTATGACTATAATTAATTGTTTGCCATTACTGTACATTTATTCAGCTTCATAGATCAAAAGTTTTATATTTAATGTGCAGACTTGTAATTGCTTGAGCCTTTATATCATTCATGGTGCCCATTTTGCTGTGAACTGTACAATGTAATTAAACAGATGGAGTACATATTCTTCAAGAGATCTGGTATGGAAAGTAGCTTTGTTTTAAGGTCATCTGTTCCCATACCATTCTTTTAAAAACCCTTGTAAGAATTATTTACAATCTTTGTTTAGGAAAAAAAACAAACTAAATTGAGATGAATGTATAAATAGGCCAATAAACCGAATTACACACTCATTCATGGTTTTCAAAATCACAGAATCCTATTACAAAACTGTATCTGATTTCAAAATCAGATTTGTTGAAATATATATTTCATAAACAAACAGATTATGGTGTCTTCAGACATATAGTCTATGAGACATTTCTAAAAAGTCATAGGTATTCAGGACTGTTAGAAACCAACTATTCTGGAGTTGATTCAGCCAGGGACTTCATCATTTCCATAATTGCCTAAGAATGTTCCAAACACAAACCTTTATTATAAATATAGGAAAATAAATAGGAAATCTGTGTTCATTTGGGTATTTGTAAGTGGTTTGAGATCCTGCAGATATGTGATAAGCTTTGGGTTGCCAGGGGTCTACTAAATAGTTGTGAGGATCTGTGAACCACAAATAGGTGAAGCCACATCACAAAATGGGCATAGCTGACTATGGGGGCAGAATTTGGGGAATTTATGTGTGAAGGCTTACTTTATTGTTTTTATGCTTTTCCCACCTCAGACTGATATTGTCAACCATGGTCAGAAACAGTTCTGAGGGATACAGAAAGGGGCATAAAAGCTATAGTGCCCACCCATTTTTCTTTAAAGTTACCTCAACTTTTTCATTTGAACAATTAGAACTTACAAGCAAGAATAATGTGAGCTTATCCACAGATTTTATCTGGGGATTCTTTCATTTATGAAACACATTAAATATGCCAATTAGTTGCAATACACTAGCACATTATTTTGGGCATGGCAATCAATGGCTCAGTCAGTGGATTTCATTTCATTTGTTGATTGCTTTGAAATATTATGGTTTATTCAGGACATGCTTTACTGGAAGAAGAAAATAAGATCTGGCATCTAGTTCGACCAGTAGATGAAGTTGATGAAGGCAAATCGAAAAGAGGGAGTATGAAAGAGAAGGAAAGGACCAAAGCTATCACTGAAATCTACCTGACAAGGCTACTCTCTGTGAAGGTAAAATTGACTGCCAAGAGTCAGGTTTTACTATGTTAAATAGATGCAGGTAGTCCTCGCTTAATGCCCGTTTGTTTAACAATGGTTCCAAGTTACGACAGCCTCGGGAAAAGTGCTTTACAACCTGTACTCACACTTACAGCCATCACAAACCTTCACACCACCCCCCACAGTCACATGATTGCAATTTTCAACCTTTTACGATGGTCATTAAGTGAGTCACCATGGTCATTAAGTGAATCACATTGTCATTAAGCAAATTCTGGCAAAAAATGTCCATTGGAGAAACTGGATTAACAACTTAATGACCACCCTGCTTAACAACTAATTTTCCTGTCCCTACTGTGGTCATTGAGGGCTACCTGTAATGAGTTAAGATGTAGAATTTTCCTTTAGGGCTAAGATTTAGATTCAGAGCCATTGGCTGCATTCAGGTACAGTCATACGTAGAGTAGATTCATTGAAATTAACAGGTCTTAATTAAGTCTCATTGATGTTAATGACTCAAATCTTTTCATCTTTGCTTATGAGCCTATGGTTTGACAACTTTAGAAACAATACACCATGTGACCATTAGACAACAAAGAATCCCAAGAGATAAGAGGTGAACATTCAGCATTTTCATTTTCTCAAAAGGACATAATGTTGATTAGTGTTTGACCCAATAGAGTACCAACTGATTTAATGTGACCTGACTTTTATTTCTGTTGTTGTTGTTGTTGTTGTTAGTGTATTTTCATTTAGCATTTTGAAAAAAGGGGAAAAAGTAGATAAAAGAAGAGACAGTAAAAAATATAGAAAGATTAAAAAATGACACGAATAAAGAGGGAATTTACAAGCATCATCGAATTAGGTTAGAATTTTCAATATTTAATTAACTAGTTTTAAGTAATTGAATATATTATATTGAAAACTACAGATTGCTGTTAAAATCCAAGCAATATATAAATATCAATATATATCAACAGCAGTAGTCAGCACTAGACAGCACAGTGTAAGTCATAAAATAAGATTAAAAGTTAAATTGTGTCCAAGCCACTGAAAATCTGTTCTGATTGTATAGATATAGTCTTGGACCAGGTTCTCCAGCATGGCATTTTGGGGTTTGAATGTACCTGCAGACATCTCTCTTGTATCTTACCATGTTTCCTACTTCTTCTGACATTGTTCTTAAAAAAGGGGGGGGGCTGCAAAATAAAGATCAGTCTCCAATATTATTATTATTTCCAAGAATGAACCTTAGCTGTGGGCCTCTTAAGCTTAAGAAATAAAAATTAAATGGGGGACTACAGTTTGGAAGAATGCCCATCTGGCCCAAAAAGAACAAGGGAAGCAGGAGAAAGAAAAAAAAAATCTTGAAGGAGAACAACTAGATGATGTGGTAAGGAGAATCCTGATAAATTGGTATCATAGGTCATTGTCACCCATGCCAGCCATTTTTTGAAATTATACTCACTCCCAGGAGCCACAACAAAGACTCAGTTCTAAATGTTTACCCTAGCCCCCAAAAGGTTCTGATATTGACTTAACACTGTTGCTTCAGTGCTGAAAACATCTGATTGAGGAAGAGGAATGTATTTATTTATTTACTAGATATATATACCTCTATATTCTTGGACTCCCAATAATAAAAATAAAAAATTCCACAAAAATGTAGTATAGCAATGATTAAACAAATAGGAGCAACCAAAAACGGAAAACACTAACTCATTTGTTTCCCCAGTCATTCTCCAAAAAAGTTCCATTTTAATCTATTTCTAAATGCTGTTCCTTATCTATTTCAAAGAAACCAAACTCAGTTTAAACTTCAACAAAAAAGCCCCATAATATTGCAAGTCAGATGTAGGCTTATCCTTCCAATACAGTTATTTGGGCTGTGTTGATAAATTCTAAATACTTGAGTTACCTATAAGTAGGTATTGATAAATTTGGAAAATGGCATGGTAGAGTTCATGGTCCTATAAGCTAAATACCCTTGCAGGCTTTGCATGAATAGCCGAAATTTCTGCAAAAAAGTCTGGGTGTACAGCATAGGTTTCTGGATTATGGGGTAGTCTGTATACCCAAGCAATTTCCCTCTGCAGAGGTTCATGCTGTATATGCAGATGACTGCACAAGGGTACATGACATGACTGATCTGTGGCAACACCCAGCAGGTTTGTTCATCTACTGTAAATGGAAAGTTACATGCCTAAATAGGGCTTAGAATAGTTTAAAGCCCAGAAACAATTCTTCATGAGGCCCTCTTGTGTGATTTCATTGTAGACTATATTGAAGTTCATCTGTGAGCTGTTTATTGATGCATACAGATAGCTTAACAGTATCTGCAGAAAATGTGACATGGCAGAACAGACGGGACCAGCTCAAATTCATCAGGCCAGACTGATTTTCTATGGAAATCTTTGGCTTATTAGCAAGGTGTCTGATTGGATTGCACAAGCCTTGTGTTTATGTATCCCAATTAAATACTGAATTATTTTCCAAAAGCACCTTCCTCCAGCAATACCCCCATCCCAATCCTCAGAATTCATGACTGTTATTGGAATATATCCAGAAAGTATAATTGTAAGTGCATTACTCTTCCACCAATTCCCTCCATTGGTTGCCCATTTATTTCAGAGTAGAGTCTTCTGTTCTCCCTGAGCCACAATGCTGAAATCCCCACCTCTTTCATCGGAGCAGAGAATTATTTTTCCTGAAGTCTCTGATCATTTCTTATGGCTGTTCATTTTATGTTCATAAGAGCATTTACTACCCATTTATAGTTGAAAAATGCAGCACTTAGAGCCATTGTGATTCCTTGGCCATTTGGGATAAAGTTTTGTACAGATGACTATAAATCAATTTCAAAAGCATTCTTGCAAATTTGAAAGGATCTACTGGAAAATGTTACGCTTAACACCATAACCTGAATTTTTAATGTTTGTACTGTGTGTGTGTGTGTGTGTGTGTTTTCCCCCTTTAGGGTACACTTCAGCAATTTGTAGATAACTTTTTCCATAGTGTACTTGATTCAAACCATGTTGTTCCGCCAGCTGTGAAATATTTCTTTGACTTTCTTGATGAGCAAGCAGAGAAGCATGATATCAAAGATGAGGATACCATCCACATCTGGAAAACAAACAGGTAGCTGGGGAGAAAAATAGTACATATATTAACTAGCAAGATGTTTGTTTCTTTTCTTTTTTTAATTTGTTTTTACTGTACCTAAAAATAGGGATTAAGTAAGCTTTATCTTAAGCATCACCTGGGAGCTTCCAGAGAAGGGTTCAACAGTTTTTCAGGTGGTACGCCATCTTGTGCACATTTTTTTTATTTAAAAAAAATGTAAAGGATCATAATTTCATGGGATCTTACATGAGAACATACAGGTGAAACTCGAAAAATTAGAATATCGTGCAAATGTTCATTTATGTCAGTATGGTAACTCAAAAGGTGAAACTAATATATGAGATAGACGCATTACATGCAAAGCGAGATATGTCAAGCCTTACTTTGGTATAATTGTGATGATTATGGCGTACAGCTTATGAAAACCCCAAATTCACAATCTCAGAAAATTAGAATAGTGTGAAAAGGTTCAATATTCTAGACTCAAAGTGTCCCACTCTAATCAGCTAATGAATCCATAACACCTGCAAAGGGTTCCTGAGCCTTTCAATGGTCTCTCAGGCTAGTTCAGTAGGAATCCCAAGCATGGGAAAGACTGCTGACCTGACAGTTGTGCAGAAAACCATCATTGACACCCTCCATAAGGAGGGAAAGCCCCAAAAGGGAATTGCAAAAGAAGTTGGATGTTCCCAAAGTGCTGTATCAAAGCACATCAATAGAAGGTTATGTGGAAGGGAAAAGTGTGGTAGAAAAAGGTGCACAAGCAGCAGGGATGACCGCAGCCTGGAGAGGACTGTCAGGAAAAGGCCATTCAAAAATGTTGGGGACTTTCACAAGGAGTGGACTGAGGCTGGAGTTAGTGCATCAAGAGCCACCACACACAGACGTATCCTGGACATGGGCTTCAAATGTCGTATTCCTCTTGTCAAGCCGCTCCTGAACAACAAACAACGTCAGAAGCGTCTTACCTGGGCTACAGAAAAAAAGAACTGGTCTGTTGCCCAGTGGTCCAAAGTCCTCTCTCCTGATGAGAGCAACTTTTGCATCTCATTTGGGAACCAAGGACCCAGAGTCTGGAGGAAGAATGGAGAGGCACACAATGCACGATGCTTGAAGTCCAGTGTGAAGTTTCCACAGTCTGTGTTGATTTGGGGAGCCATGTCATCTGCTGGTGTTGGTCCACTGTGCTTCATTACATCCAGGGTCAACGCAGCCGTCTACCAAGAGATTTTGGAGCACTTCATGCTTCCTTCCGCAGACAAGCTTTATGGGGATGCTGACTTCATTTTCCAGCAGGACTTGGCACCTGCCCACACTGCCAAAAGTACCAAAACCTGGTTCAGTGACCATGGGATTACTGGGCTTGATTGGCCAGCAAACTCGCCTGACCTGAGCCCCATAGAGAATCTATGGGCATTGCCAAGAGAAAGATGAGGGACATGAGACCGAACAATGCAGCGGAGCTGAAGGCCGCTATTGAAGCATCCTGGTCTTCCATAACACCTCAGCAGTGCCACAGGCTGATAGCATCCATGCCATGCCGCATTGCGGCAGTCATTGCTGCAAAAGGGGCCCAAACCAAGTACTGAGTACATATGCATGCTTATACTTTGCAGAGGTCCGATATTGTTCTATTTCCAATCCTTGTGTTATTGATGTCATGTAATATTCTAATTTTCTGAGATTGTGAATTTGGGGTTTTCATAAGCTGTACGCCATAATCATCACAATTATACCAAAGTAAGGCTTGACATATCTCGCTTTGCATGTAATGCGTCTATCTCATATATTGGTTTCATCTTTTGAGTTGCCATACTGACATAAATGAACATTTGCACGATATTCTAATTTTTTCGAGTTTCACCTGTAGAGTTGGCTATCTTGTAATAAATATTTTGAAGATTCAGTGGCATCAGGGTGATGGTCAGACTCTGGGACATTTGCCTAAAATGCAAATGATTCTTTTCCAAGCACAATTCTCACACAGACTCTTTAGCAAGATTTATTGAGGGATGGGGTTACAGTAATTCCACAACTGAACTATTGCCTATCTAAAACCAATATGTCCCATTGTACTTTAAGGCAAAGACTTCTTTGTTTTCTTTCTAATTGTGAACTAGTGAGCCTCTTCACTGAGAAAAGAAAGTCTGGCCTTTTATACAACTGTCTGCTGAATCTTTATCAGCCCAAGAATCCACCATCACATGACCTCCATTCTAAGGTTAGGGAAATTGCCATGTACGTAGTAATAGAAAGTCCATGCATATACATGGCTCAGTGGTCACAGTCTCTGTTTCCAACAGATGTATTTTACTTATTTACTATTTGTTTATTAAATTTGTTTCCCACCTTTCCTTCAGTTGCTCAAGGTAGCAAGCACAGGGTTCTCCCTTAATTTTATCTCCACAGCAACAACTCTGAGTTAGGTTGAGCTCAGAGAGAATGACCAGTCCACTATCATTCAGTAAGTGTCCTGGGCTGAAGATGGGCTGATTCTGAGTCTTTCCGTTCTAGTCCAGTATTTTAACCACTACATCACACTGGCTATTTTGGGTGCTCACATTGCTCAACTGCAGGCCTGAAATTGCAGGCCAGGAACCTCAAGATTCAATGTAATTTAATGTATTAAATTTGTAAAGCTGCCCAGTTCAGAATGACTGGGTGGCACAGAGTATTGAAAGCAGATAAAAAAACAATTACTAAAAGATGAAGTGACCCAGAAGATTTGGCAAAATGAGAGAGAAATCAATAGGAATATGTTTAACAAAACATTAAAGGAGAATGATGGAAACATTAAAACAGAAGCAGATTGGAATTTCACAGCCTTTTCACTTGTTACAAAGGAGTATACAACTCACCGTGCACTTAATGGTGAGCAGTCCCTCCTTCTATAGCATCTTGTGATATCAGTGAAAAGCCAATATTCACAAATTATAGACAGTGGTCTGCACAAGGAACCCTAATGCTGCAGGTCACAGGAGGGTCATAGCAAAGGATTTGTGCATTGAGTTCTCCAGCTGTTCACTGAAATCACTAGCACAATTTTACCAAAGAGAAGGGCTATCACGTCTGTTGCTGTTGTAAGTGTGTAACACCTGAAAAGCTCCAGAGGTGGCACACAATATGTGGCAGCCCAGATTCTTACTCTTTTCACTTTTGCCTACCAACATTGGAGCTCAGTTTATTCTTTCTGTAGCTGGACTTTCCTTTGGAATCAGTATGTATCAGCAATGTGAACACTCAGATTCTGTATTTTGACTGAGTATTCAGAGCCTTACAGCTGCATACAAATCATTGTTACAGAGCTATCAAGTTTTTGCTGAATAAGCCTGCTTCTCTTCTTTGCATCATGGAGCTTTTTGACATATAGCCAATCAAATTGCCATTAGTGGCAGTTAAAGTAAATCATTTAAATTCTTTTTAGTATAGGCAACGCATTCTGGAAGCTATTTTACTGAGCTTGTTAATATGATATATTAAGGTAGAAATCTTCTGGGTTACTCAGAATAAGCCATCTTATTGGTGCATTCTGCCTTATTTCTTCCACTTGGTGCCTCCTCCTTAAATAAACCAGGAAAATTCTACCTGAGATTTGCTTAGCTTTTCATGAAAATCACACTCTGGTTTGTTGCTCTCCAAAAAAATCCAAATCAGAGGCAACAAGTCCATGAGTAGAACTTTGAGAAGAATAGCAAACAAACCAGCCTTGGATGGTTAATTATTTGTATTGCCAAGAGAAGCAAAGCAGAAATAATAAGGTAGAATGCATCAACGTACACGCTTGATCCTATTAATCCAAATGTCTGAAGAATTCCTATTTTTGATGACATGCAAAGAAGCCTACTTAGTACCTAAGTCGTAGGTAGAATCATTTAGTAATAACAACACTTTTTGCTTGTCAGGATTAGTTTTCTACTTTTTCATTTCCTCCTGAATACTGGTTTCAGTTATTTCTTGTTTTCTTTCCAGCTTGCCCCTTAGGTTCTGGGTAAACATACTGAAGAATCCCCATTTCATCTTTGATGTTCACGTTCACGAAGTAGTAGATGCTTCCTTGTCAGTCATCGCACAAACTTTCATGGATGCTTGCACAAGAACAGAGCACAAGCTAAGCAGGGTAAGGCTTTATCTTCAGTTCTGTGTCTCTGATCAACACAGCAGTAATCACACCTTCTTCAATCCTATTGCATTGGAATCCAACTATAATTATAGAGGACACCAGGTTGGGAAGACTGATAGAGAAAAGCCTTTATGAAAGGCATTAATTCATTTTTCCATTGGCTGTAAGGGATATTTATGCTGCTTCATAGAGGCAGGGATGTTTATTTCCTGCAGTCTCTAAAATACATCTAATGATACCATATTTTTAGTTACTTAAAAATAATGATGTCACCATTCCTGACTAACTGGTACTTGCCCCTTCTGTCACCAAAATTGCTAGAGATTTATTTCTCCCTTCCTGTTTATCTGGGCATCTGGATTTTCAGTAGATCCACCCAAAATGAGATTTTTCTCTTCCTGGTTTCCTCTTGGTATTCCTGCAAACCATTAAAAAAATAGTCCAAGCACAGTCAGAACTGCTTGTGGCCAGGGTTGATGAGGTCTAGACAACATGTTGTGAGAGAGGATAGCTAGAAAGAGAGATGGTACTGGAGAAGGTAGAGGGCAGAGAAAGAATCACAAGTTAGTATTACATCTGAATAGATGAACACTCATACATGCACAGGATCCTTTTTTAGGTAGCAATAAAGAAAATGTATTCCAAGGTCTCAGAATACAGAGGCTCAAGGAGTGTTGATCTGCTCTTCAGAAATTGGGTGCTCTGCAGATGCTTACACTGCCTGCTAAGCCTACCTCCTGAAGAAGACTTGTGCGGTTCTTTCCCATAACAGCAGATGTGTGTGTGTGTGGGGGGGGGGGGGTTCTCTCTCTCTGTCTCTCTCTCATGCTTTGAAAGAGAAAGAACTTTTTAAAATGCCATGGGCTTTTTTCATACTGCTTGATGGAACACACCAAATTTCTGTTGTCCAAATGGAATGCAGCAGTGTCCACAAAGGAAGGAAAATGCACAAGATGGTGGTCTCAGCAGCACAGTCAAAGACCCACCCCTGCAAAAGGGGTAGAGCTTCAGTCATGATGCTGCACCTGAATGGATTTTCCACCACCCCAAATCTCTGCAACCCTAGATAAAATCAAAAATACGAGTTTCAAACACCAGATTTCACTGCCTTCTGTTTTTCAGGATTCTCCAAGTAACAAGTTACTCTATGCAAAAGAGATCTCTACATATAAGAAAATGGTGGAAGAGTAAGTAGAGAGAGCCACAGACTTGTTATTTCATATTCTCAGTGACAAAACTCTTTTTGCTTTTCTCACATGACATTCCTACTTAGTGGCAAGTTGGTTCTAAATATGCCCTGAATACAAATTATCAAGATAAAAATAATTTCACCAGGAGGTTTATCATGTGAAAAGTGACATGGAAATTAGGCAAAATAATAATAAACTCAAATAATATAACAATAATAATATAATGTGTAGAATTATTTTTCAATATTCGAATATGCTCATCATTTTTAAAAATGTCTTGGCTTTTGCCTTTGTATTTTACTCCAGTATTTCACTGTGATTGCTTTCTCTTTTTAAATATATGGTGCAGGCATGTGTGTTTATAGTATGGATTTAGGAAATAAGTTACTTACTTTAATTCCCTGTCCAAGAAATACTTTCAGAAGTGAAAAAAGTATGACAACAAATCTGTCAGGAAGCCAAAGTTTATAGTATCATAAAAATTTAAAGAATTTCATGTGACATGAATTTTCGTAAGGTAGCATCTACCCTGAGATAAAGTTTTTCCAGTAAAGTCACTAAGGCTGCCTGCCTTTTCTCTAAAGAAGAGGAAGTCACTGCATGGAAAATCAGAAAAAGTAACAGAAAACATTTGGGGCCGTCACTGAAACATAGAGTGAGAAGTTTGGGCAGGTGGGCACCTTAGATAGCTGCACCTATTGCTCTACTGTCCCTTTTGATTTCTTGGCCCTCAAAATGAGGCTATGGGTGTAGCAAATACTCAGATGAGCCACATCCTTGCTTCAGTATCTCCACTGATTCATCTGTTTGGGAACCACAATGAAGCATCATGGTAGACAGCTGTTCCAGAAAGTGATGTTGACTATAGTGGCTTTAAGAGTAGCCATCCACTGAAATGCTTAAGTTCAGGCCAAGGAATTAGAAGGGAATGAGTGTGCAAGAAGCTCTGGTGACCGGAAAGTCACTTATGTCTGTGTCTTGTTTTCAGAGCCCCTATTGGGATAGCCATGGTTTGCTTATCAGTCTGGGGTGCTGTCCCCAAACTGTTAGACTGGGAGAAGGGACTTTGGCCCTAATCCATCAGATAGATGGCTTATTGGCCATAAGCAGGCCCCTAACAACCCACATGTATTCAGCTGTCCACTTTGCTGCTGAATTCAACCCAGAATTCAGCAGCAAAGTGGACAATTTTGGTGATCTGTTTTTTCATGTTTTTTCCAAAGTTGAAAATGGTGATGAGAATTAGAGGTCTCCCATCCTCATGCTTAACCTCCCAACCCAAAAATGTCTCAAATGTCATTTTCCAGAGATTAGGGAGCTAAGAATAAGAATGGAGACATTTTTCCCCCTAAAAATAGACCAAAGGTTGGTCCCATCTCTTCTCATGCCATTACCAGACACCTGCTTGTGGCCTGCTGCTGTAATATTACTAATCCCTGGCCTATGGTAATGTTTTCATTCTGCATCACGAGAAGGACAACCTTGCTATTTTGATTTATTTTAACAGTCAAGAATTGCATTACAATCTCTAAAAACCTGCAAACTCCAGCATGGAGTAAACTTCAGGTCCTGACATTAATCTAAAAGGAGGAGATCAGATCATTTTTTTATAAAAATGTCAAAGATCAAAATCAGCAAGCATCCCTTAAAAGTTCTAGTTCAGTAATGTCTGTTAAGAAAATGTCAGAAATTCAATACAAAGTGTTAAAGTATTTTTAAAAGGTTATTACTTCAGCTAAAACATTTTTTTCTAGTTATTATAGAGGTATTCGCCAGATGGTACAAGTGAGTGATCAAGACATGAATACACATTTAGCAGAGATTTCTCGAGTAAGTACAAAATTGGAAACAAACCCTGAAATATGGATAAAGGTAGAACTGCTAGGTTATTTGTCTTGTCTTGGGTTATTTTTACCATATTTCCCATCTTGTATCAGTCCTCTGGAGTTCTTTCCACTTTTTTCTTTCCAAGGTTTTGGCATTCCTCATAGTTCAGTTCAGTGGTTGACCACGCTTGAGATCCATGGGGGACCTTTAGTAGTTTCAAATCAGTTTTATTTACATAATCCCCTGGGTCAAGTTATCCAGCTCAGATTGATTGATTGATTGATCCATCTATATTTTATATGTTATTCAATCCAACAAGGCTCAGAGCAGATTTAAATAAGAAATAAAGAGCAGTGAAACAAAGCAGCAGTATTCTGACAAACAGCCACAACATCCAAATCCACAGCAACAGGTTTCTCAACAGTGTGTTCCCAAGACCCTCAGGAAAGGTTTTTATGATGGAACCCAACCAAAAATTCTTGCGGTGTCTTGTTTAATTTAAGTACTTTAGGTTGCCCCCAAATCAAACTCGTCACTAGACACCTCTTGTGGTAAAGGTGGTATATGGGAAAATCTAGCAGTTCCCATCATTATGTAAGCCATTGCATTCTGGACCAGATGAAGCTTCTGGGTGGTCTTCAAGGGCAGCCCCATGTAGAGTGCATTGAACTAGTCTACACATGATGCATCAGCATAAGTCACTGTGAGCAGGGCATCCTAGAAAAGTCTGTAACTGGTGTACTAGATGAAATTGGGCAAAGCCTTTCCTTGCTACCTATTCTTCAAGCAGCAGCTATGAGTCTAAAAGGACCCCTAAGTTACAAACTAATTCTACATAGGACAGAACCAAAGAGAACTAAAGATGGAACATCTCTGATATCTGAAGGCTTCTGAACCCATAACTACTCTGTTGTGCCGGGATTAAGCCTGAACCTCTTCATCCTTACCCTAACAGCCTCCAGATCCAGGATAAGACCACCACATGACCTGTTTGGCCTGGGATTGTGATATACAGTACTGTGCAAAAGTTTTAGGCAGGTGTGAAAAAGTGCTGTAAAGTAAGAATGCTTTCAAAAATATATATTGTAACTGTTTATGTTTATCGATTTACAAAATACAAAGTGAGTGAACAGAAGAAAAACCCAAATCAAATCAATATTTGGTGTGACCACCCTTTGCCTTCAAAACAGCATCAATTCTTCTAGGTACACTTGCACACCGTGTTTGAAGGAACTCAGCAGGTAGGTTGTTCCAAACATCTTGGAGAACTAACCACAGATCTCCCATGGATGTAGGCTGCCTCAGATCCTTCTGTCTCTTCATGTAATCTCAGAGAGACTCGATGATGTTGAGATCAGGGCTCTGGGGGGGCCAAACCTGGAATCATTTCTAGGACTCCTTGTTCTTCTTTAAGCTGAAGACAATTCTTAATGACATTGGCTATATGTTTGGGATCATTGTGCTGCTGCAGAATAAATTTGAGGCCAATCGCACACCTCCCTGATGGTATGGCATGATGGATAAGGATCTGACTGTATTTCTTAGTATTGAGGACACCATTGATCCTGACCAAATCTCCAACTCCATTTGCAGAAATGCATCCCCAAACTTGCAAGGAACCTTCACCATGCTTCACTGTTGCCTGCAGACACTCATTATTGTACCACTCTCCAGCCCTTCAGCAAACAAACTGCCTCCTACTATAGCCAACATTTCAGATTTTGACTCATCAGTCCAGAGCACCTGCTGCCATTTTTCTGCACCCCAGTTCCTATGTTTTCGTGCATAGTTGAGTCGCTTAGCCTTGTTTCCACATCGGAGGTATGGCTTTTTGGCCACAGTTCTTCCATGAAGACCACTTCTGGCCAGACCTTTCCAAACAGTAAATGGTTGTACCTGGGTCCCACTGGTTTCCACCAGTTCTGTGCTGATGGCACTGCTGGACATCTTCCAATGTCAAAAGGAAGTAAGCATGATGTGTCTTTCATCTGCTGCATTAAATTTCCTTGGCCAACCACTGCGTCTGCAGTCCTCAGCATTGCCCATTTCTTTGTGCTTCTTCAAAAGAGCTTGAACAGCACATCTTGAAACCCCAGTCTGCTTTGAAAATTTTGCCTGGGAGAGACCTTGCTGATGCAGTCTAACTACCTTGTGTCTTGTAGCTGTGTTCAGTCTTGCCATGGTGTATGACCTGTAACACAAAACTGTCTTCCATAACCTCACCTTACTAGCAGAGTTTGGCTGTTCCTCACCCAGTTTTAAGCCTCCTACACAGCTGTTTCTGTTTCATTTAATACCTGTGTTTCAGCCTACATATGAAATTGATGATCATTAGCACCTGCTTGGTATAATTGGTTAATCATACACCTGACTCTAATCCTACAAGATCCCTGACTTTGTGCAAGTGTACGAATTGATGCTGGTTTGAAGGCAAAGGGTGGTCACACCAACACAAAAAGATTTGATTTAGATTTTTCTTGTTTGCTCACTTTGCATTTTGTAAATTGATAAACAATTACAATATATATTTTTGAAAGCATTCTTACTTTACAGCATTTTTTCACACCTGCCTAAAACTTTTGCACAGTACTGTACAATTGAGTATCATCCCCAAATTGATGATATATAACAGCATGCTAATAGATTACCTCACCCAGTAGCTTCATATGGATGTTAAGTAGGAGGCTATTGGCTCCCTTCCCACCACCACTGAATAGAACCCCCCTTTAAGGAAAAAAGAATCCCGCAGGAAAATAATACCGCAAAGGCAGTCCAGTAAGATACCTTGATTGATGGTATCAAAAGCCCATGAAGGTCAAGCAAAACCTGGGGAGCTGCATTTTCATTGTCCTGATCTCATCCTAGTTTGTGCACAAGAGTGATCAGTGCAATCTTAATACCATGCCCAGACCTGAAATCTGCTGTAAGAGATCCAAATAATACATTTCCTCCTGGGCTCTTTGCAGTTGTAGACCGACTACCTTCTCCACAACCTTCCTTAAAATGGGTAGATTAGATTTAGGACAGTAATTATCCAATATCCAAAACTCAGGTAATTTTTACTGCTTGCTTCCTTCTCCCTGATATATGTAGTGGTAACAAATGAAAAGATTCCAGGTGGAGCTACTCTAAACCTCTGTTTATCTTTTTATTAGTTTAGATTATATTAACAGGGGGTTGGACACGAAGGATGTATGTTTCCTCCAGAAGCAGAGTGGGCATGTTACTATTATTAGTATCACTTCAAATCAAATAATAATTTTTTAAAAAATAATGACCCAAGGTTTACAAATTAACCAAATTTTTGGTTAGCCAAATGCTTGGCTTTGACCAAGTCAGTATTCTCGCACAAGATCTTGTGATATTTCAGCCAGTTTTTTAGATGATGATGATAATGATGATGGTGATGATGATGATGATTGACACCCGTGTTATGATGCAAGTTCGCATGTCACCATTCTGCACTTGAAAAGTCTGATAACCTCTACTCCAAGCATCTGACTGGCCTCATGAGAAACAGCATAGATTTCTACCCTGATTCAGTAGGAGCTGTTTTTAGAATTTAACCAGATAAGTTTTATGCTGTTAGAGATCTAGTGAATATGTCTGCAATGTTAGTTTCTGCTTGATGTTTACTCTATTTCCTACTGTGGAGTAAATAGTGTAGGGGCTACAACAAATCAGCAGGCAAACTTGATGTGAGGTCTCTGATAAAAATCAGTTCCACTTCCTTACCAATCTGAACAGCTTTTAAATTCTGGGGTATAGATAAAGGAACAGTATTACATCTGGTGCACCTATTTATGTTCCATGAAAGTTCTTGTGTAGCCAGCTCTATGTTTGACACGCTGTTTTTCTTCTTGTTTAATTTAATAGGCCCACACAGACTCATTAAACACCCTTGTGGCTTTACACCAGCTCTACCAATATACTAACAAGTACTATGATGAGGTAAGCTTCCACCACTGAGATTGCTTTGTTATTATTCTGTAAAAAGTCATGAGACAGGCGAAAGATCTAACAAGCTAATTTGCCTCCAGGCTGGTAATTTCCTGGCTTACCTGATGCTTGGCTTTGACCAAGACACTGTAATTCTGATATATTAGGAGAAATATACATCTTTAAAGCATGTACAGAAGAATCTCATCTGTAATATATAGGTGTATTCCATATGGGATTTTATATCCCAAATACAGCAGATTTTCTGGCCACGTTAGACAAGAATAATGAAGTGTTGCTTATTAACAAAATATCCAGGAGGCCCCAAATGTCACAAGCCTGGCTTACCCACCTTGAAGTAGATGATGAAATAAATTTTGCCATTCACTTGATAGTAGGTTTTTCTCTAACATTTTGAAAATCCCATTGTCTGCTGTCTGCTCGCAATGAGGAAAATGGCTTTGCAAGATTTGTAATACCAGATAAGGTTCTTTCTGGTTAATAGATAGCATACTTTAAAACCCCTGGAACATGTCTCTCCAGAAATACTTATAGGATCATGTTGTAATATCT
This sequence comes from Liasis olivaceus, assembly GCA_030867105.1. NCBI lineage: Eukaryota > Metazoa > Chordata > Lepidosauria > Squamata > Pythonidae > Liasis > Liasis olivaceus. The sequence goes on along the minus strand of CM061355.1, from coordinate 22,538,221 downwards.
TGACTTGAATCTTATATGTTTGTTTGTTTTTTAGATCATAAATGCACTAGAAGAAGACCCAGCTGCACAAAAAATGCAGCTTGCTATTCGATTACAGCAAATAGCAGCTGCTTTAGAGCATAAAGTGACTGACCTTTGATTTGAAAGCTGCAATAAAAAAGTCTGATATGAAGATGTGTAAATTCATTCTCCCTAATAAGAAAATAGTGTTCTATTTTTTAATGTGTAATTACAATTTTAAATGAAAAAACAAAAGGCTCCTTTTTATATAGAACAACTGTAATGTAAAGAGTTTTTACTGTAAATTATGCTTCTAATTAAAATCTTGTGTGGTGTATAAATGAATTTCCAGAGGGAAATGCGGGAGGTCCATAGGGGGTGGGGTAGGGTGGGGGAAGTTATACTCATTTAATCAAATAGTACAATCTTTGAAACATCAGCATTTTTAGACGTCATTATGCTAGTAAAATCACTACCTATAATTTCTTTATACTTTAAGCAATATTTGTACTAGAACAATGATAGCATATTGGAAAAATAAATGCAATATCCCCTTTTAATTTTAATAACTGGAAATAGCTTTTTTCCCTCTTTTTTTGAAAATCCAGTCATCAATCTTCTGCTTATGAGGAGGATATAAACATCTTATTTACGATAATTTTCCTTTTTAGGAGATTGCAGTGGATTTGGGTACCATATTTCTTTTACATTCATGTGAACTTAAGTGCTAAAACACATGGTTGTGACTGCTGCCCCCAAACCTGCCTTTTCACATTCAAAGCCGATGATGCTGTAGATCTATTGTGATGGTTTGCTTCTTTATCTTGGAAGGTGTCCACAAGTCTGAGAACATCACTTTGAATCTTGTATAGCAGCTTCAGCATAGTATGCAAGTACTATAACTCTGGAAGACATTTATATTCCTCAATAGGAAGTTGGATGAGATCCCTAGGTACTTCGACAGAGCCAAAGTTGATCCAGTGTGCCATCGGCACAAAGGGAACCAGAAGATACAGCTCTTTTTCACTGAGTTTTAGGAAAGCGATGATTACATTTGTCAACGTACTGTTGCCATTTGGAATCTGAATTATGCACCACAAGCGCTATACCCTTGGGGCATAGTTTTAGCTAGATAATGCAGGCTGCTTTTATGAGGTAGCAAGTATCCAAAGTTCAGAAATACCTGGTTCTGGATCTGGATTCGGCTCTTCTTATCCTCAGACCGTTCCTTAAAATCCCTGGTAAAAAGTACAGACAGCAAATTCTACTTGTTCAAACATTTTTTCAAATCAAACTGGCCTTTTTGTTCTTTTTTAATTGTTAATTATTATATATGCTAATGTGCCTTACTTGTACTAATTATGTGGATCTGAATGGTTTTGTAAAGAGAATCATATCAAAAATATTTATGTGTGGTTTGATGACTTTTGTGAAAAAATTTGACCAGCAGAATGCCTGTAATTAGCTTTTGCCAATAATGCACAGTTTGACCCGATTCAAATATGTGTATCTTTTGTTAGAATGGTTCATAGGATTTTTTTTTAATGAATGTTCATGTTATCCTGGGAAGATTGCTATTTGATTGTTTTAAAACACAAGCTAAAAACAAACTCTGTGTTTGAAATATAAAATACTCTTTGTAAGGAAATCCCATGCCTTGTCTAGGATGAATACCACCTGAGCCTTGGAAAACTGCAATGAATGGAATTATCATCATTACCTTTGCAGTGGAAATTAAAGTACCTGATTGAAGACGTAAGGTGTGTGAACAGTATTGGCTTACAGACAAGCTTATAAAACTTGATATGTAATCTCAAAATGCTACATTGCACGTGCATACGCACATACAAGCAATCTTAATTACATTTATTTTTCACAATAAGGTGGGTTGTTTTGGTCAATTCAGTAGCATTTTCCAGGTAGTACTGTCCTTTGGTACCTTAAATTTGCTTGGCTCTTAACATGATAACAATTTTATTTGCTACCTCTCTCTGTATTGGAGTTAATCTCAACTTTTGTCTTGATGTCAGTTTTAAAATGTATTTTAATTAATCTCTTTTTGATTTCTGTAGAGTGAGTTACAGGCAATATAGGCTGATGACAACGTTCATTGCCTACTGTAGGGGAATTGCAGAAGCAAAAGAGGGAATCATGGCATATCACTTTCCTTGGTTTTCTTTTGTTTTCTTAAGTTGTATGCACACTTTAGCATATGGAACTATGAATTGTTTGGATCAGGTTACCTAAGAATTCTGGGTCAAACTAAGCTTCTTTTACATGCCTTCTGACTGATCAACAAACATGCTTATCTGCTTTGTTTTGTCATCATTTGTAAATCCTGTTAATTGTAAATCAAATACAAGGTTTTTTTTTTCCACAAAGCGTTTTCCTTGAATTTTTAATGTTTCTTCTTAATTCTTTTTTAAAAATAGATCTTTGAGTTGGCTTTTCAATAAGATTCCTCTGTAACTGATTGTATATTAGGTCACAAGTTGATGCCTCAGAAAAATGTCCTCTAGTTATTGAGAAGTTGGGGAAGAGCTTCAAAGTGGCAAAGCAGAGTCTTCAAAAAGATATGGCACCTCAAATCCTTGAGTAGTTGGTTTAAGAGGGAGCTCAGTTGCATCCCAAAATACTTCTTCAAATGGTGAAGTGGCAACAGCAATATTCAATGTGCTGAATCATTAATGTGTGTGTGTCTTCTCCAAATCATCAGTCATGTTAGCATATAAGCTTTTTGTGGTAAATTCCAGCAAAAGTTGTAAGATTTTGGCTCAATATTTTCTGCTTACGTCTTGCATCATTTAACACAGTTAAACCAGAACTCTGCACAAACTCTGCAATCCCAAAACTTTCCCAGGATTTCAAAGGGGTCAGATAATATCTCTTATGTTCAGCCCAAAGAATGGCTGAATTCTGAAATCCCTTATTCCAGGCAGTGACTGAAAGTAGGTTATATTTGGAAAACTAAATCCATCATTCTCATTAGGCAATTGTAATTTACACAAGGAAAAGCTCACAGGAAGTTGGTGCTGATACTGAGTACGCTTTTTAAAGTTACATATTTCACACCTGTGAAGAATTGAAAACCACGATTCAAAGCAGCAGCGGCAGCCCACAAACTGATATAAAATTTCTGATTATTACTTACAACGAAAGGAATCCTTTTCTAAACTAAAAAAGAGGAAGGGAAGATTGAGAGAGAAACAAACATCTCTTCTTCTTTGCATCCTCCCTGCTTTGAGTTTGTTGGTAGCCCACAAGACAGTGCATTGTAATGGAGCAATATATTTGCTTTGTCCACTGATGGAAAAAGGAAGGCAGAACTCTTGCATGAGACAGACAATTTGGCTTCAAAATGATGAGGGATTTGTAGTACTGAGGCCATCGTGGAACAAGCTGCTTCTGCTTTTTAATAGCAAAATAAACAGGAAAGGAAGGGACAAGCTTTCTTTCAGACGTTTGAGGAAGCATCACAACTGCTCAGACGAGGGGTCTAGCAATCCTATTTTTATTGATCAGATTATGAAACCCAATTAAATGATCCAGATTGGGGGTTTGAGGGGAAATGGATGCAAAGAGTTTGGGATAATAAGTTCCAATTTTAGGCTATCAACATTATTTTGGATCAAAATGCTGATAGCCTAAAATGAGCTGGTTAGTGCTCCAGTTTTAAAATGCTGTTTTTAAAGTGATGTTTGACCTAAAATTATGAAGTATACCTGAAGAAACAGAAATAAATAACTCTTCTTTACTTTTCATTCTTATCAGTCTTGCCTACTAAAATATATAGTGATTAAAGATTTAAAATAAAAGAGTTAAGGGTAGCCTTAAAAATCTCAACAGAGTTTAACAGAATTAAATGATTCAACTAACATTCTATACAATCTGTGGGATGAATTGCTTTTTGAATCAGAAAAGTGTAGTTTTTTAAAAAAAAATCTTTAAAGTATTTATCAGAAGACAGGGAAAAAAATGATTCATTGGTTGGGTAGAGCACAATAATAGCTCCTTTTTCAAGTTTTCTATAGCCTGGTTTTGAAGAGGAAAAATACCACCAAGTCACATGCTGTGTTTCTAAAATCGCCTTTTCGCTCTTCTAATTCTGAACAATGTTTGGGGCTAATTTAATTCTCTTCAAAATTGAACGTTGAGTGAAATGGTTATTTTCCCCCTCCCCTTTTAATCCTGCGTGTTACAAGAAAGAAATGAAAGGGGGGAAGTATCCCTTTGATACGCTTAATCTTTTCTATCCTGTAGCTTGGACCTATTCAGCGCGAGATCACACTTGCTGGTTACATGGCCTGAGTGCCAGTCCCCGAGATATTAAAAAATATGTTTGCTGCAGCTGAGCCTAGGTTTGCGATGGCCCTGCCAATTGTAAAGCTGCCGCAAGGGTTTTCTCGGAACCTTATTCTAATGGGTCTTGATCAGTTTCATTGTTTTCCCCCTGCTGTTCTATTCTGCTCTGCTTCGCACCTTTATAATTCTGTAAAAACCTGCTTAAAACTGCATTCTCATTTTCAAGCAAATCTCATGAACAAGACCGCCTCCCATCATAGGTGGGGCAATGTTCGGTGTAGGAGGGAGAAAAGACCAGTTCAATTGGTGCTTTGTTTTGTTTTGTTTTGTTTTTTAAGACATGAACATGGAATTGTATTACAATGAGCAGGGTGAAATATCCCAATCACTTTGTCTTTCAAGGCAAATAGGTTTAAAATGTCGGCGAGAAATTACTGATTTAAGGTGGGCTTCCTTAATACCCTTGGAGGACAATCCAATATTTTTGGTGTTTTCCAAGACCTTGAAAATAAAATAATCCAGGAGAAGGAGGTTATTGACAGAAATAAGCATCAAGATCAATATGGAACCAGGGAATCCACTTGCATTGATCAGATTGATCTTGTCCCAGTTTGTCTACCCCACCTACCCTGCTGAAGTATGCATGTAGGCAATCATGCTGATTACAATGAGCTAAGCAGAGTCATAGAACTTGAATGGGATATCATCAGAAAATTAAAAAAGCAAAATAATAGAAGAAGACAATGGCGAACTACTTCCATACTTGAAGGTACCCATGCAATTGCTAGGAGTCAAGATCAAGGGTGCCTTCTCCCCACCACACCACACCACACCACACCAATTTCTTATTGTTGAGGATATAGCAGGCTAATTTGATTGATACACCTGGGACAAGTCCTTTTGAAATCTAATATCACATGTGGGTATTTGGGGAAAAGATTGGTGCTTTTTTTCTTTAAACATGTACATATTTTAGGATATAATGTAGTTTTCATCAGTTTCTCTGTGGCAGGAAATTGTTTTGTGAATTTAACTCTGTCACCAAAAGAATTTTAAGAGCCACCAAAACGGGAGTAGAGGAGTGCAAATGGCCACTTCTGATATAAGCTTTGAATGGGGACTAAGAGGGGAGCTGTCAGGGTCCTTGGTTATCTTTAAGGAGCATAGCCATGGAAAGCCATGAACCAATTTGCTGGATGGTGCAGTGCACTGAGCCAAGGTGGAATGGGTGGTTCTTCTGTCTCCTCCAGTAACCAATTTCCTCCAGCATAATGTCTGCAAACATGAGTTTATTAGTTGCTTCCTCTTATGTTAGCAAATAAAGTTGTGGCCTTTCTCTGCAATTAACCATTTTATGTCCTCATTCGGGAATGCACAGAAAGTTGATATGAAATCACACAGGAAGAATGGACAGAGTTCGGGCCATGCTGCAACCCTCTAGATGCCAAATGTTTCTCCATTGGAAGCCACCAAAACCAATGAGAATTTTCCAGCCATAACGGCCCAAGTTTGAGGGTCAGGTACAAGCAGTTACAAGTGGTTGTAACGAAGATATTTCAACCCTTGTTCTTGTTGGTTCCAGATTTTCTTTCAAATGCTATCTCATAGGGACCCCTAATGGTCAGGCTGCAAGATTCATGGACTTTCTGCATGTCCACCATAAAATATGCTGCTTCTTAGAAATCTGTTTTAGATGATAAAAATAACTGTTTTGTTTTCCTTAGATTTTATTCCTCACTGCTGTCTATTTGGCTTGCATTTCCAAAGGTCAGTAATCCTACTCTGTTATATTTGGCAAGTCAAGGGCTATGGTTGAATCCTCCATTCTCTCTAAAGCTTTTATCTCAGTGTTACAGAAATGACTGCTTAATAGTGACAAGCGACTGTGTACTGACCCTCTCTTCTGCATTTAACAGGAAGTGCATTCGCCTGTGATTCTTCTCTCTGTTTAGTGAGTTCCATGCTTTGTTCTAATGAGTAGATTAGATGTAGTAGTGTCCAATCATTATTAACTGCTATTGCAGCCTTCTACCAAGGTTGTAGCTTTATGTATACAAAAGAATAATAGCCTTGCAAAGCTATGAATGAAACATTATGAGCACTTCACCTTTCTGAGACTCATTGAAATTAATGGAAATGGAAAGATATTGGCTGTTGGAAGATGGGTTTGCAGGATTTGTAGCTTCTATGTGGAATATTTCACTGTATTTCAGAAGTGTTAATAAAAAGAGAAGTAAGCCTGCTTGCTGTGATTAGAGAACAGGCACCCATTGGTTTTTTGTTTATGTGTGTTATTTGTGCAAAAACAAAACGCATCAACATGTTCAGTGTTTAGCTCTGTTTCTATTTGCAGAAAGCAAATGATATAGCAGGTAAACCTTAGATCACACCTGATTTACCTAATTTGATTTCATTGTTGGGTTTTCCAGAAACACCCCCACCCAGTGACAGAATACAGCCATATTTTATATGCAAAAGGCTTTCAGTTATGTCCTTGGCTGCTCCAGGTAGTGCATGGGAAAGTGCTATCTGAAAATGTGGAGCATCACCATCAGTTGTCTACACCAGGGGATGGCCCATTTGTCACAGATTGACATGCATTTGCTTGTGTGGGGTTGGTCCTCTGAGAAGGACTGCTGTGGCAGAACTGTAACCCAAAGTAAGTGGGGATGACCAAGCAAAAAGAACCTTTCAAAATGCAGGATTAAAAAAGAACAAAAAACTTTCCTCCCTTCATACATTTCATATAACAATAAAATACACAGTTCAGCAGTTAATTGGAAGTTTATTGAATGAACTTCACTCAGAAGGATTCTGGGGTTGTACAGAACATTGTGCTGACAATTTTTAGAGTCAATGGACCAATGATCTGGTTCAATACAAGGCAGATTTCTATGTTCCTGAGATCTGAATCCAGGTGTAAATGTGGATCTACTAAAAAAAAGTATCCATGGTTTGGTTTTCCATATTTATCATCATTATAAACTCACATCATCCCTTTCTACATTGTTTCTCCCTCTGCTCTACCTCAAAGGTTGCTGTTACTGGAAAGCTCAAAAGATGTCATTGATAAATACTCTGTCGCCTCTGTTTCCCTGATCGTGAACAGTTACTGAAGAGCGAGAATACATTTGCCCATTGTAGATGTACATTTGTCAAAATTGGGCTTCATCTGAATGAGGAAAGTCAAATACTTATCCGCACGATCCATATCTTAGAAAAGCAGAAAGAAAATCTAAAGGAATTCTAGTTGAACAATATCAGATAAATGAGAGAGGATCGGTTTCAATTTAAAAGTGACCTAAGAGTCTGGATAAAAGGAGGAAAACAAAAACTATGATAATGAATATGTGGGCTCTGTGTATATAACAACTTGCCCAGGGAGTGACTGAAAAAACACAGATGTTTTAAAGTGATTCTTCTGAGATTAAAATTGCCGGGAAGCTGCACGTAAAGCCCTTTATGCAGTTTGTAATTAGGTCTGAACATCGCACATACAGTTTGGTGTTTTGTCCACTGAGAATTATGAGTAGTTCTCAGACTTCTTTCCTGGGAGGAATCACCCACAGTCCGTTCTTTGTTTAAGCACCTACCTGGCTGCCACCCTTGTTGACCCGGACATTTTCTGTTGTTAGATCCTTGTAACCTTGTGACTTTATCATCTAATTGCTTGAAAGAAGAGAAAGGCTGGGAATGCTGCTGCTTTTTGCCACACAAAAATAAAACAAGCAAACTGCTGAACGTGGGTTTATTTTCTACGGCAACCCAGGGAAGGAGGACAATTATTTGAAACATCTGTGATGCGCCTTTCGATTAGGATGAGAAAATGGGTACCGTTGCAGCAATGAAAAGGCTATGATGATTTATAATGGCTTCCCTAGCTGGCCCCCCTCCCCCCCCCCCCAGTGTCAGACTACAGCTTCCAACTTCGCAGAAGGCTGATATCCATTATCTCTCCGTCACTCTGTCCTGTATGTCATTATCCTGCCTGGTAATAATGCAGATACAGAGAGGTCACTTTATGGAACAACTGGAAGGAATCTGCCTACGTCCAAGGTGACATGCCGTAAAGGTTTATTGCCTTTAAAATATTATTTGGGGAAAAAAATCTGGGCTGAAGCTATAGGTGGCAAGCTGTGTGCTTGCCAGAAGACAAAGCGGAGAATGAGATGAAGCTGTTTAGGCGTGTGATGACCTGGGTGGGGGACGGCGGAGTAAGGGTAGTATTTCCAATATTTCCGAACCGAAGCAGAAGTTAAGCTGGGCGCAGTGGCTCCTTTGTTGTGCCTCTAGGCCGCATCTAGGGTACCCATTTCAATAATTACTCTTAGCATCCTTTTCAATCTCTTTACAAAAACAAACTTTTACCAGTCAGCTTTCAAATATATTCCTTTTTCTTTTTGCTTCGATGTCATTTCTTTCGGATCATAGAAAGCAATGGAACAAGAGTTTTCCTTGAAAGATTATCAGGTTTTACGGGCACTACAAATTATATAGAGATTATTTATTTATATTACACACACACACACACACACACACACACAGAAACACGTGTGTGTGTGTCAGAGTGAAGAAGAAAATTACAAGCAATAGTTCATCATTTATAAATCCGCATGTCTCTCCTGTTTCTAAATTCTATTTTGAACAGGAAAGAAACAAGACACTGTTACGGGTGGGAGCAACACAACATTTATTGATGACGAGACTCTCACTGGGTCATTCAGGGAGAAGCTTTATTTGCGCAAAGGTTCAGTTAGGACTCGCAGGTCCCTGCAAAGAACTGAACCCCGAAAAGGAGTTCAGCAAGCCTTTTTATCATTACAAGAGCCGTTTCTCCCCAATCCCCCCTCAGTGCCCTCCCCATGCCTTCCGTACTCCAAATTTGGTCAATTGCTGGTAGCTAAACCACAAGTCCTTGTCTTCACTGGTTGTACCTTGTTTTGGGTACATTTCGGCCTTGCTGTCTAGAGCATTGCTATCTGAGGAGGGAGGGAGATAAGAGCACTCAGCATCAGCAGAAAGGAAAGTTACAGAGAGTTACATTTAAAATGTAAAACTTCACAAAATACAAGTTTCATACAAAATATAGGATATAACAAAAGACTTCTTCTCATATTTGCTTCCGAGACTTATCACTGCAAAGCCTCTAGCTAAAAAAACACTTCCAGAGAAGAGGTTCACTACTTGGTTACTAGTGAGGACTACATAACCCAAAAATGTAGGATAGGACTACATAACCCAAAAATGTAGGATAAAGATCAGAATGAAGTTACAAATAATTTTCCATTTGTATCCTGCCACCTCAACACAATTAAAAGTATTCTAGGGCAGTGTTCCTGAACCTCAGCAACTTTGAGATGTTTCACTTAAATTCCTGGCTGGGGAATTCTGAGAGTTGAAGCCCACACATCTTAAAGTGGCTGAGGTTGAGAAAGCTGCTCTCGGTATGTAAGGAGCTGGACAATCTCCTTTATTCCTACTCTGCTGGGCTTTTCGTTGGAGGTTAAGTGATTGCCACCTTCTCAATTCACAGAGGTAGGGAGGCTAGCTGAGCACTTCCGTCTTCAAAATGCCAACTATTCCAAGAGGTTGAAGAAATTGTTGGCTATGCTATTGGCATCGTTTTGCAGGTTGATCAGCTGCTATGACTGAGGTTTTCTATTCTCAGTCTCAGAAGCATTTTTAAGTCATTTTCTCATATTTATCTTAGAGATATATGCGGTTTTGTTTTGTTTTTTCATGTATGTGTACTTGCTATGCATTTTTTTCTGTTAACTACTTTAGTCTTCAGTACATTCGTGCTGAGATTAGTTGACAGATGATAGATAGATAGATAGATAGATAGATAGATAGATAGATAGATAGATGATAGATAGATAGATAGATATAGATAGATAGATAGATCTGCAAATCATTTGAGGACATGACATCATTTGCATACAACAGTACATGTACATTAATGTCCCCAAACAACACATCTCTAACGTACCATAAGCATCCCTTATACGATTATCCATAAATACATTTAAAAATGAAGGAGAGATCAAATAACTTTACTTGCTCATGGTTCACTGTTGATTCATTCTCGTGCATGATTTACTTCCATCGTGTGCCACTCTTATCACATTCAGTAACCAATCTTCAAGTCTATATTCATACAAAATATTCCACAACTCAAGCCTTTATCAGGTACTTTCTCTAAATCAACAAACTTGCCATAATTTTTCATTTCTACAACCTGTTGAACAGTAAAAATATCTGCCTCCTGCATATGCATTCTTTCTACCCAGGATCAGCTTTAGGAACTCTTTGCATCAGGCAAGAGGCGGCACCATCAGTTAATGTGGCCTAGGGGCACCATATACCCCAAGGCCAGCACCGTTGCTGCTTTTCCTGTTATGTGAGGCAGTGTTTCTCAACCTTGGCAACTCTAAGATGTGTGGACTTCAACTCCCAGAATTCCCCAGCCAGCATGGAACATTCTTTCAATTGTCGGGCATGGATGCAGTCTTCACACAGACATGAAACAAGTACCACAGCCACTCCATAAACCAATCACAGCCATATTTTCATATTTCTCCAGTTAAGCCATCAATATCTCCAGCCTTAATACTTTTCAACATTCTAACAGCATTAGACATTAGTATTTAAAGCATCTGTTTCAGCACTAATCTGACATATCACTATCATTCCCATACAATCTTCCAGCACTCTAATTTCTTCTCAAATAATTTCATCTCTATATTTTTCATTCCACTCATTAGCCCTTTTTACCCCTGCCCAAATTTATTATTTCCAACAAAATAGCTTTACATTTTCTCTGCCTCTTTTAACTGTTCTTTGCACTCTTGACTACATTTTTTAATCTTATCTTTTTCTCTCTATCCATGGATCTTTCTCTCATCCTAATTTTTCACAATGATCCTTCTCTTATGTACTTTTTTCTTCATCCACAGTACTATCATTTAATCAAGTATTTTTTTCATACTTCTGTTAGAAGATTGGGACATGTACACATTTTATACATTTATACATTTATTTTTACCTGATTTATTTATTTATTTATTTTGTCTGCGCTCAGTCATTACTGACCCTGCAGTGACTGCCTGGACAAATCCTTGCAGTTTTCAAGGCAATTGTTTTTCGGAAGTGGTTTGCCAGAGCCTCCTTCCTAGAGCAGAGCCCAGCTGGCGAGCGCAGGAGGCGGGGTTTCCGTTGCTTCGCACCCTTTTCGGGCGAGCGTGGTTTCACGCTTACTGGCAACTGGTCCCGTCTCTCTGTGCAAGGCGCTGCCAGCATTTTTCCTCCCACCGGAGTGAGAGTCCCCATTTATCTACTCACGTGAGTTTTCGACCTGTTGGGTTGACAGGAGCTTGGGGGGGGGGAAACAGGAGCTCACCCTGTTAACGTGAAGGCTGGACTCGAACCGCCGAAGCGTCAGCCATTTCTGGCCGGCAACTTTCAGCGTCATTAAGCTGCTGCGCCACCGCGTCCCCTCGATTTATTTTTACCTGCTTGTATAACCTGAAGTAAATGCAGGCCCAGCAATATGCCAATTGTATGGTTGACCTTACAGTGACTGGCCTCATTTTAGATTATCAAAAGATTGCATTCTTGAGGATGTGACCCTCAACACTTCTTAATGTCTCAAGGATGCGTTAATTGCTCTCATGGCTTGTCTGGTTTGTCTTTTCCTGACTAGAAGACAATTCATGTAAGCAGATAAGCTATCTTGACCTGATAGTCTTTTCCTGTTCAAATGACCCCTCACAAAGTAAGATAAGCGGTCCTGACCTCGTTTCTTAGGGATGTAAATCAGGACAGCACCTGGTGGACAATCAGAGTGATAAAGGATAGTTTACATATGGCTGTTAACACTCAAGGTGATAGAAATTAGTTTACATACAGAAAGGAAGAACCTTAATCAGCATCTGAGAAAAGGGTCCTGGGTAAGGGGAGGAGTATGGATCAAGGTAGCTGGCTTTGATTGGATCAGAAAGATCATGACATTTTAACATGGATGTGAATGTAAGGAAAGGTATATAATGTACTGCATGGAGGGGGTCCAGCGCGGCCGCCCACCTAACTGCATGCTGTCGTTGTTTCTGCTCTTGGGTGAAGAATAAACATCCTAACTTCATGCAATTCGTCAGTGTCTTTACTCCCGGCTCAGAAACGAACCTAGTAAGATAAACCTTTCTTCCAACATTTCACATTAAATTACACATATTTACACATAACTGTGGCAGTCTGTAATACAGTTCCCTTCATTCTGTTCCAAGCAGCTCTTTTCTTATATCCAATATTCTATTCATTCTGTAGGAATATTCATATAATTTTAATAGTTTCTTATAGAGGATTTATAATTTCTATTCTACTTTCTTTCTCTCTCATGTATGTTTTCCCCAAATCTACTCTTGATGGTATCAAATACTGATTTGTCCTACATTCAGAACCTCTCATCACTCTTGCATTCTTTATTACTCTTTTAGTCTTCCATCATAAAAAAATCAGATCAATCATGCTTCTTTGTTCATTTCTTTTCCATGTATATGTATGAATAGGCTTATGCTTAAACTATATACTGTATTCAAAACAAGCAGACTTGTTTTTAAATCAATGGTTACCATACAATCCTATTGTCATTCATTCTTGGCCTCCAAATGGCCCAGTCACTTTTTCTGTATTCACTCATCTCATTCCACTCATCCATTTATGCCACTTAACAAGTATATCACGTTACATTCATAAAACTCCACAATTTTTTCCACAATTCATACCAAGATTCTTCCATTATCTCATTTGCTGGAGCATAACATGCAAGTATTGCCAACTTTTGTATTTCTGCTTTTGTATGCACCCAATCTTGATTACAGCAATTCATACTTTCTGGCATACATTTAAGTACTTTCATTCATAATTAAATCTACACCTTCACTTCCTTGCATGTATTCATCAACTCCATTTCACAAGACCTCCACCTTTGTCAAGTCTACTATATCTTTCCCCTTTCTCTTACTTTCACAAACAATAAACCTTTCCTTCCTTCCATTAATCCATATTTTTCACTTTATATTCCTCTTACATTTTAGTCATGGTCATGGTTACCAAATGAGTCCTTATTTATTGAGCTGTGCCAACAACTAACTAAAAAATCAAATCCAACTTACACAACTTAACAATTAAGAGACTGAGGGGAACTTAATCTGGATGATAAAGACTGTGAAAGTGAAAACAATTTTGGAGAATAGTTTTGAGTCTGAGAAGAGAAAATCAATACATATTTTTTAAACTCAATATTCAGTTAATATTTTTCTAACAAGGCAATTCAGATTTTCTAATTTAATTACATAATCAGGTAATATGAACAAAGATTAGCTCCATTTTCTTCGCTTCTTCTGGAAAAAGAAGTGTTTCATTCCTGGGAAGGGAAGAATAAGTGGGAAAAGGACAGGGTGAGTGATTTGGAGATGGCCTTGACATCCCTAAGTAAGACACTGTTAAAATGTAGCAAGAAGAAGAAGGAGGAGAAGGAGGAGGTGGAAGAGGAGGAGGAAAAGGAGCCAAATTATTAGATTTCTTGGTGGAAAAAAAACCCAAACCCTTCTATATTCCTTAAAAGAACTGAGAAGGTTATCTCTCTTGAGTCATTCTTCATTTCTTAGATTGCAAGAATACATAGATAAGCATTTCTCCCACAGAAGAGGCAAATTTTTATGGAGGACAAAGATTCCAAAGAGACTAAGGTCTCAAACCATTTAGAAAGATGAAGGTCAAAGCCAGGTCCTATCCTGACTGGTTTGCTTGATAAAGAATCAGAGTACTTGCTCTAATCTCCTGTTTCCTCTGAGAATTATAATAGCTCTTTCTCAAGTTTCTGGACAGGTTTCAACTTTAAGAAAAGGTACTGCACTTACTGTAAACCAGCCTGGAAAGAACCATGGTGGGAATGTCTAATGTTAAGGCTTGATTTCTGGCAAAGGTAACAAATGGAGGTGGCAAATGAAATCTAGAAGAACTGCTGAATTAGAACTTTTCTAAAGCAATAGACCTGCAGTATTAAGGAATTCAATTCATGTTGTGTATAATGTTGGAATCCCTCATTATAGGCTGTTTAGGTTGTTGTTGTTTTTTCCCCCTTTCAGCTGCAAAAGATTAATCTAAGATGAAACATGCTAATCTTTACAATTAGCTATACGGCTCTGCTTCTCAACAAATGTTAGTTGAAGTGTTCATGATTAAGATCTCTTTGCCGCAAACAGTATTTATTGCAGTACAGCTGTAAGAAACATACAATCTGATGATTGAAATGTAGGAATGCTCTATTAAGTACACAATCATTTCTGGCAGAGCTTTAATCTGCTTTCTAATGAAATGTTGATATCCAGAGATGGGGGACATGGGTTTTCATTCAAAATATTATTAGCCAGAATTCAATTCAGAATCTTTGTGATAATGTAAGTTGATGTCCTGTCTAATGCAAACCATTGATGGGTAGTATAAGAAACCGTAATTACAGGACAAACCAATAGAGCCAATGTAGAACTGTGGTTAAGGTCTTGAACTAGGGCCAGGAAGACCTAGGTTCAAGTTCACCCTCAGTTATGGGCAACATTGGGCCAGTCACTCTCTCAGATCTATCTATCTCACGGTTTGATGTTGTGAGGAAAAATTGGAAGATAGAGTACATACTACCACCTTGAGCTTCTGAAGGAAAGGATATATAGATAAATAATAAATAATAATACAGAGTTGCTTACCATTATCAGTTTTAGTCCTCCATGATTTAACTTTCCTCATTTCTCAATAGAAATTATCTTTCAAGATAGCCATGCATGTTTCTGTCCAAAGCCTGTCCAGAAACCAAATTAATTGCAAAATTATACCATAATACATGTCACAAAACATCTTGTTCTCATTGATTGATGTACACATATTTTCAGGCCAATGATTGTGGTAAATGTCTAATAAATGGATGGTTGATCTCTCCCACTGGTGAAATTGGGTTGTGACCATAGCTTCCCACATGCCAGAGCCACATGTCATTGAATGAGCAAAGTCAGCATTTACAGTACTTTGCCAAGGGAGTTCAGTGGGAGGAACAGAATGAAATGATTCGAGAATGTTCTGATGGATTGTGTGCTGAGCTACGAAGGGTGAAAAGGTCACTTTATGAATAACTGTTGGCTGCAAGGAATGTGTCCTGTCGATTGGCCATTATGGATGAGCAACCAGAGATTTTATGAGAAATACAAGATGGCCAGGTTCTAGAAAGCAAGCCCACTAAGGGAACAGGAGAACCTTAACAGGACATTGCCAGGAGAGTTCAACAGGGGAGTTGGTGTCAGGAAAGCAAAAGTTCACAATGAGCCTGGCAGACTGCAAAAAACGCTAAGAGTAACAAAAAGGGTTTGTTTAGATTTTTTTTCAAAATAAAATTAATACAGCAAAATGATGAAGGCAGAGTAGTTCATTCCTATTTTGATTTGAATACAAAAGCATGTACTCCAACAGGATATTGTGGTAGATTGAAACTTGTGACTGATAGAAACATGGTCAGGGGATACCTCTTTGCTTTAAATTCCAAGATCAGTTGAATTTCATCCAAGGGTATTGAAAGAACCAACTGCTGATCTGGCTGTACCCTTCTCTGAGAAATCCTGGGGAAGTGAAGTGTCAGATAACCAGAGGAGATGCAATTTCCTTATCTTCAAAAAGGGGGAAATGAAAGATTCAGCAAAGTACAGTCTGAACATTCTGGAGTAAATTATAAAGATACCAGATTATGTTGTTGTTGTTGTTCAGTCGTTAAGTCGTGTCCGACACTTTGTGACCCCATGAACCATATTGCGCCAGGCCTTCCTATCTTTCACTGCCTCCCTGAGTTTGCTCAATTTCATGCTCATTGCTTCAGTGATGCTATCTAGCCATCTCATCCTCTGCCGTCCTCTTCTCCTTTTGCCTTCCATCGTTCCCAGCATCAGGGTCTTTTCCAAAGAGTCCTCTCTTCGCATTAGGTGACCAAAGTATCTGAGCTTGAGCTTCATTATCAATCCTTCCAATGAGCAATCAGAGTTGATTTCCTTTAAGATTGACTGGTTTGACCTCCTAGCAGTCCAGGGGACTCTTAAGAGTCTTCTCCAGCACCACAGTTCAAAGGCATCAATTCTTCGGCGTTCAGCCTTCTTTATGGTCCAGCTCTCACAGCCATACATTACTACTGGAAAAACCATAGCTTTGACTATGCGGATCTTTGTCGGCAAGGTGACGTCTCTGCTTTTTAATATGCTATCTAGGTTTGCCATAGCTTTCCTCCCAAGGAGCAAGCGTCTTTTAATTTCATGGCTGCAGTCTCCGTCTGCAGTGATCTTGGAGCCCAAATAAATGAAGTCTGTTACTGCTTCCATTTCTACCCCTTCTATTTGCCAGGGATTGATGGGTCCAGATGCCATGATCTTAGTTTTTTTAATGTTGAGTTTCAAGCCAGCTTTCGCACTCTCCTTTTTCACCCTCATCAAGAGGCTCTTTAGTTCTTCTTCACTTTCTGCCATTAGGGTGGTATCGTCTGCATATCTGAGGTTCTTGATGTTTCTCCCTGCAATCTTAATTCCGGCTTGTGATTCTTCCAGCCTGGCATTCCTCATGATGTACTCTGCATATAGGTTAAATAAGCAGGGGGACAGTATACAGCCTTGTCGTACTCCTTTCCCTATTTTGAACCAATCGGTTGTTCCATGACCGGTTCTAACTGTTGCTTCTTGGCCCGCATACAGATTTCTCAGGAGACAGGTAAGGTGGTCTGGTATCCCCATCTCTTTCAGAATTTGCCACAGTTTGTTGTGATCCACACAATCAAAGGCTTTTGCATAGTCAATGAAGCAGAAGTAGATGCTTTTCTGGAACTCTCGTGCTTTCTCCGTGATCCAGCGAATGTTGGCAATTTTTATCTCTAGTTCCTCTGCCTCTTTGAAACCCAGCTTGTACATCTGGTAGTTCTCAGTTCACGTACTGCTGAAGCCTAGCTTGTAGGATTTTGAGCATAACCTTGCTAGCATGTGAAATGAGTGCAATTGTGCGATAGTTTGAGCATTCTTTGGCATTGCCCTTCTTTGGAATTGGAACGTAAACTGACCTTTTCCAATCCCGTGGCCACTGTTGCGTTTTCCAAACTTGCTGGCATATTGAGTGCAGCACTTTAACAGCATCGTCTTTTAGTATTTTAAATAACTCAGCTGGAATACTGTCATCTCCACTAGCTTTGTTGTTAGCAATGCTTCCTAAGGCCCACTTGACTTCACTCTCTAGGATGTCTGGCTCAGGGTCAGTGACCACACCAGCATGGACATCAGGGACATTAAGATCTTTCTTGTATAGTTCTTCTGTGTATTCTTGCCACCTCTTCTTAATCTCTTCTGCTTCTGTAAGGTCCCTGCCTTTTTTGTCCTTTATCATGCCCATCTTTGCACTAAATGTTCCTTTGATATCTCCAATTTTCTTGAAGAGATTTCTAGTCTTCCCTATTCTATTGTTTTCTTCAATTTCTTTGCATTGTTCATTTAAGAAGGCCTTCTTATCTCTCCTTGCTATTCTCTGGAAATCTGCATTCAGTTGCTTATATCTTTCCCTTTCACCCTTGCTTTTCGCATTCCTTCTTTCCACAGCTATTTGTAAAGCCTCATCAGACAGCCATTTTGCTTTCTTGCATTTCTTTTTCTTTGGGATGGTTTTAGTTGCTGCCTCTTGTACAATGTTACAGACCTCCGTCCATAGTTCTTCAGGCACTCTGTCTACCAAATCTAATCCTCTAAATCTATTCATCACCTTCACTGTGTACTCACATGGAATATGATCTAAGTCATACTTGAGTGGTCTAGTGGTTTTCCCTACATTCTTCAATTTAAGCCTAAATTTTGCAGTAAGAAGCTCATGATCTGAGCCACAGTCAGCTCCTCGTCTTGTTTTTGCTGTCTGTATAGAGCTTCTCCATCTTTGGCTGCAAAGTATGTAATCAATCTGGTTTCGGTATTGACCATCTGGTGATGTCCATGTGTAGAGTCGTCTCTTGTGTTGTTGGAAAAGAGTGTTTGCTATGACTAGCTTGTTCTTTTGACAGAACTCTATTAGCCTTTGCCCTGCTTCATTTTGTACTCCAAGGCCAAACTTGCCTGTTATTCCGATTACTCCTTGACTTCCTACTTTAGCATTCCAATCCCCTATGATGAAAAGGACATCTTTTTTTGGTGCTAGTTCTAGAAGGTGTTGTAGGTCTTCATAGAACCGGTCAACTTCAGCTTCTTCGGCATCAGTGGTTGGGGCATAGACTTGGATTACCGTGATGTTGAATGGTTTTCCTTGGATATGCACTGAGATCATTCTGTCATTTTTGAGGTTGTACCCCATTACTGCCTTTCCCACTCTCTTATTGACTATGAGTGCAACTCCATTTCTTCTAAGGGTTTCTTGCCCACAGTAGTAGATATAATGGTCACCTGAATTAAATTCACCCATTCCCATCCATTTCAATTCGCTGATTCCCAAGATGTCGACGTTCAATCTTGTCATCTCATGTTTGACCACATCCAGCTTGCCTTGGTTCATGGATCTTACATTCCACGTACCTATACAATATTGTTCTTTACAGCATCGGACCTTCTTTTCGCTTCCAGATACATCCGCACCTGAACGTCCTTTCGGCTTTGGCCCAGCCGCTTCACTCTTTCTGGAGCTACTTGGAATTGCCCTCTGCTCTTCCCCAGTAGCATATTGGACACCTTCCGACCTGAGGGGCTCATCTTCCGGCGTCATATCTTTTAGCCTTTTAACATTGTCCATGGGGTTTTCTTGGCAAGGATACTGGAGTGGGTTGCCATTTCCTTCTCCAGTGGACCACATTTTGTCAGAACTCTCTGTCATGACCTGTCCGTCTTGGGTGGCCCTGCACGGTATAGCTCATGGCTTCACTGAGTTACACAAGCCCCTTCGCCACGACAAGGCAGTGATCCATGAAGGGGTGGCATATAATTAACTGTGTTTAATTTCAGCCATTGTTAGATCCAAAATATCTTCCATTTGCCCACAGAGGAAGACCAATCACTCCAATATTAAGAGAAGATAAAGTATTGCTGAAACAATACCTAGGAAACACCTTGAAAGTTGAAGAGATAATTCCAGTTGTAATAAGACTTACAGAGAGTGCCACATATTAATCCAATTCAGAAAAAATAATCCATATTTATAAACTATTTTTCAAAAATTTCTACTACACACGATCAAAGGCCTTTTGTGCAGCTGAAACAAGACTTCTTTCCTAAATTCAAATCTTCTGAAAGTACATCCAGAATGTTGATCTAATCTAATATTATTAGATGCTTAGCAATCTTTTATAAAACCAGATTGTGCAGAATGGACCATTGAAGATAATATCGTATGTAATCTATGTGTCAAGGTCACGGCCAATATTTTTGCATCAACATTTAACTATCAGGAGACTCTTTACAGGCCTTCAAAAGATGCCTGACTGAAGGATTTTGGGAAAAAAAATTATTTAAAAAGGGATAGTTATAGGCTTCCAATAATATTGGGGTAAAGAACATGATTATTTCTTTATTTCTTTATTTAAATTTATTGGATACCCATCTCCGATGGACTCAATATATGTCTTATGCAGATCAGTACAACAAGCCTCTGAACCAGGAGCTTTTTGTTTTTCCATAGATGTAATGTTATGTATTATTTCTTAAAGAGATAAATGTGCATCTAACTATGTAGCTTGATCATTGAGGAATCTTGGGGGAGCCTCATTAGATTTAAAAAAAAAAAAATTCTTTGCTTGCATTTGATTCAGTACAGATGTCCTCACTTAACAACTGCCCTGTTTAGCAACAGTTCAAAGTTACAACGGTGCTGAAAAAGTAACTTTACGACTGTTCCTTGCACTTACGACCATTGTAGTGCCCACGTGGTCACATGATCAAAATTTGAGCATTTCACAACCAGCTTCCGACAAGCAGAGTCAATGGAGAAGCTGGCAGGTTGCAGACACATGATATCTCTCTTAATGATTGTGGGTGATTCACTTAATGACTGTGGCAGAAGTGAGGTTGTAAGTCCATTGGAGTCACGTGATATCTCACTTAATTACCATGTTGCTTAGCAATGGAGTTGCCGGTCCCAATTGTGGTAGTTAGGTGAGGACTACCTGTATTATACATGGGCAATAAAAATAAAAATACTACAGTATGATAGGCTATAGCAGTGTTTCTCAACCTGAACAATTTTAAGATGTGTGGACTTCAACTCCCAGAATTCCCTTTCCTGCAATAGTCCTTATATTGCATTCATAGATTCATTCATTTGATGCTGGCAATACAGTATATCCTTATTGCAAAGGATTTAAAATTTGCCATGTATCCACAATTTAAAGTCTGACAGATAAGCTTGCAATACTTTCCATGTCTTAGAACCAGGCTTATGTGGGGTGGCATCATGATCTAATGAAGAATCTCAATAAAATTTGATAGAAGATATTCAGCTAAATGATTTGATTCATACCCAAAAACTATTTGAAAATATCTATGAAATATATCTGGAATAACTTTAGTAGGTCTAACAAAATATTAATAAACACCCTATGCTCATTAAAACATTTAATCACCATTTAAAATTAAATACTTTCTGGATCACTTATTTCTTGTTCCATCATGAATTTTGAGCATCTGTTAATGAGAGTTATTAAACCTCTAACATCTTGAAGATGTTGGATTGCTGCTATTATACTATATATCTTCTGCTTTTCTGTATTTTATATTGATGCATTTTAGAGAAACGCTTTTAATAAAATCAGTACAGATCCAGTGCTTTCTTACTGCTGATTCCATCTTTTTTTGCTGACTAGGAAGAAAAAAAAACGAGCCTGCTTGTAACGTCTTTTGATTGGTAAGGCAAGGAGCTCTTGGTCTGGAAGTAGCCTAGGTTACAGCCACGAGGATAATCAAAGTGCTAATTTGAAAAAAAAAAAAAAAAGAATGCAGAGGAGAAAGGATGAAAGATTTGCTTGTCTCTATTTAAGCTCAAAAATTAGATGGGTTTAATTGGGGGTGGGGGGTTCATTTTATTTGCACTTTTTTTTTTTGAGCATGAAACTGGCTTTGCTGGAAAGTTCATTCAGGTTTTGCCTTTCAAAATGTGCCTCAAATAAACAGCAGTGAAGTTTTTTTTAAAAAACCACAAGAAAAGGGGCAAGTCGTGAGGATGTTTGGCCTGCTTAGGATGCTCTGTTGCCTGAGGTGAAGTTAAAGAGAGATCAGTAGGCACCGGAGGTGAATTTTCTTCACAATGGGTGCTCAGGGTAGCAAAGTAGCCTAGGTGGTGCTGGGGGCAACAAGTCTTATAGGGGGCCTACAGGAATGCGGTCAAAAAAGTCAAGATGGCAGCTGCAGCCATGCGATTGAAACCCCATCCTTTTGTACACGTGTCACAATTTTTTCAACCTCCCAATCAAGTTTACTACCGTATTTTTCCAACTATAAGACGATACTTTTTTTCTAAAATCCTTACCCTAAAAATTGAAGGGCGTCTTATTCAAGGAAGTCAGCCGAGGAGAGAACCGCGCGGTTGCAAAACTGCCCATACTTTGTTTCTGCAAAGAGGCTTCCTCCTATTGCTAGCCCCCAATCACGAGTGAAATAGCTTGTCTCCCAGACTTCCTCCAATCACGAGCCTTATGTAACTGACGTCAGCTGATGCTGAACAAACCAATTAGAGGAAGGCTGTTTGCAGAGACAAGCCATCGGCAGTTTCACTCGTGCTTGAATGTAATCAGTTATGCAAAAGAGCATGGAAATAGAGCTGCAGAGAGACGGTTTGGACCTCCTCCCACCGAGTGTATCAGGTAAATGTTAACTAATTACTAAATAAAAATGTGTTCTGCACTATCTTTAAAATATTGATTTCTTAATTTTGGGTTGGAAAAGTGGGGGTCGTCTTGTACATGGGGGCGTCTTATTGACGGAAAAATATGGTACTTGGGATTTCCTCTTGGTCTCCCATCTAAGTACTAACTAGGTTTGTCCCTGGGTAGCGTTTTTTTTTTGGAAAGCAGCCCAGGTTGGGTAGGTGCTGTCATATACTATTTGATCCAATTATATCAATACAGCATTCATTTCTCACTCTCCCCAACCTTTCATCAGAACAGAACTTTCTATTTTATACCCACCGGTGTAGATTGCATCTTTCCATTTCCCTTTCCAAACACCCAAATCCCTAAATTACCCACGGAGGTGGACTTTTTCCCTCAAATGCCTTTCTAAATGTACATTTAATGCCACACCCCCAAAATATTTGCAAATCTAAGGCACCGAGCTCAGGGTTGAGCAACCATTGAGAATCCTTTTGCACCCATCTGGGTTTCTTTTTTAAAAAAGGGAAGGCAATCAATGAATACCTGAAGTTATAAAAAGCTGGTTAGGGTCTACATTACATTTACCAAACGCTTGATCCCGTTGAAAGGGCTGCCATGCTCAAAACCCATTGAAATTCTACTGAATATTTATGGAACATAGAAAGAGTGATTATGAAGGGATAAAAGTAAAACACACATCCATGCGCTTTAGGGACCATCGTTTTTTTAAACATGAGTGTCTTTTCATGATATTACTTCTGGAGCAAAATGTCCTAGTGTTGTCTGGACCCAAGTTCAGTTTCTTTAAACTAGCTATTCATATGCTGCCTGCTAAGCTAATGTAATAAGAGGCTAAAGCTGTTTGTTTCGGATCCTAGAGTGGCTTCAATTCATTTAAGTTCTAGAGAAATCTAATTTTCCCCCAATAATGAAATTCATCTATAGCTCTTCGGTGGTTTGGAAATCTCTACCAGGTGACTACTGATTTAATACTGTTACTTCACATTTGGAACGTGAATTTAATGCTCAGCAAAAGCACCAAACTGATGGCTTGGAAAACATTCTCACTTTTATGAAAATAAATGGGACTGAAAGAGCAGCAGTAGTACAGTGCAGTATTCCATTCCAGTACTTGGATTTTATTTATTTTTTGGTTTTGGTTTTGTAGGCTCACAAATCAATCACTTTAGTGTATAAAACAATGGCCTAGCCCAGTGCAACTGTTTATGGCGTTTAACTATGATTGTGCAGAACGCCAATTGTTATGCATGGAAACGATCCATTTTGGGATGTTTATATATGGCAAGCTTAAACTGATCTGAAATGCAAATGCGAAAAACCGAAATTTCACCAGGATAGTCATTTTAATCTGCTGCAGCTAAAACAACAAGGAAGGTTGTGCTATCTGACAGATTCATTCCTCACCTGCAGCTGATATTGACACCAACCACCCTGACAGCTTCAGCTTCTTGGGGTCTCATAGTGGTAGCCTTATCTTGCTTTCAGTCCAGGATGGAAATAGCGTTGGGCCCATCCCTCCTCTTCCAGAAAGCCCCTTGGGGGGTGGTGGTGGTTAGAGATGTGCAAGGTGGCCATGTTATACCTCAAAGACCTCTGAATGCCTGCCCTCTGCATGTGCAGAACCCCTTTCTGGAAACGATGGGTGAAACCTTGGCGTGAGGCAAAGCAAAGCAAAGCAGTTGTGGTGTGTGTGCTGCTTTTAGAAATAGGGGTGGCCCACAAAGCAGCTTTGAAGAGATGCTTATATACAATTACACTACTGTTAAACTTTGAACCACCCTAGTTCCCCTCCCCTTCCCTGTTTTAGCTGCTAGAAGCTGTCACAGCAAGATGTAGAATGGATGGCTTTCAGTCCTATGACTGAGGGTCCACAGAGGCATTCAGTGTGACATCAAAATGGCAGGCCCAGTTGGGTGATTTAAGCCCCGCCCCCTTTAATGTGAGTGGCACACACTGCATACATGGGGAAAGGGGCGGGGTTTTGATTGCCCTGGGAATACTTCTGCCCTTGATTATCTTCACTGCCAGTTTCTAATTCCTGGATCATCCTGATCATCCTCAGTGCCCTTTTGAACCCATTTCCATTTTCCTGACTCTCAAGTATAGGCAATCCTTGGTTAACAATGACAATTGGGACCAGAATTTCTGTTGCTAAGCAATGTGGTCATAAAGCACAATGTCACATGACCACATTGCTTAGCAATGGCAGTTCCAGCACTTCGCAGTTGCCATCATTAAGTAAGGACCTCACCGTTGTTAAGCAAGGAGGTCATGTGGTTGCTATTTGCAACCTCCTGCTGGCTTCCCCATTGACTTTACTTGTAGGAAGCCTGCAAAGAAGGTTGCAAATGGTGACTACATGACTGTGGGGACACTGCAACAGCCAGAACTTTGAGGACTGGTTGTAACACACACTCATTCAACACCATCGTAAGTTTGAACAGTTGCTGAACAAGTTGAAGCTGAGGTATGACCAAAACAGAACAAAATGGGATGATTGCATCCTCTGATCTGGAACTTAAATTTCACTTGATGCAGCCTAATATTACTTTTGCCTTTTTGCAGCCTCATCACGCTGCTGGCTGAAATTCAGTTTACAACAAACTTCTCTTTCCTCTTTTTCAAAAGCACCATTATATTGCATCTGCCAGGCAATAATAAAATGCTCGCCCAACTCTGTATTAGAAGCAGCTTCCTTGTCACGTATCATGTGTAACAGATGCTGTAATATCTCTACTATTTCATATAGCGAAACCTGATGGGGTGAACTTTGCAAATCAAGACTTGAAGACATCTGCCTTCTCCTCTTTCTCTATATGAGGAAGGGTACATATGTTTATCAACCACAACAACCCTTTTTGGCTCTTTCAAATACACACAAAGACAACTACTACTGTGTTTCTTCTTTGTCACTTTTATAGGTGAACCCCATTCTGGAAACACGCTCTTCAGTCACGTCCTTTGCCACCAACCCTTAAGGTCCTCTGATACTGCATCTCTAAGCTTAAACGATCATCACCGTCACTTTAGGTGTACAGATACCATGTTCTGCTTTACTTCAAGTTTCTGGACAAACCTCTGAGCAAACCATACTTCACCCTTATCCCTCTATCCTACTCTTTTGTTACTGTTGCAACTGGTGTTTCTCTTGCAACAGTTTTTGAATGGGGAGGGCCTACCTCGCCACCTACTTTCCCATGTTTATGGTGGAAATCTCTTGTTCCCAAGAACAGAGATACCACTAGATACAGCATAAAACTCTTCCACTGTGCTGAATAACCCAAAAGTTTTTTACAGATAAATATCCTTTCACTGGAATTTGATTTTTGAAATAATACGTTAAATGTAATCTGAGTTTGGTAAGGGGCACATCCCCAACATTTTTTATACAGACTGATTCTGGCAACATAAAAGCTACTGATTCAACAGCAATTTGATTTCTTTTGACATTCCCCAGCTGGAACCTTTATGCTGCACGTAATTTTCTTTGGGGGGGGGGGTATTAAAGCCAGTATTGTCCACCTTCAAAATAGTAACATCTGGGTTTGTAATTGGTTTCAAGCTGATTGGGAATCAGCTTGAAATCAGACATACATAGGTAGTTTTTATTCTATGGGTACAAACCCTGTACTGGGAATTGATTTCATGCACCATTGCGCTTTGGATGACTATATATAGTCTATCAGCTTTAGAAGCTATCCAAGACCTGGCACTTGGTGGTGCTGTAGGAAGGGATATTCAGGAAGTCCTTGTTTAACGGCCATTAATTCAGCAACTGTTTGAACTTATGACAGTGCTGAATGAGTGGTACTTATGACTGGTTCTCGTACTTGTTACTATTGCAGTGCCCCGTGGTCACGTGATCATAATCAGGCCTAAACTTCCAACTGTTGCAGTGTCCTGCAGTCATATGATCACCATTTGCGAACTTCCCTGCCAGCTTCCCACAAGCAAAGTCAATGGGGAAGCTGGCAGGAAGTCACAGTCACATGAGACCCTTGTTTAATGACCTGTGCAGTCCTTGCTTAACAATGACAAGTGGGACTGCTGGAACTGCCATCGCTAAGCAGCGTGGTCATGTTACATTGTGCATGACAACTGTGCTGCTTAGCAATGAGTTTCCAGTCCTAATTGTAGATGTTAAGTGAGAACTACCTGTATAAAATACATCCGAATGCTATATACAGTCCACCTTCCCTTAAGCTCTCAGAGGTGGCGGGGGGATGCAAGTCATGTAAAACCTCATACATGGGGGCATGACATATCTATTCCTCTCTTTCTCCCCATCTCTCTGATATTTTAAGGGAAGGTGGACTGTATATACCAGGGGTCCTCAAACTTTTTAAACAGGGGGCCAGTTCACGTTCCCTCAGAATGTTGGGGGGCCGGACTATAGTTTGAAAAAAACATGAACGAATTCCTATGCACACTACACATATCTCTCCCATGAGGAGAGGAGGAGAGCCGCCGGACCCGGCATATCAGTCATGTAGAATAGTCCGGCTCTGCGATCTCCCTCCTCGTGCATCACCTGCAGCTCCCGACACAGCCCTGACACTTCCACTTCTGACAGACAGCAGTGGCGGCCAATCAGGCAGGTGGGCTGGATAGATTACCCTGGTGGGCCGTATCCGGCCCACGGGCCATACTTTAAGAACCCCTGGTATATACCATTCTGATAAATATTAATTTACATGTACCTGTTGATTATATTGATTACTACAACATCTTTTAGCATAGTGTCTGATCCTTTTACACTGGGCATCCCTTTATAACTTTCTACATGCTGTCTTGACTCAGAACAAAAAGAGGCTCTTCCCCTTCTTGACTTTGTGGAACCAATCCCTTTCTTCTTTCCTCACAACTTCCATGTGGCTTCAACACAGAACTCCCATAGATTGTATCCACACAGTACTTCACTCTCTGTAGACTCTTGGCTTCCACCACATCTGTATCAGTTTGAGTGACAATTGGTGCAGCTTTCTCCAAAATACTTTTCTCTAATAACAAGCACTCTTGAATGTGAGAACTAGGTGTTTTCTCAACCAGTTGGTCTCTAATAATTTCACCCACCATTATTCCAACATCTCATGGTCTTATTAAATCTCTCAAAAGTAGCAGCATACCATAGTATGGATTCTCCATCTTTCTTGTCCTGCTTGTGGAATTTATAACAATTAGGTCCTGCACTCATTTTGGACACAAAAATATTCTGCAGTGCAGTCATCATATTTATTATCTATGCAAGGCAAATATAGAACATTCAATTTCCTTTCCAGGGGTGTCTGGGGCAGTGTCCAAAAAAGTAAAAAATGGTGGCCACAACTACACAATAGAAGTACCACACTTTTTTGTTGTTTACATGTGATACCTTTTTTAAAAAGGGGGGGGGCTCTGATCACATGGATTCAGCTATCATATTGACATTTTTGTCTCCCCCCCTCCCCCATCCATGGATGGTCCCATTCCCAAGCACATCTTCTTGCTTCCAAAATCTCTTCATCATTAACTGCCAGTAAATAGTTCTCAAGCACCCGAATCTTAACAGAAAATATAATGTGCTCACCTGGGCTCTGAAGAAAAGCTGGTGGAGTCATTGAAAAGTAAGCCATCCCACTTTTGTCACCGATATGTTTTGTGCTCAGGACAGTTACAAAAGCTTTACCAACTGTTTATCAGAAGCTGCTTCCTTGTCACAAAACATGCATATTCCAACCCAAACAGCTCATTGCCACACCCTTTCAAGTCCCTTAAAGCCATAATACACAATTTAAACCCAAATACATGACACATTAACAAGTCAGGCATCCCCTATCTTATAAAAACGTGTTTGATTTTTGATCCTTGAATGAAAATGTTTGCCTTCCTTTCTGTTAAATTTCATTCTGTTACTTTTAGGCCATTTTTCTAACCTATCAAGATCATTTTCAATTTTCTTTCTGTATTCTTTATCCAACTCATTTTGGGTCTCCTGAAAATTTGATAAGCATTCCCTCCACCTGTTCATCCAAATCATTAATCAAAATACTGAAGAGTCAAGGGCCAATAGTAAACAATTGGCACTCCGCTGAATCCCTTGTTTCAGTCTGACAAGAAATAATCAATGAATATTCTAGAGCAATTTTTGAGCCAGTTATATATCCACTTACTTTTCATGCCACCCAGTCCCCACTTAAATAGCTTCTTAAACAGCCTTTCCTGGGTTAGGGTGCACAAGCTTTGATGAAGTCAAGATATATCTCTACAGATTATGTCCCATACTCTGTTAAGGAAGTTAATCAATGAGAGAGAGAGATATAAGAGGTTAGTTTGGTAACTCTTGCTGTTTTCTGGGTACTTATAATCTGGGTACTTATAATCTATAAAGGAACGTTTAGTGCAAAGATGGGCATGATAAAGGACAAAAAAGGCAGGGACCTTACAGAAGCAGAAGAGATTAAGAAGAGGTGGCAAGAATACACAGAAGAACTATACAAGAAAGATCTTAATGTCCCTGATGTCCATGCTGGTGTGGTCACTGACCCTGAGCCAGACATCCTAGAGAGTGAAGTCAAGTGGGCCTTAGGAAGCATTGCTAACAACAAAGCTAGTGGAGATGACAGTATTCCAGCTGAGTTATTTAAAATACTAAAAGACGATGCTGTTAAAGTGCTGCACTCAATATGCCAGCAAGTTTGGAAAACGCAACAGTGGCCACGGGATTGGAAAAGGTCAGTTTACGTTCCAATTCCAAAGAAGGGCAATGCCAAAGAATGCTCAAACTATCGCACAATTGCACTCATTTCACATGCTAGCAAGGTTATGCTCAAAATCCTACAAGCTAGGCTTCAGCAGTACGTGAACTGAGAACTACCAGATGTACAAGCTGGGTTTCAAAGAGGCAGAGGAACTAGAGATCAAATTGCCAACATTCGCTGGATCACGGAGAAAGCACGAGAGTTCCAGAAAAGCATCTACTTCTGCTTCATTGACTATGCAAAAGCCTTTGATTGTGTGGATCACAACAAACTGTGGCAAATTCTTAAAGAGATGGGGATACCAGACCACCTTACCTGTCTCCTGAGAAATCTGTATGCGGGCCAAGAAGCAACAGTTAGAACCGGTCATGGAACAACCGATTGGTTCAAAATAGGGAAAGGAGTACGACAAGGCTGTATACTGTCCCCCTGCTTATTTAACCTATATGCAGAGTACATCATGAGAAATGCCAGGCTGGAAGAATCACAAGCCGGAATTAAGATTGCAGGGAGAAACATCAAGAACCTCAGATATGCAGACGATACCACCCTAATGGCAGAAAGTGAAGAAGAACTAAAGAGCCTCTTGATGAGGGTGAAAGAGGAGAGTGCGAAAGCTGGCTTGAAACTCAACATTAAAAAAACTAAGATCATGGCATCTGGACCCATCAATCCCTGGCAAATAGAAGGGGTAGAAATGGAAGCAGTAACAGACTTCATTTATTTGGGCTCCAAGATCACTGCAGACGGAGACTGCAGCCATGAAATTAAAAGACGCTTGCTCCTTGGGAGGAAAGCTATGGCAAACCTAGATAGCATATTAAAAAGCAGAGACGTCACCTTGCCGACAAAGATCCGCATAGTCAAAGCTATGGTTTTTCCAGTAGTAATGTATGGCTGTGAGAGCTGGACCATAAAGAAGGCTGAACGCCGAAGAATTGATGCCTTTGAACTGTGGTGCTGGAGAAGACTCTTAAGAGTCCCCTGGACTGCTAGGAGGTCAAACCAGTCAATCTTAAAGGAAATCAACTCTGATTGCTCATTGGAAGGATTGATAATGAAGCTCAAGCTCAGATACTTTGGTCACCTAATGCGAAGAGAGGACTCTTTGGAAAAGACCCTGATGCTGGGAAAGATGGAAGGCAAAAGGAGAAGAGGACGGCAGAGGATGAGATGGCTAGATAGCATCACTGAAGCAATGAGCATGAAATTGAGCAAACTCAGGGAGGCAGTGAAAGATAGGAAGGCCTGGCGCAATATGGTTCATGGGGTCACGAAGAGTCGGACACGACTTAACGACTGAACAACAACAACAACAACAACAATTATATGCCAATGATATGTTATGTCCAATTGATAATAATGACTTTTCTAGACCAACGCAGTTCAGTAATTTATCAAATTACTCAGTGAACTGGAATAAATGTTCTTCCTATAGAATGGAAATTTGAAAATATTCAGATGTTATTTGTCACTGGAACTCTTTTAAGTATCTGGGAATAATTATTTCAAGGCAATTTTCTTCATTTACTGTATAAATATATCATTTTAAAAAAAATCTCAGATGGTTAAAATCCCACTGAGATGATGGGAAAAGATGAATGTTGTAAAATGAATACTACTTTGACTGATATATTTGCTTAGGGGTATTCCAATGCTAATGCATTTACATTATTTTAACCAGACTGATAAGCTAGTAAGATATATTTTATGGGAAGGACAAACCCCTAGATCTTTATTATCTAAATTAGGGTTATTTTATGATAGGGTTTTAACTTTCCTGACTTTCAGCTTTGTCACCAAACATCTACTTTGACTTCAGTAAGTGACTATATGACCGTCTAGACATCATGGCAGGAACTTGGTTCTGCTTTTAACAATAGTTTTATTGTATTTCCTGCACTGAAATCTGCAAGGCACATTTGAAAAATGTTTGGATGGAAATATAATTTTGAGCCCAATTCACTTGACAAATTTATACTGTGGGACAATCCCAGTTTGAAAAATGTAGGTAAACATTTTTAACAAAAGAAATCATGAGAAAATAGGGTTATTAATACTGTAGATCAGTGTATTGAATCAAGTTTTTAAACCCCATTTGAGTTAGGATTGAGTTATCTTGAGTTGCAAGATAAATTTGGTTTACCTAAAATTGTTAAATGGCGGTGTATTCAATTAAAATCCCTTGATTTCATGATTTAGTTCAGGTACATTAGCCAATAAGATTAATTCAATAAAAGATTTTTGGTCATGTTTACTGGACACTTCAGAGAATGTTTTAAAATGTTGATCTGTTAACCTCATCATACTAAAAGTATAAAATGAAGAAGGGGATACTTACATGATATGGGCTTGCTCCATAATTGTCCTATTTTGGCTTAATATCCATATGTCCTATTTATGTACTTATTTGATTACTATCCTACCTTTACTTTATACAAATCAAAGGAGCATACATGATGCTCCTTCCTCTTATGTTCCACACAACAACTCTGTGAGGTGGGCTGGGCTGAGAGAGAATGACTGACCCAAAGTCACCCAGCTGGCTCTCATGCCTAAGGTGGGGGCTAAAACTCATGGTCTCCCAGTTTCTAGTCCAGTACCTGAACCATCTACACCAAAGATCTATGTGGCTTAAAGGTGATAATGTACTTTTGAATTATATATCAAACATGTAGAATTTATCCATAAAACACTATGGACCTACCAAGTGTAGTGCAGGGCAAAAAAGATTATTTTTAAACATTGGAAAACCAAATTCAGATCGATTGATGGTATGGCTTTCTGTCTACAAAATAACTGTCTACCAAAGTAATTGAAAGACTGGTTACAGGTAATCCTCGCTTAGCAACCACTTAACTTGGTTAAGTGAAGCAGTTACTAAGTGAAACCGTGACTGTGCTTATGATCTTACTTCAGCTTTCCTTTGCTTTATAGTCTTGAGAAGGACTGTAAATAAATGTGAGGATTGGTCGCAAAGTTACTTTTTCATCACCATTGTAATTGCAAATGGTCACTGTACAAGGCAGTCACTAAGCAAGGACTACCTGTAATATTATTCCAACTAGTCAAGGTTTAAATATGTTTTGTTTAAAAAACTAGGCTGAATTACTTTCTTCCTATGCAGTGTAATAAGTTTCTGTTGCTTCTTTTTGTGTGTAGATGAGAAGTGGGTGGGATTTTTAGTACTGTGCTTTTTGTTTTCCTTTTTCATCTTTTTTCATCTTTTTTGTATATTAACACATATTAATAATTTTCAAAATACTAAGGACCATGGTTGATTTTTTAAAAAGCGAATTAATTATATACTGAAAGCCTTTTTGAAAACAAACTTTGTCACCAACTTCCAGGCGGTTGTTAATGAGAAAATGAGATGGATCTCCCTTGAAAAGGACTTTCAGAGTATAGACAAATGCTGTTTGAAGACCCCTTCGAGACCCCTGTCTCAAATGCACAGATTACATATTATTGTTGGGACATGCAGGAAAACTTCAAAAGATTATCAAAGCATATGGGCAAGTTTTTGTGACCCTAAATCCTTCAAGACATCAGAGATGATCATTAAAACTTGGACCTGGAACCCAGTGCAGCTCAGGAAGTTGCATGGTGTCTATACTCAGCCTCTAGTTAACTTATGAGCTGCACCAGTGTAATTTCCAAATACTCTTCAAAGGCAGCCTTGGGTAAAATGCATCATAACATTCTAGATGTGATGTAACTCAGGCATGGATCAACCTCGTAAGATCAAAATTCTCAGATGAGCAAAAAGGCCTCAGGCCACTGCTGACAACTGAGCCTCCAGATCAAGTCTAGATCAAAAGAACCTTCATCTTATTTTCAACAAAAGTTCTACTCTGTTCAATGCATGCTAAACCCAAATTCCTGGAGTGAGTAACAGCATTGCTGTCATGTTTAGATTCAGACTTAATTTGTTAGCTTTCACACAGACTGTTCTTCTCCCCACTTGTTCAGGACCCCAAACCTCTGCTTGGAATGTGATGCCAAAGGAGTTGAAACTGGAGTCATCAATATATTGGTGATACTGAACCTGCAAACTCCAAGTGTCTTTTCTGCACAGTTTCATGTAGAGGTTAAATAGCATTAAGGACAAAGGTACAACTCTGTAGTTATTAATAGAAAATGTCGGCTGGACTCCCCATAAAACAAGAGAGAACAAATGAATGATCATATCTGGTCTCTAAACACCCCAGTTCCATGAATGAAAGAAGTGACTTAAATTGTGATATTTTAAATCTAAGATTTCCGGGAGATAGTCCCTGCACACCTATAAGCTAATATAATGGACAGTCTGGTCAATATAATATTCTGTGGCTTGGGAATCTGGTGAATAGAAAAGATAATCTTCTTTCTAAGACATGGGTTAGAAACAGACCAGTTCTTTACACTTACGTTTGCCAACTGCATGAATATGCTCAATATTCCAAAATTACACCTTTGAAGTTAGTGGGTCCTTATGGATCATCTGAGTCTGTCAATACAAGTTACCATTTCTTGGGACTTAGAGAAATATGACCCAGCCAAGTAAGCCAAAGGGGAAAAGCTTTTACTGCAGAAGCTAGATTATCACTGTGCTCCTTGAAAGAACTCGCTTGGTTTTCAGACTGAAATCAATAGAAACTGCTTCACAGTTAGATCAATTTCTCTGAAAAGTCTTTCAAAACAAAAAAAGAAGTAAGTGGAACCTGAAACAAATATTGCAAGATGGAGCCTTTCCCAAAGTCAGTTGTAACTGTTGGAGTTCCCTCACTTTAGCCCCTTTTCTCCCTAAACATGTAATGGAGCTTCTCCTGGTTCAACCCTCTTATGCAAAGGATGTTTGGCAACCGAAAAAAAGAACATCAGAAATAAGGGGAGCAAATGGGGATCGTAACAGATTGGAACCCTCCTTCAATGGCCCTTTTCTGGGTCAGCCATTTTCCATTTTTCCCCTGCAATACTCAGCTGAACGGAACACAATTTTTCTCCCAGTTTTGCTGATCACAAGTTTCAACAGAAAAAGACAATCAGACAGAGACTGAGATACAAAGGCCTAAGGAGTGTGTGTGTGTGTGTATGTATGTGTAAAAACAGCTGCCTCATCTCCTCCCCAGGACTTTCACAATCAATATAACAGGCATTTCCCCTAAAAAACAAACCTACCAGGCAACTGGTTAACACCATGAACTACACTGCAGGGTTGCTTCGTGCTATTCTTGAATAAAAATAGCAAATTAAATAACATGGGTCTTTTTAGGGAGGGAATGCCAGAGACTGAGGGATGTCATTGGGAGCCATTTTGACACAAGAGGCATACTTTATTTAGGAGTAATCCTATTAAATTCAAAAGAAGCCCTCCTGAATGACCATGTTAGGCAGGCAATACTGGTTGAGGTGCTACAACATAATGTATTTTCTCCTCTAATGTGAGTAGTTTTAAATTTTTCCATTGTAAAAGGTTTTTTGGCACTCTGCGCACCAAGTTTCACTTCTTGTAATCCACCAACTGTATATTTTGAGGAACCTGACAATTTCCTTTTCCCAGTCTGAGAAGAGCAAAAAGATTTTAAAAATGGTTGCTTTATCAAGAATCTTATTGGCCTCCCTCTACGCATGGTGTTTGGTCTATGTTTGCAACAGCCTGATTCTCATTGTTTTTCAGAAGGATGCCTCGTTCATTCATTCAGTTGCTTCCACTCTTCATAATCAATAATCATCATTTAGGCAGGATTGTCTGTTAGCAACTGCTTCTTGTAAGCATATGTTGGCAACATCAGTGACCGTATCCAGCCTCCTCATGTTCCCTCGGCCTCTTTTTCAATTGCCTTCAATTTTTCCAAGCATCACGGTCTTCTCCAATAGTTCTGAGTCCAATTCTCCTGGTTGCAACTGTCCATTTGGTTTTGCGAGTAGGGGCAGAATACTGAAGTGGGTTGCCATTTCCTTTCCAACCCATCATATTTCTTCTGATCTCTCATCTATGATCTGCCTGTCATGAATGACACTCTAAACAGTAAACTGGTAGCTTCTTCCCTGAACTTCATTTCATCCCCCATTTCCTGATTCCTGATTCCTTTTCTGTTAACCCTTTGGTCAGGCAGCTCCTGCTAATGTCTGAAGGGTGCAATTACAGGTGGCTTGGATGCTAGAGAGAGGGCTGCCTTCAACACTGGCATCAAGTACTGTACCTCCAGCTGCAATTTCTGCACAAATAATAGCAGCTGCAGCTGTATCAGGTTCCTACTGTGAATTCACCCTTTTAGCCAGGCCTGAGGTCCCTATAGGCAGGCTGCAGGAAGTTATGTTTCCAATAATTCATTTCCAGGTATGCTTACTTAATAAGGATTCCTTTTCCATAGGAAAGTTTTTGGCTCATTCCAGAGGAGAGGAAAAGACTGTTTACCTAAAGACAAAAATGTATAATTTTCATTCTGTAACAATCTTGTCTACCCTAAGTGACATCTACCAGGAGAGAGAGAATCTCTAGATACACATCCAAACTGGAATATTGCCACTGAGTTAATATTTAAATATGCCTAAGGGAGGATTTCAGATTTTTATGACAGTTTCAGTAACGAAGAAACCATTCACTGATGAGATTACAAGGAAATTTTACTCATTCCCATCAAGGATTCCCTCCCAACCCCAAGGAATATCTATTCAGCTGAGAGAAAATGGAAAAGAAACCTCAAGGACATCTAGGAATTGGATAATTTATAAGCATTCAACAAGATGAGTCCAGAATAATAAAGGAAAATGGAACTACTTTCAGCTAAGGAGTTATGTAAATTGTTCAAAGCAAAAGTTTCATCAGACAGAATCAAAACAGGTTAGATAAAAATTACACTTTCTAATTAAAATCAGATGAAAATGATTTCTTAAAAATACATGGCTTTTTAATAAAAATATATTGTGACATTTAAAAATAGTGTAGTTATTCAAGGTCATGCTAAACCAACATTTACAGTGATTAAAATAAATCAATGACTATCACATGCAGTTTGGTTGGGTTCATCCCTTGCACTAAACTGGAATGTAATTTGATTTTGTTTAACATATGGGGCTTTTCTGAATTATAAGCCATGTTTTATGGCTCATTGTTAAATGTGAACCAAGTCACTGTGGTTGGCTTAAGCTATTGTTAAAACAAATAGCAGCTTAACATAAGGTGTTACCTATAAGTCTGTCTAGTCTCCTTGTTGTTATAAATCAGCATTTATTTTGTGATCAGATTTGTGCCATTGTTTTAACACATATAGAAAGAACACTCTTGATTTAAATCAATGATTTAAATCAAAGTTTCCTTTTGGTGATTTAAATTGCCTTGATTTAAATTAATCTACCCTTGAATTACCGTAATAGGATGTTACAGCTGTTCTATCCTCTTACACAGAACAAAGTCCAATGTCTATACATTACACCTAGGTCTTGTGTAATACTTCGTCCTCTTCTTTGCTATTTATTGTCATTGTACATTCACTAGGCCCTCTTTCTGTAGTAACAGTGAAATAGGAACTGATGTTTTATAACAAATGGGTGGAGTTACTGTTCATTCCTGACTAAAAGCAGCAATATTAAGTCTTAGCAGTGAGTCTCCATCAAGTGCTGACCACCACCACCATCTGATGGCAGTCCTACTTTGGATGCGACAGGACAGAAGTTCAATGCTACAGAAAAATGACAGGTGACAGATCACTTCCTGGTGAGCCTCCTGTTCTCTGGTGCCACTCTCCTCTGCAGGGAGGTGGGGCCTATTAGATCAGCCCACCCCAGGGACTGATGGACCCAACTGGGTTTCAGAGGGAGCTTGAGGTTGTTCCAGGAAGTCTGATGCATGGTCCAACCAAAGCCTTGATGGCTTCATGGAACATGAAAGCGACCACAGCTTTAGATTGAATCGCACCTGAGTGGCCTCTCCCATAGCTCTCCGTGGTATACGGAAGAGCCGAGGAACTTAAGAGGGCTAAGAGATGCTTAGAGCGGTGCTGGCAGAAGACGGGGAGTGAAGACAATCGAACACAAGCTAGAGCCGCAATTAGAGTCTGCCTCATGGTGGTAAGGGCAGCGAAACAATTATTTCTCCGCCTTTATTGCATCTCCAGTGATCCTATTTCAGGTGATCTGGACCCACCTCAGAGGGAGTAATTTGGGGATCTACCTTCAGGGCTGTTTTGAGGAATATGCTGAGCATCTGCAGGTAAAGTCGCTCACATCCGCTCTGTGTTGAATTCCAGCCTTGATGAAAGGCCAGTGGGGGCTATGGGGGCTGAGTCTTGCATGGTTATCTGGGAGGAGTTTGAGCCCATTGAACCTGAAGAAGTGGACAGGATTCTCATAGCTGTTAGTTCAGCCACTTCTGTGTTAGATCCATGCCCCACTGTCTGGTCAAGGCTGCCCAGGAAAGGACACGTAATTGGGTCTGGGCAGTGATTAATTCCTCTTTGGGGGAGGCAGTGGTACACCCCCTTCTCAAGGGGCCATCACTCGACCGAGTCTGGATAGTTTTCGTCCAGTCTCTAACCTCCCTTTTTTAGGGAAGGTTGAGAAAATGGTCACATGGCAGCTTCAAAGGGCTCTGGATGAAGCAGATTATCTGGACCCCTTTCAGTCATGATTCAGGCCGGGATGTGGGACTGAGACAG
Organism: Liasis olivaceus; assembly: GCA_030867105.1. Classification (NCBI taxonomy): domain Eukaryota; kingdom Metazoa; phylum Chordata; class Lepidosauria; order Squamata; family Pythonidae; genus Liasis; species Liasis olivaceus. The sequence continues at coordinate 22,500,623 of CM061355.1, read as the reverse complement.
CATTGATCACACTCTTGGATGACCTCTGGTGGATGGGGGCAGTGCTTCCATCCTTGCTCTTCTTGACCTCTCAGCAACCTTCAATGCCATTGAACATGATATCCTTCTGGACCAGCTTTGGGAGTTGGGGGTGGACAGCACTGTGTTGTGCTAGTTCTCCTCCTTCCTCTGGGGTCAGTTCCAGTCAGTGTTGGTAGGAGGGGAGTGGTCCAGTCCATGGCCCCTACTGTGTGGGGTGCCACAGGGCTCAGTTCTCTCACCCCTCTTATTTAACGTCTACATGAGGCCGCCGAGATGATCCAACAGTTCGGGGTGAGGTATCATCAGTATGCTGATGATACCCAGCTTAATATCTACTCCCTGGGCTGTCTGAGTGATGCTGTGGATGTCCTATCTCAGTGCCTGGAGGCTGTAGGGGCCTGGATGGGGTGCAATGGGCTTCGGCTCAACCCAAGCAGTTGAGTGGCTTTGGGTGTTTGGGCCTCCCATTACCAAGGTTCTTCCATCTTTGGTTCTGGATGGGGTGGCTCTGCCCCAGATGGACCTGGTACACAATCTGGGGGTCCTCTTGGACTCATGGCTCCTGCTGGAAGAGCAGGTGGCAGCCTTGGCTAAGAGTATCTTTGCACACCTTCAGGTTGTGCATCAGTTGTGCCCATTCCTGGACCGGGAGGCTCTGCTCACTGTCACTCATGCCCTCGTGACCTCCTGTTTGGACTATTGCAACACGCTCTATGGGGGCTGCCCTTGAAGAACATTCAGAAACTTCAGCTGGTACAGAATGCAGCTGCCCGGGTTGTAAATAGTGTTGGCTATTTGGTGCATGTAACACCACTGCTTCTGGAGCTGCACTAGTTGCGGTGTGTTTCCGGGTGCAATTCAAGGTACTGATTGTCACCTATAAAGCCCTTCATGGCTTGGGACCGGGTTGCCTTGGGGACCATCTTTTCACAGTTGTTTCTACCCATCCAATCCAGTCTGGCAGATTGGGCATGCTCCAGGTCCTGTCAGCCAAGGAATGTTGGCTGGTGGGGACCAGGAGACGTGCCTTTTCTACTGTGGTGCCTGCCCTCTGGAACATTCTCCCTCCTGAGATTAAGATGGCCCCAACCCTTTTGGCTTCTCGGAAGGCCTTGAAGACCTGGCTTTATGCCCAGGCCTGGAGCCCCAAGCATGTGAAGGGCCTCATTTCATGGTTGTGCTGATACTGATGGTTTTTAAAGATCTCTTGGCTGCATTTATATTTATATTTAATTTTTTTGTACTGTTTTAAATGTTGGCTGTTTTTATTGTTGTTAGCTGTCCAAAGTCACTGGTTTGAGATGGGCGGCTATATAAATTGAATAAATAAATACATTCAGTATTACTCTTTTATTATTAGTGCTCTTGCCATTTGGATGGATTTACCAAAAGCAGCATCCCCAGCCTGTTGTCCTTCAGGTGTATTTGACTATAGCCCCAAACATCTCCAACCACCTATGATCAGTTTTAGTCCAAAGCATCTGACGGTTAGATAAACTAATCCAAGATCTGAGCATGGGGACACCCAACATGTTTACAAGCATGAGATCTCTTCATGTGATTGGCAGACTAGTATCTGGTCAAGTCTTAAACAGTTCAACAAGTGGTATATACACAAACTCTTCTCTTACATTTTGGATCAGAACCTGGAGTTTAGTGAGTTGGTACAATGCTCACTCCTGATCCTGCTTCTTCCTTCCTTTGTGGTTTTTGGGGAATTTAAAGGAAATGCAAAGCACGGTGTTGGCATTATAAAAGATCTGCTTTGACTTACCCCACTACTTACTGAAGTATTTAGAATTTTTTAAACAGGCAACAAACACAAATGCAGGAAAATGAATTGAGTTGTAATGCAACTTTGCCTTTCCTTTGGCTAGGAGGCATCGCCCTCTGGCGGCAGTCCTATGTTGCTCATATTTTTTCAGCCTGCATTTTCTTTTTTCTTCCAGAGTGCTTATAATAATCACATTCTGGGGGTATCTCTTTATTCTGCAATTATACAAAAGTGTATATTTTAAAAGACAAATCGTTTAGCAAACTAAGCAATTGTTCTTGTAAAATCTTATAAGATAATCCTTTGACTAGTTTTACCATACTAATCTAGCCTAGTGTGCAAATGGATAATTATTATGAATGATATACGACCCGTCCCTGAATCCTGGAGATGAGCTTCGGTGGGACTGGAGACAAAGTATGGGATCAATAATTCTACTAAACTGAATGGTATGTCCTTTCCGTATTTAGGTTTATAGTAAGTAAATAATAAAAGCTGACCTATGACTGACTAAATTATAGCCTTATTTTATTCTGGATGATGATTTTTGTCTAATCACTTCAGATTAGAACCCTGGCTATATTTTTTTAAAAAGTCATACAGAACAGCTCTGATTCTATAAAGTACTTTCTGAGTCCTTTTGGTGAAAAAGAACCAAGGAAGACTTGAACCTCAAGAGGCTGAATTCTCAAGTTCTTTGGATGGTAGGGCTTCCTCAGGGACATTGAAACAAATTTTGTATATTTAAATGTCTTAGAGATCAGAATTGTCTGACCTTCAAATAAATTGTTCATAAACTAAATTATAACTTTCTTGTTTAAGATCTGCTGCTTCCACCAGTCAATGCTTTAACTCTTCTTTCCATTCTACCCTAATCCATTTGTACTGCCAGGATTAAGGTTACCAGAGCTGGTGATATATTGGACTTTTCCAGGGGATGGGAGTGCAGCTAGGTCATGCTCCTCCTTTTGTTGTGAAGCACACCATTAACGTTTTGTTCTCCAGATATACTGCTGTGCTGTATTTTATATTCCTAGACATGCTAGAAAAATTTTTGATTGCTGGGGGTTGCACCTAAAATCTTATGGTAGTTCCAAGGGTCATAGTGACCAAGTGAATGGAGCTCTGTTTCAGATATTGACAGCAGAGAGATTTCCCCATTTTCTCGTGTTATGGATGAGTTTTTTTCTTTTCAAGTTCTTAAGGCTATTATAGGGTTTATTCTACACTTTAGGGACTTTCTTGACTCAAGATGGCAGGCAATCATAACAATGACTTTTGTCATTGTCTGATGAAATTCAGCTGACTGCTGCCTTTATCCTATGGCCTTTGAACTTGTGAGGTCCTATATACCTGTCATTCTCATTTGCACTTAATTTCTGGAAAATAACGTGCAGTAATCTAGAAATGTTTTTTTGCAGTATGCAACATGACATTAAACTCCACAGCCCTCTTTTAGTGTTCATCAAAAGAGAACATGAAGAGCAACACATGCTGGTCCTTTCCCCCTTAGATCTGGCATTTCTTTTCTGATAGACATACAGGAGTGTAGACTTACATATGGAAGTGGTTACTCCCTTACCGCAGATCTTCCCCATCAACTTTGGGAGATCAAGGATGTAGAGGCACGGCTGTTGACCTGCAGGCATTCTCTTTCCAAGCACAAGTTAGAGAAGCAGTTCTAAATCAATGCCTGTAGAAAATGAAAAGAAGTGAGCAAAACAAAATAAAGTTTCATCTACTGTTGTTTTGGAGAAAATAAATGTGTAGGATTTCAAGTGATTTTGGAAGGGGTTACTCTCATAAAAAAACAGGTTCACAATTTGAGTGATGGCCCTGGCTGACATGGTCGTGGTACTTTTTTCTGAATATTTAGCCACATCCACTGTTGATGTCCACCTTTGATTCCTATAATGCACTATGGAAACCTGGGTCTGTCTTTGAAAATTGTTTGGAAGTATCCGTTTTTCCACAAAGTAGCAATATTCAAGAGTCATTACTCAAACTTAATGCAGGGAGATACATCTCTGCCCTATTGTCCATCTCATTGTTTTTCCATTTTGGGAGAAAGTTGATGTTGATTGCTTCTGAGCTATGAACTGGCTTGAGCTCAACATACTTGAAGGATGTCTCTGTGTCCCATAAAATGTACCAGATAGGAGGACTTGTTCCACAATTGCCCTTAAAGCTTTCATGCAAATTGAATGCAACTTTTTCTGCATGGTGTAGAAGTAGAAAATGTATTATCTTCAAGAGTTTTTTTCCCCAGTGTTTTCTTCACTGACAATTTGTAGTCCAAATTTGTAGTCCAAATCCTGTAATGCAAAGATTGGTCTCTTTGGCACAATCCAATTTCAGTCACTTGTAGAAAACAAAACAAGTAAAATTTATTCTTAGAAATGTTTCATTAGTCTATATTTTCATCTCCATTTTTCTAGGTAAACTACTCTAATGTTGTGAGATTCTCATTTGTCTTGGGTCCACAGAGATAAAGCCACAAATATATTTGTATGTTCAGCAGAATTATAATCAGTCAATCAGAACATGCTGTTTAAAGCAGTTGCTTTATACTCTGCCCAGATGTAATAATAATAGTAATAAAAAAACACTGAGGCACTAATGATGTGATGGAGATATTGGAAGCTATTCTTTCCCTGAAAGAAAAAACAGCAACACAAAATTCAGTTTACGTGATCATAGCATCATGAAATCATAACGCTGGAAGGATTTATTTATTTAATTTGTATACCAGTGAGTTCAACTCTGTGTCCAATCTTCTGTTCATTATAAGAATCCAAATCTCCCAAATATGGCTGTTTAGCCTTTGCTTGCGTATCTGGAATGAAGGAGACTCCATTTTCCTTCATGACCTCCTTCCATCATTTATTTCAATGTCAAACACTTTGCTGATAAAGAGTTGTTTTGTAACATTCAAACAGAAACTGCCTTCCAGTAGTCTGAATTCATTATTCCATGTCCTGGAACAACAGTGAAAGGTTTTGGTCTACTTCTGTGTGACATCCTTTCTGGTAATTGAAGTGCTGTCATATCCACCATGTTTTCTCTTCTCAAAGCTAACATTGCCAATTCCTTTGATCTGTTTTCATATGACTCAGTTTCTTGTCTCTGATCTTCTTGTTTTCTGTTCCTGAAACTGTTCCAGTTTATCTAGATTTTTCAGATAAAGAGATGAAGAAAGATTTTTATAAAACTCTCAGCATAATGGACAAAATACGGCACTCAAACATGAAGGAAGGACTTCCACTTCTTAGACAAGTTTAAAAGTGCTCAAATCACCGTTGATAAACTCCAAACTCCTAGTTCAAAGATATTGATACATCTGCAAATGCTACAAACAGTTGTCCAAAGATGAAACACAAGGGTTGAAAGAAGGTCCTGTGTTCCTTACTTTACAAAAAAGGACGAGAAAGAAAAAAGAGAGGAATATTTTAAACATTTTTATTTCGTCATGCATTTACAAAGTATTCAACATTTTATACAATTCTACCAGCTACTTGGCATTGTTTGAATCACAGTGTTGATTCCAATAATGCTTTCTTAACATTAAGCTAACTTTGTTAGCTGCTTTGGATTTGTAGAAGAAACAAAGGAACTGGTTTATTATAAATATAAAAGAGATAGTGATGCTAGAAAAACAAGCAGCATTAACTGCAAGCGCTACCTTTACCAGCTCTCCATATACCAGGGATATTTCTCATGTCCCATTTTCCCCATGTTGAAATAGATAGAAGGCTGCAGATGCTGCTTCGCATCATCTACTGTTTGTGATCACTGGCTCATTCTGCCTAATGGTAGGAATTCATGAGGAATTCAATTTTATTATATCAATTTTAACTTTTAAAATAATTCATCATTATATGTGTAATGGTCATCAGGCCTATACTCTCATTCATAATACACAAAGTGTATGATGGTCAATGTATTTTAATAGACCAAGCAAGAACATTGAATTTGCCATTATCTTCATGACATAGCATTGTGTCTCATGAGAATAATGGTAATTTATGACATCTTTAAAAATAATAATAAATTGTCCCTTGAGAGTAAAATGTATTCAGTCAAACTTGGAATAAGGAATTGTTAGCCCTCTGGACATTATTAGACTATAACTCTTAATATTCTTTGTCTTTGGCTATGCTGGCTGGGGCTGCTGGGACTTGTAGTTCAGCAATATGGGGGGGGGTCTAGTTACCCTCTCTTGGTTGGGATTAAGTATATATTTTCAAAAAGGAAGAGTCATCTGCATGAGAAGTAGGTAACTTTTAAAAAACATGGTGCACAATTGTTTTCTTTTGTTCATCTATGCAGCCCTCTTACAGCAATTCCATAATGATTTCCATAAATGGGAACATCATTAAAATTCACTTAGAATGCAGAAAGATGGTGTAGCTCCCATTCAACATATGGACTGTTACTGTGTGTGAGATGAGGGAGGGGGAAGGAGAAATATTAAGAAGGGTGCAGAAATACAAAAATGAAATATGCATCATTTCCACCTAACTTTGCATGAAAGAAACAAGCTCCAACCCTATATTTTTCATGAAAAAACAATAATTTTTCTTCTTTAGTTAGCTGTAGATTTGGCAAAGTTTGGTCAAGGACCTTCAGGATGGAGCAGGATGCAGTATGGAAATATTTGTAAAGGAAAATAGCTTGGATAAAAAGCTAGTGGCCCTGGCAAAAGACAGATGGTGTCACTAATAAGACACAAGTAGATAGAGAAATTGTTTTTAGAAGCCTCCATCAATTAAAACCAAGATCTAGCTTTGGCGGTCTATAACAACTATTTTGCAGTTTTCTAGACAAAACTGGCTTAATCAAAGTAAACATTAGCTTTATTCAAAGCCTGCTAATGTTTCCATATTGTATACCGAGTTGCATTTCTGGCTATAAATTTATCTACATTTTAAACATATTATGCTGATCCTGCTTGCTATTTTTTATATAAATCTTTCTTTGTTCTGCTTTCCCTTTGATATGCTGGCAGGGATCTTGGAAATTATAGTCTAAAACATATGGAGTTTAAACAAATTGTGGAAGGCCCCAGATGTGGTGGACTTCAACTCCATTTTCCATCACATCTGGATGGAGAGGTGTTGGAGAAAGCGAGAATTATTGCTGTGTGAGGCAGGCAGGATTTGCTTTGACTTTCTGCTTTGGATTCAACACATTCTGCTTCATTAGTAGGACAGGGGTGATGTGTTTCTCTTTGCTGAAGTCTATCACATTGGGTGAGGTGCATGATCTGGCTCTTTAGCTAACTAGAAATGGTCTTCTGCACACATGCTGTACATGCACAGAAGCTCATTTTGTTGGCTAACAGATGTCTTTAAAAAATAGAAAGAATACATGGATACCAGAACATTACAGTTAGAATTTTTATAATAAAGTCTTCTTTATGCTAGGCGCCTATTTAGGAAATAATGTAATGATAGCAAAGCTTCAGTTACTCAACTGAGAGCCTGTAGTGTGTTCTCCACCGTTATGAAGAAAGAGCGAGTTAAGTAAGAATCTGAACTTCACATGTCAGAGGTGGAAGAGAAAAAGAGAATGAAATGGGACAGGAAGGAACTGAGGAAAGCCCTGGGAATCTCACCAGTAGAAAGCATGTTACATAAATACATGCAAAGAAGAACTTTTAGACAAGGAAATGAGAGAGAACTGCAAAGTTCCCCTGCTAACTATATCTATTGTGCCTAGGGGCAATAAGGTCCAGAAAACAGCGCATGCAGGTTCGAATTCCGGCTCCATTCCACTGTTTAGAAGTCCCCATATTGTCTTGCAAAGGTGCTTCACACAATTCTTCCTCAAATCAAAGTCCTCCTTTGAAGTTTTATAGTGCTCTAGACATACTAAACTGTTCTTGTGGGGAAAAGTGTGGAATCTCATAACGGAATTTCTCTGGCAACTTTATTCTAAACCTAATGGTGGTGTGATTCTTGTAATAATATTTTCTAGAAATAGAAACAAGTTCCTCCCATGAATGGAATGATCTAAATGTCAAAAATTATGAAACTGGAATTACGCAGGGAAACATGAGTTACCAAAGACATTGATACGAGCACTGATACCGGACTCATTTTGCTAGAAATTATGCCACAATACACACCTCTGTGAGAAACAAAATGTCACACTTTGTTGATACTACCCTCCTTTCCTAATATGAAAATTCATGACAAAATGTTGAAACTGGAGCTCCTTTTCCTGATTTCCCCAACACGAAGGGAATACTTAAATCTTGACTTTTGAGTAAAGTTCCAGCATTCCATATGTAAAAATAATAAGAGGAAGCACTGCCCCTATTTCAATGGAAGGTTCATATATGCTAATTTTCTGGCAAAACCCTTTTCTCCCCATGCTCTGTGAAACTGAAGTGGAAGAAAATCTGTAGTCCTTGTATACAAGAAATTGTTAGAACTGGTTGGAAATTCTTTCATGCTTAGGGCAGCTTGATGAAAACGTGCATTCTAGTCTGCCTAAAGATCTATACATGCATTTATCTAGGTCAGAGAAGGGCAATGTGCAATTCCTAGCTGAGCTCTTTAAAATCATAGAGCCAATTGGATCTGCATTTCAAAGAGAATTCTTGCTTGGCAAACAACATAGTCTGAGCTGAGCAGGGGAAAAAGTTCTGGAAAGTGCTGATCTGGTGGTATCCAAGATTTTAAAGTTTGCATCTAAGAGACAGAGGGAACAAAGGGGGGCTTGGGGAAAGAGATGGATTGCATGTAAGTGAGAAAGTGAGAAAGAAATGTCTGCGTGTGTCTGTGTGTGTGAATGAATTTACATACCTAGATTTCAGACAGGCTCTCTATAAAATAAACTGACTATGTGTACCATATGATGGCCAAGCTAGATACAATATAGCATGAATGCAATTAACATGCAGATTTTTAACTAATACATTGAGACAGCAAGGAGTAAGGAAGGGTGTTTAAACCACTTCCTTCTTCATCACAGCCTTCTCAGATAACGCTTCAGCCAAGAAAAAGGAAAAAGAACACAAATTGTACCAAGCACCAAGCAACCTCAGTTTGGGGAAATCATGGCAGGAGAAAGCTTCATAGCTCTTGACTCTGTGCCCAGGAGAGGTATCAGCTGGTGAGAATGTCAGTGATGCCACATCGAGAATCAATGGACAAAGAAGTGCCACATTGCTTAGATCTATGCAGACATACGGCTGCTGCTCCTGAGGAGCACAATTAATTCAAACAGCTCAGGCTAAAGGCAGATTGCTTCTAGGGTAAAAGTCTCTTCCTAGGGAGTAGTACAGTGGTGAAGCAACAACCAAGATAATTTTCTGTGCCTTGACTGCAAACCTTACCTGAATCAGAAGTCACCTGTCACATCCTTAACTGTCAGCATGGAAATATGCGTACTTTAGGGTTTGGGGTTAGATTGCGATTACAATTCTACCATGACTGCCTCTACTAATACACTACACTTCTTGTTTTACTTGATTACTCTTGATGACCAAGGGTGGGAAAAATTTGAGGGATCAGGAACCACAATTCCAACTCACAATCTTCTGGAAGCTGACAGGAAGCAATCCATATGTGATATCCATGCAAGCCATGGAATTAAAATTGTTGTCTGCTCTTTGCTTTGGGGTGGAGGGAGATGAGTAAAAGGTAGAAATAGGAGGTCTCTGGGAAGGAAATCACTCACATTCCAACCCTTAATCCCAGCAAAATGGTTCCAAATTTGGGGATTGATTTCAGAACATGAGGGTGATATTGGGGAGAATTGAAGGGTAGACATGATTAGGTTGCCTTCTAGTGGCTCTTCTCCCATTCCACCCTTAAAACTTCACAAAAGCCAAGAGACAGTTCAAATTAGATCTAAAAAAAAGGGGGGGAATTAGGCCATTTGCAGTTGGAGGAAATAAGGGTGCGAATTGGACAAATTTACTTCCTAGAGACCGTCCCATTTCTACCCCCACCCTTAATTTGTAAGACAAAACAAAACAAAAACCCCATACCACCAAAATTGAACCATTTTGACACTTTATTTCAGTGGCACCACCCTGGAATACGGGGGAGGGGGGCACAAATGTGATGCTGGGGCCACTTGTAACTCACAATTGCCCTCTTTTGCTTTAAACTTCTGGGATAGGATCCCCAGTCAAAATCCCAGTGAAACTGACTTATTTTAGCTCCTACTTGATCCAAGGGGGTGCTACACAGCATGTAAAGATTTCATAAGACATTTCAAAAATGTAATTAAGGTCAACATTTTAATTAGGTAGTTATGCTAATATTTATAGTGACTGTCAATGTACATTCCAAACTGCCAGTCAACATTGCATGCCTGTCCTCATCTATCCTGGATTAATCCACCTTGATGACAACTACACACAAGTCACTTCCTAGTAAGCGTACATAGGATGTCCTGGAGAAGTGAAACTTTTTGTTTGCTTATTATTTCTAATTTGATTCTGAGTACACTGCTGCAAATTATGTTCAAGATAAGTGGCACAGACAATCTCTGAGATTATAATTTCTCAGATACAGCTATGATTTTAATTCAGAAAAAGAAATCTCATAGTTTTTTCCACATTGTGCTTTGTTTTACTCACATGATAATGTAAGACTTTAAAACATGCTGTTTTCACTTTACCAATCATCTGTTGTGAATTCTTTTATATTTAGGGTGTAAAACATAACTTGGAATTTTCTTTTTGCTTATTTAGGAATTTTGTTGCCTTGATAATGTAGCATTGAAAAGGCACTTTAGGATGAAAGTGGCAGTAAAATGTTGACATTTGAATGTTTGAAACACAGCACTTGTTGCAATTAAAAATAAAATTAGATTATGGATTGGTGCAGAGAGCATTCTTCCCCAGCATGGTGCCTTGAAGATGGGATGCTTTGATAGGTGTAATTGGAGTGGTTATCAGATATATTTGGACAGCATCTAGATGGAGAAGATGACCACAGAATAACCAGTGGGGAAAAACCTGGGTATTTGATTTGCAATCACAATTACATGATATGTTCAAGGTAACACTCTCATAAGGAGAGAGGCAGAACTGTCACTAGCTTACATGGTAAAAATTGTTAAGAATGAATGGCTATCTTGCATCAGACCAACAAACCATTCTGAATCCACAGGCTGCAGATGTCAACTGACTTGGCTGAACAAAATTCCCATTGATATCCAGGTAGCCAAGATGCTCAGGACTAATTTTCCTTACTGGCTTTAATGGGGGCTAATTTTAAATTGTATCTCCACTGGTGCCAATCAGGCTCTCTATCCTACCTCATTCTTTCCTGAATTAAATAGGAAACTTTTACTTCTAAGAATGTCTCTGACCATCATGAGAGGTAATAAACATTATTAGAAAGTGGAGTCCTTGGGGTTCTCTGAGCTTGGTTCTTTTCTTGCAAACGTTTCATTACCCGGCTAGGTAACATCTTCAGTGCTAAAATGGGATGAGGTTTGCTCTCTATTTATCTGTTGTGGCCTGCCTTGCCAGTGCTGGTAGGGGTTCTGTTTTGCTCTTCCAGTAGTTCATTGATTAGCGTATGTTGACTGCTTGATTGTGTACCTGGTGGTGACCTTTGCTTATCTGGGTGCTGATTGCTGGAGATGATTGCTGGTGATTGAATGCTGGTGGGGCGATCTTCTGATCTTTTGTCTCTTTTGAATAGTATGTAGATGCTGTTTATCTCTATGTGTCTGTTAATTGCTGCCTTGTCTGAATACCAGGCTTCCAAGAATTCTCTTGTATATTTGGATTTGGCTTGGTCTAAAATGCTGACAGTTTCCCAGTTAAAACTGTGGTTGAGTCTGTCCATGTGTTGTGCAATTAAGGAATTTTCATCATGTCTTCTGACTGCTAGTTAGTGCTCACCAGAAGAGCAAAACAGAACCCCCACCTGCACTGGCAAGGCAGACCACAGCAGATAAATAGAGAGCAAACCTCATCCCATTTTAGCACTGAAGATGTTATCTAGCCAGGTAATGAAACATTTGCAAGAAAAGAACCAAGCTCAGAGAACCCCAAGGATGCCACAGTTCTACCCTGAGCTACACATATTCGCCTCCATTATTAGAAAGTAAAAATGGTGAGTATTGTAGATGCAGCCCAGTGCTTTATTTGTAAGTGGGTGGGAAATGGTGGACTGGGATATATAGAGAAGGCATCATAAAGAAATAGAGTGGGAGGTGTTGTAGTTTTAAGTGATAAGTAAGTGTTCTGTGATTGGACTCTAATTACCATTTTGAGGACAGGCCAGTCCTTCTCCCAGTGGCAGCTCTATTCCATTGCACGAGCTGCCAGTTGGTTGAACAGGCTGGCACGTCATGTGGCAAGTTCTCTGTTGCTGGAAGTCTTCAGACAGAGGCCAGATAGTCCTCTGTTAGAGATGGTTAGTGAATCGTGCACCATGCAGGATAATATCTAAGGTCCCTTCCAACTCTATCATTTTACTCTTCTCAAAATTCAAAATGTACCTATCAACCATAAAGTTTAAATATATTTCAAAAAATGGCTTATGTTTCTTTTTCCCCCACCAAAGAGTTTTTGCCCATCAGTAAGTTTTGCACACCAGTTGATTATATCTACTTATTTGTGCTGTCTCATGCTTTTTTTCCCCACCAAATTAGTTAGGGTTATCAATCAATGGTTGACAGTTACCACTGTGAATGTATGTACCCATGCCATAACCACAGCAAGGGTATTGCACCAATCAGTTGTGTGTGTGGCAGGCAAAACATTTTTTGAGCATGAGATTTTAACATCACTGGCAGGCAGAAAAGGAACAAGAGCTTTCAAAACTAGTTAAATGCATAGCCTAAGAACTGTATCACAGTGTCCTGTTTCAGATCTCAACTCTCACTGTTGCTAGATGAGGAAAGCAGTTTACTCAAGGCTCAGCTTACTCAGATAATAACAGACAAGGGAAGAAATGTAAATCAACAAAGACTCTTAGAAAGAAAGCTTGCCTGGGTGGCTTCAGTTTCAACAGGAACACACAGAAGAGTAGTCAAAATCCAGTCCAAAGTTCAGGGAGCCAAATCAGGTTTGTCACCCAATCCAAGCTCAGAGTTTCATAAGCAGGATTCAGAGGAATAACACATCAGAGCGGGAAGTTAGACAATTGTTTCCAACAAGGGACCATGGGTCAGAGCTGCCTCTTAAATCAAGCTGCAGCCAGCTGTCTTTAATCAAGAGATTTACTCCCTTGCTTAGCAAGGAGTCTCAATGAACATCTTTGCTCTGCTCTCCGCTCTACTCACCAGGTACAAGGGCTTGGAGGCCTTACTTCATCCTCATCTGACTGCTCCAGTTGCTCAGGTGGTGCCTGTGTTTGATCAGCCTCAGGTGATTCTTGGCTTGGTCTCTCCTGAGGCTGACATTCCCAAGTTCAGTTGGAGCAGTTTCTTCAGAGTCAGATTCAGAGTCCGAGTCCTGGGCCATGACAAACAGTTAGGGCTAGCGTATGGAGGAGGTGCTTCACATATGTGCTCAGATGACCTCAGGAAGCCTGAAAGCAACTGTACCCAGCTTTTAAGTAGCTGTGGCTTGGAGGAGCAGATCCAATGCTTTACACAACACTAGTCACAAAGTTCCCAGAAGTGTAAAAACTTTCATACGTACATTTACAAAAAGCTAATTATTTTAGCATCCCTAGTTAGACACAGGAGACCAAGTCCCAACTATTTGCTACAGTACAAATGGAATGTCTAGACTTCCATTCAGTTTGCACCTTGACTTGTATCAATGTGCCTGGTTTGTTTATTCTTTCCCCTCCTAACCTAATTCTCCAAGAGCCACTCTAGGCAGGATCAAACCGGATATTATTTAGCATGGAGCTCTGTATGTATTTCCTTAACTCAAACAGCATGGAGCAGGGACAATATAGCTCAGAACCGCAGACCCTGGAGAGAAGGGATTTAACCCTTCTCTTTCAAAAAGCTTTTCCACCCTCAGAAATTGTCTCCTTATATTAAAATGTATGAGACTGTACTGCTTGTTACCCATCATATGAAGTAGGAATTATGCAGATTCTTCCCCTGTGTATAGCAGAGGAAAACCTATGTATTTTTAAAAGAAAATACATAGAAATGCATGTTACATATGAAAAGTACGCAATACTACAAAGCAGTATGGGAAATATTAACGCTAAGGGAAGCAAAATTTTGAAGTTGATAGTACTAGTTAGAAGGGAACATGTGTTTTATCTTGAGGCATTTAGATTATCAGAACAAAAGCCAACCATGTTATGATAATATATCTGGGACAATATCACTGAAACTACTTTATTTAAATTCTGCTATTTAGAGAAAATCATCATGTGGGAACTCAATGGCTTTTGTTCAATGTCTCCTTCATAATGACATGAATAATATGCTTCATATTATAATATTTTAAAATGCCAGATCAAAAGTGCTGTTGTGTTTTGGTTAAGAAGATGAGACAGGAACAAAGAAACTACAGATTCAAATTGCACCTTAGGGATATGAAACATCCAATAAAAATCATTTAAAATTTTATCTGTATCTGTCTCTATCTAATAACAAACAAATCACCCAGAAGCAAATCACTTTTGTATTATAGCCAAGAAAACAATACAGATGTGCCCATGGATCACCAGGAGTCAAGCTCATTTTTAATCTTCACTTTTAATGTTTCAATCAACCTAGGAACCATCCATAATACATTTGATAATGCTTTTTACTGCAGATCTCCTAGAGACTGAAGATATACATAGGTGTGTATGTCATGTCCTCCCAGGATACAGCAACATCTTGCAGGAGATAAATGAGGCAGGTCAGCATAGTGATCCTCTTCCAATCCTCATAAATATAACTCCAATTAGTTTGTGCCAACAAAGTTGAGTCATAGTGATGGATGAGAAAAATACTTGGAAATAAATTTGGAGCTGGGTCATATGTATCTGTACATCAACTAGCTTCGTAAATGATTGTCTGACTGGGTGGCTCTGCTGAATGTGTCTGAATGTGGGTTTATAAATAATATTTAGTTGCCCAATCTGCACACAACTGCTCATTCACCTTCATGGCTGGTTATATCAAGATGTCAGCCACGTTCTTTATTGTACTGTCCTGGTTCTTTCCACATCTTGGGGTCTGCTGATTGGGCAACATGAAACAAGCAAAGTAGGCACAGCGTATTTCAGTTGAACAAGACAGATGAGGACCACCACGTGCAAAGAGTAGAGGTGCTGTTTCCAATGGAGATCCACCTCCATTCCATGTGAGAAGGAAGACCTCTTCATTTTAGGTCTCTCAATTCCCTTTTGTCACCTGGCCAAAAGCAAAAATGTTTCAGTACGTATGGTGATTTTGTATGTGTCTGTTGAGTATATTCTAATAAAGTAGTTAGAAGCTGGAAAAAAAAAATTAGTTGCATCACTGGAGTGCCACAGAGTTGAAAGCAAAAGTCCAGGGAGCCACTTGGCTAAAGGACAGAAAAGCTATCTTACTATATTTTGAGTATGTAAAGGGAACGGGGTAAAACTCTTAACTTCAGTTCCTTCCCTTGGGTTAATATGCCACTTCAGTCACCTTGCCTAGACATCGATTTAGGAAAGTTGTGTGAGTTTTTTGACATGTAACATCTCCCTGTTCTCTTCTACCTCCATCTGAGGTCTCTTATCCCATTTTATTATAGGGATTCCAACCTACTATTCTGCCTGGCATGGCTGCTCCACATGTAATAACCAGCTTCAGTATGGTAGCTACTGACATTTTTCCATCATGTATCATATTGAACTCAGTAGAATATTCAGGTAAACTCCTTTTCAGGTTTACCTGCTGGCCAACTGTATCATTATGTGGTTAAAATAGGTACTTTCAAACCTTGGTTTGATCCTAATATAATATGTGTTACTTTGTTAAAAATGAATGGCAAGCAAACAAGAAACTTAGCATCATGGATTAGTGGTAGGTAGAAAGAAAAATGTTTTGGAAGATAGATAAATTCATTTAAAAGCTGGATGCCAAAGCAAAAAATAATTTACAAGTGAGATTTGATGGAATTTATGGGCATGTCATTTACAGTACTACAAATACTATGAAACCGTAATGGTAGCAATCAGAAAAGAGCTGGACTGGAATTATAGTAAAGTCCTAACATTTCTTCAGTTAGGTCTGGCCTAGTCAAAGTATTAAAGAAAGTTGGAAGAAGAAAAAAAAGATCCTGAATTGCATTGGATTACCAACTTGGCCAGGAGCTGCAAAATCTCTGAAGGCAGCCAGATCGAGCTTACTACAACCATTGACAATTGTTCTTTATTTATATTGGAGAACTTTTCCCCACTCTAAGTGGAAGTGCCCTCTACCCATCCTTGAGTCAGCAGAAAACTACACAGGCATCAAATCTGTTGTTCCCATTGCCAATCTCTAGCCTACCTCTGCTGCCTGTGTCCCCAGTTGCATGACTTCCTCTCAAGAAAGAGAGACAATACCTAACAGCATTTGCCTACCATGAAGCTGCCTTTGGACAATGCTGAAATAAGAAGGAAACTACTCCTTTAACACTGGTCCAAACAAAGGATGACTTACCTGTATGCCAGTCTCACTCACAGACTGCAAAGGAGCCTAAAGCAGAACATTCAGTATGTGTATTATTATATCATTCTATTTTCAATTCCCTTCCTAATGATTCCAATAATTGAATCTGTCTTTTTTTTTTTTTAACAGCAGTAAAAGATTTCCTTATCCAATGGATAGGGTATTATAAAGAGCTGGCTCTTCCTCCATGTGTTGAGATAGGGGAGGTTACAGCTGGAAGAGATTGATGTGGGCTGCATCAAAGAGATTGGTTGGGGCACCAGGAGTTTGGTTTTGCTTTTATTACTGGTTGTTTCTATTGTTTTGATGATATTTGGTTTTATAGAACTGTTGTGAGCTGCCTAGAATTGTGTTGCTTAATATGGGCAGTCATACAAGTCTTTTAAATCAGTTGATCGATCAATCAAATAATACGTATATTCAGAGGTGCTAGTTGCTGATTGGTTTGTTACTCTCCGGGGGTCTCCCATAAAAGGGCTAACGAGGTCTAACCCTATTTATCTTTTCAAGATTAGCCATCTACTGGGTCTTCATCATAAAGCAGATATGGCAGCTCACCTCAGGCACTTCAGCCTCATTATATAAAAAGGCTTTTTGTTTTCCTGTGGCCTGCTCAAGAAGAGTTCTAGTCTTGCTTTGGAATTTTTTCCAACTCTTCCTTGCAGAACTCTTTTAGGCTAGAAATACTCTTTGTCTACAACTCCATGTTTGAGATCCCCACGCATATTTTCAATCATATTCAAGTCTGGGGACTGCGAATGCAATTCTAAAACAATGTTGAATTTCTAAAATTGTTGTTTGAGCCACTCAGAGTTGTGCTCTAAGATGGGTGGCCATACAAATCTTAAATAGAATAAAATAATGAAATGAAATGAAATGAAATGAAATACATACATACATACATACACATTCCCCCCACCTCAAATTTAGACAAGTCAGGCTTATCCAAAACAACACTTGGTAAGCTTCCAAAAAATGTTCTAATCTACATGTCATTACTTTCTCTTTCAGATGCATGGAAGTACAAAGGCTCTGTAGGAAAGGTATATACTGATTATTCATCTATTGAACAATGGGTAAATAAGTTTATTGTTAAAAACATAGGTCATAACAATGCAGCATAGCCTAAAATACAATAAAACAAAACAAAACAAAACACAATACAATACAATACAATACAATACAATACATAATAAAAAGAGTGTTAGATATAAAAAAAAAGCCCAGGATATTATTCATATACTCATAAAACTTACTCAAGGATAGACATATTTCAGATTTCTATCTCATCCTTAACTAAACTTGTGCTGTCTAGTCCTAAAGGAATTACAAAAGGAAGGTAGAACACTAACTGGAAAAATTTATCACACAAAAATTAGAACATTTATAGGGGCTTATCTACAAGTTGCTGGTAGAATACAATTCAGAAAGTAACCAAGTTAAGGACTGTATGTTCAAACAGATGTAGAAGCTGTCATGCAACAATGTGGATATCTATGGAAGAAAAATATTAAAAATTGGTATAACATCTTCTACCAATGGTGTATTACTCCAGTACTGATTGCCAAAATAGACAATTTGTTTTCTAAAAACTGTTGCAAATGCAATAACCAGAGTCTTTCTTCCACATTGGAGGCAGCGTTGTAAGGCACAATTCTCAAAAATGAAACAAATTTTCTTTTCAGCCCATTATCTTTTTACTAAACATTACTAAACCTTATATTCCCTGAAAATATAATGAACTGGTTTTGTACATGGTAACGGCTGCTAGAATATTCTATCTTTACTATTGTAAAGCACAAATTATTCCTTCTGTAGAAGAATGGCAAAGTTAGGGGAGTATGGAGTATGAATCAATGATAAAACTAATTTCATGTTAAAAAAAAGAAAACAAATATAATAGAGAATTTAACTCAATGTGGAAACCATGAATAGACTGTAATCTTATGAATTAATTTGTACCACATCCAAAGTCTGGGTTTCTCCTAACATAAGGCAATAATATTTAGGTTTTTCTTTTTCCTTTTTTTCTGATTTGCTAAATTCATTAAATTTTTCAGACCAGAATTTTTGTACCTTTTCTTCTTGGCTTATAACCATGCTAGTTAAAAATTGTCAATTACTGCATAACCATCTGATTCTAATATTCTTTTAACATGGATTTCAACTTTCTGACTGATATATTTTAATATATAGATTTCTATCAATGTGATTTCTATTTTTTTTTTCACCTCAATTTTTAAAGTGCTCGTAAACCTCTTTACTTACCACTTGCTTCCTCTATATTTTTTCTTGGTTCTTTTCCTGATTATATTTGCAAATTTAGTAAATAATAATTAAAAGAAATACAAAGCAGACTTGCTGACTTCTGCAGAAAGGAAGTGAGAAAGTCTGATTCGGCATTCTTCCATACAGTTCCAACATTGCTGCTAAGAGATGCGTGAGGGTTGCTGTTGCTGCTCTGGAAATAGGCTTAAACTGGCTTTTGATAGCAGACCATTTCCCAATGTATATTTTTTTAAGAGCAAAAAGGAAACGCTTTATATCCCAGATGAAAAGTCTTATGCAATTAAACACGGGGGTGGGAGAAACCCAGCAAAAGTCATCACCGATGTACAGAAACACAGGAGAGCTGGCCAAAAATAAAGCAAGTCTTTATCAAATGAAACGTCTGTCAGCCACAGTTGCTTTCAGCATTCAGCCTTTGAAAGTTGGTTGGATATGAATGAATTAGTTCCCAAGGCCAGGCTTACCTTTAAAAAATATAAAGCATTTATTCCATATGGCACAGGCCCAATGAGGGCAACAACTTTCTTCTTAAAGATGTTATTCTTCTGATCCTATTCATATTAACATTGTTAATATTTTAAAGCTCCATTTCAGTTAGGGACTTTCTGTTTTTGCTGTAGGAATAATAAACATGAGGACACTTGACACATGAGAACCACTTTGGGGTAGTGGTTAAGAGGGTGGACTAGACCTTAGAACAGTGTTTCTCACCCTTGGGAACTTTAAGATGTGTGGACTTCAACTCCCAGAATTCCCCAGCCAGCTGGCATTGCCAGAGATCGCATTAGATAGATTGTCTTGAGTTGCACCAAATAAAGGTGGGATGTAAATCTAATAATGAATAGAATGAATATTAGCAAACAATAGGACATTTCTTGATCGGCATACTTTATTCTAATCAGATCACCATAGGGGCTTTTTCTCCACTCACTGCAGATGCTATTAGTAAAAACATTTGGATATTTATACCCTCAAATCCTACTTTGTGGATCTTTACTATTAAGGTTTACTGTTTAGGCATTGTGGGAGATGAGCTTCAACAAAGCTGACCGGAAATCAGATTTTGAATGCCCGACTTAAGCTATAGTGTTCACAGTCTGCATTTTATTGGATTTCATTTCCCTCTGACCTTGATGCATACTAGTCTACCCCTCTGTCATGTGTGTGCAATATTTTCCTGCCAACTTTTAATTACTGAACAAGCAAAACGTCAAGATTTGTAGGGAAACAAATCTTCTCTCCCCCTCTACACAAAAAGGAAAGGAAATAGGTAGCCCCTCTTCTTCCATGTTTTCCATTATGCATGCATCTGTGTACGCATATGAGTGTGTGTGTTTGATGAGTGGTCGCTCCTTGGCTTCATTAAAACACTCCTTGACATGTGAAGATTGAATTATAGTAATTTTGCAACCAGCTGCTTTTCCCAAGAACTGTTGTTGTTGCATGCTGTTATAGTGACTATATGAGCTGAAAAGGAAATGAAGGAAATAAGTTCAAAACAATGCATAAGCGAAGAGAATTTTGGGGAGAAGACTTGGAACCTCTATGACTTGAGAGGGAAGCCACAAGTGAAGAGGTGGGACAACAGGATTCTTCCCAACAGGAAAATTCTTGCAAGGTCTTCACAACCCCAATGATTTAAAAGAAATAGAGATTTGAAAGAGTTTTGCTTCTATTTCCAATAAATTGGAGCAAAGCTAGAAATAAATTGGTTCTCAAAAATAGACAACATCATGAGAATGATTAGGAATGGAACCAATTCTGAGATCATGTCAGATGGTGGTGTAGGGGTGCTTTTAATCTATAGTCCAGGATAACCCTTTAAAATGAGAGGCAGTCTCCACTTCAAGATACTTTATATCCGTGTTTCTCAATTTTGGCAACTGTAAGAGTGTGGACTTCAGCTTCCAAAATTCCCCAGCCAGCATGAAGTCCACACAAGGTTGAGAAATATTGCTTTACATTTACTTGAAAGTGACAACGTTATTGCATTATGGAACTGAGCCTTGATGAGCCCTGGCATAAACTGAAAATGGATATTTAGGAAAACCAAATATTGGCCAGCTCTCTGTAATTCCAATCTGCTAAATAACAATATTTGTGGGTAGAAAGGATTCCTTTGCATGCTGATCAGGAAATAATTAATGTGACTAGTACTCATATGTCTATTTTGGGGAAATCTTTTTTGTTCATTATTTGTTTGTGTTTTGTTCATAATGTAAATTCTGGAATACTAGGCATATTGAACTAAAAGGTTATTAGTTGATTACTGTCCCTGCTGATCAAGGATGCCATTATATTGAACAGTTTATTGCCGAAGTTTAAATATTAAGCTCCCCAAAAACTATTTGCTAGATTGACTCAAATCATTTTCCCAATTATTCCAAAGCATTGATATACATGTCAGTTCAATTTGTTAACAAAACCAGCTGAAGATATCTTTTGTTGAGTGTATTTCAGATAACTGAGGTGGAAATTGATAGACATTGGCCGTTGCCATTTAATCATTTAGCAAAGAATTAGCCAAGTTTAGTGAAAATAATATACTCAGTAACAGAGGAGACAATTCTATCTCCCACAAAAGGATATGCTTATTACTTTTTATTACATTTTTACTCCTTTCCCCATTAGTGTCTCTTGAATCAGCCTGTTGAAAACTCTTAAGCATAATAAGGGCTGCTATTTTAACCTCTGTTACTAACCAAGAAGCCCCATCCAATACAAGCCTTCCTAAATACAAGGCACTAACTCCAAATGAATATATAAACCATTGTGAATATAGTTGTGTGCATTGTCTGCATATATTTACATATTCTGAATTGGGTGATGGGAACATAATTCTATAGAACTTTTCAAAACATTTCTTCTAGTCCTAAAATGCAAGTATCTCAGCTTTCTTTCAAACCACAATCAATTAAACCAGTGTTTCTCGATCTTGGCAAATTTAAGATATGTGGACTTCAATTCCCAGAATTCTCTAGCCAGCCTAGAGAATTCTGGGAATTGAAGTCCACATATCTTAAATTTGCCAAGATCGAGAAACACTGCTCTAAACACTTTGGGCTCGCTTGCAGACTTTCCAGCTGACATGGTACTAGGTTGTGGAAGGTTGGGACATAGGCTTCAAACGTATGAGAAACAGTCAAATCTCCCAAACTGGAAGGGGCTCTAAACTGGCGTTCTACTGGCTTAAGGGACCACTATGCTTTCTGGAAAATGAATACACTGTGCAAAATAAGAATACATAAAGCATATAATTTATAATAATAGCAGGGTGGGCTTACCCTGATGCTGAAATTGTATTGCTTTTCATTTTTAATGAAATCACAAGTATTGCAAGTTGATCAGCGTCTACTCCGTGTCAATTCACAGATACAAGAATGAGTTCTTGGGTTGTTTAGATTTTTGTCAGTTCTGTTTTAGAAACAAGAAGGCTTGTATGGAACTGTGTATGTCCTAAAAAGGAGGAAGTTGGCCCAAAAAAAAGGGGGGGGGGCACAGCTTTGCACAACATTTGTATTGCTAACTTCTCCATATAGCCACTGATTAAGAAATAAGTATTGCAATTTAAACAGAAACACAATAAATGTCACCAGATGTGGAAATCTTTTGCATCTGCCTGCTCTGTTATCCAGGTGCTGAGTTTGAATGGCAACTCTGAGACCTGGTGTTCTTACTAATGATTCTTCCACTTTAAAGTGGGCTCAGAGTAGATACAGAAGAGTCATAGGACTCTTCTGACTGAACTTCAAATAGACCGATCTTCATAAAACAGGACTGCAACTACTCTTAAGATGCATGAACATCACAAAGCAGATGACAGTTTCATCACATATAACAAGTAGGAAGTAGCAGGTATACTTCTGAGAATTCCCCATTTTAAAACTCAGCTCTGAAAGGAAAAAAAAACCTGAGTCATTATCTGATAAAACATTCAGGTTAGTTGACATCCCTGGAAACTTTATTATGTTAAAATAGGCTTTATGTATCAAATAACGTTTTACTTTGTATAATAAAAATCATGTTCAGATGGGAAACTGGTGAAAGAGACTTTGGAGGCAGTATTCTGTAAAAGATTGCTAAATAGGCATTTGGCAAAAAAGGCAAGGTCAGCATGTTACTGTCAGAATCTGGAAGAAATTGGAGGGTCCCAGGAAGAAAACAGAGACTTTGAGCAGAAGAAACATTCTCAAATGTACCAAGAAAGAAAAACCACACATTGGAAATGACACAGATTTTTGATGGCTGGAATAAAGGCATTCAGGGTCTTTTCTGAAACATCACTTCATGTTTCTGATGCACAAGGTCAGCATCCCTCAGATAGCCTTGTGATATGTTAGGTTTCAACTCCCAGGCCGGCTAGAAAATGTGTGTGATTTCCAGGCTAGGAAGACTGCAGTAGGACATCAGTTTTAAAAGGAAGATCATGATAAACTGCTAGAGACTAAGATGACCCAACCAATCCGAAGATAATAATGTAAACACCTATTGCTGGAGACACAAGTACATAGGTATGACCCACATCCAGAGATATCCATGAGTAGTGTTTCTTCTGCATTACATGCATGCTACCTTATAAGATACCATTGTATCTAACAAAGTTGATAACTCACCATGTTGGATAGAAGAGAATGAGGAGTAAATGCTACTTTCGAGTTATGAAAGAGAGATTTTATATTCACATAGTAGCAAGTCAGCCATCTTTTGTTCCACTTAAGTTTCCTTGGACCGTAATACCTTGAGAGGAACATTAAAATTCCTAACATCACAATCCTATAGGTATTTACTTGGAAGCAATGTTAATGGGTTTTGTTGAGCTCAGTGAATCTTATTCCAAGGTACAATGGGTTTTAGTCTACATGTCATCCATCTATCAGTTTAGGAGGGCACTTGGGTCAACGTTTCCATTTCTTCACCTGATCCAAATAAAGAACAAAGTATAGAGTTGGCCTTATCCAAGCACTACTACTAATGACAGCATCAGCATCTGTTATGTAGGAAATATGCTAACTTGTCACAACATTACAGTAGTTGAAATGAATATAAGATACTAATCTACTAAATGAATGAGCTGCAGAACGGTAA
The DNA here is from genome assembly GCA_030867105.1 of Liasis olivaceus. NCBI lineage: Eukaryota > Metazoa > Chordata > Lepidosauria > Squamata > Pythonidae > Liasis > Liasis olivaceus. Next base: position 22,476,889 of record CM061355.1, on the reverse strand, counting down.
GGGGTTTTTTTTCCCAAGGAAAGAATTGTAATCTACAGCTTTCTATGTGACAGATGTGTTGTCTTCCTAAAAAGGAAACCTCCAACTACTGCTTTACAATATACCTAATAAAATAGGTGAAAAGCAAAACATTCTTTAGAAGAGAAAACAAGAACTAGGTACATCACTTCTCTCCTTTATTTATTTCCAAAAGCATTTGGCTCCAATTGCCTCCATCTGGCATCCAATGACTTTGAAAACGGCTGCTAGGTGAGATTGAGATGGGAAAACATATTTACTTATCCAATTTATAACTCTCTCCCTATGCAAAATAGTAATTAGAAGCAACTCAGCTTTACTTGCTAAACGAGAGAAAAATGTTCTATTGCTACATTCCCATCACTGATGCCTTCAGCCTCTGTTATCAATCATCTACTTATTTTTAATAAATATTATAAGAGTAAAAAGGCTATATTAAGATAATACGGTTAATCCATTCCGCCCTCCGAATTTGGTCGCACCACGAGGCAAATTTCCCCATAAGGTTCAATGTAAATACGGCTAATCCACCCTCGGAATTTGGTCGCACCACGAGGCAAATTTCCCCATAAGGTTCAATGTAAATACGGCTAATCCGCCCTCCGAATTTGGTCGCACCACGAGGCAAATTTCCCCATAAGGTTCAATGTAAATACGGCTAATCCGCCCTCCGAATTTGGTCGCACCACGAGGCAAATTTCCCCATAAGGTTCAATGTAAATACGGCTAATCCGCCCTCCGAATTTGGTCGCACCACGAGGCAAATTTCCCCATAAGGTTCAATGTAAATACATACGGCTCTGCATTTTCTTTGGAGCCATGCTGACAAGCACACCAAAAACCTTCCAAACGCCACAAAACACACCACAAGCCTCACCAAACGTCTCCTTGCTACCACGATATCGCCCACAGGAAGCCGCGACCACGTGGCAGCGGGGCAAATGGCCGCGGATCCGGTTCGTAGCTTGAGGCGGAGTTCGCATGTCGAGGTAAATTTTTGGGGCCGGAGCTGGTCGTATCTCGAAAAATTCGTAAGGAGGGGCGTTCGTAACCCGAGGTACCACTGTATTCGTAACAGAAGTCTATCCAAATTCAGGCAGAAATGGCTCCCTTATACAGTATATATCATATTACACAGCAAGAGAACATTTAGAATAAAGTTTCTGAAGAAAAAGGAAAACTCTTTTTAAAAAACAATTAAAATGACCTAAATAGAAATGAGCAATAATCGCAGATGTTTAAAGCATAGTATAAAAATATTTAAGCTGCAGTTAGCAGTCAGGGGAAAAAAGAAAAAAGGGGAGAAATAAAAGTGGGGCTGCTTGAATACTTTTTTCCTATAATGCCCTTTTTAAAAAAAAATGTTTTTTATTTATTTTATTTTAATCACTATGTCAAACCTCACCCTTTCAGTTTTTACTTCTAGCTTTGCACTAAAGAGATTCAGATTCTCAAATAAATAGAAGCTGGTTCCTTTGGTTTGCGGTATGATTAGGGTTTAGTAGGATTATTTTAGCTGAATCTTATCTGAACAACTAAATGAAAATTATTTTTACAGTCCTGTGTTTCTTATCCAAAAATTTGATGAGGCATCACAAAACAAAACAGCAGATAATCATGGTGTAATGAGTTTAGAAATGTTCTCTATCAACTGGTGTTATAAATCATGTCAATCCCCTCTAATAGTAAAAAATCAACAGATAAAACAATAAAAAGATAGAGCACTTTAAAGAAACACTGATTTAATCTGAACCTATATTCAGTTGTTATGAAGGATGGTTGTCTGGATTATTATATCACATAGCCAGGAGTGGCTGTGGGGTGGTCAAAAAAGTCAAGATGGTGGCTCTGACTGCATGATCAAAGCTCTGACCCTTATTTATATGAGTTGTCTGCATGATGCACATAAAAACAGGATGAAGACTTGATGACAGAGCTACCCTCTTGACTTCTGACTTCCTCCGGCTTCCCCACTGACTTTGCTTGTGGGAAGCCAGCAGAGAAGGTCACAAATCGTGATCACATGACTATGGGACACTGCGATGGTCGTAAACCTGGGCCAGTTGCTGAGCATGCAGATCGTGATCACTTGACTGTAGGGGCACTGCGACAGCTGGAAATTCAAGGACCAGTCGTAACTACCACTTGTTCCGCACCATTGCAAGTTTGAACAGTTGCTGAACGAGGACCCACTGTATTATACTGCTAGATTCTGCCTGGCAGCAATTAAGATCCATAAACAGATAACTAAGGATACTCAGCATGGGTAAACTCACTGAAAATTTTTTTATCTATACATCTTCTTTGTGACCTTCAGAAACCCGCCCCTTTTAATTAATAGTTTTGGTATTAAGAATTTTGTAGGGAGATTTTAATGTTTTAATATATGTCAGCAGCGCTAGTTTTTAGGGTTTTTTTAATTTCTCATAAATTTCAGTGTAATTATTGAAATGTCTGTAATTCTTTTTGATTTTATTTTACGCTGATCTCTGACCAAAATAAAGATTTGATTGATTGATTGATTGATTGATGCTACCTGGGCATATTGCAAGCAGAGAAAGGCCCTTTTATTCTTTCATGTGTTTATAGCTTGGTCCTCATACCCCTGATTCAGTCCTTATTAGATGGACCTTATGTCTTCTTGCAGTATCAGTCCATTTACAACCAATTTGCATTGTAGAATTCGTTTTTTTTTTTTCCTGGTACATGTTTTTCATCTTGTGAATGTGATAGAAGCTAGTTAGGAGACGGTGTCATCTTATTTATGGAATTAACCTCAGTGGAACAATAACTTTGGGATTTCTTTGAAGCCCAGGGTTTTGTTTCTCTCCTTTTAAAAAAATGATATGACTTTGCAAATTTCTCTGCCAAAATTAGTGGTAAGGAATTGAGCTCACCTTTCAGAAGATACAAAAGTGGCAAAGTCATCTTTTGTTGGCGCAAGTTCAAGGGGGAGAGTGTTAATGTCAGCAAGCCTTTAAAGTTACACGGGACGTTTCATGGGATAGAACTGAAAAACTGCTAATGCTCAATAATGAGGTTAGTTCCAAATTCAAATATGTTCATATAGCTTAGTTGCATTATAGGTTTGCCATCAACCCATGTATCCCAGGTGAATTTTCTTGAATTCTGAAGAAGTATAGAGTGAAAACAATATGTTGCAATCGAAAAAGTGTAATCAGATGCCTTATCCATGCAAAACAGAACTACAAATACCTTCACTAAGTTGAGAGAAAAATGGTGATGAAGTCAATTCATTTTATTTTGATATTGTTCTTCCTCCCAAAGGAGCCTAGAGCATTCTATTATACAAAAGAAAAAAAAATTCACAATAAAACCACCAATCCTCAACAAGACAAAGTAAGGATTTTGTAAAAATTAATTAATTAATTTTAAAAGAAGGCAGTCTGGTGCTGGACTAGTTGTTTTCCTACATACCACGCACCTGGGAGTTTTGCAAGAAAGAGAGGTGATCACCTTGTATCAGTACTGCTGGCCTGACATTTAGCAGGGTTTCAGCCCCACCAGGTAGACCAGACCAGGAAATCAACTCTGCAGGATGGCTGGAGCTACCTTTATTGAGACTAGCTATAATAACAGAATCTTGCAAGTCTGATTGTGCTGTAGCTCCTCCTTCTTATACTCCTGTGAATTAGAGAGGTATCTGTCAGAGTCTCTTCCTAATATTATCTGTCTGTTGTGGATTTAAGATATGTTTCACCCCTTGTTGCTTTGGTAAGAGTTGGCATAATTCCGTCAAGGTCATCTTTCTTATTCCCTACGCAGAGTGATATTCTGCCTCTGGTCATAAAGTCTGTGGGGTGGTGGTGATCATCCTTGGGCAATCCAGTTTAGCCCCCTCTAGCCATTCCTCTCTGAAAGACACATGTGAATCTGCTGGATCACCTGCTACCTATGTATGGAGGAAGGTATTCTTCCATTGGCAATGAAGTAAGATTCATCGGCCAGTCTTCATGTTTGTTGTTCTTTGCTTCCATAAATAAACAAGATTAAGCTGGTGCTGCGTGTTATATTGGAATTGTCTAAAGAGATGGCATAACGTACATCTAGTTTCCTGTTACTGACTGCTTATAAATACCAGATCTACCTTCAGTTTTTCCAGCTGTTTGATTGATCTCTAAAACTTAATGCAATGCAAAGAACACAGATGGAACTGAATAGCATTGAACATATATTTGTGTAGACGGCTGCTTCCGTTGCACATAATCAGGGCAGCTTCACAGACTGCAAAAGCTCTATCGAGAAAGTTATTCCAAACAGTGTTTAGCATGAAACCACTGTATACATTTTGATAGTTGGCTTTCGCATAACCCTTAATTTTACTATAGCCACAAGGTTTACGTGGCCATAATGGTCAACATCCTCTTCCCGATATCTATGTATGCAGCAGAAAATTGGGACAGACCTTGATAGCTGCATTCAGGAGTCTGGCTGGTTTTTGACAAAAATTAATGGAATGAAGTTTCTTCAACTTTGAGGGGGATGTGAAGTTTTTTTCCAAGCAGATAACAAATAGGGCCAGGACAAAAAGTAAACTGAAAATTTTAGGAACACTGAAATGTAAGATATAGTTAATATGAATATTCATTGGTCATGTATTTAATTATTTCTGCCTTCTACAATAACATAAATTTTTGAGTTCTTGGGTTGTGCTGCCAGTTCTGGAGTGTAAAAATCTGGATGACTGGCAGGTGGCAGCAAGAGATATGGAAAACTAACTCTTTGCAGCCGTTTAGTAGTTCTCTGGATTGTCACACCCAGAATGTGATGACCCTAACCTTTGAGGACCACACCCAAGGGTTTGGGGGGCTTCATGTGGCCTGGGGATCCTCATCTTGTGCCCTTCTGCATTAAGATGCCAATACAAGAGAATATATCAGGGTTGAACTGTGGAGCTCTTGGTGTTCTCTGAGCTTTGTTGTTTGCTTGCAGTAATTTCATTACCTGACTAGGTAACATCATCAGTGTGAGTGAGTGTGGGGTTTTCTCCCTGTTTATATACAGTAGCTTGCCCTGCCAGTTTTAAATCATATTTACTCACCATTCAAAAGAGACAATAAAAAAGCTAAGAAGGAAACAAAAAGACAAGAACACACCCTCCTCAGCAGCCAATACCCAGATAAGCAGGGATTAATACCAGACAAACAATCAAGCAGAAAACAATACCCTAATCAAGGAATTACCACACCCTCACCAAACCCCACACTCATGTGCACTGATGATATTACCTAGTTGGGTAATGAAACGTGGGCAAGCAAACAACCAAGCTCAGAGAGCACCAAGAATTTCCACAGCTTGATGATGCCCCAAAATTCTTTGGGGTGGTTTTTCCTGTTATCTTCCAAAGGCTAATTCATCTACTTCTGCTGAAAGCCTGGTCTGCTTTCTCAAAGTCAGTTCATACAGTTGTGTGATCAATTGTTTTGCTGCAGTGGGTTAAATTATTTTATTTACTGTTCCATTTTAATCAAGGTTTCAATGCGCTACACAGAGAATGCCAGGCCTACGCAGACAAATAATTGAACAAACATAACCAGTGAAAGAAGGTGTGTCTCTACAGGAGTTAGTTAACCACGAGGGGCCTAAGTTTAGTTGTGGTTTCCTCGTGCCAGTCCCTGAGCGTTTGAAAGGCTTACATCTCATCTTCACATTTTAGCATCTAGCACGGCCACCACTGTAGCATCCAAGTTTCTATAATTCCTTGTTCCTGAAACAGCAGCCTTTCCTGTGCTGTGATGTTAAAAGAATCAGAACACAGAAGACTCCCTCTCCAGCTTCTTCCTCTCTCCATTTTAAGAGTGAACTCATTTTCAGTCCTATTCCCAAGGAACTAAATGTAGGGAAAACTAGTTTGGTGAGCCTGTGCAAACCTATTCCTCCTCTTGTGACATCTCCCCCTGCCTACCTCTATATTTGCATAGGATCCTCCCAATGATTTGATCTGTCAGTCCCATTATCTCTGAGCCCTGGATATGCTGGGGAGGGAACGATGGAACTGGGGTCGGAAACACGTGGGAAGGAAGACCCAGCTTGGGGGAAGCAAAGTAGCGTTGCGTGGAGGAAACCTTTTCTCTTTAATGACTAAGCCCAGGCGGTGAGGTGATCGACAAAGGCCCAGGATTCAGATCGGAAAGGGAAATCTTTCTGCCCCGACTCGATTCCAGATCGGTTTATGTTCTCCCTACCTCTCCTCAGCCTCTCCATTCATCCCCTTTCGCTCCCTCCTCCCCCTCCCCCTCCTCGGCGTCGTCTCTTAGCCTCCTCCCTTCTATCGGCCTCCTCCCCGCCGGCTCAGTTTTGCTCTTCCACTTCCAGCTGTAACTCAGTCGCTGTCGCTGCTCCTGCTGCCGCCGCCGGCTCCGGAAAATGTCTGAGCGAGGCGGCTTCTATAAGCAGGATTTGAATAAAACGGTGTGGGAGGTTCCTCAGCGCTATCAGCACTTGACCCCGGTGGGCTCGGGGGCTTACGGCTCCGTGTGGTAGGTGCTGGAGGGGGAAGGCAGCGGGCAGGTGCCGCGATGCTCTTTCGGGCATCTCTATCCGGGGCGGGCGGGGGGAGGAGGATCCCCGAGTGAAGGCTCAAAGCCCCCCCCCCATTTAGGAACTAACAATGCGGAACAGCGGCTTAACTCGCGAGAATCCCCCCCCCCCCCGGCCTGTCTTGTATTGGGCGTGTGTGGAGATCGAGGACGCGCACAATGGGAGCACCCACAGCCTTGCCAGGCTCTGGTGGCATCTGAGGGGACCCCGGCTGCCGGCGTGGAATCATAATAGTGGAGGGGGGACCGTAGCCGCCGGCGTGCAGCTGGGCCGCCTTGTGACCCCACCTCGGGAGTAACCAGGTCAGGTACGAACCTGGTGCTTGCGTTCACACAACAGGCCAAGCTTCAGTTTAAATTTTGTCTAGGCTGGGTGCGCGCGCGTTTGGGTGGCTTCGCTTCGTTTGCGAAGCCAAGCCGTTCGGTTAGTGGTATGGTTCGCTGGCTTGTGCAAACCGGCAAGTGGGTTAAGTCAGTAACCAGGTTAATGTGGGCAGGGTTATAACTGGGTTATAGGCCTAGACGTGTGTAAGAAGGACGCTGTGATAGACCATGATTGTTACGCTTGGAGGAGGGTTTGACATAAAAGTAATGAGTGTTTATTTTACAGCGGATGACTTGCAGGGCACAATAGGCCAAAAGGAAAGGGAAATATTTGGAAGGGGGAGAGTGTCAATGCCTACAACTTGGCCATACTTTGCGTATATAAATAATTACTTTGGGGAGATCAGGAGATCAAGACAGCCACTTGAATGTGCTCTCGAAAACGCATTGCAAGTAATGAGGCAGATGGAGCTGGGCTTCTAATAAACGTGTTAGTCAGTCTTTGGACCTTTTTCAAGCAGACATGCTGGACCGAGAGCGGATCATCTTTTGTTTGGAGCAGGTGTACGCAGAGCCTGAGTGTGTATGGGTAGATGTTGTGCAAAAGGTATGCAGTGTAATGGCCTTTGTTTGTCTTGCTTGTTGCTCTAAATTGTGCAGCCCCCTGGGTTTGTGCTCAGATTCCTGTCTCTTCCCTGCCCCCACTGGCTCTCACAATGCAATTCAGCCTGGAATTCTTCACAGGTTGCTAAGGGTAACCCCAGACCATGCCAGCTACTAAAAGAGGTTTCCCCGGGCTATTTTTAAAGATCTCCCCTCTCTCTGCACTGAGCTGCACCCATGAATGGGACTTTGGCAGGGTGATGCTTTTCTTCCTGCAGCTATTGTGATCGAATCTGAAGTGCTGTTTCAGAACCTGGGAGCAATATTATTGGGTTACGCACCAGCCTTATAGAAGTGCAGTCTAGAGAAATGAGCAAAAATATGAAAAAGGATCATATTTCAAACAGTTGTTATCTTTCCCCTTTATATTTCATGTGACTGATACCTATCATGTGGAGTGGCTTTAGATTAATTGTTATTCAAGTAATTAAAAATTATGCATCAAGGTTTATATTAGTGTTTCTATAATTAGGCCTAAGGCTAAAGGGCCATGTATAAACAGATGTAGATTCTGGACAGAATCTAGATGAGAAATCAGTTGGGGAAAGTAAACCTAGGCATGATCCTTGGGTTGGTTGAATGGAGGAAAGATTGAATATATGTATAATGTAAGAAAAAGACACCACAATAGCTCTGTTTGTTTTGTGCAGTCAGAAGTGGAGTTTGAGAGTAAATGGACAAGTTTTCATCATGAATGGAGTTTATATTAGAATTTATATTAGAACTGGTGCTATTTAACTTACTAAAATATGTTTGTAGTTGGCCTAAGCAGTAAGATAGCCAAGTTTGTGAATGTCACCAAATAATTCTAAAGTAAAATCTAAAGCAGCTAGCCAAAAACTGCAGATGGGTCTCTCCAAGCTGGGTAAATGACCAGCAGAACAGCAAATATGATTCAGTGTAGTAAAGTGCAAGCAGAAGTATTGGGGGCCAAAGAGAAAGAGTGCTTTTAGATATACCCTAATGAGATTCTGATCCAGAAGAGTTATCTTTAGTGGATATATGATAAAAGTTCATTGTGTGTGATATATATAGTTTATATAGCTTATCGTGGGGAGATTTATAATGTGATGAAACCATAAATATGATGAATGACCTGAATAGGCAGAATTTTGTCTCATATAAATTGAGCAACATTAGTGTAAAGACAGACCATTAATTCACAAGATTTTATTACAAATATTTGGAACTTGTCACCGGATGTATTGATTGGTATGAGCTCAGTTAGTTTTAGAAGACAAACAGGAAAATATTGTTGGAAAATTGGTTTATCAACAGCTATTTGATAAAACAATGAAATGGCTCTTCCATGTTCAGAGACAGGATATCAAGTGCTAGGGACATAAAATGGCCAAGGGTAGGTATCTTCATGTCTTGCTTCAGAAATTCCCAGATGATTTGGCTAACTATTGTTGGAAACATGGACTGGACAGGTCAGACTATAAGAGATTTAGTAGCTCTCTTATGCTTCTACTAAGCTTTGGTGAACCTTGCTGAGCAGTCCTTCGAACACTTGAAATGTGTTCCACAACTGCCAAGTGTTGTTTTTGATATAATTGTTGCTGGCATTGTTCAAGTCACCATGTTGGTATATTTGCTTGAGAAGGCAATAGCAAACCACTTCTGCATTCTTACCGAGAAACCTACACAGATGCGTCTGTGTGGTCACCAAGAACTCAACTGAGTGCAAGGAGATCTTTAGCAATTACGCATTCAGTCAGACACATTTTTTTCAGCTCAAGGGTTAGTGGGATCTGTTGCATATTAAATAGTCCCTTGTAAATGCCTCCTCTACACTGCATTGTAGTATGCAATATGGCCTATCACTGAGGTTAAGGTATAAAGGTTAAGGAGTTGGACTAGAACCTGGGAAAGGCAGGTTCAAATCCACCTACAATTATTGAAACTAACTGGGAAACTTTGGACCAACCATTATCTTTCAGCCCAGTCTTCCTAGAATGGTTATGATTGTGAGGAAGGTTGAGGGAGAGAATGTTTTTTGTGCTACCTTGCACTCCTGGAAGGAAGGGAAGATATACATCTAATGAATTAAATCAGAATGATTTTCAGGCAGCTTCAAGTAAAAGAATAATTTGATCTCATAGATGGGAGGATAATGAAAGCTGAAAGCTCTGGCCGTCTGGTAGGATGTGGTAGAAAACCCCATTATTCATTCAGATGGCATCTGCATTCTATATCTTTCAGGCAAAAAACAGAGCTTTAGCAATGAACAGCTTGTGCCTTAATTGATTAATCCATGGAGGTATGAAGCTAGAAATACATTATTTCTGAGAAACGTAACCATGTAATAGTAAAACAAAATAGATATATAACAATAAAAAAAGAGAAGTTGACTGGCAGTTTCAAGGCCTGTGGGGAGAGAGACATCCTAAACCGGTGTTTCTCATGGCTGGCTGGGGAATTCTGGGAATTGAAGTCCACACATCTTAAAGTTGCCAAGGTTGAGAAACATTATCCAGGATAAAAGTCCATTAGTATATGTGACTATACAAAAGGCTCTGCTTGGAGTCCCCACCAAGCTCACCTATCTAAGAGGTAGGATGTGTAAATGGGCCTCAGAAGATAAAGAAAGAACCAGGCATGTTCATACTTCTCTTTTTTTTATTGTTATATATCTGTTTTGTTTTACTATTACATGGTTACATTTCTCAGAAATAATGTAATCCATAAAGCCACTGTGCTTTAAGTAAGAAAATCTTCTGTTCAGGCTTTAGCAAATCAGATAACCCAAAAAAATAATTCTAAAGCAGGATTGGGCAGTTTTTTTAATTGATGCAAATAACACCTGTATATTGAGCCTTAATGTACGTCAGAGGTGGGCAGTTTTGGGGGCTGAGGATCACAAAGTGGGTGGGGACACATCATCCCCATGGGAAGAAGAAGGTGCTGTTTTCTGTTCTCCAGACTAAACACACCAAAACCTCTTTATCATCTTGAATGTTCTTTTTTGGACATGCTCCAGTTTGTCTGTGTCTTTCCCAAAATGGGATATTCAGAACTGGACATGGTATTCTAGGTTCAGTCTGACCAATACAGAATAGAGAAAAAAGATATCTTCTCTTCATCTTGATGCTCTATCTATATTCAGATTTAATTCAGTTAAGCTCAGCTTACCTGAGACTAGCTCACTGGAAAAGACATTCAGATGTCTTCTTTGTACCACCCTACAAAGAACTGATCCTTTGAACTCTTCAAGATATTTCTCAATGAAGTACGATTTTCATTGTTTACATGTCAGTCACTTGTAAGAGAAAACAATCTCATTGTGATCACAAATTTCTTCAACACATTAACCCATATCCAATGCTACCGAGTGATCTGCAGCTGTAGGCATTTTTTAAAATCTCTTGGACAGTGTTAGAAGAAATGCTATATGGTCATAAGAAAACCGAAAGTGTATTTGCAGATGCTCCATCTGCCCAAACATTGATTTTTTTCCCTTCCTTTCCACTTTATGCCAGTGATTTTGCAGAGTCATTGCACAAATCAGAAATACAATTTAATTTCTGAGAAGCTAGTGTAGCAGTGTGTCAATATGGAGAATTATTCCACAACCACTTTAGATTCTGCTGGTAAACGTTCCAAGAAGAATTACTGTGTTTCTATCCTACATTGGCTGCTTTAGGTTAGTTTGCTGACTGGTTTGCTTATCTTATGATTGCCAATTTCATAATGTTTGTATAACATGTGGATTTTGGCAAAATGGATTTACAAGAGAGATGATTCATGCAAAAATAGGCAAAGCTGTCCCTTGAAACAATACTCATCTGAAGTAAGATGCAGAACACATAAGCTATAAGCTACAATTCAAACTTTTAGAAAACTGAAACCTTTTTTGCAACAATATGTTATCTTATTCTTATCCCTTAATTGAACCATTCTATTGTTCACAATTTGGGTTGTTTCACAGAGACGTTTCTCCATTATTAAGAACTTTGACAGACTCTTAATGCTGTAGAGAAGTACTTTCTTCTGAACCAATCTATGCTGCTCAGAGATTACACAAACTTTCCACTTACATTCAACTCTTCATCAAGTGATTTAAAATATATCTGATTCTCAGTTGCACGTAAAAGGATTGCTAATTAGAGATCCAGACTTCTCTGTTATCAAAATCATGTATTATTCTATTTCTGTGTGGACATTTCATCCTCACACGGCTTTTTTGTTCTCTGGAGCAATTGTTGCTTTGAAATGTTTCTAGTTTGCAGTCTCCCTTCTAGTTTCCACCTTGCTAATTAATATTTCTTCTGCCATTTTATGCCTAATGCACATCACTTGAGATGGAATGTTATTATTTTTCTTAGCATCTATCCTGCATGCTTACAAGGTTCACTTATTTTTGCAGTACTCACTTAGTTTTTGTAGTGAAGCTAATCAATGCATGATGGGGGGGGGGTAGTGGTTTTGTTTATCAGCTGATGCTAATTTGGACTGAAAAGGAATAACTAGCCCAAGGCCATCCATATGGTTTCCATGCCTAAGAGAGGACTAGAACCTACATCTCCTTGCTCCTAGTCCAGCACCGTAACCACCTTACTAGGCTGGCTGTCTTTGAGGTAGACAGTGGATTTGTGTAATGATCCTAAAACCTATACATACCATTCAGAATCTATATTAGTGGCTAGAATCCAGATGACTTTTACAAATATGGATAAAACTAAAGTGGGGGGGCAGGTCCAGGGTTTTAGACAGAAAATACTGGGTTAGAAACTAGATTCAAATCTTTCCTTAGACATGTAGTGTGGTCTTCTCTCACCTTCCTACTTATCAAATTTTCTCCAAGGACATAGGGAGGCATACTTATATGGCCCTTAGCCCCTTGAAAGATGACAAAAAGTTGTGTTCTATCAGTGGCAGTGCATAAACTTCCCAGTCTTTCACTTCTCTGACATTTAATTTCAGGTTAAAGGTTCTGATAGCTCAGGCAAGCTCCTTGGGTGATAAAATTCATCCATCAATAATAATTTGTTCCCAGCTATGATAATTTTTTAATACAAATTCATGCTGTTTCTAAACAATATGCAGCCTATGGTTGAGGTTAATATAGTGTTGTCCCTAATTAGTATAACAGGGTTTATAGCTGATATGTTGTTCAAATTTGATTAGTGACTATCCTTGGTTGTATTTTTGGAGACACTTTGAATTCAATTAGAATTATTTTTGTGATTAGGGATCCTACGGTCACACAGAAAGTTCTAACTCATCTTCAAACTTTGTTGTTCAGTTTTTCAAGTGGGGGATAGTATGTTTTGCGGTGTGTCTGTTAGTTAGTTTGTAATTGCCTTGGAAGGGACCATTGACGGAGTACAAAAGGTCACTGATTGTCATACACTTAGTTTGTTGCACATATACCTGTTAGGAAGCTTGAACATTTCTTGTGAAATAGATGTGTGTGTTTTGCTATGTGTAGTGTTCCACATTTAATTTTTCTACTTTGCTGAATGGAAATACTGTTCTTTTTTGGAAGTCTGGTACATTGCAGGTAGCCTTAAATGGCACATTTAAGACTGAGTATTAGATACAGCTACACTGTAGAATCATTATGATTTTTGTATGTAGTCAGAAGTAAATCAACTACATTTTCATGAACCCCAAATTGTCCTTTGTCTATATCACAAAGGCTAGATGTTCTGTGGGGAATGGGACAATATGGAACTCTTCTCTTGGCCTTACATTATATCCAAAACCCTGTGTAAGTTATGATTGCTTTTCTTTGCTTGATCTCATGTTTGCTACAGTGCCTTGCTTTGAGTGAGCCAACCTTTGGTGCTTCAGGCATCATTTTCTCTTTTCCCTACTGCTGGTTTTTAAACACTGGAGTAGAAGAAAAGTTTTGCAAAGGTAAGAGAAGGTACTTGCCTATCTATATCTCAGTTTGCCAAAATAACGCTTGATTTCCCAGGACACTTTCTTTAAAATAGCTCTTGAGTTATGAATGGTACATTGTTATCCACAAAGTGTTTTGCTTTCTTAATTGCACCTAACTTTTTTTTCCAAGTGCTAATAGAGCACTTTAAAAAGCATTCACATAGTGAGATGCCAGGGTCTTTTTTTGTGGGTCTAATGATGGAAGTGGAAATATAGTATCGCATTGCACAACAGGTTGCTTCCAAGTGGCATACAAATTATTCATTGTATATGTCATGTTGAATGATTTATAAAGGAATTTTAGTAGCTAATGTACAGGGAACTTTTTAAAAAAGGGAAAATCTCCTTCAAATGAAGCTTGAGTTACGGTGACTTCATGGACACATTCATGTCGTTTTCTTGGCAACTGTAAGTTGTTTGCCATTGCCTACTTTTTTTTTCTTTTTTCTTTTGTTCCACTCTGGTTTGCTGCCCGTGTTTCCTAGTGATCTCCCATTCAAGTACTAACCAGGTTCAACCTTGCCTAGTTTTCAGAGATCAGTAGCGGTGGACTAGGTGGTACTTCCTAGCACAATTGCCTAAAAGAAAGAGTTCTTGATTAGGGAGGTAAAAAAATACCAAATACAATCATGTCTAAACCTCAGTATATCTTGGTCTGGCTAGTACTTGGAAATGAAGGTCCATAAATATGTCCTTTGTGTTCATCAAATTTATCAGAGAAGACATAACATGTAATAACTGAATAATGAGCTTGTGTCATCATATAAAAGTAGATGTGTTGCACTCTGCATGAGGATGCCCTGAAGGAAACTCAGAAATTGCAGTAAATTCAAAATGTGGTAGTCAAGCGCTTGTTCTAGTGAACTGCATTGGTTGCCCAAGGATTTCTGGACCAAATTCAAGATGCTTATTTTAACGTATAAATAGCCTAAATGGCTTGGACCTGCCTACCTGAAGGGGTAGCATCCCCTGTATGTGACAGCCATAACCATTTGTCTTCAGAGAGTTAATTGAGAGTGCTAAACTGGAGGGAGGCCCAGTTGAAATCTGCTAGAATGAGGGCTTTCTTGGTAGCAGCAACAATTTTGTGGAACTTCACTCCCTTAGAAGTGCAGATGTGCCCCCTCTGTTTTGCTTTAACAGGAGGCTTTGGGTTTGAATATGCTTGAAGTTAAGTCATGCCTGTATTGTTTTGATAGTGTTGCTATTTATAGATTTTATACTGGTTCTATAGTTTAAACTATACAGGTATACTCGCTTAATGACCACAATTGGGACTGGAATTTAGGTTACTAAGTGATGTGATCGTTAAGTGAATCATCACGTGACCGGATCCGATTTTATGACCTTTTTTGTGGTGGTCATTAAATGAATCACCATGGTTGTTAAGTGAATCATGTGGTCGTTAAGAGAATCACACAGTTGTTAAGTGAATTACAGTTCCCCATTGATTTTGCTTGCTGGAAGATCAGATGGGAAGGTCACAAATGGCGATCACATGACCCTGGGACGCTGCAACCATCGTAAGTGCAAGCTGGTTGCCACGCACCCAGATCTCAATCACGTGACCATGGGGATGCTGCAACGATCATAACTTCGGGCACCGGTCATAAGTCACTTTAGTGCTGTTGTAACTTCAAACAGTTGCTAAATGAATGGTTGTTAAGCGAGGACTCTCTGTATTGTTATTTTGGTGATTCTAGATGTTTGGTTTTATATTCTGAACTGCTGTGGTTTGGTTTTATTTATGGTAAATAAATAAAAGTTGCTAGCCTCACATGATATTCTCTACAATAATTGCTGAATGTAGTGGCTCTACCCATATAATTGAAGAGTGTAAGAACTATATCCAAGGAGGGGGTACTAGATGAAGGTTTCCCAAACTGTTTGATGAAATTTAGATTTGCCCTATGACTTATTTATTTTTAAGATTTATAAGGCCACCCCACTAAAACAGTGTGACTATGGATGGTGTACAGCATTAAAAAAAATTTTTAAAAATCCCATCATATAACAGTAAACAATACAATATATAAATAAAAAATAGCAACCAAGCAGATACCAACACAACCAAAAGGTGACTCTCGCTCAACTGGTCCCTAATGCCTGGGAGAAGAACTTGGTCTTAATAGCTTTCCTAAACAGGAGAAGAGTTAGGGCCTGTCATATATCCTGTGGCTGTTCTCTAGATATTACTATCTTGTAATATCTCCTCATTGTATCCTCCTCATTGCTAGCTGTATTGCCAATGAGAAGACAAGGGGGAGGGGAAAGGTAGTTCAAATCTTCTGGGAAATATCTGGTGGCTTACCTTTGCTGTAAGTATTACAATCTGATAAAATTCAGAGCCTCTCCTAAATTTATGACGTGTACGTACAAAGGCTCAGACTGAATAATTGATATGTTCAGTTTTAACTTTATCTTGGCTAACAGAACCACCAGACATCCTGGAGAGCTGTTTTTCCCTCAGAGTAACTTACGCACTGAAGGAACTTCCAGGCAAAGACTCCTCACCAGTTTGAAACCAGCTCCAAGTCTCTTGATACCACATCAGCAGCATTAGAACACTGAGATGATGTATTTCAAATTCAACCACAGGAAGTTGGAGCTAAGATGCCGATGGATTAGTGGCTTCTTTGCTGAGCTCCTCATGACCTTTTTATTAGTTTAGGCTAATAGCTACACATTTTATCTTTACCTACTTCATCTAATAATCACATTCTCTGCGAGAGATATTCCAGACCTAATGATCAAGTCTCTAAAGCAGTGTTTCTCAACCTTGAGAACTTTAAGATGTGTGGACTTCAACTCCCAGAATTCCCCATGCTGGCTGGGGAATTCTGGGAGTTGAAGTCCACACATCTTAAAGTTCTCAAGGTTGAGAAACACTGCTCTAAAGCCTTACAAAGCCTTTGAGATATAATAGGTTGGCACTGAAGCAATGGGGAAGAACAAGAAATGCAACAGGACAAGCCCAGAATCACAGACTCCACCCAAGCAAAGCAGCCAAAAATGGATGACTTCAAAACAAATTCTATCCGGCTTGTCCTTACCATTAACAGTTATGCTATCTCGAACTGGGATCAGGAAACAGAAATTGAAAAACAACCACTATTAGAGCTCTCCTCTACTTTGCGTGAGAAATCGAAACATCAGATTGAATCCCTGCCTTTATTAGCCTCTCCCGCTGTTAATACATCTCTGATAAGGGAAGAACAAGTCAAGGAATTAGCCGTAGGAATTCACAACAGGCTTTGCTGCTAGACAGTACCTATTAAGCGCACAAACTCTCATTTTAATTTCTGAATATTTCACGTCAATCAGCCCAAAGGTGGACTCTTTAAAAAACAGCCTTTGAAAGTTTCCCAAATAAGCCAGCAGCTTTTACAGTAACACAAAGTATTGACACTAACTCTGATCTATTTATGGATAGCCAAAGGAAACAAAATTACTGGGGAGAAAAATGTTAAGATTAGAAAGGATTAGAAATACAGGGACAGCCTACAGCTGCATATTCTACAAAAGAGACAAACTCAGACAAGTACAAGTCTATACTTCAAGCAAATTGAGTTGCCTTAAGGATTGTATTTAACAGAATAGTTCAGCTACAGAATATTTTAAAATGCTCTTTTCTTGGAAACGTTGCAGCTCTATGGACCTGGAGGGTAGTCCACCTTTTCATTTGCAGCAACCCTTGCTTCACTGTCTCTCTCTTCTGTTAAGTTTCAGCTGCCCTAGGAAGTCTTACAAGAGGAAAAATAGCTTTACAGACATTCTTTATGGGAACCACTTTGATTGGTTGGTTTGCCTACAACCAGAGGACTGCACGTACAACGAAATGACATGAAACAGGGAGAGGGGACAGGGTGCAAGCATTTCTGTTTTCTTTTTGCATAGAAAGGGAGTATTTCTGCAGGATCCATGGCATCTCAGGAGGGCCATGATTCCTTGTTTCTTGTTCTCCATGTGGCAAGGTCTGTAACAGTGCTTTGGGGATATGACTTCATCTGACTCAGGTCATTTTAATTGCATTAACATTCTGACTTTAAAAAGCGTCTTGGATTGGTTAAGGATGGCCATTGTTTGGGCTACTTTCTTCAGTATGTGTTGCATCTAGAATTATCTTGACTGCTTTGGTGTGAAAAAGCTCTATTATATGAGTTGAGCTCCTGAACAGAAAGATGGGCTATAAATCCAACAAATAAATGAAAAGCCTTCCTTTTGATTGGGAATTGCAACCTTAACCCTAACTCATTACCCTTTCACAAGAATACTGGTCAAATATCTGATTTTGGATTACAGTAGCAAACGTTTAACATTTACCCTTTGTCAAGTTACTTAGTACAAAATGTGGGTGGGACATTATGGTTTTCAGTAGGGGAAACAAGTGTTTCCTCTGTAAGGTTCAGTCAAACTTTTATGCAGCTAATAAAGTGAATTAGTTTTAGGGCTTCTTAATCATTTGCCCTTATTCAGGCCCCTATTTGTGGACCTACTGATATAACTCTATATGGCAAATTCAGTGGTATTCACTTCTTAAATATTGTCATCTAAAAATGTATTTATTTACTTAGGCATATAAGCTATTTCAATTGCAGCTACCTCTAAGTAGTGTGTGCTCCAGTACAAGGGAAAAGAAACTAAACAATAGCATTATAATAACCTTAACCACCATCACACTGAGGAATATCACTCTTCATAACAAAAGAATCACCAGGTGGGAATCCACCATTATAACAATCCCAAAGGCTTTCTGACACTGCCAGGTCTTAGCAGCTTCTCTAAATGCTACCAGGGTTGGTGCTCATCTAACCTTGGATGGAGTATTGCTCCAAAGAAGAGAAGAGGCAATGAAAAAGTCCTGTCCTTATGGCCCCTAATAGTAACACTCCTTCAGAGATAGGACTTATTTCTGTCCTCCCTCCTAGATCTTATTGGGTAGGCAGAGACCTCTGGGAGAAGGTAGTCCTGAAGACACCCAGATTCTCAGCTATGCAGGGTTTAAAGTTAGAACTGGCACCTTGAATTGTAGTTGGGACCCAACTAACAGCCCGTACAGTTCTTGCAATAGTGGGCACCCATAACTGCTTGAGCTATTGCATTCTGAACTAGATGTAGCTTCTGGATGGTCTTCTGTAGCAGTGTCCTGTACAATGGATTGCAGCAGTCCAATTGAGAGATGGCCAAGGCATGAGTGACTGTGAGGAGGCCTGCTAATTCAGTAATGGTTTCAATTGGTACACGCGATGGAGCTGTGCAATGGCCTTCCTAGTCATTAGCTGCTACCTTATCTTCTGTAGGAGCTATGAGTCTAGGAACTTGTTATGAACTTGTGCATTCCAGGGAGGAGTGACCACATTCAGAACTAAAGATGGAATATTGCTGGTCTCAGTTGACAACCTATTTCTGATTTTTGCATTCAGAACTAATTTATGTAAAACTTAAAAACTGTTTTAATTCCCCACAGATTTCCCACATACGTCAAAACATTTTTAAAAAGCCGTATATTTTCACATTTATTTCTGAGCATATCTAGTATAGGAAAATACCACTTCCTCCCAATCCATATCAGATAAACATGTATGCTAATGTGATATCAAAGCTTTGAATTTCTTAGATACAGAAACAGATCTTTATGAATTCCAGCACAGGAACTTGAGTAATGTATTATTATAGCTTGACTTTCCGTGCAAAGAATTAATATGTGCATGTTTGTTATCTGTCCTTCACCTTAGCAAACCCTCCATCTCTATTTTACAGAATTCTTGAGATGCACAAAAATGTACTTTCTCTCTTGTTAGCAACCAAAGTTTTCTTGCAAGGGTTCACTGTGAACTGAAAACTGTTTCTAGATATTATACGTTTCTGTGAAACAAACAACTGACTAAATGTAACAACTGACAAGCCCTGAAAATCATTTTAAGGTTTGTTTGGGGTTTTTTTGGCTTTTAACTGATGGATCATAATATTACAATTACATTTTTACAAACTGCAGTTGAGTAAATCTGATGCTTCTTTGTAGCTGCCTTCTGTGACCTTGTACCCTCTAGCTGTTGGACCACAACCCCCATACAGGAAATAATTATTTGAAGAATACCACTGGGATCCTCCTGGATTGGGCATACCATCCTATGCTAACCTTTCCTCTCTTTTGTTCTGCACAATTAAGTATGCTTCATGGAGAATGGGTGAAGCTGCAAGTCTCCATTTATTTTCCAAGAAAATAGGAGTAGAGTCTTTCGGAGGAAGCTATGGTGATATTTCAGGGTTGGCTTGTTTTGCCTCTTATACAAGGGCAAGAACAAAATAACGGGAAAATCTGTATCTGGGGGCAGATCACACCCTAACCCTTATTAAGCCAAGGAGTCAAACCATGGTAATGGCAAATGGGAAGAAGCAGGGCAATTTGCAATACAGGGAAATAGACAGACTTTAAGTTTTAAAGAGACATTGGATTATTAATTAAGAAACAAGGCATCTGAGCAGTTGGATCTTTATCGTGAAATCTTTATTAAAGGTAGTTCTGTGTTTGAGAGGGGAACTCTACAGAACTCAGTGAAACTTTGAGTTTTCTAGCTTGTCATGATCAGCTATAGGATACCTGATAAGACTTTCCATAGTTAGGTCCCACTGGTTGGTTTCATCCTCAAGGTAGTGCAGAGGGACTTCCTGCTCAAGAACATCATTTATATTGGAATCAGCAAAATGTTTTGTAATCCCCAGGCACATAAAAAGAGGAAGAGGGTTTGGGAGGGAGAAAATCTGAAAATAGTGTTTGGATTGCAGAACTGTGCAAAAAAAAAAAACACTCATGGAAACAAGTTCAGCAAATAAAACACTTGCCTGTAACTAGCTCCATACAATTGTTTCCGATTCTTTTTTTCTTCTCTTCATTTTTCTTTCCCTCACACGCTTTTGATTCAAGTACTTCAAGGACAGACCTCTGAAAAGCAAACTTGGCAAGGGGTTGCCAATTCAAAAGTATAACGAAGTCTTTCCATACAGCAATAAACTAACCAGAATTTTGTTGTGTTTCTTTATAGGATACACTTGGGAATGTCATAAAAATTCAAGATAGCTGTGTCAAACCATATTTATATATCTGCCTGCAGTATTAGTTTAAAAAAAGACAGCTGGGGAAAAGCAATTCAGGAAAAAAAGGCCTTAAAGTTTTGTTACTGATACAGTTCTTTGAGAAGAGAGTTCCCTACACAAAGGATCACCTCTGGAAAGTTCCTGCCTGTAGTACTTGCTGCTCTAACTGAACTCAAAAGGGGTTTGAGCAGGATGCAACTAGCCTTCTAAAACCTAGAGTAAGACAGTGGGAGAGTCTGTCATGTATTTGCAATGAAGAATCAAAACAGGGCTGTTTCAGAGACTTTCAGGATGGTTGGAACAATCCATTTTGAGTGCAAACATTTTGGATTTGAAATGCTTTACTGCTTCCCTATTTATATCAACCTAGCTTCTCTGTGTTTGTGTGTGCATGTACATGTGTGTTCTATCTCAGTTAGAAAAAATATAGGAAGATCCGTCAGCTCACTGTGTTTTCATCCTGATTGTTAAGGGAGGGTCTTGCTTTGCATCTACTGGGAAGCTGAGCAGGCTGATATGAAGGAACTACCTGTTTCTTTTTTGGCAGCACACTCACTCACCCAGCATAGAATTCTGGATATCTGCATCAGTTGGATAAGTTACTCTATGCAGTGGTTCATTAAATCTCAACATTCAACACCTACAAACCCGTTACTAGGTGGGATAGCAATATTTATTTAGAAAGAGAGCTTAAAATATTCAAATTTTAAAATACCAGTCTCTGCTAAGATATGTAACATTTGGTACAACATCTGTAGTTGAGTTCTGAGCATGACAGGTTGCTTAGATGGAGCAAATATACACGGGATCAGAATTCTTAGTTTTGATTATTTTGCTTTTGGGTTGCATTGGGCTATGACAGTGGCAATTATTGTTTGCAAAGAAGAAAGACAGATTCTGAATTACCCAAGCTTAACTTAAATGATCAAAGCCTTGTGCAGTTATATTGAAAGCTTGTTTACTGCCAGTGGTGCCTGAAGCAATCTTTTATAGCATTGTAAATTGGTAGATTTTAATTAATGATGTATACATTAGAAGATTACATTACAGCATACCAATATTTGGCAGGCATAATTAGCATTTGATATACCTAGACAGGGTGGCAGACTCTCTAATGAATAGAGGCTCCAATCTGTCACCAGGGGCCCAGAATTCAGATCTTAATGCTCCCAAAGCAACCTTGTCTTGGAGACATTGAAGATAGGAAGCCAAATTAATGAGGCTGATTCTGTGGATATTTGTCATGGCAGATGGGAAAGAGGTATTACCTGGGGATAATCTTTGGGTTGTTATTATAAAAAGTACAAATTTGTAATCTGTCAAAGGTTGTTGTTACAGAATAATTAAAGATAAAACTTGAGACAGTTCCCTTCTGCCCCAAAAGAAAGCATAACTAAGCTTCATGTATCAGAAACATGTAGGCTTTAATTCAGGTATTCAGGACAGTTCTGTGAAACTGCAATCTGAACAGGAGAATCTGGGAACAATGCAATTTTTTTCTTTAGGTGTTTTGTTCCTGCAAGATCAATTCAGGAAATACTTATGAAGACTTGCTGTTGCCCCTATATGAGCTAGTGGCTGTCTGGTTCTGCAAGGGATCCTCTGGCTACATTCAAGTGGTTGCCTTTTCCTGCATAAGGAGTTAAGTTTATGTTTGCCTTGTACAGCTTTTATTGATTGATTATGTGCCATCAAGTCACTTTCAACTCCTAGCAACCACGTAGATAGATTTTCTCCATGACAATCTATCCCTCACCTGGTCTTTCAGCTTTTCCAATAGTGCACTCAATGCCATTGTAACCGAGTCCACCCACCTTGCTGCTGGTTATCCACTTCTTCTCTTTCCTTCGACTTCTCCCAGCATTAGAGCCTTTTTCAGAGAGCTAGGTCTTCGCATAATGTGTCTGAAGTAGGATAATATGAGCCTAGTAATTTGTGCAAGTGAGAACTCTGGGTTGATTTGTTTGATGATCCATTTGTTTGTTTTCTTGGCTGTCCATGGTATTCTCAGAAGTCTTCTCCAATACCAAAGTTCAAAAGCATCAATACTCTTCCTATCCTGCTTCTTCAGAGTCCAACTTTGCTTCCACAGAGTGTCACAGGGAATACCATGGCTTGTACAGTTCTGATCTTTGTAGGAATAGACACACCATGACATCTGAATATCTTTCCCAAGGCCTTCATGGCTGCTCTACCAGGTACTAACCTGAAGCGTATTCCTTGACTGCTTGTTCCTTTACTGTTGATGGTTGATCCTAAAAGACTGAAGCTATCCACCACCTCAATATCTTCATTGCCAAGTCTAAGGCTGGTTGGTCTGCCTGTTGTAATTGTCTTGGTCTTCTTTATAATAAATTTTAGTCCCATTTTTTTTCACTGCGCTCTTTAATTGTTATTACTAGAGCTTGCAGTTTCTTTGTGTTTTTGGCTATCAGGGTAGTGTTATCAGCATAGCTCAGATTATTGATACTTCTTTTTCCAGTTTTAAAACCATGCTCATCCATCTTCCCTTAAAATATATTTAACATATAGGTTGAATAAATAAGGGGATTGTCGCATTCCTTTGCCAATCAAGAGCCAGTCTGTTTCATCTTGTTTTGTCCATGCTGTGGCTTCCTGATCTGTATATACGTTTCTCATGAGGACAAGATGCATATAGATGATGAGGGTTTGTGACAGATGGGTGGATGGTATGCTGATCTGCCTACCTCTTACAAAGTTTGCAGATATCCTGTGCCATTTGGATCAGGTTTAGATAGTGCTGGGGAAGAGGTAGTGTTTGTGGTCCATGTTAGTCCCAGTGACATTGGAAAATGTAGTCAGCTAGTCCTGGAAGACAAATTTAGATTGCTAAGTACCTTATTTAGTAATTACTTTAATATTTTGGATTATCACAATTCAGAGTACATTTATACAAATAATCACCTTTTCAATTTCTGATGGCTAGGTGGATGGTTATTTGGTTCCCCCCCCCCCCCCCTTCATTGCTGTATTTAGTTTATATATGTTCTGTTTTGTCTGGTTACTGACAGAAATAAATATTATCTATCCATCAGTCTATCTATTTCGATTGCTAAGTAGCAGCTTGAAATATAGAACTGCTGAGGTAATTTTTTAAGGAATACTACAGAGAGGTTTAGACTCATGCATCGTTGGAGAGTGTTTTCGGAGAAGTTGAACCTGTATAAGAGAGTTGGGCTCCCCTTGAACTGTGATGGAACTAGGATGCTGGCCCATAACATCAAAAAGGTGAAAGGACAGCTTTTAAATTGATCTGTAGAGAAATCCAACAGGTGCTGGGCAGCAACATGTTCAGAAAGTGTAGATATTTTAGGACATGCAGTGGAAGTAGGAAATGAATTAATGGGTAGTCATGACAGTGGTGAAAGAAGAGACAAAGCATGTGGAATAAGGCTCACACCAATAACATTTGGAAATCTCTCAGCCAGAATGGAAGAAGAGTGCTGGAATGGGTGGCAATAATAAATTTTAATAATAACAGCAGCAGTAATAGTACTTGGTTGTGAATAAGAACACAGAACCCCAGTGAAATGGAGAGAATAGTGGGAGACAGTCAATCCTGAATACAGATTTGTCCTGAATACAGACAGGACAGGGCAGGGTGAGCTGGGAGAGATGTTGCTCAAGAAAGCATTGGAAGATCAGATTCCTGTGATAAAATATTATAGTTGATCCTGAGAGAATGCAAGAAATTAGGAATGCATGCAGAGGAGAAGTAACTGTAATAATAGGAGACTTCAATTATCTTTGCATAGATTGGGTACGTTCATGCTGGGGTCATGACAAAGAAACCAGACTGTAAATGATTGTGCCTTAGAGCGAGAGGCTGTTTGGTCTAGAGGTTAAGACCAGGAGACTGTGAATTCTAGTCCCTTCTTTGGCATGAAAGCCAGCTGGGTGACTTTGGGCCAGTCACTCTCTCTTAGCCCACAACATCAGGCTTGGGTGACAAGCCAGTCAGTCAATTCCTGTCACAACCAATGGATCAACACTTGGTTGATCCCAAAAAGGTGGACCCTGCACCTGCGGGAAAATGCTAGGAAGAAAAAAAAAGTGCCTTAGAATAGTCTTGGAACCAGTTAGAGGGAGGCAACTCCACACTTAATTTTAAGTGGTTTCCTGATCTGCTACGAGATGTAACTGCTGTAGAACCAGTTGGAAACAGTGGCCCTAATGCTCTTACATTTAGCATACACACAAATGAAAAACTGCTAGTAAGGTCCAATACTGTCAGCAGGAGAAGCATTTCAAAAATGAGAGGGCTGATGAAAAAAGTCACTGAAAGGAAAAGTGAGGAGATTATATCACTTCCTAGTGCCCAAAGGTTATTTAAAACCATAGTAACTGATCCTCCGCTAGACTGTATTCCACAGTGGAAGAACAGATAGACCAACTAGAGGAAAAGGCCAATGTGGCTTTCTAGTAGCATCTGGGAACCCATAATAGTTAAGAAGTCATCCTTCCAGATATGGAAAAATTGTAAGGAAAAGGAGCCCAAGTTCTGGCCAACGCCCCTCCCCCCAAATGTAAGTGATAATAAGGACTACAAAAATAATATTTGAAGAACATATGGCAAAAACTATTAAAGGAAACAAGAATAATTTCTTTAAATATATTTGAAACAGCAAATGAGCAACAGAACAGTTGGGCTATTGGAGGACAAAGAAGTGAAACAAATGTTTGAGGAGGATATGAATACTGCAGAGAACTTGAATGAGTTCTTTGCTTCTATCTTTGCTGTAGAGCATACAGGGTAGGTATTCTGTTCTCAGGGAGGAAAAAGAAACAAAGCAAATTGAGGTAACAGGACAAGCTATTTCATGACACCTTGTCAGAATGCACTGTAACCAGTCACTGGGTTCTGATGGCATCTGCTGTTAAATTGAAATTTATAATAAAATTTAATAAAAATATGTAACTTGTAAAAATATATATATGTATATATATGTAAAAAAACATATGTAAAAAAACATATGTAAAAATATGTAATCTTAATAAAAATATGTAACTTGTTACTCAAATTAACTCTAGTGCCATAGGACTGGAAGGTGGAAAGGGATCCAGAGGAGTTCTGGGAAATCGCCTTCCTATGTGTTTGAGGCAAATTGACAGAAAGGCATATTGTCTTTAAAAATTGCAGCTTCGTTGCTAGTTCAGTACCATGATTATACAGATGGGTGTTAAATGATGTGCACAATAAAGTTAAGTCCTAATAAGGCTGAATTTTTTCATGAAATGAATGAACAATCATAAGCGAATGAATTTGAAAATAGAACTAAAATAAATTGCGGGTATAAGTTTGAAATGTGAAAATAGGTGAAAAATTTGAGATTATTTTTAAAAAATATATATATTGATTTTGTTTCAGTTCAGCATATGATACCAAGACAAGGCAGAAGGTGGCAGTCAAAAAGCTTTCAAGACCTTTCCAGTCCCTTATTCATGCTAGAAGGACGTATCGGGAGCTTAGATTACTCAAGCACATGAAACATGAAAATGTGAGTGGGAAAACTGTGTTATGTAAACCTACAGTGGAAATGGTAATTTGTCTTTTGTTTGGTTTTATTGAAGCAGTAATCAGAAAATCCCACATTCATATAGAAGGATAACTTAGTTTTGTATTTTATGCAGCACTCGAACCCTTGTTACATTCTTGGGTCTCCTAAGTTAACCTTATATTCAAGTGAAGATCAGGTTTGCGGTTCTGGTAGAGGCAGGCTTTAACAGGTCTGAGCAATTTGATTCAGGTAACCTTTTAGTGCTCATTTTAAGAAGGCTAGAATATTGGTGAATGAATGAAGAGTACTGAATAACTAAGGAAGTACTGCAATTTGTCTTCAACCTTTTCTTCTCCAAAACTGTAGCCCTAATTATCTTGGGCAGTTTACAGCCATAGTATTGAAGATATTTTTTTAATGCTATCGCTGCAAAATAAATGCAGCAAAGGCTGAATTATATTCAATGTTCCGGTGAAGGCTGAAGTTTGGAGTACAAATGCATAAAAAAAAACCACATTTACCAACAATGTAGAACTTTTTTTTAACACGATTAGCATAAACTACTAGCCATTTATATTCTACCACAAAAAAAAAATCAGTATAATGTAAGATCAAATAGCCTAATTGACAGGTAGGAATTTGTGGAAAGGTTTTATTTCATTAAGTTTCCTTCTTAAGAAAAGGTTGAGTCTGCTTTGCAGTAAGTATAGAGTACAGAGTTAGTTCAGTTATAATCGCCCTGATAATTCCAAAAAGGGTGGGTCTCACATATTCCATTCTCTCTTTGGGTCCTTTCACACCTATTTTTTCAGTATACCAAATAAAATTTGCCTATTCCCTCCAATCTTGAAAAGCCAGGATGGTGTATACATACAAATTAGAGGGACAAACCAGAATAAATGTTAATTTGGGCATAGAGTGTGATGTAGAAGTAGAGTGACATAATTTGTTTCTAAGTTCAATCTTCCCAAATCAACCAGGAGGACCCAAGTACATATTTCTACAATAAAAGCATCACAATGCTGGCTGGGTAGATACCAGTGATAGTATATTTCTTTATCCTTCCCTATAAAGCTGCATTTTGACATCTTGCACTCTATTTTTAAATGCTTTTTTTTTAAAGTAAAGGAAAAATGGTGGATTATTTGAAGCATAGTAGGAGGTAGGTAGACATAGTAATGAACAGAATTGAGTTTTGCAGGCAAAAAAACATTTTGCAGGCAAATACTTCTTAAAAACATGTTCCAAAGATTGGAGCAACTTGGATCTGAGCTATGAGAAAAAGAAAAATCAAATCCTAATTAATCTGTAAGTAAAATTGCACTCTTTGCAGATACAGAATTCAGTAGTTATACACAACTGGTATTACTGATTAAAGCATGCCAAACCTCCATTTCTAGTCTCCATTGTCTTTGTCTAAAAACCTACAAGTACTGAGCATAAAATCTTGCTGTATCTCATGCACTTCACTAGATAAAATAGAAATTCCTCTTTTCTGTTTCAGGTTATAGGATTACTAGATGTTTTTACACCTGCAGCATCAATAGAAAACTTTAATGAAGTGTAAGTAAAGTTTGAAATAAAAATGTATAGTTGGCAAGCTATTAGGATAAGTAGTACTGGCATTACATAGCCAAAATCAAACATTTATAAGTAGAATTAATTTCAGTGATATAGTGAAGCATGTGGTAAACTTTTTCTGTTGCATCATTCAAATCTTAGAATACTTAAATGTGATGAAGTACATCTATCAGAATACAGTTTTTTGATATTAAAGTTAAAAGGGGTTTTGGCTTGCCACTGGGAGTAGGATGTTGTAAAATGAATTATCTTTTCATTTAATCTCCTTTTGTAAGGGTGGTAATTTGAAATGTTTTTAAGGAGCATCAAATGCATTTAAGATGCTTAAGAAAAAAAGCAACAAAATCTTAAAATTTCTTAGTAACTAACCACTTTATTATCACATAACCTTTCGTTAATTGATTAGTTTTTAGCATGCTACAAGACTCGTTTTTGCCCCAGAAAACCAACCCGGTTAAACCTCTGGGAAATACTACAAAACTGTAGTAACCTAAAAGGAAAATAGATTACTTTAGACATGTCTGTGTAGATATTGGTTGCACTCCTCAATCCCATTAAAGCATTTTGAAGCTGGGTCTGCAACTGACTTCAGTCCTGCTGGCCTCGGAGTGCTGAGAATCCAATAGGAGAATGCAAAGTTTGTAATTCATTCAGTGTCCCACCCATTGCACACTAGCAGCTCCTGGAGTTAAAAAAAATGAAAAACAAAACACCTCTTTTTGTTGTCCCACACACACACACGTCCTTGTGCCTCCAGTGTTTTCAGTGAAAAGTATGCATTGACAATTTTGAAAAAGTCTGAGCCATTAGTATGAAAGGAAAGCTGACTGACCAGCAAGATGTCATTCCAAAACTATGGTGAGGGCATGATACTATGGTTTTACTGTTAGATTTTCCCAACAGGGGTAATCACAGTAATATGTTGGATTGTAGATTCACTATATTAGGTAGAAGTGGAGAGAGAGCAAGGGCTTCTTTGAGCCCAGAAGCTGGAGTGGGATGGGAGGCAAGAGTTTGGTGTGTGGTACTTACATGGGGGGGGGGGGGGGGTCGGAGGCAATTTTTTTTTTAAACAGGGATTATGAAATTGACTAGAAACTGACTAGAAGCTTTAAGATGGGGCTTGCCTGAAAGATTGTCTAATGAAAGATTGTCTACTAGCAAACTCCTATGTTAAATAGGGGAAGGCAAGAATTCCTATGAATGAGAAAATATTTGTATCCTAAACCTGTAGACCTACAGCGTTGCAGACTTCAAAGTGGAAATTGTACAGTTTAAGTACTGCTGCAGCCCAGTTGGTACAACATACAGTTGGCAGCTTAAGGAGGACAATGTTGTAGTGGCATGATGATGAAGTTGGATCTGTGCAGATGCCATGTGTGGAAGATCCTTTAGTATGAATTGAGAGGCCCCATAAAAATATAAATGGTCTGTTCATTTGAGTCTCAGAGCAGAATCCTCCATTGGTGGACATACTTAACCCAAGCAATGAACTACTTGCAGTAGGATATATTATACTGATTTTTTTCTGAACCAAGGTTGGGAAATGGTCATTAAGAATCCATAGTCTGTATTATATACAGAGTATATAACTAGAGTATTGATTAGTAATGATAGATTAGTAATCCCTTGCCTGCATTAATAAATAAATATTATCTTGACATTTTATTCTCCTGGATGACCTAATGTTTATTTTCCATTGTTTCCCTGTATGAGCAGTGGGAAATCTTTGTCTAACCAGATATTTTTGGACTCTAATTCCCATCGTATCTGACCACTATCTTGAATACTAGGAGAGATAGGAGTTGGAGTCCTAGATATCTGCTCTGAGATAACCTTTGGTCTCTGAAGCTCTTCCTTGGGACGTAGGGGATCTGCACCAACTTTTACTTTTGTCCATTTCCTGTATTCTTTCTGTTGGCCAACTTCCACCAAAATCCATGCACTGGATCCAAAAGTTTCCTTCTCACAAGGGAAAATCTTTTCATCGGAAGTGAACCATTGAATCTGATCTGACAGTTGTGCTTAGTTACCCCTAAGTTCCTTCTCTCTATCAATTAAGATTTCAGATTTGGCCATTAGTCGGGCCCTGAGCTGTATCAAATACTTGTGAGATCCACAGCCTAGAAATTTAAATTGTACTAGTGAAATAATATAATGCAGTTTAGTAAACTTTTTAAAGCAACTTTAAAAACAATTAAGGTTGAAAAATGATTGAATCTATAAAACCATTAAGGCTGTAATTTGAAAAAAAAACAAGACTATGAACTCAGTGGGGCTTACTTTGGAATTGACAAAAAAATGTACTATAAATGTCTTCATAATCTTGATTTTGATTTGCAGGTATCTTGTCACAAATTTAATGGGTGCTGACCTGAATAATATAGTGAAGTGTCAGAAATTGACAGATGACCATATACAGTTTCTTATATATCAGTTACTTCGAGGACTAAAGGTAAAGCCATGGGGGTGTTTTATTTATTTAATTACTTGTTTAATAATATTTGTAGCCCACCCCAATCCAGAAAGACTCAAGACAGGGCACCACACAGTCAAAGCAAAAACAAGACAATAAAGTTCAGATACAAATAATAAAAATCAACAGTTAGAATCTTACACATCATACATACCCTTCAGGGAAACTAAACTAAGGGCCAAATGCTTGCTGACTAATTTTTGAAGATGCCTGTAGAGCAGGAGCCATCTGTACCTCCAGTGGGAGTGTTTCATAAAGCTGAAGTAAAAGAGTGGTTAAATAGATGGTCTCAGTAATGCTGTAACTTTTCTCTTGCTCAAGTTTTTGCTACCTTATTGATTGGTTTACAGGTAGTCCTCGCTTAGTGACCACAATTGGGAGCAGCAACTCCATTGCTAAGCGACGCAGTCACTAAGTCAAACATGTGACCATGATGTGCTTATGACCTCACTTCTGCCATAGTTGTTAAGTGAATCACCATGGGTCGTTAAACAAGACATCATGTGACCATGACTTGCGATTTTACCGGTGGCTTCTCTGTTGACTCTGTTGAAACCCAGTTGTGAAGCATGTAGATATTGATCATGTGACTGTGGGCACTGCAACGATCATAAATGCCTGCCAGTTGCAAAGTGTCTGAATCTTGATCATGTGACTGTGGGGAGCTGCAATGGTCATAAATGCAAGAACTCGTCCTAATGTCACTCATACAATGCCATCATAACTTCATATGGTCACTAAACAGGGCAGTCGCTAAGCAAGGACTGCCTGTATTTGTTTGGGCAAGGGCTGTAAATCATTAAAAAAAAAACATAACCAAGTATCAAATGAATTTTAGTGTAATTCAGGATAGCCCATCATGCATTACATGGAGGAGATTGTTGTCCATGAAAGTTCACGCCATAAGAAATCAGTTTTAAATGGCCACAGGAGTCAGGTTTTTTTTCTTTCTTTTTTGCTGCAATAAATTAACAGTGATGTTAGTCCTATGGTTATAGAGCCGACTGATTCATAATTAAATATTGCAGCTCTATATCTGCTGGTGTTTTTATAATCAAAATTATAGTGTAACAAATGCGATTCAAATGTTTCTCTGTAACTTTTGGACAATGGTGTCAGTAACAGAAAACTTGATATTCTCATTCTTGCTTCTGTCCATCGAGATCTATAAAGAGGTTTTTACCACGCTGAACAGGAATGTGCAAAAAGGGAAAATAGGGTTTATTGTGTCCCAGAAATTCTATGAACGTTATGAGAGGGCTGTGATTAGGCAGAACCCAGCCTGGAATATATTGGTGGTTCTGGGGTTTTACTGAAATAATATCCAGAGAGAGTCTTACAGGGTGAGTAGGGCAAGACTAGCATCCTTCACCCTTTCTTCCATGTGGCCTATGTGTTGAGCTATCCAGTAATCTTCCTGATGCCACCTGTTCCTTATTTTCTGTTAGCCACTGTGATGTCCTCAGAATCAAGTAGACCACTTCCCTGATCTTTCTAGAGCCTTCCTTTCCCTACCCCTCTTGAGGAAGCTGCAGGTTGGGTAAGGAAGGCAAGGACCCTGAATGATCAGGAGAAACAGGTTGACTAATACTGCCAATATTCTTGGATTTGCCCAAAAATATCTCTTCCTGGAATATTCATGTTTAGGTCCCATGTCCAGACCAAACATATATTTCGTTCCAAAAACAGACTACTTGGAACTAGCTATACCATGCGTGAAACATTTTGCATATCCCTAGTGTTGAGATTGTGGGCATGTTGAGTTTGGATAATATATACTGTGTAGCCAAAGTTTACCAATGGTAGTGCGTAAATTTGTTGAGCAAGACATTATAAAATGGAGGCTATTTTCACCACAAGAACCTATTCCCTTTACTCTGTCAAGAAAAGTGTATAACCAGGATCCATCTGTCTGGAACTCTGGAGATCTATTATTGGGAAGATGAGAGCAATTATTCTAGAAAGTTCATATATCCTCAGGTGTGCTTCTAGCCCAGTCTTGTAGCAAAATGGAGCTGTTTTGGCAAAATAACATTCTTTAAAATTGCACTTCCTGATCAGTGATGGCTGCTGTTCCCTGAACAGATACCTTTCCATGATTCAAAATACAGAATTGTAATGCTGGTAAGAACAATTGTTTAGATTTATGTATAGGGTTTTTTAAAGATTTTTTTTTTGGAAAGGAACTGAAAATATATCTTTCAATTAGTGAATTTTAACTCAAGTGTGTAAGCTGACACCCAGTGAATTAATAGTCTCATTTACAATACTTAGCTGAGATCCTCCTTATCCTCCTTATAAGATCCTCCTTGTAGTAAGAATTGTTGAATCAAATATTTCATGCTTTTTATTTAAAGGGAGGGCTGCTTATTTATTTTTGGTTTACAAAATTAAATCAATTAGACTACAATGCTTCTCCTTGCAGACCATCCATAACTCTGTGGGGAAGTTGTTTCATAAGGCAGGTGCCATGACAGAGAAGGCACTTTTGTATCTGGTTATGTATTGAGTCATATTTTGACTTGGAAATCAATCTTTTTTCCCTTTCTTTTAGTATATTGTTGTAAAACATACATCATACATTATTTAGGTACAATGGCATTTGTATTGTACAGTATTGACTAAGGATCATTAACACTCTAATGTTTAGACAATTTAGACATCAATCTTTTTGAATCTAATACTTAGTTATGGCTATCCAGTGGAATTAAGAATCATAGAATCATAGAACTGAGTATTTGAAAGGGACCCAAAGGAAAATCTAGTCCACCCTCTGCAGTAAGCAGGAAGACCTTCTAGAGGTCTGGAAGAGGTATATAGAGAGGGAGAAATATTCTATGCTTGCAAATTTTAATACCTGAACAAAGAGTTTGCTTCTGCAGGACCCCAACAAATTGTCTGGGGACAAAAGATGCTTTTGCTTTCCTGAAACAATTGGGAAATCCATATATATCCTCTGTATGGACACCCACAGACACCCACATAATCAGTGTCTGTACCCATGGTGATGCTATGGTATTCTTGCTTTCCAGAAACAGATGAGTATTTTTTTACAAGACACAGAATATGCAGATTTATACATAGCAGAGTTTTGAACTTAGCAGACTTTGAAGTTCCATGCCTTTTGATTAAAGGAGTAGGAATGAAAATGTGTCTACCAGCCAGAATTCAGGATCTTTTGTATTTAGGGTGGAGGGGAGAATTGAAGTAGCTCAATTTTTGAAACTAGCGGAAAAATTTACTCTCACTCTTTCTCTCATTACTGTCTTCCATGAAGAGACAGTTTTCTAAATGGCAATCTTTATTCCCAAGAGCCTTAGACTGAATTGCAAAGAGTGGTGAAGTTTCATATCTGACACTGGTTGCGCTTTAAAATGCTGTTTAAAATGTAACCAAAATCCTTGTATGATTCATCACTGTGAGTTTGTAGCATGGAAATAAATGCAGGCTAACCTGAATCTTTACTTTGTAGAAATATATGAGTCAGAGCAAGTGGTTTCTGATAATCATGTTCATCCAACTGCATTTGATTTCTGGTTTTGACCTTACCTGTTTTCTTTTGATGTTGCAGTATATCCATTCTGCTGGAATCATTCACCGGGTAAGTTTCAATCACTGATAGAATGCTTTGTGTACATCTGCAGTGACTGATTTCATCATCTTAAATTTAGCCCTGTTTTAATAGTCTTTTCATTCTGATTCAGGACCTGAAGCCCAGTAACTTAGCTGTAAATGAAGACTGTGAATTAAGGGTAGGATTCATGCTATTTTGATTATTGCAATAATATTTGGACCACATATATATCAATGCAAATAAGAAACTGAACAGTGTTGTTGCTACCTTTTTTTCCTGCTTCATCCTGATGTTGGGCAAGGGAGAAACAACGTGTCTTCCAAATCATCGTCCTTTATTCTCTAAGCTGAATAACATTTGCATAAAGTGTGATATTCATAGATTTATCTAATTTAAAAATGATACGAAGCATCTGGATTATTAAATAGGCTTCTGTGAAAGTTTTGGATCTTCATTCATGGCAGTAATTGTTTCTAAAGTAATTGCTCATATCTACACATCAGGCCCTGCTTGTGAATTTGGGGTTTTCATAAGCTGTACACCATAATCATCACAATTATACCAAAGTAAGGCTTGACATATCTCGCTTTGCATGTAATGCGTCTATCTCATATATTGGTTTCACCTTTTGAGTTGCCATACTGACATAAATGAACATTTGCACGATATTCTAATTTTTTGAGTTTCACCTGTACATGGCTGGAATTAGCATTAAAGACTAACATTTGGAAAGGAAGATTAAACTGCTATATATAACCAACAAAGAGGAATCTCCTGAACAGATGATAGGATTCGGACTGATTTTTTTTCTGAATTTTTATACCAATGTATGAAATTCTGTTTTAGGACATCTTCCTTAATAATGTTTGTACCCCAATTTATGCAGCATTGTCTCCAAAGATAAAAATGGGTATTGAATATTGATAAGAATATAAGTAGTTATAAAACTAAATAGAATAAATTAAAAATTATGCGTAAACATTCATCACTTGTGCACTGTTCCATGGAATATGAAAACCTGGCAAAGGATACTATCTGAAAAACAAGAAGCACCATCTATATCAAGATCTGACCCAGAATGGAATCTGTATTCCAGAACATCTTACAAAATAATGTTTGAAACAGTGAAATAACTCCCTTCCTGTTTAGTAGCATTTATCAAAAAGTCTCCCTGCCCAAGAGAAAACCATCCTGATAATTAAGCAAAGGAGGATATATAAAGAGTCAAATGAATTCAAATAATATCATTCTGGATTTTGTGAAAGAAGGAAGAAAAACCCTCTGCATAAATAGACCAGTTAACAAAATGACCCTTCCTATATCCTAGTTCAGTGTTTCTTAACCTTGTCAACTTTAAGATGGGTGGACTTCAACTCCCAGAATTCCCCAGCTAGCATTCTGGGAGTTGAAGTCCACCTATCTTAAAGTTGACAAGGTTGAGAAACACTGTCCTAGTTAGCTGTCATTGGTTCATCATTGCTACTGAACTTTGTAAGTAGTCACAGATTACAAAAGAAAGGATATGTTTTTAAGATGTATCTAATCATGGTCTGTTCTTATGGGCCAACATTTCATCTTTGAGCCTTGTTTCATTTAAAAGTTATTGCCCTGTCCTGTAAATGTTAAATTATATATTTAAATGTGGGGAAATTGAAAGCATGCTGATTTAGTTTTAAATTTCATGCTAATTTTTGCATGATTAGATGTTTTGTTGCATCCCTAATTTGATTTTCTGGTATAAAGTCTATGTATCTTTATATTGCTGTTATCCCTTCCACCGAAACTCTACATGGTTGTCTTTTGAAGTAGAGCATAACCCTCCCATTCCATGATGGCTTGATGCCCTATTTATGTTATTTTCCTATTCCTGGAAAATGTAACCCCTGTGGCCTGTGTAAGCTCATCTATGTGATTAATAGGTGGTGTGTCTACAGTGCCTCAGATCCTATATCAACCTGGCATCAGATCCATTGAGTTGGGATCTATCAGGTGATGACTAAAAGTGGTGGGACTATTACTCTTATCATCCTACTTGTTGGCATGCTGAGCTAGGCCTATCAAGTTTAACAACATCTGAAGAGCCACAAGTTCCTCACCCCTGTGCTAGGTCATCCAGTTTGGCCCTAGTGGGAATCAGGTTTGTTTTTTTTTTCAGGGATATGAATGAACCAAGTATTTGGAGGCCAATTTTAGCATCAAGGTATCATCTCAAAAACCCACCCTTAACCCTGTGACTTTAAGTGTACAATCAATTCGTAAACTGAAATCTGGGGTTTCAGCCAGATACCATTCTCTTGAAATCAGTCTCAAATACATTGTCTTCCACTTTACACCGCTTACCATGAGCCACTATCAGCATTCAGTTTTTCTGCCAACTTTATATTTGGGTCTGTGCTGGCTTTAAAGAAAAGGAAGTGAAGCGATAATCAAAATAAGCTGAGATGACCCATTGTGTTATGGTCCGACAGACATGTTATTTTTCTTCAAAACAGCCCTCAATTTGCTGTGGTAAATCTCAAGGCACTGTACAGACCAGGAGATTGCAGTATAATCTGTCAGATAATAGAAGGCAGAAGGACTTTGATAGCTGGTTGGATCAGCTATTGATTTAAAGGAAAAAAAATTGCCTAGATATGAGCCACCAGATGATGATGATTATATTTATATCCTGTCTGTTTTGTACAATTTAAGGCAGTGTACATAAAGCTGCTACCAATTTCCCCAACAACCACAAACCTATGAGGTGGGTTGGGCTGAGCAGGAGTGACTGGCCCAAAGTCACCCAGCTGGCTTTCATACCTAATGGAGGACTGGAACTCCCAGTTTCTAGCCTAATGCCTTAACCCCTGCACCACATTGGCCCTCTGGTTTGGTTCTCTTGCCAGTGCAGTTCTTAATGCATTATGATAATCAGAATAAAGAATGGTGGGAACATTTAATATAACTAAAATAATAGGAAACTTTATTAATTATTCTGTAGATTTTAGACTTTGGCTTAGCCCGGCAAACTGACGATGAAATGACAGGCTATGTGGCAACCCGCTGGTACAGAGCCCCAGAAATCATGCTAAATTGGATGCATTATAATCAGACAGGTAAGAGTGAACATACTTTCTTATTGATTTGTACTATGATACATGAATACTCAGGGCTTGGATGGGAAAATCTTTATTCTACAGAGTCTCAGACTCTTGACTTGTGTATTTATGTCTTGGCAGTTGACATTTGGTCAGTTGGATGCATCATGGCAGAGCTGCTGAAAGGGAAGGCTCTTTTCCCAGGAAATGACT
Organism: Liasis olivaceus; assembly: GCA_030867105.1. NCBI lineage: Eukaryota > Metazoa > Chordata > Lepidosauria > Squamata > Pythonidae > Liasis > Liasis olivaceus. The sequence goes on along the minus strand of CM061355.1, from coordinate 22,439,897 downwards.
GTATCCTTTCTCCTACAACCCTGGCCCAACACATATACACACACAAATGGTAATAGGCTGCAGGTCTTGTTCTGCACTGAAATCCTTTTAAGCCAATATTAGTCATTGAGCAAAAATGCTATAGCAAGCATGTAGCAAATAGCTAAAGTGACTGTTTTTCACAGCTGGTAATAGCCATAAAGACTCAGAACACAAGTAGGCTGACTAAATTTTGTTCTTATATGTTTCATTTAACTAATGACCAACATACAAGCACAGCTTGCAATAGCCAGTGGTTTGTGAGCTGATGTTGAAGACCAAAGCTGCTGAGAAATTCATAATTTGTTTGGTCAGCCTGAAAGCCAGCAGCTAATGGTGGCTCTTGCTGGAAGCTGCCCTTGAAGCAAATTAAGGAACCAGGCAAATAGCTTCTGATATGATGTGATGGTTTTTAAATGTCAAGACCTGGTGAATTTCACACTTCCCACCCCAATTTCTAGGCTTACTTACAAGGATTTTGGAGACTGAGCGATACAAAGTGATGCTGATTCAGAAGTAGAAAATATTCTCATTCATTATGAATGGAAAATAGGATCTTTATGTAACATTAGAAATGGTCTCTTTCAATGCCCACACAAGGCACTCCCTTGGTCTGGGCCATTGTGACATCTCATTTTGGAAGAGAAAGCTATATAATCCTTCTGCATGAGGAATAATAGTGTTTAACAATGTTTTAAGCTCTTTCAAGCAAATAATGGCCTGATTGAAAATTGCCCAGTTTGAGATGGCAAGTAATGGTGAAATGCCTTCCAGTGACTTAGGAATCTGGTGTTTCTGCTTAACTCCTTAACTTAATTGGATTTCTAAGGACTCTTTGGTGCCATCTCAGTGGATATATATCAATTGTGCCTTGTCTTTATCCAGTATGATCTTGTTCACACATCACCTAAACTATAATTGGCTTGTTTGTGTTACTTAATATGATGTGTGAGTCTACACATTGTAGCTTTATAATATGTGGGAACCAGCTGTGGCTTGATTAGCAACCATGGTTTTAAGAAAGGCATATTTATGATCCAGGCCAATCTGTTGGCAAAAACGTCCATCTCTGCACATCATCTTCTCATTCTCCCTTCTGTTTTAGATGGCAGAGCAAAAGAGGTGGATATTGCATGTTGGCAGTTTATACATGCCTACAACTTCTTTCCTATCTGTCCTATCTTTGTGGTAGTTTTCCTAAACCCTTACAGACATTGACCAGCTGAAACGAATAATGGAAGTAGTTGGTACACCCAGTTCTGAACTTCTCAAGAAAATATCATCAGAGCATGTAAGTATGATGTATTAGCAGCATAATAATTAATTCTTCATTTAATCCATTAAATAACTGATACTGACTTCCTGACAATATTGTTTTCAGTTGCATGTTTTTATCAAGTCATTGTTGGTTTTCAAATCTGAGTGATCTCCAAATGTTAGGTGTTTTTAACAAGATCCCACTGTGGGTTTCTGAATACCAAACAACCAATAAAAGACATTTGATTTCTAGTTAACACATCTAACCAATTTGTGAAGAAAATTCTATAGAGAAGCATTTTTAGGGCAGTGCCATCCTTCAGGAAGTTGTAATTTCCACAGTAAGTCTATATTGTCATTTTTAAATGTTCATCATATAAGCTGCATTTGTTTATCATATGAATCTCTATTAACTCGAAGTATATATATTTGAAGCATATTATTTATCTGAAGCATATGAGACATGAAATATTTTCATTTGGCAACTTGCATATAGAATGATCCATTCACAGAAAATTTAGATAAAGTTTTATTTATAGACGAATGTTGGCAAATGTCAGTTGACACATTTCATGTGGTCATCTCCCTTTAATGTAATTTGTAGCAAAATATGGTGATTTCGAGGTTGGAAGTAATATCTCTTGGAAGACTGAAGTGGCCCACTATTTACATCCATTGTTCACTTGTGCAGAAATCTAATAATTTTTGGCTTATACTGGCTTCTGACATGCTGGAGGATGTCTGCTGAAGAGCACACTGCCTGCCCAGATATAAGGCTACATTGAACTTCTCATACTTTGCTTATTGTCACATCTCTTTCCATCAAAATTCTGCCAAACATTTCCCAACACATGCCAGAAAATCTCCTCTGTAGTTTTTGCATGCAAGAGAGAATGCCACTTTGGTCTTTTTAGTGCTGTATAGTCTCCTTTGACCTTTATAGCGGTGGTCCCCATTAAATGATAGTGACAATGTGTGACTCATGTGGATCTTATTGGAATAGAAAATTATGGCATATTTGCTGTAATCATAGTTGTCCTTGTTCTCTTTACAGATGTGTATGTAATTAAAGAGGCTAGTAATCTCAAAAATTTTATACTATCTAATTTAAATCTACATTAAGCAGAAATGAGATGAACGAAGATTAAAATACTTTCATCTTCTGTTTCTCATTCTACTGTATAATTTGTAAACTTTATAAATCTTTGGAGACGATTGTAACTGAATGCAGTCACAAGTCATACTTTCAAGGGTGAATATTTCCTTTTGATCACAAACTTTTAGTTTATGCATGTTTATGCAATTTCACTTTTTCAGGCCAGAAAATATATAGAATCTCTACCATACATGCCTCAACAGGATCTGAAAGTAGTATTTCGTGGAGCAAACCCATTAGGTAAATATTTAATATTTACTATTGTTCTAGAGAGGGGTAGTCATTTTAAATGGAAAAAAAAATATCATTACTGTAAATGTCGAAATATCTTCCATTTAATACTAAGACTGGTTATACAGATTGTACTGGGTACAGAGGAACTCCAAATGAATTGCTCCTTCAGTACTATTCTATCTTTAAACCAAGCATTATATCTCTTTAATTATATTGTATGATTGATGTTGAGTATGATGCCTGGGACATCTTTGGGGAAAAGGGATAGTATATAAATAGATAAGAAGGAATAAGAGTAAAAATAGTGATAGTGATTCACAAGCTATTATGTAAATAATTAAAGGATCCTTTGTGGCAAGATTCCCAAATGTTTCGAAGTGGTAGGCACCTTTGGAGTTTACAGAGCGTGTTGTGGGTATATCACAAAACAGGTACTTTGCAAGGGGCTTGTCCATCCACAAAATGAGCACTCTGGGAGAGGGTGTCCAATCACAAAACATCCAGTGTTCACGAGCACCATGTTGGGAAACCCTAGATTTATGTAATGCATTTTGGTTTCATGGTAGACAGAGATAAATGTCTCTATTTCTGTCTACCTGGAGACAGCATTAATTAGAGAAAACATTTACGTATAGAAGTTATTTCTTTAATATGCTAATGGACAGGAATCAATTTTTTCCCCCATTCAACACAGCTTTTGACATTCCACATGCTTAACAATTGATAACAGGATGCAAAATGCATTGCATAGAATAATACGGCTGCTATGCTAAGTTCTTCATTGGGGTCTCTGATTTATCCACATGGCTTATGCACCAGCGCAGAGCCTGTCTGGGATCTGACAGAAGCCCTTGGTGGGATCCTTATCCTGCACAGAGCACACATTGAGATGCAACACCCACTGAATCCTTTCACTTCTTTTTCAAACGTCACAGCAAGAACATGTTTCTTCTCTAAGCTCGTATTTAACTGTAAAATAATTTATACTTTATTTAATTCATGCATCGAGGGATTGTAGGACGTAGGTCCATCCAAGAGCCTTGCAGGCCTGGTTCCACAGATGCCAAAATTGCAGTAGCAAAATTCCATCTTGAATGAACGTGTTTGCCTCTTATACCTTGTGGATGGTACACAGTGAACTCTTGTAAGTGCTGCTAGGCATTTATCAGATAGACTTAGAACAATTGTTTCTCTCACCTCCGAGCCATTCTATGGGAGCAACCTCTTTGAGTGACAGATTCTGAGGCTATGATGGCCCCTTCATCTTCATTCAAAGTTCCTACTGTATTTCGAAAATCACTGGGGATAGTTCATCTCAAACACTTTCATGAGCCCATTTCTCCTGATGGCCATATACAGGATTGTTAAATGTTACCACTAGGTAAATTATTCAGTTAATGGCCAGAATCTGCTAAAAGATCTGTCTTACCTGGTCCTGATCAGGACAGAAAGGAGAAAAAGGAAAGGAAAGTGGTGTCCACATAGTGATTTGTGTTTCTAGCCATGAATGAAAATTACATCACATGGGATCTTTCCCTGGTTCTCTCCATACATACATCAAAGCCTTTGGAACTGATTGCTTCCATTCCCATTCATCTCTTTTTATGGAAAAATGGCAGCATCAGTCACTTTGACTCAGCAGACAAGAAAACGATATTCCTTACATCAGAACCTTATCTTCTTCATGGAGAAATCTCTCTTACTCTTGAAGTCCCAGTCCCAGATTCATCTCCATAAACTCCTTGCTCCCCAATCTCTATGCAATTGCCTAATCCAAATGTGTGAATACACACAAATAGCCACTTGAAAAACTACAGATACTAATCAGAGTAATCAGTTCTTAACTGAGTAATCACTTCTTTCCTTTTGATAAATGAACTGTTGAGTCCTTGGTACTCTCTGAATTTGGTTGTTTGCTTGCAGGCATTTCATTATCTGACTAGATAACATCATCAGTGCTAGTGAGTGTAGGGTTTGCTCCCTGTTTATATGCAGTAGCTGACAGTAGAATACCAACTAGCAGTCAGAAGACATAATGAAAACTCCTTAATCTCACAACACATGGACAGACTCAGCCATAGTTTCAACTGGGAAACTGAGCATCCTAGACTAAGCTAAATCCAAAAATGATAGGGAATTCCTGAAAGCTTGGCATTCAGACAAATCAGCCATCAATAGATACATAGAGATAAACCACATTTACACTCCATTCAAAAGACACAATAAAAAAGCTAAGAAGGAAACAAAAAGACCAGAACACATCCCCTCCAGCAGCCAACACCCAAATAAGCAGGGATTAACACCAGACAAGCAATCAAGCAGAAAACAATACCCTAGTCAAGGAGAAAACCACACCCCCACCAACACAGGCAAGGCAAGCTGCTTTATATAAACAGGGAGCAAACCCCATACTATCTAGCACTGATGATATTACCTAGTTGGGTAATGAAATGTCTGCAAGGAAACAACCAGGTTCAGAGAGCATCAAGGACTCCACAGTTCAACCCTGAGCTACATATATTCTTTTTGATTGGAAATGAAATGAAATAATTTATATCTTAAGCAGAAGGAAAAAAAAACATTGCTGTCTAAGATTCGGTTGGGAAACTTGACAATGAAATCCAAAATATCTAGGCTTTCTTATTAGTTAATATAAAATTGATTAGCCACTTTATGTTAGTTCAATTTTTAATATCCTAGCTGTGGATCTTCTTGAGAAGATGCTCATCCTGGACAGTGACAAAAGAATAACAGCCTCAGAAGCACTTGCGCATCCTTACTTTGCTCAGTATCATGATCCTGAGGATGAACCAGAGGCAGAGCTGTATGATGAATCGATAGAAAATAAAGAAAGGGTTATAGATGAGTGGAAAGGTAAGGAAGTGTTTTCTTTTGTGCTTGAAATGTTAAGAATGCTTAAAACACAATCTTTATTAACTATTGCAAGGATAAATTTACAGAAAGTGAGTGCAGATGTAAAGTAGTTAGAGCCTATATAGCAGGGGTGAAGAGTCAAAAAGGAACCAAGGATTGAATTGTCCCAGAATCTTCTCTTCTGCTCTTACTTTATTTTACACACATACAGTACACTCCTTATACACCTTTGATGGATGGATTAAATTTTTTGTACAGGAGCTCAAGGAACTCAAGGCACCATACATAGTTCTCCATCCTTCTGTTTTTCCCCATAACAACAACCTTCCCCAGAAGGTTGGACTAACTAGCTCAGAATCACTCAATGAGCTTCCATGGATGAGAGTAGGCCAGAACCTGGGTCTTCCCAGTTCCAGGTCAGCACATTAACTACTTTACCAGACTACCTTTCATATATATTTATTTTAACATATAATTTGGATTATATTAACATGTTTGAGGTTACAAGAAACCTTCAGCGCCAGGTTGCAAATGTTGTTTCAGCTAGGGCTACATATCTGGGCTGCAAAACTCAAGACAAGAACTTGATGACAGCTTAGAATATCTGGTAGTTCTCCATATCTCTTTGGTGCCATCTAACATTCATGTGGATTCTCACCAAGATACGGTACAGTCTCCTTAAGTTTCTACATTCTCTTGATTTGCTGTTGAAATAACTTAGGTAAGTACATAGAAGAGCCCTCCTGCTGACCTTCTGCATAGCAGCAAGTGCCATTTAGTTAGCCATGGTCTAGCTCTGGCAACTGCTAATGCCTACTAGGTCTGCAGTAATTCCCCACTGAATTGTCATCCACGCTGTTTCAAGAGCATATAAATAGATTAAGGAAATTACTTGCAATGCAGTTTCATAACTTCTGGTGTGTCTTTATCAAGCTTCAGGAAATGCTTTCCAGTAGTGTTTTCCTTCTTTTAAAAGAGGCAGGAAAAATGCTAAAATTGTGTGAAAATCTCATTTTAATAATTGGTGGATATAGGGTCAAACAAAGGGATACCTGGCTGTTCGTTTTTTCATTAGTATTAAATACTTTGACTGTATGCATTATTACATATACTTTCATTCCATATGCTGAATAATTGAGCATCCAGAAAATCTTACGTTATACTTTTCTTTCAAGACATTTCTAAAGGGTATTTCTTTGTCAGCTCCGTCAACTTCTAAGAAGCCAAAATAAAAAAAAGGGCTTATTATTTTTTGAAAACCTCTGTGATTCCATTTTTTTTTTTTTGACTAAAGCCCTAGACAAAGAAACAGTGAAATCTCCTTAAAGTCATTGGTTTTGTTGATATTTATGCTTTTGGCAGTGGGCCATCTTCAGAACAGCTTCTCCTGCTGATCTAAGTACCGTACCAAACAGTACAGTGAATCCCACAGATAATTAGGCTATCTAGGACTTTAAAGGTCAATAGAGCACCTTCAGTTGCGTCCCATAGGCAGTTGGTGGCCATGGAGATCTTTCAATACAGGCATCATATGATCCTTTTACCAGTCAGCAGCCTGGCTCCTACATTTTGTGTTTATTGCAGTTTCTGGATATACTTTGAGAGTAGTCCCATGCAAAGTACATTGCAGTAGTTGAGACGAATAAGTAACCAAGATGTGGATTACTCTCGCTACGTCCTACGCTAGTTTAGGAAGGGTTATATTTCATGCTCTAGCCATGAATATGCAATTCTGCTTGGCACCACAGCCACCACTTGCAAATCTAGTGACAAATAGAGATGAAGGAGCACTCTCAAAAAGGAACCCTCCACTTTCTGGAGAGGCCCAATCTCATCCAGGATAGGTTTCATCTCAGTCACAAAGTCCATATTTTTCTTTCCTCATAGCATTGGGTTCAATTACAGCTTGTTCTCCCTCATCCAACCCATCATCCAGGAGTTAGACAGTAGAGGGCAATGGAGCTGGGTGTCATCAGCATATTAATGATATCCCACTCCAAGACTTAGAATGACCTCTGATTTTATTTATTTGTTCAATTTCATGCATAAATGACTGAATGAAGTGATTCAAGAAAATCAGTTTCATCTAAATGCACCACATGCTTAATAATTTTATTTATTTATTATTTATTTATATATCAAATTTGTCACCGCCCATCTCATTGAAATGACCCTGGGCGGTTTACAACAAAAATAAAAATTGTTAAAATATACTATAAAACAGACCTAATAATAAATAGCTTCCAAGCAAGATGGAAAGTTGGGAAATAATTCAAGGGAGTGTCATCGGAGTGCTAACCACCCCCAAGGACAGTTAAAGCCCATATTGCCCCATGAACACTGGCAGAGCCAGAGCTTTAAACCTTTTCAGAAAGCTGGGAGGGTAGGGGCCCATCGCACCTCTGGGGGGAGAATATTCCAAAGGGTGGAGGCAATGGCAGAGAAGGCTCTCTTCCTGGGCCCTGCCAGCTGACATTCTCTCACTGACGGGGTCCACAACATGCCCTCTCTGCCTGACCGGGTGGGACAGGTTGATGTAATGGGGATGAGATGGTCCCTCAGGTAATTTAATTTTTCAGGTAATCATTTTGCCCAAAAATAAAATATGTGAGACTGTCCCATGAATATTTGAGGCTGGCCCATGAATAGAAAGATCTTCTGGCAGGAATGCATCCCACTCTCGTCACTAATCATCTCCCTTAATAATGGGGCCAGTCCCAACCTAGCTGATTTAATCAGCCAGGTAAGGGCAAGGGACAAGCATGTGATGTCTCTCATCCCTCCACAGATCTTATCCACATCCTCAAGATTTATAAGCTGAAAAGTATCTAAATGAAGTGATGTCAGTGTTAACTCCATATGACCTGCCCCAATATGGAAGTCCAAATCAAATGAATCTGATCATTTTTGTCCATAAAGAATAATAAGAATTTCTCATAATGAACTTAAAATTGTTCTGGCTTCCTGTCCTGGTACAGAAAAGCACTTTTGTGCAGTCTTAATGGAGCCAGTGAGATGACTTTGCTCCACCACCTCTGTCATGGAGTAGGATTTCAGTTGTGCCTGAAAGAGGAGCCCGCTCCATGTTTGGTTCAATTTGCCCTATGAGTTCCTTCATTTGTGCTGCGACCCTCTACCAATTGTTTCATGGCATTCAGTTCCCCAGTAAACCAGGGTGCCATATGAACTATGCTAGAAGGAAGAGGATACTTGAGAGTATACTGTCAATCACCTGGGCCATTTCCATATTCCACAGATCAGCTAGAGCTACAAAATATTACCTAATTACACACCCTCCAGTCCCAGCCTGCTGCATCATAGTGTGTCCAGACAGACAAGAATTGGAAAGATTAATTCCAGATCAGCACTTTCATGTAATATTAAATCCTCAATAACAGAAGATTTACCAGCTATTAAAAAGCAGTATGTGTGGATCATATGCACCATCACCTAGACGCTACTGGTTAGACTATTACATGAAAGGGACACTGGGGACCAGCCTAACTTCCTTCCCATTAACTTCCAAGTTGCAGCCTCCCACCATATTTCCTAGAGTTTTCATGTATTTCCATACATTGAACTATTTTTACGTGAAAGCAACAGCATGTTCCTGTATCTATATGACAGCACGGTAGTTAACAGAACCCGTTTTTAAAGTAAAAAATCTGAGGATGATACACTAAGTAAATTAAGCAAAACAAAATGTTCATACTATATCAGGAGGCAAACATTTTTCATATTATATCTTTTCAAGTTTGTGGATTTTCTCATGGCTTCCAAGTTCCATAGCTTTTCAACCGCTAATATTTCATATTAAAATATTTCACATTATTCTCTCTCTTACTCTTGCTCTTTTTTTAAGAACTAACATATGAAGAAGTGATCAGCTTTAAACCACCCGACTTGAAGATGGATAGCCTTGAAATTGAACAATAAATCCAGACTCCTCTTTTTGCTATGCTTTACTATGAAGACTATAAAACATCTAGCATTGCAATTCAATTTCATATATGACAAGCATAGATTTTACTGTCCAAAGATCTTGGAAAAGCTACAGAAATGCAAGCAGACCATTCTGAAGAAACATATATTGGGGAGGGGATTGCCTTGTACTATGAATGTAATAATTGCAGAACATTAAGAACTGCTTCATTCTGAAAAATGATGCACTGAGGTTTGTCTTTTTAAACTTTGTCTTCTCTGCATGTCCCCAGTGTGATGCCAAAAATGGTGTTTTTTTTTAAAAAAAAGATTATTTTCTCAAATTGTACAGTTAACGCATGAATGTATGTGGAGACAAAAATAGAAATCCATAGAAGCAATTTCTTGTTTTTAAGCATCATGATGTTTGTTTTTTTTAATTTAGTTAGTGCCTTTAGGAAAAGGAGCCAGTGTGGTAAATTAGGAATAAAATATATCTGTAGTTATACCTGTAGCAGTTTTAAGTACATGAGTGAGCAACGGTTACAAATCAGTCAAATTTATTGTTTCCTGATAGCATTGAAGTTTGTCATTGTTTCTCCTGTAGTCCTTGAAAAGTGCAGGGCACATGTTTTATTGGGGAATTTTGCACTACAGTGGTCCACAACATAAAATCTGGAGGAATGGAGTTTATCTTATATGCTTGAGCTCTTTTGAAGATCAAACTCTCTGCTAACACACTTTTTTCTGTAATTTTGCAGTGCCTCTCTTTCCATCTCCTTGTCAATAAACTGTTTCCTTTTCTAAATTCCTATAGCTTTTGTCTGGCAGCTGCATTTTAATCTAGAACAGCAAATATGGAATGCTGTGAATGGGCTGAAAGAGAAGAAGGTTTGGAGAAATCTTTTTTCATCAAAATATGTTGAACATACCAAGTGGGCAGTCTAGCACATGGTACTAGTAAGCATGGTTACATACAGGTTGGAGCACTATGGCCATTAAGAACATAATGGTTCAAAAGAAGATGCCTTCTGCTAATAACCTTGTGAAGTGGGAGCCAAAGGACTTTTAATTTGCTCTTTCTGTTCAGCCTCCTTCTAATATGACTTGTTGGGACTACTTGAGGGAATGCCTGGAGGTTAAGATCTGCAGAATAGCCTTCCTCAGTTCTCTTTCTTTACCCTTGAAAATAAAACTGGAAATATCTGATGGCTAGGGATATCTTCCTTTTGGACAGATTGTAGCAAAAATTGTTGAAATCCAGATTTTTTGATGAAAAGAATGAGCACCAATTATCTTAAAGATATTTATCAGGAAAGGGAACAGCAGTGAACAATTAATTCCTACCGCTCCATCCCATTATTTCATTTTCCAAACTTAAAGTAGCAAGCACAATCTAGGCAACTGTTGCTTTGATTTAAACACAACAATGATAGAAACCTACTTTGAATAAAATTATAGGCAATTTAATAAGTTGTTAAATATTAGTTATAGAAGAATAGTTATACTTTATATTAAGCATTTGACAACCACTAACTCTGGTCTTTTGGATATTTAGCATTATCCTTTACAATTTTTAAAAAAATTGAAGGAAATATCTGCCAGAACATTAAATCCATTGTAATAAGATGGCTTGGAGTTTATTAATGATTTGGGGGTATGATTTCACAGCATTAAAATATTTATTCTGGAAGAACTTCCTCCCTCTGTCATTGACTCATACAATTGCCTGTTTGTGTCTAACAGACTGATAAAAATAATTCGTCACCAATTTATGTGTATCGTAGTCTTGGAGATATCCACCCAGCCACCTGCTTTGCCCCTGGGATAGGATGCCTAATGGACTTTGGTGCCAGGGGAGGCACCAAGACTGTTCAGGGAGGAAACAGGATCCTTACAGAAGAGATTCTTGAGTCCAGGGGAAGAAGCAGCATGAGAAACAAACAAACTCCACCTTAATTAAACTAGGTATAAGTTGTTCAGGAGAATTCCTTTGGCAGGCTTTCAAGATTCTGTTTACAATACCCTAGTAGTAATCATGAAGATAAAGCACTTTCCAGAAATCTGAGTAGTTTTTCTTTGAGTTTGCCTGCCTCAGAGGACTTGGTGCTGCCATCCTGACCATTGCATTCTGTGCAACAAGCCATCCCTCTGCTTCCCCCATCTGTCTTCCTTACCTGGCTGAGCGTCTCTTCACAAATCAGAGCTGTAATTATTTGGGGAGGAGAGGCACCTGGATAGCTCCTGGAGTCCCACAGGGAAGGAGAGATTTGAGGAAGCAGGGTGAGGAGAACATTTTCACCAAAGGGAAGCTGCCTTCTGTGTAACTCAAGAGGAAATGCCACAACACAATATTTACAGGATTTCCCCTAGAATAACTGCTGGTCAGCAAGTTAACTCTCTCAGGGCAGCAAGTTAAGTAGCTCAGCTGCAGAAGACCAACAGCATCTTGGAGATGGAGGAGAACAGCAATGATCCAGGCCGATGCAGGAAACCCCTCTGTGTCAAAAACTCCTCTGGCTGGATTTACCTAACCAAGGAAAGAGGGCACATCTGTGTATGATTCCAAGTTCCTATTTTCAGCAGAATACTGCTAGAGAAAGGCTTTGTCCTCTTTCTAAATACCCCATAAAGCTCTGCCATGTTCCTCTGTACATCTAGACTCATAAGTAAATCTAAACCCAGTTCTGCTCAGTTGATGTATTCCCAATTTTACGTAGGGCAATATATAGAAAGAGTTCTGTTTTGGTGGGGGGGCATGTTACCCATCTTACCTGACATGTTAAGATTATTTTATTTTGTAGGAATATGCAGGATAAATTTCTACAATTAATTTACACAACTATATACACAAACACCAAGAAAAAACACATCAAAAGGATGATTTGGATTATTTGATCATTTTCAACCACGGTTGCAAATAAATGAAAACCTTGATAAGAAGGTATTATATCTTATCAAAACTCTAGTCCTCCTGATGCATTATAAAATGTGGCACATGTTTATTTTTGTTTAGGAATCAGAGCAGTTTGTTGGCCCTGTACCCTACACTAGGCTATGGGGATTGAGGAGCAAACAAGTTACAAGGCATGCGTTGCATTGTTCCCTGAACATTTCATTTGTACTATAGGAAACCCACTATCTTCTGCCTAAAGTAGGTGCCTTACTCTGCCTAAGGTTGGGCTAACCCAGGAGCATCTAGACTGATCTTGTAGAGGACATAGGGAATGGCCTTGAAGAATAGGAGGAAGAACTGCTACCAAGGCAACAGATAAGAGGGCCTTGAGCCTAGGCCAAGAAACTACCATATTTTTCTGTCAATAAGATGCCCCCATGTACAAGACGACCCCCACTTTTCCAACCCAAAATTAAGAAATCAATATTTTAAAGATAGTGCAGAACACATTTTTATTTAGTAATTAGTTAACATTTACCTGATACACTCGGTGGGAGGAGGTCCAAACCGTCTCTCTGCAGCTCTATTTCCATGCTCTTTTGCATAACTGATTACATTCAAGCACGAGTGAAACTGCCGATGGCTTGTCTCTGCAAACAGCCTTCCTCTAATTGGTTTGTTCAGCATCAGCTGACATCAGTTACATAAAGCTCGTGATTGGAGTAAGTCTGTTTGGGAGACAAGCTATTTCACTCGTGATTGGAGGCTAGCAATAGGAGGAAGCCTCTTTGCAGAAACAAAGTATGGGCAGTTTTGCAACAGCGAGGTTCTCTCCTCAGCTGACTTCCTTGAATAAGACACCCGTCAATTTTTAGGGTAAGGATTTTAGAAAAAAGTATCGTCTTATAGTCGGAAAAATACGGTAACTTGAGAAAACATGTCAGAAGACCCCTCTATAATTCACACAAAGATAAAATGAGGAAGGGGGAAGCACATTCAGACTTGCAAGATTCTATTACTATAGCTGTTACAATAAAAGTAGTCCTGATTTATATGGCATTGGTTTCTTAGTCTAGTCTCCCTTGTTGGGCTGACAAATCTCCAGGTAAGCTGATAAGCAGTATTACGTTTCTGTGTTTTTACATAAGGCAAACAATTGTCAACCATATGAAGGAGATCAGACTAAGAAACAGACATCATGTAGACCTAAAGCTACTTTTATTAGAACAGCTATAGTATCAGAATCTTACAAGTCTGAATGTGATTCAACCTCCCTCATTTTATCTTCATGCGAATTAGGGAGATCGGGAGCTGACTGAGGCCTGGGCTCAAGTCAAGTTTATCTGAGTGTTGTCTTGGCAATGGAACTTCCTTCTGCCCTTTGAGGCCATCCTCTATACTCACTACAGTGATTGATGAGAGTAATACAATTCCTTCTGCCTACAATTTATGCTCCAATCACTGTAGAAGATTAAAATATGCTCATTTCAAAGTAAAATGTGAAAGGTTAATTAGGATTTGGAGGTGAAAAATAAAACCATCACTATTGTTGCAGAGCAAAGTCTGTGACCTAACCTCTTAACCGCGAATGCATTATTATTGATCCAAAGAAATAGCAGTTTTGTTTAAATTTCATAGAAATTAATAGGATTGGAGAAAGTTGTGATGAAATTGTCCTGTTGATTTTAATGAGTCTTAGAGGCAACTAATTTATTCTGCATTGGGGATAATAAATTTAATGGAATTCTTTTCAAAATTATGATGCTTAGTATTAAATCTGCACTTATTAACTTGTAATATTATAGATGTAAATGTCATTGATCAATGGGGCTGACTTCTAATTACAGCTCCAATTTTCTGTACTTGCGTGGAAATAAATCTATTGAAATAAGATGAAATTACTTGTGCAAACATATTCACGTTGGGCTGTGCATGCAGTTGGAAATAACCTTTTTTAAACTGACAAGCATGTGTATACACACACCCAAGCGATAGTAAAACATATTTCTTACTGTGTTTAAGTATTACTGTCAGTTAGCAAATGAATTCACTCTTCTACTGAATTGATTTAATTTTTCTGTTTATACGGTGCCTTTCTTCTAAGGAGCTTAAAGTAGCCTCTGCAGAGCTTATTCTGCAACAGTCCTGTAGGAGAAAGATACTAGGCTGAGAAAAAGGGACTGATGCGAAATCACCAAGTATGATAGGGACATCATAGCCAAGTGTGAATTGAACTTCATTTTCCCACAGCTTCTTTTAAAAACTTTATTTAGCAATAATACAGCAGATGGATAGATTCATTCCCCTCTTTTAAAAGGTATATCAACAACGCTCTGTGCTTGGTTGCTTTTTTTTTTGTCTTATTATAATCCTTTTATTTAAAACAAAGGTGTGTTTTCAAAAAAGATATGGTCTATGAATGAAGAGATGATTACTGAGGTCATATAATTATGCTCAATATAACATCAGTAAAAGATACTAAGCAGAGCGTATTGTTTTTATGATATAAAAAAGTATAAATTGTTTAGCTTTATGCCAAGATCTCCACTATATTATTGTTTATAAATATTAAAGAAAAACATCCCTAAAAATAATACAGGTAAATACTTAGTTTCTGACTTCCCCCTTCTTTGTACTACAATCAATTTGCAGCATCCAATGGTGTAAGTTTTAGAAATCATACTCTAAATGTTGGTATTTACCTTGCTGCATGATATATAATGTATATGGAATCCATTCTTGCTTATTTCCATGGCTATTTTGACACCTTAACCTACCAGGATTGTAAACAGCCCACTAGAGTCAGGGGTGTCCAGAGGTGTGATCAAAAAAGTCAATATGGTGGCTGCGATAGTGCAATCAAAGCTTTGCCCATAACAAATCAAAGTTCCATAACAAGCCATCTTGACTTCTTTGACCACACCTCTGGACACCCCTGACTTGAGTTCTAGTGTTACAGAAAGAAGTACACAACAGAGCCATCAGTTGCCCTTTGAGATCTGGGCCAGGTCAGACATTCTGGCCAACATGGGCAAAGTGAAGAAGGTAAAGTCCTGGGTTAGCAACATCTGTACAGCCACAGGTTCCTCACCCTTTATTAAAAGACAAAAACAAGATCATAAAACCAATTTTATTGTAAGGAAAGCATCTCTGATAATGCAGTGAGAAAGCTTGGGCAAAAAGAGGAAGAAGACTCAAAAGGGCAAACTCCACATCTTCCTCAAAGCCAGTGGAGAGCATGAAGTATGTTACTCGGCTGCATGGTGTGCCATTTTTTAAATGCCTGTAAGGTGAACTCGCATGAAAACAAGACTAAATAAGCCAGTCTCAGTATCTTGGCAGGATTTGAAGGCAGCTGAACAAATGCCTCTACTATATTCCATCAGGAGTTAAAAATTAATTACTCACAGGTAAATGGAGAACTCTGCCGATGCACACTGACACAGCCATGTTTAGAAAAGTGGTCAAGGTCATTAAGCAGAAATTACTCTGCTGAAAGCATATTTTTCAATTATACAATGCATGTAGCAAAGTGCACTTTGATTATTGGTGCTTCTGATATAATATTAAAATGTAATCGATTTGCAGAGCCCCAAAACCTGATCTACTTCATTCACAGCAGCAGCATTCAGCTGTAGTTACTATACTGTAGTAGCACACTAAATCACAGCTGAAAGATTCATGCAGATGTAAAATCAGGTAACTTTAAATATTCACCTTCCTAACCCTTTCCCAGGGCATCCACAGTGCACATTAAAAAGGGCATGGCTTCAATCATGCAGCCAGAGATGGCCCCTTGACTTTTTTTTAATTCCCTCACCCCACCCCAAACATCCCTGCCCTGTTCCCTGCACTCAGTGTAAGATCTTAGATGGACAGAAATCATCCACATATAAAAAGCATACAAATAAAGAACTATGAGATCTCTTGGAATAAATTAATGTTCCATACCAACACCATACCAAGCGGGAAGCTTGCTTTCATAGTTAACCACAGCTGGCCCTGGGTTATGTTGGCAGTTTAGAGAAGTAGGAGGAAAATGTTCACAGGAATTCCACTTTTCATGTGGAATTAGGTCTTCCATAGAATCATATTGTTGGAAGAAGTCATTTAGGCCACCTAGTCAAATGCTGACATCCGTGCAAAAATCCAAATTAAAACATCCCTAACAGCCTCTACTAATGTAACCAGTAAATAGAATCCCACCACTTTCCTCTGCAACTGGTCCACAGTCAAACTGCTCTTATTTGTAGAAAGTTCTCCACAGAATTCAGTTGCCTTCCTGCCATTTAAATCCATGCTTCCACATCCTATTCTCTGGGATTATAGAGAATAACTATTGTGTCAGCTTTTTACACTCTTTGTACAAACAAACTCTGAAATACAGAGAAACCTCATGGTTGAATATTTCACTCTCTTTGGACATGTGATCCTTGTCTTTCAAGGTTACTATCCTTACACAACAAAGAGATTTGTGTAAACTTAAAAACTAAGGAATGATTGCAAATGCTATTCAGATAGAGACAACTGCACTGGACTTACACAGTGCTAACTTTGGTTGGCAGGTTACAGTTTCCCAGAAATAATGGGGTGGGAGGTAGGGGAATGCAGAAAACAGTTCTCTATTAAAAGGCACCCTACTACTGGAATTCACAACAAATTTGATCATTCTCTAGGTCACCCTAGAAGGATTAGAAATATACTTCTTCTTAGCATTTCTCCTGCTTCATTGCAGGGTTAACTAACAGCAAATTGGCAGTTCATTCAATATATCCCTGATCTAAAGCTATGCAAAACAGCATAGTGTACATAGTCTCTGCCAAAGAAATATCACAGACTACAGATGGAAGGTCCTCCTACACAGATTTTGTTTTGTACTTCTGTTATCTCTAGCTCTTGCTTTCCTATTGTCTATGGTTACTCAGACTTCTTAGCCCACTACATGCATATCTTGAAATACAAGGTCGGCTAGGGGGAAAAAAGGCTGCAATCAAACTCAACCCCAGCTCGTGTCATTTTCTTGGTAACAATACAGAAAGCTGGGTTTTCAGCTTCAGGTCTAATTTATCTTCCCAGCCTCGATAAGATCAGTCAGATGCTTCCACTGCTATTTTGCTGGCTGGAAAACTGGTAACAAATAGAGCCACTGTAGTTTCAGGAGTCTGATTGCCAAAGACCAACTCTACTGAAGCAGTTGTTCACCCATCATGTTCTGTTCCTTACTGTACACAGACAGGATTGTTTTAGGATGTTCTATTTTTTGCTCTATTAGAACTAGTACTGGCATGCAAGCCCAGAGGTATAATGGGAAATAGGTCATGTTGCCAGTACTTTGTATGATTGCTCTTCCACATCCCTCAGAAAACTGTCTGCTTGAAACAGCGTGAAGTCAACCTTGGCATGGGTAGGCTTCTGGGGCCATCTGGAATTGGGGTTAATCCTCTTAAGCAGCAAGTCACCGCAGCCATGCCTTAATGGAAATCCTTGATGGATTATCAGGTAAGATTCCAGGGAGGAGTTTTGTTTCGTTTTGTTTGCTTGTTTTTTGCATCTCACAAGCAAACTCACTGTGGATTAAGTATGACATGCCCAAACAGCTTTCTTCTTGGTGAAGGAATCACTCAAGGCAAGGTGTACAAAGGAACTTTTGCCAATATCCAGTATTTATGGGTGAGTTACCTCTAAGCTTCATTCTTAAGTAAGCACTGGGGAAAAAAATAAGAGCCTAGCCTTTCCCTCTCTAAGTTATCCTGTTTAGGAAAAACCAAAGCAATAGGAGGTTACGCTGTATTTAACAAATCTAGGCAGGAGAACACCGTTTGGGTGATTAAAATGGTTCATGGGCTATACTTATAATTGATACCCAGACATTTATAGAGATGGTAGAGGGAAGATTGATAAACTGTAAGCAAATGAAAAATAGCAAATCCTAAATTCAGCTGCATTAGTAGATACCCTCAGGGGTATGTATGTATGTATGTATGCATGCATGCATGCATGCATAAATCAAATTTATATCACCGCCCAACTCCGCCACAAGGAGGGACTTTGGGCGGTTCACAACCAAACAGTTAAAACCACTAAAAACAAAAACAGTACAGCATTGTGGTACTATTTAGTACAGTAATACAGTATGGTGTAAAAAAAAAAGTGACATGGCAACCACGATGGTGCAACTGAAGCTCTGTTTTTTCATGTGTGATGCACATAAAAGCAGGCAGTGCTGCAATCCTACTAGCATGGCTGCCATATTGACCTTTTTCACCATCCCCTATGGACACCCCTGGATACCTTTCTTGATTTTCATTTTCTCTTGGCTATCATTGCTTAATTGAGCTCCCCAGCCCAAGAAATCAGTCTTAGGTGGAAGGGGGCATACAAGTCAAACATATTTTTGCCTACGTGCTCTCCTGTGACCATCTCAGAAGTCCCCAATTAACCTCCCTTGTGAAGTCGGCAGTAGAGTATATCATGATTCCTTAGAGCAAGCAAAGCAGACCCTGTTTAAGTAAACTTGGCAGTTCAGTGAATACTGACTCTAGGGTTGGGAAGATTCTCAGGCATGGCATCCTGTGTACTAGCTTTCCTTTTAATCTAAAGGCAAAGTCAAGCTTGACTCCTGGGGGCTGCATAGAGACAGTTGTCTCCATCAACGTATTAACAAAGTCTGACCATGAGAGCAGCCATTGTTGGCTGGGTGCTATTGCCACCTGCTGAGGCTTAATCTATAGAGGCCAATAATCAAACTTATTGGCTGTGTTCACATGATATTCTCCCAAGGCAAACAGGTTTGACATTAAGACCCCAAGGAAGAACAAAGTAGTATCAGAGCATTTCAACCTCCTAGGACACGCAATAGCAGACCTCAAGGTGACTGTTTT
Source organism: Liasis olivaceus (assembly GCA_030867105.1). Lineage (NCBI taxonomy): Eukaryota > Metazoa > Chordata > Lepidosauria > Squamata > Pythonidae > Liasis > Liasis olivaceus. Next base: position 22,420,660 of record CM061355.1, on the reverse strand, counting down.
GGAAAAGCAGCATTTTTACCCCACCACTGAGGAAGAGATTGCTCAAATCACATACATCAAAAGGTTTCAGGCCATCTCAATGAGTTTTTAACACATTACAACCATTAATGGATAAGGTACTTGTAATCTGTTTCACATGTCACTTGCATCTGCATAACCACCTTTCCACACACCCCCACTTTACCCCACATCAGTCTAGCCACTCTATGCATCTGATGAAAAGAACTGCAGTTCACAAAAGCATATGCCTTTTTAACTGAATTTGTTGGAAAAGGTGCTAGAGATTCCTGATTTTTTGCCAAGGTTGTCCCCTTCAAAGTACTAACAAAGTCTGATCATGAGATCTAACACAGCTTTCCTCCTAAGATCTCCACAGAAACAGGGTAACCTTATCATGCCCATCCCTCTCTTTCCACATTCTAGCACCTGTGAAGCTTCAGGGGAATGAAGCAATGAAGGAGAGATGCCATTCTTATGGCAGACTCAAATTTTGCAGGCCAAGGTGGATAGATTCAGTTACAGTAGCGATGAATTGGAAGAGCTGAAGGACCAGGCTAGGGACAGATCATCATGGAGAAAATCTATGTGGTCACTAAGAGCTGACAACTGGATGGCACAAAAATCAATCAATCAACTTTGCCATCTTTTTTTTCTTTGGATAACATAATGGAACAAGGGAGTTGGCTGAGCTCCAAAAAATCCCAGGGCTGTTTTAGACTAAAACTAACCTTACTTTAACCAATTGCTGACTGAGTTTACCTGATTGCACAACATGCTACTTCAACCCACCTGATCCAGTTAAGTGTGCTGGTGGACACAACCTTAGTCTGAAGGGATCTCATCAGAGGAGATCCCTCTGTAAATGGTAAGTTACATTTATCATACGTCCTGCTTTGACTGGGATTGACCTGGGTTTGCATACCAGCCCATTTACAAGTCCTGGAAAGTAGGGCAGTACCAACCCCCAGAAGGAGCATATGGGTTTAGCCGTCTCTTAAAGTTTATGGGCCTTGGCATCCTGCACAGGCAAAGGGGGAACTGAAAAGGTGCTAAACCCGCTGCTGCTGGCTTTACTCGCACAACCCTTCTCCAGCTTGAAAATACAGCATGAAAAACCTAGAAATGGAAGTCCTGGGTGGGCAGACCGGGGGTGCAGCTGAGAGCAACTAAAGCACTGGGGCCACGATATCTGTGGGTCAGGCTGGGTTTGGGAGGCAGTTTGGGGTTTTCTGAGTTTTTAATCGGGACACGCCTACGTTAGGACTTACAACGCAGTTAACTAGGAGGAAACAGTGTCTTCCGTTTTCAGCAGTTAGAGAGGGAGAATCTGAGAGCCCAAAGCTGCCCCGCCCCATATTAAAAAACTTATGTTTGTTCCATTCCGCCAGGAAGCTGCTTTCCAGCATCGCCCCCCTCGCTGAAACGTGGCAACCCAGCCCGGCGTTTTCGAACAACGGGGAGGCAAGAGCAGCCATCCAGGAGCTAGGGAGGGAGCCGGTCCCGTCCATCCCGCAGGGTCCCCAAAGAGCGCGGAAGGAAGGGCGGAGAGCGCGCGCACGTGGCCTGTTTGCCGAGCCAGTGACTGTCGCGCGGGTCTCCTCCTCCCGGGGAAAGCGAATAGGAGAAGGCAAGGGGGGCGCTGGAACCCAGCTCCCGAGACCCCGCAAGAGAAGCGGCGCACGCCCCCGCGCTGCCGCACAAAAGGCCCTGCGTGCGCCGGGGATTAGGAGCGGGTCGAAGCCCCGCCGCCCTTTTCCCGGCTCTCGTTCCTCGCGGCTTTCCTCTTTGTGGCAGTCCGGGGGGGAGGGGGAGCCTGCGATGTCCGCCCCCAGGAATGGCTTCTACCGCCAGGAGGTCACCAAGACCGTCTGGGAAGTGAGGGAGCGCTACCGGGAGCTGCAGGCAGTCGGCTCCGGAGCCTACGGCGCGGTCTGGTAAGTGGGTCGCCGAGGCTCACGCCAGGCGCCCCTAGTTGCGGGCGGAGGAAAGAGCCCCGAAGGCGGCGCTGCGCTGCCGGAGCGTGGAGTCTGGCCCCGTCGAGGAAGGGAACAATGGCCACTTCGCAGCGCTTCTTCGCCCCCTAGCCTGTTCCGCGGCAGCGGATCCCGGAGGCGTGGGTACGGAATGCCAACCCTAGCGCGTTTCCTTCCCCAGTCCTGCGATTGGACCTGCTGTACCCTATTCACACGATACGCTCGACCTGGGAACTGAGGGGATCCGCTTTCTGGGTTCACTCACTACTTTGCATCAACCGGGGTGTCTTGACGCCAGTAATCAGAATTAACAGCAACATTAATCAAGTTAGGATGCTGTGCAGATTCTGGTTTTTTGTTGTTTTTTACTAGCGTGTCGTGTGAATACAGCATTTCTTTTCCTTCTCCGCCCCGCCCCAGTTGAAGCACGCTCCCCCGTGGATTGAAACTGAACCCAGAATCAGTGGGTGATGTTGGCAAGACCTCGGATGGCTTGAAAGACAGAATCTCTTAACTTGTCCTCTTTTACTATGTTATACAGTATAGAAATAATGGGGAGGGGAGAGAGAAAAGTTACTGCGTTATTTTGGGCGGGGAGGGTGGTCAGTTGCAAACATTAGGTATAACATCTTTGGGAGATGGGGAAATCCGAAACAGCCTTGGGCAGCAAACTACAATTTTGCAAAAATGTGGCTGCTTTTGTATGCAATGTTTAACTTTTTTTTCCCAGAAATGTTTTTGCAACACATGCCATTTTGACTAACTGGAAGTGACTCAGTCTTTTGACTTCTTTGCTGCTGGTAAAAAAGAAAAAAGAAAAAAACCAAATAAAGTCAAATTTTCTGTTGGAGACCCAATTCCAAGTAATTTATAGGCAACATCTAGCCAACTTAGACTGATCTGCTAAAAATTAAACAAGCTTGATCTGGTTATATGCATGGGAGACCACAAGGAGATACTATAGCTATAGGCTAGACTGGGAAGTTGAAAAAGCCTTTCAGAGAAATGCAGTGGCAAATTGCTTCTGTATTACTGCCAAAATGCTACATGGATGTGTCCATGAAATCCCATTACATCCTCTCCTTTCCTTCTTCTTCCCTGTCCCTTTTAATGCTTTGTTCTGTCATTTCCATAAGCAATTACTGGCTTTCTCTCTTCTGCTGATTCTGAAACGGGAATAGGAAAAATGGATGTTTTACTTCCTCTGGCAGGTGGCGTGATGGTTGATGTAATCAGCAGTTTGAATGTGTGACAAAGCTGCACTTCTGGGACCAGTTATATTTCTGACAGAGATTTTGGAACATAAAATACTAGAGTCTTGACTTTAATCTTCAATTGTTTTGGAGCCTATTCTGCTGTTTCTGTTCAGGGTAGCCTTATGACCTGGCCAGGTGGATACCTCTCTGGCTCATTTTGGTGCAGTTTGTTCATTGAGTGAACTAAATGGAAGTGAATTTATGTGGAGAAAAAGCTTCAAGTGGTCTGAATGGGATTAACTAGAAAAATAATGTTGGACCCCTTTAAATTTTCCAGTTTGGAGCCATGCATTCTAAATCAAAAGAAGCTGAACTGAGCAATATGTGAAGCAGTGTTACTGAATAATAACAATTGAAAAGAGTAATTTTTGTAGCTGTGACAATACCCAGGAACAGCAGATATGAAAAATGGGAAAAATTACAAAATACTGAGTTTAAACAGTAAATAAAAATCATTTAAAAATTTTTGTGAAGTCATTCCTGTAGTTATTGATGCATTAGGCAGCATACCAAACAGATTTAATAAATTTTTACAAGCACTAAATATTTCAACTATATCAACTGGATTTACCAAATGCTCCACATTGCTGGGCACATGTTATATCTTAGGATATAAATATACTTGGATCTACACTGTATGTATGGATTTATTCTTGGATACACTTGGCTAATTCCTAGTTCTGGCTAGAACTTGAATTTCTAAAGAATACCAATCAAAGGTGTGATTCTTTTTGTTTATACTGTGTTACTCCTTGAATTTAAGCAAAATAATAATAGAGCCCTAACATGTAAAATGATTGAAGAGTTCAAAGGGATACAAAGATTGGAAAGGCTTCCTAGGTTGGCATCACTTGTGCATTTTACTCTCTCAAAGGGAGTCATTGCATCCCTTAACTCCTCCAGCCCCAACCCTACAAAGGACAAGAAAATTAGGCCCATCCACTCAGGTGAGTCTAAATAAACGCAGTTGAAGTAGCAACCTGCAGCTTCAGAAAGGTTGCCTACCTCTGACCTATAATCTTCTACATATCCAAGCTCTATAAGCTACAAAGAATCTTACCCTTCTGAAAATGATTTCAAACTGCTTGAAGAACAGGTGGTAGTTGTGGCTGGGTGGATCTCTGCATGGTTGCACCTGGTGCATCCGCTACAATCTTTTCTTAAAATCACTCATGCTTTCCTCACACCTGTTTAGATTACTGCAATATGCTTTCTGTGGGATGGTCCTTGAAACCACCTGGCAGCTTCAGCTGGTCCAGAACGTAGCAGCTTGAGTAGTCATGAGAACACCTAGGGTCTCTTATGTAACACCTCTTTTGAGAACTACTGCCTATCAGTTTCCTTGTAAGTGCAAGTCAAGGTGCTGGTTGTCACCTTTAAAGCCCTACACAGCTTAGGGCCTGGGTGTCTACAGGATCTTCTCCCAGTGGCTTCTACCTGTCCAATAAGACCTAAAAGAATATCTCCATCCTCCTCAGGAATCCTCATCCTCACGACTAGTGTTCTCAGTTGCCCTGTTTTGAAACAGCGTTCCCCTCCAAGTTTAGACTGCCTTGAATTCTGTTGGCTTTTTGGAACATATCAATATATGGCCTTGGAAGTGGGAGGGAGTGGTAAGCCCTCTTGTTATGGGTTTTGTGTGTTGTTTGGCTGTTCCTCAGGTGCTGGGGTTATTGTAGAGAATGTAAGTCATTCAGAATCCTTTTGGGTTGGAGTTGCACATGGCCCCCAATAAATAATAAATTTTGTGGTTGAGCGTGTCTTACCTCCCATTTCTAACCATGTTAAAAGTTTGGTTGAATTAAGTCCAGATATTAGTTTGGGGGCAGTTACTGTGGTATGCTAAGTTTCAAAAGATGCTTTTCTTAGGAGAAGCCTTCAAGCCAGGGTTTGTACTTGTTTTTTCTTAGCAATGAGGCCCCTGCACTGTTCTGCTTGGCTGCAGAAAGTGGCATATGCACGATGCATGTACAGAAAGGGCCACTGGCTCAAGCAAAGCCATGTGTGAAACATCAAGGCAGGGTATGTTGTGTCTCTCTCCCACACAAAACATGATCTTAAGTAGTTACCCCCTGCTGAAGGATCCTAGTTCTTTGATAAAGTGTCTGCTTCTCATGCAGAAGTTCTCTGGCTCCACTTAAAAGGATTTGATGGAAGGTGATGGAAAAGATGTGTCAGTGCCAGTTAGAGAAATGATACAGCTTGAGCAGTTTCTTACATTTCTTGTTACAATATGACTCTATAACTGACAAACTTATAAATAAGCAAACCTCTTGCCACAGCAGTAGTTAGAGCAGGTCAGAAGTAGCTTCATAAGTGAAGCCATCATTAATTCATAGACACCTTTGTAGCACAATAGGAGCTGAATCTTTCCACCTTACTAAGTTGATACTGTAGGCATTTGGACTTAACAGGTCCATGTGCCTTCTCTGTCTAGGTCTAATTCAGCTCTGTTCCTTCTCCATTAAGTTCAGCCATTGACCAGAAAAGTGAAAGCAAAGTGGCCATCAAGAAGTTGTACCGCCCATTTCAATCAGAGCTTTTTGCCAAACGAGCCTATCGGGAACTGCGGCTTCTGAAGCACATGAAGCATGAAAATGTGAGTATCTACTCTAGCCAACCTTTCATTCCACAGTTAAGATAGCCCTTGCTTACTCTAACTAGCAGCCTGACTCTAATAGGAGCTATTTCATAGAGGCTAACTTTTATCTAGATGTTCTAAATAACTGCATTTTTTTTTTACTAGGCCTCCTAAATGAGTACGTTTTGAACAACTCTTTTCATTCCTCCACTGCCTTATCAGCTATATTAGTTACAGATCATGAGAAACCTGGTATGGTATAAAACCTGGTATGGACAACCTTGTTTGACAACTTTAGCTTAGCACCTCATAAAACAAACAAGCTTCCTTTTGTCCCAGCGTGGCCATGAGATTGGAAGCATCCACCTCCATTTTCATTCACCTGCAGTTTGGCATTTACTCTGGGCCCAAACCTGGGATAATCTAAGCTTAACCAGAACAACCTCAAATCATATGCTAAAAGTCATCAGCAAAATCACCTATTTAGGCTAACACAATTTTTTGTGTTTTTGTCTTCCAAAAGCTGTTCCTCTAGCCTTAATCTCCTTCAGCCTTAAGACACACTCATAAAGGGACTACTCAATCCACAAAAGTTTATTGAACGTTATTTACTGAAATAAACCAGTCTGAATTGGTTAAACGAGTAACAGTTTAAGATCCAGTCTTTAAAGTCTGTTTAATGTCTTTTTTCAGTTCCAGTTTTAACTAATCCCATAGCCCTGATAAAAAAGGACAGGAGCAGATAGGTGAAAATGCTAACCATAGTTAATATATAGCTTAATATTACAGAATGCCAAATTTAAAAAAAATCCTTCATAGTTAACTTAGAAGCATTGTCAAGTCTAATGAACAACTGGTGTCAGTTTGATCTGCTGTTCACTGAGGCCTTTGGCTGAAAGATATTGCTGTGTATTTCTGTTTCTGTGGTATTGCTGTTCTAAATGCCTGGAATTCTATGGGGCCTGTGGCTTTAAACACATTTTTAGAAATGATGTTGACATTTTTCTTTTTAATTCTAACTGATTTTGAATATATTGGTAAAGACTTAATTGAATTATTTTTGTGATTTGCAATTACAGCATTAAGAAACAATAGAAATATGATATATAATATAATATAAAATAAAATAAATAGTCTGCCATCATGTCTGAACACAGCTAGGCTGTGTTCAGGAGTATATTATGCAGAATGCCTGCTCTCCTTGTCAGATTTTTTTAGGCTATAGAGACCAAAGGTTTTTGTTACACCCGTTGATTCTTCTGTGTGTTTTTGACAGGACTGTTAAGTTTCTGTCCAATTAAACATTATCTGTTTTGTCTAGTTATTATCAGTATTGTATGGGGTTGTGAATCAGGGGACTGAGGAAAAGAATACTGTCTTTTTGCTAATTATAAATATTCAGTTCCACTCAAGCCATAACTTGAATGGAACTGAATATTTATAATATTCAATTGTTTTGTTACAGTTTCTGCTCCAGAGTTTTTGATTTAGCATTGCATTTTAGCAAGGAGCAAATAGAATATATTTTGAATCCATTAGCTACTCTTTTTCACCATTACTCTTCTTCTAACTATTGTCTGCCAAGCAAGTAAATTAGCAGGTAAGAATCAGGCAGGTTTTGTGTTTTCCTGCAAGTTAACTTGGCCATGGTGGTCTTGATGGGCTGCACTAAATCAAGGTCAGCAACCTTTTTTTGGCTCCTGCCTTTGTCATGTCTCAGATAAACTCTTATGGGATCATGAATTTTCATGAGAATGTGTAAGATTTTGAAGGCTTGCAATATTTTATCCATTCGTTAAATATTTGGGGGAGGGGTATCCATGTATGCTGTCTTGGTAAACCAAATCTAAAATGGGTACAAACCTTTAGTGGCCAAGGACCATGCTTAATATTTCTGGAGGAATGAAGCCTGAAAGAGCTTTACATCTTCCAAGTGGACAAGAGTTAGCAGGGGGCAATATAGTGAGGGTCCTTATTTTTTAATTGTGATAAATCTACTTTAGGATTGTTTTCTTCTGTTGCCTACCTCAAAATGGCAGGAGGCCATGCTATCAGTTTGCAGCAGATACAATTACTGTAGAGAAATCTCTGAAGATGCAGAAGGGGAGTTGCAGGTCAATAGTTTTCTTTCCTGATCTAAGGGGACATTCCCACAAACAAAGCTACGCAAAAAGAAACATTATCTCCACTGACATCCTTCTTCATGTGAAGTTTTTGTAACCTTGGGAGTGGTTTTGGGGGTGCTGCAGAGGTAGAGATGGGAAACCTCAGTTCTGCATTTTGCTCTCAGTTGCTCAGACTCAACGATACACATGATATACATGCAACATATACCATACTAATGGTAACACCATTCCCCTACAGCAAAACAAGTCCTGAAGTCACTAATTAACATTTCGCATGTGAATAATTGCAATGACAGTATTATTATTATTTTTTTCTTATTTGTGTTTCCCCTTCTTCTGTAGGTAATTGGGCTTCTAGATGTCTTCACACCAGATCCTTCACTGGATAAATTTAATGACTTGTGAGTGCATAATTTTGGGGAAAACTTTGGATTGCATGTTATGATTTGCACTAAAATAGAGGTTGATCTCAATTGCTTCAGTATTTATATTGATGGAATTATTGTTCCTTCTTGGTTAAGTTTGCTCTGGAGTTAACTGGAACAGTTTGGAATCTGGTTCTTCATATTAGGATGCATTAATATATATGTTGGTGAGCCTTGTCATTATGCTGGAAGAATCACATACCTATATATAGAATAAAACTGACATCACAACCAACTATGACTATGCACCCTATGATCTTAGAAACAGATGTTACCTCTTTACAGCATTAAATGGAAAATTAAACTCCTGAAAGATTTTACTTCTTTTAATGGTTAAGGTTTTACCAAATATAACTGGAGGACTTTTAGACCATATATCTACCAAATAAAATGTAACTTGCACATTGATGCTCATTTTGTTTTCCAGTGCTGATAATATTGCTGATACAATTGTTTAAAATAACATGTGTCTTATTTTAAAGGTAATTCATTTATTCATTTGCTAGGTTTATGTCCCACTTTTTGTTTTATTATTAGACTATTTAAACATTTGACTTAAACACTTGAAAAAAAAGAATTGGGATTTATAATGATTAGGTATTGGGAGATCTGGTTGCTTATTAAAAAGTGGATTGGATTAGCCACCTTAAATCTAAAGCAGCTTTTTCCTAGTTGGCAAAATGAGGTGTTGATCCACAGTTTCTGCCATACTCAATCAACATATCAAATGGCTGAGGGTGATAGATGCTATCATGGGCAACACTGGGAAAGTTTAAGCTACCTCTAAAAAATAGAAATTTGCTATTTTTCCCTCCCCATGTAGCTGGGGAATTCTGTGAAACTTTTATTAGTTACTTGGGTTTGTGCAATTAATTGTTTCCATAAATACAGTTTATTTTTTTCCTCTTCTTCTGCTTTAAATTAGTATTGAATTTTGCATGGATTTGTCAGCTTTTAACCGTTCTGCATTTTCTTATTACATGTGTATACAGTAATATCTACCATAATCTACCATAAATGTATTCATATAAACAGGCTGCAGTAACAATGTTGCTTCAACTGTTTTTAATCATTAACTACTTATATATTATTGCAATAGCTTGTGAGCTATTCAGTCAGCTTTGCAATATTCATAAACTGTGGCACATTAGCCATAATAAAATCATGGAGGAAAGCACACATCAATGTTTTCATTATTCAACATTTGCTAGCACTCCAGGCCTGGTTCCTTGCTTATCCTGGTTTTTTATCAGAAAGCTCTGCTCTTTCCTTTGCACTAAATATAGCCCTTGGCAGCTGAAAATTATCTGCTTTTTCTACCCCCTTTTTATGTGTTTGGTCAGTTTTCTGTAAATTTCACTCTTCCCCTTTGAATTTAGAATAATTGATAGGGTGCAGATTGGAATTTTTGTAACAGCCTAAGATGATCTTAGACACGTTTAAAGTGTTAAGTACCTCCCATTTTATTTCGTAGGACTTACTTCAACTTAAGCATTAATGATATTTTGTCACTTCTGCCAAGCAGGATAATACTCCTCCGTCTGCCAGAACTTCTCACATTATCTCTCCTGTTCCAAGGCCCCCAAGTCTTGGAACCTCAAAGTCACTTCCATTGCAGTCTTCATAAAAGCAAGTGGAGCAATCTTGATCTTTTTTTCAGCGTTGGGCTGGATAGCAGACATGTGCCTCTCCTCCAGTATTGACAGGCAGGTGGCAAGCCTTTGAATCAAGATGGCCTCCCATTGACTTTCTCAGTAGCAGTATGGAAGTGGCTTACATTGCCTTCCTCTAGGAAGTGTTTAATGTTGCCTGTGGGTCCTGCGGATCTCCAGTCCAAGAAGTAGCCCTGCTTAAGGTGTTGATGGCACATGATCAGTCACTCATGATTGGGAATCTCTCCCTGGTTTATACAGATATTGGCCTTGTATATAGAAAACATTAAAACATAATGTGGTCTGTTTGTTTTGGGGTTTATTGTACTCTGCAACCCACCACAGGAAAGAAACCATGCTGGTTGGTTTATGAAGCCTGGTTGGTTTTAATTATGGATATTGTAATGGCTGAACCACAAATCATAGTTTATTCCTGATTTGTCTTGATATTCTCCCCCAAATCTATATATTGTTTGAAGAAATGGAGGAAAACAAACCAGGCCTTGATTAATTTGCTGTTCAGCTTGTCTGGCTTGTTCCATAAAGGGTTGTTAAAACAAAATCCTGACATCGACCAGGTTCATACATTATAATAAGTCATAATGTAGTTTCTTCCATTTTGGTTGTATGTTGTATGATCCCAAGCACTGTGGTTTATGTAAGAAACTGTGGGATAGCACATGCATGAATCAGGGCTCTGTGTTATGTGGGTCAAACAATTACCTTTTTGCACATAATGAATTTGTAGATTGTATTGCTAGATTCTCTGTTCCTTCTTACATGGTATGCATTCATCACGAGCATGTCTGCCTTTTTAGTAATAATTTTATGTTGGAAATGTGGGTTTAAAGGATTGATTTATCTGTATATGTGTATGAGATGCTCAGTTATCCCCAGCTTCCACTCATCTTGATCTTGATCCAGTGTGCCTTCTTGATAAATGGATTTCAGCTGAAGCAGCTAGGTGATGGAGGGATTAAAGGAGTGGTTCTGCATCCTGTCTCCTCTAGCTTGGCCCAGTTTTTACTTATTACCTAACATAAAACTGTGCTAACTGTAGATTGTGTTATTATCAATTGACATTTCTTGTTCTAAAGCATAAATGGTTTGTGGTGTTCAGTAAAAAAACAAAACAAATAGGAAGCCTTTACATAACATAATGGCTTGCAGAATAGTGCATTTGGTGGAAAATAGGATGTATTTATTTTACATGGTTATTTTATAATCCAGAATAAATTCTGTCTTGTTCTCAACCTATGTAATACACTTCTTTAGAAAGATGTTTTGCCACCAATTCTCTAGAGTTTTAGGAAAGGTATCAAGGCATATCTTTTTACATTGACCCTTTCATCACATATATTCCATTTTAGTGTTAATATTTAGATTTATTCTTTAGTTTTTCTACACTGCCCTGATAGTTTTCAGTAGAAATCTTCATAATCTGGAATGACTCTGCATTATAATTTGCTACAATATTATGATTAGACTTTGTAATTTAGTTTTGTTCATGTTTGCCTTTTCATTTTAGCTACCTTGTTATGCCATTTATGGGAACAGACTTGAGTAAAATAATGAAGCATGAGAAACTAACTGAAGATAGGATCCAGTTCCTGGTCTATCAGATGTTAAAGGGCCTAAAGGTTAGATCTCTCTGTTTTCATTGTTTTTGTTGTTTTTTTGTCATCATTTTCCTAAGACCCAATGTAGACATTCCTATGATAAGGAACCTGCTTATGCAGGTTTCTGATCCACTCCATGATGTGCTTCAGTATGATGTAAAATTACATCTTTATTGACATACAGACTTTGAAATCAGGATCTGGTTTTGCAAATCCTGACTGTGAGGGAATTTTGATGGCCTCATGCTACATCTTCATTGGTGAACCTTTCTCCTCCTCATTAGGATTTGGATTTTAAACCCTATTAGGTTTATACATTTTGATTATTTGCACAAAGCCCTTCTAGTTCCTTTCTCAATACTAAATTTAATTAATTTGAAGATAAGTGTGAAGATTTAGTTTAGTCCATTTATTTATGAGCCTTATTCCTATCGTGCAGAAAGTGAGGAATCCTGACAAAGAAATAAATAAAAATAAACTGCTTTCTGACTTGTCTGAAGCTGGAGTTACAATTGATTGGTCCTCAAAAATCCAAGATTGGCAAGCCAGCTTTAAACCATGTTATAAATTTGTTTTGAAGATCCTGGCTTATTTGGGAGCAATCAGTTACTCTTCTAGGTTTGGGCCTAATAGTAAATTATCCCTCCTTTCACTCTGGATTGTGATTTCCTTGCCTGTTTACCTGCTTGTGTCTAGTCTCACTGCCTGTGTCATCAAAGTTTGACAATCCAACCCAACAGCCATTGAGTTAAATCTGCCCTTATTTGTATTCAGGCACATCAACTCTCTGTGTGACTTTTGAGAAGTGTGAAGATGAACATTTTTGTGCCAGCTTTTAATTTAATTGAAACATTAATTAAAAAAATTTTTTTTAAATGTTATAGTTATTCCAGCCCAGTTAAGGAGCACATACGTAAGAATGCAGACTTTGGTAAGGCAGTAGCAGGTAAAGCAGGAATATGGATTCTCCATCCTGATTTGGTGGCACCCAGGACTGTGCAGACGCATTCCCAAATAATTTATGTTTGTACCAGTCAGCCTTTTGGGAGAAAGAACACAGGATTTGCTTTAGTCCTTTTCTTCTTTCCACTCAACTGGAACCAGACCAGACTGTAAAATCTGTCTGTCTGTCTATCTGATAAAAGCATATTCTTATCAAGTTTTGACTTTATAGCAAAAGAGACAAGGTCTTTCTAAGAAGATTTGCTCTTTGCTCTTGCTGCCATGTAACCGTATACTCCTCAAAAGGTGAACATAAATCAAATATCACTGTTGATTTTAATTTATTAGCTAAAATCCAGAACTTTTCTTTAACAATTGTATCCTTCCCTAGATGAGCAGAGCTTCCCTATACATAATAGTTTGGAAAAAGGAATACAAAGGGCATACAAGTGCAGAAATAGGATTTGAATATGGATGCCAAATGTCACTATTAAATAATATAACATTTCAGCCCTTTACATTTCATATTCCTCCCTTGCAGTGCCAGAGAGTGCAACTCTCCGATTCCCTGGAAATCTTAGAGTGAAGCAAAGAAAGAAAGAAAAAGAAAGAAGGAAATTTATCTTGCAGTAAGGTTTAGCTCTTGGCGCTGCTGAATTTAACCAAACAAGGAAAACTTCCTGTCCTGACAACAGCGGCCCTTGATTACCTCCGATCTCATGTAGTGCTCTGGTCCTTTAAGCCAGAAAGCCATCTCAGTTGCAACGTGCAATCTGAGCCACATGCAGGGAGAACTGGCAAGGCAGAAATATTGTACCTGGTGTTTGCTGGGAAACAACAACTGGCTGTCTTTCATGTTCGTTTAAATTGCCTATTATCTCAACAAGAAATGAAAGCTCTATCTTTCTGAAAAAGAAAAGAAATGGGACAACGTTTGATATTGCAGTATAGTCATTGGGGATTTAAGAATGGTTCTGTGTATTTATTTGATTGATCTGCCTTTCTTCTACAAGTTTGAGGATGTGGATACAGAGCATTTCTTCTCCCACAACAACCACCCTGTGAGATACATTGAACTGCAAGACAGTGACTGACCCCAGATCACCCTGTGAGCTTTCATGATTGAGGGCGGGACTTGAACCTGTGCCTTCCAGTCCTAGCCCATCACATTGATCACTACATCACAGAATCACCAGCAGGAATCTTTGTTTTTCCCTGTTTGTTGTTAGCTTGTTAGAAAACTTTGCTTATCTAAGAATATTTCCATGACAATCCTTTCCTACTCTTGGACTAGTAATTCATTTTTCCTACACAAAATACACTGTGGATATGTTGTGCAAACGTAAGTGCCCATGCTAAAGTTTCAAATGTTTCTTCTTTCTTCCTAAGTACTGTAATAGAAAGAAGTGAAAGGCTAAGATTAAACTGGCTGAATGTTCTGCCACAGTGATGGCAACTCCATACCATCTGTTGAAATAAAACAAGGACAGAAATAGAATCCAAGAAGAGCGATGGTGCAAAAAAGAGCCATCCCAGCTCTGTTTTGCAGATTCATTTTATCTGTATGTTTAGTGCTTTCAGGGAAGAAGGACAAACAATTGGTCTTTGAGCTATAGTTTGTAAGACTGTGGTTTCCTATATGTGTAGATAAGGTGAAGTCTTGGTCTGTAACAAAGAGATAATGCAGCAGCTCTTACAGTTAGCAATGTCTGGTTTGATAGAAGACTTCTGAATTTTCCATTCTACTGTGGAAAGGTGACTTACTTATGTTTCTCCGTCTAGATTTCTGGTTTCTGACAACTTAAACTAAGATCAGTTTCTAGGTCGGTTGGATTGTAATTTCCATAAAATGCAGCTGTCTTGTCCCAAGTAGAGGAGGTAGGGGTCTTTTTGAGTTGAAAGACAAATTTTAATTTTGAAAGCTTCTCGTGGACACTCTGCAAAATGGCTGCTCTATGTGAAATCTAAGGGATGTTATAGTCGGGGCATCCAGGTCACAAAGTAGCCATTTATGAGAAGGCAGGATGATGAGCTGTTCTGTGTCACACTCTCTAATCCTGCAAGATGCTCATTAACTGCCCCAGATTACCTTTATCCGTTAACAGTTGGACAAACTTGCAAAGTACAGCATTGAAGATACCCAGCATTTTGATTCTTAAGAACTACAGAGCTTTTGTGGGGCCCAGAGGCATACCTATAAATACTAGGCAAAGCTACAACCTGGTGTTTTGCTTAACAGAATGCCTTTTTTAACACTAAAACAGATCAGGATGGGATGAGTATTTGCACCACAATGATTCGCCATGGATTACAGGTGAAACTCAAAAAATTAGAATATCGTGCAAATGTTCATTTATGTCTGTATGGCAACTCAAAAGGTGAAACCTATATATGAGATATCTCGCTTTGCATGTAATGCATCTATGTCAAGCCTTACTTTGGTATAATTGTGATGATTATGGCGTACAGCTTATGAAAACCCCAAATTCACAATCTCAGAAAATTAGAATAGTGTGAAAAGGTTCAATATTCTAGGCTCAAAGTGTCCCACTCTAATCAGCTAATGAATCCATAACACCTGCAAAGGGTTCCTGAGCCTTTCAATGGTCTCTCAGGCTGGTTCAGTAGGAATCACAAGCATGGGAAAGACTGCTGACCTGACAGTTGTGCAGAAAACCATCACTGACACCCTCCATAAGGAGGGAAAGCCCCAAAAGGTAATTGCAAAAGAAGTTGGATGTTCCCAAAGTGCTGTATCAAAGCACATCAACAGAAGGTTATGTGGAAGGGAAAAGTGTGGTAGAAAAAGGTGCACAAGCAGCAGAGATGACCGCAGCCTGGAGAGGATTGTCAGGAAAAGGCCATTCAAAAGTGTTAGGGACTTTCACCAGGAGTGGACTGAGGCTGGAGTTAGTGCATCAAGAGCCACCACACACAGACGGATCCTGGACATGGGCTTCAAATGTCGTATTCCTCTTGCCAAGCTGCTCCTGAAGAACAAACAACGTCAGAAGCGTCTTACCTGGGCTACAGAAAAAAAGAACTGGTCTGTTGCCCAGTGGTCCACAGTCCTCTTTTCTGATAGAGCAACTTTTGAATCTCATTTGGGAACCAAGGACCCAGAGTCTGGAGGAAGAATGGAGAGGCACACAATGCACGATGCTTGAAGTCCAGTGTGAAGTTTCCACAGTCTGTGTTGATTTGGGGAGCCATGTCATCTGCTGGTGTTGGTCTACTGTGCTTCATTAAGTCCAGGGTCAACGCAGCCATCTACCAGGAGATTTTGGAGCACTTCGTGCTTCCTTCCGCAGACGAGCTTTATGGGGATGCTGATTTCATTTTCCAGCAGGACATGGCACCTGCCCACACTGCCAAAAGTACCCAAACCTGTTTCAATGACCATGGGATTACTGGGCTTGATTGGCCAGCAAACTCGCCTGACCTGAACCCCATAGAGAATCTATGGGGCATTGCCAAGAGAAAGATGAGGGACATGAGACCGAACAATGCAGCGGAGCTGAAGGCCGCTCTTGAAGCATCCTGGTCTTCCATAGCACCTCAGCAGTGCCACAGGCTGATAGCATCCATGCCGCGCCACATTGCGGCAGTCATTGCTGCAAAAGGGGCCCAAACCAAGTACTGGGTACATATGCATGCTTATACTTTGCAGAGGTCCGATATTGTTCTATTTCCAATCCTTGTGTTATTGATGTCAGGTAATATTCTAATTTTCTGAGATTGTGAATTTGGGGTTTTCATAAGCTGTACGCCATAATCATCACAATTATACCAAAGTAAGGCTTGACATATCTCGCTTTGCATGTAATGCGTCTATCTCATATATTGGTTTCACCTTTTGAGTTGCCATACTGACATAAATGAACATTTGCACGATATTCTAATTTTTCGAGTTTCACCTGTTTTTTTGCCATTGCCTTACAAACCTTTGGAACAAAAAGAATGTTTCAATAGCAAATGGGTAAAGTATTTTTGTTTCTTTCCACAGTACATCCATTCATCTGGCATAATTCATAGGGTAAGTAAAACACTTCAGACCTTTCTATTTGAATAGCTTTAGATATTCTTCTCATGGAAGCTAACCAGAGGAGAGATTCACTTCAAACACATATCCATGGCTACAAAGCTCCCTAATGGTCAGTTGATTTCTGCACAGAAATATATAATGCTCAGAATTTTTATACTGAAATATAGAACGAAAGATAACTCTTATTGCCCAGATTCAATTATTGATACTCAGAAGGCGTCTTTGAAAAAGTCTTTGCTTATTTTAATGAACACTTGATAAATTATTCTTTGGGTTCTTTGATGTACTGTTTGTGATGTCACAGCTTAAATGCAAATTAAACTGTATCCTTCAGGAATTATTACAATAGCTATTGCCAATTCAGTATGAATGCTGCGAATAGCACAGTCTTCTTTTGTAATTGATTGAAAGGAGATCAGGATGTTTGCATGCGTGTGATATGTTCAGTTTGCTCAGTGGAAATGTTATAATGTACTGATATACATGCACACACATGTTTGGCGTTGGAATTTTTTTTAATGCAGTTGCTTGCTACCTCGGCTTCTGTAATTGTTCAGTCGCTACCAGGGAAGTTTCTGATCCCTCAAGCGTCAGTCTGCATTCATATTTGGCAACAGGCCAGCCCATTTGCATTCTGGGCCATTGTTTAGACCTGTTTTGAACAACCAGAAAATTGCCTGCCATTGAAAGAAACACTTCCAGTTATAGATGAATTTAGTTTCAGATTTCTTGTGTTAAACATCTTCATAGGATTTAAAACCTGGAAACCTAGCGGTCAATGAAGACTGTGAGTTGAAGGTAAGAAAATGAATGCTGTAGTTGCCTTCTCACATATTTAAAACAAACAAACAAACACTGTATGGAACTTTGTGGGAATTTTCAGAAGTAATTGCTGGGGAATTTGGAAGTACAAAGAGAACAAATGAAAAGCATTTAAAAATGAGAACAGGTTGCAGTCTGTAGCACTATTGTGTGAAATAATAGAATGTTAATGTCTGCATGCCTGGAATAACTCCAGATTTCCTGGCTAAGGGTACACTCTGCAACATTGCAAATATGTAGGGATGATTGCTTGTAGATTAAGTTGCTAGCATTTTCCAGAAGCTTAAGCATAACTGTTTTCATACATAATTATTGGATTTCATCTCATTGCTTGTAAGAAGAAAGCAGAACCAAGTTTTTGTCTTCTGCAAAAGGTATTTGCATTAAGGTGTGTAAAATAAGATACAAGTTGTAGACATAGCATGCACTCCTGGACTGGGGTAGTAGGAATAAAATCCTGAGTAGACAATCTAGGGCTTTTCACTTAGTGAGGCTTTAGTTTAGAAACTTGAGCATCCTTAATAAAGATTCCATTGATGGAGTTCATGTAAACAGCCTCAGCAATTAAATTAGTTTTGAGTTAATATTGTCAGTATAGATTGGCTGAAGCTACAAGCAGTTTGGTGTGGCCTTCAGCTTGGGTGCATGTTACAACCATAGCTGGTTATTGAGTTCAGGACTTGTACAAATTCATAGCAAAACAGACAGTCTTTCCAACAAGCATTATTCCCTAGGACAGCACATTAACTCAACATAAATTGCCTAAGTTTTGTTAGAGCATGATGTCTGTGCTTAAATGGCCACACTATTTTTAGAAATATTCCAACAGAAAAAGAGGAAGGAAAGAGAGGGTTAGATATAAAATATTTTCATGGAAATGCTGTAGCAAAATCCCCTGAAAGCACAGAGAGTTTCTTACCTGCCAGCAGTTAAACTGCAACATTAATAGAAGAAAGCAATTAAGCACTTTATTTCATTTCTCTTCATTTTTGAAATCATAAAAGTTTAATTTAAAAAATTACATTGAGTTGGATCCACATTTTGGCATGTGCAATTATGAGCAGTGAGATTGATTTTCAAATACTGTTTCCATCACCTTTGGGGATAATAGCCTAGAACCCTGCGTAACACCTGGGGGCAGGGGTCTCTGAACCTTTGCGTTGCATTTTGGAGAGGCTGATAATGGGGGAGTAAAATCTATTTCTGCCAGCTGCATTGCCATGGCCTAAAGTGAGTTCAAAGCTTTCTCAGTAGCTGTGAATATATGAATAATAAGCCAAATTCATGTGGTTTCAGTTTGCTACCTTTATGATTATATAATGTAAAAAAATAATTCCTGTGAACTGGGATTTCCACTTACTACTGTCAGGAAAAAATGTAATATGTAGAGCTCATGTTCGTAATGTTTGAATAAATAGCATGTAATGAATAGGTGTTTGAAATTCCTGTCCTTTATTTGCAAAAATGCTATTTAGTATAAACAAGGCTACAAAATCCAAATAGCCATTTGCATTTCTCTAAAATAAGGGTATCATTTCATTGCAAGCAGTTATTTGGGTAATGTTGCAAGTTGGATGGAGGTAATGAGAAAATATGTGGATACAGAAATAAAAATATTTTAGAAGTGATGACAGAAATGTAATATAGCCTGTTAGCCATCTATTTTAACTTTATTTTCAAGGGAATAGGTTGAGGTTTACATTTTTGGGAACAGGGCATTAAATTAATGGGATTTAAGAATCATGCAGGTATTAATAGAACTTTTCTAACTATGAACAAATCTCATTCCAATTCAAAGTGTTTATGACAATTCCAGAAATGTAAGCTGATTGTATTCTGTTCCTCTAAAACAGATTCTAGATTTTGGGCTGGCAAGACATACAGATAGTGAGATGACAGGCTATGTGGTTACTAGGTGGTATCGAGCCCCGGAAGTTATACTTAATTGGATGCATTATACACAAACAGGTAATTTTTTTTGTTTACTAGAAAACTAGTTTTCCACACTGAGGTTTCTGTAACCGCTGATTATATAATTTCATCACTTCAGTTGCAAAAGAGTGACATCTTTACAAAAACTACCCTGTGATCTCTTGGTAGACCAACTGAAAAAGTCTCTGTTGTGCTTGTTGCAGAGACATTGAATAAAAGAGCCCTTGGGGTTCTCTGAGCTTGGTTCTTTTCTTGCAAACGTTTCATTACCCGGCTAGGTAACATCTTCAGTGCTAAAATGGGATGAGGTTTGCTCTCTATTTATCTGCTGTGGCCTGCTTTGCCAGTGCTGGTGGGGGTTCTGTTTTGCTCTTCTGGTAGTTCCTTGATTAGCATATGTTGACTGCTTGATTGGTGGTGACCTTTCCTTATCTGGGTGTTGAATGCTGGTGAGATGATCTTCTGGTCTCAGAAGACCAGAAATAGAGACAAAAGACCAGAAGATCGCCTCACCAGCATTGAGTCACTAGCAATCATCTCCAGCAATCATCACCCAGATAAGCAAAGGTCACCACCAGGCACACAATCAAGCAGTCAACATACGCTAATCAAGGAACTACCAGAAGAGCAAAACAGAACCCCCACCAGCACTGGCAAGGCAGGCCACAGCAGGTAAATAGAGAGCAAACCTCATCCCATTCTAGCACTGAAGATGTTACCTAGCCGGGTAATGAAACGTTTGCAAGGAGAACCCCAAGGACTCCACAGTTCAACCCTGAGCTACACATATTCGCCTCCATTGCTACATTGAACAAAATTGCAGAGATTTGAACAAAATCTGCAAAGAGTTGGAAGGAAAGAAGATTCCTGTAGCCCGTACCATCAGTGTTATAAAAAGCATTTATTGAGCTATTGAAATTGCAGAAATAGAACACACGTTTTCAGTTACAAAACATTGACTTTTGTGTTGTGGCTTTCTTTTTAAAGACTTTGTTGTCGATTGATGAGCTGAATTTAGATGTTTTGCACAGCAATTTAATGGGCATGTTTCTGTATTTCAGTGGACATCTGGTCAGTGGGGTGTATAATGGCTGAAATGGTAACAGGAAGGCCCCTTTTCAAGGGCAATGATCGTATCCTTTCTTGATGAAATGCCTCGCATTAAGTTGGAGAAATATGCCAGAATTCAGATATCAAAGTAAGTCAGTTCATAATCACTTCAAGTGAAAAATGATCAGTTGAGCTATTTACTTAGAAACATCAAGCCAGCTTTGGAAGTCTGTAGCTTTGCCAGAAAATTGCAAAATTAATGGTTTGTCACAGCTGCTTCTCATAATTAAGTGCAAACAGTCACATTTTTGGCTCCTACTTTTGGCATATAGGACTGCTTTTTAGTTTATTTTATATGCGTTGATGCAGCTAAGCTTTTGAGTTTCTTCATTATTTCTTTTTTCGCTGTCGTGGGCCTTTTTAGAGGCTCAAGAAGTGTTATGAAAAATCAGTAATGTTTAAAAACGAGCACAGCTTTCTGTCCTCAGAAATTTGGAAGATGAGGTCGTTGGAGCTAGTTTAAGAAAAAAATCTGAAGTTTTAATATAGGTATGAAACCTTGTACAAATTGTTACCCTGAAAACACTCAATGAGATGACTAAAAGTGTGGTAGAAAACAAAAATGAAGATGACCCACCAATGAATATTTGTAGAAGTATCCTTTTAGTTGTCAATTCCTAGCCAACTGCCAGTAGTTGTGAAAAAATATATGAACTATGTGTGTTATATGCTTTGATTTCAACAGTAAGAAAATCAGATCATTTGTATCATATTTTAATGACATGCTGACTGAAGATTTGATTCCTGACTTTGACATTCAGATCTGGACCAGCTCACAGAAATTATGAAAGTTACAGGCACACCAACTCAGGATTTTGTTCAGAAACTACAAAGCCAAGATGTAAGTTGTGCTTTTGCCTAATTTATAAGAGCAGGTTCAGAAATACTATGTAGTTCTGTGCTACTTTCCTTACATGTACTTGTTCAATTTTGAGATTTTTTTAACCCAGCATAGAAAGCAGCAAACCAAGGAAATCTGGCTAGAAACTATTAGAAACCTTTTCAGCTGGGTTTTTTGATACACTGAAATGTTCACGGTCATCAATATCCCATTAATAGAAGCAGATTGCTATCTTAAAAGCTATACATTATATGAAATTTTGTGTGGTCCTAATTTTCAAAAAGAAATAATTCAAGCAATTCCTGTTTAAAGCTTTAAACCAGATATTAGGATCCTTTTATCCTTCAGATGCTGTTGAACGACAGCTTTCCATGTTAGGTATGCTTGGTGTGAGAACAAGTTGTCACATGATTGCAAGAAAATGATCTGAAATCAAAGAAAGAGATAGGTGGAAACTGTTTATCCTGTCCAATAGAGAGAGGCCTCTGACATCACGCAGGCAAGAGTAAGAGACAAGAATGTAAATCTTGATTTCACTATAAATTGGACTTGCATTCTCTACACAGCACTTCCTTAGTGGCCTTATTAGCTTTTCTGCAGTAAGTCACATCAGAAACTCTTACGTCCTTGAAAGGCAGTTTATCTGTTTCCAGTCCTGTTTGCCAAGAGAAGCTTGACAGTGGGGGTTAAAGATCAACAATTTCTGCCCAATTTTAACCCATTTATTATAGCCAGCTCAGAACATAGCAGAGCAGCTGATTGCAATTTAAATGACATTACTTTATGTGGAAGTCATGCATAACACATTGGGTTTCTACATATATACATTTCCAAGATAGTTTTTATGACACATTTGTGATAGTTGCTTCCTTGTTTGCTCTGAGAAAACAAAATCAAATTATCTTCAACTATAGAAAGTATACAAATTGTATATGAATTAATTTAGGACCTTCAGATCCAAAATGAAGTCATATGCAATTTGTCCATATATTCCACATGTGCATTTTGCCATATATTCACCAGGAGTTGAACCAATTTGATGGCATCTAATTTATTTCTGTTTCATTTCTTGAATTAATAACATATTCATATCCAGTAATCTCTGTGTCTGTCTATTTTAAGGCAAAAAATTATATCAAAAGCCTTCCACAAGTACAGAAAAAAGATTTTGCTGCCATTCTGAAAAATGCAAATCCTTTAGGTAAGTTAAATATAGAGGGATGTAATATGTTAGGAAATTATATAATATTAGGATAGTAAACAGGTTGAGATCTCTTCTATCCTCTTATGTAAAAAAAACTTTCAAGATATTTTGTGCTGTCTGAAGATTTCATTGTAGAATTATTTTCTCAATAATTTCTTCATTATAATGGTCAGATTACCTGGCTAGTAAAGGTAAGCTTTTCCTGCTAGATATACTTCATTATAAATTGTAATCCTTTGAGCTTCTGTTCTCTGAACAACTACATGGTCACTAGGAGATGCAGAATCTAAATGAACTTCAACAAAATATTTAAGTACATGCTTCATCTGTTTCCAGAGCGTTTGTCCTTAAACATCTTTCTCTTGTTGATTCAGCTGTAAACCTTTTGGAAAAGATGCTGGTGTTAGATCCAGAGAAGAGAATAACAGCAAGTGAAGCTTTGGCACACCCTTATTTTGAAACCATTCATGATCCTGAAGAGGAAAACGAAGCAGAGAAATATGACGACACTTTTGACAACATGGATCTGCCCCTGGATCAATGGAAATGTATGTTTGGTATGATTGTTCTGAAAGGCAATCTTCATACAAAGGCTAGATTGGTGTAGGACAACTTGTCTACATTCTACAAATAGATGTTTATACATTTTAATTAAAATATAATTTAGGAGAACCTAGGAATCTGGTGCATTAAACTAGACATGTAGAAATGTTTCTTTCTCCTTGCTATTCCATTCTCTCTCTTTGACCTATTTTATTCCTTCTCTTCCAGTTGACTTCCCGAGGTCTTGGAAGTCTTTCCTAGGCTTGGTCCGACAATAATCTTGAGTGTATATGAGTAGGCAAGAAAGGAATGAACAGCAAAGAGAAATGTAAACTGCTGTGAATGCTTCTATAAGCAGAAATGGCATGGTATAAATGTAATCGTAATTATTTAAAAAGTCCTTATTGTGAAGGAAAAAAAAATTCTTTGCTGACAGTATTTTGTAGATTTTGCATTACAGGAATTATTTGGTTTGGTTTTTTCCCCCTGTCCCAACAGGTTTTAATCAGACACTCATGCTCATTAAGGCTGCTAATTCTTTCTTTTTGTGTCTGTTTAACTTTTCCAGGTATCACATATAAAGAAGTTCTAAACTTTAAGCCTCTGCAATTGGCTGAGTCAAAAGAAACGGTAGTATAACTCCAATTGTATGTTTGCTTAAAAACTGAGTGAAGAAAAGAGAGTGTCAGTGTTTTATTTATGTATGTGTGTATATATGTATATGTATATAATTGTACAAATCTTTTATAAATAAACTAGATGTGATCTGTTTTAATATGAATTTTGAGGCTGTTGAGCTCAACCTTTTATATCATAAATTGGAGCAGTCCCTCTGTGAAGGAATCTGAGTCTCATTAGAATAGAAACAAAACATTCTTTTTCCCAAAGAAGGATATTCATATGTTTCCCGGCATTCTATTATGATATTTTTCATGGTATGTTTCAATTAGTTAACATACACTGAGTCCATGCACACTGGTTGAGAACCACTGTTACTTGTATTTTGAATATTTGCTTGGAAGCTAGTGCCTTTATAAATGAGATTGTATGACTGTGTGGCTGTTTCATTCTGCCCCATGATCATCTCTGGGAACAATTCTGCAGTCCCTTCTCTTCTTCCAGATGCACAAGATTTCCTGTAGTTTATAGGTTTCCTATGTGTTCATAATTTCTGGTACTGTGTTTTTTTTTTAATTTCCATTTGAAAAAGACACCAATCTTCTGTGTTGTGTGCTCATATGAAATCAGAAAATACTCATAATGCACATACGGAGCATCAGTTTCTTAGAGTCACAGCTTAGAATGTAGATCCTGTGAACATGGGAACTTTACAGTCAAGAGTTCCTGTGTATGAGATGGACCAAAGTTCCTCAACCAGCTCTTCATACAGAGGTGATCTGAAGCATTATAATCTATTTGCCAGACAACTACTGAACATCTTATTCTAGAGATTTTTATATCAGTTCTAAAGAGAAGTACACAACAAGTGACAAAAGGCAGGGAAGCATAAGAATATTTCCTTTAGCATTCTTACATTGAAATGAGAGCATAGAGGGGGGTGTTGGTGTATTTATAAACATACATAAATGCCGAAAGTCAGAGGAGATGACACTTCGATTGAGTCAGGCTCTCTAGTTCAGTACTTCCTGTTGTGACTGGCAATGGTAATCCAAGGGCCTAACCTAGTAATACTTCCTAGCTGTGTTGCCTGAAATCTAATAAAACTGCCAGTAATTAAAACAGGGACTTTTTACATGCAAAATACACAATCTCCTTGTTTCCTGTCATGCCTGTGTGCTGAATTTTATCTAAATTCCCTGCTCTCTTTTTGCATATTTGTTTTTCTACGCGGGGCTCTTTC
Source organism: Liasis olivaceus (assembly GCA_030867105.1). Lineage (NCBI taxonomy): Eukaryota > Metazoa > Chordata > Lepidosauria > Squamata > Pythonidae > Liasis > Liasis olivaceus. Next base: position 22,395,728 of record CM061355.1, on the reverse strand, counting down.
AGTGAAAGAAATCTAGAATCCAAAACTTGACCACCTGTAATTCTGAATATGCTTCTTTTTTAAAAAGTATGAAAAATGGTTAATGAAAAATGCAATGATTGCTGAAATAATCCATCTCTGGTGAAAATAAGACTTCATAAGATATGAGTATTGACTTGGAAAAAATAGCATGCCGTTCCTTTTATTTACCAATTCAGATGGTGCTGAGAAACTCAGGAATAAAAAAACATCTGTTTCCTTTTAAAATTAAATGTAAATACAACCATGTTGTAGATTAAATGTATTGTAAAAATTAAATCGTTTGCAATGCTTTTTTTTTTGTCTGCATCTAACTCTAATAAATAACAGTAGATAATACAGTGTTTTTTTCTTGTACTCTGAATTCTAGCCAGTTTTTCGTAAAGCTAGACAGCTTTTTTAAAAAAAGGCAAATATCAATTGCAATTAAAATCAGGTGAAAACACCGAGAGTACAAAAATCACTTTTTTTTTCCAGTTTAAACACTGTAACCATGTGATGTGATGTGATCCCTGGAAAAGAGGCAGCTTCTTCAAAGAGTGGCTGCATCTTTTTGCAAAAAAAATTCCAAAGTGCAGCACAGTCCTGTTAGGGTACCACCCGTAGTTCAGGCTGGAAGGAGATGTCTGGAGTTTCATTTAGGGAATGGTGACTAAATGGAAGCACCAAGTTGGGGTTTTCTGGATCTCTGTACTGACCTCTAGTTGTCAGGATTTGCACAGCCCTAAGATCTCTCAGGTTAGGCAGGTGTCTGTCTAAAGAGAACTCACCTGTCAGAGAGACGGAATAAGGAAGTGCCAGCTTTTATATATGTTGTATCCCAGTTGTCTGTTTTTAGGTGTGAAGAGAATGGGCATGCTGCATGTGCTTCCAATAACTTAATCGCCAGCAGGAAGGTATGCTGTCTGAAGAAAACTTATTAAGTCCTTTTAACAGCAAGGGAGAAAGGTTTTTTTTTTCCCCTCAAAATAATTTTCATTCCTAACCATCCTTTGAAGATTGAGAGAAGATGGAAGATCAAAGACCTGCCAGATGTTTTGCTTGCCTTCCCTTAGGCAACCAACTATCCTTTGTATCCAATCTAGTTACCTCTTTGTCTTAACTCTGGCAAATATTTCAGACATAGTTTATGCACTTTCTCCCAGAACATCTTATAAAACCCACAATTTATTTGTGGAAGCAAATATTGAAGGATGATGTGCTAGAAATGAGTTACTTTTGATGAAGGACACTTTCATATAGACATACATGTTTTTCGGACTGTTGCCAGGTAACCATTCTGGTGCATAAATGGCTAAGTGCTGGTTTATTAGCACATGAAGTGGTGCTTCCAATTAGCCACTAATGTACTTAATTTCCAGGCCTGGAAACCATATTATTGTCACTGGGGTCCTTTCAGGGACAAAGCAAATGAAATTGAGAAACAAAGTAAGTTTGTACCCTTGATCTGGCCTGATGCAGAGTAATTGATCCAATTGTTCCTCTGTCTCTTGGCCTTTTTGGGATTTACTATTTTTCAGTCATTTTGATATGTATCTTGAAGTTTTGTACATATAGCATATTATTAAATCCATGTGTCTTCCAAAGCTGCCGTAATAATCAAATACTCTTCGCTCTTGGTCTTCCCTTTAGTGCAATTTGAAAACCGCTCAATACATTTTACAGATCAACACAGGTATCCATAAATGATGATACAAGCCTCCACTTGTACCTTGTGCATAAAAATAGATACTTGTATATAATACTGTATTGTGAGCTATATGAAGGTTTTTTCGCAACTTTGTTCTGGGTATTTGTCTTAGTTGAAATCTTGTCATTTATGGTTACAAGGAGGACCTTTTCTCAGATATTAAAAGCGTGCCTTTCAGAGCTGGGCACGTTTAAAATGATTGAGAGGAAATGCTTTGCAATTTGCAAGGGCGCAGCATCTTTGTGTTTTTTCATTAAAATAGCCTGGCCTTCTCTGGGCTTCTACTGTTCTTCCAATCTTCCATTTAAGCCTGCAAAAAAAAGATGCCAATGTTTTAAGAAATCCATTCAAATTCAAGTGTGTGCAATATACTGAAAAAAGCCAGGGTGCATTATGGAATAGCAGAGAGGTGATGTGTTTGCACAAGGTCTCAAACACTCCTTCCCATCCTATTTGAAGCAAGCGCAGCCCTAATGGATTCTCAGTATTGGCTTGGAATTCCTGATTGTTGCATCAACTGCTTTAGAAGAATCATGAGAGGGGTTTGTTGGTGCCCCAAAGCCGTAGGAGCAGTGATTTGCTTATATCCATATACACTGCTAACAAAACATGTAACTCCTGGCGGGTTGGATTGGAAGACTGAAACATCCGTTTCTGTGGCTGATGGTAGCTGTGAGTTTGTGAAAATTGTATTTTGATGTTGCTCCATTATAGTAGATGAGGCCTGATTAAGAATTATGGATAGCCACCTAGTGGTTATAGAAAGACTTCACAACCAGTTTTCAGGATTGTATTTATTAATTTGTGTCTGTCCTGACTTTGACAGCTCAAGATGGCATTGGGGGGAATCCTTCACCAATTATACCTCCACAACAACTTTTAATAAGTAAGTAAGCGTGTCTTTATTATGGTCTTTGTGCAGTGGCTCTATTCTAGCCATCAGCTGTTTATCGCTAATGGAAAACTGTTCCCAGCAACTTTTTTATAGCAAGATGTGCGCAGAGAAAATGTGACAGAGTAGGGCTACCATTCAGGTAATAAAAAATAGAAATACAACCATCCATGGGACACAGATTATTTTACAGCTATTTATTTAAAGGAGAAGGAAGATGCAAGCTTGAGGGCATGTTTATGAAAATCAGTGGAAGTAACTCCTGAATAAACTGCACATTTGCCTCAGCTAACGGCTGTCAGGAGTGGAAAAAGAGATAATGCATGTTACTGTAATGACAGTGTGGAAACACTCTTGTAGTTCCTTGACTCACACACACACACACACACACACACAGAGGGTTCCTTCTTTTAATGCTGCAATTTCTTAATTCTCTCCTCTTGTACCCAGCCTGCCTGGGATTTGACAGACCCTTACATTTTCTTTTTATTTTACAAACGCATACTGCTGTCATCCATCAGAGGGCTGTAGCAATTTACATGTCATTTCCTTGAACAAGTTTATATGCCCTAATTTAAATTTGGCATTAGAGATGTGAGGAAAGGAAATCCAAATCCAAACAATATGTTTCAGTAGCTTTAATGTAGAAAAACAAAAATCCACCCAGTGCCGACCCACTCGTACATGGATGAAGCAGTGGCTGCTCAGCCTGTATATCTTCACAGTGAAAAATCAGAGGTCAGGTCAAACACGTCGGAGGAAAAGGGTGTGATCAGATACAGTCAGTCATGTCCTGGAAAAAGAGGTCCTCTTATTCTCTGAAGATCCATGTGTTTCAGAAATATATTAAAGCTTTATATTAAAGATAAACAACTTCAGGCCCCAGATATCCTGAAACCTTCCAAAGGTAGTTATAATTATTACAATGTACACCTTACATTATGAATTATAATATAATACATATTGCCCCACAGAGTAAAATTACTGAATACATAAGGAAGAATTATATCAAGATCATACAAATTTAATCTCAATTTAAATGCAAATAAAAGAAAAAGGAAACATCATTTGTGTCCTAGCTTTTTCAGCTTCTCCTGATGTGGTGCATCCATGTCATCATTCTAAGCCCAGGATAGGACTTCAACTCTTCTTTCCTTTGTACGTTTTCCTACATGGGGATCTTCAGGTGTGATTTTTTTATGCTCTGGGTGTTCGTGTTTGGATTTTAATGTCCTGAGTCTGGCTAATCAGAAAATTAGCTAATTGCTGAAGCCACATTCCTAACAGTCCTGTAGTTGCACGATAAAAGCCTAGGCAAAATTTCACCTGTTGTGGCTTTGCAGAAAAAGGATGATGTGGGAGAGGCTTTTGTGGGAAGAAACACAAAAGTATCACAAGGGCAACTTTGCCAGTTGCTTTAGGTGGCCCTGTTGTGTCATATCAAGACCTGGGTAATGTTTAGGTCAGCCTTGGAGTTCATATGTATAAATTCCTTCATATTCCTTGCAATGGGAAATAACGTTTTCTCAGGGCTTCAAACTTCTGCTGTCAGAGGACTCTAAGGGATATTTCATTACTACCTTGTCAATCATGCTGTCAATTAATAAAGGACTATTTTTGTGGTTGCTTATGACAATTTTTGAGTTCAGAAATGGAATAGGAAGAATTCTGGTTGAGTCCTTTTATAAAAGTTAGAAATAAAAATGCAGGATTGGAGGGGAGAGACAGGCCTAACTATTCTCTACTCATTTTTGGAAGTGGAAATGAGGCCTCTCATTCGAGGAATAATCTCAATTATTTCATTCAACTAAATAACACTTATTTGCCTTTCCATGAACAGTACCAAGATAATGAACATCAGCATTGCCTAATGGTTTCATATGTTTGTTTACAACAACTAATACATTATTAGTTATTCATATTAGACATATGAAAACAACAAAAGAACTTTAAAGTTATTACTCAAGATGCCTTTTGAATTTCTTTCTAAAATGCTGAGAGCAAGGAATACTGTAATTTAATGGTTAAGTCTTAGACCAGGTTCAAGAAGACTCAGGTTCAAATCCCTATTGACCATGAAGCTCTTGAGGACTTTGAGTCAGTCACTCTTTTGCCAGGAGGTGAAGATGTCAGCCTAAGTCCTGTAAACCAGGAAGATGTCCAGTTTCCAGAAGCCCGTTGAGGCTAGCAAAAACAAGAGGAGCTTGCCCTGAATGAGCAGCAGCACTGGGAAACTTTCTGCATTTGCAACTTGAGATAGAATAAGCAGCATGGGAAGCCATTGTCATAGAAGTGGCCTCAGGTAGTTAGACTCACTTGATAGTGCCTCCGTTTCCTTTATTCACCAAATTTGGGGGGACCTCATGGTGGAATGGGAGATGGAGATGGAAGACAAGATCTGTCCTATTTGCCATTTCTTCACTTACAGAGAAGGTTGGTTATCCACTATTTTGGTTTGATTGGGAAAACATTGTGCACACCCCTTGTAACAGCCCAGTAAGGGACAGCAAATGTTAGGAAATACTAAAGGCTGTTTTGTTATAGAATAGTCCTTCCAAACGTTAACTTCCAGTGCTTCTTTTCCCTCTGTTTTTTTTTCCCCCCCACAACTCCTGGAAAGTAACATTAATACAGTAAATATATGCATTATGCATAATAATATGTCCTGGTTTTTACCTTTGGAAATGTGGTCACCCCATTCTTATAGCTTTAATGATTACATGATTGGAAGGTGCCACTGGGGTAGTTGTAAATGCCACTCATCTTTCCTTCTAGGCAGTGATCAGAAGTTTAAAACCGTTATACCAACTAAAACAACCTATACCTAACCTTCTGTCTAGAGTGGTGTGTTCTTGATATTCTGTAGAACATTGGCTTGGAATTAAGGCAGTAGGAGTAACAAGGCTGAAACAGCTAATATAATTTCTTTGGACTGGCAGCATAGAGAAAGGTGAGAGGAGTGTGTGTTGTGTGTGTGTGTGATGAATCTTCAAGTACTGAAGACTTCTAATTCTTATCCATTTCCCATTATTTGGATATTATTTTATTCCAACTTTAAAAAGAGCCAGTGTGAAAGGTAATAGGAGAAGATATCTTAAGGGAATTTCCAGGAATACTGGCACAGTATCTTAGGCACTTAAGGATTTCCCCATTCATTTATATTTGGCTTTCATTCATTTTGAAGTAGACTTCAATGTAATGTTAATAAGTTCCTAAATTCAAATTCAATATTTTGGAATACACATTTCTGGACACATTCTGGAAATGTATCCATGAATGCCTTAACAATAAAGCTCCACATATATCCACAACTTCAATACAAATTAAAAGCTGTTGGCATCTTCTATAGCTGTAGCAAGGATCGCTACTGTTCTGACAACTAATGAATGATGGTGGGGAAAAAATGAAATTAGGAATGCCTTTGCCAGAAAGCTGTCGCTTTAGAAGCACTTGACCCTGTCAAGAAAAGTCTTGGAATCCAAGCAAAAGACACAAAGCAGTTAGGAGAAAGAAAACATTTTCTCTCAACAATCCATCTTGCCTGCATTTTCAGCTAAATCAGCCAAGGCTGAAACCAAAGAGAGAAGCCCAGCCCCAGGAGACAGCTTGTCTGCTCTTCCCCTCTTCCAGGAGTCTGTCTCAATTTACATTCACACACATGGAGTAAAACTCATTTATGGTGATCCTCATTTCAATCATATGTGGAACACTGACTCCTGATAGCTGCCCCCTGAAAGCACAAACCTCTGAATCTCACATGCCTTATTGGTTTATAGAACATAGTCTGTATTTTATATCCACTGCATCAGCCACTGAAATAGGTAAAATACAACTTGCCTTGAGCACTTCCATAAGTAATTGACAATAGTGGGCCCTAAGGAGTTTTTATAAACAGCCTGTGAAGGTTTGGCAGCCCTGCAAGAAGTCTTTGCTACTTGAAGCAACACAAAATGTTTCCTGCTGCATTCCTTTTTGTGCTTGCTCTGAGGCCAGCTGTGAGTTTGGACATAGGATTGACTACCAAATGTGTAACTATCCCTAAGGAAATGAACCTATGCCAGGACATCACCTATGCAGATACGAGTCTGTCCAACCTAAAGGGACACACCACCTTGGCCGAGGTTATTCTGAAATCTGCTGGATGGGAACATCTCGTAGGGATTGGCTGCCACCCTTTCACAAGGCTTTTTTTACCCTATTTGCACCAGTTTGTTTGGACATGTAAGTCATGGGTAATTTCTATTCAAAATATGTGCCTTACGGAGAAAGGTGATGGGAAGGAAGCTGGAAACATTAAGATTTGGTCTTCAAGCAAATTAAATGCTTGTCTTGAGGTTAGATCCATATGCTTTCTATTTTTCAGCGGAGTTCCCCTTAGGCCTGCCTTGTATCTTACCAAAGATATTACAGTATTCTCAGTTCAAGCTCCTCCTCTTCTGCTAAAAGTTTGCTATGAATTATTAAAACAAAATCCATTGCTGAGAGTTGAAAGTTTGAAGTAGCATTCTTCATTCTGGTGCCTCCAGGTGTTTTGGAGTACCATCCCCATAATCTCCAAGGAGCATTGACAATGGCTAGAGGTGAATTTATTTCTGATTCTGCCTTGTTTTTCATTAAAACAACAAGCATAATATTTTTTTAAAAATGATGCTCAGAACTGACTGTGGTGCTCTATAGATCTTTCAGACCACAATTTCCATTATCCCCAGGCAGTATGACTATTGATGGGAAGTTGAGTTCAACCCATCCCAGAGATGCATGGGGGGTCGGGGTGGGAAAGCTAACCTGAACCAATAAGATTGATAGATTAGTTGGAGATAGCAAATTCTAACTGATGTTCTTGATTGAAATGGAAATTTCCTTAATTACCTTAGTTATCATTACTGTAAAATGAACAAGAAAATAGTAAGAATGGATTTTGCTGTATACAATAGTCATATTTGTATACCAAAGTGAAGTGATCTCAGATTCCTTTCAATAATCTTTAAAAAAGGCACATATATCTAAAGTTGATCATTCCTAGCTCTCTTTAATCATAATTGATCAATTAAAATATATATTATATCAATGAATTCTAGTTGGACAACTGGACTGTACTAAGCAACATACTGCTTACTGTTTCTTTTAAAGTCACGTTCTATTAGCACCAACTTTTTATTTGATTTTCAAAGATAAGAATTAATCTTTATTAGTGCCTAACTCAGCTTAAAATCATTTTCATTTATAAAGTTCCACAGATGGTTCTCAATGTATTGATTGCAACATGCTTAACAGCAAATGAAACACTGGTGCTAATGGTGGTCTAGCGTCCTTCAAGCAGAGTCCACGTGACCATCTGTCTGAAATGTATTAATTTGGATTCATGAGCTGAGCAGAAGGCTAGACTTAGTGACCTCAATCCCTGCTTCTAACTCTGTGATTCTATTCTATTATGACTGGAGACATTTTTGTATTATATACCTTTGGCACTGTGCTAGGCTTTGTTCAGAATCTAGAAATGAGATGGCCAATTTCCTGCAAGCTATTTCTGTTACATTATTACTCCATGCAACCTCTGGCACATTTTGTTCTATGTAATATATGGTAGCAATTTATGCTGGGATGAGGAAACCTTTCTGCAGATCTGGAGCACTACTAGCCCTCAAGTGCTTTCCAATCAGATAAGCTGAGCCCTCTCATACAAATTAATAGGAACTTAATTAGCCAATTTATTGATTAATGGGAAGGCTGCGCTTGCCAGAGACATGAATAGGTTAGAATGTGAATCTGTAGGGGATAGGAACAGGGAAGAAATAATTTAAAAAGGCAAGATTTGATGGTAGAATAGCTAGGTTTCCAGGGGTAGGATAAAATAGGAAAGCTAAAATAGAAACAGTGAAAGAAAAAGGTAGGATGGAAGAGTCAGATAAGGGAAATGATTATCAGCAAATAGAATACAGGAAAGGATTAAGCAGACAGAGATTTCTTAATGTGTATGTGTGTATAAATAGATATGAAAAGGTAAAGGCACACTCTAATTCAGCTGGATGCATGATGATAGCTTTCCTGCACTTTTCTTGGTAGAGTCATGAAGAAGGACCACACTTGATCTTCCAGGATATTTTTCTCAACTTCCCGGTTTAACCATTAGCCCAGGAATTTCCAGGTGATCCTAATCCAGGTATTAACCTGAGCCAACCTGGCTTAGTTTCTGAGATCAACCAAGATAAGCGAGTTGCTGCCACCTGCTGAGGAAAAATGCTTTAAACTTGGAATACATATAGAAAGCATTTATGAAAGAGCATCATAGGGAGAAGCTGTGTACGTGCTGAAATCATGAGGTGGGGTCTGCAAAAAGGAAAGAAATGTCTATTTTTAAAGAAGTGACTGCTTTTTTTCCCAATTGTGAAAACCTTTTTTTTTTTTTTAAATCGTAAAATTAGGGCACTTCATAGAGAAGACCCTATCCCAAACCAGGTTTGTTGAGAAGATCCAACCTGCTTTTCGAACAGCTACACCCAACCTTGCACAACAGTGTGTCATGTGATTTGGGATTGATGTTCTCCTGTTCTGGAATGCCAGGGACACTCTTGGTTAAGCACTTTTGACTGTGATCAATTACAAGATGATGACAATGTGTGTCTTGCTTCTCTCAGCAAAGGACACAAACCTGTACCTTCTGTGGCTTATGGGAGAGCAGGAGGCAATACATATAAAGCTGTTAATTAAAAGCACAACTTAATCCAGTGACACATAGGTAGAAAATATGTAGGTTGAGAATAATTTGTTTGCTATCCTGCCTGTTCTGGCAATCATTTATGCAGAAATCTGTAGCTCTGAGGGGAAGATATTTTAATTTTTAATGTTAAAAAAGGTATTATTTACAAAATTTGATTTGCAGTCCATCAGCTGTAGCACTGAAGCAGCGTTAGGCCTTAAAAGCCAGCTGCTTTTCCAGAGGAAGGAAGAGGTGTCAGAGCTGTTAAATATATGTTTGCACATAATGTCTAGTTAATCCCAGAGATCTAATTGGATGCCAACTGTTTTCATGCCAGACCTTGATGGTCATTCAAGGCATCATGCAAGACAAAACACATTGTTCTTCTCTCATTGCCAGATTTTACAAAGCCTGCCTGTCAGACTTGTCCAGTCATTGAGCCTTTCCTGGCCTACAAGAAAGTGCTACAGTTTTTATGCCAGACATTTTGGTGAGTTCTATTGACAGACATAATAATAAGGCATTCCATGGATTAATGTTCATCTCTTCGCTATCTGTTTTTTGGAACCTGGATTCCAGTATACATGATCTGTAATTTGAAGCTGATCCTCTTCATAGCCTACTGAAATGACACTAGTTTAGGTTGGTCACTTAACATGGTACTGGTCACAAGACTGACTTCAGGTGAGTAATTGTAGAGAGTAGGGAAAATAACCTTGATGGGCATATGTAGAAGGTGTTGCCTAGCCAAAAGGGTCTGAAGCATTTTTTAAAGTTCAGAACAACCAGATAACATTTGGAGGCAGCTGAGACAGACACCTCCCTGATTCACTGGGGTATAAGAAGGGGGTGGGAGGAAGTACAGCAAATCAGACTTGCAAGACTCTGTTATTACAGCCAATCTCAATAAAGGTAATTCAAGTCTTCCTGTGGTGTTGATTTCCTCATCTGGCCTACCTAGTGGAGCTGACAGTAATTTACTTTCTGTGGATAAACATCAAAATAATGCAGCAAATTACGATGTTTTTATCAACACCCATTGATTGTGTAATACTCCCATATCAGGTGTTCTATAGCTCACTTAAAGCCTTTCCCAATTTGCAACTAACCATGGGAAAAACCTTGGTAATCATACCTTGGCAACCTTTTCTTTCTGCCACATCCTCATAATTTTGCTTCCATTTCATCTTTAACCTATACTTAAGGCAGTCTGAACTTATCCTTAGCTGTTTGGGATAATGTTTTTCCTCTTAAAGCAGGCAACAAGCCCCAAAAGGTTTACTGTGGGTGTGACCTGATATGTTTCACTAGTCATTTGGTCACTGTCACAGTCAGGTGATTCCTGGGGGTGGGGTCAATTCAGCCCCTATAGAAGTATGGGCATGACCACTCCTCATAAGTTCTGGGAAACTTGCAGATCCATTCTACTTTGGACAATGGGAGAGACCAGTTCTTTCAAATTGACCTCTCCCTCATGTCTACCGAGTCTCTGCACTGATTTGGTGACCTAGATCAGCTTGAATAAAAATTAGTGGCTGCTCAAGGATTGCACAGTGAAGTGGGAAAGAAGAAAAGCGTGCTCTCTGCTGCTTCATGGTGCAACTCTGGTTTGGTGCATGTGAGCTGCTGTTTGGGCTGTTTTTGAACATGGGTTTAGGTCCCTTCTAGAACAGTTCTAAGCCCATGTCTGAATGGACCCCGATGATCAGCTCTGGTTTGATACAAATGTTTTACACAGATGCATTCAAAGGGAGCCTGAGCATCATCTGATACTGGCTCCCTTTGAATGCACCCACAAAAACTTGCACCAAACCAGATTGAGTTTTCACAGATGGCTAAACGTGCTGGTCTAACCATCTGTCAAAACTTTCCTCCTCCCCCAGCCTCATTCCCATCCCACATTAAAGTGAATGTAGGTGGTGAAGTTTTGTGGGAAGAGAGGAAAACAAAGGAGATTTCACCAAACTAAGTCCACACTTAGATGTCAAGCTGGTAAAGCTTAGGCCTCCAACAAATGTCGCAAGATCAGAACCACCCAGTGTGTAAAGGGTCCCGTCTCCTGGTTGTGCTAACAACCATGAATTATAACATTCTCTTCGGCTGCTGTGTGCATTTTAATTTTTGTACTATGATGGAAATTTGTTTTAATTTATTGTATGATTGTTTACCACCCAGAGTTACTTGTTAAGATGGGCGGCCATACAAATTAAATAAATAAATAAAGCCACAAAAATATTTTTTAAAAATAATAGAGTTTATTAAGAACACAAAGGTTTAGTGCTTAAAAGCACCAGGTTAGAAACTGGGAAAAATGTGAGTTCTAGCCCTGCCTTAGACACAAAGCCAGCTGGGTGACCTTGGGCCAGTCACTCTCTCTCAGCCCTAGGAAGGGGGCAATGTCAAGCCACTTCCAAAATCTTGCCAGGAAACCTGCAGGGACTTGTCCAAGCAGTCACCAGGAGCCACGACTGACTCGAAGGCACAGAAAAGCAAAGCAAAGCAAAACCCACATGAGAATCTGGCAAATAAAAGGATTAATCTTTGAGAGAGGAAGAGTGAACAAAGTCAGTCAGGTCTCAGAGAAAACTAGGTTGAAGGAAACTGGGGGAGGCTTGATTTGAGCCATGCAAAATAAAACCAAACCATGATACCACTCAAGTTACTGCCCCTTGAGGTCTGGATGGGCTAGATTTCTTCTTTTGTCCTAGAAGATTTCACCCCACAACTCTTGTGGGGTGGGGAGGCTTAAATTCCTTTCTTTCCTTCCCCACTGCCAGCTGCTGCTCCAAGGGAAAATTCGACAGAAAAAAAACAAGTTTCCAGCAAACTCCTCCCTTACTATTTACAGTAACCTCAAGGGGAACAGCTATTATTCTTGCTCTGGGATTTAGTCACACACCCCACCCCTGCCCCCTTGCAAGAGTTGTCTTAGTGTACTAAAAGTAGAAAGGACGGATCAATTCTAATGTTTGTTTTGGATATTAATGGGGAAAAAAACAGAACATGTCTAGCCCATACCAAAGAGCGAGGGCAAAAGCATCATGTATTTTGAAAGGAATGCAAAAATGCCTTCTCAAGTGTAATAAAATACATAACATTCTATTTCTGCAGTTCACATAATAAAAGTGCAAATATTTCCTTGAGACGCTTTAGCAGTGTTTGGCTATAAAAATGTGCTATTTCTTTAGCACATGTAAAAATACTACCGTATTATGCTGTATAATATTTTATAACATATAATTAAACTTTCTTAAAAGATTTATAAAACTTATATGGTGCCTTCTTGGGCCTTAGAGAGGTAGGTAGGTAGATATATGTTGAAATAATACGCAAATGTTGCGATGTTTATGTAGGTATAAACAAAAAAACACCTGCGTAACACAATTTCTAGGAGTTACTTTTGTGCATCCTTTGCTGTTCATGTCACTGACACTATAAACCATTTGGGGAGCTATAGGATACAAATGCTTTAAATAAAAGGTCACATAATCTTGAATATTTAAATGAAGGAAAGCTACACATATTTCTACCCTGGTTGGTGTATACTTTCCCGTAGAATTATGGTTATACGTGTCTAACACAAAAGGTGGCAGTTCCCACAAGTTCATATTGTGGTTTTCTATTAGGAATTTTACTAATCTTGGCAGCACATGGGTGTCTGCAAAGCGGGGGGGGGGGGGGGGGGAGTAAAAAGAAATTAAGATAGTGGCTGCAACTATGCAAGGAAAGCCCTGCCCCTTTCTAATATGTATTAAATGCGCTGTGCATTTTAAAAAGGGGTGGAGTTTCCATCTCATGGTTATAGCTGCCATCTTGGCCTTTTCAACCCCCAGAGATCCCTGCAAGACAGTGTACTGCATCTTAAACCAACCCATTTCTGATAAACCTTAGCAATTCTAGAGCAAATTGTATTAATGTCTTAAATCGTCCTTGTGCTTTTGATCAAGTAGTTTTGCATTTTGTTTTTGGTGGGTGTTCTGTTTGTTTGTTTTTGGTTTTAAATCTTGAAATGTTGCTCTACTCAATTAATCCTCAAACTTTTATATAATAGAATACATTTTTAAAAACTAACTGGTGAATGAGGACTAAGGAGAGTCAATGCCATGGAAAACTGAAGGTAGATGAGAATAAATTGAATTCTTACTAATATATATATATTTCGTGTGGCAGGGCCCACTTGTGTTCCCTAGATCCAACAATAAGATAGACAATGGGTGTGTATGAAATCAATGCCCATTAAAAACCTATGAACCTGGAAATACCAACAAGGGAAGTTTTTCTTGTGGAATTAGTAATGGGGATGCGGTTTGGTGTAATGATTAAAGCACCAGGCTAGAAAGTGGGAGACCACGAGTTCTAGTCCTGCCTTAGGCACAAAGCCAGTTGGATGACGTTGGGCCAGTCACTCTCTCTCAGCCCTAGGAAGGAGGAAATGGCAAACCACTTCCAAAATGTTGCCAAAAGAACTGCAGGGACTTCTCCAAGCAGTCGCCAGGAGTCAACACTGATGGAAGAAAGAGGAAGGAAAGGAAAGGAAAGGAAAGGAAAGGAAAGGAAAGGAAAGGAGAAATCATGCCAAATAAACCCTTCAAAGAAGCGACATCTGTAGATGTTGTACAGCAGTAGATTGACTTTCCGACTTTCCCTTATGTTATGATACTGTGCTATGTCATCATACCAGCATCTTCCTCTTGTACCTCAGCAACAAAACCATTATGAAAGCAGGACTTTCCAACTTGGAGTAGAGCAGTATTATTACTTCAGTATGTTTTCTCTTTCACATCTTCATTGTGGCTATGGCAAATTAACACTTATTTAATCAGTAAACATCCAAAGGTTTAACCAGTGATATAATGATAGGTTTTGAGCTCAGCATGGCAACTCTGTAGCATATGCTGAAAAGTAAATCCAAAAATGCAGTCTCAGTCATGATGTCATCATGCAAATAATTTGCATTATTGGCAACTTATGATGGCATAATACCACACATTCTATCGTTTGTTCCTTACTGATATCAGTGGCCACAGCTGTGCTGAGAAGTACATCTGCACAACTATGGCTAGTGTGCCAGCTGCAGCTCTTCAAAAGCCAGGTGGATCTAGTGATGGTTATCTGTGTCTTAGTTCAATCTTGTTTTGACTATTGCAAGATTATTTTTAGGGTTGTTTTTATGTTGTATTTTAACGAATGTTTATCTTGTTGTAAACCTCCCAGAGTCATTTCACGAGATGGGCAGTGACAGATTTGATAAATAAATAAATAAACTAATTAATTAATTAATTAAAAGATGCTGTGCCTAGAGCTGCCCTTGAAGACTGTCCTGATATTGCCATTGGTGAAAAATGCAGCAGCCAAGTCATTAACCATATCATGCCTGTCCTCAATTTGCAGTAGTTGCCAACTGCTTATGGGGTAGAATTTCAGGTGATAGTGTTTGTTGTCCTTTAAAGTCAAACAGCCTGACTATCTGAGGGACTACCTTTCCTACTCTGAACCTGCCAGTTAAACAGATCAGCAGTAGATCCTTTGAAGATCCCTCTCATTGCCAGAAACTCATCTATCTGCTATGCAAGAGAGGACCTTCTCTTATCTGGCTCTCAGGATATGGAATGCATTTCCCAAGGTGGTGTGATTGACTCTGATCTCTCAGTAATCAGGAAATTTATAAATTCCCATCTCCTCTATCAAGTTTGAATTGTTAACCAAACTGATTTTAATAATAGTGATTTTAATTTGATTTTAATTGTATTTTTAGTATGTTTTACAACTCACATTTTGTTACTGGTCTAAGATCCCTTGAACACTGTTTGAACAGAAAGATGAAATATACATTTAATTTATAAGCAATAAACAAATAAGGCTGCTACAAAGAGAGATTCTTTGTAGGTCTAGGCAGGTCTGCAACAAATGGGAATGAATGTTTGTTTTCATTTTTAGCTCGTTGGATGCATATTGAAATTGGCTTATAGTTTCTTAAGAGCAGACAAAAAAGGGAGAGAGAAAAAACAGAATACTTTAGGAGAAAAAAGAGGACAGATTTATATGTAAAATAAAAATATTGTCTTAATACTGCTGCAAACAGGAAAAGTTACATGCCAGCAAGCAAACTACCAAATATCTCTGTGTAATTTCTGTTCAAGCAATTCATATCCCCACATTTGTTGTGAAGCTGATTGTCCAAGTACCAAGTTTAGATGAGGATGCAATTCCCATATTGTTGAAGATCCAATACATCCAATTTTAGAAACTCAACTCTAGAGGTAAGAGAAGAAAGCAAACCCAACCATGTTCTACAATGCTAGAGTTGAGCCAGCTGTACTTCACACCTGAGACATCACAGAGAGATGGAACAGAGTTTATTAATGACTAATGTTATTAGTCATTCACTTATTTTTGTTGGATTTTTACTGCCAGACTTCAGGAGAGATGCTTGTGGAATTTTTTACCTCCAATGCCAGAATAATTTAGGTAGCCTTTGGTGTGTCACCTCAGGCAGTAACATTGCTTGGTCTGGCCCTGGCTTTGAACAAACACGTTAAAATAAATAAACACAATCTTGATTTTGAAAGTTCCAGATAGGCAGCCAAACACAGTGACGTGAAAAAGGTGTAGCCCAACTCTGATGAAAGACTATGGATGGTGTTTAATTGAGAGGTTCACCTGCCCGGAAGCCTGAAATCTTGACCACAGGCGAAGGAAGTGAAGAAAATGCCATTGTGGGAGGAAGGACAAGTTATGGTATTGGAGCAAGAGCCCAAGCTGGAATGTCGGGTGATGACAAGATTTCCTACTGAGGAAAAGAGGAGATATGTGGGAGGCAGTGGAGACATACACTTGGAAAAATTGTTTACATGGGCCTGTCAGTTTGAAAGGAAGCTAGAGTGACTCATTGCTCTTTACACCCAGATTTTCACATTTGTACTGACATATCTATGGTAAGATAGCCACAATGCCAATATCAAAGAATAGAGTTCCTATACAGGTAGTCCTCACTTCACGACTGCCTTGTTTAGTGACCATTTGAAGTTTATTTTATTTTTTTATTTTTCATATTTATATAGCCACCCATCTCACACAGCAGAGTGACTCTGGGTGATGTACAACATTACATATTAACAGTTACATTACTACATTGCAATAATTACTACAATTTCTAAACTTGGCCAGCAGCAGTTGCAGGGGAGTCGGATCATCCGGGCTTTTTCTCCCTCTGCTGATCTTCTGTTAGTCGCATCGTATCTTCCTGATGATCACGTCTAGGCAGGTCAGCAACTGGTTCCTGTCCCCAGCGCAAAGCACCACCAGCATTTCCTCCCACCAAAATGGGAGTGCCTATTTATCTACTCACAGATGGTATGCTTTTGAACTGCTAGGTCTGCAGGAGCTAGGGATGAATGACAGGAGCTTTGAATGAAGTTATGACAACACTGAAAAAGTAACTTTATGAGCAGTCCTTGTGCTTATGACTGTTGTGGCACCCCCATGGTCGTATGACCAAGATTCAGGCACTTTGCAACCAGTGAGTGTTTACCACCATCACAGCCTCCTGTGGTCACGTGATCACCATTTGCATGCTTCATAGCCAGCTTCTGACCAGCAGAGTCAATGGAGCAGCCAGCATAAAATTGCAAGTAGTGGTCATGTGATGTCTCACTTCACAACTGCAGGTGATTCAATTAACAACTGCGGTGGAAATGAGGTCGTAAGTCCATCGTGGTTACGTGATGTCTCGCTTAATGACCATGTTGCTTAGCAACAGTCCCAATTGTGGTCATTAACCAAGGACTACCTGTACTTATACGGGGGTAAAAAAGGAGTGGTGCTTTGAGCACATGATCACCATTTTGACTTTTTTGACATTCACCTCCCATGGACATCCCTGCAGCGGCAGCTCTTCACATGTAGGTGTTCCTTTTGCAGACAATTGCACTCAATATTTGGATGCTGGAGGACAAAACTGGAATGGGATTTCATGTTGAGAAATACATTTTTAACTTCTGCTTCAGGCTAACTGTGGCTTAGCATTATGTCTAAATCCAGACATACTGACTATGGTCTTGACTATGGTTGACTTAAACTAATTTAAGCCATGGTTTATGAATCTGACTAGTTTGAATAAAAGAGTGTAAAGAACAGCCATAATGGTAGGATTCAAATGTGACATCACACTGCAATTAATAAAACAGAATCAGAAACATTTTAGACTGCTGTTGAACCCTGCCTTGTGGTTTTTTAAACAATTATTCCTAGCTTAGTATGCTGTGTAATCCCACCCCAATGTGATTTATCCAACAAACCATGGATTCCTGCAGTGTGCATACCAGATCTTGGTGTCCTTACAGTTTACTTTATGAAACACTCTAGGTTTCCTCTGAAGAAAGACTCATGGATCTGGCACTGACATTTTCAAGGTATGGAGATCCATGAGAACAAGCTCCAAGTTCCTGTTAAGTGATGTTAAGTGAGGTCCACCTACCTGAAAGGCTTCTTGGGTAGGTACTCTGGGAAGGGCACCTTTGGACAGGGTTAAAATACAACTAATCTATCATCGCGCTCTCTCTCTCGCTTATTTTTCATTACTTTTCTATGGCTGCCAGCACACATCTCAAAACAGTAAAACCATAAAAACATGTCCTAATTCTAATTAAGGATATAATAGGATTCAAACAGCATCCTGCCAAACAGATGGCAGGCAAAGCAGAGATATTAACAGCATGTTTGAGCAGCTTTCTGGAAGACGAGCATAATAGAAACCAACTGGATTGGGGGGGGGGGGGTGCTTACTCTGGAGGGCAGCAATGGAGGAGAAGCCCTGCTTCCAAGCTCCCAGCTCCTGGACTGAGAGTATCTGGCAGGAGTGTTACAAGGGGGTGGTTGAAAAACGTCAGGATGGTGGGTGCAACTGTGCAATTGTGGTGGCCCTCTTGACTTTTTTACCTTCCTTTTTCTACCTGGAGTATCCTCTCATGAGTAGAACTCACAGGTCTAACCGAATCAAGGACTGGAGGAAACTGCCCCATACATCTCTTGAACCCTTCTCCTTTAGGACTTTCTCAGTTAAAACCAATGCCTTAACACCTATCAGAAGCCAAAGCAGCTTTTGCAGTGGAAGTGATCTGGCTTGTGCTGGTAAGGAGGTATGTCCTGGTTGCACAACTTCCTCTCCATTGTGGCCTTGAGGAGAAAGGATGCTTTGGGATACTCCTCCTTCATTTGCGGTAATTGAAGGTATACCTCCCAGCTGAAAAGCTGGCCACATTAGAAGTTCAGCCCAGTTCTCATCCAGCAACAATGCAGGCCTTCCTCAGTTTTAGCCTACTCTCAGCACTGATAGCCAGCGGTGAGTAGCTCATTCTTCGGTGATGGCAGTATAAAATGGTGGGGGGAGAACAGTTGTGGTGCCTTTCCAGTGTCCCTTCTATGGGTGCTGTGTGTACACATGCGCAGATGCTTGGAAAGATTGACACAATAAGAGTTGTTGATTTCTTATTCTATAAAGATCTGACTTTTTGGATTGGACAAGAGAATTCCCAACAGGATTCATGTTCCTAGGTTTAGAATACAGTGAAACCTCATTTTAATGGACTAATTGAATGGAGGGGATGTTCATCATTCCTCAAAACCCAGTAAATTGAAAGGCACATAATTGTAACAGCACAAATTATGCGACTGAAGTCACTTAAACAATCTGGGCAATGACGTCATTACGCAGATGATGTAAGTAGACACGAATCATGTGATTTGGGCCACTCATATAAGGATTTCACTGTGCAAATGATCAGAATGGATTTTCTATCCATGCAAATTCCATTGCATCAAGATCGGATAAATCAGTGTTCACTAGACTATATGGCACTTAAGTGTAGAACTCTGTTGTTACAGTGTTTTGCTGGCTCTCAAAAAATTTCCTGTTTGGTCAGGCATTTTTTAAATTGAATGGCTAAGTTTTGATCTAATGCTTTGTTTTATCTGCTGTACCCCTCTCAATTTTTATTATTTCAAATATTAGTTCTGTTTGCAGCTCATACTTGTTTTCAGTTGTCTAGCTGCCCCAAAGACTGCATTAGTATTAAAAGGCTCAGATATAGGCATTTCTGTAGCTACATCATTCACAAATAAGATAATTGTGTGCTCATTTTATGAAATCTCCTTCTGGCATTTCACTGAATGACAGATTTATTCGTGCAAATTTGTCTGATCTATATAAGGTAGCTGTTCTCAGGATTCCACTCTCTTGCAAATTTGTATTATTTTAGGAAAGAGTATATATAATGCAACAAGTTTGTGAAGTGGCATAAGCATACCGATAATTCCTTGATCAAAACCAGATAAATGTTTTGCTAAATGAGGCCAAGCTGGTTCACGAACAGGTTTATGAACGAGTTATGCATCTTAGCAGTCATGTGCTTCCAGTTATCCCTGATCTCTGGCAAAAATCCAGAGTAGCATTGCAAGATAATTAGTTCATCTGTATGAAGTACGTGGGGCTCATTTAATATTGCCCCAAATACTACAAACTTATTGCACTCCGCTTTTTTTCACAATTCATATAAACAAATGGCTATATACAGACCCATAACTCATCTGAGTTAGCACTGGGAATGATCTTTGAGTTGTTATAGGCAAGTTGTATTTTTGGTTATGAAGCCTAAGGGGACATTTCAGACCTTAGAACTATGGAAGTTTAATAATTTCTCTTCCAAAAATTAAACGGGTAGATAAAAATGACCACATGTTTTCTCTCTTTGTCTGTTCTCCAGGTATCGCTCTGAAATGCGAAGTTTGCATAGGTCAGGGTCACAATTGTTCCGGTAATATAGAAGTATGTCCTCCAGGACATGATTTTTGTGGTATCACTGCATTCGAAAGTGAATTGGGTAAGTAACATTGGAAAGTGTGCATTTCAGAGTGTTCAAATCTTTTGAGTTCTGCTCCTTTGAAGATTGGAGGTCCCGTATTAAGTTTTTTCACCAATGGGAAAATTGCACGTGGCTGTCTAATAATAGCAAGACAAATACTGATTGCATGTTAGAAAAAAAAACTCCTAATGATAAAAATTGTTTGAAAATGGAACCAGTTTGAAAATGAAAAACAACCAGAGAGAGATTATGGGTGACCCTTCAAACAGAAGTCATACAGCGACCTGCCATGGATACTTTAATTCAGATTCCTGCATGGGGAAGGGAGTTGGACTCAGTGACCTAAATACTGTATAGGTCTACCAGAATTGAGCTGCAAAAATCCAGCTAGCCACTCAGGCAATAAAACTTTAGCCATATTCCCATCATCTAGGGGCCATCTAGAGTTTTGCAGCCCTGTTCTGGTAGTCGTACTACGTGGCCCCTTCCAACTCTGATTCTATGAAACTACAATGGGACTTCTAGGTAGAGACATATTTTCTATTATGCGCTTTGCCTGGAGAGAGTCAGGTATCCAGGAGGATAAAGGTTCTTTTGTAAAGGCATTTATTACTTTATTTGTTCACCTGTTTCTCTTCTTCTTCTTCTTCTTCTTCTTCTTCTTCTTCTTCTTCTTCTTATTATTATTATTATTATTATTATTATTATTAATTCAATTTATATGCTGCCTGATTCCCAGTGACTCTGGGCAGTTTTGCATGCTTGAGTTTGTTATTGTTATTCTGCAATCTGTTTTATCAATATAATTGGCTGGAAAGTGAAGAATAACAGTAATAGTTGTAGCAGCAGTAGAAATAATTTATAATTATGTTTTAACATTTACATTGTTAGTACCGTCCAGCAGTGAGAATTCCTAGCTCACCTGGTGAACTGGGTACAGGAGGGGAGTAATGTGTTGTGGGGCCTCCGCTAGAGTCCAATCTAGTTAACCAACACTAGGAAACTAGATCTAGCCTTAAACAGACCCCACTCATACATAGGATTAAACTAACTCCACCCACTCAGTCATGGTTGTTGGAACATGTAAACCCAGTAATTCACTTTTATTGCATACCTTATCAAAGGAATTTGCAAGAGGTCAAGAGGGGACAGAATGATCAAATCAGCATTGCGTCCTCATGATTCAAGCCCAGCCCCTTTGGTATGTGCATAATGGGGGTCACACATGTACAAAACAGGTGGACCTTGTGGCAACAATGCCATAATGTTGCTTTTGAGGAAAGCAGCATGTTCCTGAGGATGCTCATGGCTTTAGTTCTCCAAGAAAAATTCCTGGGGAGAAAGAACAGCTGAGAATGGAAGCAGCCAATGACAAAACACTCATCCCAAACAGGGGATGGCTGCAGCGACCAAACTCTGCCCACTGCTGCATCCCTGCCCACATGGCCAATGGCGAACAGGCTAGGGATGTTGTGAAGTTGTGCCACTACTGGTGCAATGAGTCATGGGTGGCGGAGACTCTGTATCCCCAGATTATGATCATTGAACTAGTTAGTGGTTGTGGGATGCCACAGTCACCTGTAAAGATCTGTTACCTGGTTAGTGGTTGTTAAGGTTAAGCAAGTTATGGGAACAGGTGCTACTCTTTCTATTTACTGTAATTTTAAATAGGTTTTGCCACTTTTCATGGCAGCATGTCCTCACTATCTGCAAGAAATGTCCATGTATTTTCCTCTCTGCAGAAGAACTTCAGGCTCAGGGGATTATTAAGAACTGTGTTCCATCGAGCGTCTGTGAAGTGGGCTCCGCTCATATTAATCTGGGTAAAAAAGGAAGATCAAGGACCAGTGTTTTTTGCTGCAAGGACGATGCCTGCAATACAGATTTTCCAGTCAAATGTAAGTATCCATTCTGAGCTTTACTGTCTTGTGCTTTTGCACAAATGATTTCACTCAGTGAGCTTTTATTAAAAGTAGAATGACCAAGTTAAGTCCAGGCTAAAAAAAATAGGGTGAGTTTAAAAAAAAACAAAACAGCCAGGTAAGAAGGAAGAAGTCAGAGGTGAAGATTTAGACCTCCCACGCTCCACAAGGAATGGCCCTGATCCAAATCAGAGCAGGTGTACTTCTGATTAAATAAATTCAAAAAATAAATTGGGGAAGGACGACACATCATTTCCATATTATCCATTTTAACCCCAAGTGATCAGCTCACCCAGACACATGTTGTTGGCTTGTGTTTATAATCTAAACTTAATTGTACATTTTTGGTAGGATCATTGTTCAATCTAAAATCTGTACTTAATGTAAAAAGTGACTTTGTCATTCTCAAGGTGCCATGTCCTTCCATCTCCATCTTAGCAGGTGAAGCAGATAAATGAGGTGCAAAATGTTTTAATCTGGAAATAGCTATTCCAATCTCTTTGGAAGTGTTCTGACAACACTGTTCTGAGATGGAAACCCACCTTTGGGGCTCAGTGCCCTTCTGGCAAGGTTGGAACAATGGAGGAGAAGTGCTAACAGTGAAGTAAACAAAGGAGAGGCAGGAATTCCAAGGACTGTTAAAAAAGTTTCAGGAAACGTATTTCTTTTTCAGGATCATAGTGAAAGCAGAAACAGCATAAAAAGGACATTAAAATAACTCCCAAGATACAGATAACAATATATTTTTTAAAAATGAGTAATTTGCCTTGTGCGCATTTAAAATAATTCAGTGAACAGTCTAAAATAAAATAGCCTAAAGTTATCAATTTAAGCAGTCAAACAGATTCTTTATAAAAAACATTCTTACATTCATTCATTAAGCTCAGTTCTCAGGGACAAGAAAGTTGCTGCAATAAACACAAGAATTATTATTGATGAGGAACATGAATGTTTTTTAAATGCTTAGCCTGTGTTTACCTCTATTGTGAGTGGACAAAAAAAAGACCCTGGTAAAGATAGAACAAGGTGCAAAATTGTTTTACCTTTTGTAATGTCCCATGAACTGACTGACTAATTAGAACAACTCATCTAGAGTTCAAAACAGGGTAATTTCCCTCCCCCTCCAAGAATATTTAGCCCATAGATATGCCACTGTCTTATTTAATTATGCTGTTTGGTATAGTTTCCAAAATTTTCTATTTATCCAGTGCCAGAGTTAGATACCAAGGTGAATGGTCTGTGGTGCCCGGCCTGCTATGCTTCATTTCCTGATTCTTGTAAGGATGATAGTGTTGACTGCGTTGGATCTGAGTCTCAGTGCATTGATTTGGCCGGATACATACACTTTGGTAATCTATTCAATTATTCATTCAGCATTTTATTTGGGTTCTTATGGGGTTTGATAATGGGTTTCATATCAGAAAACATCAATTTCTTTTAAATGAAAAGTATAGAGAGAACTTTATGCAAGGCACGGAAGGTATCAAACAGTGGCTGTTGTATCTTGTGAAACTTATCCAAATACTTATGCTACAGCCATTTCAGGCAAAAAGTTTTCAAGTAATTAAAGTTTGCTGAATTTCACTAAATTGCCTCCTGCTATCTTAGCTACTCCAGTTGGCTGCTGCGGTCAACAGTATTAAAAGTCACCAAGTGATCTAGTTATATTCCCTGTCTCTCTTTTGACACAGAGCATCTATCAGGGCAACGAGGCTGTCTCTGAGCAAAATCCATGTCTGAACCCATACTGGAAATTATTTAGATAATCAATTTCCAATGAGAATTCCTGGGGCTGCTGCATCACTGCCTTCTCCATCAGCTTGACTATACATATGATAATAAATACCAGCCAATATTTTTTAAATTCATCAGATCCAGGGATGGTTATGAAGCAGAGAACTCTGGCTGTCACAGTGTTAATTTCAGGAATCATTGGCAGGATATAGTCCTTGAAGCCCTTTATATGCCAAGCCAAGGAGAGATCCAACAGGCAAATAATGGTGTGGACTGATTCAGGCATTGTCAATTTTCTTGAAAGATTAGCAGTAAAACTTGTTTGGAGACATATAATTAGAAGATGCATGAAACACCTTAGGTGTGTTTTTTTTTTTTAAGTGTATTGCCCAAAGGAGCATGGAGCCCAGCACAAATCTAGCAAAGCTAGATGTGAAGAACCACATCAGCAGCTCACAACATTGTGCAGGCATCTGCAATCTTAAGCTAGAATTCTTTCTTTAAGCTATTTATCTGGAATCTGAACTATGAACAAATTTGCAAGGTACTTATAGGAACATAATGGGCAGAAATGAATGTTTGTTGTGCTGATTCAGAGATACAGATGCATTCAGATCTTATGCAACATGTGTGTGGGGGGTGGTGGTGGTGGTGGTATGGCTTGTTCTTTTTCTTGCATTAAGATCCAATACATGTGAACAAAGGAATGTTGCTGCCAGTCAAATGTCACCAGTAAAACAGATGAGAAAGCTTTCAGCAGGTATAGAATGTACATTTATATAGCAGAGGTCTTAGGTCCTTAAACAATTGGGACATTTCTTTCTAGTGCAATATTTATAAAGTATTTTGTCTCTTTGAAATTTCTCTCTCTCTTTCTCTCTCAATCTCTCAATTTTTCAAGTAGAAACTTGACAGCACCTAGCTAGCTTTGGCTTGACTTGACAAGCTGAGCAGGATCACACATGGATAGTATCTAGATTGGATACCTTCAGAATATCCCAGGGTTATAAAATACATGGGAGAGGGGTCAAAACAATCTCAGAAGAAGGCAATGGCAAACCACTTCCATGATGTTGCTGGGAAAATGACATAGACATTCCCCTGAAGTCATGCTTAACTTGAAAGAAATGTTGCTTTTGACTTGCTGCAGTGGATAGAACGTTTATTGAATATACCAGGGCTGCATTTCAAATGGAGGGCAAAGAATCTGTTTCTTAGAGTAGCTAAGTGTAGAAGTTAGCATGGTGGATTAGAATGGTGGAGACCTTAATTCACATCTCTACTCAGCCTTAAAGTTCACTGGCTGATTTTAACCAAACACCACATCCCAGCCTAATTTACCTGATTTGGTTGTAAGGATAAGATGGGAAAGGGAAGAGTATCTGCTCCACCTTGAGGCCCTTGGGGAAAGGCAAGATAAGTTGTAGTAGACGAATTGCCCAGCCAGTTTTGAGTTCTCCTGACCTGGCACTCAGCAGTGCCAAGATGTCCTTCTGATCGCCCTTTCTATTTCCCATGACACTTCAATATTAGATGTGAAAGAAAAAGACCACTAAACCCAGTTTTCTGCAACTTCTCTAAACACTCTTGCTATCTACCTAAAAAGTATGTCAGTGCCCATCAAAAGAGCTCCAAAATCTGTGGGAGCAAAGGAGTCACAAAGAATTCTTACTCTACAGACAAATAGAAGAAATGGCTGGCAAGTTTCCAAATAGGTTTTAGGCCCACTGCACCATTCAGCTACTTTATGAGAAAAGTTCTGAGTTTTAAGAAGCAAAATGAATTAGCCAAGGCAACATGGTTGAAACTGGGTCCTAGTCAGTCCATTTTATTGATTCTGCTGTCTGTAAAAAGCTTTGTTTTATTATCCTCCTTTATTACACTGCTTTCTGTTTAGGTTGCACAGGATTATATTGTTGACTATCTTTAAATTAAAGGCAGGATATCAATCATCACATCAAAATACAAGCAACTAATGCAGCAAATTGGTTCTTTCTGAGAAGGAAAGCCATCTGGGAGAAGTGGGTAGTAGACTATTTCTTTAGCTTTGAAGAAATGGATTGATGAGTATCTGTTGCCCCCGTGTGGTTACTTCTTCTTTTCTGTCTTTTTGAACACCAGAAGAAACATCTACAGAAGTTGCCATGAAGGGCTGCACTACCCAGGCTGTCTGTGATGCTACCGTCGGAGGTGCGGCAACATTTAGTCAGGCCAGTTCGGCAATCACAAGCCTTGAATGCACCCCGGCCAGCAGCATGGCCAGCAGCTCTCCTGGACCAATGGGACTCTTCCTTTTAGTCATGATGGGCTTCCTGACGCTGCAGCTCAGATCCTAACTAGCCAACTGTGTTTATGAGCAAATGATGGAAAAGTTAAGCCAAAGATGCTAACATTTGGCTCTCTGGTATCATAGGTGGACAAATTCTGAATGA
The DNA here is from genome assembly GCA_030867105.1 of Liasis olivaceus. NCBI lineage: Eukaryota > Metazoa > Chordata > Lepidosauria > Squamata > Pythonidae > Liasis > Liasis olivaceus. Next base: position 22,369,484 of record CM061355.1, on the reverse strand, counting down.
GCTGAGCATTAGCTGTTTGATGTATTAAGGCCTAACCCATTATCATTCTGGTTGTTTAATGTCTACAGCGTACATTAAGGAAAGAGGTTAGTTAACCATCTGTTCTGATTTGAATTGATTGCAATCACAATTTTATCATGGTCATAGAGGTTGGTGTCATATTGATGTATTGGTCAAAGACTGAACCCATTGTTCATCTCTTGGGGTTATGTTTGAAAAGGTATTTTATCCTTCTCATTCAATTTGATGGAAAAGAAAGGGCGTGGGAAAAAATGTTTGGCCGTTTTTTCAAGGCGGGTTGAAAAATTGGAATCCTCAGTCTTATCTTAATTCCCAGCTGGTTGAGACAGTCCCATTCTGTACTGTACGATGATCTCCCCAGCAGTCTGCAGCTTCCAAGCCCTCAGTGAAATCCCAGGGGAAGATGTAAGATAATGAGTAACTCTCCAGAGCCATTCTCTGGTCAGAAAGCAGGGGTGCTTAAAGATAGTCAGTCGCCTCAAAGATTCTTCTAAGGGCTTTTCCCCACTGCCACTGGTCCCACTGCTGCTGTTCTTTCACAATATTCCATGAGCATCCTCATAGTTGCACCCTAGAGTTTCAGTGGATGAGGAAGGGAGAGGAAGGAAGGGCAATCTGGCTCTCTGATGGAGGAACAGGGAAATTGGCACTCCAGTTTCTTCCCTCCATCTTTTTTGCTTCTTTACTGCATTGTCTTCCACGGTGATGGGGGGAAAATAGTGACCCCTCTGGGTACTCCTGAAGTACTCAGGGAAGAAGGAAAATAAACCAAGGAATCTGAGGACCTTCACTATTCCACAGATGGCAGTGGAATATTTCAAGAGAAGGAAGTGAGGCGAGATGAGACAGGAGTTCCCACCAAAGAGAAGTTCTCTGCTTTGCTACTGTCCTTGCAGTATTTCAACTGGAGCAGGAGCTGAGTTGAAAGTTCAGCTTTCCAAGCCTTTGACATCATGAGAATGAAGGGGTGCACTGAACTGAGACCGATGGTGGTTCACATGTGGAAGGAACTGAAAGAATCTGAGAATGTGATAGGAAAACAGATGCCTTTTTTTCAAGGGAAGGACAGATTTTAGCTCAGAATTAGTATCAAGTGTTTCCCCTTTCACACCAATACTAGTTGATAGAATCTTTTCTGCTGTGGCAAATGTGGATTTTGGATAGATTTGAGTTGCTAGACGCTGAGGTGGTTTTATGGCTATTGACACTAAGCTACAAAACCACCTCTCCATCATTTCCCCCTGCTTATTGTAAGGAATGAATATGTATAGTAATTGACATTAAACTAGGACAACCATTTGATTAAATGTTTGATTGAATTTGGCTTCTAACCAGGTTTTTTTTTAATTCATTAAAGAGTAAAATCAATGAAAGAAACAAAACACAGGACATTGATTTCTTTCTTTCTTAAGCTTGGAGGAAGATTTTATTTCTTCTGCATGTACTTTACCACCTCTTTTTAAACCTTTGATCAATGCGTAGTCTGATAGATGGTGACAATAATTAATAATGGTTTTCAGTTTTACTTCACATATTACCTGTTCTGTAAGGCAAAAGCTTTAACCAGAATGTCATGGGCTTTAGATACAGAATAGTTGGGACTTAGGAAAGAAACATAAGGGATCTGATCCCACAAAGCCCTGATGGGTCTTGATGTGAAATGTGTGACTGTTTTCGTTCACTCGTTGCTCTAGTGAAATCATCAGAATTCATATTTTTGCCTGAAATGAAGCTTAATAATTTTTACAGCTTTACCATGTAACCTTGTAAAACTTGAGAGAACCTGGGCTTTGGCACTGTTGAAGCTAAGTGGATGTGATCTGTATACAGTGCTTGGATTGAAAATCAGAGGAAGCAATATCACAGTGTTCTAAAATAATAATAAAAAAAGAACAGAACCTGCCCTCAGTGTCCTACTTTTAAATGTTTGCCTTAAAGTGAACTCTAGGGCTGATTTAGGTCTGAATTATAAGAACTCTCTCAGGACAATGACAGTATTCCTGCAACATAGATGTGGATTTATTTCCCAGATCCAGCTAACTCAACCAATTGTCAATTACCAGTTAGAGATTATTATAGCTTCATTCACTTTTGTTTTGGAATTGTGGGTGCACCCAGGGGTCAAGATGGTGCCGTGATGGTGCGATCAGAGCTCTGTGATCTACAAACAAATGGGTGGATTTCCAGTGTGGCCATCATCTTGACTCTTTTGACCATACCATGTGGACACCCTGGGTGTACCCCACTTCTGAGTCACAGTGCTTATTCATGGTTAGTTTCCATAGAAGTAAGTCCCTAAAACTGATGGCATTTTTGTGAAACAGGCTTTATTTGTTCATATACACAGGCTGAGAATATGATATGGGCTCTATAGGATTAACATATTCCCCCAATGTGTAAGATACGTGTGGAAAACAACATCAACTCTCTGTTTTGCTTTCCAGCCAACAAACTGCCAATGTACTTAGTTATTTCCTTTCCTTTTGGCCCAGTAAGTTATCTTTCATTTTCCTGGGCTATTCTAGTTGTCACACATGCAATATACAAGTATGTATGTGTGTGTGTGTGTGTGTTTGTGTGTGTATATATATATATATACACACACACACATACACACACACACACATACATAAGCACGCATGCATGCACGCACTTGTATATTGCATGTGTGACAACTCGAATAGCCCAGGAAAATGATTGATTGATAGATAGATAGATAGATAGACAGACAGATAGATAGATAGATAGATAGAATAGTAAGCATGCCTTTGGTGAATAATGGCATTCTTGTGGAGTTCCTTTTCTGAAGTCCTTCTCATGTATTAAAAATTGTGTGTATACTTTTATCTTTTAAAAACTTTTCCAAGTTGGGTATCTTTTGTTCTTTATGCACACATAGCACCTAGCCAACCTTGGTTGATCTCAGAAAAACACAGGATCGTCAAATCTTGGATGGGGAACCAGGAAATTCCAGAATTGAAGGCTAATCTGGGAATTCAAAGCAACATGCTAGGAGAAGCTAGTGGCAAAGCACCAGGGAATTGTAGCCAAGAAATCTACATGGACATGTCCAAGTGGTCACCAGGACGTGAGCTCCATTTGAGGCAAACTTTCCAATAAAACAAGAGAACCAACACTCCCCTCCCTTTGCAGGTAAACTGCACCATTACAATTCAATGATCCTGCTTCAACATTTGACCATGAAGCCTCTTAGTGTTAGTCATCTCTGAACCATCTTGAATATGAAGCAAGTATCTTAAAGGAGCTGATTTTTTTTCCTTCGATAAAGAAAGGGGGGGTAATGCCCATAGTGAATTTGTGAATTTATATAAATCTAGGAGAGGAAAGTGACTCTGAAACATAGTGAAGCATGAAACATCTGTGCATACTTACCATAACCAACAATATTTGGACCACTGAACACTGTTGCAATTGTGTGAGTATAACAGAAATAAACCATTAATGCTGGTTCAGTTTTTATAAATGTTGTAATAAAGGATTGATTAAACCAGAACCTCAGCCATCTTTATCAAATCATCACATACTTGTTTAGATTCCCATACAAATATTAAATATAAATATAATTGAAGCATCATGCTAGGATCACGAAGACACAGGTTTACATATCCTACTCATCTGGATGACTTTGAGCCCTAAAGCTAACCTTTCTTGCAGGGTTTTTGCATGGTTAAAATGGGGCCAGAGGTTTTTATCACCGGGGCATCCTTGTGGCTTCTTCTCCATACATGAGTATTGGTTTGCTTAAGGATGCCCAGGGTGCGAATACAGTAACGGTACTAGATTGTGTGTGGGTGGAAAATACCAGTCCCTTGAAAGTAGCCGCCTAATGAGAACATGCTTAAATGATACTCAGTGATTGGGATGATTAGCTGAGAAATGATACGCAAATCTTTTAAATCAGGGTTCCTCAACCTTGGCAACTTTAAGACGGGTGGACTTCAACTCCCAGAATTCCCCAGCCAGCCTTGCTGGGAGTTGAAGTCCACCCGTCTTAAAGTTGTCAAGGTTGAGGAACCCTGATTTAAATAAAGGATGTTTTAAAATAAACAGCAACGTCCGAAGGAAACAAGGGGTCATTTCTGAATATAATGTTGAACCTATTTTTGAAGAGATGATGGGAGCTGACAACGAACATTGACACAACCAGGTTCTATGGAAAACAATGTCAGCGAAGCATGAGCTATACCGAAAACCCGGGGTGGATTCTGCAAGAAGTTGGAATGCGCCAAAGAAAAGGAAAGAAAATGGCTTAAGCGTTTTTTTTCCGGTTGCATTATTCGCAATGTCTCCTACACATAAACGTTATTTAGTAACGAATCAACTGCAGTGCAACATTAATCTCGAGCCACTTCCGCCTATGGAGTTAACGTAAGTAAAGCATATTATGTTGCAGCATAATATTCTGATTTCCTGATTCAGCAGCAGCCCAAACCTTACTTCGATTGGAGTCAAAGACCAGAATGGGCTCCCTATCCTTTTTCCTTACCTCTTCTATGGGCTACTCTTGGCAAAGAACAAACCGTCGGGCGGCCCAATCAGAGATGGAAACGCTTAGAAAGGGGCGGGAATTGGACCCTTTGTTTGGCAGATTGATGTCCCCGCCTTCTTTGCTCTGCTGTTTTTGATTGGTCCGACTAACCATTCTGTGTACACATTCAAGCCAATAAGGCATTGGAGATTGTCCTCTCCTTCTTCCAAGCACTTTGATCTCCCTTTCCCTGAGGCGTTCCGAAGAGTTTAGCAGAGGCTAAATTTTGGGTAGGAAAGTTCTTATCTTAAATACCGTTTGACTTTTTTTCTTTTTTTCACAGTAATGTGGAGCTGGGGTGGCTAATTCTAGAAGTGTTGCTTCTGCTAGGTTAAAATTAAATTTGGAATAGCAGTGCAAATAAGAGATTCTTTTGAGCGCTTACTTTGCTAACTCCGATCACCTAATTCCGGATGTTTTGAAGCGGCTGGTTGTGCTTCCTTTGGGGGAATAGGGAGAAAATGCTCTCTGCCCATGGTCAGAGGAACATATTTTTTGGTTTTTTTGTACATTCCGAACTCCATCTTACTTGAGACATGTCTCTCCCCCCCCCCTTTTTTTTAATACTCCATTCCTTAAGAAAAATAGGAATAGTATGCAGGGTTGCAGCACGTCTCATTTTAAATTGTTTTATTTGGACCAGTATTTTTCAAACTTGGCAACTTCAAGATGTGTGGACTTCAACTCCCAGAATTCCCCAGACAGCATGAGAATGACTCCTAAGTGTCTTAAGTGTCCTAGGAAGAACACTGCTCTAATTTCTCAGGAGGAGGCTGAAAGTCCTCTGAGCATGCTCAGAGTTTTGCTAGATCCTTGAATACTGGTCTGTGATCCTGAAATTAGTTTCTGGGACAGGACTTTCTGGATTGCACCTAACAGTTAAGAGAACCCTGAGTGTAATTAAGGGTGCTATTAAGAGTCAGCAACGCTGGGGGGTATTTCAGGGGGTTGAGAAAATGGTTCTTCTGTGCTCATTCAAGGATAAAACGGAGAGGGGGGGGACTACCTGATCTGATGTAGTCAGATCTGATGTGTAAAACTCCAGATGACTGCTAGATGGCCACAGAGATAGATCCTTTTGCTGCTATGTGGTAATCACCTGGATAGTCCTAGAAAAGCTTCTTTGTATTTAGTCCCTGCTATTTTGCTTGCAATATGATCTGAAATTAAGTCCTTCCATTATTAAAGTGCCCTGGCAAATTGCTGTAGCTTCAGTTATTTGTGGCTGCGTTCTGGCTACTGTTTGCCATAGGAAGGAGAGTCGGAGTGCGGTGATGCAATTAAAGATTCCAACTGTTGAGACCCAGGTTCCAGACTCTGATCCCAGAGGTCATTTGAAGACTTTGGACCAATTGTTATCTCTTAGCCCAGTGTTTCTCAGCCTCCGCAACTTTAAGATGGGTGGACTTCAACTTCCAGAGTTCCCCAGCCAGCCATGCTGGCTGGGGAATTCTGGGAGTTGAAGTCCACCCATCTTAAAGTTGCAGAGGCTGAGAAACACTGTCTTAGCCCATCCTACCTAACAAAGTTGTTTTCACTGTAGAGATAAGCTAATGGGAAATTTCATGTGCAACCCTCTGCCCTCTTTGAATTAGGGCTGGGAGGACATGTCCTGAAGAACTGGCACATTGAGGGGCTCTCTTGCCTACAGGGTGCCAAACCATGTTGTAATTCTGTTGCTATTGCTCAGTTAAAGCAACACCCTAAACCATATTTTAAGGGTGTATTGGGTTTTGTATTTGGGGTTTTTATTTCGGTAAGCTGCCTGGAGTCACCGTGAGTGAGTTGGGCAGCAATATAAATCGCTTAAATAAATAAAATAAAAAATAAATATTTTAGAGCAGCCTCCCCAACCCGGGGCTTTACAACTTGGAGCTGCAACTGCCATCATCTCAGTTGCACTGTATGGTTTAGATGTAGGGGTCTGCAGGATTTTTTTGCTTTGTCAAAATTAAGGACAGAAGCGCTGCATCTTAAGCTCTACCCCATTTGAGGTTGCAAGTGAGATCGCAAAGCATGTAGAAAAGAGGGTGGGGCTTGCATCACAGTGCCACAATACTGCTTTCATCACTTTGACCCCCCCCCCCCCCCCCAGGCCCCTTCATAGATGCTGCCGTTTAGAGGACCCTGGGGTGGGGAAAAAACCAAGATGAATGAGACTGTTTGGGCCTTGACATAGAAAACCTCCTTCTCTTCCTGTGCAGTGTACGACTTTCTTTAGTTAGTTACAGCTCAACAACTTATGCGGTTACTGGGAAATATGGTTGGTTTAGCCAAATGATCTATAGCAAAACAAATTAGAATTGGAAACTGGTTTGATCTTGCCTTGCTTTGGTAAACCAAAGATGAAACACAGTTTGTCAAAACTAACAATTATGGGTAGTTTGGATTTGAAAGAAGATGCTTTTAGTGGAATGGGCTGGAGAGGGGAAGAAGATGTGCTCGTGTCTGAAGCTTAAACAGGCATGTTCACATTGTGCTAAGCCACAGTTTAATGTTGCACTTAAACTGAACAAGCAAGATGATGATTGCTCTACTAACTTTGTAAGCTATAGCATCACTTCAGACTGTACGAAGTAGAATGACAATTGATGTCTTGATTCTGCTACTTCTCTTCTTGATACAAGTTCTGTTTCTTTATGAATTATGTACAAAATATTTGCGTTGTGTTTTCAAACAAAGAGTGATGGCGGCTGGAACAGCCTTGGTTTATGATGGTGAAATGAGCAGCCATAAACTACTTTGGGAAGAGTAAGTACAACTTTCTTTCTTTTTTCTTGTTTAATTTTAGAAACCTCTACTTCATGATAAAAGGGAATTGCAGATACAGGTAGTCTTTGAGTTACGGTGGCAGTTGGGACCGGGATTGCCATCGCTAAGCGATGTGATCGTAAAGCGCAATGTCACGTGACGGCACTGCTTAGCGACGGCAATCCAGCTTAGCCGACGGCAACTCCCGCCACTTTCTGCTTAACATCCTGTGTGTCTTGGGGTTACGACAATTCTGGGAGTTGAAATCCACACATCTTAAAGTTGCGGAGGCTGAGAAACACTGTCTTAGCCCATCCTACCTAACAAAGTTGTTTTCACTGTAGAGATAAGCTAATGGGAAATTTCATGTGCAACCCTCTGCCCTCTTTGAATTAGGGGTGGGAGGACATGTCCTGAAGAACTGGCACATTGAGGGGCTCTCTTGCCTACAGGGTGCCAATCTGGGAGTTGCAGAATTGTCGTAACCCCAAGACACACAGGATGTTAAGCAGAAAGTGGCGGGAGTCCCAGGTAAGAAGTGTGGGGTTGCCGCAGGGGGGTGGAGGAGGCCTGGACAGGCCATGCGCAAGTTGGTGGAGGGGGGTGCTGTGGGCACAGGTGTGTGCGAGCACAGGGAGGCCCAGGGAAGGAGAGCATGTGTGATGTGCAGGAAGGCAAGGCGGGACTTACCAGAGTGACTTGCAACCTTCCCTGCCAGCTTCCCCATTGGCTTTGCTTGTGGGAAGCCAGCAGGGAAGGTTATAAATGGTGATCACGTGACTGCGGGATGCTGCAACTATTCTAAGTGAGAGCCAGTTGCCAAGTGCCCGAATCGCAATCACATGACTGTGGGGGCATTGCAATGGCTGGAACTTTGAGGATTAGTTCTAAGTACCCCTCATTCAGCACCATCATAACTTTGAATGGTCACTGACTGAGTGGTTGGTAAGTGAGGACTACCTGTATGTGGGTTTAATTCAGAGAAGAGAGAGAAGAATGCCAAACTATTACAGAAAAGATACTTGAGTCCTGGGAAAATAGAAAGAAAGTCAAAACAATTCCACCTTGATTCTGTTAGGTATAAGTTGAAGTGGAGAGAGCCTTGTCAGGCTTTCAAGATTCTGTTGTAATACCCTAACCCAGTGATCGCAAACCTATGACACGTGTATCAAAGGTGCCATGCCACAACATTTTGGGTGACATGCCAGCATTCACCAACACCTAACAACAATTATTCTCCCTGTTTGAGTTATCAAAGAAACTGAGTTTGTTTTATTTGTATTTCATTTTTGTAATTATTTGACGCTTCTTTATATAATACATAGCACCACACATCATCGGACTGTATTTTTTTAAAATAAATAAATAAATATATAAATAATTGTTTCCCTTTAGTTTGTGGGGGAGGTGTGACACACCAGCAGAGCCAGGTTAGGTATTTTCCAAATTTTAGACAGACCGAGCCCAAAAGCTTTGCCATCACTGCCCTAACTACATTCCAAGACTCCTAGCAGTTCCTGTTTCCTGACCTTGCCTACCTTGATGGGCTGACATCAATCTTGCAAGCTTGTCAAAGATCCTCTCTATTTCAATTTTTATCTAACCCAATTTATCTGAAATTGTTTTGTGTTTCTTTCTCACACTTTCTACTTTCCCGGAACTGATACCTTTGCTGCAGTTAGGTGAAGATGGAAAAAAGAGAGGAGCCTTTTGCATTCCTTTAAAGGATTTGAAAGAGAAACAAAATAAAGTACAGCAAGTAGAGCCTATGTTACTCTTGGTGGTTAAACGCATGTGATGATTTGAACACAGCCTATTTCACCTACACTCAAAATAAGATGCTTTGGGATGTGGCTATTGAGTTGACTGCCTGTCTTTGACAAAGATTTCCTTGACTTGAGCTACATGGACCCAGTCATGTGGTCTTCTTCACAGGAATACAGAACTGGCTTCTCACCACCTCCTTCTGGGGTGTCTTTTTAACATCTCAGTCTAGCCTAGGATTTCCTGGTGGTGTCCCATCCAAATACAAACTACTCCTTATATTTCTTTCCTTAGTCCCTGTAAGTAACCAGGATGTAACATGGTTGGAGGAAGTTGAAGAGAATCTAACATCTGATGGTCTGCCTCCCACTTTTTTTCTCTTTGGGGGAGCACAATGATACCCTTTCTGCTGTTAGGCAAAGAATAATGTTTTGTGATTGGCAGACAATTTCTCCCCAATGTTTTTTTTTTAGAAACATTGATCAGTCAGTTAAATATTTATCTGATATATCAATTCCAAAGTTCCATAGAACTTTCTTATTAACACATCTCAAGGTGGTCCCTACAGCTGTGCTCCAGGAAAAAATTAACAGTATATATGTGGTTCTGGGAGGTGGAGACACTCTCACATTTTTTATCTATGCAGACTAGAATTCTTTTTATAAATAGGCCCAGAGACTCTTCCTAGCCTCTGCTGCTAGCTTATAGAGACCCAGTTATTACTTACCAGGTGGCCAAATTCCGCGCTGCAGCCTGTAAGATGAGATCAGACGCAATATGGGAACACTGCTTAATTGATTACAATCTGTTCTTGTGTTATCCTATTACTGATTGGTGTGGTTACATGATTTAAGTTTATTGTATCATTGGAAAATTTTATTCAGTATTTATTTGTAAGGTTTTACTCCTTTTATGATGCACGTTGTTGATGTACATGCTCCTACTGAATATGCTTATTCGTTTTATGAAGCTGGTCTATGACTGTAGTAAACATTAACAAATGAATTCTTAATTCCACCCAGAACTGACTCTGCTTAGCTTTCTTCACGATCAGTTAGGTGCTGCCACCTGGTGTATCATCCTGGTTATTACAAGGATGTTTGATCCTTACAGGATGTTGACTTCCCTGCAACCCTGGGATTTTCTGCTCACCCAGAAAAGTAGTGGCTAGGTCCCTGCTTAGCTTTTTTGGAGGTCAGCCAGGTTGGCTAGATGGTGCCAATGTGCTATGGCACATGTGCAGATTTTATACATGTATTAAATGTACTAATCAGCAATACTGCTGTTTGAAGGACATACCTCGACAGTGGTACTCCATGGGTGTCTATGGTTTTGTTTTTTCAAAATTTGCTAAATGGTTTTCATGATGAAAACCCTGCCCCTTTTGTATGGTTGTGCATTGTTGCTGCATGTGGAAAAGGGGTGGGCTTTGATCGCAACACTGCTCCTGCCATCTTGCAAATGTTGACACACACACCCCTGCTGTGGATACTACTGCATGCTGCAGAAATGAAAGGAAATCTGGTCTTGATCCTGTCTTAGTCCATTGTATCATGGCAGAGTTAATTGCCTTGCCCTTAACAACCAAGGTAGGGCTCTTAATGGGGGCCTCTTTATCCTTGAGCATCATTCAAACCCTCAGTTTTAAAGGGTTTGTTTTAGTTAATATCTGAGGCATTTCATTATCAACAGTAAAGAACACATTCCAATGAATATTGTTTATTTTCTCTTTTTAGTAAAGAAAAAAAGAACTGCTTCTTTCTCAGCTGTAACACAAATGGTTTCTTGATGATTTCACTGGAAACTAAATGTTGGTCTCATTTTTAGCCCAGTCTGTGATATAGAAGTCCCTGAACGGCTTTCTTCCTGCTATGACCGCCTTCAGCACTATAACCTGGTTGAACGATGCATTTCTGTCTCTGCCAGAGAAGGAACTGACAGTGAAATCATGCTGATTCATAGGTATGCTCCTCTGGCAATGTCTTTCCACCCTAGCCTATGTTAGAGAAATAATGGTGAAAAAATTAAGTGTCATGTTTCTTTTACACTTTACAGATATATTTTATTTTCATAAAGTCCAAATTAATACCTAACCCCCTACATGGGGAAATCCCCAATTGGACTCTCTGAAGTACCTCAAAAGTATATCACTAAAGTCTGGTGACAAAATAGCCTATGTTAAATGATATGATTTTTAGCACCTGTGGTGTCATGTATGTACTGATGTCATTGTACAAATGGCACATTCCAATAATTGTGCCATTTTTGTGGTGCCATCATGACATCAGTTGCACTGCTCGAGGACATCCATAGGAACAAGTGTGCAAAGCATTCCCACCTGTAAACTCACTCCATATAAATAAAAAACAGGAGAACCTTTTCTAGTCCACACCATTGGAAGGCATTTGGCAGTTCACTGGATGGTCAGGAGATGATAAATGGCCCATTGGCTCAGATGCTGCCTTCAAAAACATTGCAAGGAGAGTTTTGAGTATTACAATTTACAGTGTTCAGTTTCTCATTGAAAAGGCTCCTTGGAAGAGAGAAAACATAAAGAACTTATTTCCTTCCCTCTCAGCATCTTTATTGCCAGTGGGCACAATTACCCCAGAAAGCAACAATATGACAATTGAATCAAAGTTTGAATAATGTTTATTGAATCAAAACTTGAATACAGTTGTCCCTTTAATTACATTTTTTGGTCCCAGCACAACTAATTAGAGGTACTAATTGCTGATCAACATGATCTTCCCAATTAATGTAAGCAGAGAAGTTATCTGAATTAGCAATTAGATAGTTATCAAAGCTGCCTTGTAGTGTTTTAATTCCAGAAAGATTTCCCAGTGTAGAACAGATTGTGGGAGAAGAATCAGGCAAAAAGCTGCGAACAAAATATCAGGTTATATATAAAGAAGCTTTTACACTCTACAGGCCTACTCTTACACACTTCATACAGTTCTCCCAGCTTACGCACGAAGAGCCCCTCTTTATCTCTTGCTTTATAACCTGGAAGTCTTGGACTCTGTTTTTCATCAATCTTGATGTGAAACATTGTTACAATTTAGAAGACAATTTGGGGGGGAAGGCTCCTGCTGTTGAGCGATTCTTGATCATGGAAGTTCATGTCTAGAGTCTTAGTATTTTTATTTGATCTGGTCTTTCACGGATCATTGTTTCAATCCACCCTAGTATGCTGTTGTGGTCCAGATGGACTGTATGTTTTTTATTTGACTGAGAATTCATCATACGGTTCATTAAGTTCATTATCCACCATGATAACTAGAAAAGGTCATTTGCTGGGCAAGTCATTAAGAGGTTCAGAAGTGGATTCTCTCTGGTTCAGCTAACCCTTGATTTCTGTATGCTTAAATTACCCTTCCGATGAGATTTCTCTTGGCTTCTGGGACCTCTCCCCTGCTTCCTTTAGCTATGGCCCCATGCCATCACCCCCTCCCCATCTCCAACTGCTCCCAGCTTTTCAACTCCCCACCGTTTCTTAGCATCAACACTGATGTAAATATAACTACGCACTCACATTAATCCACAAAGAAAAAGAAAAAGGGAGTATCTGTTTGAACAGGAAAGGGGATGAGTTCAAGGCTGGTATTCATTCTCTGTCTCTTACTTTTAGGAGATTTATTGTTGCCCTGGGCTGAGCCACAGTAAGGAATGAAGTATCAGTAAGAGTTGTTCTTATGCTCTATTGGATTACTAAGTTCAATGCCTCCTAGATTTAGTGTTCTCAACTAAAAAAAAAAATCCATCCCAAAGAAATGTGATTGCATTTTATATGGCTGTTCCTGATAAGAGAAATGGTCCCATCTATATTGTTTTGGCTTGGGGGCAAAATCAGTAATGCAGCCCAGTTTTATATATTGGCTCAGCATGTTGTCTCAGATCTGAGTTGGCTTTCCATAGATAGCTGCCTTGTCAGTCTATCTGCAGCCAGATTCCTGATTAGCAGGGTTGCATTTGAAACCAGCTCATACCCTCTGTTGTGCCTATGGGTGACTGCAAGTTTCTTTTTCTTTTTCAGTATGGATTACTTGGAAACTGTGAAGAGCACTGAGAAGATGGAGGAAGAAGAACTCCAAAAAGTCTCCACTGGTTATGATGCTGTTTACTTTCATCCAGTACGGGGGCGTGATCAAGAACTCTTCCTAGATATAATGTTCCTTAGTCATAAGCCTTTTTCTCTAAGCCCTGTTGCCCACCCTCAATGTTGTGGGGCTGTTCTTCTTCAAAACTAAAGTGTATTGCCCTTAACCATGAATATTTCTAAAGGATCCAGGGGCATCCTGCAGGGGTGGGGCACCTTTGATCACATGGTTGCAGCTGCCATCTTGACTTTTTTACCCTGCTTGTGGAAGGTCTGAAAGGATCTATTGATTTTGCTGCCACCACTAAACCCTTTCCTGATTTAGAGATTCTTTTCTTTTTCTTCCCTATTTTTTAAAATCTCTCTCCAAATTAATGTAATTAGGGGAAAATGTAGAACAGCACAGTCATGTTGTTAACATTTAAAGAAGGAACCAAATCAGCACTTATTAAATAACTTAAAATGGGTTGTAAATGGCCTCCCTTAATATTAAAATGTTTCCAAAGGCTTCTTACCTTCCCTGCTACTAAATATATGTTCATAAACTTGTCCCCCTGACAGATGGAGGTTTTCTTATGGCCAAGACTCCAAGCTTCCTCCAGACCCATCCTTCCACCCACCTCCCCCAAATCCCTCTTTTCTCAGTTCTCCCACTCTCTGGAATATAAATTGGGTGGAGGTGACTGTTGAATAGTTTTTTGAGTGGCAGTTCTAATATCCAATGCTTGAATGAGTGGGGAAAGACAGGGTTATACAGTGCTGTCCTGTTCAAGAAGGAGTCTATACTGCTTGATCACAAGAACAGCTCTCAATATGATTCATATTCCTACTTCATTTGGGTCTTCCTGAATCACCTGGAGAGCAAACAGGTAGAGTTTACCTCCACACTTCCTGCCTGACCATATGGAGTTTTGAAACAAGTGGGGCTGTGTACGTAACCACCTCCTATCCTCCCTGTCTCATCTCCATGCCTGTGACTGTTGGAATGTTTTCCCAGTTCATGTGTTTGAGCAATGTCAGATGGAGAAGGAGAATTTGGGGGATTTGTCATCATTTGCCTTTCTTACAATGTGCTGGTTTTCAGCTCTCCAAATCCCCAGCTGGCATTCCATACCCAAACCATAACCCAATGAAACCAGAGCATGACCAGTGGTCTTGGGATGCTGTTGAAAAGGGATGGAAAGCCAAAAGAAAGGGAGAATGGAATGGGATACCTGGAACAGGACTAGGTCCTCACCAGCCATAGCCTGGAACATTCCACACTGGAGTCCCTTTGCTACAGGTCCCATTTGTCCTTAAGGGTGTGCATGTGCTCCCACTTGTTCATTTTTCTCAGAAACTGCAGTAGTGTCTTTGAATCACAAATGTGTGTGTACTGTTCTTCAGACAACGTATCGTTGTGCCAAACTGGCTGTGGGAGCAACATTGCAACTGGTGGATGCTGTGATGTCAGGAAAGACCCGCAATGGGATGGCTCTAGTAAGGTAACAGAACTGAAATGTTCTCTAGGTGAATGTTCTCTGATACAGCTTATGGTTAACTGACCCCATCATGCTTGGTTGCAGGCCTCCAGGTCATCATAGCCAAAGAAATGCAGCCAATGGATTTTGCATCTTCAATAATGTTGCTATTGCAGCAAAATATGCTCAAAGAAAATACAGCCTGCAGAGGTTGAGTATGTCTATTTAAAATTGCATTTTCTTGAAACAGTCTTACCTTTTAATGAATGTTGTTGTTGGTTCATGCAGAATTCTCATTGTTGACTGGGATGTGCATCATGGACAAGGAATTCAATATACATTTGATGATGACCCAAGGTTGGTCATTTACTTGTTCTTGGAGATTTTGCAGCAAACCTGAATATGATTTTCAACATGTTCTTATTGCTTTTGGAAGTGAATTACCAAAGAACTTCAATAACAAAACAGCAGGCTTCAAGACATTTTGATAGCTTTCACTACACAGTTATTTATCATTATTTTGGTTTTTAGGCAAATTGTATTAATTCTGTTATAATCTATATTTTATACTCTGTATTTTTTAACATTGTTGTCAGACTCCCTTCAGTGTTAGAGTAAATAGAAAGATGGGGTATAAATCCAAGGATAAATAAATTAATAAAATAAGGTATCTTGCATTCGGACGCCTGACTCCCATGAATGAAATTCCTGATTTTTTTATTGTGTCAGTTCAGTCTTCTGTTTTATCCAGATTTTGCTGAATGAGGGCTCCAAGCCTTCCTGGTTTTTGACCAGGCTGGCTTGCTTATTCTCAGTGGCATCCATGGGTGTGTGTGTGTGTGTGTGTGTGTGTGTGTCAAAATCTGCAAGATAGCAGATGCAGTATCGCAATTGAAGCCCTGCCCCTTTTATTTATTTATGATTTAATTATTAAACAAATGAAATGGCTGTCCATTTTAAGCAAATATCTCTGGATGGCTAACAGAACAACAACAGTAATAAATACAGTGTAAAGAGACAAAAACAACTAATCAGAAGTATAGTTGAGTTGCCCTTTGTGGGTCAATGTGCAAAATGGAGGGGGCTCTCACCGATACCCATGGTTTTGTGGAAAGTTTTAGTTCAGTGCCATCTTAAAAACTACTCTGAGTCTATAACTGTGCAAAATTAAACTCTTTTTGAGACTACCCGATATTTAGGTCAGTTAACAGAAAGCTGGATTGTGAAAATTCCTGGATTCCAATCTTAATTCAGCTGTTCTCTCCTGGAATAACCACTGCTGAGAGCAATCTGCTTGTTTGAT
This sequence comes from Liasis olivaceus, assembly GCA_030867105.1. NCBI lineage: Eukaryota > Metazoa > Chordata > Lepidosauria > Squamata > Pythonidae > Liasis > Liasis olivaceus. Next base: position 22,353,537 of record CM061355.1, on the reverse strand, counting down.
GTAACGATGACTTCATTAAAACCTACTTTGTTCTTGTTAGTATTCTCTATTTTTCATGGCATCGGTTTGAACACCAGAAATTCTGGCCTTCACTCAGGGAGTCTAATTATGATGCGGTTGGTCAGGGGAAGGGACGAGGATTCACCATAAATATACCTTGGAATCAGGTAACTGTTAAACAACATTTTAACACACATTTTAAGCTCTAGCAGTTGTGCATTTGATGTAGTTTTGTTTGTAATTACGCACACATAGACACATTATGCACACTTGGTGGTCAGCTGAGAACTCATTTTGTAATTAGCACAGATTTGTGCTTCTCACATACAGCTGATAAATTATGCACAGAGAAGCATGGTTTCCACTGAAATACTGTAATTGAACACAAACAAATGAAAAGGCTTCTTCCTCTTCCTATTCTACTGTTTGTACGCTCAGAACTGAGTTTTATTTGTAGGAAGGTCTTTTTTTAAAACAATGAGAAAGTTTTATCACTTTGGTAATATTACTGATGGCTGAATATGGGGCCAAAGAAAAAAAAGGAAAATTGTCAGCGGGAACCCAATCCAATATTTAAAATGTCTATACAATTTTTCTTCTTGGGGATTTAGGAAATTGTATGCTGGATACAATTTGGAAGTGGTAGGAGCAGCACAATGCTACCCTGAGATGATTTCCACTGAGATATTTGTGGAATTATAGGCCTAGATAGCCGTTTGGGGTTGTTTTTTTTTTAAGAACCGTTCTTTTATGTTATACTCGTCTTTGCAGGTTGGACTGGGAAATTCAGACTACCTGGCTGCATTTCTTCACATCTTGCTCCCAATGGCTTTTGAGGTAACTGTTAAATTCCGGGCCTTTCCCCTCCCCCCCCCCCCCCCCATTGCACACATGTTATTTAAAAGTACTGTATAGAAAAGCAATTGTAAAATATTTTTGTGTTACTATCAAACTTAATCTTCAGCTATTTAAAAGCAATGATTACTTTTTTAAAAAATTACACTCAGGAGTGTCTGCAGGAGGGAGGCCAAAAAAATCAAGATGGCAACTGTGCCACGTTCTTGACTTTTTTGCCCCCCGCAGAGGCTCCCCAGTTATGCTTTTGTGCTAAAGCAGTGTTTCTCAACCTTGGCTACTTTATGATATCTGGACTTCAACTCCCAGAATTCCCCAGCCAGCCATGCTGGCTGGGGAATTCTGGGAATTGAAGTCCAAACATCTGAAAGTGGCCAAGGTTGAAAAACACTGTGCTAGAGTTATCTCTGTATATTGAGACCTGCTAGATTTTTAAAAAAGAGCAAGGGACTATGAGCCCCTTCACAAATGGCATATCTCCTGCATAGACACATATTGTTGTACTATTGTGCGATAGAACCAATTCTCTTACATCTCTGTAGTGGCGTGAAAGGAATAGCTCCAGAGATGCTAATAAGAATGCCCACCTTGACTCCTTGCTTTTCCCCATCTGTCTGAGGTCCATTGTCTTAAAATGAATAGAAAATCCAGCTCAAACTGGCTGGATAAGATTGAATTGGGCAAGAAAACAAATGAGCAAGGAACTGAGGATGACAGTGTGGGGTGTGAAAGACAATGTTGGTCCTCCATATCCCACATTGGTCAACCAGAGGGAGTATTTGTATGCAGATTCTTCCTAGCAAAAGAAGAGGCAATGCAAACCCTTGTGGCTTGCTCTGAATTCGTGTTTCTCAACTGTCTGGGGAATTCTGGGAGTTGGAGTCCACACATCTTAAAGTGGCTGAGGTTGAGAAACACTGCTCTGAAAGGCTTTGTGAAAGTTTGGAAAGTGAACAGTAGGGCAGAAATCAAAACGTAATTAATTTAAGAATAGTAGGTGGCTGGACATGCCCTGAAATGCTTATTGGAGGAATGGAGAACCAGTGACCTTCCAGATCTTGGTGAACTACAACTCATAGCATCTTTATGCTATGCTGCATTATATTATAATATAATATAAACTCTGTTCATGGTTTTTTTTTTCCAACTGTAGTTTGATCCAGAACTTGTTTTGATTTCTGCTGGATATGATTCTGGAATAGGTGATCCAGAGGTAAGCCCTTTTCTAGATACAGTGGTACCTCAAGATACGAACGCCCCATCTTACGAAAATTTCAAGATACGACCAGCTCCGGCCGCAAAAATTTACCTCAACACGCGAACTCCGCCTCAAGCTACGAACCGGATCCGCGGCCATTTGCCCTGCTGCCACGTGGTCGCGGCTTCCAAGAGGAAGTGCTAATGAAATCTGAGCGGGAGGACAAAAGCCCAAGGAAAGCAATGCAGAAAGAGGAACTGCTAATGAAATCTAAGCGTGTGGGGGGGGGGGGGGAAGCTCCCGCTCCCGGCTGTGCGTGCGCGCTGATATTGCTTTCACTGTGCTTTTGTCGCTATGGAGAAAGGAAAAAGGAAAAGGAAAAGCCATTTGCCCTGCTGCCACGTGGTCGCGGCTTCCTGTGGGTGAGATCTCGGTAACAAGGAGGCGTTTGGTGAGGCTTGTGGTGTGTTTTGTGGCGTTTGGAAGGTTTTTGGTGTGCTTGTCAGCATGGCTCCAAAGAAAATGCAGACCGGGCGTGGCAAGAATAAGGCTTTGCAGCTAAGAGGCAAAGAAGAGAGGAAACCCCTGAAGGAGATCTCCCCGAAGTCCCTTTGGAGGGGGACTCTCCCTCCAAACAATAACTGCCTCCCCACCCCATTCTCCCTCTTCATACTGTGCTTTTTTTCATGTTTTTGTGGTTTAAAAATAAAATGCATATGTTTCAGAACTGTTTGTATTTACATTGAACCTTATGGGGAAATTTGCTCTTTCCTTTGGCCATAGCCCTTGGCCTGGTGATTGCTTTCACTGTGCTTTTGTCGCTATGGAGAAAGGAAAGAGCGTGGAGGAATCGGGGGGGGGGGGAGCTCCCGCTCCGCTGTGCGTGCGCGCGACATAAGCCTTTCCCCCCAGCGTGCTGATTGCTTTCACTGTGCTTTTGTCGCTATGGAGAAAGGAAAGAGCGTGGAGGAATTGGGGGAGGGGGGAAGCTCCTGCTCCCGGCTGTGCGTGCGCGCGACATAAGCCTTCCCCCCCATTGCTTTCAGTGTGCTTTTGTCGCGCGCGCCAAGGGCTATGCACAGAGGAAAGAGCGCGGAATTAAGAAGCAGCAGCACGGGGAGTGGGGGGGAAGCTCCCGCTCTGCTGTGCGCGCGGGAGCCTTTCTCAGATTTCATTAGCACTTCCTTTTTCTGCGCTAGGGCTGACTAAAGCGTGCCTGGGGAATTTCGTAGCCGTGCAACGCCGGCTGACACATTGAACCTTATGGGGACATGTGCTTCAGGATGCGACCAAATTCGGAGGGCGGATTAGCCGTATTTACATTGAACCTTATGGGGAAATTTGCTTCAGGATGCGACCAAATTCAGAGGGTGGAACGGATTAACTGTATTTATATTGAACCCTATGGGAAAACGTGCTTCAGGATGCGACCAATTCGACTTGCGATCAGAGTCACGGAACGGATTAAATTCGTATCTTGAGGTACCACTGTAGTTTTTCTCTATCTTTTCCCTTGAAAACAGGCAATATTTTTTAAAAAAATCTTTGTTTCTCTTTGTTTTGTTTTTAGGGGCAGATGAATGCAACTCCAGAATGCTTTTCCCATCTTACCCATTTTCTAATGAATTTAGCTAAAGGAAAGTTGTGTGCAGTTTTAGAGGTACCGATTTTACTACAGTCTGATTCCCAACTTAGTAAATGCTATCAACTTTTTGACTTAATGTTGGAGAAGTTGTCCCAGGAACTCTGGGGGGTTCTAGCCTGGCATGTAATTTTGCCCAATAAACACACCAGGGTGGAGATAAAGTATTTATTCAGTGGAAAGTAAGGTGCCCAGGAATAATTTCCAGAGCAGGCACCCCTATTTGTCAATCAACACGACTTTTGTACATTCTTGAAACAAAAAACTACATGATCATTGGCAGACACTAATTCACACCTGTGGGTGGGCAAAACACTCCCAAAAGGTGGCACCACTGCCCAAAGTTGGGTGCTTGTTGTCGCCAAGGGTAATAACGAGCTAGATGGCTTCTTATGTCTCTGCTGGTTAGTGCAGGGGTTCCTCCTGGGGGAAACTTCTCAGCTTTAACTGATAAGAAATGCTGTATTCAAAGAGAAAGGGTTTTGGAGGGGTTTGCAACTTAATTATCTGCTCTGTTCCCAGCAGCTAGTGAAGCTCAGTTCTGGGCCTTACATAATGTTTCTACTGCCTTCTTCAAATTAACCCTAAAATCACCATTCCATCAGAGGCACTGTTCAAATTTTTCTAGGATTATCAATGTTCACATGTTGACACAAAGCAAATCTCAGCTGTTCACTGGTCTATAAATAAACTAAATCCTAACCATACATTCCTATTACATTCTTGCATTTCTTCTGGCTTCCTTGAGGTCTGTGATTAAGTATCACATGTGGATAAGATGTTATAGTCCCTGATAGTTTGAAAGTAATGTTATGCTTAGGATGTGTTCTTATGATTAGTGGAAGTCCTACAGTTACGCTTCAGTTGAGAGGGAGTGCTAGTGTTTGCAGAAGGGCAAATATTGGTATTGGTGGAATATAATTTAAAATTATGATTAGGCATTCTTGAACTCTATGATAAAATTTAATGTTGGGGAAAATTTAGTTTTTTTTCACATGTTCATATGTTCACATGTTCATGGAAAGGGCAATGCTGGTTTGGCAGAAGGTGAATTTAGGGTTAGGGTTCCTTCAGGTCTGTGATAAAATTCTGTCAGAGGGAGATCTTAATGCTACTACTGCTGCTGTTGCTGCAAAAAGCAAAGGAAACCTTATCGGCCATAAGAAATTTTGTAATAATTTTAGGGCAACACAATTTGTTTAGGCCATTGAAGAGATCATAAAAATATGGGAGGTTTTGAGATGTCGAGATAATACCATTGCTTCTTACATTTATATCATTTCTTTCTTCCTTTATGGAACCATGGTGTGATACAGGAGAACTTTTAGGTTCCTTATTTTTTTGGTAGTTGAAGAGATTCAGGTTGACTTACAGGTAGTCCTTGGTTAATGCTGGTAATTGGGACTGGAATTTCCATTGCTAAGTGATAGAGTCGTAAAGTGTGATGTCATGCAACTGCACTGCTTAGTTCCAGCACTTCTGGTTGCCGTCATTAAGCAAATCCCGCACCATCGTTAAACGCAATGTCACATGGTCGCCATTTGTGACCTCCTGCCGCCTTCCCCATTAATTTTGTTTGTCAGAAGCTGGCAGTGAAGGTCGCAAATCGCAATCACATGACCATGGAGACACTGTGACAGCTGGAAGTTTGAGGACTGGTCATAAGGACCACTTGTTCAGTGCTGTTATAAGTTCAAACAGTCACTGAATGAGTGGCTGTTAAGTGAGGACCACCTGTATTTTCAATAGGTGACTGTATCAGGTGCTTGGAGACTATTATATGTTGGTGCCTTGTGAACACCAGTTGTTTTATTTCTTAATAATTCAACACTTGGATGTTGTTGTTCGCTTAATATTTATTTGAAGTTTCGGTATGCTCCTTTATGTTTTACATCTGTTTGTTTTCACTTAGGGTGGATATCACTTAAGGTCACTCTCTGAATCAGTTTGCATGACTCTAAAAACTTTGCTTGGAGATCCTTTACCTCCTTTGTCTGGTGAAATGATGCCATGCTTAAGGTATACGTATGTGCATGTTCATGTGTGTATGCATGGATGTACTTGCATGCATGTAATAACAAAAAAGATAGATCTGCACTGACAACTCATCATAGATAGAGACAAAAAGGCCAGTCCTAATCAAGGATCTGGGTGAGACACAATTATTTCCATTAAGGGATTCTCAAAAAAGCCAACATGGTGGTCATACAATTGAAACTACCATCTGGATTTTTCTGATTCCTCTGTGGACCCGACTGTACGTAGGGTCCAACCATTTAGATCTTTTGGGTCAGGCAACAGTGCAAACTCCAGCGTGTACTAGGTTTTTAGTAGTCTACACAAGCCATGCCATTCTGCATTTAAATGCAGCTTCTAGCAACTTTATGTGTGCTGAATTGTAGTAGACAAACCTATGAAGAAATTACAGAGGAGAGATTGGACACAAGCTACTCTTTTGGTGTTAGGTCCATATACCATGCTGCGCTACTCCACCAGAAAGCCATTGCTCAGTGAGGTTGATAAGTTGTTAATCTGTTCTCCTTAATTGTAGGATGGTGTACAATTGTGACATGGATAGGTTATAATCTTTTCAGTTTGAGGATTTTGCATGTTCCCCATATCTTTAGACTTTGGATCACAAAGACAGAAACTCATTTAAAAGGCAAATGTTGCCCTGAGAACAAGAACTTCTAGTGACCTTCACTGTCTCTCCTGATAAATGGCATAGAAATATAGGCAGTATTTGATGAGACCTCAGAAACTGGTGCAGGAAGCATCCATCCACATGGAACTCCATCTTAGCTACGTAGTGGGTTCCTCTTCACTGTTTGGAGGTTGTAGGTAATTTAATCGAATTAAACCAAAAGTGTAGAATTACCATTTTTCTATTCCTGTATTTCAAGCACCGCTGCAGACTTGCTTAATTAATTGCCTAGAAACATGCCAGTCTATACCCACAAAAGAATCTCCAGTGCTTGTACCAAAGAAAGAATTTGCTTCAACAAAATAGGCAGATTTGAGTTCTTCTTTTAAATGTCTGTACAATGGAGTTTGCATCACTGCAAAACCCTGGGAATTAGAGAGAAGAAAAGTAATAAAAATCCATATAAAGCCAGATGGCGATGTTGAATATTGATATACCCAGCTTCTTATGCTTTAATAATTTTATTACACACATACAAGTTGATTTTAGATGGCCTCAAGTTTTGATCACTGCAAATAACAATTTGCAGATTCTTAGTATTAAAAATGCAGAGATTTTAAAAATATTTAAAGATAATGTGTATTCCACTTGGTCTTTTTTAGCGCAAGGGAATCAATCCAGAATGTGAGAGCTGCACATAAGCCATATTGGAAGTGTTTGACATATGAAGGTAATGGCAGGAATCTGCTTTTTTTTCTTTTCTGATATACTTGCAGCAGATCATGGAAAAAATATTAAAACTATTTCTGGATTTAGCCTGCTGTCTATCCTTTTGTTTCTTAATTCACAGAAATCTTATCAAGTTTAAATATTCCAAAGCAGATCTTCAACTAGAACAAGTTATCAAATTCCTGTGCCATTTTAGAAGCAGTGTTAGAAACTTTGGCTAGATTTTAATGTCACTAGGTGATAAAGCCACATAAACTGGCAATATGACTGATTAAATTAACAAGTTGTCCTCAAGTGGTTTTTTTCTCCTTTCTGAATTGTCAAATGAAAAATTGAAGATACAAAGGAATTCAATGGCAAATTTAGCCTGGATAATTGAGCCAGTATACCTGGTTGAAGTAACTGGAGCTGAATTAATTTAAAAGTATAGGAATTTAGGGCTGTGCATTCTTCAAAAATCATCCAGAAGAGGTATTTAAAATGTGGGAGCACAAGCACAATGAGGTACAATAATGGCATGGCTGCCTTAATGAGCTGACTCATTAAAACAACTACATCTTTTTCATTCTTGTGGCAGTTGGAAAAGGCATGGCTGTGCTCACTCCCCTCTGATGCATCTCTTCCAAATCATTTTCAAAGTAGGCACAACCCATTCACCTGGCTTGTAGATCGCAGTACATAGCTCCAACAATCAGCAAATTGTTAAATATTATGCAATAGGCAACAAAAATGTGAAGAATGTATCTAATTTTTAATATGATCTTTTATTCTAAAAAGAATAATGTTAGATTGTGAACTAAATGAATCACCTTTGAGCTAAATGCTTGTTTTCAAAAATCTTCAATTTTGGTAGCTTTGAAAATGTGGTGATGCCCAACCCCAAGTATAACTAGGGGGTTATAGCATAAACAACCTTCCATAACTTGGCTAGAGTTCTGAGAGTTGTAATCCCAACAGATCAGTTCCTACTGGCTTGAGGAAAACAAGCATAATTTGTCTTCTCTGAAGAGATAGGCCCTGTTCTGTGTTGTTGTTCCCAGATGTGACTCCACTGCGAGACCTCAGTACTAGATCCTGTCAGGCAGAGGAAGCTGAGTCTGCACAGAGTAATGAGGAACTCCTAACTCCTCAAGAAGTTGGAAAGGGAAACATCAGTGAAGTCATCGAAACAGATAGGTTTTTGGAGATGCATATGAAAAGCATTGTGTCTTTGAAACCTCCTATTAAAACAGCAGCAGCTGTTGATGAGAGTGACACACACCTGCTCCCACCAGCTGTTCACATTCCAAAGGGACTGGATGTGAAAGAGTTCAAAACCACTATCAGGTTAGCCATACCTTTCACCAGCTCAAACCTGGGTGTATCATGATATAGCCAGCATTTAGTAGTCAGCTTTCAATGAAAAAAGATGTTCAGCCTCTCCAGTTAAAAGGATTGGTAGGAAAAGCTTGTATGTGTAAAGCAGTGTTTCTCAACCTCAGCAACTTTAAGAGGTGTGGACTTCAACTCCCTGAATTCCCCAGCCAGCCATGATGGCTTGGGAATTCTGGGAGTTGAAGTCCACACCTCTTAAAATTGCTGAATTTGAGAAACACTGGTGTAAAACATCCAGGAGGCGAAGTAGAAGTGGTCTGTGATGCTGTGTCCACCCTCAAGTTCAGTCTCTTTTTATATATGTTGCAAGAAGGAATTGCTGGGTTAGATCTTTTCTTCCTTACTGTGCTTGTCTTCTACTTTCAGGGAGACATATTTCACTTACTTAAGATTTCCAGCCCTGATTTTGTACAATGGGTTAATTAATCTTGCAGTTAACATAAGATTCCTCCTGAATAATAAGGACATCATTTTTAGTGTATGGCATACAAAGTAATTTATAATCGGGGTAATCTTTAGATGTTCACTAAGAAGTCATGAGTTCAAATCTCAACATGTTGCTCAAGCTGTACAATTGTTCCAAATGTTTCAGTGTGTAACCACCATTCAAAAATATGTATTTCACAGTGCACTTGATGTTAAACTTATGAAAGAAGAGGCCTTAAGCTCACTCTTGAACATGCTGGCTGTCCTTAACAAAATCATTAAAAAGGAGGTAATGTTAATCACTTGGCAAAACTGGGTTGACATAATTTCTTCTAATTTGGTTTTGAAGAGAACTAAGTGCATTTTAAAATCTCACGGCCACCCCTGTAGGAGAGTTGTTCTTAAACTGAGGCTATGCCCTTTCTTTTCTTTTCTTTTCTGGCACTTTTCGGGGTAGTGCAGCTTCTTAGATGTAGGCTGGGGGATATCACATTATGTCTCTCATAAACAACTAGGACATAAGTTCATTCTTTTTAAAGAGGTACATCAACAAAGCTCCATCTGCATGCTTAACTACCCAATTATTGTATGGCTGGTTAACTCTTTACATTTGCCTAGAACAATGCACTATTATCCCATTACCCTAATCATAACGCTTTGTTTTCTGATTGTTCAGACTCGCAATTGCTGCATTTTTCTCTATACTGCTAAGCTAAAAGCTGATTGCATATATTCCCACCTTGGGCATCATGCTGCAGTGTAAATGCTAATGCTAATAATAATAATGCATCCCAATTAACTCAATGAACTAGAGAACTGCACGGAAAAAAGGCCAACCTGGGTTGCAGGGATGAGAATAATTCTCTTAAACCAGTGAATCACATCTTATGAATAAATATTAAACATTTTTGCTAGAGCTGAAAAAGCTTATTTGGTGTCAAGCCAGGCTGTGTGCAAAGATGTCCTCAGGGTAACCACAATGACAAAGAAATGACGATGTCACAATGCAGATCTTGGCCTTTTGTAGTTAAGTTCCAATGTTGGATATAAGTCCCAGAGTTTGAATTGTGGCATCCTGATGTGTATTTCATCATTTGCCTCCATCCCCCGTACACATCTGTGGCTGTATGACCTGTACACAGGTAGTCCTCGACTTACAACCATAATTGGGACTGGAACTTCCATTGTTAAGCAATGTGATCGTTAAGTGAGTCGCACCTGATTTTATGAACTTTTTTGCTGCAGTCATTAAGCAAATCACTGTGGTCATTAAGCAAATAATGTGGTAGTTAAGCGAATCCAGCTTTCCCCATTGACTTTGCTTGTCAGAAGCCAGCTGGGAAGGTCACAGATGGAGATCATGTGACCTCGGGACGCTGCAAATGCCATAAATACATACTGATTGCCAAGTGCCCAAATTTTGATCACATGATCGCGGGGTGCTGCAACAGTCGTAAGTGCGAGGACCAGTCATAAATCACTTTTTTCAGCACTGTCATAACTTTGAACAGTCATTAAATGAATGGTCATAAGTCAAGGACTACCTGTACTTGCTTGTAAAAAATCATGTAAGAGTTTGAAGGGGCCCAGGGAGTATGCAGTCCACCTCCATGCCAAAGCAGGCAATTCATTCATGCATAATCTTTGCTAGGATAAGAATTACAGAGTAGAAAAGAACTTCAAGCCACCTAAGTCAATCCTAATACTTTTGGAAATTGAATGACATTGATTCCCTCTTTGTACAGTTCATATGCTCCAGATGAATAGTAGAGAGGTGCTGCCAAATTCTTGGTATGCTTAGCCAGGTTAATTAAATTTCTTTGTGCTAGCAACATGCTTTTTAGAATAGGAGTCCTTCCTTTTATAATGAGACACATGCTTGGGGAAGCTTAAGTTTTTTTCTAATTCTCCCATATCAAAATGTTTTCTTACTGTAGGTTGATTGAAACCAGAAACCAGAACACAAATGTATCATGGAAATAGACTATGTACATTCCTATTTGGTTGATTACTAAGATTCACTCACTGTTAAATTTAGGGAAGCTATTTCACTGGTGTTTGCTGGTAGCCCCTCAAATAGAGATCATTCTCTGATTTACTGACTTGGACTATAACTGGATGTAATAATAGTTGAATTAATCCTTATGTGGCAGAATAATAGAAAGGAACATAGCCTGCCTTGATAACATACATGCTTTTAAAGGTCCAAATGTTTTATTTTGATATAAATTTTACAGTATTTGCAAAGAGGCCTTGCATTCATGTGCTATATATAATTCATACATATAATGCAATACAGATATATAATCTTGTAAGAAATAATAAATAAACAGTAACATTGTAGTTATTATCATGTTTATTATTTAGGTGATCAATGGACTTGCAGTTTCATCTACACCTTCACTTTCTTCTGCCGTTGCAGTAGCACATTGCAGAAAACTGAAGGTACAAAAGTAGGTATAAAAATTTCTTGCACAGTTGTGTATTTAAAGGATAATGTAATAAATTACTATTCAGAAATGATTTAAAGACATGTTTTGAACTTCATATAAAGGCAGCCCCTCTCTACTATTCATTGAAGTAGCTGCGTTTTTTAGGCTTCTGCATGATCCTGAAAAAAACTACTAATGTTTTTAGGAGTCTTATTAAGTTTAATTAGTCATCTCCTGCAAACCAGGCACACCTTTTCAAAGCATGCACAACCCTATATATTGCTTTTTTCTTTTTTGGCGAATGCTTTCAGTTGTTCTTCTCAACATTGTCTATTATCTGGGGACTTGGGATAATTCTTGACAGATTTTAAAAAGCAACAATCCTGTCATAACATGGACCATTTTGCGTATGTATGCAAAGTGAGCAGTACTCGTTTCTCTATGAATAAGCTCCATTTAACCCAGTGAGATTTATTCTGAGTAGTTTATACAGAATTGTACTGTGAACTGCAAAAGTTCAATCCGCTTTGAGAGTACCGCAAATGTATATGATGACAAAGATGCAACGGGCTACAGAGTTGGGGAGGTCGAAAGGGACTGGATAGGTATACCCAGGGGATGAATGGGACATGGTGAAAAGCAGAAGTTTGCTACTACTTAATGAATATAGAAGACTTCCGTATATTACTTAGATAGAAATAAATAAGATGGCGCTTGTTCATGATGTACAATATTAACTTGTAGTCTAGGAAAGGTTTTGCCCTAGATGCTGTAATCCTTAAATTGTGTTTTGTAGCTAGGGTATTGTCAGAATTATACACATAGATTTATGAAAGAGCTCTTTAATTTAGTGTTTAGATTAGCAGTTCCTTCACTAAATCTTCAGGGTTTGTTAGTTATACTGCAATTTTGATAGCTAGCTATACTTGGTTAATTTTCTTGGCCTGTCAGTCATGCCACTGTTTTTTATGTGGTCCATTAGCAGATTATCTTATGTTATATAAAATACGCTACTTACCATAAAGTTTCATATATATTTTAATATGCATAACAAATTGTAACTCTTGAAATATTTTGTTTTGCAGAATCCTGTGTGTATTTGTTGGTGACATGGACATGAAAATTGAGTTGGAGGATGGGTAAGTCCTAGTGTTTCATGCAGTTTATTTAAATTTGTGCGGGTTGGTTCTGAAAATGAAATTCTGCTAAAATCAGTGGGGCTTCTTAAAAAAACATGAAACGTTGAATCTGTTTTTTGATTATCAGGATAATTACATTTTACATATAAAAATACACATTTAGTTATAGCAGTTATTTACAGCTTGTTTATAATGTCTTTTTCCCAGATGTGGTTATTTGCTTTGTTTTATTATTACCAGGGTGGCAACTATTTTATAGAGATAATATTTATAGAATCTACTTTCTTCAATATTTTACAGCAAAGTCCTCTTGATCAATATTTGTGGTAAACAGTCTGAACAAGTTAACACCAAACACAATATCTCTCTCAACTGGAAAGAAGTACGTGTGGAATTTTATGGTCTTTTTTCTCACCCAAGTATGATTTATTGAGAATGCAAGGACATAAATTTTGAGTTGAACTATATATTCAGCAACTTCCACTGACTTTAAAGCATGGATGACCTACAAATATTTGAACATTCTGGTCCAACTGAGAATTCAGCCTGCTGGACATGTGCAATTCGCTACCAGAGTCATGATGGAGTTGGGTGGGCTATAAATTTAACAATCAATCAGTCCTGTAGGAAATGCTATAAATAGATTCAGGATAAACTGAAGATCTGCTGTAGAAATTGGCACAAAATGTTTAGAAACCTTGAAGGCTTTGTACAAAATTTAACCCTTATCTTCCCTGCATATATAGAAAGGGACTGAGAACAAGCATGATTGTAAAACATACAGATGGTTTTTCCCACCACTGTCATCCACACATTTTTATGGACATCTGAGGCAGGGAAGCCTGAATATATTAATCATCACATGAAGAGAGTTACTTAGTTTTGGAACCTTAATCACTCTAGATTTCAAGAACAACAACAGAAGTTTGTTCATGCAGACCAGGGGTGGGCAACCCCACACCCAAGATTTTATCAATGAAGTTCAGCAGCAAAATGGCCAAATTTCAGCAGCATAATTTTGGCTTATTTATAAAAGTTTGGGGCAATTTTGACAGTGTGAATGCAAATAATTTGAATCTAGGAAGCTTCCCACCCTTAAATTCCCCCAAGAAGCCAAAAAAAAAAAAAAAACCCACCCCAAAACAGGGCAGAAATGCAGCCACATCTCTTCTGATGAAGTCAGTGTCAACAGGAGGTGAACAGCCCCCTACTCCTTCAACACAGCTCACCCTACATAGATGAAAGTAAACATCAAACTTCTGTGCATTCACATACTTGATTATTGGGCTGGAAAGACAACATGTTGTTATTATGGCCCTATAGAACCTTTCTACCTGCTTTATCCCTTCACACAAGTAATATTTAAATAGGGTTTCTATATTGAGAAATTAAGAAATGTAGGTTTGGTTTAATATACAAAAATATTACTAAATAATACTAAAATATTCTTAATTTTTTGTTTACTTTTGGAAGGATCCTGAAACAAACAACTTCTTCTCTGCTACCTTTGGATTTATTCTTCCAGTAGCATACAGCTATCAGCCTAATTTAACCATTGTAATTGTTGGACCAAACCAGAACCTTGGCAAAAATAGAATTTCCTTGCTTATTAGTTTATTGCAAGGGTTAGCACAATCTCAGATTCTTGCTCTAATTCAGGTAAGAAGTATTAGTGGTTTTACAATAAAATAGCTTATTGCTTATTAGAATAAAGAATTCAGAGGAAATGTGTCTTTACTTCCTTCCAGAACTCCTGTATGGTTTCAGATTCTGTTTTCCTGAAGCAAATACATGAGGAATCTAATAGGGCACTGCAGCATTTTGATTTCAGTTCTAAAAAGGAGCGGAGGGCGACTGAAAATCCAAAGAAAAGATGTGTTGGCTTTAAAGAGTTTCAGTCAGATGCTTCATGTTTGTGTGCCAAAGCACCTTTTTGGAATTCAACCTGAAGCATTGCACAGCTGTGTTTCTGTTTATGTAAGTTTCTCTGCCCAGATACTGGCAAAATCCAAATAAGTCAAGCCAATTGTTCATTTAAAATGATAAATGAACTTATGCGAAACAACAGCCTCCACCATACAACTAATGACTTCATTGGGGTTAGAGCTTGGCAATAAATAAATATAAAGCTTACTATTAATAACTCAGTGTTAATCTATATATCACCAGGGGTTCTCAAACTTTGTAAAATCACAACTCTCCACTGCAAGCTGACACAGGCAAAGCAAGGAACAAAACTCAGAGCAAATTTTGATGGGGAACCATTGTCAAAAACTGTTCCACTTTGTCTGGGCAAGCTTGTAGCCATCATGCCCAGGTAAAGGGAGAGAAAAAAGCTCAGAACACGATTTGTCAGTGCTTCTACTTTGCTGCTCTACCCTGATATATATACACACACACACGCACACAGATTCCCACCTCACAAATTGCTCAGAGACTTCTCAGGAGTTCTACCACACAGTTTGAGAAAGCCTGATTTATAGTATTTGGGACAACTGACTCCTTAATGGATATGTTCCCAAATTGCACTAAGCATGGTTTGTTTAATTATGTTTTTACTAAATAAATCCAATTTGGCTGGGCTTGCGGAACACTCCAAGTTATAAACCAAGGTTTACAAACCGCAGAGATCTAGTTATACAATTCATTAAACCAGAACCAAGCAAGCCACACTATGGCTTAGCCCAGTGTGTGGACATAGCCATTCAATAAAGAGTACACATTCTCAGAAATGACACTGCCAGCGATAAAATACTGTCTTTCATTTTTTGGACATGATCAGTACACAGTTCTGCAAGTGTTTTACTTTGTTTTTAAAGGATACTGAAGAGAAAATAATGCGGGATATAACCAACATCTTGACAGGTGGCTTTATACCTAACTTTGGGACCTATGCACCAGATTTAAAGGAGAATGTGCAAATGATAAAAGAATTAAGAGAGCAATTTCAACAGGAATGGAAATTGCTTCAGTGTTCAGGTAAGCAATCAGAGATGACTGAAAACAAAATGCAAATCTGCATTAAATATCTTATTGCAAAGCTTTGAATTGCCTGTGGTTAGAGATTCTTGAGAGGAAAAAGATGCATTTTTGTTGCAAAATCTGATTATTATTTTTTTTGTTTTCTGTAGCAAAGAACTCCAAAGATGAAAACTAAAATAACTTTATTTCAATGGTCCTTTTGTCCCACATGAAAACAAAACAAAACATCAGAACAAGATATGCTTTATGAATACAAGAGCATAAAATGTTCCTGAACTGATTTTTTATATAATCTTTACAGTGAGGATTATCGTCCAGCCATTTACTTCAGAAATGCTATTGTCTTTGCTATAAAGACTTTAAAATTTGATACATACCTAAATATTTGGTTTTTTTAGCTGCCGCCTCTTGACCTTTACAAATGGCTGGGACAAGAAAGGAGAGGAGTTGTGACTGATTACAGGGGCTTTGTGCGGCCCTGCTCTAAGAGGGAAGACACAAGAGACAGCCAATTAACTCTGTACAGCTCCACTTTTTTAATATGGGAAAAATAGGTTAAGCTTAATATCTTAAGCTCAAGCTGAGGAAAAGATGTGGGGATCACAAATGGGATTCTGCTTCTGCAGTAGTTTCCTGCTGACATGTATGCTTATAAGTTAAATCTCAACTATTTGTCAACTGCCGCTGAGTCAAGCCTATTTCTCATGTATGATTTTCACAGTATTAAGTAAACTTGATTATATTACTAACTCTGATGAGACTGATTGTCTTCTGTAAGAAATAACTTGTTCAATAAGGTTACTAACATCCTTGGAATGTTAATGAAGTTTTAAATATTTAATCACTGACCAATAGCTGGGACAAGGAGCCATAAGAGGGGAAAAAGCAGTCTGTTTTCTTAGTAGGTTGACCTGGATTGAAAGTTAAGTAGGATGGGCCTGGTTGTACTTGGAGAAGGTGTAGGTTGGACTGCGAAGTCTAAAAACGTCCCCAGAGAAAGCTTCTACATTGTTTCCAAGAACACTATATGGATGTGTTCATGCAATTACAGTACATGGACTCATACTCAATTTGTGTAAACCGTTTCTATAAAGACTTAGCAGATGTGCTGGGAGCTGAATAAAAGTGTAATATAATATAGCACAGCACACTTCTTCCTGCGCGCGCCTTGTGGGCAAACCAAAAGGCTCCCCGCGCCACACGCCAACCCGCCAATCGCCTCCCTTCGCCTTCACGCTCCGCCTCTCAGTGCCGGCGTCCGACTCCTCCGGATCCTCTCCCTCGCTGGCCGACTGACACCACTGGCCCAGCCATCCGCCTATTACGTGCCTCCATTCCGCCCACGTGGCACCTATGCGATTCTGCGCATGCCCGACTCCGCCCTCCTGCGGTGGCTCCGCCTACTCGTTCGTGATTTCTTCGCTCCCCGCGGTAGGTTCGACCTTCCTTTGAATTTTAGGCGTTGGTTCAGGGAGGTCGCTCTTCCCTGAGAGGCGACGTTGGGTGTGTGTGGGGGTTGGTTTTATTTTGGGGGGAAATGGCGCCTTCTCGGCTCAGCTGCTCCAGGCTCGCCAAGCGCGGGCTCCCCGGCGGTTGTCCGGTTGGGAAGTCCCACTTGCTTACCGGTGTGAGCTTTCAGTCAGGTCGGGCGGCCAGTGCAGTTGGTTAATGAATCTACCAGAAGTGGCACGGCGCCCAGACGGTCACGCTCGCTGGGCCCGGTCCGCCGACTGGGAGTTTCGTCATCACATCATCCCCCCGTTTTTTGTCTTCGACTCGACTTTCCCAACCTGATGGTTTCTAGGATATTGAACTATAATATCCATCATCCCCAGCCAATATAGGGCGTGCTGATGGCGGAGAGGAGGCATTGCTATTCATTCCTACTTACCTAGGCAGCTCGACCTGTCGCCACGCTACAGTGTTCCCTTTCCACAGGGGAACCGTGATCTGCGAGAGAGCAGCTGTATACATTTATTAAATTAATTCCTTCTTCCAAACGTCAGGCACCGATGCAGCCTTTACAAGCGCATCAGACAATTCACAACGTCACTCTGTAAGCAAACCGCATCTGTAATTAAACATTTTCCAGGTTTATCATGTGCACCTGTATCCTTTCCATTTGTGAAAATTCTTATAATATTTATGAGTTCCTTTTCATTATTTGGAAACTAACTTTTAGAGCATTTGTTTCAGTATCACTCTTGGTTGTATCATCATTCCTATGCAAATCTCTGAAATATTCCTTCTACCAATTCCCTCTACTATAATTTCATCCCAAATCATTTTGTCATTTTTAGTTTTAATTCCCTTTATACTGCTGGAGGCTCCATGTTTAACCCTCTCCATCCACTTATAAAACATTTTTAATTTCCATGAAAAATGCTTCTGTAGCTTTTATGCTTTTTTTAAAAAAAATAATCATTCCTTGCTCTCTTTGACTACATTCTTTGCAGTGTTCAGTCTATATCCTAATACAATGTATTTCATTTTTTGCTGCCGTTCTTTTATTTCTTTTCCACAATTTCTTTCACTTCATCATTCCACCAAGTCATCTAATTTCCATTTGTGCTGGAATATTAAACTTTCATCTAATACTTTTTATTCCTGCAGGTTTATTTTCACTCTAGTTTTGTTCACTTATTTCTTTTCCATGTCCATTCCCCCCCAAGATTAATTCTTGACACTATCAAGTCTGTCCCATATTCAGAACCTCTCGTCATTTTTGTATCCTTCACTTGTTCTCTCAGCCTTCACCATATCCTGTATAATCAAATTATTCTTTTAGGTTTATATTCATTCCTCTGCCAAGTGATAGAATTGATTCATGCTTAAACCATGTATTTGAAATAAACAGGCCTTTATCGAAGCAGATATTCACCAAACTTTCACCTGTCTCACTCATTCTTGGGGCTCTGAAATGACTCAACCCCTTTTTTGACATCCCTTTGTCTTTTTCCCACCCATCCATATCTCTTAACAGAATAATTGTTCCTCTGGATTGCATTCATTCATAAAGTTGCATAAATCTCTGATTCTTCTGTGGAATATAACATGCAATTATTATCAACCTATGGGTTTCTACTTTCATAGATGCCATTGGTTCATGCCTTCAGATATTCATATCTGTCATGCACTTTAGCATTTTCATTCATAATTATCTGTTGGTGGCTCCTTTATTTGAGTGCCTGGCTTCCAGGAATTCTCTGGTTCTTCTGCTGTTTGCATGGTCAATTATTTCTGTGTTTTCCCAGTTGAATGTGTGGATCATTCTGAGGGCATGGGTAACTGTTAGGTACTTCTGATCTTGGTTCTTCATTGCAGTTATGTGTTCTTTAATTTTTGGGTGTACTGTAGTTGGTGCCCTATCTGCCCTATGCAGTGTTGGCTGTAAGTCTGACAGTTGATTCTATATACAGTGTTGGTTCTTTCTTGTTAGGGTATGCAGCCTTTTGGTTTACACAGGATTCTTTAGTGTCACACTCACCTTTTTTCTCTTGCATTGCTTTCATAGTTAATGTTTTGCTAAGAGATGTAAGTAAGGTGGAGGCTTGACAGGAATTACAGAAAATAGTAATGTCATAGCCTAATTAAAATAAGCAGGGACTAGTCCAGGCAGTTGCCAGGAATCAAAAACTGACTTGCAGGCATGTGTGCATGCACACATACACACACACAAAATATTGTTAAGGTCTTCTGAAAAATAAGTTCTGACAAGAGCTCTTTTGTATATCAATTAGCCTTGTAGAGATGTACAAAAACAACATATGTTTGGCATGGGAAGGGCAATAGCTAATTGTAGAACACATTCTTTGTGTGCAGTGGTCTCAGCTTCAGTCTCTGATAGCTCTGTGTAAGGTTGATATGTCTCATATCTATAACCCTGAAAGGCCAAGGTATGATAAATGCAGTTAAATGAAACAACAGTGAGACTGAATAAAACAACTCCCAACATATGCCAATCCCATGCATGTTTACTGGGAAGCAAATCTTTGCTATGTTCAGTTAGATTTTACTCTCAAATAAAGATGATTCAGATTAGAGACCGTACATGTTTGCTTAATGGGGTGTACACAGGATTGCAGACTAAAAGACCTAAAACAAGTTACTGCTCTGATGGGCTGTCTGAAAAACCCTTAATAGTTCCCTGAGCTATATGGCAGTGTTCTCACTGTTTGCAGCATTCTTGCTACTTGCTTCTAGGAGTGAGACATGGCCAAAGTCTTGGCTTTTAATTTTGTGATGCTTGCAGAGGAAATCAATTGAGACAACATTAACGTTTATTTTAATGATTTTGCTTTCTTTTACTTTTTCAGGAACAGAAATCGACGCTTGCTTGTCTATTAGTGCTGGATTCATACTCAGTTGATTGTGGATATCCATAACTGATGGGACGATGGAGAGTATTACAAAGCTATTTGGTGACTTGTGTGAGGCCCACATAGTATCTGGGTCAAAAAAAGTCCATTTAAGCAAAGGAAAGAGCAGCAAAAAAATCTCAAGCAAAAGTCTCAAAAAGGTTGCATATAATACTTTGTTTGCTAATCTTTTCGTGGATGAAACCCAGAAAGTTTCTCAATCAAATTTCTCTAGGCTCCCTGTGAAAAACAAAATTTTAATGCTGTCTTTCAATTTGAGAGTTGCCGGAATGGGCCTAGAAGCAGACAGGCTGGAGCAGCTTGTCGAGGAGTTAGAAAGGTCTACTTGCTTACCATTTATTGAAATTACTTCTGTTTTGGATTTTCTGGTACAGCTTGCAGGAACTGGTCCTCCTCGTTGTTCACCCCTCAAAAAAGATTATTTTGTGAATAACAAATATGTAGGAAGAAACACTAAATACCAAGGTTATGATTATTATGATGTTAGTATATTTGAAGCGGATATGCAGGCTTTTATTGCAAATGAAGAACTTCAATTTAATGATACAGTTCAAAAGACATTGCAAATTATGGAGGCAGCACCTGGTACAGGTCTTCCTATGGTGGAACTGTTTTCACAAAATTGTCCAGTGGGGGACAGGTATGAGAGAGAAACTCGTGTCTCCCTCTTTGGTGCTCTCATTCACAGTCGTACATATGATATGGATATCAAGTTGGATTTGCCACCAGTGCCTGACAATGCAGATCTGTCTGGACTTGCCATTAAGGTATAGGGTTTTGTTTTGTTTTTTGTCTCTGGCAATATTTGTCTTAATATTTTTATTTTATTATATGTATGTATGTATGTATGTATGTCTTAATGCCATTCTGTGGGTACTCTGATAGTTTTTTTGGAAGTAAATCTTCCAGAACAGGAAGTTGTTCATGTTTTGTAGATGGACTAGCAATAATTGTAAAGCAAGAGAAATAACTATTTTTTTTAAGTTGCTTCTCCTAACATATCCTCTCCTTTTACCCATCACCATGTTGCCTTGGTGCCATCCCTCAAGTCTCATTTCTTTTTGAGCCTGGCATGAGGTTTCCTAGAAGAAGGGCTCAAATGAGGATGGCAGATTGACTTCCGTTCCATTTGTTCCTTTTCAGCCCCTCACAAATCTTTCTTAACTGTCTTTGCAGCTGTTAAGGCAACAATCCTGTAATTGCTTAGAAGCAGGATTCATTGCAATCTGTGATTTTTGCATGCATTAAAAAAAAGGTTGCATAGCTGTACCTTAAGTGATATTCTTCTGGAGTTAATCCAACTTAAAATGGATAGGGCTTATTTTCATTGGCTTCTTCAGAGTGAATTTCAGTTTGATACACTTAGTTGGATATACCCTCACTGGTTTGAGGTAGGCTTATTCAAAGCATGAACAGGATTTGGCTATAGACCTCTTCTATGCTTCCTCTTAAAAGTCCCACCATACCCTTGGCCCTGCAAAAGCTGACCCTGCCAAGTCACACTATGCGTCCTGTCTCCCTCTCTCTGTTGAACCTGCCTGGTTATCTTCTTCACTGACATGTAGGTTGCCATCTATTCATACTTCCTCCACAGAATAAGGAGCACTACTGCCTCCATTCACTCTGCCTCTGCAATTCCACAATTATTAGCTCATTGGAAGGATAAACAAAGATAAAAATGGAAATTTGCACCTTCATGCATCCCTCTGATGTGATGCTGTATGTGGCCATTATGGAGTAGAATGTGTTTCACATAAACATACTCAAGGAGATCAGTATACCTTTCCCCTGTCTCAACACTACCATATGTTTCTTGGCCAGTAAAATGTTTGTGACACATCAGTCAATATTTCACAGCAATCTAGGGGTCTAAAATAATATCCTTTTAAGAAATGCTGTTTTATTGGTTTCATTTATTGATATTATTTATTCCTGTTTGACTGTTATAATATTGTTATTCATGTGAGATATTTTTATAGAAAATGGGATACAAACAGAATAATCTAACAACTATTTTTAATTTAATTTAAACAATTTATAAGCTGTACATTTATTATAACAATCCCAAAGCAGAATTATTAATGAAAACTAATAATATAGGGACCATGAGTGAGTATGTTTATGTTTGCAGGTTCCCCAAAGTATTGATCCTTCTGAAGATGAAGGATTCCAGTCAGCATCCAATCTCACTCCAGACTCTCAATCAGAACCCAGTGTGACACCAGATATTGATCTCTGGGAGGCAGCACTTACTTATGGACCTAGTAAACGAAGGTGCTGGGAAAGAATTGGATTGTGAGTATTTGGCTTTACATTTTTAAAAGATGCTTGCTGTAATGAGATGTCTTTGAGCAGGAAGGTGCCATAATTAGTACAGCATCAGTCCAAGGTTTTCATTAGATTTCAGACTACAGTTCAATTGCCACAATTATCTTGCTGATATACAACTAGAATCCATTTGTTTGCAATGAAAGGAGGACTGGAGAATGGCAGCCTTTGGATCCCAAATAACACATCTATACCTAAGTTGTTCAGTCCTTCCTCCTTCCTCTTTGCACCTTGGTGGGGGACAAGGGGCAAGAAATTCTTGGAGTTGTACATAAAATAGTGTGAAGGCTATAGTAGTAAGGGAAAACTGGCAAAAACTGTACATTAGACATTCCTTTGGATGGTACATAATTATAGATGAAAAAGAATGCACAGTAACAGGATTCAGAACTATAATGTCTCCTATCTGGCATTTTCTAAAAGTATAGCTTTAAAAAGTCTAGAGGAACTGTTAAACTGAACACCAGTTGTTTGATTATCATGGTTACTAGTGCAGTTCTGAAGAAAATTATGCATACTTTATAAATATACAGAACATTTGAATCCAAGTCCTCTAAAAGTTATTTATTTTATATATAATTGGTCATCTTTCAACCCCCCCCCAAAAGCCTACAAGTTGACAAAATAATAGTAATTTTCTAAACAAATTAAAATTAGTTTCTTTGTTCTTTTTTCTTAAAATATTTTTAATACAGCAATTATAAAAAGGTCTTTGCTATTTCAAAAGCAATTGTGGGCCATAAGGTTTAGATGCCAGCAAGTTGGAGGCAGCTGGCTTCTAATCTACATCTCTTTATAACATAGTGGATATGTGCATGATTCATAGCTTAGCTATACTGAAGGTAAAACAGAAGAGGAAAATCATATATGAGATATGTGATTTTGTCAGTAATAGTTTTCTTGGGACAAACTGGGGTCTCATTTTAAAAGATATTTTAACATTTTTTGTGATTTTTTCCTGACACAGTCCACCTGGGAAAAGAGAGGAGCCATATCTTTCAGAAGCTGGAAGAGAAGCCTTTGACAAATTTTGCAGACTTCGAGAACAAGAATTGCAACTTTTTAGCAGTACCAAATTTCAGTTTCCACAACGTGTGCTAGTAAAAGAATCAGAAATTGTTAAAGATGTGTTGAATGTTCTTATTGGAGTTGTATCTACTTCTTTCTCATTTAATCAGGTAAAACATTTCCATACTGTGTATAATAGTTTTGTTTTTAATAGAAAAAAATATAGATGTGCACATTTTATTGTGCTGGACAAAATAGCCTAAGAAAAGTGCACATTTCTCAATTTTGCAAAATCTATCAAGGATATTATTTAATGCCACTAATTTAGGAACAAATGCCACATTGTGAGCACAAAGACTGGCTCACAAAATGGACCTTTCTTATTTTCCTCCCTCTCTCTTGCAATACCTGATGTCCCCCCCCCCAAAAAAAAAAAAACTAAAGAGACTCAAAAGAGTCCTCCATCCCACTGGAATAGATTGTGATTGTTGTTGGTGGGGACGTATAGTGGAAGGGGAATTGTTCTTCTCAGGGACGATGTTTCCATAAATGGAAATGGGCATTGGATTGCTCCTACATTTTGCATGCTCTTGAAGACATGCTTATAAAAAACTGCTGAGTAGAGCAAAAACCTTGTAAGATTGAAATCATGTATGTATCCAATCTTGTACTGTGAAAAAAACATATTAGCTGCTGATTTTAAATGCCCACATATTATTAAGTTAATTACTTTTATGTTATAACTTGCTACTTACTAATGTTTTAAATTGCTCTAGTTTTTAACTATTTTAAGTAATTTCATAAAGTGTCCAGAGCCTTTTATTTTTGAATGGATTAAAAATATATTATCAAATAATGATCATTATTTTGATTTAACTGCAAGGCATTAAATGTGTATTCTATAAAATTAACTTTGTTGTTATAAAAAAATTAATTTGCCATATATTTACTGATTAATTATCAATATCCTAGATAGTAAAACTTTCCTGTTGAATTTAAATAGATTTTTCTTAAAATATTACACTTAATTTTACTAGAAGCTTATATATTCTTAAAATACCAAATTAATACTTAGCATTGAGGTAATATTTAAGCTGCTTGAAACTATTATTCAGTGCACTTTTTATAAAAATATTTTTATATTAAAAATAGCACTTATTTAAGTATTCACAATTGGGTTTATGAGCACATGCAGTTGTTTAGTAAATATATTATGTGCTGTGCATTTCAGTAATTTCCTATTTTTCCCCCCAACTTTATAGGCAATTCAGATATTTGTAGTCAAGCAAGGCATATATGTATCTGGAACTTCACCTGAAAGCATGAACTGTCTGCTGTCAGAAGTGGCTGAATATGGAACCTATTACACACGGCTTAGCCTCTTCTCTGTTCAACCGGTCTTGGACTCATCGTACAAAAAAGGACTTGTGTTTCAGGTAATGTACCTGCATTTTTATCATTAATTTGGTTGGTTGTCTGTCTGTCTGTCTGTCTGCCTGTCTGTCTCTCTATCATATTTATATAGCCGCCCATCTCACACAAGGTGACTCTTATTATACAAGACTGTTATAGTCCTGTAAGATCTGGGTGCATCCTCCTTTTTGGAAGAAAACGTGGCCTTTTGCTCTTTCTCTTTACACTTTTCACTTAGATCTCCAGTTCTACAAAACATTTTTTCACAACATGCAGGGAGAGAGAGGGGCTGAGGGCAAGCAGAACTCTGTTCATGCATCACCAGTTCCAACCTAAATGTTATATTTGACTTGGGATTCAGCCCTGGATATGAGACAGAAGATGTGTTGATCACTCTAACAGACAACTTGCACCAGAACCTGGACTGTAATAGTGCTATGAATATACCAAGGCAATCTGCACTTCTGAACCATTGCACTGAAATAGTCCTGCTACAATGCAAGGTGCGATGTCTGGGGGAAAAAAAACAAAAAACTAATCTACACTTTGGTGCCTATCACCCTAAACTCAGAAAATTCCAAAAAAGATATGTACAGTGAATCTTGATTACCATTATCCTTAGAGATCCTCAGTATATTGAATTTGACTTAAAAAAACAAACCCTATAAGGCATGAGGCTGAGTTACCTTAGGCACTATCCTCTCTGAATAGAATGTGTCCACCCTGTGTGATTAGCTTAGGAAGAGATGCTCTTGGTCCCTTTCCTTTGGGATGTTAGAGGGATGGGAACCCAGAAACAGGACTTCTCTTTGGCAGCTCTATCCCTCTGTAACACAATATCACCTGAGCTCTGGATGGCCCCCACATTTTTAGTATTGAGACAAGTGGTAAAGACCTTGCTCTTCCTTTAAGCCTGTGCTCTTTTAATTATGGTTTTTATTGCGTTCTTTTAAATGGCGATTTTATGGTATAATCTTTGCAAGCACCCAGAGTTCATGTATTTTGGGTGGGATTTAAAAACTATGTAAATAAATTAAATAAATAAATGGGTTCTTTTGAGAGGTGGGGAAAAAATAAACCTATAGTCGCTATTGTTTGAACAAAATGTGTTACCCAACTGCCTGAAAGCCATATATAAATGCTTATATGTAAGCCAGTGAGATCTACTAGATTCAGTGTTGGGATTTGGGACCACAACCCCATTTCTGCCTCTCAGGAATAACAGTGGCCTGTTTAACTGATTTTTTTGTGATGGTGAATGAGGTAAGCAAATATCTTTGCATTTCTTGAACCTTAGAAATCAAGTGGATTCAATGTGTATGAAAAGAACACCAATGAAATTAAATTAAATTGCTTGAACTTGGATGGCAAGAGAATACTTTCTGAGCATTACTGTTGGAGTAGGTAGAGATACATCATGCATACATACCCATCACACTATTCCTTTTTGGGCTAAGTAGCATCATGTGCAGCAAGAAGAATTATTAAGCAAAAGAAACAAAACGATAGAAATATAGCTAAATCTAGCTTATACCAACCCTGTTGTTTCTATCTTTACAGACCTTCTGTCTCTGCAAACTATCCTTGTTTTTAGCACATTTATACACTGCCTTTTGCCTTTTAAATCTCTCTTTTTTGAAGATCTCATCAGTTTCACTTGACTACAACTTTCTTCATCTTCCCCTTCTTTTCAGTCCATTCATATATTTGTTTTGCAGTTTGACTCTCATTCATTCTCTCTGTGTGATCAAACATCTATTGTATAGGTTACACTTCTATATTCAGTTTATGTTCATGTGTAACCCATTCATTCTTGACTTCCATCTCTTCTTATTTTACTGCATGTACTTCTCAAGTATTCCCTTTCCACTACATTCAGCTTTTATATTTTACTTAACGTACCCATCTTTTGCGTTCATATACCAAAGTAGGCAGAAGCACACTCCTATAAGTTGTGTCTTCAAGTTTTTATAACAAAGACCCATTCCTTGCATAAACTATGTATCTATACCTTTCTTCCAACATTTGCATGCTTAAAATTTCCCTATTAATTTTCCCATCTTTCATACAAGATGAGATTCTACCAGGTTACACCAATTTATTTACTTAGTTTTTCACTGTTCATATATAACTTGCAATTGTTCAGTCTCCCTGTCAAACACAACTATCTTGACCTTTGATTTCCTATTTTTCAGATCCATACCCATCATTGCTTCATAAAGTCTATCTAATCTTCATTGCAGATAATTACTGTTCTCAAGCAACCATACAGTGCAGCCTTGTCTCTGCATATGGAAATACATGCAGATTCATGTCTTTGACCAACACACCTAATCATTGACACAAATATTCCTTATACATCTACACATAAAAGCATGAAATAGCCAAGGGAGCATCGCATGTCTTTCTCTTATTCCCTGCTCAAGTGTTGTACCATTTGTTAAGTATTCCATTTATTCTCACAAACGCCTTCTATTATATGCTGTTCTTGACATATTCAGCAACCAACCTTCAAATCCATATTTGTGCCAAACATTCCATAACTAAACGTAAAAAATAAGGCTAGTCATGGTCAATTTTGGCACATTTTGGTTGGTATGTCACAAGTATAACCAAAGCCCAGTTCCACTCCATTCGTGCTTATGCTATTCTGTGCATTCTAGGGTCTCCAAGGCTGGAGTTTGTTGTTTGTTTGTTTATTTATATTTCAAATTTGTCACTGCCCATCTCACTACAGAGTGACTCTGGGGAGTGACAAAAGCCTTACAATTCAACATACTGTTGCCCGCATCCCACCAAGTAGTAGGTATGTGAAGTATACTAGCACAGGATATACTTTTCAGTATCTTGGGTAGAAATCTTTCTCACTGCCTGCTGCTTTATCTTTGTAAGGGGGTATAGATTAAAGTGAGATTTGTTAGCTAAGTCATATTATTTATTTGGTTTTGACTCACATAATGTAGCCCTCATGGTTTACGCCTTTGGAATTGGCAGTGACCCAATTGTGGCTCATTTTTCAACTGTTATCAAGCAAGCCATAACTTAGCGTGATATACAAATAGAATATGTGTACTACTCATGCAGAGTATGTGTACTACTAATGGTTTTATATTTCAAAAGGTTGGTGGATAAGTAGCTGTAGTGTGTGCATATGCCTTGCAAAGGACCTTTATCTTCTAAAAAAGATTAATGCATCCTAACCCATTTTTCAGTTTAGCAAATTATGGGATATGTTATGTACAATACTTGTTAATTAAAAAAAACCTTTCTCTTTGCTGTTGCTAGGCATTCACAAGTGGACTGAGGAAATACCTACAGTACTACCGAGCATGTGTTTTGTCCACTCCCCCAACTTTAACTCTTCTAACGATCAGCTTTCTCTTCCGAAAACTAGGACGCCAGCTAAGGTAACATTACAGGATTAATGTAATAGAACAGAAAGGGAAGATTAAGGACTTATCAACTGTGTCCCAAAGATAGTAGAATGAAAGATGCTGCCTTTATTTTAGCAGCTTGCTGTAATTTAGTTATAGCTGCTAAAACAAGTCTAGAAAGCTAGATTTAGAATTTGTATGTTCTGTACTGTTACTGTAGGTCTGTAACTAAAATAAATGATTGACTGAATACTGAATTACCTTAGCTTAATTCAGGGTTGTGTCATGGGATCTTTATACCTCCTGTTCATAGAAGCGAGCATAAATCATTTTTAACTGTGACACTGTGTTCCTAAATTAAACATATAATTTATTGTGACTAATAAGATATGTTTCCTGTAAAAGAATCTACAGCACTTAAGTTAGAAGAGCATTAGGGAATGAAAAATGTAGAAACTGACCCCTCGTGTTTAATAAAGCTCCATAAAAAGGCCTCTGGCTCAGTGTGATGCAGATAAACTTATTTATGAAAGTAATGTCACATCAGTGGACGCATTGATGTTGTTTTCTTGGAACTAGGTAGAAATGGTTTATCTTTCTTCTGAGATCTCTTCGACTCCCCAGGCTAGCCTAGGGCCACTGGATTCCTTGTGATCTCCCACGCAAGTACTAAGGAAATCTGGCCCTGCCTAGCTTTTCAGGCTCAGACTTAGGGTAGGCAAGACAATGTGGCACACCAAGATATTATTAATAGACTACAGTTGCCCCCAAAGAATTAAAATATATTTTATTATATAGTAATATATATTGTATCTATATAATCTATTGTATATATTGCATCTATTGCATCTATATCTATATAATATATAATTAACATAATTAGATATAATTTGCTATGAATTATTTTTCTTGATTGTGGTCTTTGGAGATATGAGGTACATTAAAATATTAATTTAACTATATGAGGTAACTTAAAATGTTAATTTAAATTGAATTTAATTGAAAAGCTATGTTTATATTATCTTTTCTAGTCTTCTTGAAAGCTTAGTTATACTTTTTAACATATGTTGTTTGAGAATCCCTGGGTTAGATTCAAAAAGGTAAGATCTTTCATCAGTTTTTTGCCATAATTATATAAAAGCTCCATTAAGGATGCTAGACTACTAATTATCATTTGCTGGGCCAAGCATAAGGGTATAGCTAGGAGCTTATTTTGTCTGTGAACTTCCTTAGACAGTTTTTATGCTCTATAAAAGGTTATGTAAGTGTAACTGGTTTGTCTTTTTGTAAAGGTATTTAGCTGAACTCTGTGGCATTGGAGCGACTGCTGTCGGAGCTGGCGGAGGCACCAGTGCTTCCTTCCCAACTGTGAGGATATGGTTTTGTTTTTCTTCCTAAATCACAGCAAAAAAATGTGTATGTTTTTATGTGTGGCTTGGTTGGAATAAACACATGGTCTCAGTATACTTAGGGACCATGCATTTTAAATGCTTTTGTATAAGTGACTTCTATACTATTCAACTTTTATCTCTTTATTCATCAGTATTTGAAAGAGTATAACTGAGCATAAAATACTATTCTGTATTTCCTCATCTATTGGGAGCCCAAGTAAGTAACCAGCTAAACCAGCCTTTACCTAAGCAAGAAAGCAGCTGTCAACAGACACCTACTAGTGAAAATAAAATTCTTGGATAAAAGCTCGGCAAATGATTCTGAACTGAAAAATATGTATGAGTTTTATGATTTTTGTACAAACTGGCTTGTATGTATTTCAGGGAGTTAAACTTCTTTCTTATCTGTACCAAGAGACTCTTAATAACTGCAGCAGTGAACATTACCCAGTTCTTCTGTCGCTACTGAAAACAAGCTGTGAGCCATACACAAGGTAGGAGCTGTGCATTGCCATAGTGATATGGCAAAAATGATGAAATGAATTTCTTATAGTACTCAGTTGAGGCATCAGTTTGGGGGCCATTTCTGAAAGTGGGGCACACAGGTTTTCCTGGTTATTGTAACTGAACCATCTTAGTAATATTCTGATGTGATGTCAGATTGATCTTACATAAAACAGGCATTCTAGAATATCTTTTTAAAGAAGGGTGTTTAATGTTTCATGTTTTAGGTTTATCCATGACTGGGTGTATAGTGGTGTATTCAGAGATGTGTATGGTGAATTCATGATTCAGGTGAATGAAGACTATCTTGGCTTTAGAGGTAAGCTTTCTTTGAAATCTAATTTGTTAGATTTATATCCCACCTTTTGTTCAGGCACTCCAAGCAACCCATGTAAGGCTCCTCCTCTCATTGTTCTCCCCAACAACTATTATTTCTGTAAGGTAGGTCTGACTGACAGAGATACAAAACATAATGAGTGTAACATGTATGAAAAATATTTGCAACACTAATACCATTCAAAGGAAATTGCCTGGCTTATAAACAACAAATAGATAATATTTGTGCTCTTACTGCATTTTATTTTATTCTATTGCTTTAAAACTGTGCCAAAATGATAAATTTTAAAACTCCTTTTGATATGTCTTACTTTTTCGATACTTAGACAAGCATTACTGGACCCATGGATATGTTTTGATTTCTAAAGAAGTAGAAGATTGTGTTCCTGTATTCTTGAAACATATTGCTAATGATGTATATATTTGTGGGAAAACCATAAACTTACTGAAGTTGTGTTGTCCCAGGGTAAGTATTAGAAGATAAATGATTATTTTGTTTACAAGTATATTTGAAATCCTAACTCTAGGGTTATTTATATAATTCTAGAGACTGCTTATGCTGGCAGTCTCTAACATCAAGTATGATATTCATTCTTTGAATCCATGGAGGAGAGCCATTGTTTTTCTGCAATACTGAAATTCTCCAAGAGACTTGCTTATATTATTAGCTGGAACCTAGCAACCATTAGGTGCCAACAATCCATAATCTATATAACAGACTGCAGTCCCAGAAACTAAATATCTCCCATTTACACCATTTTGCATGAACAGTCATTTTCAAAGTTTGTGGAGATATGGTTGTGGCTGGTTTTTGCATTATTTATTCCCATATGTATCAGGAAGAGGTTATAATTCACCTTGCACTTGATAAGTCTTGGAAGATGTTCTGTCTTGTCCTTTATCTTTGCTGCCGGCAGACCAAGAACCAAAGGATCCAGTCAGGATACTTTTGTTTCATGCTCATAGTAATGAATTATCAGCTAGCATGTCTGTACTGTTTGTCATCTTACAGGGCCCAGTTGCATCGTCTCTGTGTTTTAGGGATTCACTGTCCTGTCTCCTTTTCTGCTGTGTCTCGTGATTTCCATGAAACCCCAAAGCTTGTTTCATTTGCAGGGCCCTAAAAACTATTTATGAGAACAAATGGACAGAATATCATAGAAGAGCTCTTACTTCTGGTTACCTTTCTTACCTCCTTTGTAATATAAACACTATTGCTAAAAGTCTAAGGCCGCAGTAGGAATAAAGCCCACCAAATTCAGAAGGTATAAGATTGTGGCCTTTAAACAATGTAGGTAGTTTATGAAAAGTAGGTGTATAGTTTTCAAATTTGGTTTTAATCTTATTTTTGCAGCACTACATATGTTGGTCTGATATTCCTGTTCCTCGGATTTCTGTAACTTTCTCCCTTGATGAGCTAAAAGAGATTGAGAAAGATTGTGCAGTCTATGTAGGTCGAATGGAAAGAATTGCTCGTTATAGTGCCATCAGCAAGGAAGAAAGGGTAAATACATTTAACAATTTCAGAAGGGAGTGTTCCTAGGCAAGATTTTGGTTTCTGAGTAATTACATTTTGGATTTCAGATTTTCCAGTCTATTTAATATAAATATCCTTTTGTGGTATAACATTTGGAAATTACAGTAAATCTTGTGAATTTTCATCTAGGTTTTGCGCATGGAAATTGAGAAACAGGAGTTAGTTGTTCATGCTCGAGAAACAGCTAGCAAAGCTCTCAAAGCCATTACTGGTAACTTATATCTGTCTTTGCAGTCTAAATGAGTTTTTTCCATGTTGTTTTTTCTTCTTATATAAAATTATGCATTTTAACTTTATTTTTAGATCAACAGATATCAGAAAAAATGGCACTGGATGCAAAAAAACGTGAGCAGTTTCAGAAGTTGAAAGAACAATTTGCAAAAGATCAAGAGGTATGTTTTATTTTCATTCATGTGAAATGCACATTTTCTGCTCATAGCAAAGTTTATATTTATATTGAATTTGCCTGAAAAAAATATACAGCTCAGTTTAAAGTTGGAAAATTATTCTGAAAATCTTTCTGAATATTTTGGTAGCGTCGACGTGCTCTGAAACAGGAAGAAATGGATGATGATTTTAGTTATGCTCGGGAACTCAGAGAGAGGGAGAAGAGACTGAAAGCTTTAGAAGAAGATTTAGAGAAAAGGGCAAGGTAAACAAATCATAGTATTTCATGTTCAAATTTTTTGATGATCAAAAGCAGACTACTAAGCTTAGTATTGGTAAGAATGCTTAGTTTTTATGCTAATGCTAAAAGTCTCTAAGCCATGTATGCGCTAGCTTTGGATATGATTAAAAAAGATGCTTTGGAATATGCAGAAGCACAAATGCAGCACCTCTCTGCAGCTCATTAAAGCAGGCACAGCTGCTTCCTGGAAAAGGAAGTAGTTGCTTTAATGAGTTGGTAGAGAGAAGCTGCATTCCTGCTCTAGCATGTTCTGCAGCATCTCTTCCAAATCAAATCTGAAGCATTGCATGGTCCTGGTATGCAATATTATTCTCTGTGGAGTTGTCAAATGCAGACATGAATTCAGCCAATCTAATGGATTGTGCGTATACTGCTAATCAGAGTAAGTAATTACAAGAACGCAGTGTACTCACCACAGGCAGTCACAAAAGCACACAATTGAAAGGTGTTTTTTCCTTATAGTGTAGAATTGTGATAAAGTAATATTAATCTTGTCATCTGGTTGCACAGGAGAATGCATTGTGTCCTCTGGAGACACAGCAACAGATTGCATTTATGTTTTTCATTCTGTAAATTGGCATATAGTTAGGCTAGTCTTTTCTCAATAATTAATTGTTTTATAAGCTTTGATCATTGTAATTATATTACAGGTAACTTCATTAAATTGAATTCCATGAACATTTTTCTTGCTCATTGATTTTGACCTTTTGGGCTGCATTTCGTTTGGAAGTAATGCAGTTTGTATTAATCAACTTGGTTAGTTTTGCTTTGTTTTGATATTGTGTATGAAAAATGTCAGTGTTATTTTTTTTCCTTTCCTTTCATTTAGACAAGAGTTAATTGACCATTATACTAAGCTCTCTGAAGATGCAGCTCGTCGAGAAAAAAAAGCTTTATGGAAAATTCAGAGGCATAAACTGGAAACAGCCCGTCTCAATTTTCTGTTGAAAGATCAAAAAAATATTGAGGTATTGATAGTGTCTTCTCTTCGGTTCGCTTCTTTTTTCTTTTCTTTTCTTAAAAGCACATTGGTCTTACTTAAAACGTTAATATTTCTATTTTATGATTAGGACATGCTTGAAAAACTTCCTGGTGGAAAGTACAGAAAAAAATTAAATATAATTCCAGAACATCAAAGTCAACAGGTTACTCTGGCAGTAGGGCAAGGGAGCGATGCTAATCTTCAGGTTTGTACTTCTTACATATATAAATGTGATAAATAAATAAATAAAATATTGCTTGGGGCCAGAGTTTAAAAGCTATTAGTAGAAAGAGACATTTAATCATAGACCAGCTACATGATAACAAAGTAGCAATCTTTACAATTATAAAGTCCATTCACTTTGTTCTGTGTTATTAGAAAGTCTTTATAACTTTTCCTGTTCAAAGGAAGCATTCAAAAGAACCAAAATGGGATAAATTTTTAATACTACAAATTTTAGATTAGTTTGGTATAGAAAAACATAATGCTTTCAGGATGATACTTTGTTATACCAATGCATATTACAATGTGCCCCTTTCAATGCTTTGTTCCAGCTCTAACGATTAGGATTGTTTCATGTGCTATGTGAATATAAAGTGTGTAATAGAATGTCATGTATCTACACCATTTCCTGGAATTCATGGAAGCTATGTTTATCTTTTTTTAAGCATGTTGGCCAATCATGGCTGGTGCAATTTAAAAATGAATACAGGGAATTATCTTACTTCAGACCATTTCTCCTTCTAGCCAGGTTTATTCTGTTCAGATTTGCAGCAGCCCTCCTGATTGATGTTTTAAACTGCAGTTGCTAGTGAGGAACCTGGGACTTTCTTCATGTATGTGGCCTAGCATTAAATTGATTATTGGTTTAAAGATGAATGTGCCCTTTGAATAGTGCTTATACGTTTGGCATAAGCAAGCATCAGATGATTTCCATGGTAAATGAAATAGCAGTTGAGGCCTTAGAGAAACTCAGTGAAGACAGTAAGAAGAACTAGTAAATAAAATAGTAAAATAAAATTGTATATAGTAATTTCAGAAGCTACAAGTGAAAGAAATGGGTTGAAGATAAGTCAGCTGTGTAACTGAATTACATATATATTGTTGTGATTATTTCAACTTTTGCACTTAAGGTAACTTCTGTAGATCCTGACTATCCAAACATTGTGGACATGGGCAGAGATACAAAATCTGAACTGGCAAATTACGTTTCAAATGATCAATCATTGGAATTAACACAGCCCCCAAATATACAGCCTAGTGACTGTTCTGAGTCTGAAGAAGCAGAAATTGCTTCTCAAACTGCCTGTAGTGAGCAGATGGCAACTCTTTCAAAGGGTGTGTCTGAGCTTGGTCTGAATTTTGAAGATTTTTTGCCAAAACCTCAGGAAGAAATACTTTCTGTCCAAACAATGCAGGAGACAAACCTGTTGGATAAAGCTTTGGAAAATATCGATTCAGATCTTTCCGTAAGTGATCAAAGAAAGGAAAGAAATTCTGTGCCAAAAGAGGCTACAGAAGGAGAAACAATTTTCCAAGCTTCTGTGCATAATGAATATGACTTTAATACTGTTCTCAGGCCTTCAGTTTCACAAAGCCATATTCAGGTTGGTGAAAATGTTTTCAGTGTTGAAAGCAGGAGACCTCGGTGGAACATTCATGGCCACATATCTGATGCAAACATTAAAATAGGGGGCTACACACCTCATACTGAACTCTCCCAACCACATTCAAATCCACATGGGCATTCCTCAGATGCACACATCAAGGTTGGAGAATATGCTTCTGAGGAACGGCCTCACCGGCCTCGCTGGAATATCCATGGGCATGTTTCTGTAGGTCATATTCCTATTGGAGAGTATGCCTCTGAGGTAGAGCTCTCGAGACCCCGGTGGAATATTCATGGTCATGCTTCAGATGCCAATATAAAGATTGGTGAATATGTGCCAAAGGTAGAAACCACGAGAACTCGATGGAACACTCATAGGGACACATTGGATGCCAATATCTGTATTGGGGAAAATGTTTCTGAAGCTGTATCTTCTCGACCTCGATGGAATATTCATGGGCATGTCTCTGAGTCACACATTAAAATTGGAGAGCTGGTTTCTGATTCTGAGAGTTCAAAGCCTCGATGGAGCTCCTTTGGTCATGTGTCACAATCAAGTATTCAACTGGGGGAATGGACTCCTTCAACTGACAGTGATCCAATACCTCATCTTAAAGCAGGTTCTGGTGCTGCATCAAGTTGTACAGTACAGACATTTCTATACAATGGAGGATACTCTGATGTGAAAGAGAAAGAACATGAAACAAGATCATCTGACCTTGTGTTGGTTAACTTGGATAAAAAGCAGAAAGAAAGCTTGGATGAAGAGGAACAGGGTGAGTGACATACACCAATATATAGTGTTACAGCTTCTAAATAAATTTGTTAAATTCAGATAGATGAAACAGCTAAGTGGAAATCATCTGAGTTCTCTAGTACTCCACTTGTTGCTCTTTAGATGTGCTGGGCTACAATCCCCATCATCTTTTATAACTGATGATGGGAGCTGTAGTACAAAATGTCAGGAGGTCACTTGTTTGGGGAAATTACTGTAGCAAAATAAAAGATTTATCGATTACATTAAAATAATTAAAACTGGTCTGAATTGATACTTAAAACAGGTCTTAAGAATGCCTTCCTTAAATAAAAATAAATGGAAGATGAATATCATAGCAGAAATCTATTTATGAAACAGAAAAACAATTTCATATTGCTCCAGAAATATATTTATTCTGGTGTTTCTTCTCTTTGATTATTGGGGGAAGTGAAGTTGTATATGCCTAAAATATAAAAAAATATTAACTAAATGCAAAGGAAAAAAACATTCAATTTATAATGAATTTTATATATTTCTTCTGTCCCCCACACATTTTTTCTTCTTTCTTAGGGGAAGATGTAGTGGTCATGAGAGATGATATTGAAGATCTTCAGCATTTCCTGGTGAGAAATCAGTATATGAATCATACATCACTTTGTACTGTTTCAAAGGATAGGCATAGTATGTGTTTTTCCAATAACCACTTTGGCAAAGGTGTTCAAGGCTCAGCCAGCAAGGTAACAATTATAGAGTCACTACTTAGTAATAGTGTTCTGACTATTGCTGCTTGACATGAGTTACTACACTGAGCTGGATCTGCTTAGCAAAGCCAGCATAAGTGTGTAGATGTGGAGTCTGATATCTCCGCAAGGAGCAGTTGACAAACAGAAAGAAAGAGGGAGGTGAGGATATTAATTATTTTCCACTGTCTCTTGTAGCATTAAAACTGGATTTTCTAACTTGACAACCACCTATGGGAGTTAGCAATTGTAAGGAATGATTCAAGTAAATAGCCTGAAACCTTATTAGTAATGTTAGTGCTGATACGTTTCCTTGAAATTAATTGCTGGTTTATATGGGAACAGACTAACTTTTTGCATCATGGAAACTGGGGAGATTTCTGCATTTTTGTTTTTATTCCACTATATTTTTATGTAGATTTGAACTTTCTAGAATTTAGAAAAATATCATAGAAATGTATTGATAGAAGGAACAATATACTACCAAAGTTTCCTCTTCATCAGATAGAAGAACCTGAAAAATCAACCTCATTGAGTCTTGTGACTCAACAAATCTCTGTCTCTGAAGTCATTGCGTCTGAAAACCAGGAAGGAGGAGACATCGGTGTTGCCATATGGAAGAAAGAAGAAGATTACATGCAGGCCTTATCTGATCAATATTGCCTGGAGAAATATCAGGACCAATATGAATTTATGTGTGAGTAGTCTGATTCTGAGATACGCTTGATACTGCTTGATATGATCTAACCTTTCAAAGAAGATAATTCGGATTGTTGCTAGCTTAAAACTCAACAGTTCAAGGGTGGGGAGTTTACGATTCTTTAGATGTTCTACATCAGTGACTGCTAACTTTTTTAGCTGGGAATGGGGGGCTGAATTTTTTTAAATGCTACAGGCTGTGAGAAAAGAGAGGCCCAGTAATAAGCCTTGTGGAGGTTTAACATGGGGAACTCTTAATTGGGGAACTCTCACCACAATACACAAAACTTCAGTGGTATGATCTGTAAGTGTTTTAGGGCCTGCAAAATGGGAAGTCATACAACTCTCATAATCTCTGACTAAGGATGCGCAGAACTGAATGTTATGAGAAAGGTGGCTGTTCTGGATGTTTTCCTGGAAGCTGATTCTCCACTCTGGAAGCTGTGTGTAGTGCTCCAGACATGGTCCAGCCCCAAATTTTGCCTGAAATATTATAGACTGCTTCTGGTTTTAGGTTTAACCTTCCAGGAATGGTCCAAAAGAGAAATGGGACAGTCCTTGAAAATTTGGTTTAGAACATCCCTGTCTGACTGTTAGTATGACTGTCTCATACTAAGATATCTAACAACGTATGGAAAATCACAAGTTGTCATCTTTACTGTCTTTCTGGGATTTAATTATTTTTCTCAGTAATTTTGAACTCTAAATAAAAATACTTCTCTTTCCATTACGCTTGTAGCTTCATGGGCTCGCTTGAGTTTCATAGTTCAGGCACTAGAAATTGTTACCAGAATTCCTAGGCAAAGTTATACATGTATTTAGGTAATACTGTTTTCTTTATTAGTGGCAATATGCTAAATTATGTTTGTGCACCCCTTTTTTCTTCCCATGGTTAATAATCTTGAATTACCCTAAACAGCTCTTTTTTGAACTTTAAACTGCCCGGACAAGTCCCTGCAGTTTTCTTGGCAAGGTTTTTCAGAAGTGGTTTGCCATTGCCTCCTTCCTAGGGCTGAGAGAGTGACTGGCCCAAGGTAACCCAGCTGGCTTCTTAAAAACCGCAGGGACTTGTCCAGGCAGTCTCCGAGAATCGGACACGATTGAACGAATTAAAAAAAAGCTGCTCTACTCCTTGGCATTTGAGATTCCATTCACTTTTCAACTTTTTGAACAACATTTTATAAGTACTTCCATTGTTCTATGGTTTGCTATGTATTTACTAAGTAGGTGTAGATTGCAACTACAGGTTGTTACTAATTGGTTATTCGATTCATGATATTTTACCTTTTGATAGTGTTTAAAAATAATAACATTTAGCCTTAAAAAAATCTTGTATCTGCAATGCAGCAGAGCTTCCAGTTTCCCATCTGTTACATCACATGATCCCCAGATCCTACACTTTCCCCGTGGATCCATCAATACAGTCAGCAACAGATGAAACAGCTGTACAACTAAGTGAGCTCTTATCGCTTCCAGTGCTGATGAAACGTTCAATCACTACCCCCTTAGTTTCTCAGTAAGTAGTATTTGGAAATGGTAAGTCGACATGTAAGAGGAGTTTGTTGTGCTATTCACATCTTTTTGTTAAAGACAAGCAAATTATCACCCCCCCCTTTTGTTCAAGTCAGTAGTATAGGCAATTTAGTGACTACTACAGAAACGAATATATTATATTATATTTATTATATTATTATATTGTAGTCCTTTGGGTTCAAAAAAGACATGCTGTTCTACAGTTATCTGTGGACATGGAGGTGGCTCTGCAGTCCCAGTCTGGAAGTGCAGAGTCTAACACAAGGGGGGCACTGGAAGTCCATTGTTGTAGTAACTGTGAGATGCTGCTCACTGTTTTCTATCAGTTTTTGGTGGTGCCTATCTTCAAAACCGATGGAGGCTTCATAGCACAGGGCTCACAGCAGGTTCTGTCAGCAGCCACGGCTTCTAATTCCCTTGGCTGGATGTCATAGTGGTGTAGGGTTTTCTTCACAGCATCTTTGTAGCACTTGCATGAACAACCTTGAGGCCTCTTTCTGGTCTCCAGTTCACCACAGAGCAAGTGGCAAGGCATACGGTGGTCATCCATTCTGATGACATGTCCTACCCACTGCATCTGGTCCTGATGATCAGGGACTCACTGCTGGTGGACTCCGCGGGGTCCAAGACCTCCAGGTTGGAGACACAGTCTTGCCAATGAATGTCAAGGATGGAGTGGAGAGTGTGCACGTGAAATTTCTCCAGTTGTTTGATGTGCCTTTAATACAGAGTCCAAGATTCACATCCATATAGGAGAGAAGGGAAAACCACAGCTCTGTAGACTTTCAGCTTTGTGGAGATATGGATGTTGTGTTGATGAGCACTCTAGTATGCAGCCGCCCCAGTGCCTGGCTGGCCTTGCTGGATTCAGTTTCTTTGTCCAAAGGCTCGTTGCTCAAGATGATGCTTCCCAAGTATTTGAAGCTGTTTACATTTGTCAGCTGGGTGTCATCAACAGTGATTTTTGGTTCTGTGGGGTTGGTATTTGGCATGGGCTGGTAAAGTACTTCAGTCTTGTTCAGGCTGATAGGCCGAAGAGCATAGCAGTGTCTGAGAATTTGTGCAGCATCAACTGTAGATTGCTGTCTTTGTGCGCCAGGAGTGCACAGTCATCAGCAAAGAGGGTTTCTCGGATGAGTGTATGGAGGCACTTTGTCCATGCATTCAAGCAGCGAAGGTCAAAGAGAGAGCCATCCAGTCGGTACCTGATGTACACTCCCTCCTTCAAACCCTGGACAGCATGTGACAACATGCAAGTGAAGAACAGATTGAACAGGATTTGGGCTAGCACACAACCCTGTTTTAACCCACTGGAAACGGCAATTGCAGCTGATGTATCACCATTTTAAAGAACCTGTCCTGTCATTTCCATTGTGGAGTAGCTGAATCAACTTCACAAATTTCTTCAGGCATCCATAATGTCTCAGGATGATCCAGAGAACCTCCCTGTTTACATTGTCAAATGCCTTTGTCAGGTGAATGAAGACAGAGTAAAGTGGCTTGTTCTGCTTGATGCATTTCTCCTGGACTAGTCTCACAGCAAATATTATGTCTGCTGTACCCTGTTCTGGCCAAAAGCCACACTGCACCTCTGGGAGGTTCATTTCTGACACAGCGACAAGTTTGTTCAGGAGAATAGATTTTGCCTGCAATGGACAGCAGTGAGATATCCCTGTAGTTTCTGTAGTCTGATTTGCTTCCCTTATTTTTGTAGAGAGCCACAATGAGAGCATTGCGGAAGTTGTCAGGCATCTCCTCTGTGAACCAAATGTCTTCCAAGATGTCTTGGAATACCTGTCAGGCTTTTGGGTCTCTATATATTAAATCATATTATATTATATTCTAATATCATATTATATTACAGGCAGTCCTTGACTTACGACCATTCATTTAGCAACCATTTGAAGTTACAACAGCACTGAAAAAAGTGACTTACCATCAGTCCTTGCACTTACGATTGTCACAGCGTCCCCGTGGTCTCATGATTGTGATTTGGGTGCTTGGCAACTGTTGTGCATTTATGACAGCACAGCATCCTGCGGTCATGTGATCACCATTTGCAACTTTCCCAGCTGGCTTCTGATAAGCAAAGTCAATGAGGAAGCTGGCAGGGAAGGTCACAAGTCATGGTCACATGATGTCTTGCTTAACAGCCACGGCAAAAACGGTTGTAAAATCAGGTGCACTCACATAATGCCTCAATTAATGACCACACCGCTTAACAAATTTTCTGTTCCCTATTGTCATAAGTCAAGGACTACCCATATATTATTCCATGCCATGCCATGCCATGCCATGCCATGCCATGCCATACTCTCATTATAATTTTTATTAGATCTGTAAGCTCCATAACCTATATTCTCTTCAGTCTTTTCTTCATCAGGCCAAAATTACTCTTCAATCTGTTTATTCTGCAAACACGCTTCCAGATACGGCATCATAGTGCAGAAGGAATTGCATACAGATATGATGAAGGGTTAGGGTGGAAAGCCAAACTTATTTGAAAGGAACTTTTTTTTTTAATTTTCAACACACATGGTGCATCATTATTTAAAAAGCAGCCAAAGGATGTTGAGCCATTCTAGCTAGTTTGGTAAAAACTAACCATTAATTCTGGATACAGGATGAAAAGGTTGGCCATTTCTAATATACTTCACAGCTTGATTTATGATTCAGTTCATTTTACCTTAGTCCAGCTTATCATGGTTTTGTTTCTTCCCTTTTACAATAAGCAGTGAGTTTTAGTTATTCTACATTTTAAAAATAGGCTCATCTGTTTCTTTTTTCTAGTGTTTCCCTTGTGAATAAAGCCATTGTGGATTACTATTTTGTGGAACTGACTGTTGAGAAACATTTTGGAGCACTGAGGCATTTTTTGTTAATGGAAGATGGAGAATTTGCTCAATCACTCAGCGATTTGCTTTTTGAAAAGGTATTAAATTGGGCTTTTTAGATATTCTATTTGCCAAAATATGAACCAATGATAGGTCAGAAAGTACATGTAGTCCTCATTTAGCACACAATTGGGACCGGCAACTCGGCCGTTAAGTGAAGTGGTTGCTAAGTGAAACCAAGTCTGTGTTTATGATCTTCCTTCAGATTTCCTTTGCTTTACAGACCTGCAAAGGTTGTAAATGCAAGGATTGGTCACAAAGTTACTTTTCATCATTGTTGTAACTTAAAACATTAACTAAACGAGGCAGTCGCTAAATGAGGACTACCTGTAACCATTTCATTGATAATGTTTCCCATGATGATCAAGAGCAAACAGCCATTCTTGGAACTTCGCATTATAAGAAACTCTGGCATAGGGAGATTTTCTGATACATAAACAGCACGATTAACTTCTGCTTGCAAGAGATATCTTGCCCAGTGAGTTCTCAGCCTCTAACATGTTATTTTCTAATTCAAGCTGGGATCAGGACAGACACCTGGTGAACTTCTGAATCCATTAGTCCTCAATTCCATCTTGAATAAGGCACTTCAGTATAGTCTTCATGGAGACAGTCACTTGGCTTCTAACCTCTCTTTTGCACTGAAGTACCTCCCAGAGAGGTTCAAACCCAATGCTCCTGATGCCCTAACCTGCTTAGACCTACGATACAAGGTGAGATGCCCACAGAACTTTTCTACTTGTGTTCTAAACCATGATTGATTTATTGGAATAATTGATCCTGAATATTCTCTGATACTATTTATAAATGCATTTTTGTGTTGTTTTTGAACCTTTGTCTTAAAAGGTTGCAAAATATAGATGGATGTGCAGTGATAATTACTTTCTTTTTCTTTTTCTTTTTTTTTTAGGTTGACTGGCCCTTAAATATTGTAATTACTGAGAACTGTATGAATAAATATAATAAGATATTCTCCTTCCTACTACAGCTGAAGCATATGGTGTGGACTCTTAAAGATGTCTGGTTCCATTTAAAACGAACTGGTAAGATTAATTTGCATACTTCTGCCAAATAGTTTCATTCCATTGGAGTGTTTTTGTATGTATGCTGCTGATCATATATTATTTTATTTTATTCAACATTATTATATTTTAGAAGTAATGTATAAACATTACATTTATCCTTTTTTTTTCTTTTAAATTTGGCCTGTCCTGTTAAATATTGTTTCCCATTTTTAAACAAGTAACCATATGTTTTCAGGCCCTGCGATTGATTAAATAACTAAATAAATAAATGTTTGTTTTTCAGCATTAGTAACACATGCATCGAACTCAGTCCAATTTCGACAACTCCAGCTTTATAAGCATGAAATGCAGCACTTTGTTAAAGTTATTCAAGGCTATATTGCCAATCAGATCTTGCATGTAACCTGGTGTGAATTTGGAAATAAATTGTCTTCTGTGGGGAATTTGGAAGAAATTTACAGAACACATGCAGAATACCTCAACAAAGCAATCTTCCGGTAAGGAAGGTGTACAACATATTTAATGGAATTTGTCTGCTTATATTGATCAATAGTATTCATATAACTAAAAGCTTGGATAAACAGGGATCTCCATTATATTGGCTTTTTGGTTTGGTTTTACTGCCACTATAATAAAGCAGAACAGATGCACTGTGCATTG
The DNA here is from genome assembly GCA_030867105.1 of Liasis olivaceus. Lineage (NCBI taxonomy): Eukaryota > Metazoa > Chordata > Lepidosauria > Squamata > Pythonidae > Liasis > Liasis olivaceus. The sequence continues at coordinate 22,310,259 of CM061355.1, read as the reverse complement.
GGGGAACACAGAAAGTAGCTGCTTGCATTGTATTGCGGGAATGAAGAGAATCTTATAGTTCAAAAACATTCATTCAAATTTGCAATTGCACTGCCAAAAGAGGATTCCTTTAACATTAAAAAGTCAGCCTTTGTATATTTTGAGGAACAAACTGAACTGTACTCACCTTGGTTTGCAGAACCACTTGTGGCTTCTCCTGGAAAATTTTGTAAATAGTCTACAACACTCCTGGTTTTAAGAAAAGGAGATTGACCCCTAGTCTATTATTACTTTGGTTTGAATCCTAGAGCCTGTCAGATGATTGATTGATTGATTACAATAATTTATATCCTGACTTCCAGGATAACAGGTCTCCCAAAATGGCTTATAGTCAATGATAAATAAAAATCAAATAAATATTGCTAGGATCCTTTGCACAGGTGGTGATGGCCCCTTTCTGGGGTCCTCGAAATCAAAATTATTTGCTAGATATTGAAGATACTTGCAAAAATTTGAAACAATGATACTCTTCTCATTTTTTATTTGTTAAAAATATAAGTTTTTTTCATGAAAAAAATTATGTTAATATCTAAAGGGTTTAATATTTTTACCTGATTTAATACATAAATATTCTATGAATGCATCAAATTTAATTCTTAATATTGTAAATATGGATAAATATAACCCCTACAAACAAAAGCTCTTTTGGGGTCCTCCATAATTTTTAAAAGTGGGAACGGGTCCTGAGAGCAAAAAGTTTAAGAAACACTGGGCTATAGGAACAAAATCTGGAAAGCATGACTGCATTTTCCTTTCCCTCCCTCTTATACTCCAGAGATCAGGGTAGAGCCAGTTTGAGTTTCTTTTTAATATTTTGTTTGCAGGCTTAAAGCATATTTCTTGTAATTGTTGCTGCATAGTATCTCCAAGGGCTCTCTACATTGATCTTTTTTTAACATAGCTTCATATTCTGACTGTGTAGAATTTTACAAAAATGAAATTTGTAAGCAAACGCCAGATTTAAGGAACTGTCAGTAGATGAACATTAATTTAGCTGAGTTATGTAATGGGGGGAAAGGGAAGGCAGAGTAGTTAAAGTTGTATTTTAAATATCTACCACAAAGTTACAGGAATTGCATTGCTACCTGTCAGTTAATTTCACATTGGTATCTGTTTAAAATGCATCTTTGCTTTTCTCTTGACAGGGGATTATTGACGGAAAAGGCAGCCCCTGTCATGAATATAATTCACAGCATCTTTAGCCTCATTTTAAAGTTCCGTAGCCAGTTAATCTCTCAGTCGTGGAATTTTGATAGCAGCAAACAAGTGGCTGTTCATCCCAACTTTGGATTAATGCAGCAGTCCTATAATACCTTCAAATATTACTCTCATTTTCTGTTCAACGGTAAGACTTGTCGTGTAGTTTGTCTGAAATGTTAGTCTGGAAATCAAAAGGAAACTTATGCATTGCATAGTGGAGTAATTTTGTTTAAGATTACATTAAGGTCTATGTTAACTTAAGACTAGTTAAGATCATTTATTATCAGTTTTCTTAGAGGAAACCTTCAGGGAAGCGATGACCTGTATTTAAGGTGAAGTGCGTGCATAGAAGAAAAACCTGGATCTAGACTTGCACTTCATTTCCTGTTCAGTTAAAGCATCATTAGTACTGAGTTGGTCAAACCTGCAAATCAGGTGCAGCCTCTGCCCTGCTTCTGCAGTCTGCAGTGTCCCATCCACCTTGCCCTGCTACCCAACTCCTCACTTTGCAACAGTTTGCATAAAGGAGGGCAAGAGGCAGCAATAGTATCTCACTTTCCTCCACCCTGTTCACAGTTGTTTGATTCCTTACTGTAAATATGCAGCAGGTTCACCCTGCCCCCTGCCCCGAATTAAGAACCTTCTCTATGGACAGCATGCACTTTTTCCTTGAGCCCCACTTCCATCCTCTTGTTCTGAGCCTTATGTCCAATCCTTGCTCTCTTTATTCAGAATCAAGTTCCACTGTAGTCAGTAGACCGTACAACTGTTATAAGCAAAATCTGATTACTGCCATGTTTACCAATGCATTTGCTAGCATCTCCTTCATAGTAGACACCTAAAACACATTTGCCAGAGCAGGATGCTGGACAAGGTTCTCTATAATTAAATGAAACTTTGCTGGGACAAATAATAGAGAGTGCAGGATTTGGTGTACATCATCCAGTTGATGCACACTATTGCAAGGTTTCCAGGGCTACTTTACTTTTCCAGTAAGAACATTCAGAAGAGACTCAATAGCATCTCTCTTGCCACAAGCTGTTTCAGACAGACCGTGAAGATGCATGGATCAATGAATGGATTGATGGATTTTCTAAGCTCTTCTTTTTTCCCCCCCTTTCCCTGCAGTAGTAACAAAACTTGTCAACAGAGGGTACCAGCCTCACCTGGAAGATTTCTTATTGCGAATTAATTTTAATAACTATTACAAAGATAGTTGAACTTTGACAACAGACTAACTGCTCTGAGTATTACAAGGAACCCAGGCCATCTGAAAGCTGATAACCTCAGAAGCTTTGAAAAAAGAGTTTCCACTGAAAATACTGATGGAGTGGAACCAGCTCCACTGATACTGCAAGATACTCCATTTTCTCCACATAGCATACTGTCTTCTCAGTTCAGGGAAGCATGTTTCCCATGTTGGTGTGATAAAGTGTGCATTGATGTAAATTTGTTAATGTGTAAATTCTTCCTTTAGCATTGTGAAAGCTTCTCATGTAAATGTGTAATAAAGAGCAAAGCAAAAGCTTATTATTTTGTAATGGATATGCAGATGTTCAGAGTAAAAAAAATTGAATTCCTGGCAATTGCCTCTTTGTGGATAGATTTAATAATTATATGTATGCAAAAATCCAGAATCTGTTTATTTAACTATGCTGTAATAGCCTATAACTGTAGATGCTGTGAAGATTTTTATAGATTTAATTATTCATTCCCCAGTACAGCTCCTATGCCTCTCACATTTCCCTTGGTGTTCACATAGTACTGTTTATTATTTTTTAGTTACCATCAAAGCACACCAGAAGACCATCTAGTGTCACTGGGAATTGGGCGGTATATAAATTTTACTATTATTATTGTTTTGGAATGGGAGGGAGGGAGGGAGGAAGGAAAGAAACGAGAGATTGTGGGGTAATGCTGGATAAGAAAGTTGACAAGTTGACTAGCACATTACCAAAGCTTTTAAGTGTATCTTCTGTGAAGTGATTATTCTATTGTACTTTGTAGGCTTACATATGTAGATTCAGTCTGTGTTGCATTGAGATTCTTTGCAAACTCACTTTGTGCTCATAACAGGACATAAATTTCTGAATGTGTTCATGGACACCAAGAAGGTGGAACTGCTTGTCTTCAAGTGAAGTCAAAAGTATCTCAGTTCCCAGGACTATACTCTTAAAAAACCTCCCAAATCCTGTGTTAATATAATGCACTGTCTGTAGCAATAAAATCTTTACTTTTATGAATGTGTGCAATTAATACAATGTGTCAGCAAGAATAAACTGGGAACTGAATCCCTGTTCCCTACTAAACATAATCAAGCAAACTTTTTTGTGAGTCAGAAATTTGGAGTTAGTAGTGAATAACTAACATATAGTATTATCTATTTTATGTAGGTGTGTACTGGACTGTTACTGTTTATTTTAGCACTAAATTACCAGCCAAAAATCCCTCAAGCTAACATAAGTTTATGTACTTTAGCCATCTGTTTAATATATTAGAGTACACTAAATCTGATTTTTCCTTGTTTTCAGTGTACATGATGCCTGGAATAGCAACTTCTAATAAATTATGCATATATAATTGTAATGACAGTGTTCTGGTCTAATTGAGTCAGTGTTAAATAATGGAGTGGCATATGCAGTTTGAAAGGATTGAGAAAGTAAACAAATTTAGAAATCCAATTATACATTCCTCAAAGCATTTTTATATTATTACAGTCAATCATAATTTATAAACTTTGGATCTAAGGCTTAGATTAATAGAGTAAAATGCATTGTGCAAAATCTAATGGAGGTCACATAGATTGCAAGTGGCATTTCAGCTCTTCTGAGATTATCCCATTTTTGGTTGGTTTTTGGTTGGTGTTCATCTGATTGAACAAATTGTAGTTATGTAGCAGTAGACCATGACAGTGTTTCTAGTAACAAATTATTTGGGTGGAGGATCAGCTTGGCAACATGAATTTGCATTATTGCCCAGGATGAAAATGGACAGATAGAAAGTGCAATCTCAGGAAATAGCAACATTTGGCTGACCTTGAAACTAAGCAGAGTCAGGCCTGATTAATATTTGGATGAGAGATCTCCATGGAATTTCAGGTCTACAGACCAGAATGGAAAGTCAAAAGCCAAAACAAAACCAGAAGAAAGCAATGATAAATCACTTCTGTACTGTTGCCAAGAGGCTGCATGGATGTGTTGGTGAAGCCACCAGAAGTTGAGTTTGACTGCACAACCCTGATAAATTTGATATTTTACACAATATTATGGGAATATTTAAGAAATAATCAAAAAGAGAAAATAGTCAATAGAAAGCCATTATAGTACTACAGTGGCTTTTTTTCTAAACTAGACATTCTTCCCTTTTCAATCTTTCTCATCTTTTTCTCTCTTTCATGGTGTAATGCTTGGGTAGATAAGGGAAGGTGAGGAGTTACTGATGATGCTCTACATGGCAGTTTTTCAACCTCAGCAACTTTTAAGATGTGTGGACTGCACCTCCCAGAATTTCCAGTCCTACCCAGAGCAATGCAGCCCCAATGACCAATAAAACCTATCTCCTAACAGGTTTCCCAAATCATGTTCTGCATTATCATTCTAACTCTGCTGCATTTACACAAGTAGTCTTCAAAGAGTGTGCAGTCTAAAAGCAACTCCTTCTCTTTGGGAAACGATGAATTCCATCCATTCGGGCCTCTCAACATGGGATCAATTTACTACAGTGCCATTCCAAAAACTAGAAAATTGTTGCACGTAGTAATTTCAAACATTTCATCTCCTGATTTCCTTACCATAAAAAATAGACAATCTTTGCTATCAACATGATCAAATTCATTTATTTTCAATTAATATAGCTCATGGTGATAGCTTGCAGATTTTATGCACTATGATGAAGCCAACACCACTCATTTAAAAGACAGAGTGCAATACTTAAAGTAAAAACATTCACATGATGCATTTTTATTGCCAAAAAAATTGAAACCCAAACCCAATAAAATTACTTGAGTAATTTCATCCACATCTTTTGTTCTATTATGTTTTATTCAAACAAGTACCAAAAACAATTAAAGCCATAAAATAAAACCTTCTAATAGTACAATTTAATGGGAAAGAATAGTCCAGATTGTTATTTTTCAGAATTTATTTTCTATCTACTATTTGTCAACTTCTCATCTATATAATCAACGAATTCATTATTAAGGCAGAAAAAACACATCTCCTTCGAGATACATCACAGCTCTAATAAATAAAAACATGACAAAATGTCCTCTAACTGCAGCCATTGCCACTCACCCACTGAGACACTTATTGTAGTGGTATTCTTCAATAAGAAAAGAGATGTTTTCATCCAGTTACTTTGCTGAACAATCTTCAACTAAAATATATGCTGAATACTATGGTCAAATGTAATTAAAATATAATTGGGCAATAACCCCAAATAGCAAAAAGTGAAAAAATGGAAGACTCTCCTGAGGTAGCAAATTTGAAAAAAAAAATACACAACCTATACAAAGTGCAACACTGGAATGCGGAAGTCTTGTTTAAAATCAGCAATTTATATTTTCACCTACTACAGTAATGTAGCTTAAAGGTGCCACTCTGAGGCTATATTCCTTTAGTCAGGGGGGCTAATGAATCACCCCTTGAGGACTGGAGTAGCAAAGCTGAATTCAGTTTGTTCATCTATCCAACAAGTAACTGGTGCCATTAACTTTGAAAATCTATTTTTTGGGGAATAAGGTGTTATGTATTCTTCATTCAGTGAAAGGAACTGCATGCAGAGACCCAGAAAGCAGGATGCAGCCCTGAACCAAAAGCAAAGAAGAATTTGCCGTATGTGTCCTAATCCACAGGAGATGGAGACAGTGATTCAGGTTTCTGGATGCACATCCATGTGTATGTAGATTATCCTCATCCATGTGTGATGGAGTTGTTGAAACTATTTGCCTGAATTGCACTTGCTTTTTTACAGTGCACAATATTGCTATTTCCCTAAAGCCCAGTGATCATTTTTCAACAATCATGATCAAGTCACAAAGGTTCACAATACATGAACAACCCGCTTAAGTGAAACACAGCTTCAAAATAAAAGCAATGGCGCGCTTAACCTCGCCCCCCAGTCAGAGGGAATCAAAATACCCCCGCATAAGTAAAAATTAAAAACACAACTCTGAAGTACTAGTAGCTCATTCTCAGACAAAAATACACCCAGCGTCTGGTTTCATATTTTTGTCTTCACAAACACAGATTTCATTTGGATGTTTGCCGGCCAGTATGCATAAAAAATATAATAGCACTTCACGCTCAAGAGAGAAGATAAACTTCAATCTGCTCGGTCTCCCAGCACATGAAGCAGGTGCCCGGACAATTGATTGTCACATCTGATAAAAGAAACGTGGCTCAGGTGAGACAGGAAAACATCCAAACGGTCTGTTTCAGACCTAACAGCACTTCTGTTGCGCCTTGCTGCCTTTCCACCCCTGAGAGCTTTGCAATCTCTTTGTGGAAAACTCTAGCAAGGCAGTTATGAAGATCATGTCACGCAGAGCTCAGAAGCCCAAAGTGGAGGCTTACTGCTGTATGGAATTCTCTCCTGGGTTCCTGAGCTGCAGGTAGCAACAGCAGCCGCTGCCGCTGTCGTCACACCTTCTTCCTCATCCCTCTCCTCAGATACCTCCCCGAAGCCTTCGGAATCTTCGTATGGCCTTTCTAGGAGTTTCAAGACTTTTCTCACCTGTAGAGAAAAGAAAGGATACAAGACAGCAACCCAGGAACGTTCTTAATAGCGCCCTTTGGATGTGGGGCCACCCCCTGCACATCTCACAAGAATTTGGTTGATTGGTTTTATTGCTTTTGGCAGCAAATCTGGAATGATTTTTCTTGACCATGGACTTTGAGTGATATGGATTACTGGTTGTTCAATTTTATTATTGTTTGCTTGTAACTTTTGGTATGCCACTCAGAATCCCTGCTATGAGATGGGTGGGCAAAGAACATATAAATATGGAAAAAAACTATTTACCTCTAGGAAGTCACCATTTTCTGCTGCTTCAATAGCATTTTGAGCAATATAGTTTCTCAGGATATACTTTGGATTGTTGGCATTCATAATTTTCAGACGCTCATCATTCCAGGTGTCAATATTACTAATGTGCTCCATTTCTTTTTCTAGCCTAACTCTGAAAGCACATAAAAGCAAGTGCCCAGATCAACACATCTGAAATGATTCCTTTAAAAGGGACTGTTAAAAAAATGACCTTAATTTGAATATATTCTAAAAGTATGTAATACAAGATAAATCTCATAGTGCTTAGCTAAATATGTAATATTAACAAATGAAAAACAAGAAATTATGTAATAGGGTTAGACATGTCAATGAAGATTCTCAGTCATCCAGGTGGAATTATCTGAAGGTTGAGTCATGGCAACTGGACTTTTCTTTTGGTTTGATACGTTTCGCTGCTTGTCCAAGCAGCTTCTTCAGTCTAGAAAGTTGGTTGGGGGGGTGGAATCTCCTATTGTCCCTTCAATGAGCCCATCATGTTCGTGAGGAATGCAGCCATCCTGATAGACATTTATGAGGTCCCCCTAACCAACTTTCTAGACTACAGAAGCTGCTTGGACAAGCAGTGAAATGTATCAAACCAAAAGAAAAGAGGTCCGGTTGCCATGATTCAACCTCCAGATAATAGTGTTAGACACAAACATTTATCTGCATTTCACAGGGCAAGGATGGAATTGGTATTAGGTAATTTCTAAACATATTTCAACAAAAGAAAAAAAAAAAACTCCACTAATATTACTGAAGCAAAGAGAAAGTAATTAACCTCACCTGTAATTCTGCAGCCAGTTTTTCCAGTTTCTTTTATTTCTACTGACTAAATCGGATGCTGTTAACTGCTGCAGTTTAGAGAACTGTTCTATTCGTTCCAATTCCTTATTGATATTGGACTTTGTTCCAATTAAAGCAAAGAGTTGTGGGTTAGACTGTGCTAACATCAGCATCATGGAAAGTTGTCTAGAAAAAGAAAAGGGGGAAACAGAAAAAATAAATACTATCAGTTCCATATGATAACCTAACATCAGGCATTATACTGGTCAAGACTGCTTTTTTATCCTTCTAAAGCAGTGTTTCTCAAACTTTAAGATATGTGGACTTCAACTCCAAGAATTCTCCAGCCAGCATGGAGATACTGTTCCAGAGGACATCTCTGAATTAGATGCCCAATTCATCTTTCTCCTTCTCCTTCTCCTTTCACTTACACTAATTCGCCAAGTTTGAGAAACATTGTTCTAAAGGCATGTTTACATAAAAGTGGGCAGACTTATCTTTTCATGTTTTATCTGTGCTTTCAGCTCTGTAACATGATAGGCTGTATCATTTGTCTCTTCCCCCCTCTTCCCTTCAAATGCATCCACCAAGAATGGAACTACAAAGCAGGTTTTGCTTGCTTTCCTTGTATTTGTTATTCCACCCTATTCCCTTCTCCCCTTGAGCTACATGTATATTCCAGCCAGAAGGGGGGGGGGGGGGCGGATTTTATTAAATTTAGAGGCTTCCTGCTTCCCAGTGACTCTGATGGCTTGCACTTTAAAAATTAAGAACAATTACAATTGAGAAAAAAGTCATATATGTCCAGAAAAAGCATGCAGAACACATCAAAGGAGAACTGGTCAAGTTCAGCAACCACCTTGCCCCAAGGTCTGGAAGAACCACCAGCTTTTCAAAAACTTCCAGAATACCACTGGAAGGGAGCTGTATGGATCTTTGGGGAGATACTGTTCCAGAGGACATCTCTGAATTAGTTGCTCAATTCATCTTTTTCTTTTCTCTTCTCCTTCCCTCTGTCTTTCACTTACACTAATTTCTTAATCCTGATATGCATAACAAAAAGTGGAGACCTTGTGCAGGGGGCCACTCCATCACATCCCTGTACATGCTTATGAAAGAGCATGTCCTATTATAAATTTGTAATCATATAATATTTTATAATTTATAATATTATAAATGTGTAATTTTTAGGCCCAAGGATGCTTGGAGTTAAAATGATACGTTGAGACTTATTTCTGTAAGATGGGTGGTTGGTAGGCAAACTCTAATGTCTGCTCATTGCAACTCACAATGGCTTCTAGCAGGTAATAGCTTAAAATCTCCAGCTGAATTGATATATAGAAGAAAACGTTATTTCAGTCCCCTGGCCAGAACTATAAGAACATTATAACAGCAATGCTGATCTTTAGCAGTCAACCTTCATGTTTATCTATTCCACAGCTATATTTTTATATAGATAAAATTTGATTTGTCAACAATTATTAAATTACTCTTTGTTCCCAAAAATACAGACACAGCATCAATGCTCTCACAGCACTGTCTCATAGCTCAATATACCTGGGATCCATCTGAGGCTTGTAAGCAACTTTCAGTTCCTCCAAAGATGCACACTGCTTTGAAATCTGATCTAGAAACTCTTCTAACTTTAAAGGATCAGAATCCACAAGGAAAGAGTTCAGCAAGCGGAAAGTATTTGTAAAATCTGCACCTGCAGAACAGAACAGATTAAACAAGAATGTTAAGTTCAGCCATATAAGAGAGCCTCAGCTTTTTATTTCAACTTTCTATAATTGAGTTCCAAGTGTTTTTAGAATTGTAATATTTTTAACGTATCAAAATTATCCAGATGTACGTGACCAAATGGATGATTTTGTTTATTAGTATTCTGAATACGAATATAATGCATACTAACCCGTGATGTGCATAGTCTCCAAAAGGTCGAGGATCAGCTTATTATCATCATCTAGCTGGAGCTGGATTAAACCTAGTTTCCTTCTCATGATTTGCAAATAATGCTTCTCAAATTCTGCATCGTATTCCTCCTCCAGAATGGGTATGCTCATTTCCAGTGGAAGTTCTGGGACTAAGGCTTCAGCAAATTTGGTTAGATTCCACTTACAAATCTCTGGTTGCTTATTATAAGCATATCGTCCTGTGTTATCAGATCCATTGCAAATATGTTCAGGATCATATCTATAAAAGATACAAAATGATACAGGACAATATTTAACTGATATGGATAAATAGCATAGTATCATTAAATACTGCAGGAAGCACTTGGATTAGATAAAGATTGTATGCATCGCTTTCCAAGATTAGTTAATCAAATATAAGACAGGTACAAAACACAACGTTGCAAATGACAGGTACAGATGGAAGAAATTTCAGAGTATTAAGATTATCATCACATTCATTTTATCACTTTATCATCACATTAATCTAGGTAGCATTATTATCCAAAGCAACAACTTTGACAGATACTTATGACATTCAGTCTATGGTCTACTAGTTAAGAGACAGGATCTTTTTGTAGTCAGGCTCTTCATCTTGTAGGAGGTTGTCTGAGTGGGATTTCTATATACAGAATTAATCACTTTGGACTGACTCCACAAATACTTAAATAAACATACTGCATGGCAAGAATACAATTTATCTTAAATAATAATTCAACATGCTTCAGTTTCTTCCACTATGTCCACTAAAGATTACTATTAAAAAAAATTCTGGAAAGAAATTACTGACCAAAACTGCACTATCAAGATAGCATTGATACATTTTATGTACCTGAGCTACACTAACCTGTCCATAAATCCAAAAGGTCCATAGTCAATTGTAAGTCCAAGTATACTCATATTATCTGTGTTGAGCACACCATGACAAAATCCAACACACTGCCATTCAGCAACCATCCTGGCCGTCCGTCTTGATACCTTAAAATATACACCAATTAGTTTTCAAGCTCTTTTAATCTAGGAATTGTATTTTAGAAGAGCTGTGTTGATAATAGCATGGTAAAGAAATGTGCATATTGAGCATTTTCTATTCTAGTATTCATAGGGTTTTAGATTTCAGTATCTAACAGAGCTTTTAATTTCGGAAGATACCCTGCACATCAGAGAAGAAATTGGTGCAGTGGGATCGTAATTTTTCCTGTATACGGATATTTAATTTCACTGGGACATAAATAATGTTTTGTTCTTTTTGCAGGTCAACAACCTTCAAAAGTACTTTCCAAAATCTGAAATTATAGAATTAGCATAAGATAGACTTGAAATGAAATGTGAATCTCAGGAATGTTCTGTAAAAAAGGAAAATAAACTGAAATCTTTATAAAAGAACACAATACCTAAATTTAGAGATTGAGAGATGGCACACTGCTATTTAAACAAGCTTGTGAATAGGAATCTTCCTTTCAAATTCCTACTCAGCGATAAAGAACAACTAAGAGGAATTAGCCTAAATTAACTATGGTGCTAATAACTGTATACTAAAAAGCCACTCTGAATGCCTTTGAAGGAAAAGTGCAGATTAACTTAGTAAATGCTTTAAATTGTCAGATAGTTCTCATCTTACCTCTCGAAAGAAAGCAACATTCCTCTGAATATTATTGTCTGGGTGTGTTTGTAGAATCTCTGGATAGAAAGTGCTGATCACATAATCAAGCATTTGTATTCTAATATCATTTCTATCAACACTGGGACCTTTACGTCCTGTATATTCATCAGCAGGTTTAAAAATTTCAAATGATCCAAACCTGTTTAAAATAAGGGATTGTCAATTACTTGCATCCATTCACAAGTTATTTAGTTATTTCAGTAAGGTTTCTTTCTCTGTAACTATTTTTTAAAAATATATTTAAGTATAAAATGAAAATAAACTGCTTTCTGATGTAATAATAATTTCTAAATCAATTGCACATATAAAGAGATAGCTAAATAATGATTCAGAAATGAAACCAGTCATTGGGTTGCAAAAAAAAAAAAAGCATCTTCCAGATATTAGACTAACAAAGAAAAACTAGTGATCCCAGCTTTGTGATCCCAGAAAACAATGAAACTGAACATTTACAATCTTATCACAATTTATCATGACAGTATGCAAAAATCTTGTGTACCTGATTAACTGCTATCCTAATAGCAATTTTTCCATATCACATTCAGTTATATAGAACACCAAGTTTAATATTATATCCAACCACAACAATTACCTAATAAACGTTGGTGCTATTCTTAGTACAACTGTACACTTTTCTTTTTTGGGATTCCCATCATAAAATATATCCCGAATCACTTCTGAATCCGATGTTACACATGTCCCTGCTCTGGTTGTTGGTATTCCTAGATGAAACATAGCTTCACTGCAAAGGAATTCTCTTATGCTTGATCGTAGAACTTTACGACCATCCGCTTGTCTGAAAATAATAAAAAAATTGTATATATATAATATAACCTCAAAACTCAAAACTGAATGTAGCAGACAGGGCGAGAAATCATCTTACATATTAAAGAATTTTTTATGGCTCATGTAACCAAAATGAATTTGTTACTTTAAGTATTTTCAGCTCAAGTATTTCCAACCTAATAAGCATGAATGTATGGCTTTAGTAATCCCCGTTTGAAACAGTAGTAGTGTACAACTGTAGAATGATCATTTCTGACATTCTTTTAGGAACACGAAAATAGAAAATGAGTGCTAACAGAGAGCACGTCTGGTGTAGTGGTTAAAAGCACCAAGCCAGAAACCAGAAGACCATGAGTTCTAGTTATGCCTTTGGCACAAAGCCAGCTTGAGTAATCTTGGGCCAGTCCCTCTCTCTCAGCCCTGGGAAGGAGGCAATGGTAACCCACTTCCGAAATCTTGCCAAGAAAACTGCAGGGACTTCTCCAGGCAGTTGCCAGGAGTCAACGCTGACTCAAAAGCACCAAAAGGGGTGGGGGTGGGGGGAGAGTAGAAGTGACAAATACAAATGCATGCAAATCAGACCTTGCTAGAAAAAGAATACGTGTAGCGGAGATCCCAAACCAGTCAGGGAAGTGAGAACGAATCAAGGAGTGAAAAGAGACCTTAGGGCCACTAAGTCCGACTTCTTTTTGTTCAGGAATCTAAATTAAAGCATCCCTGCCAGATAACTGCTTCAGCCCGTAATTAGCTTCCACGCCTATTTATTCGGAGTAGTTCAGTAGGGGTGACTGCACATGGCAAAGGTCCTGGCAGAGAAAAGGAACCAAGCCCTCTACAGCAGGGTTCCTCGACGATGGCGACTTGAAGATGTGTGGACTTCAACTTCCAGAATTCCCCAGCCAGCATGGCTGGCTGGGGAATTCTGGGAGTTGAAGTCCACACATCTTCAAGTCGCCACAGTCGAGGAACCCTGCTCTGCAGAATCACAGAGCTGGAAGGGGCCTCCGAGGCCGCCCAGCCAACCCCGCGCGTGCGTGCCGCAGGGGCCACTGTGTCTCACGAAACCCACGGAGCTGACCCCTCTCCCGTGCTTACCGGGAGAAAGGGGTGAGTCCGGCGCCCTTGAGCTGGATCTCCCAGCGCTCCCCTCGCGGGTTCAACACCTCCCCCAGGTAGATGGCCGCGCCGTCGCCAAGCTGCCCCGCGAAGCTGCCGAACTGGTGGCCGCAGTAGCAGTGGGCGGCCGGCTCCGCTCCCGCCGGCGGCTGGTTCCCGCTGAAGCAGAGCGCGGCCTCCGATTCCTCCTCCGGCGTCCGCGGCTCCCTCAGGCCCAGCAGAGCCAGCGCCGGCGCGGAGACGGCCACCAGCCGCGGGGACTGCACCGGCGTGGGCCGCACCCGCGAGAAGCAGGCGCCCGACACGGGCCGAGGGACGTTCTCCTCACTCGGATCCAGCGGCAGAGCCCGCAGAGCGCGGTTATCGAACCGCAGAGCGCCCAGCCACCGCGGGGCCGGGGCCGAGGAGGACACGGCGGCGGCGGCGGCTTCCATGCTGACGAGCGGCCGCGCGTCCGCGGCGTCCGCGAACCAGCTGGCCAACGATCCCCAGCGACCGAAGTGGCGACAGTTACCGCGCACAGCAGCGGCCATCCACCGACCCTGCCCTCTCGGCCACCGTCCCGACAGATCGCCTGTCACCGCTCTTAGTCCCGCCCGCGGCTTCTCCATTCAGCCTATCCAAATTAGTCCACGGCCACACGCCCCCGTTTTTCATCCTATCACGGCACAGGGGGTCTTAGCCAATCTGAGGACGGGGTATATGACCATAGAGATAGGAACAACAACAACAAAAGATAGAGACTCGTCTTCGATTTAGCTGTCAGTTCAGGGCATTTCCCTGATGAGTTCTCACTGATGAGTTCTGCCATCAACGCGGCAGGGCTGCGCCAAGATGCCAGTAATGCAGAGAGGCTTAATAGTGCTGCAATAGTGGCTGATTAACCGAGTGTTTCTCCAACTGGGCAACTTTAAGCTGTGTGGACTTTAACTCCCAGAATTCCCCAGCCAACACATCTTAACATTGCCAGGTTTGAGAAACACTGGATAAAAACTATGGGCTCCTGGTCATGTCTTCCTAGCTGCAGCATAAACATGCCTCGCAGCCTTTTTTATCTGGTATGTCCATCGCTGAGCAGCTTACACTCTTAAAGTCATGCTTTATCCTCCTCTCCCAACAACATTTGTGCTCTGGACACAAGCTAGGATGCTTCCGAGGGTTGTGGATGTGGACGCAGTCAGAGGTTGAGATCTGCGCAGCTCCCCTTGGCTGCTGCAGAAGACGCTTCCCCAGGAAAGGTCTTCCACGGCCATTTTGGCTTGGGCTGCAGGAGGGACTGGACCCCTGGCTTCCCCAGATGCATCTCCTTTCATAATGCCTGACCACAGCCTTCCAGAATGTTGGTGAAGCCTTTCCTAGACTCCTTAGAAATACGGCAATCCCTAGTAACTATTGCAAAGATAGACAGCTGGGTGCCCTTTTGAACGAGTGCTAGATCTTTCCAAATAGGGCTAGAGTTTTCTCTAGTCTGAGAAACAGACAGATGGCTAAATGCACTTTTCAAAGCATCCACCCACTATGGGTGTCTGCAAGGTGGGGCAAAAACCCAAGATGGCAGGTGTAACTTGTAAGCAAAGTGTCACTTGCAATGGAAGCGCCATCCCTTTGTTCATATGTAGAGATTGCATACATGGACAAAGGGGTGGAGCTTCAATTGTACAGTTGTGCCTGCCATCTTGATCCTGTCTCTAAGTGGGGTTGCTTTTCCCCACTGGCAGGTGATGGGAAACAGGAGGGGAAATGAAACTAGGGGAATGAATGAATGAATGAATGAATGAATGAATGAATGAATGAATGAATTTATTTATTTATTTATTTATTTATTTAAATTTGTATGGCTGCCCATCTCAGCAAGTGACTCTGGGCATTGAACAATCTTAAAATAGATGAAAAACCAATTTCCAACATGAATACAAAAATTAAAATACGCCACAGGAATCCATCTGATGTTTTCCTTAACCTCTGCCTTAAAACTGTAAGGACCCCCTCGCTCATCAGCCTTATTACGGAGGCCGAAGAGAACTTGGCTGTCATGCTTGGCAAATGTTATGCTGGCATCCTTTTTCTCTCAGCTCACATGCTGATGGATTGCCCTTCAATGTGGCCATCCAGTTATGCCCTCATCAATCACTAATTAGGATGTGGCTTAAGGGCAATCCATAGAAACTATTGCAAAGCTAGACAACAGAGCGCCCCCTAGGCTTTTCAGCTCCAGCAATCCTCACTCCCATCCCATTAGCATCACCGCTTGCTAGTAGTAAGGAAACGTGGGGTGGTAGTTCAGAAATATCAAATGGCAATTGCTTTCCAGAGGGATCTGCGGGAGTGGGTTGAATGATGAAGGCGGTGCTGCACTGTCAGAATGCAAGCTCTGACCCTTTTGTGGGCGTGTCACGACATTGCATGTGTGTATGAGAGGGGGAGCTTGCGCAACTATGATGCAACACTACTGTTGTCATTGTCATGGAAGCATCAGATCCTGTGGCTGCTGCAGCTGCTTGATTAGTTGTACACTAGAAAAATCTGCTGCTGAAAGTTATGTTGTAACCATAGAGTAAGAGTTCAATTTAATTTTCTCTCTATAACCATTGCAAAAGAAAATTGGAAGTCATTTATTTATTTTTTCTGCACTTTTGGCTGGCTGGCCCTTCCTCCTTCCCTCCCTCCCCTTTTCCCTTATCTTAAATATTAATTTCTGTTAGCTTTTAGCTTAAACATTTAACAAAGGCTATTATTAAAAAAAGGAAAAAGAAAAAATCTGCCACAATCATTTCCTAGTGTTCTCCTCCTGAAGCCAACCTTTATCTTCCTATGATAAGTGCAAAAGCACTTTTCTTCTTTCCCTACTTTCCCTGAATTTTAGCAGAGATACCGCTGTTACCATAGCAGATTAGAATTCACATTGGCTGCTATGCAGATGGCTAAGAGGATCTGCAAAAGACAATTTGATGATACCTTAGCCTTAAGGTATTCCAAGCTTCCTTGTTTTTGCTACAACAGTTTAACCCATTACACCTCTGAAATCTAACCAGAAACAGCCTCACACTAATTGTAATCAAAGGTATATTTATTGCTTATTTAGAATATCCATGCAAGTGATTGCTAGCATCTTCCAGCCATCACTGAGGTTATATAAAGCCTGTTCGCATGTGTGATGTCACCATACCATTATCACTGCTGTGGATGGCCTTTTTATTTTATTGTGTTTTACAGCAAGATGACTGTGACTCAATTCTGAAATATGCCTAAAGGATATGATCTTCCAGAAAGTTGCTCTATTAAAAGGGCTTCAGTTCATTTACATACTGAGCTGCAAGTATTCAAATCTGAATTACGCACCACCTTACAGATACCTCTAGTAAATACCAGCAAAGGAAGAAGCTGTTGTGAACTATGAACAAACCTCTCTCCAGTAAATTACAGAGTTGCAGAGGCACGGGATTTGTGGGCAACTGCTCCCTCCATCTCAGAATAACCATTTTAATGTTTTGTGGGATGCCAAAATCATTTAAGCCAACTCTGAAAGGTGATTTTAGGGGGGAAAAAATCTTGATTCAATGCAGAGGTGGAGAATCTGTTGCTTCCAGAATTTATTATATAACAGCAACTGTGTCTAAAGGGAGTGTTAAATGTTGCAACACAAAAGCTGAAGGACCCTGACTTGTAGTGTCTTATCACTCTCTACTTACACTATGTATTAGTTCACACCACAGTGGAAAACTGGAAAAATCTATTGGTTTTATACATCAGTTACTTCCCCATCCCCTTATTTTTTACACATTTCTTTTACATTATTTTACAACTTATATAAGTGACATTTCTATCCATTTCCCTTACCCTGGATGCATAGGATATGTTTAACCCATACTGAAACAGCTACATTAGAATGAAAAATTCAAGACAGAGACTACCCCACCATATCTATTCACTGCACGGAGTAGAATTCCCAGGTCTACATCAACAAATAGCCAATACATTATTTTTTAAAATAAAACACACACAATTTATTGGTAAAGATGAGATACCTGCATACAGGTAATTTTTATTTACTTTTGGCAAGTGGAAATACATATAGCACAGCGTGCCTCAAGTCTGCCGTTAAGCATTAATCCATTCAAGTTAAGGCTTGTATATGCCACGTACCTTGTTTTAAATCTCATGTAATTAATTACCCAATTACAAATACTTCAAAGTAAACATATTTAATCTACAGGATGAGGAAAACACAGACTGAGTCCTATCCATGTTTACTGAACTAATTCCCACTAAACTCAGTGGGAGTTATTCCCCAGTAAATAGAGGACTGTGGTTCAAAACTAAAAGTGCCACAAACCTGTTCAGTGAACTAAGATATAAATGGTAATACTCTGATAGCGCCTTCACTCGGTTTTTTAATTCCCCAAAAAGTAGAATAATTTTCACAGAATGTCCTTGTAAACATTTGATTCAGCTTAAGTGTTAAAAATTGAAGGAGACTGTAGAATTAACAGAGTTACTGTAGTCAGGTTTATTAAACACTGCTTATACATGATACCTTTAAGCTGAATTTCCTTCTTCATCCAACCATCTCAAAAAGCAGTATGAAGAATAGTGACATAATCTTTGCATCTTGTGTTAATTCGTACCTTTAAAAACCAATCCCCCATCATTTCGTGAATCAGACCCTATTCTTGTTCTGACAGATTTATCATGAGGGGAATATACATCATTAAGGCTGTTTCTTCCCCCACTGTAGAACTACTTTGATTTTTGAACTCAGAAGATCCCATATTACGGATCCATCTTCTCCAACCTTGCTGGCTGGGAATGTTAAGAGGAGAAGTCCCACGCATCTCAAGTATACCAGTTCAGAAAACTGCTCTAGATACTGCAGTACAACTGATCGGCACAATCCCAGAGCAAACAGTTTCTAATGCAATTAACTGGCAAGATCAGGCTGCTGTTTTTCAGGTATAACAGCAGTGCACAGTGCCATTAAAAAGAAAGAAATTAAGCTTCAATTAGTGATATTTGTTTCCCCTGCTGCTGGAGAACACAGCCCATTGGTCTTTGGTTGGTGTACCACTACGATTAATTTCAAGAAAACTGTCTTAAAGGCTATCCTGACCTATGAATGATGAGATGGCATTTCTCTATTGCAAGATCAACAGCAAGAAAACTAAGGCCATTGCCCCCTTAAGGCAAGCACTAAGCATAGGCCTGATCCTTATAGTCAGCAGTACTTAAGTCCTAGTTCTTCAGTGGGACCTAAGCATACTTCCCTGTTCCAGATTATGCTGAGTGAACAGGAGATAGGCCCAAGAACCTTTCAAAAGCAGGCTTCCAACAGCCCTCAACAGAAGGTTTTGATTCCCATGTTTGCTGTGTTAAATATGCAGTGTGTGGATGTTACTACAGGTAGTCCTCATTTAGCAACCACAATTGGGACTGGCAACTTAGTTGTTAAGCAAAGTGGTCACTAAGTGAAACCACAACTGTGCTTATGATCTTACTTCAGCTCTCCTTTGCTTTACAGACCTGTGAAAGTTGTAAATGTGAGGATTCATCACAAAGTTACTTTTTCATCACAGTCATAACTGCAAACGGTTGCTAAACGAGGCCTACCTGTAATTTCAACCACTAATTGTTCACTTCCATCCATCTTCCCAAAAGTTGAGGAGAAGAAGAATTAAGGTTATAAACTTTTTCGGCCAATTCAACACGAGTTGTAGTCCTAACAACATGTTTTCAGTGTGCTGATTAATTATGATTTTTATGATCTGTAGGGAGGACAGAAATAGGAGGACAGAAATACACGATCCTAAGTAATCCTAATGGCATATAAACATACATGACCGTTTTTTTTTAAATGTGATGTTAAAAAGTTCAATTAGTTGAAAAGTACCCATAATGCAATGTTAGCAAAATCCAGACAGTTTAAAAACACTAGTCTCTGTTAAAATAACATTCCACTTATTCTTTTAATCGGTATTTTATTACATTCACATGAAATTGTGATAATAGCTCACATGGTATTCAAGAAATGAAGGATAAATTCAACATACACAGCTGTTCCAGATTTATTTTTTTCCAAAAAGGAGGAATGAAAATGTTTACAGTATAAATGTATATTTTTCTCAGCAATTTTGAAACACTGACATTCATGCCAAAAGGAACTGAGAGTCCTGTAAACTTAGGTTTTCTAACAGAAACTCAAAAAGGGGGAAAAAAAGGCAGATAGACTGCAGCTAAATTTTTCATTTAAGGAAAAAGAAAAAAAGATTGTTTTGTGGAGGCCTAAAAGCAAAAGCATGACCCAGCCAAGGTTCTGCACTCCTGTATGGGAAGTGTATAAGCCTTCTGCCTATGTGGATTGGACTTTAAAGTGCTTAATTTTGGCTGGATCATGTCTGCTTAGTAATGCTAAAGGCAACTTTTAAAGCAAGTAAGGCTTTCAAAAGATAATGGTTTTATCAACAATAGCCAGCATATCTGTGATATTCCAAAAGTTTGTTCAGGTTTTTTTGTCTTTTAAAAAAGCCACTACATATAAAAGGTTTCTGGTAAGAAGAGATCCTTCTAAAGGTTGAGTTGCTTGGCTCCAGGAAATATAACTCAATATTACTTATAATGAAAACACACACACCGTATGGGCCACTGTGCTTTCTAATTGGAACACAGTTCACATATTGTTTTCCGGTTCCTTTGACAGACAGATCAAGGGTCACAGCAAACCCAGCATTTCTCCGGTGCGAGCCTCAGCGATGAGAAGAACTGTATTGCTGCAAGGGCTTCATTCGTTTTAAGGGTGCTTACTGGGAGTTACCAGTGGATCATGTTGAAGAATATTGGGCATATTGTATTATTTTGTCATTACTGTATAAATATGCTACATACACATAATAATATAATGTATGTGTACATACTCTAGGTACCTTATATTGGCATATATGTTTATGCCACACATTTTATTAGATTGATAGGAAAACATTTAATTATTTAAATCACAGCTGGTGTAGCACTTAATGCCAATCCACTGATTATGCGGTAACTCAGCATCAGAACAGACTTTGGGACAAAAACTCTCTCTCCTTGTTTTCCAGTTTTACGTGCATTCCATTTTGTCCCAACCAGATGCAGAGTCTCCCAACTCAATGCTGAGATTTTACGTCTATCAGTTTCTGAAGATAGTTCTGTGCAATGGGCACAGAAAGAATAAACCGAACTGTCCTGTGTCCCATCCGATAG
Source organism: Liasis olivaceus (assembly GCA_030867105.1). Classification (NCBI taxonomy): domain Eukaryota; kingdom Metazoa; phylum Chordata; class Lepidosauria; order Squamata; family Pythonidae; genus Liasis; species Liasis olivaceus. Next base: position 22,289,445 of record CM061355.1, on the reverse strand, counting down.
CAGCCGTAGCCCACCAGTCCAAATACTGTAGCCTTTATAACAAACTTTAGGATTTTACTGGAGGTGGATGGAGGAGGCACACTGAAACAAGGAGACAGGGAGAAAACAAACTTACCATCCAAATTAAGTTATCAGAAAAGTGACTAATTATCATTTACACCAAATATTATCATAGTTGCCATTAATTTCATACCTCAGGCAATGTACTGAATCCTCTATATATTGCCTTTTAAATTCAATCAATAGCTGTGCAATTATTTCAAAGTTACCCAGGTAACAGCTAATAAGATTATAGCAGAAAGGATTATTTTGCCCATTATTAACGTATGTTGGATAGCAGCAAATAAAATGAACTTCAAACTCTTCCATGTCTGTATACTAAGAAGTGCCCTTAAGCTTAAGATAATTTGCAGCCTTAGTTACTACATACGAAAATCATCCTGTACAGATTAGGCTATCAACAATAGTGTTCACTATCCCTCCAGAGATAAGCGATAAGAAACCACACAGACATTTGCTGAACTCCAACTTACATCAACCCCAGTCAACATGCCCAGTGATAAGGGAAAAATAAGAATAATGGTCCAATATCTGTAGCTTATTTACAATTATTTGATTTCTGATGCCACTTTCACTTTTACAGTGATTCTCCAAGTTTAAAGGAGCAGTAACAATAATTTCTTCCAGTTTTACTAAGGAATTTTTTCCCCCACTTTGTCTTTCTCTACCACAGCAATCCTACAAGTGTGGATAGAGAAAAAATGGAAACCAGAGCCGTCTGAAGCTCAGAGTAGAAGAAAGGGCAACAATTATTTGGTTCTCTTTGTTTTTTTCCCCAATTTCACTCCCATTGATTGCAACGGGGAGGAATTATTCTATAACAGTGCCAAGACTGACATAGAGCTGCTGGTCTAAAGGATGGATCCTTCTGACAAATTCAGAGAATCCCTTATCAGGAATTCTGGGACCTCAACTTAATTCATCATCAGTTAAACTGTTTCACTGAATCGGCTCCTAATCTGGTCATATCATATGTAGACCCATGAAAATCAGCAGGGCTTGAGTTAAATTTCCATGGGTTCCACTCCAATTAACCAGGGATTAATCCATTACAGGTAGTCCTCATTTAGCAACCACAACTGGGACCGGTGAAGTGGTTGCTAAGTGAAACCGCAACTGTGCTTATGATCTTACCTCAGCTTTCCTTTGCTTTACAGACCTACAAAGGTCATAAATGTAAGGACTGATCACAAAGTTACTTTTCCATCACCGTCATAACTGCAAATGGTCACTAAATGAGGCAGTCACTAAACGAGGACTACTTGCATTTACATATCTGTGTTTATAGGTAACATACATTTTTTGTCAATGATAAGCTTTTCTGATTAGATGTTGATGTCTCACTCCTATTGCTGTTTGCAGCCATTTGTTTCATGCAGGAAATTGTATAATAGGCAGTCCACCAAATACTGATTTTTGAGATATATTTCCTACCTAGCTAAAACCATTTTAGCACAACTAGGGTGATCTGTAATATTATAATTTGCACCTATGCTTTTTGTTTGTTTGTTCTTGCCTCAAGGTAACTGCAGACATTATAACTTATAAGAAAAATGACTAAACCTACCCGAGAGAGAATTACCTCATTATTTCCTGGATATTCAAATCAGTGTTCCAGTTCTTTTCAATCCCGGGTACATGACCCATACCGACCACCCCAACTACAACAGAAGGGACACATCTTCTAGGTTCAGCTAGAATGGAGAGCAAAAAAACAAAAAACAAAAACCAATGGCAATATCAGTGTTAAATGGTTTACATTATGGTATTAATAACAGGAGGGACTCAAACCAATGCATCGTTTAGCCCAAGTCAGCATGGCCAATAGTGAAGGATCTTGGGAGTTGTAGTTGAACATCTGGAGAGCCAGAGGATCTCCAATCCTAGTCTACTGAAACCGAAAGCAATTCTCCCTGATGCCAGGTTTCAAGCTTAGGTCACCTGCCTCCAAAACACAAGCTCTAGCATTCAGCTTCCACTCTTTTCCCCTGTCTATGATAGATGTCACAGGATAAACATTCCAATGTAGAAAGAGGAAAAAAGGAGGAGGAAGAGGAGATGGAGGAATATGGCTGCCATCTTTCTTGATCACAAGGAAAAAAAACCCAATTAATTTATCCTATTATGATCTTGCTTGAAAAAGTATGACAGTAACTGGGTAGCAAACGTTTGGATCACTGGATTAATCTATTGTCCTAAGTCATAGTTTGTTCAAGGCTTCTTAAATAAGCTAAATATACAAAACACTAAGCTAAAACATGGTATGTAAACTGTAGTAACTGGGTTGATTCACTGGGCTAAGCTAGAATGTGAATTGCTCATTAAAACTAAGTGCAATGTGTGAATCCAACCATTCTAAGCTGTGGCTCATGACTTAGCACATGTGGTTTATTCCACAATATATGGTTTGAAAATCATGGTTTAGCATGATGCCCAAAGCCATTCATTGTCACATCCACAAAAAGAGAGAGATGCAGCCTGGGGTTTTTGGTCACACGTAGACATGGGTATGCCCTCAGTGTTCCTCCAAATCTGACTGTCTAGTTATGATTCTTAATGTGACAAAGTTATTAAATACATGAGTAACCATATTAATGCTGATTTTAAACTTAAACTTACTGCTTCTTGGCCTTTTTGACTAAGATCAAGAGTGTAAACTTAAGTTACATTTTGATTTAATCATCTTTGATAATCTAGACAAAGGCAAAATTGCTAGCTAAGAAAGTTATTTTTAAAGCACTCCATAAATCTAACCTCTTTGCTTAAGCGGACTCAACTGTTATCTATATAGATTGGTTTAGATTTCTGAGAAACAACGGAGTTGAAAAGCCACTTTCACTATAATGTATATTTTGGGCTCAAACACTTCAGAATACCTTCAGAAGCACGAGGTAGTTCTATTCGTTTTGCAGCTTGCTTCAGCATGTAGGTCAAGTAAATATCTCTTTCGGAAACTATTGTTCGGTGAAGATCTGGAAATTCTCCAATCATCTCTGCCATCATTTGCTCTAGTAAATCCTTTTGTTTACATTTCTCCACGTCATCTTTACTGAAACAAAAATGTCTCAATGTCTACATTATGTTCTCAGGAAAAAAAGACAGTGGAAACTGGAGACTAAAACAGTTACAATGAAATGATAATTAATTTAGAAACTGGTGATAAGTGTGCATGTAAGAGTTAATCACAGATATTAGAACATGTAGGGATGATGTAGCCATAATCTTCTTAAAGATTATCCAGCCCAGTGCATTATTAATTCACTTTCTTTAAACAACAAAAGACATTCATTTAATAACCAATAATTAACTACCTGGAGTGGAACACATGACAGTGTTTTCCTTTCACTACAAAGTAGTTTTGTAAAAAAATTCTGGATAACTGATGTCAAAAAGAAATGAGTAAACTGCTTTGGATGTTACCTAGAGAGATTTCTGAGGAAAAAAAAAATTCTACGGCTTAAATATGGAACTTATATTGAGTGAAAAACTACTGATTAATATTATTTCAGATCAAAAGTATGATATTTTTGTTTATTAATCATTAAAATTATTCCAGGTATAAATATTAAAAAGCTTGACCAGGAGGTGTCTACAATGTTTTATATATATTAAATTTTACCTAAAATGGTACCAAAATGGTACCAATTTGCACCAATAACTGTTTTCTTGCTGATGTAACTAAGCTATTTATTTCCCTGAAAAACGAGTTCAGATTGAGACTTCCGACTTATAAAATATTAATTATAAAGTAATGTTTTATAAAATATTGAGGGAAAGGTCTGGTGTTTTAACTGTAATTAGTATAATATCAACTTGAATCCCAAAATATTCTAGGTGTACACTTTATTAAAGCACTCATCATCTGCTACAGGGTGTAAACCAGGTAACAAATGGCTTCTATAACACTCAACTCAAGCAAAATCAAGCATGACCCAAGGCCCCCCCTTTCCATCAATGCTACAGAAATACCATTCTAATTGCTATAATTTACCATTTCTGTAGTTTTCTACATAGTCTTCTTTTAAATGTCCTCTTTATGCTGGAATTGTGGATTTATGTTACTTATTTTTCTGGTGCTACCTCTTAATAGCATTACTTTAAAAAAAAGAGTTTAGAAATGTCAAATGATTTAAGAAACTGTTCAATTAGATCAGTGTTTCTCAACCTTGACAACTTTAAGATGGATAGACTTCAGCTCTCAGAATTCCCCAGCCAGCCATGCTGGCTGGGGAATTCTGGGAGTTGGAGTCCACCTATCTTAAAGTTGCCAAGGTTGAGAAACACTGTATTAGATTGAGCAGTAATAACTCCAATGCAATGATGAGATTACGAAGAAAACATTGAACGCTTTGCCATTCACATTTGAATGCTTGAACTTGCAAGAATCCTCCCCTTTCAATAGTGTGCAATACAATCTGGACATCACAACTGTAGAAAAATATGCTTAAACTATGGTGGTAGTAATATAACCTAAATTTATGTTATATCTTCCTGCAAGAAAAACAAAAAGAAAATCCTTTGAAAAACTGTATGAAAAATGTCATGTGCTTTCTTTGCATAAAGTTGAAATCTGGCTCAAATCTGAAGCAAGTTGGGCCAGAATTGCTGGCTGCAACCACAGTTGTAAACAAACTCGGGAGGCATCTCTATTGCCAAGAACGGGCAACCGAAAAATAATAAAGCAGCTGTTATCTTACTATGCTCATAGAGCGAGTGGGAGGTGTAGATAAGTAAAAGGATACAAAACACATTCTAATTATAAGATATCGTTTCTTTGGAGAGAAATTTAGCCTTGCTCGGCTGTTAGTTTTGTGTCGCACGTGATACAACTGAAGACTTGACGCTGCTGGGACGCCAAGAAGGGGCACACCAGGCACAATTCCTTAGCAATTAGACTTTATTTCACAATTATTCCAATATCAGCACAGCCAAGACAGGGTCCCACTGGGGCTGGTTTGCTATTTAAGCTCCTTGTGACGGAAGAATTTCTCGACTGTCAGATTCAGAGTTACACAAGCCACAGCAAGAAATGAGATGAAGTTTTGGGTTGATAACAGCCAGAGGCATCCACAGGGCAGCAGCTGAAAAAAGATGCACTGGGACACAAATACTGCAAATACTGCATCAGATGTCAGCACGCAAATCTGTAAGGCTGCAATTCAGATCAGGGCCCAGCATGTCCCTGCCATCGTTTTTGAGTTTCCTGCAGAGGCTGCTCAGACAGCAGACTTCCCCTTTGCTCTCAAAGCAGTTTAGATACTACATTGTGTCAAATCCCACCTCAACTCTGTCCAGGTTAGAACACTGAACATTACTCAGTGAGCATGAATGGTGACCCTGCAAGTGCTTAAGAGATTCTTTTCCCCCCATCATTTAACACCGCTTCCCTTTTAACATAGCTGATACTGTACAGCAGTGTTTCTCAACCTTGGCCACTTTAAGATGGTGGACTTCAACTCCCAGAATTTCCCAGCCAGCAAGGACTTCTGGGAGTTGAAGTCCACCCATCTTAAAGTGGCCAAGGTTGAGAGACACCGCTGTACACAGATAATTAAAACAATTGTAAGACTGTTATTGGTTAAAAGGCATCAGCCTCAGTCCAAAACTCCAGCCGTTCTGATGCTTGAGACGGACTGATATAATTCAGATTGATACAAGCCCAAGGTCCTATTCAACTAAATAGATGCACACATAAAAATATAGAGGTATTTTCATCCATAAACTACATAAACTAAATTTTTATGTGTGCATCCGTCTATTTAGTTGAATAGGACCTTGGGCTTGTATCAATTTGAATTATATTAATCCGTCCCAAGCATCAGAATGGCTGGAGTTTTGGATTGAGGCTGATGCCTTTTAACCAATAATGCCCTTACAATTGTTTTAATTGTCTGTGTACACTGGTGTTTCTCAACCTTGGCCACTTTAAGATGGGTGGACTCCCAGAATTCTAAAAAGGAATCAACTGAAGTTAAATTATTCATTAGGTGCTTAAGTCCAATATGTTTTATAAAACTGAGCAACTAAGCCAAAACTTCCCATTTTTTTCTACTCTGCCTTGACAAGCTGGCAGTCTGGAAGCCCTGGACTACATGCTGGGACTCTGGCTTTGCCTGTCCATGCAATGTCTGATCCCTCTCAGGTACAATCTGGACTTTTCTCTCTATTCTGCCTGAGACACCAGCAGGAAAAATAAGAATTTTTGGCTTAGCTCTAATGCATGCAACCATTTACCAACTGGTTCAATTAGATCAGTGTTTCTCAACCTTGACAACTTTAAGATGGATGGACTTCAACTCTTTGGTCTGGTTCAGTACCAACTGAACCAGACCAAACTGCCTAGATAACACTCCTGCAGGAGCAGCTAACAAGCCATAAATACAAAAACAAATTACAGTTGCAAAAATTAAAAACAATATTTTTTTAAAATCCTCAGAAGTCCATGAAGGCGGCCTTGTCCACAAGGAACTAATAGCTTCATCTAGTTAGTGATACGGTAGTTGTCATTCTGAAAAGATCTGAAGACCTAAGCATTTTTCTGAGACTCTAGTTTTAGTTTAACTTGTATGTATTGTGTTCCCCTTTCTACTTCAACCCACACTTTGAATTTCAAGGACATACATAAAATGAATAAAATAAACTGTTCTTAATTTTGGCTGAAATTGCTGGCTTTATCAAATATATTGTATATAATTAGATCACACAAAGTGGTCATTTATGCCTTTCAGTGCAAAATATTTTTAAATGCTTAATTACATTGTACTGCTTTAAGTTAATTTTTAGTTAAAATTCTTTTTAAATACAGACTCTCTTTTTTCAGAAGTAAAAACAAGAAGGGCAACTTGTTAACCTCTGCAGCGGTTTCCACAATTTGTTAAAAGATAATTCAGACATAGCTTCTATTTGGCTCGCTAGCAGCATTCTACTATTTCAATTTTCCTTAACCTTGTGGTAGAACATTAATCCTCAGACAGCCTTTCCAAAACAAAAAATTCTCTGAATGCAACGTTCTCTCACATGCTGATTTCTTAACAACACTGTCATCCAACATAGCAATCCTTTATTTATATTCTGAAGTTCTGCTTACCGGGTGAACTTTGCTCTTCCTGCTGGAATAAAGATTTTGTATATGCCCTTTTTCATGCAGTGCCTGTTCCAGCCTCTGGACCATTATTTTTTTTTCTGGCAGCTGTTACAAAATATTGTATTCTAAACAATAGATTTATATTCCTACAAAGGAGCTGTTTTGCAAACCTTTCCCTGCCTACTTCAACACTTGCCCTTGTTTTGCTACCGAACTGGCACTAAAGACGTGCTATCTTCAGCCAATCTTTCACTGAGTCTAGAAATGCTTGCACAAGCATCTCTTGAGCACTATGCAATCTGTTCACTAATTGCCACACTTATGCCTACCTGATTGGGTCAGACAGGAAACAGAGGCCCCAAGCAAGCTTTACTTTTTGCCAGAGAGAAAGTGCAGCAATGGCTCTCTTGAACGTGACCGGGATCGGTCTATCCCCAAGATGAAACTTGCAGAAAGGCACTTTACTCGCCTACAACAGAGTAGTCAGATTAGCCACTGCATAAGTTTCCATACAGCAAGGAGGTATGATAATACTGACGTGAATATCTTTGTTCATTTTTATCTTCTGTTATAGTAAAGACGAGCTGCTCATTGGAAAATCCTGTCACGGTTCGATAATAATAATTAAAAAAAGTTTGTATTTTTGGTTCTACAGAACACCCAAGCCAACCACAACCCAGGTTCAAGAGAAAGCTTTTTGTACATGTGGCTTCCTGACAGCCAAATAACAGCCAGATTTTATATGGTATAAAATTAACATAATTTTTGGGGGGCTTAAGCCCCAGGGCAAAGTGAAAAGACTGACTGTGTCTTGAAGTGAGCTGATTTTTGCAATTAAAAACTCCTTTTTGCAGTTAAAATCATTTCTGACTTTCAAAATTGCCAAAACGTTTTAGATTTCAGACAGCAGAAGGCAACTAAAGAAAAATAACATATATTTTGTTTTTATACTACATGATCTGAAGAAGCTACTAGACTGGGAACTTAAATATTTGGGATCAATAACACCGGGAGGATTGATCACTTCATCTCACTACAATATTCAGTTGCCAAGATGAGGCAAAATCAGGACACAGGTAGCCCAGGGAATCTGGAACGTTCTCTGGATTCAAGATGCCAATAGTATCCCTGAAAATTTTATAAGGGAACACCACTGTCCAGACTAAACAAACTGAATGTTGCCTACATTTGCCTCTCATTTTAGTCATCATCCATTAGACAGTTATTACTGGAATAGGTTCAAGGGTGCCATTTTCACCAACATTTTACATAAATTTCCCCTAAGCTTTCATGTTCCAGGAAGGCTTAAAAGCAAGTACGCAGAAGTAACGTTAACATGAACAGCAGCATGTCTTCAGAGCAAACAAGGTGATAGGTTTGGGCCCAAGTGTGATGCAATCTAGCCATCTAAATATAATAATCTAGCATAGTGTTTCTCAATCTCAGCAATGTTAAGATGTATGGACTTCAACTCCCAGAATTCTGGGAGTTGAAGTCCATACATCTTAACGTTGCCGAGATTGAGAAATGCTGATTTAGTGCCACAGTTACATGATAATATATGCCAGAATATTTTGAAATCTCTGTCAAATTCCTTGGCTATGTACCAAACCATCATCCTTATGAAGCACTGACACTAGCTGCTGGGATTGAAAGCTATAGAAGAGAAGCATAAACTTTGAGGGATACTTTTTAAAAAAACACTTCTTGTTTTTTAGAATTTCTTCCCTTTTTTAAAAACTAGAAATTGGCTCAGGAGAATCTGATGAAATAAATTGGCATCTCCATATTTTTTTTTTTTAGCTACCCATCTTTCGCAATTCACAATATTGTCCCGGGGAGAAAAGTATTGTTATTTTTATTTAAACGCACCTCTTTGAAAGCTTCCCTGAATTCTCCTCCAGGAGCCATTCCTAGTTGTTCCGTGATATGTGCAGAGACTTTTAGCAACAGCATTTGCATCAATCCAGACATGAGCCCATTCTAACATGAGGGAGGAAGAGACACCATTAAAAAGAATGAGTTAATCTTGAATTGAATAGTAGAAAAGACAAATATAGTTCCATTAACAGTCATGTGAAACATCCATTATGCTGGGAAAGGGGAAAAAATAACTATTCTACCATTTGGAGCTGGCTTACTGTGAAAGTTGCCGGCCAGAAATGGCTGACGCTTCGGCGGTTTGAGTCCAGCCTTCGCGTTAACAGGGTGAACTCCTGTTTCACCCCCCACCAGCTCCTGTCAACCCAACAGGTCGAAAACTCACGTGAGTAGATAAATGGGGACTCTCACTCCGGTGGGAGGAAAAATGCTGGCTGTGCCTTGGAAAAAGGAGCAGTTGCCGGTAAAAACGCGAAACCGCGCTCGCCCGAAAAGGGCGCGAAGCAACGGAAACCCCGCCTCCTGCGCTCGCCAGCTGGGCTCTGCTCTAGGAAGGAGGCTCTGGCAAACCACTTCCGAAAAACAATTGCCTTGAAAACTGCAAGGATTTGTCCAGGCAGTCACTGCAGGGTCAGTAATGACTGAGTGCAGACAAAAAAAAAAAAAGAAAATACTGCGAAATACAGTTTCATACACACATATAAAGTGTGTGTGTATACACACAAACACACAAAGCCAGTGTGGTGGTTAAGATGGTGAACTAGAAGCACAGGGGCAGAGTCTAGTCCTCCCTTAGGCATAGCAGCTGGCTAGGTGACTTGAGTCAGTCACTCTCTTTCAGCTGTTGACCAGAAAGTCAAAAACCATCTATCTACCAACCAGCACTGGACCAAAATGGTGGATTATGAATCATAACATTCAGTGAAGAGGCCTTCATCCTTCAGTGGCTTGATTCAGGCTGATGATAATAATACATTTACATATACATGTAATCCATTAGTTACCAAAAGCCTTTTAGTCATCTGTTAATTTGTTTCCTTGAGGACCAAAAGGGAAGAAAATTGTTCTAAAATTATCTGCCTGGCATAATAATGTTTATTGTTTCAACCTCCCTGTCAGAGAACAGCAAGAAGAATTCCTAAAGTAATCAGCAATTAAAAGATCAAACACAACACACAGCTCATTTTCTTGCTACTTAAGACAAAAAGAGGTTTATTTGTTTTTTAAAAATTCTGATTTTCTACTTAAAAAGCATTCCAATAGCTATGTAGCATGTTGCTCCTTTGCTAGTGATGTTATGGTTTTAGCTGATTTCCTTTCCCATCAGACCATACTTGTACTTAAAGACAGAATGTTTAAATGTCACTGATGCATGTTAACATCCATATGCAAAAACTGAACAAAGTTCTGTGTTGCCAGTTTGAAAATAACTAAAATATTCAAAGAACAGCATCAGCAGACCATCCTAACCCTTCAAACAGCTTCCTCTAAAGTCATTTTATTGTTATATATTTAATCAGTTTTTTTAACCAAACAGAGGTCTTTATTAACAGAGGAACCCCACCAAAAAAAAAAAAAGAAAAGAAAAGAAAAAAGGATTACATTTCCTGTTTTCAAATGTAGACTAGAAAATCATCCTGCTTTAGGCACATCATTTTGTAGGCATTTGTTGTAGAACTTCTAAAATGTTGCAATGTTTTATAATATGCAACAGGAAACAAACTATTTCTTTAGGGGTGAGTCACAAGTTACTGATCACCCACTCTCTGTCCATACTTAATCAGAAACAAGAAGAAATGTTTAGAATATGGAAATCTTGGCTGCCAAGAATATTATATAAAATTTATTATACCAAAGTTGTGAGAAATGTCTTAGTTCTGTATCTGCCTGTTGTTGGAAGTTGCACCAAATAGTCACAATTCAAAGTGTCAATTTATTAGATTGTCCTGCCAAAAGGATTTGTTGGCATAATTGAAATTATCATTTTTAAAATTTACTTGAGCTGCATTTGGGTCTCTGTCCCCCAAACTATTTAGGCTATGTACAGTGGTACCTCAAGATACGAACGCCCCACCTTACAAAAATTTCAAGATGCGACCAGCTCCGGCCGCAAAAATTTACCTCAACGTGCGAACTCCGCCTCAAGCTACGAACCGGATCCGCGGCCATTTGCCCTGCTGCCATGTGGTCGCGGCTTCCAAGAGGAAGTGCTAATGAAATCTGAGCGCGAAGACAAAAGCCCAAGGAAAGCAATGCAGAAAGAGGAAGTGCTAATGAAATATGAGCGCGCGGGGGGGGGCGGGGGGAAGCTCCTGCTCCTGGCTGTGCGCGCGCGCGACATAAGCCTTTCCCCCCAGCGCGCTGATATTGCTTTCACTGTGCTTTTGTCGCTATGGAGAAAGGAAACAGCGCGGAGGAATCAGTGGGGGGGGGAAGCTCCCGCTCCGCTGTGCGCGCTACATAAGCCTTCCCCCCCATTGCTTTCACTGTGCTTTTGTCACGCACATGCCAAGGGCTATGCACAAAGGAATTAAGAGGAATCAGCGCGGGGGGTGGGGGGGAAGCTCCCACTCCCGGCTGTGCACGCGGGAGCCTTTCTCAGATTTCATTAGCACTTCCTTTTTCTGCGCTAGGGCTGACTAAAGCGCGCCTGGGGAATTTCCTAGCCGTGCAACGCCGGCTGACACATTGAACCTTATGGGGACATGTGCTTCAGGATGCGACCAAATTCGGAGGGCGGATTAGCCGTATTTACATTGAACCTTATGGGGAAATTTGCTTCAGGATGCGACCAAATTCAGAGGGTGGAACGGATTAACTGTGTTTACATTGAACCCTATGGGAAAACGTGCTTCAGGATGCGACCAATTCGACTTGCGATCAGAGTCACGGAACGGATTAAATTCGTATCTTGAGGTACCACTGTATTTTAGGGCTATGTAAACTTTTTGGGTCAAAGGGAAGAGGTGTTTCGGGCAGTTTGAGGGTACAAACATAGCTTCTGCGTGCAACTCATTAAAACAGCAGCATTTTTTCTCCCAGGATCAAATGACTGCTATGCAATTCTGGGAAAAGGAGCCTTGTTCATATCCCAGCATGCTCTGGAGACTATTTCCTTCTCTACCACTAGAAACAGGTCTTTTTTCTTCTCTCTGCTCCTTGCTTCATTTCCAACCTACATTTCAACTTTAAACAATAAAAACGGGCAGAAGGTCCAAAGCATGTCTGAGCAGATGAACTGGGACCAAACCATATTAGCTGTTCACACAACACTGCAATTCACCTCCATACCCCCTCTGAAAAGCAATGAAAACAGAAAAAGAAGTGAAGTGATTGCTAGACAACTGCTCTTCTGTTGACCCCAGACTTAAGGTTAGAAACACCTAGATAAAGGAAGTAGTTCTGACTGGGGGTGTGAAAAAGGTCCTGGAAGCGATGGGACCTCAACCAATCCTTTCCAGAAGAAACTGGATGTTTATGCTTGTATTCATAGCTGTGCTCTGATGCTACGTAACTTACGTACGTTTTTGACACCTATCAAAAAAGCTAAAAAAGGAATTCTATAGTCGGTATCACACTGTGCATTCGACATCAGCCTCAGTTGCAGCAGATTATAAAAGCTAGAGAAATGATTTGTATCTGTTTGTAATGAATTCTCTCATACACCCAAAATTGACCAAAATTGGGTTTGACCACAGAGGAACACATACCTGCTTTATAGCTTGCTGAAGCTTCTCCAGATTGATTTCTTTGGCTTCCTTTAGCAAAGTCCTTTCATCCATTTTTAACATAGAAACTCTATATTGGCACAGCTCGACCACGACCACATCAGGCTGCACCTCTTGTATTGTCTGCAAGACATGGATTCAGTCTCAAACCTACAGACAAAATTAAAAAGAACCAACCTGCAACGTTCTATACCTAGAGTGCCGAATAACCTCAGCAGAGACATCTTTAAAAATGCAATAAAAATATAAATGTTGGCATCTTACAATTTTAAAATATCTGAGCATAATTAAATTATTAAAATGATTTAAATAATTTAAGCAAACCCCCCTTTTTAAACTTTCTCCCTAGCTTTTCTGGAGTTCCTATAGAAGTCTTCAAAAGAGGGAGGAAACAACCCTTCTCTTTATATAAAGGAAGGAATTCTATTTTTTCTGTACTAGAACTTTTGTCCTCAGAAGGTTTCCACACTCTATTCTTCCTTTTAATCTTCAAAGTTTTATTAAAGCCACAAAGATATTCTCACAAGGGTATAAGCATAGATTAAATACTCTATGTAAAGTGGTTTGATAGAAACTTGAAACAAAGCTACATTCTCTTCAGCCATGAAGAAATACCTTCCTTTGCATTTTACACAAATATTCAAGATTTCACAGAAGATCATCCATTAAAACCCCTCTCCAAATATCAATAATTACCTTTACTACATCTTTTTTGCTGCTATCACTGAAGTGGGCAGTGCCAACGACATAAACTTTGGAGCCATCTTCAGTCACAAATTCTGTCACGGTGCTTGGAAGGTTAGGTTTCTTCTGTCTCTTCTTCATCTTCATCTCCAGAAGTATTTTTAATGCATCTGCATCAGCTTTGTGTATGAAAACAGTAACATTCATTCCAAATATTCAACAGCTACCTTTCACAATTCTTCCATCTATACAACGGATGTGACTGGACTAGAACGTTTACTAGACTAAGCTCCATTTGGGGTCGTTAACTTTGGGGACATAAAAAAGGAAGGCTCCAGAATGTATACCTAAACCCTTTCCATACCATTCACTCTTTTTGCGCCCCATTTTGGATCAGTTTGCAGAAGCCGTATCATCCTCTCCTGTAGCTTCAGTGCCATCCAAAAAAGCTGGGATTTTGTGTTAAGGGGATTCCAGCTGATCAAGGCATAGGCAGTTCACAGATGTAATATGGTTCTATGTAACCCAATTTTGTTGCGTGTCAACAATAAAAAGTATCAAAGACAAGGTGATGTATCTTCATCACATTTGTCATTCTCTATTCCAAGTCACTAAATTGGGGAGAGTTGTTGTTTGCACAGGCAATTTTTCATAAAGCACTTACAATTTTAAGTACCATCAAACAAGCTAAGCTACCTGTCCATAGGAATTATCTTGTTTTACTGTCCTAGCCGTTAAATCAAGATGCAGAATACCAGAATTATCTGTAATACATGGTCTCTGTTCAGAAGGACAGTATAACTATAAAGTCTTATTTACATCTGCTTTCCTCTACAATGCAAAAACTTTGCAAATGATGGCTGACTCATCATCCTATGAGCTACATAGCTCTTAAATGCCCAGAATCAGCAATGCTTCATCAGTACCACAATTCTGGAATTATCCTTTATAGCAGCTATCTATAGCCAGTTTGAGAAATCTTAAACTGATGAAACTGCCATTATTGTATCTGGGTTTTTTTAGATCAAAATATTCTATTCCATCAAAATAGGTCCGAAACCCAGATTACTGAAGGCGATAGCTCAAAAGACAGAGCAAAACTAATGGGAGTTATTGCCCATCAAATCCTATCTTCCGACCAACTTTCTGCTAACATAAAATTATTCTAAATGCCTCTACATTTAAATTATTTTAAGTAAATAATATATAACAAAGGTCCCAGCCAAGCCTGCAATAAGGTTTTTTGTTTTTAGCTGAAGGAGGTTATAAAAATTTATCAACAGTATGTTCTGCACACAGAAACTTTCAGAACACATCTATCACAGTTCTACATACAGGTGAAACTCAAAAAATTAGAATATCGTGCAAATGTTCATTTATGTCAGTATGGCAACTCAAAAGGTGAAACCAATATATGAGATAGACGCATTACAGGCAAAGTGAGATATGTCAAGCCTTACTTTGGTATAATTGTGATGATTATGGCGTACAGCTTATGAAAACCCCAAATTCACAATCTCAGAAAATTAGAATATTACATGACATCAATAACACAAGGATTGGAAATAGAACAATATCGGACCTCTGCAAAGTATAAGCATGCATATGTACTCAGTACTTGGTTTGGGCCCCTTTTGCAGCAATGAATGATGCAATGCAGCGTGGCATGGATGCTATCAGCCTGTGGCACTGCTGAGGTGTTATGGAAGACCAGGATGCTTCAATAGTGGCCTTCAGCTCCGCTGCATTGTTCGGTCTCATGTCCCTCATCTTTCTCTTGGCAATGCCCCATAGATTCTCTATGGGGTTCAGGTCAGGCGAGTTTGCTGCCAATCAAGCACAGTAATCCCATGGTCATTGAACCAGGTTTTGGTACTTTTGGCAGTGTGGGCAGGTGCCAAGTCCTGCTGGAAAATGAAGTCAGCATCCCCATAAAGCTCGTCTGCAGAAGGAAGCATGAAGTGCTCCAAAATCTCCTGGTAGACGGCTGCGTTGACCCTGGACTTAATGAAGCACAGTGGACCAACACCAGCAGATGACATGGCTCCCCAAATCAACACAGACTGTGGAAACTTCACACTGGACTTCAAGCATCGTGCATTGTGTGCCTCTCTATTCTTCCTCCAGACTCTGGGTCCTTGGTTCCCAAATGAGATGCAAAAGTTGCTCTCATCAGAAAAGAGGACTGTGGACCACTGGGCAACAGACCAGTTCTTTTTTTCTGTAGCCCAGGTAAGACGCTTCTGACGTTGTTTGTTGTTCAGGAGTGGCTTGACAAGAGGAATACGACATTTGAAGCCCATGTCCAGGATCCGTCTGTGTGTGGTGGCTCTTGATGCACTAACTCCAGCCTCAGTCCACTCCTTGTGAAAGTCCCCAACACTTTTGAATGGCCCTTTCCTGACAATCCTCTCCAGGCTGCAGTCATCCCTGCTGCTTGTGCACCTTTTTCTACCACTTTTCCCTTCCACATAACCTTCTCTTGATGTGCTTTGATACAGCACTTTGGGAACATCCAACTTCTTTTGCAATTCCCTTTTGGGGCTTTCCCTCCTTATGGAGGGTGTCAATGATGGTTTTCTGCACAACTGTCAGGTCAGCAGTCTTTCCCATGCTTGTGATTCCTACTGAACCAGCCTGAGAGACCATTGAAAGGCTCAGGAACCCTTTGCAGGTATTATGGATTCATTAGCTGATTAGAGTGGGACACTTTGAGCCTAGAATATTGAACCTTTTCACACTATTCTAATTTTCTGAGATTGTGAATTTGGGGTTTTCATAAGCTGCAAGCCATAATCATCACAATTATACCAAAGTAAGGCTTGACATATCTCGCTTTGTATGTAATGCGTCTATCTCATATATTGGTTTCACCTTTTGAGTTGCCATACTGACATAAATGAACATTTGCACGATCTTCTGATTTTTCGAGTTTCACCTGTAGAACAAAATGATGTGGTTTATTCTACCTTCTCTAATGCGCCTCCTATTCTGATACATGTGCAGATTAATCCAAACTGATAGTCTTCCTAACACATCAAACTCAGCCCCTTTATGCTACAGCAGTTGTAAGCAAGACTTAACTTTCTTCAAGAAGCCCTAACAAAAACTGCTAATGGCTTTGAAGGACGACCTATTCATGAAGCAAACTGGCTTTCCAATAGGATAAAACATACAAATATTTGGTGCAATGTCTGAAGCATCTTCTGGCCCATCGCCTTCTGCGTTAGGCAAGCGTGCTGGTTCTGCAGCCATCTATATGGAATAAAAATAAAGAATGCAGAAGGAGAAAATTTTGTAAGTATTATTTTTACACTTCTGTTCACACCACTCAAATTCATTCACGATTAGTATTGGTTGTAGGCTAACAAACAAGTTAACCTACAACCACAATTATTTTACAGTTCGGAAACAGGCTGTAACGGAAGAACACAGACAATTCCAAATGTGTACTGTACTGACCCAAAAGAAACAATAACATTTTAATTAACATTTTAGCCGTAAATTCACTGAGAATATGGCAATGCAGGCAGGCGAGTTTTTTCTTCCTTTGAGAGGTGAATGGCCTTAAATGGATGGTTGTCAACCTTCCATGTAAATACAATATAGTGCTGTTTGCCCCCTAAAGTTTTGCGGGATGGAAATCAAGCGCACCCTGCCTTCTCCATGTGAAATGACAAGCAAGGGTACAATCCTATTTCCTTAAGGCAAGTCGGTGATAAATAAAGTAGCCGTATTCAGTGTGTTCTATTTAAAAAAGTGCTAAGATTTATACCCATCTTTTTATTCAGATGAATGTCTCAAGGTTTAATAACAAACGCAGAGCGGTAGTATATAATGCTACAGCTCTCAAGGTGGAAGGAAGAGCCTTTGGGGATTTCACTGTCACGATGTGTGATTTGGTAATTTATAGTTCCTGGCAGGGCAGCTATATACAAGAGTGTAGCCTCTGATACCTGATTTGCAAGGCCTGGTAGATGGATAACTTTATCTTTAGAACAGTCAATCTTTCTAACTTAGCCTTCCTCAACTTAGTGACTTTGACCCTGCCTGCTGGGACTTATGAAAGTTTTAGTTCAACACATTTGGAGCTTATCAGGTTAGGGCAGCATTTCTCAACCTTGGCAACTTTATGATAGGTGGACTTCAACTCCCAGAATTCCCCAGCCAGCACAGCTGGCTGGGGAATTCTGGGAGTTGAAGTCCATCTATCATAAAGTTGCCAAGGTTGAAAAACACTGGGTTAGGGAATGCTGCCAGGGTATTTCCATTTTCTGTGCACAACACTCTGCTAAATATACCAGCAGAAGTACTTCTCCCAGCTATACACCATATTGTAATTTGCAGATTTACCTCTTGCTGTTGCTCCCCCTCCATCGCTGGAATGTACCTTATGTTTCACCACTCCAGTAAGATCTATGAAAGAGAAGGGAAGAGAAGAGAGAAGTTCTCAGGACACTGTACTGACAAAGTTTAAAATATGTAATTAAAAAATAGCAGTTCAAGCCACTGATCAGAGCTGTGTGTGTGTGTGTGTGTGTGTGTGTTCCAAGAAGCTTCACTCTTAAATATCTGCTTAAACCAAGAGTATATAAATCCTGCTGCAAAAGGGAGTTAAGAACCATGACAGACGGCCTGTGACTCTGGCTTGATTTCTATTTCTATTTGTTTTTTTTTTGGGGGGGGGGTTTGGTGCCTTCTAGTTAGTGTTGATTCTTGGCGACTGCCTGGAGAAGTCCCTGTGGGTTTTTTTTTTCTGCAAGATTTTGGAAGTGGTTTGTCCTTGCCTCCTTCCTTGGGCTGAGAGAGAGTGACTGGCCCAAAGTCATCCAGCTGGATTTGTGCCTAAGACGAGACTAGAAGTCACAGTCTCCTGGTTTCTAGCCTGATGCCTTAACCACTACACCAATCTGGCTCTCAAAATAACAATGTTTATTAGTTTATCCAAAATGTGAAAGGAAAAAAAAAGGCAGTCTGGAGTTGAACATTTACCTAGCAACAATTAGAAGACATATTAAGCTTAATCAGCTATACATAAGCCAGTTTTTTACTATTCCCCTCAACTATTCCTCTCACTGTAGAGAGTAAGATAGATGATCTTGATGGACATATGCAGAAGCTGTTGCCTAACCAAAAGGGATTGAAGCATTTTTTAAGTCCAGAACAGCCTGATAATGTTCGGAAGGGGCTCAGAGAGACACCTCTCTAATTCACTGAATTATAAGAAGGGGAGGAGATCCAGCACAATCAGATCTGCAAGATTCTGCTATTATGGCCAATCTCTTACTGTATTATTGTTATCATTTTAGCCTTCCTGTGAAGTTGATTTCATGGTCTGGCCTAGCTAGTGGGGCTGATACCTGCTTTCTTCTCAAAATCACACTCTCAAAACACAGGATAGAAACAACAGAGTCTTACCCCAAACAGAAGTGCATTTTCTTGCAAAAATGTAAAAAACCAAAACCATAATGCATCTGCTGAAGTGGCTGTAATCCACAAAAACCTATGTCACCTTAAATGTGTTAGCCTTCAGATGCTGCAAAAATATTTGCTGTTTCTGCCACCAGCCAACATGGCTATTTCTATTTAAAACATGCAAAGCGCTCAGAGAAATTAACTATGTATTCATTTCAGCAAGTCCTCTAAATCCAAGTAATATATCACAGGAGACCAGATAGCTTGGAGCCATCCTACAAATGACATGGGGGGGGAAAAGTGACATTCCTGAACAGAAGAAAGAGAATGGGCATCACTATGACAGGAAATCCATGATTCCAACTCCCACGGTATGCAATGCAATGCTACTTCCAGTTCCTTTGTTCAGGTGACTTAACACAACAATACACCAGGAGTTGAGGAGAGGTAGTGTAGCAAACACTAGTTATACACACTCCTTCTAGCCTTTCTGCCACATGGGCCAAAAAGTTTGAATCTGATTGAATCCCAAATAGCTGCTATATAATGGATTTTAGAACACTGGGGGAAATGTCTCCTTCAAGAATAATTATACGTTTAAAGATTCTGTATGAAAGTTGCATCAGGAAGAAACCTTTTCCAAGATTAAAAAAAAAAAAAAACTATCAAATTTACCTCTAGTACTAATTGCATACAATGTGTCCAAACAGTATCACTGACAGCACATCAAGTGTCCAAACTCATTTGTAAGATGATGTGCCATGCAGTAGAAATTAACATTATAGAAGAAATGGACACAGCTTTTTTTTTTTTACAGATACAAATGGTAATTTTCTCATTTAAATACTGACTTAACATTCATACTCATACTTAAAATCAGAAATGTTACTGAATGTCCCTGTGCTGAAAGGCATAACGTTATGAATAATATTATTTTTAGTTCTGCTCTGCTCTAAGGATTAAGTTAATTTCTAATATCCCAGAATGTACTGGATAAATCTGTATAAAGAAACCCAATAATCCTGAAATTGCAAACAATGATTTGCATCAGTGGGACCTAAGCATGACTTCAAGCCTGCTAGGGAAAAAAGCCTAAATTTTCACTACAATTTGAGCTCTCTGAATTTCACTTTGTTCATGTTTGGGTACACCCGCTGTTTTCTTCTTTCTGGCCTTTATGGAACTACAAAGTAGTATTTAGTCAGTACTTGATGGATCAGGTTAGGTCCTGTGGCTTGGAAGTCTGACAGGCTGAAGTATAATTTTAGCTAAATAATTCATACTTCCACTGTGCCCCTTTGCAACTATAGAGAATCAGTCAATATGTGGTCATCCACAGGTGGCTTCCTAAGCCTGGACATCTTTGAAATCTGCTGTTCTGTTTATTTATAAACAATATATTCTAACTCCCTAAATGTACATAGTCCCTAAGAAACTTTGTCATAAAATCAAACTTAACTCATGTCTCCTCAGTAGAAAAAGAAATACAATAACAGGATAATCTTTATGAATCGTTAAATCATATTACTGAAAAGCAGGAAACTACTGCAAAATTCAGTTAAATTTGATAAATTTTCCATAAATTCATCCTATCATTTACACATATGCCATTCTAATACAACATGCTATTTCTATTTTAACACCACAATCTCACATGATCTAATTGTCTATCTACAACAGCATTTCTCAACCTTATAAACTTTAAGATGAGTGGATTTCAACTCCCAGAATTCCCCAGCCAGCATGGCTGGCTGGGGAATTCTGGGAGTTGAAGTCCACTCATCTTAAAGTTGCCAAGGTTGAGAAACACCGATCTACAAGTTTGGCTTTAGCTCCAATTCTCTTTGTATAAAATATCCACACTACAGTTACCATATGTTTGCTCTTTTTGAAACTGGATTCTTTCCAATTGTTAATTATCTCCCAGTATTTCTTTATCAGCAGACGAAAGTTTCTCACTTGATACTAACATTTCCAGAATAGTTCTCATTCATCTTACTTATTTATAATTTTAGGGTCTAACCAAGTTCTGAATCACCTTCTATTTCTTCTGAATATATGAAACCAGAGAAAATTCATATAATGAAATTCCAATTTTCCGTTGTCTCCAGAGAAATATCTGAACCTACTCAAACTTATCTTTATTCAGATTCTATTTTGTATTTTAAAACAATTTATACAAATGATTCCTTTTATTATTACTTTGTCAGAGTCTGGCCTAGGCCATTACAGCTTAATTAAATTAATTAATTAAAGATGTGTTTTAACATATTTCAGTTGAGTTTGAAAATATTGGAACTATGGGTGATATAACATTTAATTTTTTCTAAGTCACCACACTGATTTACCTAGAAAAGGATCATTTTTTAAATGTTAAAAATATAATTGTTTCAAGAAGCAGTCTAGTGTAGGGGTAAAGGCACTGGTCTAGGAACATAATTCAAGTCCACCCTCAGTTACTGAAACTCATTTTGGGACAGTTACGCTCTTTCACTTGTTATTGTGGGGTAAAATGGAGGTGACAGTGTTGTGTAGACTGCCTTGAGCTCCGAGAGGAAATATGAAATATATGCCTAACAAATGAATGAGTAAACAAATGATAAGTAACAGTGACAGTAACTAGCTTAACACATTTCTATAAAGATCTCATACTCCCAAATCAGTTTGGTACTTGAGGTTCTACCCACTCTCTCTTACCACCACTGAAATAGATGACTGTACTACAAGGGTTTTCAAAACAAAAGAAGTAAAATACTCTCCCAAATAGATCATCATTTTTTAAAATAAACTTTGCAATCTACTATTTTCAGCTTTTGTATAAAAAATTCCCCATGTGGCCTCGGAATTGATTGAGCTAAATCAAATAAGAGAAAACAGAAGCAGATCATCCACCGGTATTTTTTGGTCAAGGAAAGCAGTAGTAGTATACCCTTTTGTTATTATAGACTGAAAAATACTAACCTCTTCCACTTTCCCTTATTTTACTGTAGAGCCAATGGATAGATCTCAGTGCACTTCCCACTTCATTGACAGGAACATTCAGCTTTTAAATCAGTTATCTGAGGCATTAAGTCATCCCAAGCCATAAAAAAGACTTGACCACTGCACCATTCATTCTGGATTCAACACAGTGAGTAGTCAAGAGCCCAATGTTCACTTCCAGGAGTCAAGAAATAATTGGATGCTAGAATTAGCACCCTATCAAACTAGCTCATCTTCCCAGGATTTGATGCAATCATCTTTCCAGTCACTGTGAAACCAGTTAGACTACAATTCTTCAACTTAAGATTGTATTTAAGGAAAGAACTAAATGTTACTTCATAAAGTA
The DNA here is from genome assembly GCA_030867105.1 of Liasis olivaceus. Lineage (NCBI taxonomy): Eukaryota > Metazoa > Chordata > Lepidosauria > Squamata > Pythonidae > Liasis > Liasis olivaceus. The sequence goes on along the minus strand of CM061355.1, from coordinate 22,267,265 downwards.
CAGATAGAGTAAGCGGACCAGATGACCTTGTTGTACTTCATGATGTGCAAGAGGGAACTAAATACTTCACCTTGATAATGCTGATTTAGTCACAAGGGTCAACTCTGGATCCTTAAATGCAGGAAACACACATGTGTATCTCTTTGATGTGTTAAAGCCATCTTCCCCCAACCTGATGCTACCCAGGCATGTTGGACTACATGTCCCATTAATGCCAAGGTACATACTGGCCAGAAATGATAGGAGTTGTAGTTCTCACACATCTGGAGAACACAAGATTGGAAAAAGCAGATTGTAATATACCATATATAACACACATGGATTTCCAGGAGGTGGTAACAGACTGATAAAATAAACACCTTTTTTCCCAATTATTAATCCAAAAAGTTTAGTACCTCTTCTATAAATCTGAAATCTTTTCCAAATGTCCATATATTATTTGATTAAACAGGCCAACCTGCAGACTACCCACTTCCAGGTGAATTTCCAATGGTTACAGTTGACCCACTTTCATTCAAGACTTAGTTGACCTGCATCCCTGCAGGAATTAAAACAATGAGGGGATAAGTGTGTTTTCAGAGTGTTTTGTAAGTCAGACCATAGCTAGGTCAGTTTACTGGAACTGGCACAGAATCTGAAAACCTCTTGATGCAGAAACACTACAAAGTAAATTATACTTATCAATGAGGATCTGAAAAGAATAATTGGGTTTTGGGATAAGCACAATTTTTACACTGTTTAGGAAGCAACTTATACTGACAGGACAAATAAATTCATTAAAGCCACTTTCACCAATCTAGGACATATTTAGCCAGTACTTCCATAAAATATCCTTCCCATAGCAACATTTTCTGATTAACTGAGCAGTTAAATGTGTTTCACCATTTCAAACCTTTCCACATATTATCAATTACATGGTGACCTGTTAATGTTCAGTAATTTACACTGAACAATATACTGGACACTGTATCATGAACCACTGCACATTAATATAGCCACAAACAAAGCAAAGGTTGCAATATATAAATTTTGGGCATAACAAAGGATAGGAAAGTCAAACCCTGGAATTAGATCACATGAGACTGCCTTCTATCCGTGTTGAATTGTAAAAGTATTTAAGGTACTGTACATTACTTTTAGTATAACATTTATGAAATAGAGCATGGATGTATAGACAACTTGAAATTATATACACGTACATACACATAAAATGCCAGAGTGTTAAAACATGATACAGTATTTACCTAATATTCTCATGCTGCTGCATTAATAACCCCAATAACTCCAAAACAAGCCTCTGTTATTACAATGGAAAAATTATTGTGGTAAGGGGATGAGACCTTATATTTTTCTGGAACATGACATCAGTAGTAACATGAAATTAAATGCATATTGTTGTGTTACAATCTGAATTTAGTTCCAGCTCAATTCCTTCCACAAGCTGCGTCACTGACAATTTACACATATGGCTGAATCGTGACTTTCTTCACTAAAAATGCTACTACTACAGGGCAAAGGGAATTACACGCATTGTTCCACCAACGAAAAGTGCAAAAGCGTGCTGTGCTCTATCTCCAGCAAGCAACCTAAACTGCTCTCGCAGTTTCTGCAAAATAACAAATATTTAGGGAGAGCTAAGAATAGGCAGATAAGATCCCTTTACCTTGTCAGGCTTATCCTGTAATATTGTCATTTTCTATCTTCCCTGGGGGGGGGAGGGGGGAAGAGGCCCAGAAAAGTTTTCTACAATTTAGACTCCCCAGCGCCATATGCCACTGCCATATTCCTTTGCACAACTTTCCAATTAGGCTGCCTCGTGGGAAAACCCCTTCAGAGACTTTTACCTAGATAAGTTGGGAGATGCTGGGAAGGAAAAAAAAAAAAAGTTTAGAAGTAGAACAAAGCAGACATCCCATCATCAAAAATAACGCAAAATAAAGCAAAGCCCGTTTGCTCAGAAACTCCCACCCGGATAAAAAGAATAAAAAGGTTAATTTCACAGCTCCCACTCTTTCTTCTCCCTATCTGGCATCTGGCCATTTTGGAGAAAGGACGGGGGGGGGGGGGGGTGCCTGAAAATTAAACCGCTTTGGTCCCTACTGCACAGCCAAAAGCCTTACCGACGACATGCAGTGGACATACCAGGAGCGACTCGGCCAACTCCGGGCTACTCCAAGCAAAAATTAAGCAGGAAATACTAACTACCTCGCCCATTACTTACTTTCCAAGCTATGCCGCTCCCCGACAAGGGAGAAGCCTTGTGCGTAGGAACCACCAGCTGAAACTCAAAGAGGTTCCGGGACCAAACTTAGAGAAGAAAAAATCCCCAAAGGGAAAACGAGTCCTCCAGGGACTCGCGGCAGATCAGTCTGACAACACGTTGTATTAGTCATTCATATGGGGAGGTGGAGGGAGGGGGGGTGAAGTGCGCCGCGCTGCATTCTGGTAGCTGTAGTTCAGCCTGGCTTCCTGCTCCTCTCCCCGGCACGGCAAAGGGCGGAGAAGAGGACGGCCGACTACAACTCCCGGGGTGCAGAGCGAGGCGCATGTGCTGTGGCTGTCGGTGCGGAGGCTGGTCAGTTTACGCGTTGGAGCTTCTCCGTGAGAGGGTTTCTGCAGGGGCAGGGATGCCTCCTGCGAGCTGCAAGTTTAGTTATTCGTTGAATTCGATGTGTAGAGCCGCCCATCCCTGGTTTTAGGAGCTTTTCTCGGCTGTGTCAATTTCCGTAGAGGATTGTTGAGTAAAGGAGTGTTTCTAACCTTAGCCACTTTAAGATGTGTGGACTTCAACTCCCAGAACTCCCCAGCCAGCCTGCTGGCTGGGGCGTTCTGGGAGTTGAAGTCCACACTTCAACTTCCCACACTTCTGGGAGTTGAAGTCCACACTTCTTAAAGTGGCTATGGCTGACAAACACTGGGGTAACTCATTACAGAGTTGTGATACCTCTGTTCCTTGGCCTCTCTTAGATTCTGTGAAACTAGTGCAAAACTCTGGACAACCACTGGATGGCAGCAGAAGGCTATAACTTTCTGTATCTCTCTGCTGTTCTCTAGCACTCGTCTGGATTTTTGCAGTCCAGATCTCTTTGTTCTCTTTAATGAATGGGGTAGGATTATAGGTGTCCAACAGGAAGTGCTGGAATGACAGTGATAAGATGCAATCCTAGACGTGGATCCCATTCAGCTAAGCCTTCTAAGCCATTTAGGGAATGTTAACACCAAAAAAGGAGAGAGAGTCTTTGTGGACCTTCAAGACTAGCACATACATTGTGGCAGATGACTTCCACTTATCACTCGATTCCTGAGAGGGGATTTCTGTATTTATGTCCTTTGGGAGGAAGGGGGGGTGACCTAAGCAGAGAGGCCAGACAGAAATGGGATGTGAGAGATGTAATGCAGCTGCTTAGGTTCTTGTAAGACAAGCTGTGTCAGGGTGACGTGGAGACTGGAATTTCCCCACTCCTCCCCCAACTTTCCTCCAAAACTACATCTAAGAGTGCTATAATTTTAGATGCATGTATTGTTTTCTCCTTCCAAGTATAATGTTCTACAGTTTAGAACGGGTTCCCTGCTTTGGGAAGCTACTGGTCCATTTGGGGTTTTGAGAGGGCCCTCGGCCAATGACTGCCGTGGGGGCCCATCCACCCACACTAGAAGTCAGACAAAGCACTGAGCTGCAGTCACCCAGCATTGTAGTTTCCAAGGTTTCTGGGTTTTATGTGGCACTCACCCAGATGGTTGGAAAGCTTAAAGTTGATGTTTAGCTTGGTAGCATGTTTAGTTTCCTGTTGATTTTTGTTTTTTAATTAAAAGGTTTTAAAAGCTCATTTTAGGTAAGGCAACGAGCTTGGCAGGTAACAAGAAACATGGCAACAGGGACAATGTCATTTCCAGGCACTAACTGGAATGATCTGCTCTCATGAAATGAATGTACGAATATTGGAATCCCGTCCAAAGGCAGTTTAATTCATACCTTTCCAGTGATTTCTTGCAGTGTAAAATCAGTGTATTTTTTAATAACAAGGGACTCACAGCGTAGTAGAGATGCAAATGAAGATCTCTGCAGTTCAAAACAGATGCTGGTTGCAGAGAATGGTAAGATGGTAAGGAAAGTGAAGAAGGATAAGGCAAAAGGGGATGTGAGTTAACTGCTCAAACAGTCCTGATGCCTGGGAATCCCACCCTCTGGCAGAGAACTCCCTAGATCCCTGGTCCCTGCAAGGAACTCTGGGATTTCTAGGATCAGGTTTTAGGGTTTTGTTGGCTGTGATATGAGTGGTAACAGTCATTAATATGAATAGGGCAATCAATCCTAGGCATGGGAGGTTGGATGAAAAGGGCTAGAACAACATGCAGAGTAACACAAGGCACCTGGGGCAGAACAGGAACCAAGGACTAAGAATTCTGGATTACCATAAGGCCTGGTATACTGAAGGTGGAGAAAATCAAGAAGAGGAACAAGAGTTATTAGAGAGATACCAAACTGGTGGAATGAAGTGCATCTTTGCCCTAATCTCTGGAAAAGGTTTCAGCGATTTGGAAGCATGCTGAGTGCTTATATGGAAAGAGAGACATGCTACTCAATAGTCTCTAAAATCCTAGGATAAAAAAATAAAAGCAGGTCCTCTACTAATTACACATTTCACAGGGTTGTTTTGCTATTCAAAAAAAAAAATCCCATCAATATAGTTTGAACCTAGAGAGGACATTACCTTTGCCTTAGTACATTTGTAAAAGAACTATCTGTAAATGATAATAAAAACACTTAACTATGCACTAGTCCATTATATATGATGTGTACTATATAAGAAGCACATTATTTTGTCAACAAGGAAAATACTGGTTTTACATAAGGCAATTTACTGATCTGTTATGTATCTGTATACTTTTCTTAGGTGAGCACAAATTCCTAGCTATATTGTGACAAATGAAATGTGTTCATGTCTAGCTTCATAAAATGATTTTGTTAGAAACATTTAGTATTTGCCTTTTCTTCATCGACCTTCAATTCCTGTTCAGGAGAAGGAGGACATTTTGTGACAAAGTGACTTTTAACTCTTTATTTCTCTAGAGGCTTCTGGAAGCTTCCATCAAGAGAAGTTGTCTTTCACCTCTTGTCCTGTCTGAGCACATTTCTGAAAGAGGATCCAGTGGATTGTTTTCATTGCAGATTATAATTGGGATCATATCTATGAATGCCCCCTTACCTTAAACTGTTTGAAAGTAGAAGCTTTGCTCTGCAGGGCGTTGTTCACAACATTTCTCCTGGGATCTTAATTTTTTTTTACTGTTGTAACAGAATAAATAAATTGCCCATTAGTGGTGTTGTCCGTTGTGATACATATAAACCTATCATCTTGGTTTCTACTACTATAATGCAGGTATCCACAGAGAATGAGGAAAGTGATAGAACGTGCATTGTCATGCAAACCCCACCCCTTACGTACCTACACCCAGTCTTGCAACAGAAGTACAAAAGGGCAAAACATGCATTGTGACGTCATGAGGTACGTTTCATCACTTGGTGGCATGGTAGATAGGAATGGAGCTCTATAATCACGTGACACCTCTGCTGCATGAGCTGTATTCAGTACTAGTCAGCTTCTAGGTGCAATTCAAAATGCTGGTTGCGATGTATAAAGCCTTTTATAGGAATGGACCTGGTTATTTTTACACACATACATACTACTGCTTCACTCTGTTGCTTATATAGAAACCTCTGATGTTCTTCAAGCTGGAGTTGAAGTCTCTCTTTGTCTCTACTATGCATGGTTTGGGCTGGAGTCCAGGCTGAGGGCTAAATTCCTGAAGGAAAAGAGATCGGGAGCTGCAAGCCAGCAGAAGGGGGATCAAATCTTGAAATAGGTGGAAGACCTTTTCCTTCTTTCTCTGACCTCTTTTATTCATCCTCTTTCTTTTTTCTCATAACACCTGAACACAGCATGCATCCTCAGTTTTGTGATCATCACCCAGCCGTGTTTATAGTGATATGAGTTAAGCCTGTCTCCACTGCTGTTATATAAGTACAGATATTGCTAGAAGACATTATAAATCACTAGTGAAGAAATAGCCTCAAACTCTCCCATAGGATTTGCATGTACACTAACGCCATAGTGTAATGCCAGTGGCTTACTTTTGGCTTCATGCTTTGTGTGCTCCCAGTTACTGAGGGTTTATTTCACAAACCATGACTTAAAGCAAGGTGAGAATCACACCTTCGTGTCTCCTCCTACCACCTCTTCCACTCCCTTTCTCATCCACCCATCCGTCTCCCATGCCAACCTTTCAGTTTTTTCCATCCCTTCCACTTTTCCAATCCCCATCCCTGGTTGAGGAGGAACAAATCAAAGGGTGGAATATTGTGACCCATGGCAGGTAAATTAGAAAGGGAAACTGAGGGGGAAATAATAAAAAAGGAGAAATGGTTTGATAATGTTCCTCAGATATGATAACCACTAGGCAACGGAAAGGGAGATTACAACTGGCTTTTAATGAGAAGAAGTGCCATCAAAGAAAGAACAATGCTAAGATTGCCTTTGTTCACACAGTCTCAAACAAAGACTTTTTCTGTGTTCTTGGGAATAGCCGTATTGAGAGACCTAGAGACCCAATCCCTATAAATTAAAAAGGACCTGCATTTCTACTGCTAAATTGTCTAAGAGCAATATTCTCAATTTATCTTTTTTTCATATAGGAGAATTTTATTTATTTTTATCTACTAGGATTTTATTTCTAAACCAGGGGTCCCCAAACTCTTCAGCTCATTGGCCCCTTCATGAAGTTTCAGGTTGTTCATCGACACCCCCCCCAACATTTATTATATGAAAATAGTTTAATAAATGCTACTGTAACTAATTATTATTATTAATAGTACTATGAATAATAATAATACGGACAACTCAAGGCCACTCTTGCAGGAGGCTGACCATCCAACCCTGGGTAACACGGTCTCACCACTAGCCACCTCACCTTCAGAACTAGGGACTGGCATGGATCTCTACAGAGACCCCTAAAGATTAATTGACCCCAATTGACCTTTCATCGTTTATCAACCACCTATTGACTCCCAGACACTTACTGACCTCCTTTTGACCCCCACCCATTGATCAACTTCTTGGATAGTCCCTTGGACCCTTGGGGGTCAATACACACCACTTTGGGGAACCCTGTTCTAAACATTTCCTAAAATAGTATATGATATACAATTTGCCACCCTAGATCAAAGGAAAGCAGAAGCTGTATTTCATTCTTTAGTTTTATGGAGAAACATGTTGAAACTAAGAGGGCTGTGCTGCAATCCAGATTCAAAAGGGAAAAGGTGATTCAAAACGGGTGTGGGCCTGCATGTCACCTTATAGGTTCTGAACCACATTTTTTCCTTTGAATCTGGATTGCAGCACAGCCCTGGAAATTAATTCAGCTGACTTTCAACAGTACAGTAAAAGCTTTGTAATAGATTAGCCGCTAGAAGGAGCTCACATATTCTCTTTAATGTTTCACAAATAGAGCCAACTGGATATATTTCAATCTGGGGCATGACAGCATATGACATCTCCATAGAGTAGTTTAAAAAAAGGAGTCGCAATACAAATCATCTTCAGTAAGGAGTTTTTATTAGAAGAGTATAAAATCATCCATTACAATTGAATCAATTTAGCTAAATAATTCAGGAGTGGCACATAAAATGCTTCCTTAATAACCAGAGTAGTTTAGGATTGTCATTCTGGTGGCCATATCTAAAAGAAGTTAGGACTTCTGCATTTTGAAAGGCTGGTCAGGCAGGGCAGTTCATCATCATATGACCTTCTCTGTAATTGAAAATCCTCATTTTCAGTCCTGATCTAGATGTCTCTTATACATCCTGCCATGAAGAGGCCTGCCTGGTGGAAAGTCCATCAGCTCGTCTCACCCCAAACCATTTAAACTGGAAACCCATGAGCTAAGCAATTACAGTTTGTAAAATAAGGTCTCCTTCAAGTCACACTTGACTCCTGGTATGAATATGTGGTATATTTAGGTGATTTATATCACCTTAATTCTTAGGGGGACTGTTTTGTTTTATTTTTCTTCCATTTGTTTTGGTATTTAGCTTAATAACTAATTAATTTATTGGATGTCGATATATAATTATATTACTGTATATTACTGTCTTTTAATTTGTTTCTGTATATGTTTCTGTGTATTTCTTTTTCCAAATTACAATTTTTTTTAAGCTTGACTCTTGGTGACTACATGAATATATTCATGCAGTTTCTTGGCCATGTTCAAGAAATGTTGCTGGTTGTAATTGCTTTCCAAGAATTACCACACGTAGAACATATGCTACAATAGAGAGACAAAAGTTATATCAAACTGAACTGACTTCGGTGACAGCTTCTTCTGGGTTTCTGTTGTCTATTATTAAATTTTACTTAATCTAATTATACACTGATAGTAGGTTTTATAGGGTCTAGTGTCATTATTATTATTATTATTATTATAAACAGCTGCCTAGGTTTTAATATTCCTCCTTTGTGTTTTTGTATATTTAAATTCAATTAATAAATCTTTCTTCTGTGTTTAATTTTTAAGCACAATATAAATAATATAATAATAGTTATAATCATAATCTATGGTCAGGTCTGCTTTCCTCAGAGATAGATGCTACCCACTGCTATTAGGATCAAACCTTCTTTGGATTAGCATATTTACGGTTACCATATCTGGCCTGCAGAAATCAGGATAACAACTGGAAGGCAGGAAAAAGATACAGAAAAATATATATATATTTGCTTCCATCCAGTAGTCATCTGGATTTCTGTGGTCCTGAAGATGCCCCAAACATCCCTGAAAGCTCCTGGGCTTTGGGGTACAGTGGTTGTTGAACCTGTTATTTTGTCTTTGGGAGATTAGATATGATTTTTCTTTTTCGGGATGTACATTTTTTAAATTGTTCTTTTTTTAAAGTGCAAGCTACCCTGAGTCATTTGGAGTGAGGCAGCCTCCAAATTTAATTAATTAATTAAATAAATAAAATAAACCTGAATAGTTATGGTTTATTCAAGAAATCATAGTTAAACAAACCATGACTTAACCAAAGTCCCATGCTTACTCTGACGTTAGTCCCATTATGTTCAATGTGTGGGAGTGTGGAGTCAGGGTGTGAAACATGGACTCTCATCCCCAGAAGAGTGAACACGAGATAAGAGAATGAGACTGGCCCCTCCCTAAGGAATGCAGAGGATGTTGGTGGGGTGACCCTGGGAATTGCTCTCAGTCTGAGAAGATTCTGTAACGGGAGTTGAGCCAATAAACCTTGCTGGGTTGAATCTGTATTGTCTCCTGGAGTTTCCTGGGCTAATCCTGACAAATGAGACTTACTCCATAGGTGAGTGGGTACAGTATTTCAGCCTTATTTTGTGTGATAAAAGTATCCACATCAGCAGGGGAAATGATGGCAAATTAGAAATGCAAGTTTATCAAAAAAACCACCCACACTAACCAAGTGCTCCATTACCAAAGTAACAGTGCAACCTCCCACAAGAGGAGCTGTGTAAGAACATTATTCAGATGAGCACAAACACACTGCAGCAAGCCAGAACACCAGAAAAAGGAAACAGGCCACCTATACAACATCTTCCAACAAAATGGATACTCACACAACTTTATCAAAAAGTGCCTGACCACTCAACCTACAACCAGCACAAGCTATGAAAAGGATTACACTACAATACATCAAAAACATCTCAGAAACAACCAACAGACTATTATAACCACATGGCATAACCACAGCACACAAACCAACTAAAGCCCTCCAAAACATCTTAAGTAAACCAAAAGACCCAGTAGCCCAAGAAGAAAAAACAGGAGTCATCTACAACATACAGAGTAAGGACTGTAACAGCTACTATGCAGGACAGACAGGCAGAAGGCTTGCAGAGTGCATCCATGAGCACCAACTAGCAGTAAGAAGACACAATGAAAACTCCTTAATCTCACAACACATGGACAGACTCAACCATAGCTTCAACTAGGAAACTGTGAGCGTCCTAGAGCAAGCTAAATCCAAAAACGCGAGGGAATTCCTGAAAGCTTGGCATTCAGACTAATCAGCCCTCAATAGACACATAAACCACATTTACGCACTATTTAATAGAGACAGTAAAAAAAGCTAAGAAGGAAACAAAAAGACCAGAACACAGCCTCTTCAGCAGCCAACATCCAGATAAGCAGGAATTAACACCAGACAAACAATCAGGCAGAAAACAATACCCTAATCAAGGAACTACCAAGGAGAAAACCACACCCCACCAACCCTGGCAGGGCAAGCTACTGCATATAAACAGGGAGCAAACCCCACACTCACTCGCATTGATGATGTTGCCTAGTCAGGTAATGAAACGTCTGCAATCAACCAACCGAGCTCAGAGATCACCAAGGACTCGTCTCAATCACTATGATGAAATCACACAATTTCCTCAGTCACATTAAGGCTTTTTCTCCCCTAATGGATTGGAGCTTTTAGAAGTAGTGGAAATTACATTTAGAACCAAGTAATTTGAAGTCACATAAAGTTAGAAAATGAAACATTTTGTCTCCCTTACATTCTTCTTGTATATTTGTTAATAAAGCAAATATTTCAAGACACTGCCAGTTTCCATTGCTTCTCCAAAATAAATCAAGCCTTGTAACACAGCCCATGGGATTCTTCTCACAGAGTAAAATGTAGAGGGCAACCAGTGTATTATATTTAGCTTAAAGCAAGTTATGTGTAAATTATTAAACCACATAGATTTCTTGCCTTTACTATGAATAGGACAAACTGCTGATCTCAAATACAGATTAAGGAGAATTTTCCGATCAGTTTATGTATTTTATAACAATTAGTGGCATTTTATTATTTTATTTTAAAACCACTAACAGTGTGATGGAAAAATGGGGAAAACAATATGTCCACAAATACTTAACCAAGCATGAATCAAGTATACTTTGGACTTCATGAACTCAGGTATCAAATAGAGCGATTTGACATAAACTCAGAATATAGAATCATAATTTTATCTTAAAATTCATGTTGAGCCTTCAGCTTTGTAAATCGGAAATGTATGAGCTTCCTTTTTCACATATTTGCACTGTGTACTTATTTACCCTGGCAAATTGATCTTGCTGCATAAAGGGTCCTTTGATACTAATTTCTATTCAGATTGCTTTATGGCTAATAAGTTTCAGTTTAAACAGTTGACTAGATTTGTCTGAGTCCCTAGTTTAAATCTCACAATTTGGGAATTAAGTTTCATGTTCCGACAATATGAAACATATAGCTTTATAACAATTAGTGGCATTTTATTATTTTATTTTAAAACCGCTAACAGTGTGATGGAAAAATGGGGACCCTGGACTTAATGAAGCACAGTGGACCAACACCAGCAGATGACATGGCTCCCCAGATCAACACAGACTGTGGAAACTTCACACTGGACTTCAAGCATCGTGCATTGTGTGCCTCTCCATTCTTCCTCCAGACTCTGGGTCCTTGGTTCCCAAATGAGATGCAAAAGTTGCTCTCATCAGAAAAGAGGACTTTGGACCACTGGGCAACAGACCAGTTCTTTTTTTCTGTAGCCCAGGTAAGACGCTTCTGACATTGTTTGTTGTTCAGGAGCGGCTTGACAAGAGGAATATGACATTTGAAGCCCATGTGCAGGATCCGTCTGTGTGTGGTGGCTCTTGATGCACTAACTCCAGCCTCAGTCCACTCCTTGTGAAAGTCCCCAACACTTTTGAATGGCCTTTTCCTGACAATCCTCTCCAGGCTGCGGTCATCCCTGCTGCTTGTGCACCTTTTTCTACCACACTTTTCCCTTCCACATAACCTTCTCTTGATGTGCTTTGATACAGCACTTTGGGAACATCCAACTTCTTTTGCAATTCCCTTTTGGGGCTTTCCCTCCTTATGGAGGGTGTCAATGATGGTTTTCTGCACAACTGTCAGGTCAGCAGTCTTTCCCATGCTTGTGATTCCTATGAACCAGCCTGAGAGACCATTGAAAGGCTCAGGAACCCTTTGCAGGTGTTATGGATTCATTAGCTGATTAGAGTGGGATGCTTTGAGCCTAGAATATTGAACCTTTTCACACTATTCTAATTTTCTGAGATTGTGAATTTGGGGTTTTCATAAGCTGTACGCCATAATCATCACAATTATACCAAAGTAAGGCTTGACATATCTCGCTTTGCATGTAATGCGTCTATCTCATATATTGGTTTCACCTTTTGAGTTGCCATACTGACATAAATGAACATTTGCACGATATTCTAATTTTTCGAGTTTCACCTGTATTCCTTCCATGAAAACATCCAGAAGGAAAAATTTGGACTGGTGTCTCTTGGTTGGCATGATGAGAGAAACAAATAAAAGCAATTTTGCTTTCAGTTCAAACTCTGTAGTAAGGCTGAACTTATTAAAATTTTTTGGGAGACTCCATTCTCAAGAACTGCTGAAAAACAAATAGTTTGTATCGGTTGCTTTTGTACTATATGAATGAAGGTGTGGTTAAAAAATGTAATGTGGGACTTCAAGACTAATCTTCTGCCCCAGCTGCAAAATGCTGTCCTTTTATGAGTTCCAGTGAAACAAAAGAGTAAATTATCTCTCTCTTATACAGTACATAGATACATTACAGTATGGCATAAATCTATTGGATGAAAACCTAAACTGCCTATCATCTCTTCTGGAATCCTGTATCTCTTGCCATATATGAGTAGTTGCAAAGGAGCAAGAGGACTGAACAATAACCTGGGGCTTTCTGTGTATTTCTAAACACTTTTTTAAAATTAATGCACAAACCAGTAAAGGAAATTCCTGCTAAGGCTGGTTGCATGCTTCTCATTTATTGCCATTAATGGTACTATCGGGTGCCTTGTATTTTAAAAGGCTTGACGGTTTTTCAGATTGTGGCATGTCCCAGAAATGCTTATGATGCAGCAAAAGAGCTGCAGACAGTAATATTTTCAGCACCTTTCAAGATGAGAAATGGAATTCACTGCTGGGGTGAGTGTTTTGCTATTGGGTAGGCTGTATTGAAAATGGTGTGGTCCTCAGTTTTGCAGGGGGAAAAACTATGTTTCATTTAAATAAAATCTTATATTTTGGGATGACAGAATGAAGAGAAGACACTATCATCTTGCTAAGCAAGTAAATCAGGGCTCTCACAGGAGCTTATTCTGTTATGTGGCAGTTCAGCAAAAAGCAATCTCTGAAGTTTAAAGGCTTTCGAGCATTGGGTAACCAGAGAACCATGACAAACCAATTAGCAACTGGGATATCAAGGTGGGGCATGTAACTGGAGAAACAAAGGCAGGAGCCATTGAGTGACAGTTTGAGGGCAGGCAATTCTTGGAATGTTAGAAACAGCTTTTACTGCAAGCCCAGGGTTGAATCAGTCCGGTTAGAGATTTGACCAGAGACTGTCCAACTGCACTTGTGATGTGTTGGTGGTTCAACTACAGCAGATGACTATACAGAGTAACAAGCTTGCATTTTGGATTCTGACCGGGTTGAGCCAGTTACAAGCTCTGCTTTTTCTACTCTGTGAGAACTGCCTTAAAAACGCCACAGCAACATTCACCAGCAACATTCACCAGCACCACACCAACATTCACCATTCACCAGCCACAGCAACATTCACCAGTTTCCTAATTGGAGCATCTTGCAGTATCATTATCAGCATTCCTCAAGAACCCCTGGTGAAGGCAACCGTCACTATCCAGCTGGCAAGGTGGAGATTAAAGGTGGAACTCAGAAGCATCCGTTGACAGCATTCAAGGAACACTATCTAGGATCATCCATTGGAAGCACCACATCGGCACCAGCACGTCAGAAATCCATCTCTCATAATCCGAAAGGTATCATGGCTCTCCTCAAACTTTTTCTCATGGCTTTTAGCTTTGTCTTCTGGGCAGCAGGTCTAACCATGCTTACCATTGGTATCTGGGCCAAGATTTCATTAAGTACCTACTTGATGCTGTCAACCAATGAATACCTCCCCACCCCATTCATTTTGTTGGCTGCTGGCACTGCTATCATCGTGTGGGGCTTTCTGGGTTGCTTTAGTGCTGCCACTGAACACCGTTGCCTACTGCGCACTTATGGGGGCGTCCAGCTGGCTGTCTTGGCTGCTGGTTTGACAGCAGGGCTGTCTAGCTTGTTTTATCGTGAGAACATTGCTGAAGGTTTCCGGAATGGGCTCCGAGAAGCCATAAATTTATACACCAAGGATGAGGAAAAAGCAGAGGCCCTGGATTCCATTCAGCGCAACCTGAATTGCTGTGGGATAGAGAGTTACCGCGATTGGTTTACCTCACCCTGGTCTGTGGAGCAACAGGCACCTAATGGCTCTGTGCCCCTGAGCTGTTGCAGGACCAGAAAAGGTTGCCTGCATGCTCCACTCCCTTCCAACGCCAGAGGCATTTACCACAATGGATGCTTCAGCAAGGTGCATGACTTTGTCAGCTACAATATGTTCTACATTGCCTCAGCTGCACTCGGGCTGGCCCTCATGCAGGTTGTGGGCATTATCCTTTCTTGCCTCCTGGCTGCACGTATCCTGCCCCACGCAGAATCACCGGGAGGGGCCATCCCACACTGAATATGGAGTCATGAAATCCTTCCTTCTTCCAAGGTGCTGTAGTGTTTTTCCATCAAATCCACTTTGCAGGACCAAATTCTCCAACCTTACACATTGCCTCTGCATCTCAGACTCTTCTAGACTTCTGTTGCCCCTTCTAGCAGCTCCAGATCCTTCGGTGCTTCATTCTCATCCTCATCCTCATCCTCATCCTTCATCCTTCTTATCCTTGTCACCATGGCAAGGAATCTGCTTAATGTCTCCCCTTCTTCTCTTTTCTTGTAAGATAGAACAATGCTATTTTGTCCTTCAGAATTCTTTTTTTTTTTTCAATTAGCTTTTTTAACTCCTTTAGTGAACAGAATTGGCAGCCCCTCTGTAATTCAGCTGGAATTTTTTTGGCTCACATCACAGATAATTAAGCTGTAAAGCTAATCTCAGTTGGATGCCTTTTTAAAGCCACTTCCTTATATCAACAGTGCTGAGAAGAACAAAACCTCCATTTTTTTCTTGTGTCAGCCAGTGAAACTTTTGTGATAACAGTTTGCTAGGGAAGGGAGGTGGAGAGAACTGAGAAGATGACACAGATTTATGTCCTAAATTAGTCCCAGTATCATGATATGGATGTGGGGGAGGGGGGTTATAACTTATTATAATTCAGTCATAATACATTGTGATACATTCCTTGAAAAAATAATGCCATATGCACTTCTGCTTAGAAGCATGTCCTATTGCTCCAATAGAGTTTGCTCTGAAGGAAATCCATAGGATTGCAGCCTAAGTGGCAACCCTCATACACCCATGAAAAATATCTGGGACATCATGTTGTAGGTCTTAATTCAGCAACTGCTCCTGCTTTAAACTGTAGTCTCTCTGAGAAGTGGTTTATGCACATTATTTCAAAATGTGGTTATAGGGCTTAAGATGTTTAAGATAATTCTTCTAGCCTGTCCACCTGACATCTATTACTTTATACAGCTGTTATTACTATATATTAAGTATGTCGACATCACAGAATTCAAAACCTGGGACTTTTTTTTTAATTAGCAAGTGAAAATATTTCTGTTTAGCAGCATTATATCTTCAGAGTATTTCCTTTTATTTCTTCTCAGCCTGTCTCCATTCCTTGTAAGGCATATATTCATCATCATAATTGGACCCACAGGGAATACTTCTGGTGGCCAGCTAATAAAGTTGATCATTTGGCTACCCTCATCTTGAGCACATGGTTTTCCTTCAGTTAACCCCCCCAAGTTAAGCCTGTTCATGTGATATGTCATTTGCAAATATGGGTCTTTTTCCTTCCATAGGAGTGAATAAGAACCTTTGGGCACTAAAGTTGCTGATCTTGTCAGAAGCGCACAAATTAGCCTCTTTTTCCTGGCAATTTTCACAGAGAGAAAAGGTGAAATATCCTTCAGAGCAAGGCCTTGCTATCTAAGAGAGGAGAAGAGGACTTTGAATCAATGCACTTTCTGGTTTTGTTATTTAGAGGGATTCCTTTGTTTGATTCAGCTTCTTTTAAGCTACATATTGTCAGATCAGTCAATGAGTAATAACTTCTCAATGACTGGGATGGCTACATTTATGCCTGACTTTTCAAGTGGCTTGATTGTCACAGACTCTCATATCGTTCTGTTCAATAACCAGGAAATTATTCTTAGCCAATTGTCATGGGTTTGGTTTAAATCAGTGTTTTTCAAACTTGGCCACTTCCAGATGTGTGGACTGCAACTCCCAGAATTCCCCAGCCAGTATGTCCACACATCTGAAAGTGGCCAAGTTTGAAAAACACTGGTTTAAACAGTTCTAGGGTAACTGCATTAAATTTGTAACCATTAAAATGACTGCCTAATAAAATAAAGTAATTTCTTCTATGGTTGTAAACTGAAATGATCAAGCTGAGGAAGGAGAGCAAAAAGGTGTAGTGGTGTCATTCAATGAAAATATAGCATGTGAGTCGTCTGTTTTTAAGTTTATTGTGTGGTTATGAAAATTGAAGTTAGCTTACAAGTACATTTGAAGGAATTTTTGTAATGTCTAAGGTATTACATTTTTATTCTTGATTAGTGTCAGCTTGCCATGTTATACTGCATATGTCCAGCTAAATGGTAACTAAAACTTTAGCATATGTGGCAATTTTTTTAAAGTTGCATTTTCTTTTCTATTTCTATATAATTGTGTATTTTATGTTGTAACACTAGAAATCATAGCTATGTACTTTTTAAAGAAATCAGTGATTTTTGCAAAGAAAACAAGTTCTTTATGCAGGGGAAATAAATTCATCCCTGCAAATTGCAATTTTATTGAAAAATGGCTTGCCTTTTGTGTATAATAATTAATATTATCCAGGTAGGGTGACAACATTCCGAAGTTATCTTTGAAATTCATTATATATGTTCAATTAATTCTAAGATTTAAATGAGGCTCAACGCTCATCTTACTATAAGGAACAGTACATTCGTGACCCTTGCACATCCTTCTACCACTATGTACAGAATTACATATCATACCATGTTCCATAATTGTGATTGCACACAGTTGAGTATAACAAATATTGCAATGTTTTCTATTAAGGCTTGTCCAAAAAATAACATTTTCTTTTTCTCTGCATTGATTTAGTGCAGTCTTCATGATATGATATGAGCCAATAAAACACCGACATCTTGAATGTGATCATTTTAGCAAAATTGGGTTCTCTGAGTAAACAGTGGTATTATGTTGAAATTGTGAGCAGAGTTATCTCATAGTTGTGGAAAACAGCATAATTCTCATTCACGCAGCTGCTTTGCCATGCTCCGTTTCCATCCTGGAGCTGGCAGGGAAACATTCCACCCTAAATCTTGTTGAGAGCCAGTTTGGTGTAGTGGTTAAGGCACCAGGTTAGAAACTGGGAGACTATGAATTCCAGTCCTGCCTTAGGCACGAAACCAGCTGAGTCGCTCTCTCAGTCCTAGGAAGCAGGCAATGGCAAACCACTTCTGAGAAGTATTGCCAAGAAGACTGCATGGACTTATCCAGGCCATCACCAGGAGTCAAGACTGACTTGAAGGCACAAATAAATATATTGCTACTCCCCATCCCCCTATCAACCCCTACCATGCATTCAGAATGAGTATGTGCTATGCACCTGCCCCCACAGCTTTGATGTGTAACATTTCAAAGGCTGTGATTGGTCGTTCCCTTGGCAGAAATTCCAGCCCCGCCAACATTATCTACTACATGAAAACCCTTGTCCAACCCTCTGTATTCCCAGATTTTCTTTTTCTTTTTTCTTTCTTGTATTGTCAACTGATTTGTTTAATACCGTATAGCTATGGGTCAACTAAGCGGTAGCAAAGAGTTCAAGTTTTTGCATCTTGGATGCCTTCTGACTGCTACTTCGGTGGGTTTATCATATGAAAAGGCAAACAAACCGCATGCATAGTAACACAAAGAACCTTTTTTTCCCCCAGTCACACTTTCCTTGGGGTTTGTGAAACTGGGAACAGTATAGCCAATCTCAGATGTGTGCATGCTCTGTGCCTTGACCAGACCACTGCTGAATCAAGCCATTTACAAAAGAAGAAGAAGGGGGCTCTGGGCAACAGTCCCCATCTGAGCCAAAAGAGGACTGGGGTGGATGAAAAGGTCATGGGCTGGAGTGAAAGGGTTGGTTCCCCAAGGAACTGGCAGAACCAGTTGGAGCAACAGGATTGTCAGCATGGAGTGTGTCATCACTGGCTGCCTTCCCAATGGGCATCAACACACCCTACATTGTCCACACATAGTGCCTTGAGATGGAATATTAGGGAAAACAGCACTTCAAGGGCAGAGCACCTTAAGTTGTCCTCAGGCTGCTTCAGCTGTGGAAGGACACTGAGATACAGGTGGATGGATGAGTATATGTGCTCAGGAAAAGTTTAACAGGCTGTACAGGTAGTCCTCACTTAACAACCATTTGTTTAGTGACTGTTAAAAGTTACAACGGTGCTAAAAAAGGTGACTAACAACTGGTGCTCAAAGTTACAACCGTCCCAGCACCCCTGTGGTCATGTGATTGCAATCTGGGCACTTGGCATCAGCTCACACTTACGACGGTTGCAGTGTCCCAGGGTCACATGATTGCCATTTGCGATGTTCCCAGGAGGCTTCTGACAAGCAACGTCAATGGGGGAAGCTGGATTTGCTTAATGACCAAGTGATTCGCTTAACAACCAGTGCAAAAAAGGGCATGAAATTGGGTCTGATTCGCTTAACAACTGCTCCACTTAACAGCCAATTTTCTAGTCCCTATTGTGGTCATTAAGCAAGGATTACCTGTAATGTGTGCTGGAGCAAGGAGGCTGGGTGAATTTGCTCCAAATAAATGACAGTGTAAAAACCTATTTTAATTGTTCCATAATTAGACTCATTAGTTGCAAAACTAAGGTTGGATGTGGCTTCTTCTTCCCCATCATATAAAATAATACATGCAATATTGTGCTGTTCAGAATTTTTCTTCTCCTGTACCATTCCATTCACAGCCTTGCCATGCACAGTATTTCTGGAGGAAGAGTATGACTCTATTGACAGTCAACACTGAAGTCAAATGATGAGTGGAACTGGGTGCAATTGGTATTAAATACAAAACTATGCAGGGATCACTCATATTCTCCAACTTATATCTATCCAAGTGGTATGCATGCACTTACCAAAAGCAATTCATTTACCCAATGAATTCAATGCATCTGCTAAGTACACATGTAGGATTGTTGTGTTGCAGAACTCTGGATGTTGTAGAGCAGGACTCCATGTTTCTTGGCAACCCTTTACTGTGTTTCTATTCAGCTAAAAACAAAGGAGCTTCCTATGACTGGTGCAAGCATTTAGGCATTGTGTCTGCCATTGGAGAATATAGCTGGGTTCCCATATGACGCTAAGCCATAGTATGCTTTAATGATGGTGTTGTTGAACAAGCCAGAAAATATGCTGATAGACCACAGCATGCAAAGCCAAAACTAAATATACCATGCTGTGGGTTACTACGATGTTTGAGCCCAGTCACATTCCCTTCACCATGAAGCAAATAGTACCATCTGATGAGAAGTGAGGGGCAGCAATCAAATCTTGTAGCAGCAGAAAAAGGCAAATGGAATGGAAGAAAAAGTAGCCTAATCAATTTATTTCCTTTCCAAACCATTCCTAGATTTTTAATATTCTGATATTAAAATCCAGATTAGAATTCTCCATTCCGATGCAGTTTGAATGAAAGATGGACAAGTGCTAGTGAATTTTCTTGAAAGGCCAATCTTTCTCAGAAATGTCTAATCTAATTACAGGTAGCGTTTACGACCACAATAGAGACCAGAAAATTTGTTGTTAAGAGGTATGGTCATTAAGTGAGGCATACAACATTTTTTACAGTAGTTATTAAGTGAATCACATGGTTCCCCATTGATTTTGCTTGTCAGAAGCTGGCTGGGAAGGTTGCAAATGGTGATCACATGACCCCCAGACACTGCAACCATTGTAAATACATGCCAGTTGCCAAGCACCCGAATTTTGATCATGTGACTGCAGGGATGCTATGATGGTCATACGTGTGAGGATGGTCATAAGTGACATAAGTCACTTTTTTCAGCGCCATCGTAACTTCAAACGGTCGCTAAATGAATAGCTGTAAGTCGAGGACTACCTGTATCACTTTTGCCTTTCTGTTTCTAGAATATGTGCTAATGCTGTTTCAGACTTGGCTTCAGAAGAGATGGAGTTCAAAACCTGTTAATCAAACTACTGAAATGCATCACTGTTGAAACTCACTACACCAAGCCTTTCTGTGAGAATATTCATGGGATCAGAATTCTGCCCCCACCCTACCTCCAGTGTGCTTGCATGTTATTAGCTCTTGCTGCTTTCTGTTCTCCCATTTGTAGAGAACTATACTTCTATTTATGTATAACTGATACTTGAATTTTACAAAGTTTCTTCCAATAGCAATATTCATTCTGATCTTTGCATGGCTTATTTCTGAGCACAAAAGCCAGATCAAATTATCCTATAAAAACAATGCAAAAAAAGTTTTTTTTTAAATAAAAGCAGCACTCACTTAAAATAAAAATGTGGCATTCAGCAACTCAAATCCACCCCCAGTAGTTGAAAAAATAATGATAAATTTGCAATCATGGAGGATCAAACCCAGGCATTACATAGACAACAGGGGAAAAAACTTCCTTAAATTCTTGTTTGCCATTCCCACTGACTAAACTCTCTCTATAATAATCTTACATTAGAACTATTATTGATTTACAGATTAAGCTTTGTAATTTTTACCCTTTGTCTATTGATACTTTAGAACAGGGTTCCTCAACCTTGGCAACTTTAAGACAGGTGGACTTCAACTCCCAGAATTCCCCAGCCAGCCTTGCTGGTTGGGGAATTCTGGCAATTGAAGTCTACTTGTCTTAAAGTTGCCAGAGTTGAGGAACCCTGCTTTAGAATATCAATATCAGTTCCTATTGCATTCGCACCCTGCTTTTGGGCATCTAGTGGGCCGTTAATCCAATATGGCTTTTCTTGTAGTCTTATGTGGTCCAAAGCTTCGTTTTGGTTAGAAGCCCCTCCTCCCCAGCAGGGATATCTGCAGTACTGCGGGGAGCAAAAAAGTCAGGGCAGCAGTCCAACTTCACAACTGAAGCCTTGTCTTCTTTCTGTGTGTGTTGCATGTGCAATGCATGCAAAAATGGGGTGGGGCTTCTCATTCATGGTTGTGCTTACCATGTTGACCCCTGACCACAAGGTGCCAATGGGGAATTTCATCCCAACAGGAATATTAATTTCAGAGGATGGATTTTCTTCAGAAAAGTAGAGAAAAATGTTTTAAAATTCCTCTTTTTGTTTGCAGTGATCCTGTTCATAATGTTTCCCAATACTAGAAAGCAGAATTAAATGCACTGCTTCATAGGAATCAAATATGGAGATAGACTTGCCTTTTTCTAAAGCCCAAGATGGCCATGAGTAAAACAAGGAAAATGAGAAGGGGTTTTCCTTCTTAAAGCTAGAGTCGCACTGAAGTAATAACATTAACAGAGAAAAATATGGGAATATAACATTTTTATAGCATTCCCTACAGTGCAACCAGTGCATATGTTTTAAAGAGAGATCAAGACTGTTTTAGTTATTTCTGTTGCTCAACCATTCTGGTGCTTCAACCATTTCCCCACTAGTGATCATCTAGCATTCTGAAGTGATATAAACTCTGTCCTCAGTATATTTGGGTTGTCTTAACAATGAATGCATGACTCTAGTCACCAGTGGGAACCATTAATAAGCGAGGAAACAGTCCCCTTTGAATGTCACTAACTCACTGCAAATTTCCAGCCACTTTGCTTTTCTTCCGGATAGGGTCAAGATCCTTTTGGATTACTAGCTCTCTAAACAGAAACAAATTCCCAGTGAAATAAGCAGATGCAACTGTAGACATCAGGGAGTTTCAGTAGCACCCACATTAGTTCTTTTGCTCCAGCGAAGATGCCTTTTTTCTGCCTGTGACCTTTTTCAGGTGATCTAATCAAACTGTCATTTTCTCTGGTGTCATGGAGCAGGACATTTTCAAAAAACTCATAGCCCTGAACACATATTTTTCTTAGAGTCTATAAATGTCCATGGATGACTGTATATTTCAGAAGGTAAAGATATGTGGAACAGCATGTTTCATTATGATCTGGGACAATGAATGACATGTTTGTTTTAAAGTTCATGTTCATCCTATTGTTAAGTCAATAGTTATTTCTTGTTTATATAGATACTTCATATACTTTACCTATGCTGCCTATTCCCGAAGGCTCTGGGGGACTAATAATCAAAAACATCATGGAGCAACCCCCACCCGCCAAATAATAAATCCATCCATATAATAAACTAAATGCATCATAATTATGCAAAAAGCAGAAATGTACAGAAACAGGCATCCACCTGATTCAAATCTACAATTACACCTCAGTATGATTGATCAGTAGAGCATCTGAGGATCCAGGCAACTTATTAATTTATTTAGTCACTATGCTTGCATGATGCTCATTCCCAGAGGAATTGCAGCCATAATAAATGGATTAACACCTCTGCCCAAGCCCCAAATATATACAAAATCAAAATCCATATAATAAGCTGTGTGCACTGCAGGTCCCACCTTCATATTATAAAACCCTCCTTCTGTACCAGCTGGGAGAGAAAAGTTTTGATAAGTTTCCTGAAGCACAGGAGCGATGAAACAGGCCAAAGCTCTACTGGGAAAGAGTTCCAGATGTTGGGGCACTGATGGAAAAAGCCCACTTCCAAAGCTCCATCAGATGACAGTCCCACAGGGACAGGACCTGGAGATAGATGACCCTATGAGGTCTTGTTGGATGGACAGATGACCACTGGAGGATACATTGCCTATATAACCAGGATCTGATCCATTTAAGGTTTTAAAGTTGACAGCCACACCTTGAATCACAGTAATTCTTCATAGGTAATAAGCTAGTCTGAAGTATGAATATTCCAGGTATTTTCAGACCAAGAATGTCTCAAAGTGTAAATTTATGATGCAAATAATGATCAAAATTATTCTTCCACCTCATCATCTTTTTGCCTTTAATGAAAGGAATACAGTGGAGCGATGGCCAAAAAGGCAACTAAGCCCCTGTCTTGTCAAAGCGATCACATGATACATTTCTATTTGTGCCTATAATGGATGTTTTATTTGGTCCCTTGTATTCCACAAAACAATTGAAGTCAAAATACATGCCTAATGATAAAACTGAAAACCAGGAAAGTTTTCAAATATTTTATTAATCTGATGAACAGGAGCATTGGGGGGGGGGGGCAAGATGGAAACCCCAAGTATGTGACTGAGGCTACCATCTTGATTTTTTTACCCCACTGCACAGACACCTCTATTGATTAATGATTTCTTTTAAGTTAACATTTCTATGACTGTTTTTAATAAGCTGTGTTTACTCTGTGTGTGTGTCGGCGGGTGTTGGTAAAACTCCTGTATGATTTAGTAACCAGTGGCAAAGAAGAACGTTCTTTGCAAGTAATGTTTCTTGTAAAATACAAAAATGTACATACATAAAATACATAAATGACAAGCATATGGAACTGACTTTCTCTCCCTGATTATTTCTAGAAAAAAATCCGTACTTAGCATATAAGCATATGCTACAACCATCTTGAAAACTTCCTAAACCTCTGTGTTTCCTCTGTCTCATTTACTTCTGAAATACACAGAGACATACATAGATACAATTAAACTAGAGTTAATTTGTTAGGCAGATAAAATGTAGTATAAATCATCACTGCCATGATCATCCAGTTTGGTCTTTAAAGCCATATGCTCTATGTTTCAGAACTCTTTAAATGTTTATATAATACATAGGTATGAGTTTAAACAATCATATTTATATGGATCTGTGCTCAGGATTTACTGGGACTGCTCACAGATACAAAATGTTGGGAAAAGTAGACCTGAATGTGCTCCATTTCTTAAATCGTCTTCTGGATAGGATCCAGAGATGATTGTAGCTGAAAATCAGTGGTTTGGTTTCCCACCATTGGGGTGGGGAACGACAAAAACTACAGTGTAGGACAATTATATTTGGGTTCCAAAGATCTGGATGACTAGTGCAGATATATACTACCTCTGAGTGGTTGACCAGATCTTAAACTGTAAATGTGGCTGAACATTGTTAAAAAAACAAAGCAAACTCCATAATTCCTTTCAAAACATAAGGGAAAAATCTTGATCCTGCCCACACGTGTAAGACATGCCTTTTGCATCATCATGTATTTCCCACACCACTTAAAATATAATTAGAAAAACAGGCTATGTAGCTGTCACGAGCCTTCTCTTCAAAGCAAGCACAATGGCAGAGTGCTTCATCTTTGTGGGAAAAAAAAAAAAAGGAAGAGATAAAGTTTCATTATTTCAGTCATAGATCTGCCAATTCAAGTCCATAATAACTCAACAAAATCTACCACAATCACCCACTAGATGCCCAACTATCTAACAAAGTCTTCACTGCCTTGTAAAATAACAGCTGGGAGGCAGTAAGGTATAGCTGAAAAGGCAGGGGAGTACTGGGGAAGGACTGTTTGGGAGCCCATATCCCTCTGTGCTGACCCTAAGCCACCCCTCCATACATGCACATACAGGCCAGGTAGATTCCATATGGAGGTATCATGAAGCCAAGGCAAGTAGGGCTTTACAGGTCAAAACCTACACTAAGAATTGGACTTGGAAACTTCTCAGTAACCAATGAAGAAACTGGAGAATACATGTTACGTTACTGTAGTGGTTCACATCCACTAGTGTCCTAGCTGCTGCATTTTGCACCAGCCATAGTTTCTAACTTGTGATAGTGCTGAAACTTATGGAAGTGTGTCAAGGGGAAAACAGCAGCTGCATCTCTGGCCAGGTAGAAGAAGATTGCTCACAGCTCTGGGTCTCCTCTCCTGCTTTGTAAGCTGCTGCTATTTTTTAAAAAAACATATTTTCTATGAAGAAGCTACAGAATGGAACACATTCACAGTAGGTAGATAATGCAAAACTGTGCAGATAAGTGAGCAACTCCCATGTTTCACACCCAAGTGTTGCTAAGGCATGAGAGGTTATATAAGTGTTAAGATTGCTAATATCATGTTGGTTTGATATTAATCCCCTGGACCTTCTTGGCTGTATGTGCCTTCTGCATGCCCTTGTGGCCTATTGCATTTAAAAACACAAAGCCTTATTCATGTGGTTTTTGAACTTTGGCGATGCCTTTTATCCATGTTTTTGTGACATGCTATACAGGCAGTCCTCGACTTATGACCATTCATTTAATGACTGTTTGAAGTTATGATGGCACTGAAAAAGGTGACTTACAACTGGTCCTCGCACTTACAGTAGTTGCAGCATCCCAGGATCACATGATTGCCTTTTGCGACCTTCCAGGGGGCTTCTGACAAGCAAAGTCAATGGGGGAAGCTGGATTCGCTTAATGACTGTGTGATTTGCTTAATGAGCACAGTGATTTGCTTAACAACCATGGCAAAAAGGTTGTAAAATTGGGTGTGACTCACTTAACGACTGCATTGTTTAGCGATGGAAATTCTAGTCCCAATTATGGTTGTAAGTTGAGGACTACTTGTAATGTTCCTGCAGTTCCTGCATTTAAGCAGCACCAGCAGGTATGAGACATCTGCAGGAGCTTGCAGCTTACATCCGTATTCTAAAAGGTAAAGACTCCTTCAAGTCAAGCCCACTTCCTGGTGACTACATTACATATTCATATAGTTTTCGTGGATGCTATACTTCTCAGTGTTGCATGCATAGTTCCCACCATTTGTTTTTCATCAGTTCAGCCTGCTCTTGTCAAAAAACAACATTCTAAAGGCCATCAAATGGCACTGTAAAAGTGCATTTGGTAGATTCCAGTCAGTGGATTTTTTAGACTTCTGGCTATGGATCTGCTCAGAGCATCCAACAATGCCACCATTCACCTTTAATTCCTCTTTTAATACGCTGGCCAGACTGTGTTTCCTTTGAAAGTCTCAAAGTGGAAGAGATTATAGGATCCATAGAAATAGGAAACCACTCTAGCTTTTTCTGCCAGAAAAAACAACCGTTGCTACCATCATCAGAACCGTTCTTGTTCCAAGCTTACAGAAACAAACAATGAACAGGATTCCTCCCCAAAGCATGGGTTACAAGACAAATATCTTTAGCTTTGACATAACTCAGGATGGAGGAGCCTGTTTGACCTTGTGCTCTCTTCTTGAGTCCTTATTCAGTAGGTACTTATTTGTTCTTTGTGTACCCTTTCTATGTTTTTGCTGTAGTCCAATATATTACAAATATATAATTACCAATTTACAATGCCTTCTTCTTTCCAGAATCAACACCAAGAAAAACCTGATATCAAGAACAGTTTGACTTAAAAACACACACACACACAAGAGGACAATTGTTCCCTTGCTGCCTCCTAATCATTTTGTTTTTGACAGCAATACCCTATATTTAGTATATGGGTTCTTGGATAATGTTTGGACTATGGCAGTGCTTATGATCTGGATGTAGCTGAAAGAGGTATGCAGAATGCAGAAAATGAGGTTCTTTCTAGAATTTGTTATTGTCAAGCAATTGTTTGAAGTTGCTGTACCAAAATGCAACTAGCCACTTTCTCACCTGGAGATGTCAGGAAATGAATCCAGGACCTTTTGCCTATAAAGCAGATGCTTTATCACTAAGTTATAATCCTGTGATTGATAAAAGGGAGCAGTTGAATTATTAATATTAATATTGATTAATATTGATAAATGAAACAGTGTTAGCATTATTAATAATAGTATTCAGATTGATATTGTTAATAAACAGAACAGCTTTAGCAAGATTATTACTACTAGTAGAAATAAACAAATAATAATCACATTTATGCCTCTAAAGGGCTAATTATTGATTTTGTATGACTTGAGGAAGGTGAAGGAACTGCAAAAACAGGAAGAGGTGGATGTTAGCAAATGCAATGAATGATTCAGGGCAATGGACAATAACAAATTGCTTGGTGGAAATGAGTTGCAAGGATCTCTTTTCAGGTATATGAAAATACAGTGGTACCTCGGGTTACAAACACCCCTCCTCACGAATTTTTCGAGATATGACCAGCTCCGGCCCCAAAAATTTACCTCGACATGCGAACTCCGCCTCGAGCTACGAACCGGATCTGTGGCCATTTGCCCTGCTGCCATGCGGTCGCGGCTTCCTGTGGGCGAGATCGCGGTAGCAAGGAGATGTCCGGTGAGGCTTGTAGTGTGTTTTGTGTCATTTGGAAGGTTTTTGGTGTGCTTGTCAGCATGGCTCCAAAGAAAATGCAGAGCAGGCTTGGCAAGAATAAGGCTTGTATGTATTTACATTGAACCTTATGGGGAAATTTGCCTCGTGGTGCGACCAAATTCGGAGGGCGGATTAGCCGTATTTACATTGAACCTTATGGGGAAATTTGCCTCGTGGTGCGACCAACTCGAGTTGCAATCAGAGTCACGAACGGATTAAGTTCGTAACTCGAGGTACCACTGTACTCCATAAGAGTGAGTTTAGTAAAGTCACATTGAGAGGGGGACATTAGAGAAAGACATTCTTACTACTGAAGCATTACATTGTTATTTTTCCTATCTATCTCAAAACCAACAAATGGCTTCAGATGGTGATTTGCACAGATGAGGCACCAAAGTGCCTACAATAGAAGAAGCAATCATATTCATGTCAGGAAACTTTTGACATTGAAAAGGGAATGTTTATCTGACTCCTTGGCTGTCTCTTCTTGAGAATGCATATTATTATTCAGCTGGAACTAATAATAAAACAAGAGCAAGAGTATTTATTGCTATACTTTCAACCTGTCTGTCTAAAGAAAGCCGGTTGAAAAGGGCAATTCTTATTTCATGCAAGAAAGCACCCTGAATCTTGACATCTGTGGTTGCATCTAGCAAAACAATTCTTATCTTTCATGCTAAACAGTGCAGTAAAAATATATTTGAAACTCATTTCAGTAGAATAAGGCTTAGAACTAATGGAAATAATCCAGTCTCTGTTTCTGTCAGTTACTGTGGTTTGTGGGCTATGCTTCTGATCCACAGAAATGTCAGAGCAGGTCAACAGATGGAGTAAATATTATCCAGTCTTCAGACGTGCAACTTGCTATTTGCAGCCATACAAACCCTCCAGTTGTTAATTATTCTTTCAGACTTCAGGTGGAGTCTATAGGCTGAAATGCTTCCTGATGCCCAAATTTCTCTGCATTTCTTTAGGGAGAAATTCTCCAAAGAGAGAGATTTCTACATGTAAGTTTTTTTCCCCCCAGTTGAAAGAAAAGAACCTTTTCATTTCCACACGAAGGACATTTCTGCTGCCTCTTTGCACTTCACACTTTCACTCCTATTTGCCAGAGTAAATTATTCAATAATCTTATTTTAAAAAGAGAGGTAGTATTTCAGAGTCCATGTCACATGCAACTAACAAAGTAGTTAAGACTGTGGTTCTTTTCAGACTTCGAGGTGACCCCTTAAGGGTTTTGCAGCCTAAACTATAAAAATCGAGATGTTCACTAAATGGTAGCCAAGATATGCTGGAAAAAAAAATAACTTTTTACTGCTATGTAGCAATCAACCAGAACTTTGCTCTTTGGTTACAGTGCCTTTACTCACTAAGTTCATCTGAACTTTACTTCTCTAGGGAGCATTGCTGCACAACTGGCTTTTTTGCTCAGGATAATTGGATTATAGTAATTAACCAGAAGGGATCAAGTTTCACTTTGCCAGAACAACCAGACTGTATTTAGCCCTTCCAAAAGAAAGAGGGACTGTTTGCTTGATTAGCAACATTTTTTCTCTCACCACAACATCACCCCTTTTGAGGTGGCCCTGGCAGGCTTTTCCTATTTCTTGAAAACTAATCTTTCATTTATCAGTATGCTTCATATTCTCTTCTCGACACCAAACTCTGTTTTCTTTCTACTCTCAGACGGCATTCATGTTTCCTACATGCTGAGAAATAGAAAAAACAGCTTGGAATGAGTTAAATTACAACTCATTGTGTAAAATGAGTTAAAGTGCATTTTGAAATTAACCTACTTTTTAAACTGATTATATTATTGAAGCAATATATATAAACATATCCAAAATTGGCATAAAGTCATTAAACAGGAGCATTTGACAATGCTGCATGTAATATTATAACTGAGTAGTAAACTGGAGAGGATATAGGATAAGGAATAGTGTAGGTACTATTTTTGAAGTGTTTTTCCCAATATTATACCACACAAATAACAACAACAGTAAATGAGGGACCAATGAGTTAAATTGATATTTAATATCTAATGCAAGTAAGAATGACTCTTTAGTAATCATTCACATGACTGCAATATTAAACATATAGCTTTCATTCTGCACCTTGTTCTATTTTCATATCCAGAACTCAAATTTGAGAAAAGATTAGTGGTGATAAATCTTCCAATATTCCCATATCACAATTAAAGGTCATACTTTAATAGCTCTTTTGCATAGCTGTTGAGGCTTTTTAAAATTCAAAACTGGAAAGAAACACTTAGCTGTTAAAATATGTTCCAGTAAAATATAGAGGTTTGCTGAAGCCAGCCTGGCATTCTCTTGAGTACTTTTAATCCTTATTTTCATATTCCTTTCTCTCTCTCTCTCTCTCTCTCTCTCTCTGATTCCCAATCAACATTGCCTTTATCCTTCAGATACTTTATTTATTGATTGAACCCCCTCCCATTTTTCAGACAAAGTTGATAGTAATAATAAGAGAGTCCATAGCCACAAGTTCACATTCTAAATAGTATGACACAATAGAAAATAAGGCAAGAAGTGTGAATGTATGTGTATATATGCATATATACATCCTGGATCATTGAGATAAATGTTCATACCATCAGATAAATAAAGCAGAGGAAAAAAAGAAAACCTGCTAGAGTAATTTTTGAGCTCCTAGTCTGGCACTCATCACTGCAAATGGTTATGATTGATGTTCATTAAAGGAACCAAGAATGGATCACCTTCATTTTTTGCTTTAAGTGGGCTTTCCAGCAGAAGAGAAGTGCTTTTCCATCTTGCTATTGTGAGCTGTTGCAGTGTATTATCATCTAATTCAACCCCTCTTTTCTTTCCTTTCTAAACCATGTTCTTCCATTTGTTGCTAGCTTTTAAGGACTCTCAATCTTACAGTGCCTGATGAGTCTTTGGTCAAGTGGCATGACACAGAGAGATTTATTGATGTACAGCGTGAGAAGACCTCCTGCACAGAACACATTGTCAAGGGCTGCTATCATTTCTTGAGTAATCAGGGCCATTTCTATAGTTGTAAACTACCATACTGCCAATTTTCCTTTCATTCCTTTAAATGAATTTTTTTTCCCCTCAGCAATATAAGCAAAATCACAGCTTAAGACCATCTATGCAGTTAGTGACCTATGTATATTATGATATGTAAAATGTGCTTACTGGATTTGCTTCTTCTGGGGAGGCCAAGATGTCGACAGGATGGTCAAAAGTGAAATAGCGGTGAAGACCATTAAAGTTTTGTGCAAAACTGGTTCGAGATGGCTCTGTGAAGCTTAAAAGGACATGAGCCACACATGAAAAGAAGTGTATTGTGGAAGACTTCTCTTTTCCTTGTATTTATAACCATCTCCAGAATGAGAATGAGAACTTGGACAACTAAACATATGTGCATATTTTCAAAATGATTCAGAAGAAGCGGTGGGGGGGGGTGTCAAAATGGAAAGGTGGTGGATACATTGACATGGCGTAAGCCCTGCCCGTTTGGTCTGCCATCTTGCCTATTTGGAATGCGCCCACAGGTGCCATTGACCTGGAGGTCAGCAGAGGGAGGGAAAAAAAAGACAGCTACAACTGCAGAGAGCTTCCCCTCTTTTTTACATGGGTTGCATACCCAATGCAGTTTAAAAAGATGCGGAACTTTGATTACATGGTCATAGTTGCCATTTTGACTTTTTTTATTATCCTCGCAGATATAGTTCCTTATTCCAAATCATTTTTAAACTGCGCCTAGTTCTAATATTGATATACGTTGAATGAAAACTGAAAGTATGCATGTACATTTATAATTACATATTTTACCAACCCAACTGACTAACATTTTTCTAAAAATTACTCTTTTTCATATGATTATTACTTAACTAATATTTATGCCTATGGAAGCACTTCAGTTGTAAAATCAACCATCTGCATTTCATTAAAGCTATTCCTGGTCCGTAAAACTCTTCTTAGGCTAGTCGTCCATGCTAAACTACTCTCATCAGTGTGTCTCAAGAGCTGTGTGTTTCTTCTTTTTTAAATCAACATATAGAAACAGCATAAATCAGCATATGAGAACTAATTAAAAGTAACTATTTGCAGAAGCTATTATTAAACAAAGCTTGATAGGGCACTGAATTCAATTACAATTTATTCAGCCCCATCTGGCATTCTTTATTAAATGCTTCTTCTTGATCTGTAGACATAGCTTATAATTTAACATTTAAAAACCTGATATGCTAATTAAGGACTCAAGGGAAACTACACTCAAGTGACAAAATAAAAAATAAAACTATTTTGATGGAATACTGTAGTATTATAATATTCATATTTACTCAGAAGAAAGCACAGTTATATGAATAGGTTTTATTTTCTTATTAATTTTGATGTCTTTCGCTATTATTGCATGCCGATGTCATGCTTGTTTTGCTCCTGGTTAAAGCATTGGCCTAGAATAATTTTATGTCATCTTGCATAGAGCACTGTTCTGAAGATGTGAAGTATGATGCTGTGTATGTGTCCAAAGATTATTGTGAGGTAAATACCATCAGTTTCATATTCACTGG
The DNA here is from genome assembly GCA_030867105.1 of Liasis olivaceus. NCBI lineage: Eukaryota > Metazoa > Chordata > Lepidosauria > Squamata > Pythonidae > Liasis > Liasis olivaceus. The sequence continues at coordinate 22,235,281 of CM061355.1, read as the reverse complement.
CTAGTTTTGGCATGCAGACAAATTTTTAGAGCAACAAGAGATACCAAGGTGCCATCCAGATGTTTTTTACTTAATTCCTATAGATCTTTGCCATTGGGTCTACTAGCTGAGGATGATATGATGGCAGCAGATTATCTATTAATTCTGTATATAATTGTGGGTCCAAACAAAATGTTGGGCCAGATGGATTCCTTCATATTGCATAGAGCTCATGGAGAATAGAGCATGAATCAGGCTGGCTGAAAGGTTATTGTGGGTTGCACAGTTCCTCATTCAGTTTTATATATCAGCTCTTACTGTCTTGTACCCATAGAAGGGGTTAACCCAGATGCATTTCTGTGCTATTTCAAAGTGTCTTTTCCCCTGGAGTTATGGTATTAATAGTTGGGGAAAGCCCAAAGTTTAATATGAGTACCCAATGTGCTGTATGGTGTCATATTAGGTCATATGAATGGCTACATTTATCCTGTGTATTAAATACATTGGGCTTATCTTAAGGTTGTAAATCGAATCCAAGTATCATACATATATAGGCAAATTCATGGCAAACAGTATGCAGAAGAAAATTCACATACTGCACTAAGGTTGTATTAGTGACCTTTCTCAAGCCAGACTGCTCCTTAAATACCAGCAGACGTTGACTCAGCTGGGCCTAATTAGGTCTAGCTTCCTCCAGCAGGTTACTCTTGAGTATTTATTTTTTAATTTGATTTGATTTGTGGCTGCCTGACTCCAAAGTGGCTCTGATTGGCTTGTAATACACCAAACAGAATAAAAATAACTTAATAAGAATAGACAGACAACAAAAAAACAAAATGATGGATTCCACAGACAAACCAAAACATCCCACAGCATCTAGTGGGGGGCTCTAGCCACCCTAACCCAATGCCTGGGAAACAGCCAGGTTTTCAAGGCCTTCCAGAATGCATCAGGGTGGGAGGTATTCAGATCTCATTTAAGTTGAAGTAGCACAATTCAGCATTTTGTCTTCCCCTTCATAATGTGATAACTCTGAATGTCAAGGATCCAGAATACATATCAGTAGATACACCATGTATGACTGATCTAAACATTTTATTTTTCTAGGATCAGATGTACTTATAAATGAAAGGCTATACAAATACAGAAACATCTATATTTAATCTGTAATTATTCTGAACTTCTAAAGAAAGTCATGTGTAGTTTCTGATGCTTTCCTTCTGGTGAGAATTGGAAATAGACAGGAACTAAAAATAGATTCTATGACAATTAGATTTTATGTTCCCAGGTTATGTGGCATCAAGAATAATTATTTATTTTTAAAAGTTCTCCGTTAAAAAATCAGCTTAGCCACCAGAGGGATAACAAGAACAGTTTGTCTGAAGTGATGAGATGAATTTAATGAAATTTCAGTTCCAGTTAACTCTCATCCATTAATTATTGCAGTAAAAACGGCTGTTGGGGTAAACAATAGTATTGCAATTTTGTATGCCCTTAAAACTTAATATAATTGGTAAATAAAATAAGAGAATGTTTCTAAAAGAAGGCTTTCTGTTTCTATCTTGATGAGATTCAGGTTAGGATTGGTGGGACTTCAGATACAAATGTTTGAGAACAATTGATCTAATCCAACCTTCTGATGTAATGCTAGAACATTCAAGATGCCTCCTGAATCTTGATGCATGACTCTGGTTAAGTACTTCCTTAATAGAGTAGAATCAAGTATTGTTTGTCATTTGAATGTTTGCATTGTCAGGAGATTCCCTACTAATATCTAATCAACTTTGTCATTTGAACTTGTTGATTTGGCTCCTTCCTTGTTGAGCTGTAATCCTGTTTATTCTGAAATATCCCACTGAATTTAAGATTTCTGACTGTACTTGCATTTTAAATCAAATTCAACGATGAATTAAACTAGTGATATTGACCCATGCTAGTTCAGTTCAGTTGCAAAATTCTGTGTACCTTATTTCTATATTATTGTGCTTAAGGCTGTAGACCTAGTCCTGACTAAGGTAGTTTTTAAACATACTTCCTTTGCTGGATTGGAATTGACATAATCTCAGTTTTGACAGAGGGGATGGTGGAATCCCATCTTCAGCTGAATGCCTTTATGGGCTGAAGCTTGAGTTCCCAGCTTATATAAAATTTAGACTTTATCCATAGCCTTGTACGGCTGATAGAGAATGAGAAGTCCAGTCACCCAGTGGTATCTATGACAGAAGGTAGACTTGAACCCAACACCTTGACAACTATACCACAGTGGCCTTGGAATTAAAATAGGATGTTTGTTTGTTTGTTTGCTAAATTTATATGGCTGCTCACTTGACAAACAACTCTGGGTAGCTAACAAATAACAGAAAAACCAATAATAAGAAAACCAATAAAAACAACCCAATTCAGTTGGAGCAATTCAACCAATGTATAATAATAATAGTAAGGCCAGCAAGATTGGGAGCCATATGAACTCAGGATAGGGGAGATTGTATGGTGTTCCATAGGACAAGGGCCATGACAAATGAAGGCATACTTCCTGGGTCTCATGACATGCCATTGTTTAATGGAAATGTCATAATAACCACTTTCAGATAGATTGATTTATAGATTTTGACAGCTTTCTTGATACATTAAAATCAACAGAAATTTTGCTGTTGACTTCAACAAAAGTAGAAATGTGCAGTCTTGTGCAGCCTGGGTTTATGATATACACTCAGATATTCCTAGCCCATCCAATTTTAGCTGTTTTATACAGTATTAGAAATATAATAGGCACATACTAAAGCTGATCCAAGGTACTTTGCTGCCTGAAGTGAAGAAGATAGCAACCCTCACCCTCTGTTTCACCTACAGAAGCTAAGGCAACCAGCAATTGAATCTTACTTCAACATATCCTCCACTACATTTGAATGCCAGAGAACAGCTTGACAATGCAAGGAAGATTGAACAAGGGTCCAACAGAAGGACCCGAACAGCAGGTTCTCGCTACTTAGCTTCCACACCATTTACTACCTTAAGCCTTCCTAACTGTAGGGCAGCCCACCAGCACATACACATCTTTGTAGTGTCCATCCCTCAGATACTGAAGCTGAGGCAGGGATGAATAGCTCTTTCAAGTCATGAGTGAATAAGACTTTTATTCAGATAATGAATTCTGTCACATGATCCTCCACTGAGGTGAACTCACCTTAAAACATTTTTATGCCATTGTCTCTTTTCCCTGCATGGAGACTCCAAGAAATGTTTAGGACTTCCCCCAGGGCTCTGCTGTGAAACACGCCTGGGAAGTAGAGGGCAGTTTTACTGAAAAAGAACCCAAGTACAGGAAAAATAGGGAAATAGGCATGTTTGTTCTTGGTGTAAGGTGGAGCACCAGAAAAGAAGAACCAGTGTTTGGGTATTACAGTAGATATCTAGGGAGCATCAGAGCAGAGGTGTCTTCAAAATCAGGATGATTGAAATGAGCTTTGTGATGTGTGCTCCACGCTTTAGATATAGGCTATGGAAAACTTAGCTACCTCCACATATCCATTACCTTGGAAGGATGGGAGGAAAAAACCCTAGAGTTTAAACTCTAGAGGATAGAGATATATCTAAATATATCTATATCTAAAGAGGATCCAAATTTTCTGCACTGCAACACACAATCAGTGGTTGGGTGGGTTTCATTCTTATCTGCAGTAATGCATATCTTGTTATTTGATTTTCAGTTTGACACTTGAATCATTTCACTGAAATTTGGTACAGAATATTGCACAGTGTGCTGAATATGCTTTCCAGAAACTATGCTAGAACTCTCTAAGAGACCTATGTTGCGAAGTCCAAGGAAGGGACTGGAGATGCCACATTCTCCAGATCAACTTTTACAGGGCATGTTTTGTCATTATTTGCATCATGCCCAGCACCATTTGTGATAAACCATACTACTAATTACTATTATCTAAAGTTTTGATTATTATTATTATTGATTATGTGCCATCAAGTTGTTGATTCTTAACGACCACATGGATAAATTTTCTCCATGACAATCTATCCAAACCTGGTCCTTCAGATCTGCCAATGGTATTATATAATTCTGAATACAAAACAGTAAACATGAATTGTACTGAGAATATTTATTTGCTTTCAGTGCTATTTTCAATAAATACTGGTATCATATTTATGTCTGAGGTAAAATAAATTAACAATCAAGAATCTAGACTTATAAATTTATGCAGCATTATTTCTTAACCATTGTACAGAAATGTTGTATTTTCTTCTGTGTTGCTTCACTAATATTAAAAACTTTTCCTTTGCTGAAAACTGGTAAAGAATGGTTATTGCGTGCTAGATTTCCAATGTGCTTTTTGAAAATCACACTAGAGCTATTCTTAAGAACATCACATCAGCATTACAGGAAGAAATAGGCCATAAGGATGCACTTTGGGCCAATCAAGATAAGCACTGTATGAAAACCACAATGCTTATTACATTCTTATTATCTCCTTAATGTATGGCCTGGAATAGCAAAGTGCTTGCAGGTATCTTCATCTTGAACAGATATGCCGTTGAAACTGGGTTTTAATGGTGCACAAGTTTGTGGTTTTATCTTTAAATGCTACACCTACGTTTAAAGCTCAGGACGTCATAAAGTGGTCTGCTACGTTAGACTTCTCCACCTGACAGCTTAACACAGGCATGTGCTTCGTGGAAACCGCTTTAATCAGAAGCTGACCTGTAGTATCTACACGGGGGAAAAAAAGAAGAATAGAAGTACTGTATGGAGATAAAACCCAATTCTTTGTCACCATGGTAGTTATCAGCAGTTGATCTGGACTGTCTTTTCTTCCTTGTTTGCTTGGAATGGGCTCATACCAGAGGTGGGGGGGGGGAGCTGAAAAAAAAGTCAAGGTGGCAGTTGCAAAAACAGAAATGAAGCCCTGCCCTTGTGTATGTGCAATGTCAGTTTATGTACAAAGAGTGGGACTTCAATTGTGCTGTGCAACCACCATCTCAATTTTTTTGATACCCCTCCCTCCCCCCCCCCCCCCCCATTAAGAGGGATCCACTGGATGATGGCCAGCTTGTGAAAGGTCCAAGCCACAATCCATACAGGTTGTTTAAGAGGCCTTCCACTTACACTCTTGCCCTACCTATGGGGAGATGGGCGGGGACAAGTCGAATAAATAAATAAAAATAAATAAATAAAATAAACTTCCCCTGAATTTCAGCAATTGCTTGGACTTAAGTTGCTGGTCTTTTCTTCCTCTCTGAAATACATCATTTTGACTCTTTTTAAGCACTTTTGAAGGCAATGCAGATCCCATTCGTATGAAAAATGGGAAAAGAAGCAAAGAATGCTAAAGAGCTAGGAAGTGGGAAGGCAGCCGTGGCAGATCTTTGCATGAGGCATTTCAAGCAATGATAGAGGCATTTTCAAGCATTTGATACATTTCAAACATTTTGGGGTAGGATTGTATCAATCGCTCCACTAAACTGACAGCTCTTCTTGATGTGATGACCAGTTCGTAAATCTAGAAGTTTTTGTCAACTCAAACTAGCAAATTTGAATAGTTAATTCCATTATCTAATTTCAGGATGTAATTATACACAGTATGCCAATTTTAACTTGATCTGTATGGAAACATAGCAATTGTAAATTTGAATCTCAGTTTAGTAATGTCAAAAAAATTGATTGGAATTTCTACCCAAAGCAATCTTATCCTTCCTTTCAATCCCTGCCTTTTCAGGCTTAGGGTAAGAACTGGCATTAATAGACTTCTATTAAATTTTACATAGGAAGGCTTTAAAAAAAAAAAAAAAATTATTCTAATACAAACTCTTCACCATCCCGTTCAAGTTCTATATAATGGAAAACTTCTCTAGAACTTGCACATTTGGCCACCTGAACGTCTACGATGGACAGAATTTCTCAAGTGGAAGGAGAAATTTCCCCAAATGTTTCTTGGAGGATGGAGCTCACCAGCCATGGTGACAGTACTTTGGCTTCAACTTTGCAACTTCCACACTGCTTCATCCCTACCTTGGTTTGGGGACGTGGACAGCCAAGTGAAAAAAGATGGCAGATATCTGAAGGAACTTCTGAAAAGTAACCTCATTGATCTCATTCATTTTTCCTATGCTCTGGTTTGTTCAACATCATGCTTCTGCATGTTTGTGCCGGCTTCTTTTCCTTAGCACCATTCCAAGAAGCAACCATTGAAACAAAATCATCACATGCTAGATGTGTCAAAAGTGTTTGTTTGGCTTGTGTTATGCTGTAGTGTAGGCAAGTCCTAAAAAAGATTTGAGTAACCACGATCTAAAATCGGTATCATTGCAGTAATTAACTCATTCATAACATTTTAGCAGCACTATTTGAATACTCTTCACATCTGTAAAGCTTTGTCTTAGAAAGTTTTAACCTGGGTTTACAAACCTCACTCTATTGACAAAAATATGCAGCTATAGGCAACCCTCTTCCCACACTCTGGAAAGATAAGATCTGATTCAAAAACTCTCATTCACAATAAAATAGGCAATAAAAAAATAAACTCTTCATTTTCATCATCTCTTAGCACATAAAAACATAGTAATGATTAGGGATTTCTTCTTTATGCTAATATCAGGGATGGGAGGGAGCCATGAATACCCGTGAACCACAATTTCATCATTAAAAAACTATCATTTTTTTTTAAAAAAAAAACAACCTTAGAGAGACAAACCACATTTTTACACCTGCTTTTTTAAAATGGAAGAATACGTATCCTACACATTTATGTCTGTTGCTACTTTACATGGTAAGCTGGAATTTCAAGGCTGTAAGTGCTTTAAGAAACACTGTGTGACATGCGTTCAAGCACTTCAAATATTTGGACAGTTGTAGTAATCCAAAGTGACTTCTTGAAGCTACAGCTAATATCTCTTGTGCTTTATTGCATGTGTTTCCAAGCATAGAATAATTTGATTGGCTTATTATTATTGTCATATTTGCAAGCTATCAACATTGGCCAAGACACTACCCTGAATAACCGATCTGGAGCATTACAAACCATACGGTCTGTGTTTCAGCACTCCATGCTCATGCAGTAGTTGACATTTGAGGGGTAACATGGTTCATACTACTGTAGGTGGACCATCAGGTTCAAGCTTTGATCAACAGCAGTTCTGGATTGTTCATCAATATTCTGCAGAATTCACTATTGCCAAGGGTTCATCAAAAGTTGCCAACATGATTTGTTTTGTGGAAGGTATAGAAATGATATCTCCAGTTTCTGTTGGAGAGTGAATTCTGTTGTCTAAAGAATCATCTATAAGATTTGAGCCCTCTTCCTCATGATCTTCGTACAGCGTATTAATGTGCAGAAGAGGATGCACAGGGTTGCAATTCAGGGCAGGCCCTGACTCTACCTTATTGGTCTGGGGCAGAGAGACTTTTGTTGCAGCACCAGAATTAGCTATATGGTTATGGGTACAGGTGAGGAAAGCCCCTGTTGCAGGCACTGTCCTGCAGGTATCATGGGCATAAAGAGGATCTTTTCCAGGAAGGGAAGAATCTGAAAGAGAAGCAAAACACAAAATTAGTTAACTGATTTTCATCTTTTCTCCAAGAAAAAAAAGATCATCGATTATGTGGGGGACTCTTCATTTTGCTTCCACAAGAACAACTCAGCGTGGTAAATTGGATGAGAGCAACTGGTCCAAAGGCACCTAGTGAGTTTGGTGGATAAGGAGGGGCCTGAACATGGATGTCCTTCTTCCCTCCAAGTTCTGGTTCAAAAGAGGCTTATTTTAGAAGAGAGCCACTGTGGCGTAGTAGTTTAGATGTTGAACTAGGAGTGGCAAGATCCAGGTTCTACTCCACCCTCAGCCATGGAAGCTTACTAGGTGACTTTGGGACAGACGTTTTCTCTCAGCCCAGTATAAGTCTCAGGACTGATGCTTGTAATGTGCATATAAATGATACCAAATAAAAAACTACAATTCCTATTTTACTCAAGGCCAAACTATACATGGCATTAAATGTGATCCTGTACTTATCATGCAAGTTTTATACAATCCCAATAACATCACCTAGAGAGGGATCAAAATTAATCCCAAGACATCTTAACTCAAATTTGAAATTCCTAACCTTCTAGCAAAAATATGTTATTTGTCCTCAAATCAGGCTCAGACTAGGACAGCAATTTTTAAAAGGGACCAAGAGGGAGATCCTGGAAGCTATAGGCTGGTCAGCTTAATATTTATTCTAGGGAAATTGATAAAAATGATAATCCAAGAAAAAAATATATATATATACATAAAGGAACAAGCCTTGTGGAAAGAAAACCTGAAGCCGAATTGATAAGTTAAATACTCTCAATTAGCATGAGGGTGGGTGCAGTCCCACTCTTATACCCCGAACAGTTTAAACCTGTTTGCTTCTTAATGGACTCCTTGCTCTGAGCTTCATGGCCTTGAAGCTCAGCAGTTGTTAGTTGTTGACACAACAGATATTTCTGCTCAGAACCACCTGCTCTTGGTTCAGCTCCCTACTTTGTATATTGTACTATTCAGGATGATAAAAACCAAAAGTGATTTTGAAGAGCTTCAGAAGGATCTCTTTAAATAGGCAGGGCAAATGGTTGATTGAATGGCAAATATGGTCAATTGAAGCAAGTGTAAAATGATGCTTTATAAGTGGTGCACATTTCAACCATACACTGATGTCATCTAACTTGTCTGAACTAAACTTGAAAAAGAATTGGGGTCATAGTGGATATATCTATAAAGATGTTGATTCCATGTGCAATAGCTGCGAAAAAGGCAAAGGGCAGGTTAGAGATCATCAGAAAAAGGACTGAAAATAAAAATTACAGTATTGTAATCCCTTATTCATATACATGGTATGTTCGCACTTGGAATACTGTGTATGGTTGGGTCCCCCGGCTTGGAAAAGAAAACAATAAAGCCAGGAAAAAAAAAAAAAGGACAACGAACATTATAATAGGTCTCAACCCTTTCAAAATGAGAAAAAAATAGGGTGTTTGGGACTCTTTAGCTTGGAGAAATGGTGATTGAGGGAAGATATGATTAAGATGACTAAAATCATTCTTGCCATGGAGAAAATGGATAGAAGTTTTACTCCTATTAAAATAAAGTCAGTGGCCACCTAGTGACACTGATTGGAAGGAAATGTAGAACAGACAAAAGAAAGCATGTCTGCACCAGCCCAGCCATAATTAATCTGTGTAATTCATTACCACTAGACATGGTTATGGTCATTAACTTGGATAGCTTTAAAAGGTGGTTGAATAAATTCATGGTATTTGGGTCTGTTATGGACTACAAGTCTTGAAGATACACTGTAACCTTGAGGCTGGGGCTTCATGTTGTTAAATAGCAGGTGTGAGGGAACAATGCCAGGAAAGGGCTATGTCTCCCCCTCCTGCTTGAGAGGATCCCAGAAGGATCTGAATGCCCAATGTGAGGACTAAGATGGGCCTTGGACTGATCCTGCAGGGCTTTTTTCATGGTCTTCATCAGGATCATGGCAGATGGGAAGGAGAAAGGGATCTCTAAAGAAAATCCTTCATCTAAGGCTGGTATTTGCACTGGGAAGAAATTTCTATGGACATCAGTGAAGGATCATTTCCACACACACAGACATCTCAAATACCAGCTTCAGAAAAGAGATTCTCTTTAGGTCCGCTGGGGATTACAGCTCCCCAGAACATTTGCTGAAATCTCAGTTTTATTACAATTACAACCCCCCTGCATAATTAATGTAAAGACATATTTATGATCACATCATCCAACTTGTCTCTCATACAAGTCCTACCAGATCTTCACTGGCCCTCATGAATGAGTTTGTTCCTTTCTCATAGTCATGGGATGAGTTAGAGCAGATTTCATGGATTCATTTTTGTGAAAGCCCACAGCATTTTTATCGATCATAGGCTTTTGTCATTGCTGGCTAACTTGTAGGATGTTATATCTTTCCATATGGCTCACTGGCTATGTGACACAGTAATCTCTTGAAGAGTCTAGCTCTCTGTAATGTCCACGAGTGGCTACCATCTCAGTGTTGGAAAGCTTCCTTCCTATCTTTGTCTATCAATGCTCACTGATCCTTATTTCACTTTTTTTGGGTAAGAGGACACATAAGCTCTACTTCATCTTCCCTCTGTGTTCTTTCTAGTATTGGCTATTTTTAATTGCATTGGGGAAGAGGAGAGGAAAGACCATGGAAAGCCAGCTGACAATTGAAAGAACAGGGAGGCAAAACAAAGACACTTGCTGATTTGTTCTCCACTGCAAGAAAATGATCTCCATAATTGTGGTTGTGTGATAATCATGGCTGTCTTGATCTGAGCACTTTTAGATAATGCTGGAAGGATGGAAATAAATGTTTAATTAAGAAGTGAATGTGGGAAACCTATTCAGATGCTGAATAGGTAGCACAAAGGAAGACAGAAAAATCTAGAAAGCTGTTTGGAGGATACTGTTTCATCATCAAAGTAATGACTAAGATATCCCACAGAAAATAAATGTGCAGAATTCTCCAAGATCTCTGGAGAAAGAATGCCAAAATAAGATAAAGGCTATTATACCCCCATGAACATGTTTGTCAATTAAGGATTTCATCATAGGCCTCAATTATCTGAAATGGGTGGCTCCTGAAAAATCCTTTATTATGACAGCTCCCAAATGGTGACACTCCTTCTTTTCATTACTATTTTTAGGTACAGCTTATTGTACAGGTTATTCCAGGTTTTTTAACAGCAATAGATGGCTCTTCAGGAAAACTAATTCACTTTCATTTGGATAATTGTGTTAAAGATTGTAGACTGACTCACGATTCTTTGGAAAATACTGCATGATTTTGCTGGGTTTCTTTTCTTTTTTCTTTTTAAAAGAAGTAGTAAGGAACCTGTGAATGCTGGACTACAATGTTTTAAAAAAAATACACAGAACAGTAAGTATTTTAATAAATGAAAAAGTGTGATTTCATAACCAATAATATGAAACAGTCGCAGCCAAACTGTTAAGAAAGATGATGTAGCATGATTAATAAAAGTAAACTAATAAAAGTAAATCAGAAAACAAGCTTTAAGAAAAGAAGACAGCGTAGATTACTTGCCCAAGTAATTAGCCTCACTGAAGCTAATGAGGTTACTTAAAAGTCTCTGATTTGGCACAAAATCTTCAGGGAAGCTTCAAAATTATATTTCTATTACAGAGTTAAATTGCTTTAACTATGCACTCTTCTCAGAAGAAGTTTAAGAGAAGCCATAGATTACTCTCAAACTTCATCTAGGTATTCAACATAGTGACACTGGCAAATATTTGAGTGTGGGCATTTTCTGAAATTCTATAGAGGTAGGATTTCAATGATTATTCCAAATATCTTGACACTTCTATGACAAGTAAAATCTGAATTATCACAAGCAATGATAATTTAAGCCATTTGAAAACTAGATCAATAGAAGTCAGAGGTGAAATTTCTTCTTTGCCCCGTGTTCCTATGATATTCTTCTCAGTATCTTCCCTATAGTCCCTGTTAATATCCTGCATTTATTGTGATTTTGTTCCAATTCTGAGGTCCATGTATTTCAAACTGCAGGAAACTTCCCAAGAAGTTCAGATTTCATGAGAAAGATTTTATGAGAAAAAAATGAAATCGAAACTGAGTCACTGATTAAGTGTCACAAGGCCAAATAAATATGCTAGGTAAGTTTTAAATGCTAGAGAAGTTTTAAATATACTTTAAAAATTACAGGCTCACAAATGGCTCACACATTCTAAGCTTAAGAATATGGGCTCTACAAAGCTCTTGTTGACAAGTTTCAGGTTAGCAAACATCCCATTTATAATGTGGCTGCCATACTATGTAGTCAATATTTCAGTTTGTAGCCGTCTTATTTTCCAGCGCTCTCTCCACCTGATGCATGATTTCTAGCAGAGGCTACAGCTATCATGCAAGATATCAACAGTATGAAACAAGGAATCCCAGTCAACCCAACCACACCATAAACATTCCAAAATAAGGAGCAATTTTGTAAGCTGCAACTGTAATGGAAAAAGTAGATAAAAACATCTCTATACCTTTGAGAGAAGAAGTGACGCGGACTATGGCTTTCTCTTCCTGGTTTAAAAATCCACTCTCTTGGCTTTTGGATGTTGCCATAGAAGTAATGGGTGGAATTTCTTGCTTGGGTTTCTTATTACTCAATATATATGGATGAACATCTAAGGAAAAATGACGTGTATGCTTCTTTTCATTACCTGCGTTGGACAGACTAGTAGATTCAGTTTTGTGAACTGAGGATGGTTGGGAATTTTTTGAGTTGGTCTCAAGCAAAGGTGCAATTAGACTATCAGTTGCTGTCTTCCGACGCACTGGTTTTGGCTTCTCAGGTTTGTTGTTCTCCACCTTCATAATAGCTAGTTGCTCCTTGAATGGCTGGGGAAGGGGATTGCTACTTGGGATCCACTTCATTTTCTTCCGAGGACGCTTGATGATCAGTGGCTCATTAGGGTCAATGTCTGTAGGGTTAATGCTGGGGTCTATTGTTTGTATTCCAGAATCACGCACAGTGGGGGTAACATCATGATTAGACTGGGCTAGAGCTGCCAGCAACTGACGCACAACGTTGTCATACATCAGATCGCTTTCGTTGGTAATGAAATCCAAGCGGTTCAGAGACTTGATGTGGTCACGATTTTCATTGCAAAACATAGCCAGGATATTAATATCGCAGAACTGAGATTTCTGCCACTGTTTCTTGGTCTTTATTCCAACCTTGTTCAGCTTGTCAAATATGAAATTGGACTTGCGGAATATGAAAAGGTGAATTAAATTGATGAGAATGATCAAGTTCATGAAACAAAGGAGGACAATGTCCACTCCGGCAATTATGCGTTGCAGCTGCACAGAGGGTAGCTTGCAATTCACCCGAATGAGCAATTTGGAATTGCTTGTTTTGTCAGGAGGTTCTCCCAGGGCACACGTAAATTCATTTTGTTTCTGTGTGGCATAATAGGTGGACAAGTACGTGATGGGAATGATGCTTAAAAATATGATAAAGAGGTGCCTTGCCAGGTAAAGTTTGGCTAAGAAATTGCTACGCCCTCTGCGTTCCAGATATTTCTCAAACAGGTTTTGCTCTGGACTCTTTTCCTTCTCTGCATTCTCAATGATTTCTCTTCTCTCACGTTCTGTTATCCCAGGACCTTTAGATTGGATTTGTTTTTCGATTTTTGGTGCGCGGCCTTCAGCTGCTCGGTGATAGCAGTTATCTATCTCCTGGAGCAAAAAGTTAAGTTCAGAAGTCAGTCTGGTGGAAGCCAGAAATTCCCACCCAAGGGCTGGAATGTACATAATGCCAGCAAACGCCAGCAAGGCATATGGAAGGAATTTATGCTCAAACAAGGAAGGCCAGTGGCTGGCATTTACACCTGGCAATGCATCTCTTAGCTCTGTCCAGCAGTATCCTCTGGCATACAAGGCTTGATCCCGGGTGAAGTTGTGTGGTGTGTAACAGTATATGGGCTCCTCTGTATAACAGAGAGAAAAGTCACTGCTGTGCATTTAATGTACAAAAGGAGCTCTGCAAAATAAATATTTTCATAAGCTATATCAATTTTTGTCTACAGCATGTTCGGCATGGCATCAAAATTGCCCTGTTTCTGTAGAGTTAAAATCTGCCTTCCCAAGGCATGAGATCAATGCAGAAAAATCTGTACACTCAAACATACAGTGACACCTGAAGTGGGAATGATGAATTACATTTGGAGAAATGGTTTTGGAGACCTGTTTTCATACTAATCATAATCAGTATGAAAGGACAGCAAATCAACAAGACAGCACCACACATCTGCATACTGAACGTTAAAAAGAATGGCTATATTTTTAAAATCTCTAATTTGTGATTTCCTTTTTTCTTTTTAAGAGATGAGAAGCAGGCTAAAAGTGAACTGGTGGAGGTTTTTTTTCCTCACACCACTGAAACGCGGAAAGGATCAGCCCGTGAAAGTGTTATATTTTCTGCTGTGCTCTTAAGAAACTTTGGCTGCATAACAGTGCATTTAAAAAGTGCAAAAATTGCAGTTGCATAGTTTCAACACATTTCAGCATTTTTTTTTTTTTTACTGCATGAGGGTAGTTATAGGGCAAAATGGATGGTTTAAGCTTTGAACCACCCCATAATGATAGAGACTTTACAGTTCTCTTGAAATTGCAAGCTTTGGTCAAGTTTCTGGTGACTGAGGGGCAGAGACAGCAAGATAGGCCATTTCAGGAGAAAATCCCAAAGAAGCTGTGAAGACCTGGCATTGGATCAGGATGGGGGTTGAGCCCAGCAAATGTGGAATTAGGATGGTGAAGTTATGGTGCCATGGTGGGAAACCTGATTTTTTTGTACAGTGTGGGATCACTGTTTTATTTTTTTATGTTTTTATTGCTTACTATTGTGAGCCACCCAGGGCTATTGTATATAATATAGGTAGCCATATGAGTTGTATGTATGTATAAATAAATAAATAAATAAATAAATACTTAATTTTCTAAAGTATATCTCAGTAGAGGAAGATTGGTATAAAGATTCATCTCCAAATATATGGATAATGAATATGTGATAATCTTAAGTAGAGAGAGCATATTCAATTCCCATTTAACAGATGTACTCAAATAATTTTTTGTTTGTTTCCTCAATGCATGTGAATGATTGCTACTAAGGAGGGGGAATACACTTCAAATTCAAACTGTTTTGAGATAGAAACCCCCTATTTGAGTTTGAAATTATTTCATGTTCAGTATGGGCTGTTTTGATCAGTTTGGAAGCGTTTTACCTCAAAACGGAACCATTTCAGGCTTGAAACACTCCCCAAATGATTGGACCAGTTGACAAAACAGGGCATTTTAAATTCAAAACTATTTGAATTCAGAACGTTTTATATGTAATTAATTTGCTTCCCATTCAATAGGGAAAGATAAAACATTGTGGACTTCAAAGTACAGTTGAAAATATCTCATACTCAATGCCCCATATTATAATGAAAGGAATACTGCAGGGTTGTGTACAATTTATCCAGGACATAATCACAATCCAGGGCCTGTCATAATGAAAAGCAGTTTCCAGATCCTACATAATTATTGCTTAGAATGGAAATAATATGAATGGAATTCAGCAGAGTGAAATTTAATTTGCCCCAAATGTCTACAATATGCTACTAAGTGGGAGTTTTGCATCTGAATGTTGCCATTTACAATTTTGCAAATATTCTCTTTCAAAATGTCTAAAAAATAAAAATTACAGCTAAACTATGCACAATGACATGATAATTTTGTGGCCAGGTGTCTGTTTGGATGAACTTGTTTTGAATTTAAGAATACTCCTTAACTGACTAAATTATTTTCAGTCTCCTAAAAAGAAACTCCAAATGTTAACACTATCAGTAGTTGTCTCTGGAGCTGCACAGTGAAGCTGCTCGTTGTCGAATGGGTATGGACTGCAATCACACATCCACAAATCAGGTTAAATTAAAGGGCATCATATGAAAATCACCACCTTTTATAAAAATACAGTCAAAAGCAATACATTCTATGATTTCCAGGAAGTTTGCCACAAAATACTTCTTGGGATGAGTTGTGTTAATGTCACACCCACATTAATTGCTCCGTGAAAATATCAGTCCTGAATTATCTAAGCAATAGATTTCAGGATCATCTTCAAGCTTAGCATTCAACACTAAGTCATCACAATCATTTGCAAAAAGAAATAAAGGTAAAGAATGCAATCTATAGAAACTCTTGTAACTAATAGGCTAGTGTCAGGCATCCTGCGCCTTAAAATGAAAGAAACTGTAATTCACTGGTATTCAAAATCCAATCAGTCGGGTCAAATTCAGACTTAGTATAACACAGACTAGATTTATTTAATTCCACAGGGATTATGGTAGGCATTACTAACTTGCCTCATGGATTTTTATAGTTCTACTCTAAGCATGACTAAAATGGGGGATTGATCCCTATTTATCAGAGGCGTCTACAGACTCCAAAACTTTTGTCAAAAGGATGCAAATGGCATCTTATGTCATGATGCAAGTTCTGCCTCTTTTATAGGGACACAGGTTGTCATGACACACATGATAAAGGGGTGGGACTTGCATTGCAGACGTACAAGGGTGCCATTTATCCCCTTCCAGCCCCCTCCTGCAGACCCCTCTACTATTTATGTAGCATTACTCTCCTCCTTTTTAGACAGTATTATCCAGTAATAAATTAAGAATTAAACAAGAAAAGCAAAACTTGAGGGACTTAAACTTGAAAGACTGGAGAGAGTGATAAGCCCAGTAAAATAAATACATCTGGCACATCTGGTGAGTGCCATATGAGTAAATTCTAACCTTAAAGCAAATCCTCTGCTTTAGGGTTTCTGCTGAACAGTGAAAAGGAGGCTAATTTTTTTTTTAAGTAATAAATGAATTAATGAATAAAGAGCTTCAGCTTTTGCTTAACTGGGTTCTAAAGAGCTTTTTAATTTAAACAGCAGATTCCAATTACAAAAGCAGTTTGCAATGAGGGGTGGAGAACTCCTGGTGAAGAAACAACCTTCAGACCTGACATTTGTACAGAACTAAAATACATTTTTCCTGCCCCAATAAAAATTACAAAAAGTGGCATTAATTCATAACATTTTGTTGGTGCAATTTGGGAGTGTAAAATGAGACCACAACCTACAGGTGGTAAAACTGTCCCTGCTTTGTGTCTGTAGCAACAACTAGATTTTGCTGGTAAGTATCCCCACATCTTTAAGTATGAAATTAGAGATTCAAAACTTATATAGGTTCCAGGTACAACAATCGCATTGATTCCAATCCCTTTTCAACCCTTGTTTTTTCCACTTTGTTTTGGCTCCACCTTCTAGTTCCCTGGGTTGAGTACTAAATTTATATGTAAATCTAAGTACATGCAATTGAAATAACAACTCATTTAATTATTGGCTGTCACTACGTGGACTTCCCTCCCCTTCCTGTTGTTTCTGAGATTGTAAGATCCTCACTCTTTGCACATGGATGTCAGCATAAAATACCACACCGATCTTAATAATTCCCAAATATTAATGTGACATGACCTGTCAAAAGCGAGGCAGAAAATTTTGAACATTCTGAACTTTCATTCATGCATGAACTGTATATATAATCTTACTAACCTAAATTACACTTGAAGAAAACAAAACCATGAATAGGTAAATCAAAAAAATATAGCATGCTAAGCAACACCAAACTATTTTACTGACAATTTTGATTATTCAGAATTGTTCCTTTCCTTATTTTTAATTCATTGAGCAACGACGTTTGTTTTTGGTGAAACCATTCTCTCTATTCTCACTGTTTATACATCTGCTACATACCTCTGTATGTGTGTATAGATCCAGGGGGGTCTGCAGGGAGAGTCAAAAATATCAAGATGGTGGTCGTGTTGCAAAGGGATGGGACTTTGACCAGAGTTGCAGCCACCAAGAGATGGCCCTGTGCAGATCTCACCACTAGCTGAGCTAGCTCCAGAAATCTTAGAAGGGTTACTAAGTTCTGTTACATAGCTATTGTTTGGGGGTTAGGGTTATAGTTTTATTTTCCTTTTCACTCTTTCTCTCTCTTTGCTTTTAGGTAATATTAAGTTAGTTTACCTAAGATGGTTATTTTATTTATTTATATTTCAAATTTGTCACCGCTCATCCCTTTCTTCCTTTTGATTATCCTCCTTAAAGTTTTCCTGTGAAAATGATAGCTGATTTTTGACTGTAAAGAAATGTTATACTTCATATCATTACACCTTTGGAATAAAGCTTACAGGAACATCAGGAAAGGCAAGAATTAATTATGATATAGTTACAAGCAATTAAGTTGGCCATAGGGTCGTTTCCCATTAAGGAGTGAATTGGATTGATTTTATCTTGCCTGAAATGGCATCTTCTCCAGTATAGTCAAGAGTTTTACAGCTTTTATGGCTTATGGTACAGCAGCTGGCAGCACTGAGCCTGCCTTGGCCAATTCTTAAAAAAAAAAAAAGAGAGAGAGAGAGAGCTAAACTGGGTTGCTCCTGCATAGCACTTGGATGGGAAACTAGGAAATCCCACATGGCTGAAAAAATCTTGGAATGAAACGGCAACATACTTCTATATTGCTGTGAAGAAAACTACACTGACATAGCCATGAAGTCTCACTGGGAGATGAGATGAAGTCGAGATTTTTAAAAATTAGGGTTTATATGGCAAGGATCCAGAGTAAGCAAGTATGTATTTCTTGGGTCTAACGATATTCTATAGCAGTGTTTCTCAACCTTAGCAACTTTAAGATATGTGGATTTCAACTCCCAGAATTCCCCAGCCAGCAATTACATAATGCTGAACTTGGGTATGGTTTGATCTTTGCAACAGTAGACTTGAACATGAACATAGAGCTTTTGCATGCAAATAAGAGACCTCATGTATGCCCCCCCAAGTAACAATGCTCTGTTGTTTATCATCCACCTTTAGTTGGTCATGCAGAAATGCTCCTGTTAGATCATGACTGTAATACACCACATGGTTACAGCAATTAGATACAAGCTTCCCAGCACTCTTAGGCCAAATGCAGTTCACAAAAATAAGAATACAACCCGGCACATGAATTATTTGATTTTTTTTTTTATTCAGTGAAAAGTAGCTATTCCTTTGTTACTGCAAATATTTTTTTAAAATCCCAGATCCTCTTCTTTCTGAAAAATAAATTAAAAGTTGGTTAATACAGTTCAAATAATGTTTGTATTTGTCTGCTACAAAATAGACCCTTATCACTTAAACAAATGTGGGCCCACCACTTATTTATCAAAGCAGCAGGTCCCTTCACATAATTGTTATTAAATAAGTAGATAAATGAAGGACTTTAGTGATCATCCCGTTGGCATAAACATAGTAGTGGTTAGATATTTTTGAGAAACAATGATGCAAGGTATGTGATTGGTCCCTTGGACTTGGGAACCACTACCTGGTTTCAGCCATGAAATTTTGCCTGGGTGAATACTGATGCTTTGGGTTGCTTGATATCCTCCCAGTTAGAATCAGAGAGTTTAAGCATTGGAAGGAATGTTGGACATCATGTAGTCCAATTCCTCATCTAGTGCAGGAATCCACTATCACAGCATCTCTAACTGATGGCCATGTAGCCTAAACATCTCCAGGAAAGAAGAGTCTACCACCTCTCAAAGAAGTCTGTTCCATTGTAGAACAGCTATTACCATTAGCATTTTTTTCCTGAGGTCCAACTGAAAATCAACTATGATGGAAAGTCTAACAGACTGTGGGAAAGCCCAGGAGGAAGCAGGACTGTTGCAAAGAGACCCCTCAGCCCAGGGCAAGGGGGAAGTATGAGAAAGAGACTCAGACCAACTCCATCTTAATTATGCCAGGTCTAAGTTGAGTAAAAAATTGCTTCCGTAGGCTTTCCAGATTCTGTTGGAGGACCCTACAGGCAATAAAGACCTTTTGAGAAATCCAGGTGGTTCTTGTTTGCTAATTTGGCCAGCCTCACAGGGCTTGACATCAATTTCTCTGTACTTTAAATACATTGTTTCTTGCCCTGTCTTCTAGAATAATTCTGAATATGTTGTGTCCTGTGTCCTGTCAGGACAGAATTGTGTCCTGTCTTCTACCTACAGATACTAGAAGACAACTATATCTCCTCATAGTCTTCTCTCCTGCAGGTTAATCATACCTAGTGCCCCCAACTGTTCCTCATAGGTTTGTCCACAAAGGCCCATAATAATCATGTGTGCTCTTCTCTGGACATAGTTCAATTGATCAATGCCCTTCCTAATATGTCATGCCCAGAACTGGATGCAATATTCAATGCAATAAGGAAACAATTAAACAATGCAAAACAGAGAAGAACTATGACTTTTCTTGATCTTCTTGAACTATGCTATCTTAGGATTGCTATCTTAGGATTCTTGTGGAATCTACCCATCAGCTTTTTCCCTAGCCTTCTAAGAAGCCAGTAACCTGTTTTTCCATGCCACATGCAGAAAAAAAAGGAAAGCCCTTTCTCCATGGTCAAAATGGTACTAGCCTCTTAGCAGGCTATTAAGAAAGTCTACTTTTTACCAAGTGAGAAGGGTTCTACTCAACAAACTCTTTCCCTTGTCTCTTATAGTAGCAAGGCAAGTTGTCAAATGCCACTGACCCACTTGTATTGCTTGTTTCATCCTATGTCCCCAGATCAAATATTTTGGATCATCCTTTGGCTACTGATTTAAATATGAATTATGATTAACCTCTCTGATCTCATGGCCTGTAGTACAGATTCTTCTCTTCTTCCAGGCTTTCCCTAGAAATTAATCACATTCACACATTATTAAAAACTAGAGTTGCTGGTTAATTGTGAAGAAGCAATGTGCTAGAACGTGCAGCCTACCTGCTCTGCTTCTCTGCATGAACAGATACTAGTAACTCAGAAGCCATAGCCTATTATGACATCCACCTTTGAAATTGTGGTTGGTTACCCCCCAAATAATTGAGGAGTATAAGTTAGAGATTACTGTTGGCCATGCTCACTATTTTGGCTTGTTTGGAAGAAATTAAATAGGCTTCTGGATCTGGCGATCATAATAAACTATCACTTCCTGGTTAGTTTTACCCACTGCATGAAATGGGAAGTAAATTGCTCAGATCCGTTCTCAGTTGGAAGCCAAGCGTGGAGTAGGTCCAGAGGAGTTGCCCAGGGAGCGTTCTTGCCCAGTTATCTGGGAACGGTTTGATCCTGTTGTCGCTGAGGAAGTGGACAGGGTCCTCGGGGCTGTCAGTGCGACCACCTGTGATTTAGATCCGTGTCCCTCCTGGTTAGTTAAATCTACCAAGGAGGTGACCTTAGGGTGGGTCCTGGCGGTGGTTAATTCATCCTTGCAGGAGGGGGTGTTCCCGAAGCCTTTCAAAGAGGCTTTGGTCCGCCCACTCAAGAAACCGTCGCTAGACCCCACCCTCCTGGACAACTTTCGTCCAGTCTCCCACCTCCCCTTTTTAGGGAAGGTGGTAGAAAAGGTGGTCGCGCGGCAGCTTCAGAGGATCCTGGAGGAAACGGATTATCTGGACCCCTATCAGTCAGGATTCAGGCCCGGTTATGGGACAGAAACAGCATTGGTCGCACTTTTAGATGATCTCTGGCGAGAGCGGGATGGGGGGAGTGCATCCATCCTTGCTCTTCTTGACCTCTTGGCGGCTTTCGATACCATCGACCATGGTATCCTTTTGGGTTGGCTGCAGGAGTTGGGGTTGGGTGGCACAATGTTGTGCTGGTTCAACTCCTTTCTCCAAGGCCGAACCCAATCGGTGTTGATAGGGAGCGAGAGGTCCAGCCCCCAGCCCCTACTTTGTGGGGTGCCACAGGGGTCAGTGCTTTCACCACTCCTATTTAATATCTATATGAAACCGCTGGGTGAGATCATCCGGCACCATGGGGTGAGGTATCATCAGTATGCTGATGATACCCAACTATACATCTCCATCCCAGGTGCCCTAAGTGACACTGTGACTGCCCTTTTGTAGTGCCTGGAGGCTGTGGGGGCCTGGATGGGGGACAACAGGCTTCAGCTGAACCCTGGTAAGACGGAGTGGCTGTGGATACGGGGAGCCTCAAGATCTAGGACTTTGTCATCTTTGGTTCTTGACGGGGTTGCACTACCCCAGACAGACCCGGTGCGTAATCTGGGGGTTCTCCTGGACTCACGACTCCTGCTCGAAGAGCAGGTGGCAGTCATGGCTAGGAGGGCCTTTGCATGACTTCGTGTGGTGCGGCAGTTACGCCCCTTCCTGGATCAGGGGGACCTCCGCACGGTCACTCATGCCCTGGTCACTTCTGGGTTGGACTACTGTAATGCGCTCTACATGGGACTACCCTTGAAGAGTATCCGGAAGCTACAGCTGGTGCAGAATACGGCGGCGCGGACAGTTCTTAATGCCCCTAGGAGGGCACGTATAACACCGCTGTTGCGTGAGCTGCATTGGTTACCAGTTTGTTTCTGGGTCCAATTCAAGGTGTTGGTCATTACCTTTAAAGCCCTTCATGGCACGGGACCAGGTTATCTGAGGAACCGCCTCGCCCTGGTCACTTCAGCCCATCCCACTCGGTCCAGCAGAAGGGGCAGGTTGCAGACCCCACCAGTCAGGGAATTTCGATTGGTGGGGTCTAGGCAGAGAGCCTTTTCTGCTGTAGCGCCCGCCCTATGGAACATCCTGCCTTCTGAGGTCCAGTGTGCCCCCTCCCTCATGGCCTTCAGGAAAGGTATCAAATCCTGGCTCTGCCAGAAGGCCTGGGGGCCAGAGGGGGGCCCGCACCTGTGGAGATGGCTGGTGGGATGATGGGTTGTCCCCCCCCAGCATCTTACGTTTTTTTTTTTTAGGGCCAAAATCAGAGGAGGTTTTTTAGGGCATTTTTAATATGTTTTTTAATTATTTATAGATTTTAGCCATCTTTGGAGAGAACTGTGTTTTTTCTTTTCATTGTGAGCCGCCCAGAGTCACCCGTTGGGGGAGATGGGCGGCATACAAGCCAAATAAATAAATAAATAAATGCCCATGTGCATAAACAGGCAACCCATTCATCAGTACATAATGTGCAAAGTCTGCCAATATCTGGTCCCAATTCCAATACTGTCTATGGTTCAGAACTGGCAGTACTCCATACACCAAACACTTCCATATGTGAGTTAGACTCACAAAGCCAATCCAGTTTCTAGACAGGCAATCTGCCTGTGTCCTTATAACTGCATCCTCCGGTCTGGTTGCCTTCCAGATATGTGAATTTCTACTCCTACAATCCTGAGTCTGTATAGCCATGGCTGGAGGTTGCTCAGGTTGTGAAAAACTGCTCCATTGTGTTAAGATGTACAAAACATAGAGGTGATATATAAAATCAGTAAATAAAACATATGTACATCCCATATTCAGGATGAAGGATTCAAGATTTTTTAGTTCCTAGGAAGACAAATCAAATCCCTTCAAATATTAAGAGGCTACCACATTTTCCCCTTTCAACATACCTGTCCCATAGTGCATCAGAGCAGCTACCACAGCCCTGAGACAATATGAGATCCTCTTATACTGTTGGGGGTGGTGGTGGTAGAGGTGGAAAACCACATTCTTCACTGACTGGGGCCTATGCCAGTGACATAATCCTGAGCATTTTTTATAATGGGAAGGAATTAGCCCAATTGGAGGATATTTTTTTTATTTAAGTCACCCATTTTTTCCCTTTTCAAGCTCCCCCACCCACCAAGTTTGTAAATGGTGGTTCTGCCTAGGCTGCAGATGGCGTAATGGTGGCCACATGCAGTCTGCAGGTTGCCTACCCTCTGCTGTAAAGAATCCAATAAAAGGATGACAGAATTTTTGCAATACCCTTAGCCTGAACTAGGCTTCTTACTGCTCTTAATTAAAAGAAACAAAAGATACAAGTGACCATAGATCAGAACAGATTTGGAATCTGGCATGCAAGTTGCTTGATTCCATTAACTGTCCAGGCAGGGGACTCTAGCCTGTTCTTGCAATCTGCTTTCTCCATCTTCTTCCCTCCTCACTGATTAAACAAACTCACACATTCTGAAAGCAATTCTATCTTTCAGTTCATGCAAGTAGTACTTATTAATGGATAAAAGGTAGGGTCTTCTTCACGTTGTGCTTGACGTTTTGTGATTCCATTAGCAACTCCATGTAATTTTTTGGCTGCAATATGGGAATAGTTTGCTATTTCCTTTTTCAGAGTTTTTTTTTCTTTTTTTAACATCCCTGGATTTTCCAACAGTCTCCCAATCAAGTACTAGCCAGGTCTGATCCTGCTTAGCTTTCCTCAAGATCAGTCATGGACAAAGACCCTATCTCATGTATTTTTCTTTGCATATGTTAGTGAAAGGGTAGAAGAGACATACTAGTCTGAAATGGGTAGTCTATAACAAAGTTAAGAATTTGAAGTTAACAAAAGTGACTGCCAGAGGATCCTGTCCAACTAGAATTCTGTAGGCTAAGATTTCTATCACCTAACATTGTGGATACTCTGAGGCAATGCCTCCAAGCACCAGAAAAACAGGTAATTTCTATTTGGAATGCAACAGCTTAAAAAGGCAGCAGATGGAATAACATTTTGGAAATGTGTTTGTCATAGTATCTGGGATAGCCACTGACAGGTGGGGATTAGTCATTCTTCTTTGGCTGGAGTCAAGGAGAGGGGAAGAGGGAGATTTCTGTAGAGCACAAAGACAGTTTGTTCTTGAACCAGAAAATGGGACAGAAAGTAGGCTCTTCTCTGCAAAAATCCAATGGAATTAAGGCAGGAACAGACAACCTGCTGCCTCCAGACAGCCCCCCTCCCCCACCTAATACCCCTTTTGTGACCTATGGAACCGCCCAGATTGCATGAGGCTGAACATCTTAGACTTTTTTTCTTTTAGCTTGGGAGATTTGGAGGCTTTTGAAAGGGCAAAATAAATTCTACATGACTAGCAAGATTTTAAGACATCCACAGTACCTGTAAAAATCCCAAACCTAATCCCAAACCTTACCAAGTTGGGCTGATTTTTTCTTTCTTTCTTTGGGGGGATTAAGGAACAATATGGTAACCTTCAGCCTCATCAATTTTAACTTTTATTCCTCCCCCAAAAAAGAAAACAAAAACCCTGATTTTGAAAACATTGGTCCTACCCACTCTGGTGGCTTCATAACATCATTGGCCATACTTCCTCTTGACTCCAAGAAAAGGAGAAGGAAATATGGTCCTTCAGGCCAAAGAAAGTCTCACTCAAATCTCCTTTGGGAATAGGAATCCACTACAGAGTTAGTGCTATGCAACTTGTGTATTTATAAGTAAACTTTGTATCATGGAAATAGCATAGTCTCCAGTATCATAGAATTTAGGCTCTTCTGTGCAATCCCCTATGCTCAATCCAGAAATCCAGATTAAAGCATTACTGGCAAATGTCCAGCTTCTGCTTGAGCATGTCCAGGAAAAGGGTTCACCACCTCTTCAACTGCTGAACAGATTCTATTGAACTGCGTTTACAGGTTGAGATTAGAGTTTGGTCTCATTCTGTTCAATTTTCAGAGAGTTAACCTCTGGTGAAGAGACAGACGGAATCCTGACCCCCTCTGCATTATTTCTTTCCTAATTCCAGCGGGTTGGAAAGAAGACCAAGATTGGGAAAGCATGAGGAACATGGCTTTTAGAATTCTTTCCAACTCCATTATCAGCAACAGACCTAGTGGCTTCTATCTTTTCTTCTGTGTAATGAATACATTTCCTCAATTTTTCCTAGTAGGATTTAATTTCCAGTTTTTTGTAGTTATGGCATAGCGTTGAATTTACATACAGTTTGTGATCAATTACAGTTCCAAAACACTTTTCTCATATACTATCACCAAGCCAGGTATCCACAATCCAAAACTTGTGCATTAAATTTCTTTTTCCTAAATTATACATTTTTCATACATCTGTATCGACCCATCAAGGTAATCTTCAATCTTGTTTTTTATGACCTTCCACTCTTTTTGTATTCCTTTTTTCCTTAGCTTCATTCAATCTTATTATTGTTGTGAAATTACTGAAATCTGCTTTCTTGAAGTCCCAGGTACATATTTGACTACCTTCAACTTTCCCTCAAAATCAATACTTATAATATTTAATGGATATTTTAAATTTATTTTTGGAAATGATCACGAACACCTTCTGTTTTGCTGGGTGGTCTGTAGTAGACACTATTTCCCCCCACCCCCCCATTTATTTCAACCCAGTAGCACCAAGTTCATATTGAACTTCTGTACAGATGTAGCTTTTTAAACATAGACACATATTATGCCTATTAAATAATATTTGCCTTTCAGTAATTAGCATTTAATCTTATCTTGTTTATTTCCCATACTCTGATCTTTATTATACAGGTAATGAAGGCCATAATCTTTAAGAGTAAGTGTGCTTCCTGGTGGTTTGGGAAACACAGAACCTTTTTTTCAAGGAAACTTATATTTCAATAAATGCTTCCTTCTGAAATGTTAACTGCTCAAAAGATGGGGGTATTTAATTGTCTAAATAGTGAACCTAATCTGGATTAGAGGCTAAATCTTATCATTAAAAGGTAAAAACCTGCAACAAAAGTATCTGTAATAAAAAGTGCTAAAGAAAAAACTTCTAGTGGTCTTGCACCAAGATCCAAGAAGTAAGTAAGTAAGAAAGATATTTATTTATTTAGGTAGATAGGTAGGTATGATCAAATGCTAGGCATGGCAGTGGTTTTTGGATTTAGCCAGCAGAATTTCTAACCTTTCTGTTCTTCCTGAATAACCTTCAAATATCGAGTAGTATTTGCCACACCACTTGAAAACGTACAGGTCAAGCAAAAAAAGCCGGAAGACCTATCAGGTATGCAAAAACATCTGTGTAATTCTTCGCATTTCTGTTCATGTTAAGAATATGGGAATACAGGTGCACTAAATTGAAGTGGTTATACCATAACTTATGCCAATGCTCTGTTATTGCCCAAAGGACCACAATGATAGAATATTTTAAATAATGGTAATGTTTTGAATGCAAACGACTGTGTTTTGAATTCAAAATGCCCTGTTTTGAATGCAAGACAGTTGCTTTTAGAATGAAATGAGGACTTTTGATCACTTGGGAAATATTTCAAGTTCAGAAATTAAAAACAGACCTTTCAATGCTCAAAATGGGGAGCACCAAACTGGAAACAATATGAACTTGAATTATTTTCCAGTGCTTTAATTTTGAAAGTAAATGTTTAGACGTTTTCAAATTTATTCCATTAAAGGAAAAAAAAAAAAGCCACATAGGATTTAAGAACCATAGATATATTCAAATTAAATACGTTCAAGTTATAATCTTCCTGAACTTTTCTTTGTGGGGCAAGTAGATTGGCTGTGGTTAATTTCCTGTCCCCCCTCCTTTTTTAAAAAAGCAGTTGCATAGATCCAGAATCTAATTTTAGCATATGAAAGCTGCAACTTTCATTTGACATGGCATGAGCTCACTCTGATCATGTCACTATCCTTTCTCTTCCTTTTATTATTTCAGACTAAATTGATGCTGCACCATTAACCACAACCTTCAGCTTGTTCAAACAGCAAATCATCTTTCAGCTAAGACTGAGACTGAGAAAGAACACTGCATGACACTTGAAGATATTTTAGAAATAGGCATGAGTTATTAGAACTCACTTACATGCATATTGGAAAGATATACAGGTGAAACTCGAAAAATTAGAATATCGTGCAAATGTTCATTTATGTCAGTATGGCAACTCAAAAGGTGAAACCAATATATGAGATAGACACATTACATGCAAAGCGAGATATGTCAAGCCTTACTTTGGTATAATTGTGATGATTATGGCATACAGCTTATGAAAACCCCAAATTCACAATCTCAGAAAATTAGAATAGTGTGAAAAGGTTCAATATTCTAGGCTCAAAGTGTCCCACTCTAATCAGCTAATGAATCCATAACACCTGCAAAGGGTTCCTGAGCCTTTCAATGGTCTCTCAGGCTGGTTCAGTAGGAATCACAAGCACGGGAAAGACTGCTGACCTGACAGTTGTGCAGAAAACCATCATTGACACCCTCCATAAGGAGGGAAAGCCCCAAAAGGGAATTGCAAAAGAAGTTGGATGTTCCCAAAGTGCTGTATCAAAGCACATCAAGAGAAGGTTATGTGGAAGGGAAAAGTGTGGGAGAAAAAGGTGCACAAGGAACAGGGATGACTGCAGCCTGGAGAGGATTGTCAGGAAAAGGCCATTCAAAAGTGTTGGGGACTTTCACAAGGAGTGGACTGAGGCTGGAGTTAGTGCATCAAGAGCCACCACACACAGACGGATCCTGGACATGGGCTTCAAATGTCATATTCCTCTTGTCAAGCCGCTCCTGAACAACAAACAACGTCAGAAGCGTCTTACCTGGGCTACAGAAAAAAAGAACTGGTCTGTTGCCCAGTGGTCCAAAGTCCTCTTTTCTGATGAGAGCAACTTTTGCATCTCATTTGGGAACCAAGGACCCAGAGTCTGGAGGAAGAATGGAGAGGCACACAATGCACGATGCTTGAAGTCCAGTGTGAAGTTTCCACAGTCTGTGTTGATTTGGGGAGCCATGTCATCTGCTGGTGTTGGTCCACTGTGCTTCATTAAGTCCAGGGTCAACGCAGCCGTCTACCAGGAGATTTTGGAGCACTTCATGCTTCCTTCCGCAGACGAGCTTTATGGGGATGCTGACTTCATTTTCCAGCAGGATTTGGCACCTGCCCACACTGCCAAAAGTACCAAAACCTGGTTCAATGACCATGGGATTACTGTGCTTGATTGGCCAGCAAACTCGCCTGACCTGAGCCCCATAGAGAATCTATGGGCATTGCCAAGAGAAAGATGAGGGACATGAGACCGAACAATGCAGCGGAGCTGAAGGCCGCTATTGAAGCATCCTGGTCTTCCATAACACCTCAGCAGTGCCACAGGCTGATAGCATCCATGCCATGCCGCATTGCGGCAGTCATTGCTGCAAAAGGGGCCCAAACCAAGTACTGAGTACATATGCATGCTTATACTTTGCAGAGGTCCGATATTGTTCTATTTCCAATCCTTGTGTTATTGATGTCATGTAATATTCTAATTTTCTGAGATTGTGAATTTGGGGTTTTCATAAGCTGTATGCCATAATCATCACAATTATACCAAAGTAAGGCTTGACATATCTCGCTTTGCCTGTAATGCGTCTATCTCATATATTGGTTTCACCTTTTGAGTTGCCATACTGACATAAATGAACATTTGCACGATATTCTAATTTTTCGAGTTTCACCTGTATGTATCTGTAGATTTCTGGGAACCAAGAATAGCAAAATACTGACAAACACCGAAACTGTGAAATTCTACCTACCTACCTACCTACCTACCTACCTATCAATCAATCACACATTTGCTTACACTCAAACATGCACACACTCAATTTGGAAATACTTCATGATTAAAATAAATTATTTTTTATTATTGCTCGATGGCTACTATAAAGTACCCACCCAATATTGCTAATACAAAATTGGGCAGTGTTGATTAACTGTAGTTTAATCTAAAGATCACTCATTTTTGGATGGGGGAGGGAATGTGGTTATTGTCCTGTGAGGCAGGACTATAGCTGGAGAAAAGCTCAAGGCAATAACCTTTGCAGAGCCTGGGAAAGAGGATGATGCTTTGTGAAGTATTTACAAGCGGCCACTAGGGTTGGGATGTATGAGACATATACAGGTAGTCCTTGTTTAGCGATCATAACTGGAACTGGCAATTTGGTTGTTAAGCAAAGTGGTCACGAAGTGAAACTGCAAGTGTGCTTATGATCTTCCCTCAGCTTTTCTTTGCTTTACAGACCTGCAAAGGTCATAAATGCGAGGATTGGTCACAAAGTTACTTTTTCATCACTGTACTAACTTTGAATGATCGTTAAATGAGGCAGTCGCTAAACAAGGTCCACTTGTACAAAGAGGGCAGGCTGTGCATGCCATTGTAACTTTTTTGAAACTCTTGTAGACGCTGCCTGCTAAGGGTCTGACAAATAATGAGGTCTGGTAACTATTTACCAACCAGGGATGTACAAAACTACAAGCAACAAAACATGGATAACAAGGATCACCTGCATACCGGATAAGCCTACATAAAGCTTAACAGTAAAGATAGTCCAAAAATATTACCAGGTTACAAGTGAATATAATATATGAGTCTGTTTAAAAAGCGTACCATATAATCAACTCTTAATTGTGCAAGAACCTATTAGAAAGTACAGGTAGTCCTCACTTAACAACTGTGATTAGGACTGGCAACTCCATCACTAAGCAACACAGTTGTAAAGTGAAGTGTCACATGACCATGCCCAACTTATGGCAGTTCATCAGTTTCGGCTGCAGTCATTAAGCGAATCACCACAGGTCATTAAGCGTGACATCACACGACTGTGACTTACTACTTCCTGCTGGCTTCCCTATGGATTTTGCTTGTCGGAAGCCGGCTGTGAAGGTCACAAATGGCAATCACGTGACTGCGGGACTGCTTGCCAAGCACCCAAATTGCAATCATGTGACTGTGGGGATGCTGCAACCATCATAAGTTCGAGGACCGGTTGTAAAACTACTTTTTCAGTGCCATTGTAAGTTTGAACGGTCGCTGAAAGAGGCAGTTGTTAACCGAGGACTACCTGTAAAACAAAACCAATAAAGTTGACTGATCAGTCATATCACTTACTGTTGTCTCCACTATTTTCTTCATGAGAATGGAAGAAGGCTGAGCTAAGGAACTGCTAAGAGATACAAAAATACAGCATTCATGAGCTTCCTCTGCTGTAATAAGGCCATTTCAAACACATGCAGTAAGAAAGTGGAAGGCAAAACATGTGGATTGATCTAAGTGCAGTTTATTTAGCTTGTCCATCTTAAAAAAATAAAACAAAACTATACTGCCAGAACACATTTGGAGAAAAGGATCTATACTAAAAAGAACTGCATGCCTATGCAATTTTTTCTGGATCTCAAATACAAGATAACAGCTTAACATTATGTAAGTGGTTTCGTTTTCATATCTATCCTTCTGCTTCTTCGAATGCTGTAATTCCAAAATTACTTACCAATGGCAGAGATAATAACAATCTGTCCTTTCACTTGGATGTTGCAGCTGCTAGGAAATGAAACCCTGCTTTAAAGCATGATGAATAATTTACCATAATGAGCCCCACAAATCCAGATAGAAATGGTCAGAAATGGAAGTAGGGAGCTGAAATGCAACATTTTAACGGTCTCATGCCCAAGCTCAACCACTTTCTGTTCTTTTCTTTTTTTTAAAGGTAAAATGGTAAAAGTCTGGCAAAGTTGCCAGATCTCATGAGATTTCCAGTGAGAACAGTAACTTCTATGATAATAGGCAATTGTGGTCCCTGCAGGCCTTTCCTACACTAGAAAAAGAAAAATCCTTTTCTGTTGATTTGGGGAGTAATTATTTCTTTAATCCAGCTATTAAGGTTGCTTCATAAGGCCATTCTGCAATTTCCCTGTTGCTACTTTATCACCCTCTAATTCCTGAAAGGCTGAAATCAGAGTTTGGGTTTTCTCTGCGTCAAAGTAAAAACATCTCCTTTCTCTAAAGCAGTCTTCGCCAATATATTCATGTGGCGGAACTGCACTTCCCCAAATTCCCAGCTGAGTTTTTCCAAGACTTACCAAAATAACTATTAAGATGAACGGGAGATAAAGGCAATTTATAAGACTCTCCCTAATGGAAACCAGTGGCACTTTTGGGTGTTTAACTTGATCTGGATTGTGCTTTGTTTTTTTCTCTTCTTGTTAAAAAGCCCTATAAACAAAGATGGGTACATTATACCTGGCACCAAAAAGACACAGTTGGCAGCACTTACACAACCCTCCATAGAGCCCTTTGCAATAGGGCTTTCCAACAACATAGAATATTACAGTGAGCTAATTGAGCAACTAGATGTCAACTCTACGAGGTATTAGGAAATTTTACCCGACTTAATCATTCCAGCATTTAAGGGCAAAAACTCATCTCTTCTACCAATCTTTTAACTATTCATTGATTTTAAGGATATTGACAATAAAATGAGTACAGTTCAAATCAATCAATCAATCTGCTGGTGACCTGTTTGTAGCCTGAAAAATCTAAGCATTATTTATTATTTTTATCCTGCCTTTTAAGGACCCAACTCTGGTGGCAACCTTGGCTGATCTCAAAAAACAACCAAACAACACAAACCCTAAGACTGAAGTTAAAAAAATTAGATATAAGCAATGATAAACCATTTCCATAATGCTGCCAAGAAAGTAATAGGAATGTATCCAGGCTCTCTCCATGAGTGGCTCTTGGCTCAAGGGTGTTTTTTTCTTTAACTCATGGTGGTCTTGTAAACAGGATGAAAGAAATCTACTTGTCCAATGGCTTTTTGCGGACTTTAAGGCTGGGACAGAATTGGAGCGTGGATTTTTCACCAACTCAAACACTGTGCTCATTCCTTATTTAGTTGCTCCTCCCCCATTTATACTGATTATCTAAAAACATTCACTGAAATGTCATTAGCTGCCCCAATCTCTGAGGGTACAGTTAGCATTTAGAAAAGTCCGGATTGCTTTCTTCTTGGTTATCTAACACTGCAGTCCTAATTATGCCCATCAAAAATAATGCGTCATATTCCCAGTGATATTGCTAGATAATTTAAGATCCTATAAGCACCATGTTCTTACAGAAAAGAACTAAATAAGAGCATCTGTAATTGTGTACCCATCCACCCAGAAAGCAATAAGCAACACTTTCTTCTTAAGCTAGAAGGAGAGAATGCTGGGGACAGCAATGTCACTCTAGTGGGAGTGTTTCTGCTTAAGCTGTTTAAACAATGCAATCTTAGAAAACCAGAAGCCCTATTAATCAGTTGGACTTATTCCAAGATAAATACATATAATACTGCTTTTGTTTGAATGGATGACTAGAGAAACACCTCTGATTTATATCTCAAATCAGATTACAACTTTTTCTTCAGCCAGAAGTTCTCTCTGCTACATCCAGGGTGCAAAGAGTAGGGCTTAGCAACATTTCATGGTCCCCAGGGCTTCCCCCAAATGGACAGAGCAAGAACTGTGTTTTTTTGTTTTCCGTTTTTTGCACTGTAGGTGGTTGGGGCAGGTTTCCAAGGCAAAACTGTGTGATTTCAGTCTCTGTAAGACTTCAGGCACCCATTTCCTTCCTTAACAACACCGAAATTCCCAATTCCAAAACTGGGCCCTGCCCCTGGTACCTTTTGAGTGTGGCCTTCAACATCCCTTGCCAAGCCTAGTGTGGCCCTCAAGCCAACAGAATTGTACACCTCTGTCCTGTCATGAGTCTTTACTGATTTAGCACCACAGAAATTGAATGAATGAATGAATGAATGAATGAATGAATGAATGAATGAGCCAGATCTGAGCCACTGAGTTCAAATTATAGTCATTTGTGGAGAGCCAGTCAATCACCATCTGAGCCTCTATTCCAACCACCTTTGCGTGGCTGGCTGACTGACACTTTCTGTTTTATTTTTAACAGCTCACAGCCAACATAGATTTCACCTCTCTTACATGCCTGCAGGTGATTAAAATGAGAAAGAAAGGGGAAAGAGAGAGAGAGACAGAGACAGAGACAGAGAGAGACAGAGAGAAGGACTATTGGGATGCTATGTATCAGCAGTTTCATTCTCCAATTGCTTCAGACTCACATCTTCAGTAGATTAATCACACACTCAATTCAGTCTAGGTTCAAATGTCATGCAAATGTCTAACCCTAGAATAAAACTTGGGTAAAAACTGTAGTTAAGGCAGTTTAGCCTATGTCTGGATTTGGACATCATACAAGACCTAATCACAGCTTTTGTCAACTTGTTTATCCTGGAGGAACCCTTGAAATAATGTTCAGGTCTCAGGAAACTCTTGCATAAAAAATATTATATCTACAGCTCACAGTACTGTAGATCAGGGTTCCTCAACCTCAGCAACTTTAAGATGGGTGGACTTCAACTCCCAGAATACCCCAGCCAGCATGAGTTGGTCCACCCATCTTAAAGTTGCTGAGGTTGAGGAACCCTGCTGTAGATCACGGTAGCATGATCAGTAAGCTGAGTTGAGGTGGATAAAAATTCCCACTAGTAGAAGCACTAGCATTTTATGGCATGCAAAGTTCAAAAACAATGTTTGTTTATTTATTTTTAACCATGATCTTTTGCAGAACCCCTAGTGGCCTCTTTTAAAACCCTAAGTTGAGATAGGCTGGTTTAGAGTGTCATGGAACAGCTTGAGGCCTCTGGTAAAGATATGTAATTTTTTATATAAAAATATAAATACAATAATTCATAAAATAAAAATAAAAATAAGTAGATTTTTGTAAGAGTTGTTGCTTATCAATACATTTGGGGTAACTGCATGTTGGTCACTACAGTAACATGAAAGTAACAGGCTTTGATAACTCCTATAGATAATATTCTTTTCACATGCAAATTTTGTTTGATCAGATGTGAACTGATTACAGTAACCTAGAGAGCTCTCCTGACGAAGCTGTTCATCAATATACAATTCACAAAAATCGAAAAATACCAATTTCAAGAACAAAACATGGAACAACAACATCTGTTGTTGAAAGATGGGCACCCTTTCCAGTTCATACAGAACTTTTTAAATTCAGCAGCCAATCTATTATCACACCAACAGAAACTTGTCCTAGAACTTATTCTGGCTACTACACAGCCCAAGAAAAATACCCCAAGGAATTAAGGTTACTAAACTAAATGGCTTCACTAGAAATCTAAACAACTTAATGGTTAGGTAGATTTCAGCAGCCAAGATGATTTATTTTCTAAGGGCTGCGAAATAGATGAAACAAATAGGCCAATCAAGCTGAAATCATGAAGTCTTTAAATACCTCAGTACAGATTTATGTAACATCCATAGCTACTGCTACAGAAAACAATAATTTCTAACTACCCTTCTACTTAGAACATTCTTATGAAACCTTCTTTTTAAAAAATAAAAATTCAAGTTCACAACGCACAGAATTTCACATTCATCTGACATTTTTAAAGTGACTATAATATGACAGCAACTCTAAAAAAAATCACGATATTGCTATCATTTTAATGAAACACATTAAAGCCA
The DNA here is from genome assembly GCA_030867105.1 of Liasis olivaceus. Classification (NCBI taxonomy): domain Eukaryota; kingdom Metazoa; phylum Chordata; class Lepidosauria; order Squamata; family Pythonidae; genus Liasis; species Liasis olivaceus. The sequence continues at coordinate 22,200,600 of CM061355.1, read as the reverse complement.
CAAAATCTGAAGGCCGCATTTCTATGAATACAATCAGTTCAATATGAGAAAGTCAGTACGGGATCAGAATACCTCTCATTTATTTAACAGGTCACACACATTATCCTTCTGGTGGCCTTATGTCAACCTGCAAGAGAGACTGTATACAGAAGGTAGGGCTAAGGCAGAGACCGCTACATAGTGAGTTCAAAGGAAAAAGGAAGACTCATACTAGCACTGCATTTGTATTACAATCTTTTAGGTAAGTTTGCCTTTAAGATAAAGGCAGTACAAGTAAACACGTCCATCCCTCCTGGAAAACAAAATTCACTCCAGATGCCTGGAGCAACAGACTAAGTTATATACAGGTAGTCCTCACTTAATGACCACAATTGGGACCGGAATTTAGGTTGCTAAGTGATGGGGTTGTTAAGTGAATCATCATGTGACTGGACACAATTTTACAAACTTTTTTGCGGTGGTCGTTAAGTGGATCACGTGGTTCCTCATTGATTTTCCTTGCCAGAAGCTGTCTGGGAAGGTCGCAAATGGCGACCATGTGACCTCAGGTTCGTGCAACCATCGTAAGCGTGACTGGTTGCCAAGTGCCCAGATTGCAATCACATGAACACGGGGGTGTCATGACAGTCATAACTTCAGGCACCAGTTGTCACTTTTTTAGCACTGTCATAACTTTGAATGGTCGGTAAGTGAACGGTCATTAAGTGAGGACTACCTGTATGTAATACATGGCCATATCTTCTGCTGAAGATATAAAAACAGTATCTTCTATTGCTATAGACCTACTACTGTAGATGAAAAGAATCAGGATACCCGTGCCATTATCTATTTACCTCTTGCCAAGTCAAAACTGAAAACACCCTTGAATGCCTTTAAGCAGTCTTTCCAAATCAGGCATCTTCCAGATGTGTCAGGACTTTGAATTCCCAGTGTGAGAATTACCAGAACTCCCAGTCAAAGGCCCTTCTTGCTGGGGAATGTTGAGCACTGCAGTCCTCACACATCTGGAGAGGGCCCAGGTTGGGGAAAGATGCCTTCGGTCATGTAGGAAGACACTTCCTAAGAAGTCTTACGAATGACAACTGCAGATCAATTATAAATACTGTAGCCACCATGAAAGCAATGACTAAATCACTGTGTTAAATCAGATCTTAAAGAAATGGTTTCTTCCAATGGTTTTCTTCCAAGGTGGCAAACCTATGTAGAGTCTGCATCACTCCAAATAGGCAGTGGAGCCACATAACTGCCTACCTTTCCAAAAATGCTATCCACATAAAAAAAAATCAGATGCAAGGAAAAGCATTAGACTAGCTTTCTAAAAGGCCAAATCCAAGACACTAATGAGTTGGAAACATAGCAGGGAATGACCCACAAAGGATAGAAGCAATGACCATTTATTTGGCACCTAGTGCATCATTTCTTTTGGCTCATGTGGGCCAAAGCACGTGGGCTATCATGCATTAGCTTCCCTCCAGAAGTCAGACTGACACCAACTTGAGTGGCCTTCCAAAAAGCTGCCAAGGTGGAATCACTCTGCAGGGCTCTGGGGGTTGAAGCTGATGTCATCAAACTCCAAAGTTTTGATCTTGGTTATTTTAATTTTTATGTTGAATTCGTATTGTAGTTTAAAAAAAAAAATTTGTTATGTTTTAACATGAAACAAGTTGTATGAATTGGGTGGTACATAAATGAAATCTTCTCTGCCAGTGCCAGGGACATCCATGGGGGAGTATTGAAAAAAATCACATTGGTGATTGATTGAAGTCTCGTTCCTTTTCATATGCGTTGTGCATAAAGAGGAATGGGTTCTCAATCATATAAGTGCAGCCATCTTGACTGTTTTTGGCCCCCTCTCCCTATGGACAACCCTGGCCAGGGTGATCCTTTGACAAAACTACTTTAGGAAGATCATTTAAAAATGGAGGGAACACAGCTATCATGAATATGGCTGTTCTGGGGAACAGAATTCTGCCTCATCCTTCCAGTGTCCCACTACCACATATTACATGTGATGTGTGACCCACACAAACACAAGACTGCAGTTTTCTCTGCCATTCCAACACTCTCACCATGTCTTCCACTGTGTCCTATCATGGGACAAACAGGTCTCAGCAACATCTTTATGTCTGTGTGTGTGTGTCTCCTCATGAGGTTACCTTCATCTCAGCTCCAGCCATGAGTGAAACAGACTTAAGCCATCCTTAGCTGTACAGGTTGTCATTAAATGGCATTCTTCCTCTTATTCCAACACTGCCTAAGAGCAGCCATGAGTGAGTAACATGTTTTGTCCCCTGTTATCTCGGAGGAAAGTCAGTGACTAGAAGTGGCTGTGAAGAGAGCAACAAGAATAGGGTAGGAATTGGCAAGAGGGAGAGCAAATTCCATGCTGGCACCCCACCAAGGAGAGGTCGAGGTCCATAACTCAGGAGCGAGGAAAGGTCTCCTGATCACATTCCCTGGTTTGCCATTCTATCTTCTAGTCCCAGCAGAAATGTCCACGGGACATCAAAAAAGTGAAGATGGCAGCCACAACCATGCAGTCAAAGCCCCACCCCTTTTTTACACGCACCATCTTGACTTTTTTTTATGACTACCATGTTGACTCTTTGGCCCCTCTGCAGACACCCCTGAGCCCCAGTTTTTCTTGTTACTCCCTTTTCAGTTGCACCCTTACTCTAACCATCAGCCTTGTTGGCAATCTGAATATAATGTTCACACATGGCTTTTGCATGTCCAAGGCATTTAATATACCAAAGTAGCCAGTCCTCTTGATAAAACAAGACTGCAAGTAGGGCACCCTTACTGCTGTCAAAATGCAGATGGGGGGCTGGGAGGCCAAGAATTGCGACTCTATTGAATTCATGGCTGTGATGAAATTCAACCAAGGGAGAACCTTCTGATATACAACTTGGGGTGAGTCTATAGAAGAGTCTGGTGTGTGCCCATCTTTCCAAGGGCGTCCAGACAATATAGTATCATCTACCTGTGACCCCTCTGTCTTCTGCCACTTTCTCTTCCATCTTTCTGACTTACAAGGAAGGAAGGAAGGAAGTGACCCCATCAATACACAATGACTTTTCTTCTACAGGGCCAGGATTTGCCTGTCTGAAAGCACCCCTCTCCTCTCCAGGCCCCCTGGACTTCCCATTTCTTTTCTCCTGCTCTTTTCAACCCCCATGAATAGGCTTTGCTCTACAGGATTGACTCCTCGTTACTGGAAAGCCAGCAGGCCCTTGCTTTATTTGCCAGGCTCTTGCTGCAGCTCGCTACTCTGGAGTACGTGCACTGGCACTCTATGGGGTCTCCTTCTGCTTAGGATCCCGACTTCAAACAGCGGGTTGACAGGCAGGATTTCAACAGGTGAAGCTGCTCCCGGTCTTCGGATCCCATCGCCTGTTGGATTCCTCCCTGCCACGTGGTCCTTGAAGCAGCACGGCCAGCAGAGCCGGCTGGTCCCCCAGGCTGCCCTTACCGGCGAAGTTCTTGGTGAAGACCAGCGTGACGAGGAGGATGGGGATCAAGACGGTGCCGATGGTGACCACGCGGTCAAAGGGGAGCTCGAGCTTCAGCTGCACGAGCAGCGCGGCCAGCGAGCCCGCCTTCTCGTCTTGCTGCCCGGGCAGGATCAGCTCCTTAAGTTTCTCCCCAGCCAGCAGCGCCGTTGCCATGTCCGGGTGGTTTTCGATGATGTGTTGCATAAGCGGCGGCGGGTCGGAGGGCACTCACCGGGCTCCAGCGGCCGGAGCAGCGGCGCCGTCGCCTCGCCGGAGAAGAGCCGGAGCCCGGGATGGGCTCAGCCTGCGGGGAGGAGACCAGTGAATGCGCCCGAGCAGGCCAAGGCGGGATGGCGGGCGGCGGGGGACGCGGGCCGGGCAGGCACTATATTCTGTGGCGGAAGAGCCCGGTCCCTACCGAGACTGCGGCACCGCGGCCGGGAGGCTGCCTGCCCTTGGCGTCCGCTGCCCGCGATCGGAATGCCCGCACCCCGCGCTCCCGCTGGGGCCGCCGGGGGCAGGAGCGCGGCTCGGCACCGGCGAGGCTGGAGCCAAGCAGCCGCCCCGAAGCGGGGCTCACCGGGAAGGCTCTGCCGCAGCCAGCGCGGCGGACGAGCTGCCGGGGCGATGCCGCCGGCGTCCGGCAACCTCCCCGCACACAAGCGGGGGAAGAGGCGCAAAAAAGGACCAAAGCCAGACCCCAGCGCGGCTCTGCGGGTCATCAAACACCGACCGGGCGCGGGCGGCCAGAGAGAACGAGGCTTACTGCAGAACTGGAGTTGTCCTAGTTACCTTGTGAAGTTTTGGAGGGGGGCAGGGAGGCTCTCCCGGCTCGCGGACCCAAGGTGGGCAGGAAGAATAGCGGAGCTGCGGCAGGGTGGAAAACGCCGGCCTGGTGCTTCCTCTTGGTCCAAAAGGGAGTCTGTCCCCCCCAGATGGGAAGCTGCTTTTTTCCTCCCCCTCCCCAGGAAAAAAAAAGAACAAAAAACACAGCAACATCCAACAAGCCTGGCCGATTTCTTCGGGCTCAGTTAGGTCGGCGCAGACGCGGAGTTTGCCATCGCAGGCGGCGGCGGCGGCGGCGGCAGCTGCGGCGCGCGGAGCAAGGTTGCTGCAGCTGCGGCCGCCGCGGCACTGGCGGCGGGAGGCAGCCGATAGGCACGGAAGCGCCGGGATACGGTCGCGAGAGGTCCTTTAAGGTCTCCGCGTCCACATTTGGAATTGGCATCGCCTGGCCGCGGCGGGAGGCGGAGCCGGGAGCTTTGCACCGGGGCAGGCGGGAGAACCGCGGAGGGGCGACCGCGGCTGCCTGCATCACAGCAGAAGCTGCCGAGTCACCCGACGCCACCCCTGGCAGGAAGGCGGCGAAAAGCTGGGCCCCGTCCTCCGCCTGGAGCTACGGCGGCGGCGGCCGCCAAGCGCTTCCCCCAGAAACGCTCGCTGCCCTCCCCGCGACCCGCCTCCCCCCCACCCCCGATTTTGGAAGCTGCCAACAAAGGCGGGGGTGGCGGGGGCAGAAAGGAAGACGCAGCGCCCGACGGCAGTGAAACATCGCTAGAGCAAGCCCGGCGGTCGGTTTGTTTGGTTCTCTGGCTGCCCGATTTTCTCCGACCTCCCCATCGACACTATTTCGCCCATTCAATTCGTGCAGCGAATCCTTGGCAGATTCACCTAGAAATTCATTTCAGAGTTCGATGGTATTCATGCGCATGCGCCAAATCAGCGGTTCGAAGCTCTAGAGCAGTGTTTCTCAACCTTGGCAACTTCGAGACTTGTGGACCAACTCCCAGAATTCCCCAGCCAGAATTCTGGGAGTTGAAGTCCACGCGTCTTGAAGTTGCCAAGGCTGAGAAACTTGGGAGTTGAAGTTACCAAGGCTGAGAAACTTAGGAGTTGAAGTCCACATGTCTTGAAGTTGCCAAGGTTGAGGAAAAGAAAAAAAAAAAAGGGTTGAGAAACTCTGCTTTAGGGCTTCTTGCACAGGTTTAGATTCCTGGTTCCAAAGCTTTTCTGAATGTTCCTTTCTGGCAAACGTTGTCTGCCTTAGGTAAATCCAAGAAGTATAGGCAGACGCGCTGGTGCTAAAGGCTAAAAGGAATGGGCAGGATTAAGTTACAATACAGCCAAAATAGTTTTAAACTTGATCCTTCCTAGAATGGATTTGCCCATCCATTAAGCTAGGATATGTTTGGGTTGGTTACGGGTTAGTGTGAATCCAGCCACACTGGTTGTTCCATAAGCCATGGCTAAATCAAACCATAGCTTAGGGAACCAAATCAATGATTAAATCAAAACAAATTTCTGAATAACTCATTTAAAAATACATTGATGCCTATCAACCTGGGAAGGTTAGCAAACCATTTCTACCTCTGGGGCCACACCAATCTTCAGTCAGAAAAAGTCTTGAAACATTCACACAGGTGAACGAGAGACTGGATGAAGAACAATTTCAGGGGTTTGGAACAGCCGAGACAAAGTCAACTCTTAAACCCCATAGAAATTATGTGGCAGAACCTGAAATGGATAGCTAGCACCAGAAAACCCTCAAATGTTGTTGAGTTGAATGGGCAAAATTCCCATACACAGATGTAAAACACCAGTTGAAGGAAGCAGTTTAATTTATAGTTATTGCAGCTAACAGTCGTGCAGCTAGTTTACTAATTCTAAGAGTGGAATGACTTTTTCATACTTGCACATCACATATTGGATGAAGGTAACTCCCCTGGATTCATGTTTACCCTCCCTTTCTTTCTGCCAACAGGAAGGTCTGTATGGAAAGTGCATCAACATCTACAGTTTATAGTATTAGAAGATTATAGAGATTAGAATTCTACAATCTCTGGAAACCCAGTTGTTCTGTGTCGAACCTGCAGCTTTCCAACATTACCAGCAACATCAAATGAGCTTCTGGTGATGATAGATTTTTTTCCCCATAGAATCTAAATCTCCTGATAATAATGTAACAAACATGATATAGCCTAGCTACATGAACTGTTTTTCCAATAAAACCATAGCAGAATATCCGCACCAGATATTTTAATGTGATGGTAAACAGGCAATGTATGTCTCCTGAGTCACTGAATGACGCATATATGGTTGTTGAGGGGGACGAATTGCTTAGGTAACACAGACAGACTTACCCAAGAGCTAAGAAATTCTGCACCTCTATGTATGAGCATTAGAGGCATAAATAATTTATGCCAATGGAAGCCATAGCTATAGAAGATGTTGCCAAGGATGCAGGAATGCAATGGTGAGCAACCCAGGCCTGCTGTTGTTGAGGTCTCCACTCCACTCCACTCCACCAAAGTCTGATGGGCCTCTGATTTTTCTTCAGAGAAAGAATTTAACAGCTGTTTCACAAAACCAAATCCCTCCTCGCAGGGTCTACGAGGACTCAAATGGTATGGAAGAAGGAAGCTGACATTACATTTCCAGTTCCAGGTTGTGCCACCTGAGCAGCAAAGTTGGATTTATTGGACAAAGTGGACAAGCCTCAATAAAATTGAACAGGGGTGAGTCACACAGATACAAATGTTTTCAAGGAATATGCAAAAGGTTCTACGTGCAGGTCTGGGCAGTCCATATCCAGACTGAAACACATTTATTTCATCACCCTGGAACAGGGTGTGCAATGTATATGTTTGGTCTGGACCCAAAACATGGTGCTCCAGGGTTGGGAGAATGGAAAAAAGATAATTGAAGGCATCTGTGTACAAAGGTAGTTACCGGAAGGTAAGGAAAAGGAGTGGGAAGATCTGAGGAAGGGTGAGCACACAGGACACAGGACATTCAGAAGAGAATGGATGGGAGGGATGAGGGGCACCAGCTTTGCCCCACTTGCTCTGTAAGACCCCTCTGGATTTGTCTTGGGCTAAGCCCAGCACAAATAAGATGTTTCAGGTTTTGGTTCAGCTCTCAAGGTCCAGACAGACTTCAAATCTACAATGTATTTGTTCCACGTACAACCCCCCCCCTCCCATTTTGTGTACCTCTACTTCATATAGGGGCTGCATTTCCACTACACACTATACCTGGTAACTGAATGAATAGGTAGATGCAATATTTTGAATTGTAAACTAACTAAATGAATTGAGTCCATATTCATGTTACAAAAGCCCAACGAAAGACCAGTAACCAAGCTTAGCATGTTGAACCCATGTAGCTATTAGATCTTCCACTGATCAATGTGTTATGCATGGGAACACATCCATTAGATAATTAAAAAAGGACTGGATTGCATAATATGCAATGATGGTTATTCCACACCAGGGCTTAGGAAAAAAAGCATGCAAGTAAGGTAGTGACTACTGGTCATGATGGCTATATATTCCCTGCTAGTTCTGAATGCCAGTTGCTAGGGAACATGGGATGGAGAGAGCTGTTGCATTCCTATCCTACTGTGGGTTTCCTGTGGACATCAGTCAGATGCTGTGGGAACTCCCTTTGTTGGTTTTTCTTGAGCCTATTTTTAGACTGTCTCTTGAGCTGCAGGTCTTCCATGGCTGTTCTCTGAAAGCACCATGTACAAAGCACCCCTCCGCAGAGGGGAGACATAAATAATTAAGGGAAATCATTTCACTTGCATTTCTTTCATATTTGGAAATAGTTGGTAAAAAGGCAGTCTGTGTTCTGGAGGAGAGACATCAAATACCACAGGACTAATGTTACATATATAGTGAAATTCTCTTAAATGTATTTATTGAGCCTTTTCTAACAGAATTAGTACCAAGCCTTTCATGCAGATTATATAATATGCCATACCCTTGCACATAGCCTGTCCTGGAGGCTAACATCAATAAAAATCTGCTTTTAGAAGCTTTGTTTTTATATAGGGCAAATAACTGTTAATTATGATTCCAAATACAGTACATCCTACTTAATGAAGCTAACAAGGTACCCATTTGTCTTCATGATGTCTCAAGAAGTCAACACAGGAAGTTTTGTGCTATGGAAAGGTGACAATAGAAGTGTTAAGAGGCTATAGTAGAGTCCCTGGGGGAATATAGTTTTTAATTGTTTGTGAAACAAATGCCACATACATTTTAAGATTTTTAGCCACCCCTTTTAAATTATTAAATGCAATTAAATAAAAAAGAGAAAGGGGGTCTTCTCCACAACTTACACAAAAGTACTATTTCACCCACAGCCTCCATGCTACTGGCTATGACAGCTTTTCACAGGATAAAGTGATGTACCAATAGAAGTGAATATGTGTGGCTCAGGGTTGAACTGTGGAGTCCTTGGGGTTCTCTGAGCTTGGTTCTTTTCTTGCAAAGGTTTCATTACCCGGCTAGATAACATCTTCAGCACTCCATAAAGTGATGTGCAGCTAAGAATGTAAAAACAGGAAGTTTACATGTTCTTGAAAACCTACCATTCTCTCTCCTTTCTTCTATTCCCCATACATGGGAGAACATTAAAGTTTGATAGGCTTCCTTTGAATATCCTGCAGGGCAAATTTTGAAACATCCCCTATAACAGTGTTATAAATTCTGGGAGTTGAAGTCCACCCGTCTTAAAGTTGTCACGGTTGAGAAACACTGCCCTATGAGGAACAGACATGCTTTTGTGGATTGAGAATGGCATAAAATGTCACTGTACCCTTTATAGAGATTACTGCACCAAGTACATCACGCTTTTCTTGTTGCATCGTTCAGGCCAATCAGAACAATTCTCTTCACTGTTTTCATACAAAATTGACTTTAATGCATACAATATTGCAACATTCTGGACAGCATATGAAATAGTGTGTTTAGAATTGCGACATGAAATATTTAGGCTGCCTTTGTAAAGTGGCCATACAATGGCTAGCTGATCAAACTTGTATCCTGTCTTGGTGTGGCTTTAGACTTCAAATGAGTATGTGTGGATATGTTCAGCTAGATTTCGCAGGTGCATCCTCTAATCAGTTATATACTGTTTTTACATTATTATTTAGTTTGACTAAGCATTTTACTTGTCTGGCCTTTGGTTATATAGTAATAGGTACATGTCTGGGCAGTTCATATCCAGACTGAAACACATTTATTTTATCACCCAGGAACAGGGTATGCAATGTACACGTTTGGTCTGGACCCAAAACATGGTGTTCTAGGGCTGGTTCTTTTGTTTATTTATTTTGTTTATCTAGCCGCCCATCTCACACAAGATGGCTCTGGGCAGTGTACAACAATTAAAAAAATAAATACATAAAACATATTAGACTTAATAATGAATTTAGTTTTAGACATATAGTTATATTAGACTTAATAATGAATTTAGTTTTAGACATAGAATAACAGAGAATAACTGTTATTCTTATTAAATATTTACATTAGTATATCTTATGGACTGTATGTATCATTAAGGTAACTTAGCAATGGCACTATGTGTATGCCTGTAGTTTTATGTAATTTATGCCAATCTTGGATTGAAATAAAAGATCTGTTGTCTCACAACTAAGAATATAGTTTTACTATAACCAAAACAGAAATGATTTTAACTTCTGGGCCAGTCCTGCCATGTGGGAGGGTGAAGGACTTGTTCCCATAGAAATTATGTGGCAGGACCTGAAATGAATAGTGCCAGAAAACCCTCAAATGTTGTTGAGTTGAATGGGCAAAATTCCCATACACAGATGTAAAACACCAGTTGAAGGAAGCAGTTTAATTTATAGTTATTGCAGCTAACAGTCGTGCAGCTAGTTTACTAATTCTAAGAGTGGAATGACTTTTTCATACTTGCACATCACATATTGGATGAAGGTAACTCCCCTGGATTCATGTTTACCCTCCCTTTCTTTCTGCCAACAGGAAGGTCTGTATGGAAAGTGCATCAACATCTACAGTTTATAGTATTAGAAGATTATAGAGATTAGAATTCTACAATCTCTGGAAACCCAGTTGTTCTGTGTCGAACCTGCAGCTTTCCAACATAACCAGAAACTTCAAATGACTTTCTGGTGATGATAGATTTTTTTCCCCCATAGAATCTAAATCACTTGATAGTAATTTAATAAACACGAGATAGCCTAGCTACGTGAACTGCTTTTCCAGTAAAACCATAGCAGAACATCTGCACCAGATATTTTAATGTAATGGTAAGCAGGCAATGTTTGTCTCCTGAGTCACTGAATGACGCACATACGGTTGTTGAGGGGGAAGAATTGCTTAGGTAACACAAATAGACTTACCCAAGAGCTAAGAAATTCTGAACCTCTATGTATGAGCATTAGAGGCATATGCTTCAGAAAAGGGGGGAGGAAGCTTTTTCTAGACTCTTAACATCTCTCCATCTCTTCCATTTTTAAAAACAATGATTTCTCTGTTCTTAATAACTGGCCAAATGCCTTCGTTAAACATGGCAGAAGCTACTGGAGCTATGCATCTGAACGGGTCATTGCACAAGATCACTGTTATTAGGGACTGGATCAGACTGAAATAATCACACTATGTGGGAATGAGCCTAATTTCCTGTTTTAAAAAATGGTCACAGGCAAATCCTAGTAAGGGCTTTGTATCTAAACAGCTCAGGACCTGTCTGATCTCACAACACCTGTGAGGAACTTTAAAAAATGCAAATAACCAGGCAAATGCATACACTGGCCAGAATTCACAATTTAATTTCATTAATTACTACAGATTCGGTGAACTAAGAATCTGGCACCATCTTGTTCACTACTATGCTTAACATATTTGTTTTATTTTAAAAAGAAAAGGAAACATTGAAGCACTAAAATAGTAGGACAAAGGTTTGGATTCTTCAAGTGTTGTGATGGGGGGGAAAAGGCATTTTGGAGAAAAAATGACGTGCTTTTAAGGTGGGGAGAAAATCAATTACAGCAAAAGAATAAGTGAAAACTGCCCCATAGCCAAAAGTGGGGCGTGGGTGGAAGCTGTTGCTTGCTGTTCTGCTTTCCAACCAAAGTAACAGGGAGAACATGGAGATAGGATAATTTCCTTTAAGATAAAGATTTCCCCAAACTGAACTCAACTTTGACACTTCACTGGTAGAACCATGGCAGTAGCCTGCACTAACGTCTTCCAAGTCCCCCCCCCCCCCTTTCTCCTCTAGACTACAACACTGTGTATTTGTTTTTCTTCCCTCCAAGAACTAATCAAGCTCAACTCTGCTTAGTTTTTTGGCTACATGCTTTTATCTAGCTGGGTGTGTATTGTTCAGATATAGATCTCCTAGCAATATCTGTATGAAGTTGAAGGATCTCAGAACAGGCTGGTTGCCATTAAAAGAGTAAAATCTAGTACTCTATTGTTAATTCTTATTAACTACAAGAAAAAAAAGAAAAAAACCTGCAAAATGTTTTAATCATATTTATTTTTACAGCATAAAAATGCAGCAACAATGAAACCGTAATTATAAGCTTATAAGCACTCTATTTTATAGTATATTCTTTTAAACAACCATGAAAACAAATCTGTGTATATTTTTTTAAGGAAATAAAGTCATAGCCAGGAAAAGTGGCCAGGTATTATGGTAATTCTTCTATTTAACTGCACCTGCAGATTAACAAAATAAGACAAGTAATAAAACAGCAAGAATCGGAAAAATATTATTTTAGTTAAATAGTTAATCCAGAGTGCTGGAAATGATACTATAGCCAAAGACAGCATAAGAAATATTTGTTTTACTAGCCTGATTTGATTTAATAATCATTTTGTCCTCCCACCTATCCTTGGGAACTGCAATTCTCCGTGCGTATGTGGGCAGGAGGGCACTAAAGTTTTCACAGAATCTTAGAGTATTCACTGAACTGATTATTATATATATTGACTTAAATGTCTAGGCAGCATCATACTAAAATAATTGGTTATTTACCTGCAACTGAAGTTCTTTGAGAGGCCATCTGTGAATTTGCAGAGATGGGGTGTGCGAGTGCACAATGCCTGTTTGGAATCTCCTAGAGCTTATGGAATTCTTGGTGGGACTTCTGCCTGTTGTACATCCCATGCAAATTAGGTCTAGCTCCTGCTGAACCTCCTTAGTTCCTGACACTGAATGGGCAGGAGGGCAACTTGTACAAATTCAGACTTGATTACTCAGGGAACTTGAGTGACAGTTAAGTAACCAGTTCTCTATTACAGCTCTTGGGATTCACACATATGGGTGGATAGTTAGCTAATTACCTAAAAGAGGCTCAGGTGGTCATAAGGTGACCAAAGAAATGACTGCTCTTCTCAAGGCTGCCTCCTGAGGGAAGTCCAGAAGATGGTGGAGGTCCAGAAGGTGGTGTTGAGTGAAAGCTGAGCCCAAGTATAGCTCTAGTAAAGGGATACCATGAAGGCAAGTCGTGGCTGTTGTAGCATAAACATGAATTCAAAGCAGGCACTATTTAGCCAGCTCAAAACAAAGTTTGATGGTTGCCATTCTCTATCTGGACATTATTGGGAAAAGAAACACAACATTTTAGATGGGCCTTTAATGGCCAAAATAGATATTGGGCTTTTCAAACAGTATTGTTCAGTTCAAGCCGAAGAAAAGTGCTTTGAGGACATTAAAAAAACAGAGGAATCTTTCCATTCATGACAAGAGATTGGGAAATAAGATGAGAAAGTATCAAGGCATGAATCATGGAGATTCTGGTAGAGAGACAAACCAGGCTTTTAGTGAAGGGCTTTTCCAATGCATTATAAAAAAATGAAGGTGCCATCCACCAAAAAGCTGAAGGAAAAGACAGCTGAGAAGTATATTCTTATAAGAGTGCCAAGCCAGTTTTTATTGTGAAAGGAACATCAAAACATGATGAACCTAGTATTATAGGAGACTGAACTGTTTTTGTATGAAGTCTAAAAGGATTTCTACCCAGCCACGTAAAACCTCTCATGGAGGGTTTCTGAGAAGCCAGATCTCCTCCACCTAGACTTTGAAGGGAGACAGGACAGAATCCTCCACACTGAGACGGTGGGAATCAAGAACTGGGTGGTATATACATATCCCTGATGAATGAGAGTAGATCAGAATGGTTTGGGAGGTAGTGATATCTCCAGCAAGTGACATCAAAAAGAGAAGTAAACCACATCTGCAAAGACCACCATTGTGTGATGAGGACAGAGTTCACTGAATCTCTGTGGATTGTTGAAGGAGCTCTGGTTAACAGGGGAACTGTTGGAAAATGATATAGGAGACAAAAACGTTGCCTAGAGACTATGAATGTATTCCACCCCCAGAACAAAAGCTTAGGCATTGATGGTTCTCCTGAAATGCAAAGAGATTGACCTTGGGTTTGCTCCAACAGGATATGAAGAAAATCATAATTATTTGATGAAGTCTCCATTTGTGAGTGGTCAACTGACTGGGGCTGGGCTATTTGGCCAGAGCACAGTTGTTTCCAGCAGATGGACTGCCAGAGTAAATATGGAACACAGAACATGCCAAAGCCATATATGCAGTATGAAAGGAAAAAGTGGGATCTCATGTAATCTTGTTTATCTACTCGATAGCTGCAGCATTGTCTGAAACAATTTGGACAGTTCCAATTCTTGATATGCTGCAATGCTTCTAGTATGATTCAAATATATTAGATATGAGGGTAGGAAGATATCAAAAGTGTATTTCTCACCTGCCATAGATGTGTTGGTGATGAGGACCTGCATCAGGGAAAGCACAAAATTACATCCTCCATGAGATTAAATGTAACTATCAGTGAAGGGACTCCACAAATCTAGGTGGGATAGAACGATGGGAGCTGTATGGCATCTGAATCCAAGGGGATGATGCGCAGGTAGCACACTTAGAAGCATATCCAAAGATGGGTGAAACGAACGAACAAGGCCACAACTGCCATGTAATGCAGTAGCTGGAGGATGACACAAGCCTTTGCTCTTGCTGCTGGGAAGACATTGCATGCAAGAACCTCTATCATATATTGTCATGACAGTTCCTCTAATAACACTGAGTATCATCCTCAAGAACCGGATGATGTGGGAAGAAAGGATTTTTTTTTTAATACAGTTGGCCCCGAATATCAAGCCATATAAAGGGAGAAATACCTGAGTTATATGCTGAGAAAGCTAAGTGCAGTATGACTCAGCTAAGAGCCAGTGTCCAAATATGGAAATAATAAGGTAAAGATCCTCCATAACCAGTGCCGTGAACTTAAAACCCCAGAGCCTCTAGGGGGCATGGGAAGATCAAATGGTAAAACAGAACACCGGTACTTGCAAACCAACTATAAAGTGAAGGGAGGGAAGGTGACAGGGTCCTACACATATATGAAAACAGGCACCTTGTAAATTAATAAGCATGAACCACATTTATTGCTATAGGATGGGTAAAATGGTAGTACGTAAGAATAGTTTGATCTGCCCTGAAGATGCATCTAAAAAAGAAGGAATACCTTGGTAATGTGAGAGTGATGCCCTAAGAAACTACTAGTTAGACCAGTGTTGTCCAAACTTGGCCACTTTAAGATGAGTGGACTTCATGGCTGGCTGGGGAATTCTGGGAGTTGAAGTCCACTCATCTTAAAGTGGTCAAGTTTGGACAACACTGAGTTAGACAACTGTTCTGAAAAAGCCTGAGCATGGTTAAATGGAAGGCCATGGGGTCTAGGTGGAAGAACACCAGAAGGATTTGGGAACAAAAAGCAAGTACACACAAGTTATCTGCATCATCATTCTGTGGACTGTGCTAAGAAATATTTATTTATATTATATTTTATGTATGTATGTACGTTTGAAACTTCAAGTCAGTGTTGACTCCTGGCGACTGCCTGGACTAGTGCCTGCAGTTTTCTTGGCAAGATTTTCAGAAGTGGTTTTGCCACTGCCTTCTTCCTGGGGCTAAGAAAGAGGGACTGGCCCAAACTGATTTTGTGCCTAAAGCGGGATTAGAGCTCATGGTCTCCTGGGTTCTAGCCTGGTGCCTTAATCACTACACCAAGAATTATGTACCAGCAAATATGACAAGGATGATGCCATGAGGCCTAATAGTCAATGCTGGAAGAAAGTGAAAGCTTTCAGAACACAGAACTTATGGAAACCCCAAAAGAATGTGATCATATGACGAGGAGCTTTAATTTCAATGATTTTGAGAGAGAAGCTGGGAAAGGTCGTGTTCCAGTCTTTGGTGCAGAAAAGGAATCTGGTGAATGAGGCCTTTGAGGAGATGTATTATGAATCCCTCCCTCCAAAACCTGAGTCCAAGATCTGAGGGGGGCCCAAAGAAGTGGATGGTTCAGTGTCAGATCTACGATGTTCAAATCCCAACGAAGAAAAATCTCTTGAAACTCGAATCGAGTTCAAAAAGAAATTCATTTATTGAGACGTACATGCAGCTTCAAAGCATTGCTGAAACTAAAAAGCCCGCACATTCTCTGTCTACTTTTACCCTCACTTCTCACCCCCCTTTTCCTCAGCCAGTTCTCATGTTGGTATAACCTTGGACATTCCCGGCCCCAGATAACAGTCCATCTGTGTTAACGGTTTCACCTTCCTTGTTCCCCCCTCCTCCTAATGAAAAATGGCAGAAACAAAGCAAGCAACTAATATGCTGATAGATTGATTGCTGGAAGTTCTGACATTCAGACTGTGAGTCCAGTAATAGTATGGCAGCAGAGGAGATGGAGAAGACTGCAGAAAAGGATCTGTAGTTGCTGAAGTCCCTATCGGAGAAGCCACAGGGCCTTTATCCCTTTTTGCCTTCATCAAGACTGAACATAGCAGGTTTTTGGAAGGTTCAGTAATCACTGCTTATTGAGTGATTCCCACATACAATCTATTACTTATTACAGACTATCATCAATTGGGTACATTTCAGTTTACAGTAACTACAGTATCATTATAGCCTTTGGTAACTAGAGTTTTTGTTTTTTGCAGGAAATAGAGAGCTCTAAATTTCTTGGAAAGAATCAAGAAAGTTCCCAGGTAGCTTTTCAGACATGATAGGAGCCTTGGGGGTCTACTGTAGAAAAGCTACAGTAGCTTTGATGACTGCTGATCAAAGAGCTGGCTTCCAATAAGTAACTCACACACAGAACTAAAACTTGCAGCAAGCCTAATTAGTTAAATGCTTGGCAGTGGGTATAAGAATCTACTAAGTGACAGCAGAAGACAGAACAGACAATAGTTATGCCTGTTAGACACAGTGTATCTCTGTAACACTGGCACAATTGGCCATCAAGATGTAGAAAGTAAAGATGATGAGCTTGACAGAGACAGGCCAGATCTGTTAGGAAAGTGACAAGGGGGAAAACACAGCTAAGTTCAAAACAAGCAGAACATATGTGGAAATAGCTCAGACAGACTCCTCCCTAATTTACATGTGTTATATAAGAAGAGAAGGAGGTACAACACAATCAAATTTGCAAGATTTTGGTAATATAGCTCTCAATAAAATTAATCTTAGCCTTCCTGTGGAGTTGATTCCTGGTCTGGTCTACCTGGTGGGGCAGACACAATGCTGTAAGTCCAAGGCCAGAGGACTCTCAAAATGCCTTATCCCAAAACTCTTTAGGCAGGAAAAAAAACACACAAGTAAACCAGACTAAACAGAGAGCCAGTTTGGTATAGTGGTTAAGGCATCAGGCTAGAAACCAGGAGACTGTGAGTTCATCCCACTTTAGGCACAAAGCCAGCTGGATGACCTTGGGCCACTTACTCTCCCTCAGCCCTATAAAGCAGGCAATGGCAAGCCACTTCCGAAAAACCTCACCAAGAAAACTGCAGGGACTAGTCTAGGCAGTCATCAGGAGTCAACACTTGACGTGAAGGCACCAACCTCCCCCCGCCCCCAAAAAAAACCTAAAGCATATCAAAATAAAATAGATAACATGAAGGAACAGAAGAAAAATATTTTAGGAAAATTGCAAGCTCTAAGAATAGATACGTCATTGTTTCTTGTGGTCCAAATGGATTAAGGTGGCTCATCGTAAAGCAAGACTAGTCATGCACACATGAATCTCCACTAAGAATTCTGGAAGCTCTAGAAGATTTTGAATGGGTTACGCATAGGTGCACAAGTCCTAGGAATGAATCACAGATACCACAAGGAAGAACAGAATCCTAGAGAAGACATGTATGACACCACCACAAGTCTATAATATTATGCATCTCAGTTCACACATGCAAGAAAGAGATTTGGGAGTGTAGACCATCTTCTTTGCCCTAAGACCATCTTATGGCCCCTATGGCAGATCTCCAGAGAAGACAGTATTAAAGCCTCACATTATTTAGTGATTCATCCATTCCAATTTATTTCTACATCAATAATATTAAAAATACACTCACTTATTCTGATTTTCAAGTTCTTGTGGCAAGTCACAGCCAATGTAAACTTCATTCATCAGACTGTATTCCAAGAGAGCACTAAAACAGGGATCCTGGCCAAAGGAAAGAAGATTACAAAAGCTGTACAAGCTATTATACTATAAAACAGCCATAGATACTACTCTGATTTATATTATTTAATACTAGCAGTCTAAAGAATAGTATGTTTAGGACATTACATGTGCAGACTTTCAGTGTTGCTAGGATACCTAAGATGGCAGTGCGGGAGCTGGACTGTAGCAAGCATAGTCTAACTTCTTATGATTTATAATAAACATAACAAAAGCCTGTTAAAAGTTTTTACTGGCTTTTGGAATATTTATAATTTCACTGAGACAAATGACATATTGCCTGGTTTTCTGAAAGCCTTGATTTGGTGACTATCTAAGATACTCAGCACATTTTACTTAATAAAGATCCTGATAACTAGAAAGTAGTGTTACAAGATCTGAATTAGGATTTGGAAACTATGATTGAGCTGGCCAGATATCCTGGGTCAATTTATTCCCAATTCTTGTTATCCTTTGTTATTTCCATATCACTTTAGTGAAGGTGGAACAAAACCTGGCCAGCTTCTACACACTTTCTAAATTAACAATTTAGTCTAGGAATTCAATGTTGCCATGAAAACCAACATTCTTAGAAAAGGAAATTCCTAAAGAGCACCTCCCCTTCATGGATCACTGCCTTGTCATGGCGAAGGGGCTTGTGTAACTCAGTGAAGCCATGAGCTATACCGTGCAGGGCCACCCAAGACGGACAGGTCATGACAGAGAGTTCGGACAAAATGTGGTCCACTGGAGAAGGAAATGGCAACCCACTCCAGTATCCTTGCCAAGAAAACCCCATGGACAATGTTAAAAGGCTAAAAGATATGACGCCGGAAGATGAGCCCCTCAGGTCAGAAGGTGTCCAATATGCTACTGGGGAAGAGCGGAGGGCAATTCCAAGTAGCTCCAGAAAGAGTGAAGCGGCTGGGCCAAAGCCGAAAGGACGTTCAGCTGTGGATGTATCTGGAAGCGAAAAGAAGGTCCGATGCTGTAAAGAACAATATTGTATAGGTACGTGGAATGTAAGATCCATGAACCAAGGCAAGCTGGATGTGGTCAAACATGAGATGACAAGATTGAACGTCGACATCTTGGGAATCAGTGAATTGAAATGGACGGGAATGGGTGAATTTAATTCAGGTGACCATTATATCTACTACTGTGGGCAAGAAACCCTTAGAAGAAATGGAGTTGCACTCGTAGTCAATAAGAGAGTGGGAAAGGCAGTAATGGGGTACAACCTCAAAAACGACAGAATGATCTTAGTGCGTATCCAAGGAAAACCATTCAACATCACGGTAATCGAAGTCTATGCCCCAACCACTGATGCCGAAGAAGCTGAAGTTGACTGGTTCTATGAAGACCTACAACACCTTCTAGAACTAGCACCAAAAAAAGATATCCTTTTCATCATAGGGGATTGGAATGCTAAAGTAGGAAGTCAAGGAGTAATCGGAATAACAGGCAAGTTTGGCCTTGGAGTACAAAATGAAGCAGGGCAAAGGCTAATAGAGTTCTGTCAAGAGAACAAGCTAGTCATAGCAAACACTCTTTTCCAACAACACAAGAGACGACTCTACACATGGACATCACCAGATGGTCAATACTGAAACCAGATCGATTACATACTTTGCAGCCAAAGATGGAGACGCTCTATACAGACGGCAAAAACAAGACGAGGAGCTGACTGTGGCTCAGATCATGAGCTTCTTGTACTGCAACATTTAGGCTTAAATTGAAGAATGTAGGGAAAACCACTAGACCACTCAGGTATGACTTAGATCATATTCCATGTGAGTACACAGTGAAGGTGATGAATAGATTTAGAGGATTAGATTTGGTAGACAGAGTGCCTGAAGAACTATGGACGGAGGTCTGTAACATTGTACAAGAGGCAGCAACTAAAACCATCCCAAAGAAAAACAAATGCAAGAAAGCAAAATGGCTGTCTGATGAGGCTTTACAAATAGCTGTGGAAAGAAGGAATGCGAAAAGCAAGGGTGAAAAGGAAAGATATAAGCAACTGAATGCAGATTTCCAGAGAATAGCAAGGAGAGATAAGAAGGCCTTCTTAAATGAACAATGCAAAGAAACTGAAGAAAACAATAGAATGGGGAAGACTAGAGATCTCTTCAAGAAAATTGGAGATATCAAAGGAACGTTTAGTGCAAAGATGGGCATGATAAAGGACAAAAAAGGCAGGGACCTAACAGAAGCAGAAGAGATTAAGAAGAGGTGGCAAGAATACACAGAAGAACTATACAAGAAAGATCTTAATGTCCCTGATGTCCATGCTGGTGTGGTCACTGACCCTGAGCCAGACATCCTAGAGAGTGAAGTCAAGTGGGCCTTAGGAAGCATTGCTAACAACAAAGCTAGTGGAGATGACAGTATTCCAGCTGAGTTATTTAAAATACTAAAAGACGATGCTGTTAAAGTGCTGCACTCAATATGCCAGCAAGTTTGGAAAACGCAACAGTGGCCACAGGATTGGAAAAGGTCAGTTTACGTTCCAATTCCAAAGAAGGGCAATGCCAAAGAATGTTCAAACTATCGCACAATTGCACTCATTTCACATGCTAGCAAGGTTATGCTCAAAATCCTACAAGCTAGGCTTCAGCAGTATGTGAACCGAGAACTACCGGATGTACAAGCTGGGTTTCGAAGAGGCAGAGGAACTAGAGATCAAATTGCCAACATTCGCTGGATCATGGAGAAAGCACGAGAGTTCCAGAAAAGCATCTACTTCTGCTTCATTGACTATGCAAAAGCCTTTGATTGTGTGGATCACAACAAACTGTGGCAAATTCCTAAAGAGATGGGGATACCAGACCACCTTACCTGTCTCCTGAGAAATCTGTATGCGGGCCAAGAAGCAACAGTTAGAACCGGTCATGGAACAACTGATTGGTTCAAAATAGGGAAAGGAGTACGACAAGGCTGTATACTGTCCCCCTGCTTATTTAACCTATATGCAGAGTACATCATGAGAAATGCCAGGCTGGAAGAATCACAAGCCGGAATTAAGATTGCAGGGAGAAACATCAAGAACCTCAGATATGCAGACGATACCACCCTAATGGCAGAAAGTGAAGAAGAACTAAAGAGCCTCTTGATGAGGGTGAAAGAGGAGAGTGCGAAAGCTGGCTTGAAACTCAACATTAAAAAAACTAAGATCATGGCATCTGGACCCATCAATCCCTGGCAAATAGAAGGGGTAGAAATGGAAGCAGTAACAGACTTCATTTATTTGGGCTCCAAGATCACTGCAGACGGAGACTGCAGCCATGAAATTAAAAGACGCTTGCTCCTTGGGAGGAAAGCTATGGCAAACCTAGATAGCATATTAAAAAGCAGAGACGTCACCTTGCCGACAAAGATCCGCATAGTCAAAACTATGGTTTTTCCAGTAGTAATGTATGGCTGTGAGAGCTGGACCATAAAGAAGGCTGAACGCTGAAGAACTGATGCCTTTGAACTGTGGTGCTGGAGAAGACTCTTAAGAGTCCCCTGGACTGCTAGGAGGTCAAACCAGTCAATCTTAAAGGAAATCAACTCTGATTGCTCATTGGAAGGATTGATAATGAAGCTCAAGCTCAGATACTTTGGTCACCTAATGCGAAGAGAGGACTCTTTGGAAAAGACCCTGATGCTGGGAAAGATGGAAGGCAAAAGGAGAAGAGGACGGCAGAGGATGAGATGGCTAGATAGCATCACTGAAGCAATGAGCATGAAATTGAGCAAACTCAGGGAGGCAGTGAAAGATAGGAAGGCCTGGCACAATATGGTTCATGGGGTCACGAAGAGTCGGACACGACTTAACGACTGAACAACAACAAAAGAGCACCTGCATTAATTTGTTATTCAAAAAATGTCTTAAAATGCAAAACTACACTCATATTTAACTAGTTATTCCCTTTTTCCATGAAATCCTAGACCCCATTTGGAGTTAAAGATTTCTAACAGAAAACTCAGCAACCTTACCAAATTATAATAGCCAATAATTCGTTAGTCAAAAATTAATATAAAGCTAATAAGTTTATAATGTAAAATTGGTGCAAACCTATTGAAGCATTAATGTTCACAACTAATTCATTTCTTTAAAAAAAAAAACAACATAAGCATCTTCAATCTGAATATTATCAATATTTATTTCTTCTCCCCAACTTGAAATTAACAAGTTATTGTTCCTGAAAAATAGAGATGTGCAAATGTTCTGAGCACAGAATAGCTGGTTCAGGTGGTCTACCCCTGAGCCAAAACACAATTTGGCTGTTTTGATCAAAATAGGGAACAAACTGGCTTTGCACTATGGGCCAAAATATAATTGCCCTAAGCAAAACTGTTTCAGGGAAGGTGGTAAAAGAGGAGAAGGACAGCAGGGGAAGGACATGCTATACTGGAAGAACTGTTCCTGACTGCTGAGACCACCATGGAAAGGAACGGGCACACACAGTAGTACACTGGCAGTGATAACATGGGAAGGAAAGGAAGGGAATGGGCTTGGAAGACAGGATGGTGGGATGGTCAATAGGAAGGGAGGGAGGAAGGGAGCAATGTTCACAAACTTGACTACTCGCCCTGTAAACTCACTATCCAGATTTTGCTTTGGCCAAATCCAGGAACAACTAAAATGTTCTGGGTTTTATTTCTGCTGAAGTGCAGCCAATCTGGAATGATTTAGTAGAATTTCAAGAAAATGGTGATTTGTTCTGGATTTGAAAGAAAACATATGTCCCATTTTGTACACAACCATATTGGAAAATACTAACTTCTCTTTGTAGGATTCCAGCTTATAATGTATTGATTACTACAGACTATCTTCAGCTTGGGCATTTCAGTTTAGGGAGAACTCAATATCATTATAGCCCTTCGATTCGGAGCTCAGATAAATATACAGAAAACATTTTTATCTCTTGGGGTGTTTATTGCATTATTACTAGATGTCGTACAACTTTTGGGCTATGGAAACAAGAATTTACAGTGGGCAATAAAGGCAATATGAAAAGACAAATATTTGATTTATTCACTCCTATAAGAGAACTCACTGTTCTCTTAATTATGAAAAATTATGTTAGAAGAAGCAAAATAAAATAAAGAACCATACTATATTAGCTAAAATTGTATTACTGTGAATTAGCTATAAACAGAAATATGATGTTCATGGCATGGAGGACTATTGCTGCAACTGACAACTGAATTGGTCAAATAGTATCTGTTGTACATACACAATAAATGCAATGCAATCTACTAACAAAGTAGCATATTTAGTGATAATGATACAAAGTGTGGTTGCTTTTTGGGGGAGGGACAGTTTGTTATTAAAAGTGGCATTACTTTTGATTAGGTGCCATCAAGTTGGTGTCAACACTTAGTGACCACATAGGTCATTTCCAGGACAAGGCAATACTTTACAGCTTCAGAAGTGAGATGTTTAAGATCATTTATGCTATTATACATTACTACAAGTAAACAAGAGTTCCTCTGCTGACATCACTTGGCTCCCTGCTGTACCATCATTCAATGAAGTTATGGTTGAGTTCACCATATCCCATATAATTATCCTTCCCACATTCAAGGATTAATGTATCCTTAAGAAAGGCTGGGATGAAACACTAGCAAATAGCATTTCCCCTGAACTTTAAACTACAAATAGACATAGGCAGCTACCAATATCTCAATTAATTTACTACTCTAATGTGATTAAATGAACATGAATTAGGTAATATACAAGAAATTCTTACTTTGGCAAGCACATGAGGATTTCCCACAACAATGAGCAAAGCTTTGGCTCTGGTAATTGCCACATTAAAGCGCTTTGAATTAGCAAGAAAGCCTAAAAAGTATCTTTCATCACTGATTGAAGCTTCATTTGACCGAACCTGGAACATAAGCACCAACCATTTAATTCCTTCAAATATGCACAGTACTGCAGACAATTCTATCATCTGAAGATCAATATAGCATAGTGATTAAATGTTGGACCAGAACTAGGGAAGTCCAAGTTCAACTCTATCCTCAGCCATGGAAACTAACTGGATGAATTTGGGCTGGTTACTCTCTTTCAATCCATCCTTCTACACTGAGCTGTTGTTACTATGGTCATAAAAGGGAGCAGAGTGTACTATTTGTGCTGCCTTTTGCTCCTGAAGAAAAATATAGGACTAAACCATGATGTAGTGGTTGTGCAGCTTCAGCCATGTACTTTTAAAAAGTTTCAAAGCCCAGAATGAACCATTCTCTTCTACCAGGTACTGCAAGTGAATTAGAACGTAAGTCCTCACAACAACCCCAGAAATCGTGGTCTAACAGCTTGATGAGTAAAGGAACTGCATCCTAAATAGCCAAATATTTAATACTATTTCCCCATTTAAAAAGAGCTCAAAAGAAATTTGATACCATGTACATAGTAACTGTAATCTCCAAGCTTTTATGTACTGGTATAGTACAACCAACATAAACTGACTACATTTTTATACAAATACACAGCTTGCAGTCTTAAGCCCACTGATCTGGATTCAGCTTCATTACGCATACTGAAAACTGCTGATGAATAATCATGCAGAGGACTGTGTTATCTGCAGTTATCCTCCAGACATTTTGGACTTCAGCTAGCCAGTATGATCAATTTCAAGTAATTGTGAGAATAACAGTTCAAAATACCCGGAGGACACCAGCTGCCTATCCTGGGGTTTACTAGTCACTTGCACATGCACTTTCTGCTACTTCATCTTGCTAATTTGGGGAATGAGATTGCCATCTGAATGCCAATATACAAAATAGCGCTTCACTACGTACTGTTGAAATGATGATCACTAGGAATTCTTGTCCTTGAAACTCCTCTACTGAGCCAACTTTAATATCTGCTAGATCCACACTGCGTAAGAGAATTCTGACTTTTTCTACCTAAAAATAGAGATTATTACTTTTCACATATTATTTCACAGCAAGCATTAGGCTCAAGAAATAGAATCATGATCTGATAAAAATGATTCAAGTGCTGAAACAGTAAACATGTCATTTTTGAATTCTATTTTTGAAATTTTTGAATAGTTTTCCCATATGAACTGAACCTCATTCATTTTCTCTATATGACCAAATCATCCAATGAATTTCTTTTGCACTGGTCAATAATTTTGGTATTCAGTCCATATTTATTCAACATCCTTTCATTCTTGACCTTATCTCTTGTTTTACCATCCATTCATCTTGACCCTGTTCCCACTGCGTTGAACTTATTTCTCCTGGGACGCCCAACTCTTACTTTCATACAACAAAGTGGGCAGAACAACATTCTTATCTAGTCGCTTTGACTTATTTCATAGTCATTCTTTGTAACAGATCGCACTCTTGGTAACATACCACACACTACCCATTACATCTACTTGCTTTAGTTTTTTTTCCCATTTATATGGAGCTTGTATCCTGTTTTCCCTGTCAAATACAACTGCTTTGGCCTTTGATACATTCATCTTCAGATCCATATCCTTTTGGCATTATCCATCATTCTCTGCAAATCATTCAGGTTCTGAGTCATGCAGCTATCACCAACTTATACATTCCTTCTTTCGTAAGTACACACAATAACCTAAATTATACAATTCACTTCTGACATATATTTTAGCCCTTTTCATAATTAAACCTATGCCTTCACTCCCATACATGTTTTCATCAAATCTACCTCACAAAATGAGGGAATGTTCATTCAGCTCTATTATATCTGTCCCCTTTCTCTTAATTTTACAGATCACAAAATATATTTTTCTTCCTTCTTTGTTGATATATTTTCCAAATCACAATCTTCCATGTGCTAGGGCCTCACCAGATGGGCCCATAAATATTCACCTCAGCTCATCATGATTTTCACATAACACTTTTAGAACACATAGAGTATATTTTACATTTTGAACAAGTGCAGAGAAGCAAATTTATAACTTAGAAGTTATATTTCTAAGATTTCTAAGAAGCATTTCTAAGAAGCTGGATCATACATCTTGGGAACTTCAAATGCTTTGGTTTATCTATGAGGAGATTCAGGAACACAATATCTCTTAACAACCAAAAAAAAAAGGAACGTTTTTAGCGTTCATGATTATAACCCAGTAACATAAATTAGATTCCCTTCAGGTCTTACCAAAAAATTAACATCAAAATATACAGTGTAACTGAAGATACCAAAACAAATACAAAAAGCTAAAGCACAGAGATATACCTGCTTTCGATAAGGTGTAATCACTCCAATGTCCTTCTCTGATACTGAATGGCTGATGCTTTTAGCAAGAAGACAACAGTAGCGCATCACCTGAACTGCTTCTGTAGGATTGAACCAAGAAGGATTGCAGCCTTCACGCATTTCAGTGCCCTAACATTAGCAAGGCAAGAATGAAAAACACAGAAAGCAATATTGTTAAAAGTACCTAACTTTATTTGCACAGTATCCACATTAATAGTAAAAGTCCAAAGAGACATCGAATATCCAGAGCTGCTCCAGAAATGTTGTATTTATAACACTGAGGAAACGCAATAGTGACTGAACATAAAACTGTAGCATTGGGGCAATTAAAAAAAGGGCTCCAAGTCACTCATTACAGACAAGCCACTATACTTTAGTATATGGTAGTCTCTACAGAAAAACTGGTCCTTAAAATAAAGATCACCATTAATTGCTTGAAGTATACTCAGAATTTAAACAGTAATTGTTATTGTTCTTTGCTAAAAGGAATGCATTCTCTGCAGCCATTCTCAATTTATTCTGGATCACTTGTGTTTCCCAACACAAAAATTGGAGTATATAATCTGCAGGTTTCCCAAAATTCTTTGGACAGACCCCTCCCCCAACTCCCCATACTGTTCAGTAAAACGAAATTGTTTAGTGAGTCAGTAAGATGGTGGTGGAGGTTAACATGGAAAGAGTAGATTTAAGAAAAAAGTGGCTTTACTCTGGATTCATGCATTGTATGTTTTGATGATGACCACTTCCCCCTGTTCTATTCACATATAGCCTCCATCAAACTTACGTGGCCTTTGAATGTATTTTCCTTCTTTTACAGGGGTTTGGATTATTTCATACTAAATCAATTTTAAAAAATCAGCAGTAATTTCAGCCAATGAAAAATAAGAGATACAGCTAAGCATTTCCTATCACCAATAGCTGCTCCAGAAATAGATTAGAATTTAAATATCTGCCCCCATCCTTTCTAGATGATGATCTTCATTAATGAAAACAGCTTTCATCAGCAGACTGACATCACTTTATGAGCTCAGTTTCAGTTTTCTTAAGACTAAATGTGTGAAGGCAGAAAGCTAATTAGCCTCTTTTCACATCTGGTTTTTACATAATTCTTTTAAAGCTGCTAGAAGCAAAATTTAAAATATTATTTTATTATGAGTGATAGCACTCACTCAGGTTTTCCCAAAGTGGAACAGCAGATCGCAAAATTCTCTTGCTGAGATAAACACCAATAATATATAAAATTATAGAGAAGAAAAGGAACATTTACATCAAGTCTCTTGTATTCAAACTACATGGTATCAGAACAATCTAAATAATGTGATGTGCTTATTGATTTACATACCTTTGTGTATATCTGCGGTTTCTAAAGTCACTCTACTTTTTAAGTATAATGCGGATATAGGTTTGCTTACATACCCTCATTCCATGAAAAATCAGTGGAAAACCTTTCTTTGGCAGCTTCTCCCACCCCAACAATGAGTTTACTACTGAAGGATCAGCACAGACTTCTAGCTCCTTATGATAAAATAGCCTAGATGGCAATGCAAGCAATGCACCATGTGATCTGTAATTCTTCACAAGCTTTGTAATCTGCAAGCATAGAACCAACACCATAGCATGGAAATGAACATGGTTATATTCTGAAGCATGAACATTTAGATAGGTGAGCCCAGTTCTGTAAAGCTGGACAAAATACTGCTGCCGATGAACTCTAAATGGCTCCCTACTAGGTTACATTTAGGACATAATGAGGACATTGTTTTCAGTCACATTCCGAATATCAGTCATATGTGAGACTAAAGGGAGCAAACCCATTCCCATCTCTCACTCATTATGCAAACACATGGATTCATGAACATCATCCATTTTCCTACACTAACATAACGATGTTCTATCCAATTGTGAGCTCAATCTCCATGTAGTAATTAAGCTTGAAAAATATTGCTCTTGGCTTCAACAAGGCTAATCTTTGAAGACTTAATAGTACATGGAGGTAGCAAAGGGAAGACCTGGTCCAGTACTGAAAATTCTGCTGGTTGTATCTTGTTCTCTACTCACAATTAGGAGTTTCTATCATTCAGATGCACAAGATGTTTCATGAGATAGTAATCTTTGCTAACTTGTGTACATATGGGACTGGAACACAAGTTGTTCAGGTCTGAGGAACAGAACCCTGTGCTTCTCAAAGGAAATCAGTTAATGTCTCCTATTACATGATTTAGTGGCTTTAAAGTTATAATGGCAAATGGTCTGAAAAGCAGTCCCAAAATAAATATATTATAGATATATATATTTAAACTGGTCAATTAAAGCTGAAGGAAATCCATACACTGCAGCTCTGCATTTAATAAAAATTCACAAGAATGCATACAAATTTGCTATAATATATATATATATGTGTGTGTGTGTGTGTGTGTATCATATTTTATTATATATCTGGAAGCTACAGCTGGTTCAAAATGCGGCCCTGTGGGCATTCTTGGGTGCCCCAAGGATGGCACATGTTACACCTTTGCTGCGGGAGCTGCATTGGGTGCCAGTTTGCTTCTGGGTCCAATTCAAGGTGTTGGTTATCACCTTTAAAGCCCTACATGGCATTGGACCGCGTTACCTGAGGGACTGTCTCATCCCCGTTACATCAACATGTCCCACCCGGTCAGGCAAAGAAGGTATGTTATGGACCCCATTGACAAAAGAATGTCAACTGGTGGGGCTCAGAAGGACAGGCTTCTCTGCTGTTACCCCTGGCCTATGGAATACTCTCCCCCGAGAGGTGAGGTGGGCCCCTACCCTCCTGACCTTCCGGAAAGGGGTAAAGATCTGGCTTTGCCAACTCATGTGGGGCGAGAAAAGCAGCAACCAACCCTGGGGGTGGCTGGCACCTTGAAGATACTCCCATAACCTTTATTTACCATCAGTATCTTGAAAGCCATTATTTATGTATGAACATGATTTTTTATTGTATTTTAATTAATATTTATTCTTGTTTTACTATAAACTGCCCAGAATTGCTCTCGAGTGAGATGGGCGGGTGACTAAATTTGAAATATAAAATAAAATAAAAAATATTTAGGTAACAGCAACATGAGAGAAATGCCTTAGATTCAGGAAACTTCCACACAAAGAATCTGGGCAGTTTGAAAGCAGCTCTTGACCACTTCATTCCCACATCAGCACTGGATAAATGAGCTGTTTCATTTACACCTCTGGTGCAATGTAACTGAAACTAATTTGGGGGAGAAGCTATGGCTCCATTTCCCCATTAGATGGAACTCCTGCTCATCCCTCTTGCTAGTTCCTGAAGCCTGTACAACTCTCAGGAGGAAAAAATAAAAAGTGCTGGGATACTGTGCTTTCTTTTTTTATGTGGAATGGGGAGAGGAAGGCTTTTTTAAAATTGTTGCAGGATTGGCAACAGCTTGGGAAAGGCCCACAATTTTTGCTTTTTATTCTTAGCTTTTCAAGCAAGTAGAAAGAAAGGCAAGCAAGCACTGTTCCTGAGAGTTTGGGGAATGAAAACAGCAGTGCTGCAGAAGTGCCCGTCTACCATATTTTGGAAAAATTCACATCGCTCATTAAAAGTTATATTGGAACTCTTTAAAGGTTGTAATGATTGACAATTCCCCAGTTTCACTTACCAACAAAGGATTGTACGATCCACAAGCACCAAAAGCATCCTCATCTCGCAGGTACAGAAAGCGATGCATCAGCCTCTCCAATAAAGAGATGTTTAATCCGTAAAGTGTTGCAAACTTAGATTTTATTATTGGACCTAGTTGCATGGAATCCCCTGAAAGTATGATCTGCAGATACAAAACATTTTTTTTTAAATGGGACCTAATTTGCATTTCATATAATGCTTTTCATGAATTATACAGCAAAACTACCAGAATTTGGAGGCAGATGCCATCAATACAGAAATAATACCCATTTCTCTCTGTGTTTTATCAAAGAGTAGTTATCCATATCTCCCCAAGATGGGATGCCCAGGTTTTCACTTAGGGGTTCCATTCCTGGAGATAAGAGGAAAGTATATTGTTTCCAGAACAGCTGATGATCCCACAGCGTAAGAAATGTGTCCGGAAGAGTGCACATTCCTTGCAAGGGGGTAGTAGTTTACAGCTGCTGTCAAAAGAACAAAAGGCAGAGAAGGAGAAGGGAATTTTCCTTCTCCGCTGCTGCCTGTCTCTCTCCCCACCAGGCCAAGCATGGATTTCTCACCTTCCTTCCTCTTCTCCCTTCGCTTCCCTGCCCTTTCCTTCTCCTCCATTCTTGGAGAGCATCGCCACTGGCCTCAACAGCAGTAGCAGGTCACTGCCACACCCAGGCCAGGCACAGGGGTTAGCTGTGGCTGCTGCTGTTGCTGAGGGAGGCCTAGACATAAGGAAAGAAGTAATAAAGGGATCGGAGCTGGAAGGATGAAGGATCTGCAGCTGGCTGTGAGGAAAGAGGGAGGCAGGCAAGAGAATGGAGTGGGGAAGGCAAGAGAGGTTACAGGTAGGAAGATCAGCTTTAAACTTTAAATGGCCTGCAATCTTAGTATATGTTGAATCCCTTTTTTCCAAGTGAACTTTCCCAGCAATTAAGATTGTCCAAGGCCCTTGTCCCTGAAGTTCACTGAATGGCTGCTGGACATTTTAGTAGTATCCTTCAAATTATGATAGCCCACCATAAGCATGACCATTTCATTCAACTGTTATAATCATTTAGATATTAACCACTCTTGGGGTTTTAATGAAATGATCTGCTCCTGTCTAACTGCATTGCTTTTACTCAGATGCTTCTTGTTCTGTTTTGATAGCCACTTTGAAAAAAAACGTGAAGAAAGTAGGCAGTGATCTACTGTTGGTGTGCACTAAATACTTGCAAGAGACTATGGAACGACAATATGTGAGATTAATGCATTTATTGGCTACTGCAATGCACTTTATATGGAGCCACTTTTGAAGATTACTCAGAACCCACAACTAGTGCAAAATGCCACTTTGGTCATATTACACGTACATTGTGGGTACTGCACTGGTCACCAATAGGTTCTGAGTGCATTTCTGAGTTTTAGTTTTGAATGTTAAAGCCCTACACAGATTGGGCCCTAGGTCCTGCAGCATAGCCTTCTCCAGTTAAAACCATCCTATATGGTGAGCTAATCTGATGGAGGAAGCTACCTATTTCTGGTGTGTGACAGGTTAGTCTGGTGGGGTCTGTCTCTGTTACAGAAACAGTCATTTCCTTATGAAACAGTTTCTTTCTGGACGCTAGTCTGGTCCAGACTTTAACATTCTGCATAGCAGTGAAAATGGAGCTATCTTGGAGGGGTTTTGAAAGCCATACCAGCTACATTCATGGGTGCCTATGACTGATGTGTCTGGATAGGGATATTGTTTTTATTTTACTACTCCTATTTTATAGACCGCTATATAAATTTTCTTGTGTACTGACTGCATTTTATTGTTGTAAACTGGTTTGAGCTGTAAGATTAGATGGTATTCAGATAAAAGATGATAAAAGGATGATGAAGGACAACTTGGATGGAAGAGACAGTAGAAAGAGGAATCAGATGTGAAAGATAAAACTGTCCTTAAACCAAATAAATGAAGTGGCCATGGGGAAGACCTTGGCTATGAAGAACTACTGGCATATTTAATCAATGAAGAACTTCCTCCTTTCTTTTCTAAAAAAACTTGGAGATGTGGGGATGAAAACTGAACCCATGACGATGTGGGCCATTACTGAGATATGGTTTGAAACCAGGCATGGCTGTTTTTCTAGTAACAGGCACAGTTAATATTATACATTTTAGATTCATTAGATCAATAGCATGCAGGCAATATCTACAAACAGAAGACTTTCCCCTTTGGAGAACATCAAACAACCCCCACGCAACAGACATAAACAGCTGAATGGCTATCAGTCAGTGAGATATAATAGAAACCTACATACCTGCCCAGTGACTTCTGAAATCAATCCCACAGGGATTAAGCTTTCTGGTTCACTTGCCTGCCCTGCTTCATCCACAAATACATGTGTGAAATGTCCAAGTCTAGAATTGATGAATAAAAATTGGAACTGCTTGCAGTATACTCTGCATTCTCAGACGTCACTTTAAAAAATAATGAAAACTGTACCAAAGTAACATTGGTAAATCAAAAGTATTTCAATCCAGTTAAACCCATTATCAGATTTTGAGAAGTTAGTTATGTTTTCAAGAACACTGGGATTCACAGTACAGTATTCTCAGTTGCCATATACCACCGTGCAATCTCAATGTCAAAATAGCAAGGGATGGTAATTATCCAATTTTGATTGTGGGGTTCTGAGAGTGTCTTTTTGTGCAGATTAAGATATATTCTGGCCTAGTATAACTATAGTTTTCCACTATATTACTGAACTACAGTGTGAACGGATAAACATCTGCATTTTATCTTACAGTGTTATTCTACTTGGAGGCTCATGAACAAGAAATAAATCTAATTGTGAACTTTTAATTGCAACATATGCCTAGAAATCAGAAGTGTATTGTCTTTGAAAAATGAAATTCCATTTATCTAAAAAGTCTTTGTAGCAGTATTGCCAGGCCCATAGTGTGAAAGGTTGGAGGTCTCAAACCTCCTCCCCAAGAAGTCCACTGGACCTAAACACTGCTGCCACCACCTATCTTTTATAGGGTACCTATTTTATAGGGTACCTCACCTGGCATCTTTCCCCTAACCTTTGTCTATAAGAGAGAGATGTTTCTTTCCTGGCAAATAAAAGGGCAAAAATTAAATTAAAAAAACATTCTATAGCAATCTCTGGGTCACATGCAGTATCATGGAGGCATGTGGTTAGAGGTTTCTGCCCTTCCTTCCCACTGTGTAAATCTTGTAATCAATCTTACAAGAAATAAACAAAATGAAACTTTATTTTTAAACACCCTTTAAAAAGATGAAATATGAAACACCATTTACAAAAATACTTGTAATGTTTTTGGTAAACCACCAGATGGTGGTGGTTCACTATAATTGGGGCAGTATCTTAGCTTTTAATTTAGATCTCAGCTCATAAGAAGGTAATGAAAAATGCAATAAATCTTCTGGAAACAGTCTGAAATTATATAGAATGCCCTACTTGTGCAGAGCAAGATGAACAAGAGACAACATGGTTTAGTTAATATACATAGACAAAAGAAGTTAAACGTAACACAGCTTCTGACTAAAACTATTACCTAGTTCTTAATGACAACATGAGTCTTGAATCAAAGTCCTCTGCTTCATTTCCCTGGACCTTTCCCCCTTGGAGTAATTCCAGCTATTTATTAGCTGTTGGGGAGGCAGTATATTGCCCATTTCCCTAGCTCAGGTATAATAGCTTCTTGCTCTCCACTTCTGTCTCTAATTTTTAACAAAAAAGAACTTTTTCTCTTATCTAGGAGTTAAGGGAATCTCCTGAGTATACATGCTAAAGCTCATGCATGAGATAAAGTGTGCATTCATACTCAAATACTTTTTGACTGGAAGGCCACAATATTGTGAACACAGGCTAGCTATTTGCAGCAGCCTTTTACAATTTTTAAAATCTGAAATGTATTATTATAATCTTCCTCAATACTTGAAGTACCCTAGAAAGGTGGTGACAACAAGAGACAAATAGAATAAGGTCACTGTCATTTTTGTCCTCACGATCATATGTGAGATAGACCAACAGGCAATGAGGACATTTTGATAAAAAGGTGGCATATTAAAATATTATTTCAAAACCTGTAATATCTCTACAATGAAACATACCGGGGGTGAGAAAACAGGGTTTTCTGTATGCTGAGTGTTCTTTTTGCCTTTCTAGATGTTATTAAACTATTGTATAGGAAGTTGCTACATTTTTATATATATTTTCTGGAGTAGTCAAAAAAGCATGCATAGTACCTTATTCCTATCTGGTAGAACATTCCTGCGCTGCTGCATGTCACAATAATTATTCGAAACCGAGATGCTTTCCAAATATCTTCTCCAGCTTTGCTGTAAAACTTTATTACCTCATTAAGAATCTGTCAGTACAAGCAAGCACATGTGCTTTTAATATGCCTACCATAAGCTAAGCTTACACATTTTCAACTGTAGACAAAAGTAACTCTTTCCAATGTATATTATTTATTATATTATTATACTCAACTCTGAAAGGAGGGAAATGCCTCTTCATCTCTATAAAGCATCCCTAATTTAATTTGTATCCCATCTTTCAATTTAGTTTTGAAAAACAGTGAGTGAGATCCTCCTCTCAAATGTGTTTGCTCTGAAGCACCATGTCTCTCCTTGCAAATCTGGCTTCTCTATCAACTGTTGTCTGCGTTCTCTATCAACTTTGATCCCTTTGCATTGCTTCAGGTACCTGATTTCTCTACCTGTTCTCTTTTTATTCCTTTCTACCCTTCACTGCTGAAACGGTTAGAGGCAGGTATCGAGCACCTTCTCTAACATTGTACCTGCCCTCTGGAACAGTATTCCCCCATCCCCCGGAAGTTCAAGTAGCTCTAACCCTGCCGTCCTCTAAAATGGGTCTTGAAGACCTGTTTTTCCTCCAGGTTCTGGGTTAGGGGAATATGTGCCTTCTGTGTGCAGTTTATTGCTGTGTGGTCCCTTGTTTTCACCATCTTTTATTTGCTTTAACATACTGGGTTTTGTTTTCAACTTATACGCCACCCAAAATTGTTATGAGTTGGGTGGCCATATAAGTTTGATTTATAAATAAACAAGTTGCTACAATATTTCTCAGTATAAGATGATATAAGGATCCACTGTGTAAAGTTGTATCTGCTATTTTTCAAACTGTACAATATATTCATATAGCTCTTCACATTTGTGGTCTCTGTAAGTAGATTCTGTAACAAAATTGCAGAGGCGTAACACAATTATGAACTAGTTTCTGTTCAAGATTCATTTCATCTGGAAGATCTATAGTTCTGAAAATATCCAATTCAAAGAAAAATCTCTATTTCTTCTATTAAGCACCGGAACCTGATAACATGTCTTTCTGCCCTGATGGGAACCTTGGAGAATTATTCTCTCAACCCTTTCTACATCTTGACTCCCATTTTTCTTATTGAAAAACTGACCTATTGATCCCATGATTTAAGATTCTATCATTCAGGAGATATCACATTCAACAATTTGGGAGGGAGACATTAGAAAGCAGAATTTACAGGTGGTACCTGGGTAACTTGGAAAACAGTTAAACAGAGATAACAATGAACTAATTGGTTATAGCTAATTCTGAGCTTCAAATGTACCATTTATCTAATGATGAGACAGAATGACACCCAGAGCAAGAAAGTCTTTTAGATACATTTTTACCTCTTCATTTCTGCTGGATGCATTAACTCTGACCATAACTCCTGGCTTTAACGACTTGCTGTCATGAAGTCGTAAACAAATAAGATCTGTTGCGCTGTTTGATGGTGCACAGACTAGTATTCGGCTGTCTGGTAAACTGTAGTGTATCTAATTAGTAGAAAACAATCATTCATAAGTTGTGTTGTTAATAGATACTCTTAATGTAGTCAGCAGTTACATGGTATTTTTTAAAAATTATATTGAACTAATTAAGTTTCAATATTTTTTTTCTTTCCATGCTAGATGTGCATATACTTACTAGAATTACTGAAGACTGAGACAGGCATTAACACAATATTCAGAATATTTCAGTAATCTACAATTATGCACTGGTGCTTTTTTTCTTTCTTTTGGTCCATCATAAAAGGTCACAATTATCTGTAGCGTGCTTTTTCAAACATAAACAAATGCAGTGTTCAAAGCAACGCTACTGTAATTATTCCCAGGTTATTTTAAGGTAGACAGAAAAGCCCTTATTATTTTCAAAGACATTCATGCATGTTAAAACTCTGTTATATGCAGATGAGAAAATCCATCAGCAATTTGCTATCGCCCAAAGCAACGAGAATTCATTCACAAAGTATCTTCCCAAACAGCATAGATGAATAAACTTTTAACGAAGAGTTAACATTACTAAAAACAGTAGAGACAAGAACCAGTTACAATTCACTATTACCTGCAAAATTGCTTCAATAATTGTGACAGTTTTGCCAGTGCCTGGTGGCCCAAATAGGATATAAGGAGTTGGGCGACATTCACCACTAAGAATCCTTTTAACTGCGAGTTTCTGATGCTCATTCAGCAGAGGATTGAAAAAGTCACAGTCTTGTCTATTCCAAGTTGGGATTCTATTTACTATATCCAAAATTATGTATATTAATAAACATTTCTTATTATAGTGCACAAAATTTAAAAAGCGGTATTTGGAAATAGCTCAAAAATTACAGTAAGTTTCAAAATACATACCTGTTTAAATAGGTAACAATCAAATATAGAACATCTGCTCTATGATATAGCAACAATTGACAAGCATTTAAATGGTTCCCTCTAAACCACTTTATATTATCCCAGGACAAAATTATACCAACTTGTTTGTGTAGCAACAGTAACCATATCAGAAACAACAACTGCCCTTTCATTTTTTGGCATTCCTTTTTCGTTTTCTATCCTTTCTTCCTGGAAGCAGCAAAAAGAAGAAAATTGTCAACATTTGTAATGTTTTATTCAATCCACAGCTTTGACACCCTAACCCTAACTCAAAATAGTCACATGCAGATTCTAAAAAGTTCTTGAAAAGCTTACCATCAGAAATGTTAATGTTCTGATGCATGTACTTAAATACAGCATTCATATGAAGATACTGTAGTGTACATGTGGTCATTCTGACATTGCTGAGGTTTGCTATTGATGCTGCTGCTTCCAAGCCAGCTAAGCCAGATGCTAAGCTGGCTAAGCCTAGCTAAGCCAGATGCTATCACTCGCCAGCACTTATGTGCTACTAAGCTTTTACTTAAGAACTATTAAGTATTCAAGACCCTACTTCTACCAGAATGATCCTGACATTTCTGTCCAAAAACTACTGCTAAATATTGATTATAGCAGGCTGGCCATGCAGGTTGCAAGTTGCAATTTAAAACATCTCAGTACATGGGTATCTTCAGGACCCCCTTCTCCTAGTGGCCTGCTGCTCAGCCATTAAGATCTAGAACAGAAATCTCCCTCCGGGCACTAGTCCCTAGGAAATGTCATCTTCAGGGATTTTGGAGGTGAATCTTTTCTGCTGGTGCCCCTTTTTGGGAATCGCATTCCTCCAGAGATCAGACTGTCCTCAATACTCTTGGAGATTTGTAAAGACATTGATCCATCCCACAAGGGAGCGTTTGTTTGGAAATGTGTTATTTCTAGTGCTCAGTTTGTCATTGATGGCTATTATTATATATTGTGTATTATGGCTATTATACTGTGTTCAAATTGTATTACAGGATAAGGTAAAGCTGTCCAGAGTTCATTAGGATTGGAGCAACATATAAGCCTAATAAAATATAGAAAAATAATGTGTTAGCTGACAATAGCAAATGAACACATTTCACATTTTTCTTACAAATGAGCTGTTTCAGTGTTAAAATACTGCAGCAACAAATTAATGAATGGAGATGTAGGTTAGGGGCAGGAGCTTACCTTAGCTTCTTGTGTAAAGCTTTGTTTTAGAAGGTTGTAAGAATATTCTGAATCATGCGGCTGCTGAAGGATTTGTGGTGATTGCACAGTAAGAGTATCAGGAAACAAAACTTTGGAACAAAGAGCAAAAGAGAAAGAGAAATAAGAATTTAATAGAAGCTGTGATTACAGAAGTTGCTAAAATATTTATCTGTCTTTTGGGCATCTTTAAAAGAGGAAAGTTCCAACAATAACTTGCCTCAACGTGCCCTGTGTACTGAAATAGTAATAATGGGGAAAAAAATCTAGACTATTATAGTTTCAGCAAAAATAAATGCATAAAGAGGGAAGACATAGCATACCCTTTTCTCCTAAATGGATGGCTTGTTCTACCGCAAAATGGCATCTCCTGATTGTTGTCCTGTCACAAGTTCAGAATAAAAGCCAAAACATAATTGTTAAGAGATCAAAACAGTAAGCCTGATCAATATATTATGCTCAAGACTGCTGTTATATATGAAGATAGGAAAACATGTCTAAATCCATCTGTTTTTGCTCGTATTTCTTGCCTTAGCAGCTACAAAACATGCCATCTATCCAAAACAGTATTATCATACATTTCCCTAAATTGGGAAGGGTGGGGGGAGGAATGTGTTATCTTTAAAAGTGCCTGGGAATGGATGTCATTAACAAACAGAAGTTCTGAAATGATAACGTGGTGCCCAACAGATAGCCCAAGAAGATTGGAATCAAGGAATGCTATGTGATTACCACCCCATTTAAAAATTTTTTAGATTGAATTATTTTGGGATCCTTTAAGATTAAAAAGTATCAGGGTGCCAAATGTCTTCCATTAAAACTTCTTGAGTTTGAAATGGCCTTTCTAAAGATTAAAACAGTTGTCTCAACCTTGCTGGAAGTGCTACAATACTCCTGTGACCTTGCTGACAGCGTTCCAAGTTGACATGCTTTGTATACCACTATCAAAAAGCTATCTGTATTTAAGCAATTTGGTGTTCTGCAGCTTTGTTTCTGGATTCAGCATATTAATAAAAACATGAGGCAATCAGTGTCACTGTTACAAACAGAAAACCTAGAATCCTTATTTGTCATCATCATGCCTGAGGTGGAGTTGTCATTTTGCTCCTCTGGAATTATGAAGACTTATCTTGAACAAGTCATTTTACCATAGGGTTGAGCAACTCCGCAAACCAAATGTCACATTTAATTACTTTGGAGGCAGAAACATTCTGTGTTTGTGTCTGTGTTTGTGTGAATATTCCTGAGAATGGGACTCTAACCTGAGCAAGGATTAGTGGAGTTTTCATGACTATAACAGAAAGGAGAGTTATTTAAACATACATTATAGACAGACAAAGCCTAGCAGGAGGAGAAAAAGAACATGCGCTCCATGTGTGCGCCTGGGAACAAAGGCAGAAGGAAGTGACCCGGGATTACTAATCTCAGCACCAGCACAAAGAGTGATAGACAAAGAGGTGACACAGAGTAAATTCTTAACTGCTGCTTTGTGGTCAGTAAGTCATACCCCACTACTTCCCTCCACTCTGTTCAACAGGGCTGCTAGCACCGACATTCAGGTCTTGGGTGTTCGCAGTCACTCTGGGAACGTTCTATAGGACGTTCCATATTGGGATTTTGAGCCAGTTTAGAAACAGGTTCTTACAACATCAGCATGCTACAGAGTTGAACTGATTTATTTCTGCTCAGCTGCAGAAATTATTTCAGCTCAGCTGCAAAAAGTTACTTTTGTCGGGAGGCTGTATGGCTCTGCTTCCCCATGGGGGGAAATTCTTACCTCATCCTCCCTGTTCAGGTTTTGTAAGGGGAATGCTAGCCTCACAGCTTTGCAGCTGTCCCTGGTAATTCAAAAAATGACCAGTGAAGTTGGCAAATGTCTGTTAGTTTTCTCTTTTGTTTCAGCAGGAAATCTACACAGCATGTAAAGCACTAACTTACTCCCCGCCCACCCCTTTTCCTTTAGTGTAGAGTGGCAGAGGGGTGAAGAATGTTGCTGTAGAATCTGCAGCAGCTTAAGGAAGGACTGCAGTTTTTGTTCCTGGTTCTCAGCACTTCATATTCACAGAAGTAAAAACAATTATGGATTGCCTTCAAGCTGCAATGTGTTATGGCTGACCAAGAGATTTTTTGGAGAAGTTATTAAGTTGCTCCCTGATTCTTACAAATATTAGCAGGCACCCAGAGAATTCTCTGACCATTCTCAAAATGTTTTTTTTTTTTTTTAATATTGTCAGGGCTTGTACAATGATGATTAACAGGTACCTTTAAACAAAAGCAATCACAGTCTTCTGTCAAGGGTTGCAAAACAATCCTTTACGGCTCATCTTTTACCAGCATGAACATTATTTTTTATCCATTTTGAATGCTTGAGAGAACCAGGTTTCAGAATGTAGTCTCCTGAACTGGCAAGAATGTACACACTTTGCTCCACAATGAACTGAGATGCAACTATTCAAAATAGTACCTGCTAAGAGTAAATTCCACATCCATAGGTTCAAAATTATATGCCTGTTCAAATTCTGAGTTGAGTTTCAGAGTAACATCTTCATCATGAATCTATATAAACAGAAGAAACCAACTAGCTTTTACTTCATTGCAATGCCTGCACTCAAGAAATTCTAATTCAAGAAAATACCAAGAGATAAATTTTATCTTCCTATACAAAATATTTAACAGATTTTTGATTATTATACCAGCTGAAGTTTCCAAAGATTGGAGGCACTGAACATATCTAAGAACCTGATATGAAGTCATATAAATTAAATGAAAGTTTAAATGCAGTAAATTCCAAGTTTAAAAAACCCCAAACTTTAGAAGTCTAAAGATACAGTTTTATATCACTGACATGGAAATAATCCCTAATAATGCAAGAGAATTACTTTTAAATAAATATGGCTTAGCTACATTATGGAAGACAAAAACATACAAAAAATAATAAACCAAAAAGAATTAGTTAACTTACCTCAGTAATATATGCAACATAGTGTATTATCAGCTCTGAATAGTCTTGGCTCTTTAGTATCACTTTGTCACCTAATTTAAAATGTATATATTAAATTATTTCCCTTGGTACCAACTATAATAATTCTACTCAGGGAATGGAATAAAAAAAATCTAACCATATCACTATATCAAAGGCAAAACAATTATTAAGATATTGTTCTCTATTAGCCTTCAAATGTCGGAAAAAGTTAGAATTATTCTGTGGTTTCAAGAGCTTTTGAATTTTTATAACATGTGAGAGCTGACACGTACACATACAAGTAGCTGGTATTAAATTTTTACTCCTTTTGTGAAAGAACACCCCCCCCCCCCCCCCCCCCCAGTAACATTACTTGCAAGAACAATAATGGCTCTAGTTTATAACTAGGACAAGAGCTTCTTTCCATTCCTTTCACAAGCTGCTCCATCCTGTTCACATGCCTTTCAGGTCTTGGGTTCCCAATTACGAAATTCTCTTCCCCTCCTACTATAGCTCCATATATTAATTAATTATTAAACATACAGCCTGTTGCAACCTAGCAATTCTCCATGGCTCACATAATGTATAATATGGCAAAAAAATTAAAATATTCACAGTATGATTAAAATGAAACAAGTAACAAACAAAACAGCAGTGCTAACAATAAAAAACAAAACAGAGAATAAAAGATGGTGCAGAGCACAAAGGTAGGGGTATGTTCTCTGAAACAAGTCCTTTCTCCATATTTTCTTAAAGGCCAAAAAAGAGGGTGATAGCCTGATTTCTGCCAGGAAGCCATTCCAAAGTATCAGCACTGCCACAGAGAAGCAGCTTCTAGTTTCACACACACACACAGAAGTCTGGGACTATACAAAGCTGTTTCCTGGAAGATCTAGTGGGTCAGGTACCATGTGCCCATGTGCCAAGCCATAAAGGGCTTTAAAGTCAATACCAGCACCTTAAATTATGCCTGGAAACCAATCAGCAACCAGTGTAGGGCCTTCAGAATTGGTGCTATATATTTCCAGAGCCAAGAGACAATGTGGGCCACCGCATTCTTGACCAGTTGTAGTTTCCGAGTAGTCTTTTAAGGGTAGTCCCATGTATGGTGTGTTGCAGTATTCTAACTGGGTGGTAATGAGGGCATGAGTTACTGCAGTTAGGTCCTCCTGCACTGGGTAAGGCCATAATTGGCGCACTCTTCTATCTGCTGTTCAAGCAGGAGCCATAAGTCCAGAAAAATCCCCAAACTGAACCTGCTCCTTCATGGGTAGTGCTTGCCTGAGATATCAGTGGTATGAATGGAGAACCCCAACGCACAACTGTGTATCTTTGGATACACTTAAGAAAGACTTCAAAACTTATTCAAAAGAGCAGACTGATTGTGAAAGGGGTTGTGAGCAGATGCTGAAAATAGCAATTGTTAGATGGTAGGGCTGCTTTGTTATATTATTAGCAAAGTTAGATGGCAGAGGTATCAGGTTATTGATTTTATAGTAATATAAAATGAACTCATTTACTGTGACTGTAAATACACCATTAACACAAACATGTTAATACACTGCTTTTATGTAATTCTAATAGTTCTTTAATTTTTGCTAATTTTGACTGAAGTTGGAATGTGCCCTGGTTGATTATAAATAAAATTCTTGCTTGTTTACTTGTTTAGTATATTGAGAAAAAAACTAAGTATATTACTAATATGGCCCATAGCCAAAGGCTTTTAACTGTGGTTCACAGAGACAGAAAACCAATTTGAGGACTGCAGAGTATTGCTATTGTGTTTAAAGCAGTACCTGGGCATAAAGAAGGGCGTCCCTCTGTGACCCCTGGCACTGCAAGTACTAGGAAATTTCCATTCTTTTTCAAGGTGACCCCATACATAGTGAACTCCTTCAATTCCATCTCTTCAC
Organism: Liasis olivaceus; assembly: GCA_030867105.1. NCBI lineage: Eukaryota > Metazoa > Chordata > Lepidosauria > Squamata > Pythonidae > Liasis > Liasis olivaceus. The sequence continues at coordinate 22,158,126 of CM061355.1, read as the reverse complement.
AGATTTCTTCAAGCCACAAAAGAGTAGAAAAGTTTGACCGATAATTAGCTAGAGTTAAACCCTGAAACACAAGATGGGTGGAGAAAATTTACATTACAGGAGCTGTAGATCATGGAGAACAACCTGTGGCCTATCAGATCTATTCTCAGAATTAGTGATGCTGCTTGGGGCTGTGGGGAATGGTACCTCAGAAACATCTGGATACTAGAGATTCCCCATGCCTGCTCTAGATCCTATAAACCTCCATGGTTTATAGACATGGAAATGCAAACTCAATGCAGTCAGATGCTACTTTCAAGAAAGGCATCATGTACATTGCATTTTCAAATTGTCTGAACATCTTTCAGTTTAAAAGGTTCACACTCCACTATAAACCAAAGGGAAGAAGCAGGTCATAAAGAGGGGAAATGAATAAATGTTCCAAACTATGTTTTATATCTTTAAAACCAATGAAGGACAGTTGCTAGGGCAGTTAAGTCTCCTCTGTTGATTTCTATAAGGGAAGGCAGGAAAAAAAAAATCAAAATCATTTCCCTCCTTCCATAATGATCATGCCATCATTTCCAGAACTTTCCATAAGTTGCCTCCCTCCAGGAGTCTTGGTTTACAAGACCCACCATCTCTGACCAGCAGTCTTAGTGAGTTGGGCTCTTGGGAGTTGTATCCCAAAATTTCTAAAAGCACTCAAGAACGGGGTTTTAGGATGTTACTGTTGTCTTTCAATTATACAATATATGTTTTATTACATTATATAAGCTGCTGAGAATTATCAAACAGTGGCAGAATACAAGTTTTATAATAAAAAATAAGCACTGCCTATGCTTATTAATTTATTTCTTAATTAACAACAGTTAAGTCAGACATACTTTCTTATAAAAGTCCATTCTAAACCACTGTTCTTATAAATTAGCACTTGGTTGCAAATTCTTCTCCCCTCACTGGTAGCACAGAAAAAAGGTACCTCTTAGTTATGCCAATTTTTTGCCTAAGAACTTTGTTAGACTGGACCAAAGACTTATCTGCCCTGGCATTCTGTTTCTTCACTGTGACCATCCTGAAGCTCTTAAGAAAGCAAAGGCAGGATGTTCAGGCAGGATGTTTCAAGGGTTTACTCTCTATAGTTAATAAAAGACATGTATGGTCTAGTGCAGTCTTTCTCAGCCTTTTTATCCTGGAGGAGCCCTTGAAATAATGTTCAGGTCTCAGGGAACCCCTGCATAAAAATGGCAAAAAATACAAACATTTCATAATACTATTCAGTCCTATCCTAATAACATTCATTTTACAATATTTATAACAAGAGAAAAACAGCAGGCCGGCAGCTGTGTCACAGTGTGTAAAAATTCCTGCCACTGTGAGCACTAGCACTGCATAACACGCACAAGATGTTAAATTCCAGTTGAGAAAGGCTGGTTTAGCGTAACACACGTGCTGGCCTTAAAAAAATATACTGATGTATAATATTCTGGATTTAGTCATTCTTACTAGCAAGATAGATGGCTATAGTTATACCAGAGTCATGCATCTGTACATTTAAATTGGTAGAGATCTTTACTGCAACAAGTCATCTTACCTCTCCAAGGTCTGGATAAAAAATTAATATATCAGATTTCTTTTCCACACATCTTCTTACTCTGTCTGGAACAGGGTACTGTGGAATGAAATTTGGTAGCTGCCTCCTTGAGCTTCTAAGGTAATAGAAAATCAAAGTAGTAGTTAATACTCAAAATACACAAAGCAGTTCTTGCATTTAAAGTAGCCAGTTACGGTGAAGCTTTATTTAGCAACATTAAGAAATCTAATAAGCCACTACAACATATATAAGACCATGATATTCATCAATAATTTTCTCCATACCCATCAAATTCCCTGTTGATACCTCTGATGAATTAAACATTAAAAAATAAAAATAAAAATCAGGCTCTCTGTTAGTACTTCAAAGTCGAATGCTGGCTTCCAGCCAACTGCCACTCTTATCTTCGACAATGAGTCTGGTAACACCTTTTCCAACTAACAAATTTATTAAAAGGCAAATGCTTTTGTAAACTTATTAATAAAGTTTGTTAGCTGGAAAAGGTGTTACCAGACTCCTGATTTTTTGCCACCATGGACTAACATGGCTCTCCTCCTACAACATCTTCCACAAAGTCTCTGACTTTTCACTCTTAAAAAGAAAAAGATGTAGCAACTTTGAGGTTAATTTCCCCAGAAAGAAGCTACAATGATCACCAGGAGGTACTGGGTGACTGGTGTTGTCCTTATGGGATCAATAAAAGATCACATGGTACCTCCTGGTGGTCAGTATAACTGAAAACACCACACAGAATATACACTGTGTAAAAATAGAGAAATCCCCCCTCCCTACAAGAGGAGTGTGTAGAAGTCAGGTAAAACCCTGTTCATGAGTGCATTACAGAACACGCTATCTGTGTCTCTCTGCTCTGGGAGCTTAATGGAAAGTAGACTGTATATAACATTATGATAGCATCCCCAGAAGGGAGAATGGTCACTGATAAGATGGCATGCTTGGAGGGAACACAGTGAGAAAAGTAAGGTTCGGTGTGACTTAGGAGGATGAAAGGAAGAAGCTAATTGGAATAAAGTGAGGAAGAATGCAGAGAACACAAAAAACAAGGGTCTCTGCAGAGCCTGTCAGCAAGAGATGGGGATAATCCATGGGGAAAGAGTCATTATACATATATGAATGTCATGACTCAGAGTGCTCAGGTGTGAAAGAGAAACAACTACTGTAACTGCTTGTTGGAAAACCTGTATGGGAGGAGTTGGGAACTGAAGTATAGAAAGAACAATGCATTCAGAAGAGATAAACTGTGTTTTGGGGCTCAGATCAATCTTTGCTTTGTGTCTACATTCTTGAGAAGCTGTCTTGTGCTTAACCAATTTGATTATGTCTAATGTGGGGCTTTTGATCCCAGTCATACACACTTGTGATGACACCCATAATCCTCTCTTCAAATTTCCATTCTAAATGGAGACTCTGGACCAAACACATAGACACAGATGATTAGCAATCAACTAACCTTAGCCAAGCATCATTAAAATGGTAACAGGTGTGAAGAATACAGAAAGGAAGACAATTATCCAGGCAAGCAAATCTCAGTGGTTTAGTACAGATTCTTGCGTATTTCAAGAGATTTTCAGACATGATGAAAAAGTCACGTCTGAACAACTGTAATGAGCACAGTTCCATAAAAACACATGAATACTGCTACCGGTTCAATGTATAACAGCATAGCTGTTCTGAAATGATTTGTAAAACAATTTTGGAGAAAGTTTCAAGAAAATGCTACACAGACAATATGCACTTCTTAAAACTAAGCAGAATGCAATATGTTTTAAATGTTGAGAAGGTACTGCTAAGTCACCAGTTGGGGGAGATGGGCAGCACACAAATTTAATAATAATAATAAAAATAAATAAATAAATAAATAAGTTTAAAACAGATACTTCTGATGGTCCTCTTTGAGAATTCAAATGTATAGGGCTCTGAGAAAATCGAAACTGAATAACTGTTTCTCTTCTCATGGTAAAGAAATGATTGATCAAAAGCACTCAAGTCTGCAAAAACAAAACCCGGGAACCTTGATTTCTTAAAGCAGGTAGTTGAAATAGACTTATTCTACTTCCTTGAAGTGACTTCCACTGATTGTATTTCTATTAATAAATCTGTGAAAGTAATCATGATCCTTTAAAGACATACAATCATATGACATCAATGCTTAAAACAATTTTTACTGAATAAAAGCAAGCAATTTATTTAAAGTGGATTTAATCTTACTCTAATTGGCAATACCTTTTCAGTTTTGGTAAAATCACTGTTGCTTTTGTGTTCTGGAGTTCAGAAGTGACTTGACATTTTCTCTGGGAATACTGCTCAGTAACTGCTATCAATGACTCTTCTTCTGTTACTACAGTTGCTTCAATGTACCGACCAATAATGCAGTCAGAAAAACACAGCAACAGAAGTTCTTTGCAACGGCCAGGATTTCTTGAATAAAATAAGAATTCAGTTAAACCCATAAACAAGACAAAGCCTATGGTAAGGTTGTCTTTTATCCCATGATATGCCAGGCAGGAGAATAAGATGACCAGATGACAAGCATGTGAACCATATTAGTTACTTGTTTTAAGAACAGACTGGGTGGTTCAGGCACACCAGCCTTCTCCAATCTGAACAATACCAATAACCAACGCCACTCACTATCTGTAGACTTTTGGATTTATAGCAAGTACTGTCTGTTTTGCCTTTTTTGGGCCACATTGGCTGGGAATGCTGGGAACTGTTAGATCAGGAAGGGATCACATTGGCAAAGGCTGCTGTCAACTAAAGAAAAGCTGTATAGTATGCATCTAACAGTGTTTGTGAATGAAGGCCAATACAACCAATAACTCCTTTGACAGTAAATGTTTAGTTCCAGAAGGTGTAAGTCCCTTCTAATAAACTACTGAACAAGAAAACACTAAACTGCTATTCTGCATGTCTCTGGTTATTTCAAACTACCAATGTAACTGAATTGCTTCTGCCTGTTTGTCATGCCAAATTTGTTCAAATTCTCATTGATCTTACAGGTTCCTACTGAGTCAGCTGTTCCAGTGTCATAGTTTAGGACAAGGACAATCTGCTGCCCTCCAACCCCTACCATCTCAGACCAACTCCCATCAGTCCCAGCTAGCATGGCCAATGGCCAATGGCCAAAAAAAAAAAAAAAGTCCAAACATCAAGAAAGTGGATCCCTGCCCTAGGTTTCAAGATTATGATCAACACAGATGACTGAATCAAGTAATAAAAACTTTGATTATAATTTTCTTCAATTATTTTACTGGTTTAACCTCACTACAAGAAAATTTTGTTGTGAATTCAGCTAGGATGAGTTCAATAGACATTCAGGGTCACTGGTGAATACCCAGACAGCTTGAACGAATTCCCTCCTGGATGTTTGCTATGTCTTCACTGAGATCAATTGCTACTCATCACTCCTAAGTTCAGATTTTGGATGAGTGGAATGTTATATCAGAAATGTTGCATTTTTTTCATCCTTTCTCATGAAGCCTTACCTTACCAAGTTAAAAAGCAGACACACAAACGCACAAAAGAGGGATCTAAAGTAGAACTGGCATGATAACATATAATCTGTGTTTAATGCCTTTGGGCTATCAATTTGAATTTTGGCTTCCAACAGAGAAAATCATACATTATTATTTCATAAAACTGTAATCAGAAAAAAGGAAACACACTTTGCTGTGCATACAACAATTATAGAAGTCTTGCTCCCAGAAGGTAGAGGTACATTTCTGCTAGGTCCTGCTGTTTCTTCTTCTTCATATTCTTGGTTTTTTCCACAATTTAGATTTTCAGATTGTCCAATTACAGAATTATCACATTCTCCAATATTGCTTAGGTATGTAAATTCACCTTTTACAAAACAAAACAAAGCCAAATCAAGTTATTCTAACTAGGATAGGAATGGAATAAGCTATTAAATATTAGAGATATATTTACTTGAAGTAGCTCCATCTGGGACAGTCAATGCTGAAATTCTTTTAGAGCACGTCTGGTTCTTTTCTGGCAGCTGGAGACAGAACTGCTTCTCTTTATCCCAGCCACACAATTTGCAGCTAATTAAAGAATGCGCCGTTTTACCTTTGTTTCTGAAATAACACCACCACTTTGCATCTCAATATATGAATATACTGTATATAAGAAATCATGATACCTCAAGATGCATAATACATTTTAATGGGATAAGAAATAATTCCACAGTGGTAAGAAGATAGTTTATGACAGTTTTATCCCGAATCATTAGCAATACGAGGACAAGAGACTGTATCCACTGAGGTCTTTCCATTTGCAGGGTTTTCAGAAGGCCTCTATGAATTAAATAAAGTTAGCTTAGAATGTGTTTGTGATTATATGCATGAAGCTTGTATTTTGCATACTGTTGTGCATTAAGAAAATAATAAAAAAAATCTTGGCCATGTCTTTTGGACCTAGTAGGAAAAACACACTCTGTATGAAAAACATTTTTTTTCATACATTAGATAAGCATGACATTTCTCCTTAGCCTGCCTGATGCATGGAGTACTGGCATTTTTCCTGTGCATCAAGCAAGCTAGGATCACTCTAAATCAGTGTTTCTCAGCCTCAGCAACTTTAAGATGTGTGGATTTCCACTCCCAGAATTCCCTAGCCAACATGCTGGCTGAGGAATTCTGGGAGTGGAAGTCCACACAACTTAAAGTTGCCAAGGTTGAGAAACACTGCTCTAAGTGCGTGCTGAATACACAGAGGAAAGTGCTTTAATAATTCCTTGCCTTTCTCAAGAGGAAAGACATCAGGAACCAAATTGGAACTGCACTGTTGGAGTTCTAGTTTGTCATGTGCAGCTGCTAGACAGAGAAAAGGGACGTGGGTAGGCCAGCCTTGCGTATCAGAGTAAGCTGTGGATTTAAGTTATGATCAATATTTTAAAAGAAAATCCTGGGCAACAACAAAACCAACTTACTCTATCCAGATTTCCATATCTTTGCTCACTCCTAATTTGAGTTTTCCAAAATCTGTCATTTTTGACACCTTAAGTCCTTCTTTGTCTTTCAATAAATTTTCATCTGACTCAGTCAGATGTATGTCTTGAGATAGCAATGATCTGAAAGCAGAAGGAATCAGAACCCATGTACTAGTATCACAAAACTTAATTTATAATAATTTAATAAAGCTATTCAGATCAAATTTATTCATTGGGACCATGTAAAATCAAGAGCTAATATACACTTTTCACCCAGTATCTTTTTTTGAAACTTAACATAGACCAAACTTTCAAAAAGTAAATAAAAACACAAGCACAGCTAATGCCAATTTAATAAGATACTTTTGATTAAAAACAAGTTTTTGAGAAGAAGTTAGAAAATTTATTTGACTGCTGGTTGTGAGTTCAATTAATTAAGTCTTAATTAGTGTAAACTTTTGAAAGTCTGCCTACAAAAATCCTTTTTTAAACAACTCTTTAAATTTTTTACTGTTACTATGAGCTATCCTTGAGTTACAAAACAAATGTGGATAATAAACATGTTATCCTCAGCTATCCTAAACCAAAACCAAAGAAAAATAAGATGGAATAGAGTAGAATAGAATAGATGCTATTTTATTCAGTACTATACTTGTCAAATAGGAACACTTTATAAACCTGAATCAAATAATTTTGTAAGAATTATAAAAATGGCATTACCCATTTTTGTCCGCTGGAGCCATGCAAAGTGCTCTCCAAATATAACAGGACTGATTACTCTCCACAACCACAACATTGACCAAATCATGTTTATGGGGCAAATAATCATTAGGAAGCCTCAGAAAATCCAGACTGAAAAATATACTGTCGTCTACCACACCAGTTCTTCCACATATACTGGAAATATGAATCTGGAATAATTGTAGTTATTAGATCAAATAAGAATATAAATGGTTATAATCTAATGCCCCACTATGAGCAAATTGTATGCTTAATACATGCAGATTAATCATTCCTGATAAGCAGAAATGATTAAACATATTTGTATGTTCTGTGTTTTGTTTAGCATTATGTGAGAAGAAGGAACCCTAGCTTGTTTATCTTCTAATACAGTTTATGACTTCTGGGTTTCAGTTCCTTACCAAAACTGTAAGTCACAATGTGCCTGTATTGCAGAAAGAATTCTTGCTCTACAAGTCCTGATAGCCAAACATTAACTCTAGATGCAGAACTTCTCTCTGTATCAGTTGCTAGAGATGCAAGAGAGAGGCTGCTATTGGACTTGTATCCTGCTTGATTCCTGAGATGAACTTTAATCTGATCTAAAAGAACTCTTTTCGTATTCTTACAGAAAAAAATTTACAACACTAGAACAGACTTTACAGCAATATAACTGCCAGATCTCGCCCCCCCCCGAAAAAACTAGTAACTGTACAGGTAGTCCTCGACTTACAACCATTTTTTTTAACAACTGTTCAAAGTTATGACAGTGCTAAAAAAAAACCTTACGACCAGTCCTTGCACTTATGACTGTTGCAGCATCCCCGCGGTCATGTGATCAAAATTTTGGAGCTCGGCAACCAGCATGCATTTATGATGGTTGCAGTGTGTCAGGGTCACTTGATTGCCATTTGCAACCTTCCCAGAGGGCTTTCAACTTAGCAAAGTCAATGAGGGAAGCTGGATTTGCTTAACGACTGTGGTAAAAAAGGTTGTAAAATCAGGTGCAACTCATTTAACGACCACATTGCTTAGCGATGGAAGTTCCAGTCCCAATTGTGGTCATAAGTCAAGGACTACCTGTAATCTTGCGAGAGGATAAAGACAGTTTGCTTTTAGACTATTTTAGTGCTTCTACTGGATTTAAGTTGGAAGATGTTTTATTGCAACAAAGAGATTTCATGGCTATTAGACAGAATCAGAATTATTCTAAGCTGAATGCATCAAGTCAGTTCCTACTGTGGTTATTGATCTCTCCTCCCACCATTAATACAGTAGCTGAAATATCAGTAAGATCTCCCAAAGTATTACACATACCTTGTCAATTCTTTTATACCTTAAGGGCTTTACAGATATGGCTTCACTGGTCCATGTTGTTGGGTTGACAATATATTCTGCTTGCACCCAATCTCCTTTACAAGGATAAAAGCCTTAAATATAAAATAAAAAGCAGCATGGAGAAACTCTGATTCTGTTAAAAGGGAGGCATTAGTGCTGTACAAAATGGCACTGCTTGACTTTGTAGAGCTGCCTCAGTTCTGATATGAAGCTATGCCACAATATGGAAAAGCTAAGTGCTCTTCCTCAACACCTCCAATCAGAGCAGACCACTTCATTTTGATACAAAGTGTAGCACTGTTTTGCTTGACAACTGCATCACAGAAACAATTTTGTCAAACACTCCACTGAAGTGAAGTATTCCTTCCAGGCTTTGCACAGATAATAGAAGATAGTATCTTTTCACACTGCACTATAACTTATCCAAATGCTAGATTCCAAAAGAAAACAACTGAAGCAGGAAAAAAGATATGCACTTCAGCAGTCCATACATATTTTAATCACATCTAAAAGTAAGCAAGCTATTCAGAGATAAAGATCTTTTGCTAGTGAGCAAATGTTTTTTTAACTTTAACATTTCAAGGTCGTGGATTCCAATCTATTTATTTATATATACATACATACATACACACATTTATTTATTTACAGGTGGTCCTTGTTTAATGACCACTTATTCAGCAACTGTCCAAGTTACGACGGTGCTGAACTAATGGTAGTTGGATGTTACAGTGAGCTGTGGTCATGTGATCCCAATTTCCTATGTTCTCTGCCAGCTTACCACAAGCAAAGTCAATGGGGAAGCTCGCAGGAAGTCGGAAGTCATGGTTACATGAGGTCCTCACTTCACGATGGCAACCCGGACTGCTGGAACTGCTGTCACTAAGCAGTGTGGTCATGAGACGCTGCATTTTATGATCATTCACTTGACAACAGCAATTCCAGTCTCAACTGATGTCATTAACCAAGGGCTAATTGTATTTAAAACAAAATGCCATCTGAAACATAAAGGTATCTGAAACTTAAAAATTTAAAACTTAAAACTGTAACTTTAAAGAAAATAAAATTTTCAAGGGTAATATACAGGTTACCTTCACAAACCTCCCTCATAGAGAACGAGGTTGTCTGATTGATGTAGCCACCAACTCCAGTGAGAGATGTAATACTGCCAATGAGCGTTTTAACATTCGTATCCACTGTGTAAGAACCTATGCTGTTATCATCCCATTTATCACAGATGCTTTCTACCTGCAAAAGGGAATAAACTAATGTTTTTATTGACGAGATTTTTGGTGGGATGAGTGCAACCTTCTAAAAACATTTGTATTCATGGCCTGAATCACATCATGGCATCATTCTAAAGATAAAAATAAGGACCTGAAAGCTAGGTCAACAAAATGGCAATCAAGCCCAATTGAAAGCTGAAATCAGTATCTCCCGGACATGTGGGACTATTCTTACAATTCCTAGACAGCCCTGGAGTAGAGCAGACAGCTCTAAGGCAGTCAGGCTCAATCAGCTACAAAACAGGAATTCACTAAGTTGCAGGTTATCATGGAGAGAATGAATGTACATATAGATACCTCTGAGAAACATACTCAATGAAATGTTGAACATGTGAATAAAACCACCTCACAAAAACATCAGAATGACATCATGTCCTGTAGACAAAGATCTACAGTACTGAAGGCAAAAATAGATACTGCTTAAGAGATCTGAAGAGATTAGGCAGTTTTTATTTCATCTATGCAATGAAGGCTATTGGATCTTCAAACCCCTTGACACAAGACAGCAGGTACTCCACCTAAGGATGTTTTATCAGGTAGATACCATAAATGATAAAAGACAACTGGGTGTGAAACAGAAAAAAAAGGACATAGATCCTTTAGCTTCCAATCTAAAAAAGGGTATTTGTTCCAGTAGAAGAGAATTATGTACAGTAGTTCAGGGTTGAACTGTGGAGTCCTTGCTGCTCTCTGAGTTTGGATGTTTGCTTGCAGATGTTTCATTTCCTGGGTAATGAAATGTCTGCAAGCAAACAACCAAGCTCAGAGAGCACCAAGGACTCCCCAAGGGTGCATGTTTTCTAACACTTGTCAAAATATGGAAGGCAGCTGAAATCTTTCAATAACCAATCACAACATGCATTTAAGCCACTGAGAAATAATTTGCCAAGCCAGCTAAGATTTTAAAGCAGCCAGGGGAGCACGGCCATTCATCACTCATACTGACAGACTGGATCTTCCATCTTGTTTAACTACTGCAGAGATATTTGTGAGATGCAAGGGAAATTAGGCCCCTTCTCAACTCCATACTGGTGATTATGCCTGTTTAAGCTTTGTTGGAGCAGATAAAATGGACACTTAACTTCCCCTTCTTAAAACATTGCTTTATAGATGATACTGCTGCAGTACTAGAGTATACTGTGTTGATATTTTATATGCAAGATGACTGTGAAGTTAGTTGGCTACTTAAAACTGTGGTGTCTATCACCTTTCTTCCATGAGGATTGTATGGAAGACTATTTTTCCACATCAGGAAGTGCTTTCTAGTCTGTGTGTCAAGAAGATTGTTTGTAAAATCAAAAAAGCACAAATTTACATTTTCTTATTTTGTATTACTGCCTTGTCAGATCTCTTTGGTTGGACTTTGATTTCTATTGTTAGTTCTTTCTTTGAGTGTTTAGTTTGCTTTGCTTCAGTGTTCTATGATATTTCTGTTTCCAAAAGAATTGATCAAAGATAGGCTGCTAGCAACATCCTGCCATTTCATGGAAAGTTTCATTCTGGTGTTTCTCCCTGTACTGGGTGCTATTCTGCTGGGTTGTTTTTATGCACCCTTCCCCACCCCCCAGCCTATTTATCTATTTAAAAGAATTGCAGCAAGCTTCTAAAGGCATATTCTTATCTAAAACCCATTTTACTTGCCCTTTCCTACCAAAGGGAAATCTCTCTCATCTTCCACTAACCTTATCAATAACAAACTGAGTGATCTTCGACTTGTGCACTATGTCTGCCCCCTACTGGACCTGAAAGTATTCCTCCATCTGCAGTGTTAGTGCTTGCCTGTGTCACTGTATTTTTATACACAAACACACTTGCAGTCAATTTACATTCTTCATTTCTGTGGTACCTAAAATTATGCTTTTTCTAGAAGTGAACAAAATTTCACAGTCTTTGGAGGCAAGCTCCCAGAAAACTGCTAGTTCTGTACAGTATAGAGGATAAGGAACTCCAGATGATTAAATAGCAGTAACAAAAACAAAACGAACCCATAAGTTTAAATGATTAACATTACCCATACTCTATTTTTATCAGGAAATTTGGGGTGCATGTATTCCTCTTTTCTGACAATTTCTTCCCTTTTGAAAACATCTGATTCAGGTTATTCTGCCTTTGTCTAAATTTGAAATCTCTTCCCTGATGCATCTCAGCCAAAATAATACAGATTATTTTCTGTGGAGTCCTTGGGGTTCTCTGAGCTTGGTTGTTTTCTTGCAAACATTTCATTACCTGGCTAGGTAACATCTTCAGTGCTCCTGAACATGTTACCGAGCCAGGTACCGAAACATTTGCAAGAAAGCAACCAAGCTCAGAGAACCCCAAGGACTCCACAGTTCAACCCTGAGCTACATATATTCTCTTCTATTAGATTATTCTCTGTAACAGGATCAGGACAAAATCTTATTCAGCATCACATACAGACTAGATCAGGTATTATGTTTCCATTTTTAGGTGTAGGAGATAGATCTATGTATTCCCAAACTTCTTTATATTTCCCCTTGGTAGGATACTCAGTAGATCTTCTCAATCTGACCAACTGGGTGTCATGAAAAGGTCTATTTTGTAAACCAGTGGTTCCCAAACTTTTTATTTAAAAAGACCCATTTTAACACCTTTTTTTTGCAGACCTGTATCTGATAGTGTTGCAGGTCAAGTATTTGTTAAGTGAAGTAAAACACAATAGCAAAAGGCTATTGTGAATTCAGTAGTTATTAGTAGCACTTTTAAAGGATGTTGCATTTTATTAATCACAAGATCCACATCCAACTGAAAATTAGTATTATGTAAGCATTCTTCCAGTCTGCAGAAGGTTATGATTTTCCTCTTCAAAGGAGGAAGCCCTCTGGCAAGCTGCTGAAGTAGTCCCAAATGGTAGCAACATCTCAACAGACAGCCCTCCTCCCCATGCACTTATTTTCTTGTTCCCATGAGCAATCTCTTGGTGCATGCTTAGAGAAATAACTGCATCCTCTCAATTTTGCTGCTAGTAAATATAAGAGATGGTGGCAGGCTGGTGATCCTTTGAGTCCTCCATGAATCTGCGTCCCTGTGCTTATCTGTAATGGCAGCCACCAAGCAGCTGAAAGAGCCTAGCTGCAGGAACGCTGGCAGCCTACGTGAGATGAGCTATGCTGAGGCTTGTGGGGGGTGCCTGCTGCTTCTCAGTTCTGCTACTATGGCAGGAAGCTGAGACCAGCTGGGGGTATGGCCCTTGAGGTTGAGGCTCAGAGGGCTCAAAAATGTAAGCAGGCACTGAAGCAAGTGGGGTAGACTGGGAACTCTGGTGAGGCAACTGGGTAGCTCTGGGCATAGTAGGTATGAATATACAGCAACAATGCTAGTTATGGGTCAACAACATTTATGGGCAGCTTACAGGAATCATAGGCAGCATGAAGGAGAGAGATGGAAAAAGCTGTGCCCACCCTCTTTACAGTAGGAGGAGAGAAATATTGGGATTGGCAGAAAGAAGGAAAAATAGCCTAAATTGGCTCATCTCACCGTCAGTGCCAGTAGGGAATTTAGTTTGTAAAAAGCCAATACCTTGGTACTCTCAAAGAGGAACTGTCTGAAATGCGTTGGTATTTTACACAATAAGTAATTTCCAACTGGAACTTGAGATAGTCTCCCCCTATTGGGGTTTTCCATCCCTCCCTTCCACCTCACTACTGGCAGTGAAGTACCTTTCAGTCCACATCCGTGCAAAGGAAGAGCTGTGTGAGTGAACTTTGCGCTTGCCTGTTTTCTATGTCTGATCCATTTCACAGACCCCTTGCAATAACTCTCTGGCCCCCTCCAGGGGTCCACAGTCCAGTTTGAGAACCACTGTTGTAAACAATTAAAGCTCAAGAAGCATCTCCAGTTGTTTGAACCTCACCCTAATTGCTCTTAATCCATGAGATATTTTATCCTCTTCAACGTGAGCTATTACTCTCTGTCCAACTTGCAGCGGCACACCACTCATCACAGCATCGTTGGTGAAGCAAATTAAATCATTGATCATCCCATAGTCCAGACAAAATCTTGTTACTACACCTTGTACTGTTTTCATCTCCTTGACATCTAAAAGAAAGAAACATTTATGTCAATACTAAATGAATTGGCATTTGCTACAAAAAAATCCATGTTTTTAAAAAATTATTCTTTGTACTCAGACAGAATTTATTATAGAAAAGAGTACAGTGCACATAGCTGTCTCTAACAGATCATCATTTAAAAGGGGATTTTGCAAATGAAAACAGCAAGCAAAATATTACCACACATTCTTTCATCTCCCTTTTATGTTCATAGAACCAAGTGTCTGCCTTATATCATATAATATGAATAAAGTAACTTCCTGATTTTCAACAACATTTGATACTCAGTAACCATTTTTTATAACATTTGAATTGAAAAACATTGCACTTTCACAATCGGAATATGAAAGACTGCTTGTAGTAATATCAAATCACAATTTGGCGTCAGAACTGAGACAAGTCAAAATCTAATAATTCTATCTTGCAAGCTTGAAAGAAGGCAAGGCACTATGCTGAATTTACTGAGTATGGCATGAAGTATACTGCCCTATTTCATCCAGTTGGACAGTCACAATGCTCTAATTGCTCTTCCACAAAAACATTGTGTGTTGTCAAGCACTTTCGCCTAATACATAAACTGTCAACTGTATTCTAAATCTCTGTATACTCTTATTTCACAAACATTAGGCGTTTTATGGACTTCCTGGAATTTCTCTAGTTTACCATGGATTACAATTCGCTGGACAATAGCTTCAAAAATACATCTGCTCATTCAAGCATGTTGGACAAACTGTTATCAATTACACAGAAAGTTCACACTGACAACACAGAAATTAATACTGAATCATAGAGGGCGGTGGAAATTCCTTCCCAAATTCACCACCCAAAAAGACACAATGAAAGGTCACTAGTTTCAGGAACACCAAACAAGCCAAGCGCAGACAGATGCACATTGTTAGGCAGATCTTCTTTAAAAGGCAGAGGAATTTATATAAACAAGTTTTGTATAACTTCATTGTTATCCACACTTTCACTTGGATAAAACATTGAAAGACTGCCGAGGTAGTGTTCAAATTTCACCGGTTAGCCCACTTATATCCTGAAATGAGACAATACAATCTGTTGTCCTGCATGCTGGATTTATTCATCAAACAAGGTAACAAAAAGGAATGAAAAAATGCTTATAAATACTTCCCTGTATTTTGTTTTAATAAGAACTTTATTATACTGTATTTCAAAGTACAATTAAAATACAAAACAGAAAGTACAGCAAAGAGAGAAGATAGAACTAAAAGAAAAAAGACAAACTATAATAGTGAAGACAGATAGAAAATTGAAACAGAAAATGACTTCCGACTATCTCCAATACAGATATAAATATAAATGAAAAAAAATTAATCCCTTACCACTAATTAATCCAAGTTCACGTTATTTCTATCAGCACAAACAGCCTAATCATTAAAACCCACAATCAAAGCCTCATATAAATCCTTCCCTGTATTTTGATCACAAATATTTACTGAGAAATGTGACCTACTTGAATCATGCTATGGATTAACAGGACATATTTTGCAAGGAATAACTTTTATTTTTATTCATTTACTAGATTTATATCTCAACTTTTCTGGAGGAGCTCAAGGCAACTTGCCAAGCACTCTCATTCAATTAGTTCCCAAAGAACTACAGGTGAAACTTGAAAAATTAGAATATCGTGCAAATGTTCATTTATGTCAGTATGGCAACTCAGAAGGTGAAACCAATATATGAGATAGACGCATTACATGCAAAGCGAGATATGTCAAGCCTTACTTTGGTATAATTGTGATGATTATGGCGTACAGTTTATGAAAACCCCAAATTCATAATCTCAGAAAATTAGAATAGTGTGAAAAGGTTCAATATTCTAGGCTCAAAGTGTCCCCCTCTAATCAGCTAATGAATCCATAACACCTGCAAAGGGTTCCTGAGCCTTTCAATGGTCTCTCAGGCTGGTTCAGTAGGAATCACAAGCATGGGAAAGACTGCTGACCTGACAGTTGTGCAGAAAACCATCATTGACACCCTCCATAAGGAGGGAAAGCCCCAAAAGGGAATTGCAAAAGAAGTTGGATGTTCCCAAAGTGCTGTATCAAAGCACATCAAGAGAAGGTTATGTGGAAGGGAAAAGTGTGATAGAAAAAGGTGCACAAGCAGCAGGGCTGACCACAGCCGGGAAAGGATTGTCAGGAAAAGGCCATTCAAAAGTGTTGGGGACTTTCACAAGGAGTGGACTGAGGCTGGAGTTAGTGCATCAAGAGCCACCACACACAGACGGATCCTGGACATGGGCTTCAAATGTCGTATTCCTCTTGTCAAGCCGCTCCTGAACAACAAACAACGTCAGAAGCGTCTTACCTGGGCTACAGAAAAAAAGAACTGGTCTGCTGCCCAGTGGTCCACAGTCCTCTTTTCTGATGAGAGCAACTTTTGCATCTCATTTGGGAACCAAGGACCCAGCGTCTGGAGGAAGAATGGAGAGGCACACAATGCACGATGCTTGAAGTCCAGTGTGAAGTTTCCACAGTCTGTGTTGATTTGGGGAGCCATGTCATCTGCTGGTGTTGGTTCCCTGTGCTTCATTAAGTCCAGGGTCAATGCAGCCCTCTACCAGGAGATTTTGGAGCACTTCATGCTTCCTTCCGCAGACGAGCTTTATGGGGATGCTGACTTCATTTTCCAGCAGGACTTGGCACCTGCCCACACTGCCAAAAGTACCAAAACCTGGTTCAATGACCATGGGATTACTGTGCTTGATTGGCCAGCAAACTCGCCTGACCTGAACCCTATAGAAAATCTATGGGGCATTGCCAAGAGAAAGATGAGGGACATGAGACCGAACAATGCAGCGGAGCTGAAGGCCGCTATTGAAGCATCCTGGTCTTCCATAACACCTCAGCAGTGCCACAGGCTGATAGCATCCATGCCACGCCGCATTGCGGCAGTCATTGCTGCAAAAGGGGCCCAAACCAAGTACTGGGTACATATGCATGCTTATACTTTGCAGAGGTCCGATATTGTTCTATTTCCAATCCTTGTGTTATTGATGTCATGTAATATTCTAATTTTCTGAGATTGTGAATTTGGGGTTTTCATAAGCTGTATGCCATAATCATCACAATTATACCAAAGTAAGGCTTGACATATCTCGCTTTGCATGTAATGCGTCTATCTCATATATTGGTTTCACCTTTTGAGTTGCCATACTGACATAAATGAACATTTGCACAATATTCTAATTTTTCGAGTTTCACCTGTATGTAAGGATGGCTGACCAGAGAAAGAATGACTTGCCAAAATTATCCAGTGAGCTTTTTAGCTTGAACCTGGGTTTCCTAAAGTCTAATCCAACACCTTAACAGTTACGTTTTTCTAGCTCACAAGTTGCAGAGCTGCTGTGATCAGCAAAATGATTATTAAAGGTAAAGTTTTCCATGAGTCAGGTTCAATCTGATGACATTTTTTTTCTTGGCGCCAACATGCAAGCTCCTTAAGCCTACCTTTTTCCAGGATGCTTGACATCACTGTCTAGTCCACAGGGCTGAGATTTCCTGATTGTCTCCCATTCAAATCCAGGCCCAGTCATGATCAGCCAAGTTTGGTTACATATTGAAACCTGCTGTCATAGTCCTTATTTGATGGCCTCAAATTTTAATTGTTCAGCAACCCAGGGAGAAAGAGGAGAAGGAGGAAAGGAGACAAAGAAAGGCAACATCACTTGTCCTTTCCCCATGACTTGAGTTGGAGTACATACTTGGTAGCTAAAGTCACTTCCTCCAGTATACCTGGACATGCCTAGTAATGTCTAAACAAGACCACAGTTTAAAACCCTATAGAGCCCATTCTAGATGGATGGATTCCAAGGCCAATTAGACCTCAAAACTAAACTATTTTAGTTTAATTTTACTTTTCAAAGTGTCATATGGCTATTCTTTTTTGCTGCTACAGACTAGCTTAGCTCTGCGAATTGTTTGTCGAGGTATATCTCCTAAAAATTCTGTAAAGTTAAAATTCTTGATTTGGAATAGGCAATTTTGCATCCTCCAGAGGTTTTAGATTAGTCTCCCCTCGTCCTCCATTATCAGGACTTGAGATAACTGTAGCTCAAAGCATCTGTTGGGGAGGGCAGATTGCCTACCCTGATTTAGATTTAAATTCAGAGTATGCATTGAAGAAAGCGTATTTCTATCAGGCTGGAGACAAACAATATTTTCACAGCCTCTAGTGCAAGAATTCATATGAAACAGCAGCATACATGTGGGGTGCAATAATATTCACAGAATTGTATTTCTTAGAAATGTACTGTTTACTAAAAGCCAATAAACATTGTGTGACAAATAAGACAAGTTATGCAACAATTATGCAACAAGCAGTCATTACATCCCCAAAAAAGTTTAACAATTGTCAAAGTATTTTTTAGAAAGTAAGAGTCACATCTACTAGATTTTCCCAGAGACCTTATTATTGTTGACCTTTGTTTTTAATGTAATTATGCTCAAGGATACAAACGGTAGGAAACTTGCTTCTACAGACATAGGAATTAGTAAAACAAAATGCTAATTCTACCTCTCAGAATAAGAACTGTATATAGCTACTCTATTCAAATAAAATTATATGTCTTTTTAAAAGAATTTTATACAGATATACTTTAATACTAACCCCTCATGAAATTCTACTTGGTTTTTGGAGATGCTTATTTCCTAATTTTTGTCACGCATACAATTATAGAAATGCATTAACATCATAAAGCTCTTTATGGCATGGGCCTGCATACCTGAGAAAACGCTTGTTTTCAATCGTTTCTGGCCCCCAGTACATTACAGCAAAGTGGGTGAGCTCCAGGCCTGCTTCATTAAATATTGCCATCTTGTGGGACCAAGGAAGGGTGCCTTCACTGTCATAGCCCTCACCCTCTGGAACAGCATCCCTCCAGAGGTAAGGACTGCACCCTCTCTCCTAGGGTTCTGGAAAGCTTTGAAAACCTGGCTTTGGCCAGGCCTGGGGTTGATGTTTGTTATTTGTTTAATGGCCCTTGTTTTGTTTTGTGGATTTTGTTACTAGAGCATGTAAGTCCGGGCTGTCTGTGGATTTAATATTTTTACTTGTTTTTATGTCACTTTTAGTTTTGTGTGCCGCCCAGAGTCCACTGGAGATGGGTGGCCAATAAATTTAAATAAACAAACAAATAAATAATACGTTTTTTTTTAAAAAAAGCTGGCTCAATAACATTATGGTTTCGAAATTTCTCTTTACTATGGTACTTTTATAAGATATACAACACATAATAAAACACACAATTAAATTATGTAACTGTGTCTTAATGACCATATCATAGGCATGTCCTAAACAATATGATGTAAGTAAATATTAAATGGTTTTTTAAACAACTTATTTTAAACAATTTCCTAAATACCTGGAAGGACAGTGCCATATATGTATCATTGAAACGTTACAAAAACCTAGGCTATCATTTATTCTAGATATTGTAAACATATGGAGTGAAATCCAATGTTGTAGACTTTATTTTGGACAACCATATCACTTGCACTCTTCCTATGCAGCTCCAAAATTTTCCCCAAAGGTCCCCTTCCAAAACTGCTCCATCTTTGAACAGAAGCACACAGCTAAATTTTACCCATGATGTGCAATCCATATAACACAGAAACAAAATGGAAGGGAAAGATTAAACACATCTGTATAATACCAGAGAATATATCTCTTTTCAAAAACAAATATTCTAAATATTTGTTTATATATTTCCAAATATTCTAATTAAATATAAAACATAGACCTAATGTAAATAGTTTTACCAGTTATTAGAAAACACTATTAAGAGTAAACAGTGTTATGCAAAGTGCAGAAAAAACAACAAGGAAGCAACAGAGGCAGGACACAAGATGAAAACAAAAGAAAATCTATGTAAATCAAATTTATACAGGTAGTCCTTGGGTTACGATGGTAATTGGGACTGGAATTTCCATTCTTCAGTGATGCAGCCATAAAGCGTGATGTCATGACTGCATTGCTTAGCAGCGGAAATCCCAGCAGTCTCTGTTGCCATTGTTAACTGAATTCCACCAGATGTTAGGTAAGGACCCACTCTGATCCAAGCCATTCCCGGCTTGGTCCCTCCCAACCCCAAGCCTTGGTAAGATAAGGGTCTGCCTCCTCTTGAACTCCCCTAACCTGCCAATCTCCCCTCCGTGTCTGCCCTTTTGGCTGCTCTGCACAGCAGCACTCCCAGGTGGTGGCGCTGGGACCAAAGTAGAGGCCTGGGGCCTTCAGCAGTCTCAGCTGGCTGCCACTGCAGCCCCAGCACCTCCAGTGAGTGCCATCTCAAGCCTCGCACCATGGCCAGCTGCGTGTGCTGTACTACAAATCATGCATGCCATTCTCCAAATTGGACATGCCCTTCAGTACTCCTCGGCAGCGGCACCAGTAGCACTAGGACTGAAATAGAGGTCCTGGGTGATGGCAGCCAGCTGAGACTACTGAAGGCCCTGGGCCTCTACCTCAGCCCCAGTGGCATTGCCAGCACCATGTGCCATTGTTCACGGTGGCCAAAAGGGTGGAGATAGGTGGGTGGGGGGAGATGAAGTGCCTCTGCAGTTGTAAGTGCAGGCGGGCTGCCAAGCACCAAAAATTTTGATCACATGACTGGGGGGGGGGCGTTGCAGCAGCCATAACTTTGGGGACCAGGTGTAAGTACCATTCGTTCAGTGCTGCCCTAACTTCGAATGTTAACCGAGGACAACCTGTATCAGCAACTCTCCATCTTTGGCTCTGTCATGTCTCCGCACTGATTCACACATTGCCTTTTGTTCTTTAAACTTGTTTTCAAAATCTCATCAACTCCATCTAAACACACTTTCTCCTTCTTTCTTTTTCCCTCAACTCACTCCTCTCATATATCAAACAGTTCTGCATTTCTCAGCACTCATTTTTGTATTCCATCTACAATCTACATTCATTCATTACCCATTTGTTCATTCTTTTACCACATATACTTAAGTACATATTCCTCTAGCATTCGTTTCTAACATATATAATTCCAGATATAACAAAGTAGATAGAAGACAGCTCTTCTACCTAGTCATTTTTGTTTCTTTGCCAGTAGGCCACAAAGTGCCCACTCCTTTTCTACAGTATCTGCAAATTCTTGGAAAACTAAATTTATATTTATATCATCAAAGTGGATGTTTTCCTCATCTGCACATTGAATAAGCCAGTATAATTTAAACCGCACACAAACTCAACATATACAATGTACTGTTTCAAATACATGAAAAGCTGAATGCATATCTATTTTTCTTACAATAGATATACTTTTTCTATTTTCCTTACAACAGATATTACTTAAATTAGTATTCCTAATCTACACATCCTAACATCCCACCTAGCATGAAGGTAACAAAAATACTACTCCAACACAGAGAGCCAGTTTGGTGTAATGTTTAAAGGGACTGAGCTAAAAACCAGGAAACGGTAAGTAAGTAAACGGCGCAGACAGTTCTGAATGCCCCTAGGAGGGCACATATAACACTGCTGTTACGCGAGCAGCATTGGTTGCCAGTTTGCTTCCGGGTCCAATTCAAGACGTTGGTCATCACCTTTAAAGCCCTTCATGGCACAGGACCAGGTTATCTGAGGAGCCGTCTCGTCCCGGTTACTTCAGCCTGCCCCACTAGGTCCAGCAGAAGGGGCATGTTTCAGACCCCACCGGTCAAGGAATTTTGACTGGTGGGTTCAAGGCAGAGGGCCTTTTCTGCTGTGGCCCCCACCCTATGGAAAAATCTGCCTCCCGAGGTCCAGTGTGCCCCCACTCTCATGGTCTTCAGGAAAGGGTGACCCTGGCTGTGACAGAAGGCCTGGGGGCCGGATGGGAGCTCGCACCAGTGGAGGTGGCTTGTGGGGTGATTGACCTTGCCCCCCCATCATCTTGAATGTTTTTAGTATTTATGTACAGGGTTTGTTGTTTAGATTTCATTTTTAATGGATTATTTATTTTAACTATTTATGGGGGATTTTTAATTGTTGATGGGGTTTTTGATTTTAACTGTGAGCTGCCCAGAGTCACCCGTTGAGGGGAGATGGGTGGCATACAAATTTAATAATAAAAAAGTAAAGTAAAGTAAAGTAAAGTAAAGTAAAGTAAAGTAAAGTAAAGTAAAGTAAAGTAAAGTAAAGTAAAGTAAAGTAAAGTAAAGTAAAGTAAAGTAAAGTAAAGTAAAGTAAAGTTCAGTTCAGTTCAGTTCAGTTCCACGGAGCCCCACATTAGGCACAAAGCCAGCTGGGTGACTTTGGGCCAGTCATTCTCTCTTAGCCTTAACACTTTGGGGAAATGTTGCCAAGAAAACTGCACAGACTTGAGAAGTCATAACTGACTTCAAAACTCGTGTTTATATATGTGTGCATGGGTATCATAGCAAGTAGAGGAAATCAAATTAGGGAAAGCTTATTCATATTTTAATCTACATGTTGTGTTCATAACTACAACTAATGGCTCTGTGTCCTCTATATTATGCTGAACAGTAAGTCCTAGCAACCCCAACTGGCATGGCTCTGAGGAGAAACACCACATGTTGTAAAGGGCCAAAGATTCCCCAGTTTTGAACAATCAATGCAAAGTAGCAGTTTTTGCATTAGGTTGACGGGAAAGCTGTAACTGATAACTTCACACCACCACAGACCTGTCATTTGGGGCACATCACTCTCACACCATGCTAGCCCTTAGGGCTGTTGCTGTGGGGAAAACATTTGGGGGAAACCCTCCTGTATGCTGCCTTCAGCTCTCAGAAGAAAGGAGGGATATGAATGCAACCAATGGGGGACCAAAACCCCTAAGCACGACCAAATGAAAGAAGGAGTTTAATTGTGGATGGGGGTGGGTGGGTTTGCAAGCCACCCAGAGTCTTCTGGAGTGACTGGCCATAACAAATCGATTAATTAAATTAATTAAGCTGTATTGCTGTGGGCCTAACAGCTTGCCTATTAAACTCAGTGTTTTCTTTTCCGCACAGAAAACTATGATTTGAATTCGCCCCCTCGTGGCACTTAATTCCACCGTCCAAGCCATTATCAGCCCAAGGAAAAGGCACCAAGTGACCTCCACTCTTCTACCTCTGGCTGCTTGGGACTCCTCTTCCGTCTCCAGATCGGCTTTCCGCCAGAAAAACGAAAGGCCCTTGGACAAGAGTTGGAGCATCGCCCCAAGCCTCCAGAAGAACCCCGCTCAATCGTCAGGGAGGCCTCCTCTTCCTCCCTGCAAACCAAAGCCCCAGGAACCGCGCCACGTGCCTCCCGCCCCCTTTCTTTTAGCGGCGGGCAGGCCGGCCGCGCTCCGCCCCCTGAAAGGGAAGCGTTCTCGCTGGCACGCATGCGCGCGCGGGGCTGAGGGTGGGGGGGCTTTCCCGTTTGTGAGGAGAGGGCTGCGTAACGGGTACGGGAAGGGGTCGTCTTTTGCCTTTTCCGCATTTAAATCCCGCGCCCCCTCCCGTCTCATGACAGGTGGGTATGATTTCTGTCCCCCCCCATTTTGTCCTCAGCGCTTTGGAGGGGGTACCTTCTTCCACACGAATGGCTTCTCAGCTTTCCCGAAGTTGTCGGCCGCTCGGTGTCTCGCCCGTCGCGCCGAAAACTCTGAAGCGGAGCTCGTTTCCCACGTGGCGCCCCGGTCGGCTATTTCCAGCTCGGCGCTCTTCCCGAGGGTGGGACTACGGCCCCCATAATCCACAGCTGTTTGTAATTGAGGACCTTTGGAAGACGCACTTTGGAGTGCATTTTCATGGGGAAGCAAACTCGCTCCCACCCCGAGGAGTTTAAGATAGATGGATAGATATCTTTTATATACATATATGTATATTGTGTGTGTGTGTACACACACACGTATACATATTGTATATATACTGTGCATATTTATCAGATATATGTATATATTGTATATATACTATATTATGTTATAGATATCTCTCCATATATATATATACATACACACACATGCATACATGATATAAGATATAACTGCAATTAGGAATAATTTTCTATTTTATTTTTAAAGCCAATGCTGGTGCAGGTTTTGGTAGCTTGGTAGAAAGGATAACATTCTCACATTGCATTCACCACAGTTGATTGAGCTCTCAGGATTCACCCAGTGCAAAGGACTCCTGATGAGTGCATGGATGCAACCATATAAGGGTTGAGGGGGTCAAAAAAGTCAAGATGGCTACTTTGCTGTGTCATTGAAGTCCTGGCAATCACCCCCTGCAGGAAATGATGTAGGTTTGTTGATGACAGAATGAAGGTGGTTTGCCTTGCCCCTTTCCGGGGTGTTTGTTGACTTCTCTAGTCTCCAGCCATGATACTGTCATGCAAGTATTAAACAGGACTGATCCTACTTAGCTTTGCAAAATCAGCAGATGATCAGGTGTTTTCATTGTTGCTATGCCCTAAATCATGGTTTACAGAGCACTGAACATTTTGATCCAATACCAAATAATCCACATTATGACTGAAAGCCTGGGTCCCCAACATGCCTATGAATACCTTCCCTGTTGTTTGCCTGGTTCCTTAATCCACCTGACTTTTTTTTTTTTTTAACATTAGAAATAAATAAATGAGAATCTAGCTGGCTGCAAAGCCCAGCCCAGACCTGGAGATGTGGAGAATGTCCTGTGCACAAACCAAAACATGCATGTTTGATGTTTCGGTCCATATGCAGAATGAAACGGCTGCTTTTTTCAGAAAATGAATAGAAATGTGTCTGTTTTGGGCAGAAGAGCAGGGGAACGAATGAGAAAAACCCAAGGAGCATTCATGGGAATGCTGAGTGCAAATATCAATTACATCAGCTGTGGCTAATGGGAGGGAAAAAAGGGCAAGAGCTGGGAAGATTGGGAGGCAGGCTGCCTATTGTGCCATGCTAGGGCATCAATAGCAGCTAGTATGGGCATAGAGGGAAAGGAAAGCACTATAGAAATGGAGGGCAGCCAGCATACAATCATATAGAAGAAAGATTAGGGTCCTACCCTCACCAGCCTTGTCCTGTTCTTGT
This sequence comes from Liasis olivaceus, assembly GCA_030867105.1. NCBI lineage: Eukaryota > Metazoa > Chordata > Lepidosauria > Squamata > Pythonidae > Liasis > Liasis olivaceus. The sequence goes on along the minus strand of CM061355.1, from coordinate 22,133,165 downwards.
AGGAACTCTCAGGGGTCCCTTTGGACTTGGTTTCGGTTGAAATCCAGCACAACCCAATGTTTCCAGGTTTAGTTTCAGCTGAACTGTGGCCAATCAGAAACAGTTTGGCAGAACGGCTGGAATGTGAGGGTTTGTTTCAAGTTCAAATCATATTTTCTGTTTTGTGCACACACACCACCAATCTCAAGTGTAGTTTATATCTCCAGCTTTTCCTCCGGGGCTCACATAGACCACAGAGGCGTTCTTAGAAAATAAAAAAATGGAGAGTGGCTACAGCCCAGATTTTTTGGGAAAAGTGTGTTCCTCCCGGGGGGGAGGGGGGGGAATGAAAGATACACTGAAGTGGTAAAAGCCCAGAGTCCGCTTTAATGTGAGATGGGGGGGCTATATAAATATAATAAATAAGCTACTTTTGGGTGGCTAGAGGGACTGTTAATGAGCAAACTTAACTGTTTGCCTTCCGGGGGTTCATGATAGAGCATCCCCAATTTATGAAACTATCCATAGGCTGCTCTCAGAAGTTCTTGGCTGAAAGATTTATTGGCTGAAAAAAATTGCCCTAACTTAGTGCAAACCAGAAGTGTCATGACACACACAAAAAACAAGCAGAGATTTGGTCACATTGCCGTGGCCACCATCTTGAGTTTTTTTACCTCACTCTGTGGATACCCCTAGTACTAACTATGTATGAACCCATGTTTGGGAGCAGGTCTTAATACACAATGAAGAAGTGCATACAAAGCTGTCTGAGGCACTATAATAAGTGAAACATAATGGCTGTGTTGACACAACAAATGAGTTAGAGATACCATATGTGGGCTGCCATCTAATGGCCATTTGGAGTTTTGCAACCCAGATCAGATAGCCCTGGTGTATGTATACAACTGGATGGAAGTATATGTAGGTCTGCGATATAGGTGGGATAATACATTTCAGTATTTGAGAACACTTGCATTTAGCTAAAAGTTATTGTAATTGTGGTAACTATTTCCTTTTTGCCAAGGAAAAAAAAGTCTCAAAATAATTTCTCTTAAAATTCTCACAGACAGAAAGATGGCTTTTCAGGGTTCTGTGCTTGAGTTGTTTCTTAGTTACAAGGAATGTTAAGGCAGTACAAAAGACCATGTCATCATTCCAGTTAACAGTGTGCCAGTAGCTTTAGAGAAGATGGCATTTTTATTTATTTAATTTCCTAACAAGTAGAGAGACAAAGAGAGATTAAATGAAACAAAAGCATTCCCTATGAGAGTATATTCATTTGTCTTACTTTATTTTAAATTTCTCTCTATAAAACCAGATAAAATATATAGAAATGTGAAGTTCATGTAATGTTCTTACCTAATGCACTAAATCAAAACACTGAATAATAATACTCGTATTTTCATACCTTGTTCTTGACCTTTAATTTTAATGAAAGTTAAAGACATTTGAAATTAGTGAGACTTTCAAGTGGTCATATTTGAATCTCTGTCATAGAGTCGCTGTCGATGTTCAAGTCCCTGACTCCTTTTTTCTTTTGGTCCTCTTTTTACAACACTATTTTTATTTTGTGGAAAAATGTAATTATTTTGCAGGTATGGCATAGGACAACCCAATCCTATTTGTATCTTTTCAAAAGTTAGGTACAGTAAATGTATTAGGATTGAAATTTTAATTACTCAGTATCATAACATGAATATGATTAAACTCTATTATGTATTTTACTTCTCAGCAGCATGGAACCTTATCTTGAAATCCTTAAAGCTCTTCTTGAAGACTGTGATGGAAAAAACCTTGTGAAAACATGGTGTAGTAGTTTTGTAGTGTGTTTTCTTCATTAACATTCTGTTGGCATTTTTATGTTCCCTTGCCTGAGTTTTTTGCTGTGCTTTTGTTCCTTGTATGAATAGATCCTGTTGAAAGCCAAAGTGGAAGAGCAAAATTTTCAAAGGGTGCATGAATCACTATGCAGTGAGACTATAACAAAGTATCTGGACAGCTCTGCTCACCAAACTGTTCAAAGCTGACTATTAAACTTCTCAGTTCAAGGTATGTATGGCTTTTTTGCAGGACTGATCTATGCATGAATAAGTTATAGTAATCAGTCTATTCTGTAAGTAATTTAAGAGTTGAAAAACTGCATACAATTGATTAGTTGCGCTAATATAGCAAAGTATTTTGTCATGCAATAAGGATAATTACAATTGAAATGTCAGGTTGAGTAAAGATCCTGTGCCGTTTTTCTACTATTTGTTGATTTTCATGCCCAAGTAAAACTAAAGAAACATTATATAAAAGAATAGTTATTCAGTTCATGATAAAATTAGTCATTAAGAAATTGTGCTCATACATTGAAATTTACTCAAATCTAATTAATAAGATGTATTACAGTTTACATCAGCTTCTAGAGATTACTCTTTTCAGTTGCATGGTATTTTGTAAGGTACAATAGAAAACTGTGAAGTAATTTAAAAGGTAGTCAACTAAAATTAGAAATATATTTATTAAATAATTTATTCATTAATCCAAAACAAATTGATGTGGAACTTAAATCTCTTTGACAGTGCCAAAATTTGCCATCTAGTAAATAAATCTGGGATGAAGGGTTAATATCTTGAGTCTTTCTATGCGGTGAAATGTGTGGGGTAATATGTATGTTAGAGTTTGTAATACTGCATGATAAAGAAAACTGAAGATACTAAAAGAAGCAGGGAACACTGTAATTATTAATATTATTATTATTGGATTTTTATCCCACCTTTTTAAAAATATATATATTTTGGTCAACTCAAGGCAGTGAACATACATTTGGAAAAGAAATGAAAATGAATATTTTGTTATCTCTTTAAAGCATTATGACAAAGGAAGAATCTTACAGGGAAGAATTTAGTTATGACAGGATGCCAACTTTGGAGCGTGGAAAACAACAGCATGGAAGTTATGTTCCAGATATTAAATCTAGCAATCTTCAGCTCTCCAAAAGATTTCAACCTTGTTTCTTTTATAAAACATGGATTTATTCATTGCTGATGGGGGTAAGTATGAGAAATTATTCAGGCCTATTTTAGTCTAGATACTTTTGGTGTACCAATAAGGAAAAACAAAAATATTATTACATTGTCATCTGTTTAACTCAGGTATAGGCAGCTTAGGGCTATGTGCAGTCCTTCACTTACAGTCATTTCAAATATTCTCTGGAAAGGATCAATGCAGCTCCTGGTAAAAGCAGACAGTTCATTGCTTTGTGACTGAAAAGAAAAAAAAAAGGGAATCACAAAGAGAAAAGAGTGTCTGAATACAGGGGTCCCTTTTAGCACTTGTTACACCTGGTGTTTTCTTAATTCCCTCATGTGGCATTGCCATCAAAGAAAGTAATAGGCATAAATTTGCTTCCAGCACTGTCAATGCAATCTGGAAGGGTATATGTTATAGAGAGTAATTTTACCAGAGAGCAGTGCTACCTAGGAATTATCTCCATGATGACTCCCTGAAATAGATGTAAAAGGAATTCTGCACCACAAATTGTTCCAATGAAGTTCATGAAGTTCTGATCACAATTCTTACTCCCAGAGTATTTTCAAGAAAATGGGTGGCCCTTATTATCCACAGTTCTATTACCCATGGATGTACCTTTCTATGGTTGGTAAAAAGAGACAAGCCCTCATGATCTGTACTAACAGATTATCTGCACTTTTTGGTGTGTGATTGTGTTTGAAGGAGGACTCTTGTAGTGTTTTTAATGTATTTTACTCATGCACAGAATAGCATCTGTATGTTAAAGTAAATATTTTCAAGGTTATCTGGGTTTTCATTACCTTTGGCTATTAGGCTAGAACAGAACCCCTGTCAGTAACAAGGGACACTGTTTCTAGAGAGCTTGTACTTGTTTTATGTAATACGTATGACGCTCCCTTGCTTTTAAATGAAGTAGATATATGCCAAATACATTCAGCAATATTGTAATGTGGCTTTTGAATCTTGTGATTAACTTTTAGGGCAAGTGTGGGTTTGTTTGAGGGGTTGGAGCTTCTTGTTCTCCTAGGGTGCTACATTCAGTGATCAGTGACATTTTCAGAAGGGACAGGGCTGATTTTTTTTCTTACCCTTTTTTGCTTGATTTTAAAGATAGAAACGGGAGTGGAAGATAAAGTACTCCTACTCTCAGCCTTAACTTTCTCCAAAGCCTCCAAATTCTTTTTCTGTGAATGATTTCAGGTGGTAGAGGTTTAAAAGTAGGAATGGGAGCAATTTGCATTCCTACTCCCATTCTCACTCTTAAACTACTGATGATGATGATGATGATGATAATGATTTATTAAACTTGTATGCTGCCCAACTGTCAACAACTCTGGGCAGCTCACAACAATCAAATAAAGAAATTACAATAAAATCAATATAACATAAAAAAAAAAGATAAAAGATGGCAAGCGTGATGAAGTGAGGGGTCTTACTCTTCCTTGCTCAAGGCCTTTCATGGGTCTTCTAAACAACAGCAGAGTGGGGGCCATCTGGATCTTGGGGTGTGAGGGCATGATGGTGATGATGCTAACAACAACAACAACATTTGTGGGGAAAATGGAGGAAGACATTTGGGGGGGGACATGAAAAATTGCAGCACCAATTTGGGACATTTAGGTTCCAGATGTCACTGGAGTGAACTTGGAGTGATAATGGGCTGTGTAGGATGCTGGAAAGCCTCATATAGCCTATTGGTTGGCCACCCCTATTTTAGGTAATATATATAGTAAGAATGAAGATGAGTTGTCTTCTCACCCCCAGCTCTTCCTATTTCTTAGAAATGTTTACTAACATAACATGGCTGTAACAATTGTGTTAATATAATTTATATATTAATACATGAACATAATTAGTGATAGTGATTTTGGCATTGAAGATTCCATCCCACTATTACAGGTTAAATGTTATTACTGTTATTACTAATACTGTAGTAGTAGTACAGTGGCTCCTGAAGATTTTCTCTAAGTAATTTATGAATAAGAATGCCTTCAAAATATTTTGGAATGGAGATTATATCATCAGAAAATGTAAGCAAACTATGTTTATTTAGTTACTGCATGTGTCTCCCAAGGAAACATTTTACATTTCTTTTGCAATATTACTGACTTAATTAATTAACCTGTTGCTGAATTCTCATATTTGATAAAGGAAATATAATGACAGAAATATCAGAGTTTGCTACCTATACATTAACAACAGTTGCATAGTTAAAAATATAATGCTATAGAGAGGGGAAAAATTATATGCTTCTGTGAATCTGTATCACATTCTCAATGTATTTTTTGATATGTATTTTTCCTTAGTGAAATATGAATACTTATTTTATATTGCTGCCAGATATTATTGCATAATAATTCTAGATTTTACATAGTTGCTTAGTTTTATCTCTATATTAATCAATATATTACTTGTCATATTTCTACATTTCAGACTTGTATTCTTGTTACCTCTGGATTTTCCCTTTATTTGGGAAATGTTTTTCCATCTGAAATGGATTACTTGCGCTGTGCAGCAGGTTCAGTAAGCATTCTCAAACATTGCTGTGATTCCATGAAAATGTGAATTAGAATTGCAATTTCATTATTTAATTTTCATTAAACTATATATTTCTGTCAAATTCTCCATATTGCAAATTATAATGCAAATCTGTACATGTATGTCTTCTTTGGCTTCCTAGCTATTGGTCACAAATAAATTATTTACCATAAAATTATTGTATTTTTTTGCCAATTAAACACATTTTTCCTTCACCAAAACAGATGTAGAATGATCCAGCAATAACAATTTGGTTTATATATCCGTTTTAATTAAGTTATACAGTGAAATGGTATTATTAGCAATTTCAGAAAAAAAATCAGAGTGCCCCCCCCCCAAAATCCTGTGAATGTTCTCTGCTTCCACAAGAAGCTAAAAGTGGTAGAACTATTTATGCGTTTCTGTAAGTGTATGTGTTTTATATTTGTGAATATATGAATATGTCCTAATCCAGTAAATAATAGTTAGCACATGACTTAATTATAACTAATTTGTTCTGTTCATTGTAATGGGACTTTGTTCTATTTTTACAGTGGGACTTTGTCATTAATATATTTGGTTGGATGGGAACTTAATGTGAATGAAACTTTACCATCAGCTATTTTGGAACTGTGAATTCTTGCTGTAGCCCAGGAACCATTCACTCTAGGATGGGAACTAAACACACATTAATGGAATGACGCAGAGATGCTTCATTCATAGAATGCCATATAAGGACTGCAAAAATCTGGACAACCACTAGATGGAAATAAAAGATTATTTTTTTTGTATCTTCTTGCTGCCATTTAATGGATTTTTGCAGCCCAGATAAGGTATAAAGAAAAATGTGTTTAAATTACCAGTAGTCTCTTAAAATCATCTCATAACGTGTAAAATCTCAGCAGGTGACAGCACTTAGTTAAAGTTGTCAGGGTTCAGAAGCTAAGTAGAGTCAGTCCTGCTTATGACTGATTTGGAAGACTACCAAAGAACACTAGAGCTACAAACTGGGCTGGGAAGTTGAAAAATATCCTGGAGGAAGGCTCTGGAAAACTCTATACAACTCTATATAGTTGCCAGGAAAACTATAAGGTTGTGTCCATGTAGCACCTAGGAGTTGAGTTTGTCTTGCGGTTGTCTATTTTTAAGATGCAAAAGCCCACAAGCACATCTAAAGTATGACTTTGGTATAAACTTTTTGTTAAAACAGCTTTGCATAATTTTTAAAGATATTATATTGTTTAATTACTGCCCCCCAACTTAAATGATTGATATAGGATTTCAGCAGTTTAACTATGTTGAAACAGAACTTGACTTTTCTATCATACATTAAGTACCAAGTTGACATGAAATACATATTATTTTTTAAGTTGTTTTCTTAATGTTTTTTGGCCTAGTGTATTCCCTCAGCAGCAGTGAGTTTTGCCATAGCCAGAAACAAAGCTAATATGGTAAGTCCTTTAAGTTTAGAAAGATGAGTAACATGTTATTTATGTATTATTTTAACTAAATGAGAAATGCAATGTTCTTACTGTTTTTACAGATACCTGATTTTCAGTTTCTGTTTGTTTCAACATTTGCAATCACAACAACATGTTTAGTTTGGTTTGGATGCAAGCTTGTCTTAACACCTACAGCAATAAATGTGAGTTGTAAACAACAAATATAGAACATTTGGACAAATCAATTAAGCGTTGTATCAAATGATTTGCTATGCATTATGTGACCATTAAATAAATTAAGGGATAGATAAAATACAATTGTCTATCAATAGAATATAGCCAGTAGATTGCATCCACTTGTATCTTTCATTAAAATTTGTTGAAGTTAGAATAGTCATAACAAATTTTTCATAGAAATTTCAATTATATCAAAGCGTGACTAACTTGTTTTCTAACCCAGACTTTCTGCTTAATACCTAATTTCTTTGCCAAGTATAATCTTTTATTATTTTACTTTTAGATGACTTAATGCGCCAGGTATTATGCTTTACTACATAGTAAATTATCATTTATATCTGAGGGCCAGTCAGGGAGGTTGGTTCACACCATTAACTTTCAACTTTCAACTTTACTGATTAGTCTTACAACCTTTTTTTTTTTTTTTTGTCTGCGCTCAGTCATTACTGACCCTGCAGTGACTGCCTGGACGACTCCTTGCAGTTTTCAAGGCAATTGTTTTTCGGAAGTGGTTTGCCAAAGCCTCCTTCCTAGAGCAGAGCCCAGCTGGCGAGCGCAGGAGGCGGGGTTTCCGTTGCTTCGCGCCCTTTTTGGGCGAGCGCGGTTTCGCGCTTACCGGCGACTGGTCTCGTCTCTCTGTGCAAGGCGCTGCCAGCATTTTTCCTCCCACCGGAGTGAGAGTCCCCATTTATCTACTCACGTGAGTTTTCGACCTGTTGGGTTGACAGGAGCTGGGGAGAAACCATATCAACAAGGATAAGAAACATCAGCAAAGGTGAAACAAATAACTAATACACAAAATCCATGATACATTAAAATATATAATAATAAAATGGGATAGTACAGAGTATAATACTACTATAAAATAGTTATGTATTGCTAATATCATAATCCAGATTCATATGAGACCGTCCCCCCTACATGATACTCCAATCTGTTCTATATATCGGGCTCTCAACTGAGCTGCCTTGTCCACAAACGTGGCAGTCCTACTCACAATAAAGATATTTGTGCCCGAAAGAAAATAGGATAATCTGTGTTTGGAGTCCCAATGGACTGTTCTTTCCAACAGAGGGGACAAGTAATTAAGTGAGTGAGTCATAAAGTTTACAGTCGAACAAAACATGGACAATATCTTCTATGGCTGGGTCCCCACAGACACATAGCCTCTCATCATAAGGCACATGATAGAAACAACCATATTTAACCATGGAGTCCAGTAATTCGAACCTAGCTGTAGTGTAGGCCCTTCTCAGGTTTTGAGTTAGACTCATCGATAGATATTTTTAGGAATTAAAGGTAATTTTGTTCTTAGCTAACCATTTTAATGACCCATTTTTAGCCAATTCCTCCATGTCCATTTGGGCACTGATATGATTATATATATGCTTAGGCGCATCAGAATTTTTGCTGATAGTTTTGCAAATTACAGGTTGATACTGAAATCCTTTGGTTCTTAATTTCTGTATATAGCGCTTGAGATCCAGAAGTAATTTAACATTATTTCAACATACAGAAAACTAAAATGAAACATTTCTTCACCATCTATGTATCTTTAGTCTAAAGAGATAGTATAGGAAAACATTTGTGATTTTTAAAATGTTGGTATATATTTGGGGATTCTACTTCTGCTTCTTTTCTTGCTTCTATTATCTTTTCTTGTTTCTGTTATTCTTGATTTATATATTTGAAGCCATGATATTATAAAAAATCTACCATGCCATGAATCTTAAATGTGCTGATAATTTCTCCTTCTCTACTCAATCTGGCTGAGCAGATTGAGGCTAGGCTAATTTAATATATCTTCTCATCATTATTCTCCAATGTTTGCAGATTGTGCAATTCCAGCCTTGTTGTATGCAGAGGATATAGTAATTTTGTCTGTCTCCCAGGTGGGAATGAGAAGGGCATTGAGGGCATTGGCTTCCTTTTGCCTAAAGAACAACTTGTAGTGAATTATCAAAAAACTAAAGTGCTAGTGTTTGCACAACACAACAGTAGATTACATAAATTGCAAATTGATGGGACTCCAGTAGAGCAGATATGTACTCCTGGGGTGCAGTTCCAGGCTTCCTTATCTTGGAATGCACATTTCTCTTATCGGGCAAGTATGGCCCAAAGTAGCTCCACAGCTGTCTTAAGATTCTTCTGTTCAAAGGGGCACATTGTATTTCTGCAGCTTGTAAGGTTTTTCTTGCTAAGGTCATCTCTCATCTTCTTTATGGTGCTCCAATCTGCATTTTTACAAAGTTTAATATCTTGGAAGCTATCCAGTTCAAATGTATAAGAGCAATACTCACAGTTCCAAGATGCACCAAGAATGCTGTTTTATGGTTAGAGACAGTTTTGGTTTCTGTGGGTGCCAGAACCTGGTTCTGTCTCCTTAATTTTTGGTTGAAATTGATTTTTTCTCCTGTGGGTCTGGCTCCATTGGTTCTGCAAGACCATTTTAAATCAACCTGGCTAACAAAGCTAATAGCAAACTCCAGTCCTTAGGACTATCTTTGAAAAGTCTCTGTCCATTAGGGCTTGAAAATGCCAGGAGTCATCTTAAACAACATACCTGGGATATTGATTTTCAAAGCAGGTTAAGCCTAGTATCCAACCCTACAGTTTATGGATTCTTTTCAAATGGGCATCTACCATCATTTTATTTCTCTTCATTTTCGTTCTGAATTCTGAAATTTCGTTGGACTTTCACCTGGGCCAGGTTGGATGCAGTTCTGCAATTCTGTGGGGGTGGTATATAAACATCCCTTTTCAGCAGTGCTTATGTCCATGTGAAGATGACTCTATGGAATCCCTAAGCCATATGTTCCTTTGTTGCTCTCTCTATAGGGAATCAAGGAAGATATATAGTTGTCCTATTTTAAAGAACTACCCTGGTAGAGAGCACAATGTCTATCTGTCACTGCTTCTATCTGACCAGGACCCTGACATATCTTTCCAGGTTGCCTAATTTTGTGCTATCATTTGTTGTATCCAACCTACCTTCAGTTGACGTTTAGCACAAATTTTGGTGATTGCCCTGCTATTTGTACTACAGTTACTACAATAATGTATTTTATGTAATTTTATGGCATTTTAAAAGTTTTATTAATAATTACAAGCCTGTGTATTTTATTGTTCTGCTTTCTGGTCCAAAGGCCGTAATAAAGGTTTAATGATGAACGTATGGGAGATTCCACAGCTTAGTGGAATACCTGCTTCGTATGCACAATGTTCCATGTTCAGAAACCATGGAGAGTCCTGTCAGTTAGTGATAGGGGCCATACTGTGTTACACCACAGTTTGTTTAACCATGACTCATTGAATAAGCAACAGTTGACTAAGCCAAAACTAAAATACAGTATGTCTTAGCATAATGTAGGAATCCAGCTGTTCTCAAAAGTACTACGCTATTTATTTGTTTATTTACTCTGATTAACTTATATCTTGCTCCAGTTGCTTTGAGGGGCATATCCACTTGCAACTTTGAGGGGCATACATATCCACCATCTATAATTCAGGTTAAAATAATAACAAAATTACAATTAAAAAATCAAAGTATATCTACATATGAAAACAGTAACATCAATTACATTAGACAAATATTCCGAAGCCAGAGGGAACAACATTACAATATCTCAGTCCCCAAGGACTGATGGAACAGGCAGGCTTTAATGTCCTTCCTAAAAACCAGTTGGATGTCAGAATTCAGATTTCTGGGGGATGGATCAGTGGACACTTTATGGAAGTTTCGTCTGCTTCTATATTCCTAAAAGTTACATTTCCAATATCATTGCAGTCCAAAAGGTATTGATCTGGGTACTTCCAGATGGAACTGTTACTGTACAAATGTCATTTCATTCATGGAATTTTACTGAGGTGGTGGTACTTCAGATCCAATTTTTTTCACTAACGGCTTTCCCATATTTTCTTACTATCTTTCCATCAATTTTCTTGTCACGGAGAAATCCATTAAGAGGGAAAGATGAAATTGTCGCACAAAGATTTTGTTTTTATTGATAGCATTTAGGGGCCTTTTGTTTGAAAGTACTGTCTTCCTCTTTGAGTATATGCGCAGATGGTTTCCTGTGTGATTCAGAATTCTTTATTCACGCCTGTGGAATTCTTTAATTTTGAGGGATTGTACTGGAACTATTCAAATTAGGCAAAACTGTATGAGAAGCCATTTCACATTAATATCTTACTACGGTATCAGGATACATTTGTAATTACTGCCATTGCAAAGATAATGATTTAATCTAATTCAAAAAGCAAGGTACAACAATAATTGTATCAATACAGTTATGTTAATATAAAATATTGAAAACATTTTGTCCATAGATAAATTTCAACCTGATTCTCCTGATTCTGCTAGAAGTTTTCATGGCAACTACTGTAATAATATCTGCTAGATCTAATGAGGAATGCTGCAGGAGGAAAAGAGTAAGGTTGCCTTTTACTATTTTTAATACAGTCTGATGTCTTCTTCCACATGTATTACATATCCCTTTTTTCAAATCAGAATAAAATGTTCCTTTCTTTATTTGTGCATAGGGATTTGGAGAATATATTCCCTGTTATTTCACAAAAAATATAGTCAATATACTGTTCTCTCTATGCTACTGGAAGTTGTTCCTTGGGTCCCATTTCATTTAAAATATAACTCATAAACTCCTATTTTATTCATGTCCTTCTAATTTCTGTATTTTATATGTGCATTAAATTTTTGTGTACAAACATATGGCTGACATTAAGATCAGAAGCTTCCTTCTTTCTTTCGAAATAATATATTTCTTAAATGTTAAGTCCATAACTATATTGTAATTTTTACAAGAAAAATCCTGCCTTAATCATTTTGTTGTAAATGTATTTGTGTGTGTATCTCAAACCTCACAGAATACAACACTTGCAACACCTGTAGTTAGCGAACATATATAGACTCATAATTTAGCGTTAGTTTATTCTGAAAATACTATAAGGAAGCTATGATCTTCATTTTGCTCATCATTTTGCAGAAGAATAAAGCTATATTTCTTTAATTGTAACTTCTACTTAACCAACCAAGCTTGAATGTAGAGGTGCCTTACATGAGTAATGGCACCTATTCTATGAGGGGGAAAAAAAATAAAGCTTCAGCACAACGCCTTGAGAAATCTCTTGCAAGATGTCTCAGTATGCATTTTTTAACCAAGTCTGCTAACACAGTGTGTTGCAAAATATGCGCAAGGGCTTGCAGTACCTCAAAGGTTTTAATGCTTGCATTAAAACATTTTTACTTTACTCTTTAGCCAAAATGGCTCTCAGGGTAGCTTACAAAAATCTGTATTATGATAGTACCTGCCTACGATTTACAATTTTAAATGTATGACTTAAAAAGGAAAATAGGTGGAGGAAGAGAAGGGAGGGGGGCAGAGAAGGAAGGTCAGACACCTTTTGAAAAAGAAATGCATTCTTATTAGTGTTCAACAGGAAAGAATAGTTCAGGTAGCTTTCTGGAATAGTTGCTGTCAGATGATAGCTGAGGGAGGACCACATAAAGTTGTAATAGTCAGCTCCATAGTGTTCCTCCAGGTCTTGTGGAACAGTTTTTTGAACAATCCACTGCCACAGTTTCTTAGACTGGTGCATTTCTGAACATCTAGTCTTGTGTCTAATCAAGCTTTCCCCACAGATTTTTTTTTAGACTGTGATTTCACATTCTGAACAGTCATCTGACCTTAAGGAATCTACTGTCTTGATCACATTTGGAATATTTTCCACTACCATGCATACTTTGTAAGAAACATGCAGTTCTGTTTTGAACATTCCTCAGGGCCTTCTGGATATTGTATAGGAAATATGTGCAATTCCTTATTAATGTATGAATAATAATGGTGATGTATAGATCATGTGCATATTTGCTACAAAACATGAATGTACACAATGACAGGTTGATATATACGCTATATGTTAACAACTGATCATACAATACATTGAGATAGAAGAAAGAAAAAAATGTTGTAGCCAATGTCTTATATCACAGTAATTTACATTACTTTTCAAAACATATGTACAGAGGACAGAATAGAAGAAGGGAAATTTTTTCTCATATAAAATATGTAAAGATAAGTGCTGCGGTAGTGATGTGTCTTTAAACATAAGAATCCTCTTTTTTCAATATATGCATACTGTATGCTAAAACGTTAACAGTATACTTCTCTGTCAATAGCTTCTGTAGATTGATTGTTAGTGTTTGATATTTTTACTTGCTTGCTTACTTTGACAATCTTTTCCCTTTTAGACAACTATTTATGATAATAGTAGCACATTGAATAATGTCAGCTTCCCAATACGGATCCTAAAATCCTATTCGGTAAGGAAATTGTTTTATCATTCTCTAGGAATCTTCTAGGAATCTGTTGCTATAATCAAATTCCAATCAAATTCCTCTTTTTTTTTTAAGGTAGTAGAAGTAATTATTGGAATTTCTGCTGTGTTTGGAGGAATAATTGCCTTGAATATGGATGTATTAATCTCAGGCCCGTACCTTTCGGTCACTTTTTTTTGGATTTTAGTTGCTGTAAGTATTACCCAATTGAATGTAACTTATTTTTATTTTCAAAAATTAATTATCAACAATTACTGTCATATCCTCTGGATTAGGAGGTAAGAACTCTTATAGTATCTATAAACTAACTTGAATATTTTCCAATAACTTGTCTCTACAAATAGAAATAATTGGAGGACATTGTTGTATCCCAGTGTACAACAATGTTATAAAAAGGGATCCTTGTCCTTTGTAGGTAGTTTATGCTTTCCATCTGTTTCATTTTACTTGAAACTCTTGTCTCAAAAAGATATATAGTGTATCAGGAATGTGAATCACAGCAAATAATATATAGCTTGTTAAAAATATATTTAGATAGGTTTTTTTTTATTTGCACTCAGTCGTTACCAACTCTGCAGTGACTGCTTTTGGACTAGTCCTGTTTGCAATTTTCAAGGCAAGGTGTTTCGGAAGTGGTTTGCCAGTGCCTCCTTCCTAGAGCAGAGCCCAGCTGGCGAGCGCAGGAGGCGGGGTTTCCATTGCTTCATGCCTTTTTTTCGGGCGAGCGCGGCTTCCGCGCTACTGGCAACTGATCCCGACTCCTTTTGCAAGGCGCCGCTAGCATTTTTCCTCCCATCAGAGTGAGAGTACCCATTTATCTACTCACGTAAGTTTTCGAACTGTTGGGTTGACAGGAACTGGGGGAGGAAGCAGGAGCTCACTCTGCTACGCGAAGGCTGGGCTCGAACCGCTGAAGTGTTGACCATTTCTGGCCGGCAACTTTCAGCGTCATTAAGCTGCTGCGCCACCGCCTCCCCTTTTATTTAGATAGTAAGTGAAATTAATTACCTCAAATATGAGTTAGATATAATATCTCCCCATAATGGCTATAGTCACTGCACATATTCCTCAGACAATTTTTCTGAGGAAACCAGTAGGAGATACCTTGGGGGATAAGAGTTTCTCAGGCCAGGGATGCTGAAAATGTCAACAGACAACTACCACCTAACACTAAGCATGAGACGCACCAAACCGCATTTCCATTAAGTAATGAGAGAAAACTTGAGAATTTTAAGAATGGACTACAGTTCATTTGGACAGAGGGTAATCAACTGTTGGAGGTCGCTTCAATCTTGGTATATAATACTGTAAAGATTCTTTCTTAGGCCATACCATGTCAAGGACAGAGAAGCTTCAACTAAGCATGAGATTTTACTCTGAGTTGTCTGGGTACAAAAAAACAAAATTGTGAAAGTACAACATAATAGGATCTGCCATTCTTTTGAAATGTAGCTTTCAAGGGTTCTGACTCTGAACATTTTCTCATATTTGATTTTTTTTCTTAGTGTTTTCCCAGTGCTATCGCAAGTCATGTTGCTGCTGAATATCCAAGCAAATGCTTGGTAAGTCCACTGTTAAACTAACTGGATGGTAACAGATGATAGCCTCATAAGTGTTGCTGGAATAAAATAAATTGGTCCTTTAGATCTATCTGCATGTAAGCAAAAATTAGATTGGTCTTATGTTTTTACCTCAAATGTGTTTTCTTTTTTCACACAATCTCTAATTGGGAAACTCTTTTATTGGGAGATATCATAAGATGCATATTGGTCCAATAAAGGTATTGCTGCATTGTTTGGGATCTTCTTTTTCATTGATCAAAAAGTTATCTTTTTAATTTCTTTCACATAATTTATGAAGATAACTTAATGGACCCATTATTGGGGCCATGTGGAAACTGAACCCACAAGAGTTGCTGAAAAAAATGGCTCTACAGGATGTGATACTCTTTAAAAATGTGTTTGTTCAGATATGATTAGTGGGACAAAATGGTTTTATATTTTTCCATCTTCAAACATTTCAGTCCCTATTTCTTGTAACTATTGTGTTATTTACAGTTTTGCTGTCTGTTCTCTGTTGTTTCCCATTCATGTACAATTTCAAACTTTATTATTTTTACTTTAAATCTGTTCTTTTGCATGGTTCTGTTGCTACATATTAATTATACACCTCTTCTGTAATGTATGTTATGATATAGGCTAGCAGTGATTGTGGGGTGGTGTCAAAAAAATCAAAATGGCAATTGCAGCAGTGTGATGAAGCCCTACTCCTTTGGATATGTATGCAATGTAGATGCACATGCAAAAGGTGTAGGATTTTGATTGTGCTACCTTGACTGCCAACTTGACTTTTTTTACCCCCACCCCCCACCCCCAAGGACATCACTGATGTATTTAAAGTAGGGACGCCTTAAATAATTTAATAGCATATGCAAAACAACTTCCATTGCATGCCCAAGTTTGTACAGGCTTGCAATCGAAGTGAATTTCTAGTCCAGTCAGAATATATATGGTTTTACTTTCCTTGTCATCCACTTCGTGGTTGCTGTCAGAACCTCAGCTGAGCTTAGTATTAAGTTCTGACTTCTGTTTTCAGCCATTTTTGTTTGGATATTTAGTTGTTTGGGATATACATGTTTTAATATAAATACCTGAAATATTCATCTGTTAATTTTTAATATTCATTGTTCATTTCTCTATGAATATAGCTTAATTAAAATCTTTGTGTAAATAAATCATGGTATAACACTTCTGATGACTATAAAAAGGTGCACATTAATGGATATCTCTTCTTAGCAGCTATATATTTCATAACATTATCTTTAATTTAGGTGGAAGTTCTTATTGCCATAAGCAGTGTTACGTCTCCATTGTTATTCACAGCTTCAGGATACTTGTCTTTCAGTATAATGCGCATTGTGGATATGATTAAAAATTATCCACCAACAGTTCAAGTATGTTTTATTTTTGAGTTAATACATAATAAATATTCTTGTATGTATATTGTGTATAGGTCATAATGCTCTGAGCAAATAACTAATTTCTAATAAAAGAAATTCTATGATTTATTAAAACAAATGTGACTTGACAGCATTTTGGAACAGAAATGGTAACACACACATTGTGTGTTACAAGGGCTTTGGAGAGTAGAGTTAGAAAATGTGAGCTGGGAGCTAAAGGGACAGCGAAATCAAAGAGGAAAGATTGAAAACTTATTTAAATTAACGAGGAAATACTTGGCTGCAGGTCTACCAGTTAACGCAGAATTTTAAAGAAACTGATGGATACCAAGTCAAGACTAGTGAATGTATCTAGCAGTTGCACTTGTGCAATTTCTAGTTTTTGTAATGTTTTAGAGATACTTATCAGTTGACTGAAATCAATTTACGTATCAACAGGGAAAAATATTTGCTTGCAAATTTGCATACTGCCAAAGACATTCATTTAGGAAAGAATTTCAGTCACTCACAAGTTTCTTCTTGCCAGCTGTGGTAACATGTGCTAGTATTTCTAATCACAGATGTCCAAAATAAAGTTTCAGACACAAGTATGAAATTAGGAAATCTAGTGTATTCATCATTTTTAAATATGTTGTTATATAAAACCTAAATTTGTTCAGGTAAAAAGGGGGGGAGGGGGTGCTGTAGAGTGTTGCCTGTACCAAAGCTTATTTATTTGGGGTTTAATGACCCTGTTAAAAAGAACAAATTTTCTCCTAGTTGTCTTTCTTGGAATAAATATACTATAACACCGTGTTGCAGAATTCAAAATTCTGTAAAGAAATAAAGAAAACCACTATCTTTATTTTCTACAGGACAGAAACTCTTTTTTGTTTACAAGGACAAACTAAATCTGTTAAATTGTAAACATGTAACAACTCAGCAGCTTATATGTATTCTGTATGTAAATATTCCTGAGTGCTTGTGTTTAATACTTAGGAAACTCTTGCTAAGAAATGATAACAAAACATATCAAACTAGCCTTCAAGAACACAAACATTATTAATCATTGAACTTGAAAAATGAATGATCTTTGAATGTATAGAATTGCCAGAGCCTAGTACAGGTAATCCTCGACTTAGGACCATTTGTTTGTGACTTATGACCAGTCCTTGCACGTAAGACCATCGCAGCGTCCCTGTGGTCATATGATCAAAATTTGGTCACTTGACAACCAGTATGTAACTATGACAGTTGCAGCATCCCGAGGTCACGTGGTCACCATTTGTGACCTTCCCAGGGGGCTTTTGACAAACAAAGTCAAGGGGGAAGCCTGATTCGCTTAACGACCATGTGATTTGCTTAATGATTGTGGTGATTTGCTTAACGCCCATGGCAAAAAAAAGGTAGTAAAATCAGGTGCAACTCACTTAATGACTGCATCGCTTAGCGACAGAAGTTCTGGTCCCAATTGTAGTCGTAAGTCGAGGATCACTTGTACATGCCTCTAGAACCAGTTTGGTGTAGTGGTTAAGACACCAGGCTAAAAACTGGGAGACTGTAAGTACTAGAGCTGCTTTAGGCATGAAGCCAGCTGGGTAACCTTGGGCCAGTCACTCTCTCTCAGTCCTAGGAAGCAGGCAATGGCAAACCACTTTAAAAAATGTAGCCCAAAAAACTGCAAGGACTAGTCCAGGCAGTCACCAGGAGTCAACATTGACTCGAAGGCACCAACTAACCAAAATGCCTCTAGCAAATTTAACATTTAGATAGAAAAGTGCATTATGTTTAGCATATCTAAAATGTGTTTTGTATATTTGTTGATTTTTAGCAGTCTTATGATGTGCTACTTTTGCTTCTAATGCTGATGCTATTAGTTCAAGCTTTTTTGACAACTGGGACAGTCATCCTATGTGTAAATTTCAAAGCAAAAATGAAAATGCATGATTCGTTGTGGGCAGGGCCACTAACAAACAAACAAGAATACAAAACAACAGAGGTGAGTAATATTGACAGGTTAAATTTCATCACAGAATATTTTATTATTCTCAAGATTGCTGAATGTTGGTACCTATATTCATGTAGATTTGTTGCAATTATTCATTAAAATGTGCAGAATGTTCATTTATATAAGAAGTGAATGTTTTACATCCACAATTCTTTTTGATATGCATATGTCTATATTTAGCAGAAATAAAGTCAAATTCACCTGTTTTATGCATTCATCCCAAATTTTATCTGTTATTTAAGACAGCACCTTTTTCTCTATATATCTGTATAGCTGTGAACTTGGTCATATTCATCCCTTTGTATTGTTGTCTCTCTCTTTTAGGAGTTCTTACTCTGAAGTCCATAACCTCTTGGGGGTCCATGGATAGATTTTAAGGGGTCCATGAACTTAGATGGGAAAAAATTACAATTTTATTTTCACTATTTTATTTTATGCATTTAAATACATTTTTCTGAGAAGGGGTCCATAAGTGTCACCAGACTTTTAAAGTGGTCCATGGCACAAAAAAGTTAAGAACTCCACTATACTTTGTTTTTCTTATATTACTTGACTTAAAAACTAAGCTTTTTAATTACTTGACACAAAAGTATTTTTTCTTGCTTATCTTACTTTTGTAAAATATCATATACACTAAAGTTGTTGCATAAGTAAATATGAAAGAAGTTTAAGCCAGTTTATTAGAGTAGACTATGGATTTTTTTTATAGATTATAAGGATACATTAAAATTTTATACACAGTTATTTCTGATAGCAATACATGCATCATAGTTAAGGAAATATATCTGTGCACTTATTGCCTCATGTATTTATTAATCAAACTATAAATCAGACTTGTGATTAGATTTATTCTGCATTTTTTAACGTAGCAGAAAGCTTGAAACAATAGTGCATGGGAACGGATTTTAAAATATTTCTTAAATGCCATTTTAGAAATTGAATTGGCATCCTGAAATTTGCTTTAATTTGCCTCAGGAGGAAAGCTGACATTTGTGCCTATAGTAGCTACCAAATTAGAGCAACTCGGTGGTTTATTCAGGAAAATAGTGGAAAAGGTTAAAATCCTCTTGGAGCCCTGATGAATTAGGGAGCTATTGTATTTATAATCATGGAGATATGTAATCATTTATCTAACTTATCAAATCATGATTCCTTATTATTATGGATTCTTCTGCATGTTATTCTCTGTTCCATTCCTTGACATCCTTTTTTGTTTTAGGTCTCCAATAACAGCATGAAGGATTTTGACAAAGAGAAAGCTTGGAAAGCTGTTGTAGTGCAGATGGCTCAGTAATCTGCACTTGGGGAACTGAGCCGGGGATATGCTAGGGCAAATTAATCTTTGTATTTACAAGGGCTGTGGTCTTAGACATGAAGCAACTCATTTCACAGCAGCTCCATTGACCAGAATGGCTTGAAAACCTTTCTTGCATCAGAATATTGTCAATAAATAATAACATCCTTTAAAAGTAATACATCTTGTTATGATAGTATGTGTATTTGATTTTAGTTTAACATCTTAATTTCAGTAACTTTATTTGCAAACTGTGATTTTACAACAGTGTCATTGTAAATTAAATTTTTTGACCATATGAACAGTTAACACAAGTAACTGAATTAGTTTTGTTTATGGCAAGAGACTAATGTAATTGCTGGTGTGTAGTTGATACACAATTTTAAGCAAATTTGTAACAAATACATTTTACCATTAATGCTTTTGTTGATGAATTTTTAAAGAGTTTAACTTGTTCTTTTGGATAAAATAAAAATCTTTACTGTAAGTCAGTTCTAGTTAATGGATTGATGTTGTTTTAACTAAAATTGCAGAAATACCACAATTTCTGATAGATGTCGCTTGCAGATCTGATCATACAAACACATAAGGTTGGGTTCATACATTATACAAAACCACAATGTGGTTTTAACATCAAAAGGAGAAAATAAATAAACTCATGTTTGGTTTAGGGCAGAAATCCAAAGTTTGAGATCATGCTTTTATTGATTGCAGCTTAGCGTGATGAGTGAATGGTGATGCATGTTTTTGATTTGCTTTTGTGTTCAATCTACCACTTTGATTAATGCTCAAGAATGTAAGGCTAAATCAACTAAAAGAAACCAAGAATTTTTTAAACAGTGTTAATTTTGCTTCTCTGCAGAATGAAATATGGTTTGTTTCTACTTTAGCCAACAAACCTTGGTAAAAAAAAAATGCAGCCACAATTGACAGTGGGAATTGTAACTGTGGAGGTCTAGCCATATTTTTTAGATGAGCTGTTTTTCCCCCCCATGGTTTTTAAAGTAATAACAGGTTTCTTCTTTCCCAAACTGCAGCCTGTTTATTTTGTATTGCATAACTTTATGGGAGTCTTAGAACTGGAACAGCTTCAATTTTCAGAGTTTTTCACCTTAATTATGCATTTCTGTACTGAATACTATTTTTGGTATAATGGCCTTATAAGTACAGTAAATGCTACTAAAGTCTGGTAGTTGGCTATTATGTATGTGGCAAAAAATTAAAAAAAGACAATGTTGATATGAAAATATTTGAACCTCCTGAGTAGTAAGTGGTTTGGATAACATATTAATTTATGTAAAGTAACATCATAAATGTTTTAATAAATAAGATCATTAGGCTCTTAGGCTTTAGGTTTCTCTGATGGGAGCTTATACTTAAAAAAGATAATTAAGTACAATAGAAGAAGAGAGCATGAAATTAGTGCCATTAAAATATAATTGAGCAGCAATTGAACAGAAAAAAGTTCAAGAACATTTAAAAAACATTTAAGAAAGCAATAAGAGAGTGAGTCACTCCAGTTACTTTCATGGCTTGGATGTCACTTTCAAAAAGGTAATTCCCGGGTACCAGTCATCCATTATCTCCAGTGATACTGAATGTGAAGTAAAGCCTTAGAAGATAAGCACTGTCATTTAGCAGATGTGACCTTTTTGATATTCTGGTTTCAAATCACAGAAAACTTTGCTGGTAATAATGAGAACTCTAAACAGTGAACGGAAATGAACTGGAAAATATACAGTTTAAGCAAATTATATTATGCAAAAAGGAGCAATGATGCCCGATGAATTTTATACTTAGTAATCATAATTTTATAAGGGAAGATGCTGTGTCTATCTGATTTTTCTAAATAGTATTAATAATGGGATCAAATGTTTATATAACAGTATACTGCTGGGTTTTCCCGTACTGTAGTGACATATATGTACATAGAGAATGTTTAAAGCATCAGCAGTACCAGACAAATTTGGTCTGGATTTCAGAAGAATATGATTAATCAAATAATATATACTGTGCAAAGTATAAATTGAAATATTTTTAATTAAATTTTTGACTTGTTATCAGTCATGCATAAACTTAAAAGTAGACATTCTTAAATATGGTCATAGCCCTCTTAAATCAACAATATTTAGTACTCTGGCATGAATATGGCAATGAAGGCTTGAATGTGTACTAACCAAAAGATAAACTAAATCAAAATATGTTCTGCTTTACCATATCTCTTTTTATTTTATATTCTATCACATATCTCTTACAGGAAAAGAAGGATACACATGTAGCAATGTAAGTGTTTGTGTGTATCAAGCATTCCAAAAATGTTTCTGTGGGTCCTAGGGAATTCATCTCAAATGCTGAATTAAAACTTTCAAAAGCAGAATGAAGGTTTCTTACAAATTCTGCTGTAGAAAACAAGTTTAATAATTAACGTAAAGAACATACCTTTTCAGTTACAGTGATAACCAACAACACAAAATTAAGCTTCTCTAACAAAATCAGCATTTTTCAACAGGACATTGGTAAAAAATTATCAAATGTGTAACATCATACACCCGCAGTGTTACAAAAACAGTCGTAAAGCATTATTGTGGGCTTAGCAAGGAATCAAGCCAGGACTGGAATAGATGTGATGAAAAATGCTAGATGTTTGCAATGTGGGCAGTGAGCAACATGTGTTTGAAATGGGGCTGATTTGTACTTTTAGTATACCTGTGTAATTCCTATTTCCCCTTTGCCAGGATGCTTAATATGAAACTCTGTAGCTAAATGCATTGATTGCCACTGAGACTGAATCTTAGTAACTAAAAATAAATAAAAACAATCCAGGTCTTACCCCTATCACAAATACGTTTGCTTTACATACAAATCCCCTACCCAGAATGCACAAGGTTGTCTGCCTGCAAAGGTCACAATGGTAGTTAGGTAAGGAGCAATGTAACACTTTGTAAGGGTGGGATTAAAGGAGAAGTCTCAAGTGTCACCAAGTAGAGGAGCTCTGCTGTTTCCAGGAGGGTAAGGCAGAAATTTGAAAGAGAATAGCCAGAATGCCAGTCTAGTGAGCCTTTTGAAAATCAGTAAATTGAGATGCCCAGCATAGTAAGTATTTGATAATAAAGATGATGTAATGAAAAAGGAGGGTGATAGACTATGTATTCCTAGGATATGCTTCAGAACCTTGTAAGAATGATTTGGGAGCTCAGGTGTTCAAGAACAATAAATTACACGTCCAGTCTTTCATACCAACTCAAAAAATGGTGTGGTTAAGCATAAACAGAGTTTCCTTTTGTTTCCAGTGATGATAAATATATATATTGATGATCTATTTTGCCTGGGAGTAACTAAAGGATGTTTGCTTTTCATGACAACCAGGGTAGGCCTCCTTAAGGAATACAAAGCAAAGTATTCCATGAAAACCATATATTTAGTAGTTGTAAGTTACCTCCAGTAGAGAAGATGAGAGATTTTTCCATACTTTAAAAATGAAATATTTTCATATTTCATTTTCTTGAGTGACTGCTGTTTGTACCCTCTTGGTGGAAGTAGTGTATCAAGGATGTGATCTTTCTCCATTGGCAGGATTGTGGCAACAGAGTGAAGCAACAATGACAGGATGAACCGACTTCATGTAGAAAGGAAACCACTTCTGGTACCTATAGGCGAAGAAACAAAACGTGAAGGAGAAAATAGTTAGTGTTTGGAAATTATAGAATTGGGGTTTTTTTTTACTGGAGTGGTGGGAAAGGGAGAGTTAAAAGCAACAGGGACAATTCTGTGATCCTTAAAAGATCATCCTGTTCAATTCCACACTCAAAGTCAGAAACCAAGTTTCAACTTCAGTGGGAAATCTGATGCCTGATCTCTTGTCTCTACTTCTATGTCATTCAATGCAGGTAAAACTTTCCAAGGTCTGAAAACCATGCTGGGTGTTGGGGAAATTTAGAACTGTTTCTTTGATCTAAATATAATTTCTCTTGTTGCTTGCAAAAGATAAAAAAATTAAAATTCCTCTAAGAGGATGGGGAGATATTTGTTTCTGTCACTTCCATCTTTCAAAGATGCAGTTGGCAAGGCATTAAGATGCTGAATATTCTGTTGCCTCCTTCCTAGGACAGAGAGGGTAACTGGCCCAAGGTCACCCAGCTGGCTTTGTGCCTAAGGCAGGACTAGAACTCATGATCTCCGAGTTTCTAACCTGATACTTAACCATTACACCAAAATGGCTCTTTATATAGCAAGAAAACCAACCAATAAGAATTTCCCATCCCAATTAATATATTTAGAAATAATTCCCTCTATACATCATCTGCAGTGGTGAAATGGTCTTATGCACTCCTTCAGTAAGATGATCGGTGAATCAGTGAATCCTATGGAATTCTATTTCTGACTCCCTTTTGCTATTGGTATTCTAGTAGCTATGAACTCAACTGTTTTAAGCTATCTGTTCCCAGGGTTGAATTTGGTTAATGGACTTTGAAGAAGCAGGGTAGAAAGCAGGGTATCAGGGTAGAGTGAACTTTTGAACTTTGGTATTGGAGAAGACTCCTAAGAACACCACAGACAGCCAAGAAAACAAACACGGATCATCAAACAAATCAACCCAGAGTTCTCACTCAACGAGCAAATAATCAGACTCAAATTATACTTTGGACACATTATGTGAAGACCTAGCTCTCTGGAGAAGTCTAATGCTGGGAAAGGTAACAGGAAAGAAGAGGGTGACCAGCAGCAAGGTGGATGAACTCAATTACAACAGCAATGGGGGCACTGTTGGAAGACCTGAAGGACCAGGTTGGGGACAGATCCACATGGATGTGGTCGGTAAGAGCTGACACCAGCTTGATGGCACATACCCAATCAAACTTTAATGCAACTGAAGACATACACTTCTAGAATGAAGTCCAACCTACTTTCTACTTAAGAATTAGTTTACCAGAGTTTTTAATTCTGTAGTATATAAAATATAAATTATGTACAAGTCCCAATTTTCCATAAGAGTTTCTTAAGGAGATGTCTAATTACTTGACTATAGGCAGAGAGAGAAGTTTTGTTCAGTTCAGCAGGACATACTTCCATATACTCCCATACTCCCACATACAGATGTATAAGATCATTCCGTATTTTAGAATGTCCATGTGAGCAACTGGATTAGCTATTGCTAGAGATGGGATTCTAGGCTACAGTAAATGGACATATGGTCTAAAATAGTTATGGATCAAAATGAATGACATATGATAGTCTGTGTTTACCCTCCAGTAGATATGGAATGTGTATGGGTGAAGGGAATATTTTATCCTAGAATGTATGCTTATACTCATAAAAACAATGATATATCTAAATCTGTAATATATGAAAATGATTTGATGAAATTAATTTGTGTATAAGTTATAGCAATTTTGGTTCAATCTGAGGTGTAGTTAAAACATTCAAGGGGTCCGAAGATAATTTGGACTTCCCTCTCTGAGAATAAAGAAATAACTCCAAATTTTGTCAGAAATCTTTTTTTCCTCCCAAGAGTTTCTATAGTCTTTTCCAATATTAGAAACTCTGACATCGGAAAGATGGGGAAACAGGTATGGCAAAACTTGTTTAGGAGTATCTCAGGAAAGGCTGTGGATGTTCTGAATCCTTGCCATTACCAGTCCTCCATTACTATTTTGACAAGAATGTTTTAAAAAATTAAGGAGCATGAAAAGGGCAGGAATGGACAGCACACAAAAGACTCCCTGAGTGTTTCCCAGCTGCTGAATTAGACTGACCCCTTGAGTCGGTAGAAAACTAGACTCATATGAAATGTGTTGCTCCTATTACCAACGCCTACTCTGTTCACCATTTAGGGAGAAGATAGCAAAAAGGCAATAGGCAAGGCTTATCACCCTCTGAAATGTAGGGGAGAAGCCCAGTAAAGCAGCCAATAAGCTGTGCTGTAACCTCAGCCATGACTGGTCACCTGACTTCACTTCCTTCCAATGTTGTTATACCCCATGCAGCTGCCACCAAATGCTGTTGGCTGAAGAGGGCATGCATCACTCCTGGGTCTGCCATGAGATGAAAGCAACATCATAGGAACAGGGCAACAAAAGGTTGTTGCCAGGCTATGGTTCAGCATAAATAACAATAACAATAACAATAATTTATTCAACTTGTATAGACCTGCCCTGTAGGCAGCATGCCAATTTGAATGCTGATTTGAGCATTCAGAGAAGGCCCGCCTGTTAGTCTGATTTATCTCATGTAAGTAAAAATTCACTCTGACTTTAGTTTCTTTCCATCATGGTTCCTCTGAAAAGTTGTCCTGTCCCATGCTTATTTTCTCTGTAACAGGTTTAACACAGTCCGAACTCCCTCCTGAAAAAATCCTGAAAATTGCTTTGGACAATTGCCTTCCTGTAGTTTCCTGCCACCATGGGATGTTTCCGGGTACGTTTCCAGTATCTTTGCACTGGAGTGTTGAGCGGTACACTCATTTAAAAAATATTGTGAAATATTTCATGTGAGCAATGCATTTTGACTGGGAATACATAGTGGAAGAAAGTTATAAGAAAGTTATAGCAATTGTATCTGGTCAAAGGAGCAAAAATTGAGTCCTCAGTGTACACTGAATGGATGTGCCTTCAAGTCAGTTTTTTACTCCAGGCAGCTGCCTGGACAAGTCCCTGCAGTTTTCTTGGCAAGATTTTGGAAGTGATTTGCCATTGCCTCCTTCCTAGGGCTGACTGACCCAAGATCACCTACCTGGCTTTATGCCTAAGGCAGGACTAGAACTCATGGTCTCCAAGTTTCTAACCTGATACATTAACCACTACACCAAATTGACTCTCTCAGTGTGCACTACAGCACTAATATTTCTACAGGCCAGCCTCTGGTTCCTTCTTTACTTAAAAAAAAAAAAATCCGTTATTGTAATTAAAAGAATGAGAAGCTGCCATATTTAGGTCCTCCAGCAGCATCTTCAGTTATTCCAGGAATAACTCTAGGTCCTGAATCATCCCGAAACTCTTTTAAAAAATGACAAGGAGCTGCATTTTAATGTACACACTTGCCCAGAAAAAGGATAAAGTTAAAGCATGGATAGTAGAAAATGTCCTGTGGAAGAGAGAGGAGGGAGGTAGCATTTTGTTAAATTGATATTTTCCAATTGGTTATGTCCCCATGGGAGTGATTTTATGAGTTGCATCCTCCTCACAGACCTTTGTAAGAATGTTCCTAACATATTATCAGAATTACAAATGTGCCCATCCACCCCAAAAAATGGAAGACTCCAGGATAAAGGATTAGAGCTTTGGGCTGTGCTCCTATGATCCCAACCATCACAGGATAGTCATCCAATTTCAGAGGGGGTAACAGATATCAGATTCCTTTTCCTGTCTCACTGTCAAATGCTAGTTCATTTCTACATCAAGACATTCCAACATGAGGGAGACTGTAACTGAGGTGTGTCAAGAGGTTGGACACAGAGAGCAATGAAGCCATTCAAGCACCTCACAACCACAACTCCCACTCTGACAAAATATTCAGATTAGGCCTGGGATTGGTCTGAGTACATGCTATCCCATTCCTTACAACTGGAAGACAAAGATTAAAAATCACAGTGCTGCAAGTAATGGGAAGGAAAAACATCATTGCTTTTGCATCGTCCTACTCAGATTTCTCTGAGACAAAGTGCTTTGGATGGGGGGCAGGGATTATTAGACAAAAGGAGTGATTTTGACTCCAGATTAGGAAGTTAGAAAATTAAAAGCTGATATCTTTTTACATGATCTATGAGGACGTACCTATTTGTGGTCAGAAGCCAAGAATCTGAAGGGCAAAATGTCCCTGAAACAAATTTTATAATTTGTGTGTGCTGTGGCCCAATACAGGTACTCCTCAGTTAATGACTGTCCTGTTTAGGGACTGTTCGAATTTATAGTGGTGCTGAAAAAGTAAGTTTATGACTGCTCCTCAAAATTACGGAAGTCGTACCGTCCCCATGGTCATGTGATCGCAATTCAGTGCGCATGATGGTCACACTGTTCCACAGTCATGTGATCACATTTATGAACTTCACAGCCAGCTTCCGACAAGCAAAGTCAGTGGAGAAGCCACCAGTAAGTCACAAGTTGCAGTCACGTGACACCTCACTTAATGACTGCGGTGATTCACTTAACGACTGCAGTGGAACTGACGTAAGTCAGGGGCGGTCATGTGATGTTTCACTTGATGACTGTGTTGCTTAGTGATGGAGTTGCTGGACCTAGCTGCAGTTGTTAAGTAATGACTACCTGTACTGTCAGCATGATAATATGATTGAAAGCATGGGAAGAGAGGGGGAAAAATTTCCTCCCATGTATGTAAAGGTTGATTTAGAATAATAACCTCCAAATAACATTTCTGAAAGAACTACTGCCACCATTCCTGGCTTTCAGCTTTTCTCAGGTGGAATGTCCCTCATTATAACTGCATTTGTTTCCAATAACCTCCCTTGGCAACATTCCAAGAGAAGAAATACTCAAGAAAGCTTCATTCCATACTGACAGATACTAAGATAAAAGTAAGATTTGAGGAAATGCTCACAAAGACTTGGGCGATGGTCACTCATTGTTATTATTTTTTGCTAACCTCAGTGGAAAATATGGGAGATAACATTTTAGCATAATAAAATATTATGCTAAAGAGCATAATAAAGAGTTTGTGCATTTCAGGGAAGCTTATGTAGTGTTCAAAACTCTGATTTCTATGAGTTTGGGTATTTATGCCTGCTGAAGATGTGAGACTAGATTCAGTGTAGACAGAGGTATTACTTCAGTGATAAATTGTTTTTTCCTTCCTTCCTTTGGGCAAAATCTGGCCTGTGGCAAAGATCACCTGTGTGGATGCTCTGGGCCCCTGACATCAGGAAGTTTTGTTTGTGAAGTCATTGTTTTAATTTCTCACAATGCCCCACTCTGACACTGTGTCAAGTGGCCCTAAGCAGTGTGGGAAATTTAGATGGCTTGCCAGACTGGGCCACGACTGCTATCAGGTATGCCCACAACCAAGAGGGACCGCCAGAGAGCACTCTGGCCAGGAATCCTTTAGTCCTGAAGCTAGTCTGAATTGCTAGCTGCTGACTCTATGGAAGGCCACATCTGTACATAATTAATCTGCTTCATTTTTTCCCCCTCCAATATATAACCTATACATAGACTTCAATCATAAGCCTTCAGTCATAAGCAGTAGGGGTGTACATGTATGATGATGCTTGCATAAATTGCCGAGAGGATGGTCAGTCAGCATTGACTAGTTAGTTCCCTCACCAGTGCTCAGATATTTTAATTTCCCTCCCCAGAAACAAAAACTCTTGAGAAAATTCAATTCAGCCCTAAACATACAAGCACTGAGGTGAATGTGTTAATTTAAAGTGGGGTCATGACCCACAGGAAAACAGATCATTGGTTGTTAGAGATCAAATCATTGTTAATGTCAGCAGAAAACTATTGAATATTCAGGGATACCTGGGAAGATCACTGCATTGTTTCCTCCTCCTCTTCCGCAGCATCCCTCCTAAGATCAGGAAACCAGCAGTCTTGAATAGGATAACTGGGAGGAAATTGACTTCATACCCTTTTCCTGGGAACTTCACAGGGAAGTAGGGGTGCCCATACTGGGCATGAAGTAGGATCAAATGAACATGTTTGAAACCTCACCTTTGGATTTCCATACTTGCCCAAATATTGAATATGGATTGATGTCTAAGAGTATGTTGGGAGCAAGCTTGTGAGGATTTCTTTTTCAGGGTGTCTGTTTACTATAATTTTTATTGACTTATAAAGTGTACAAATAATCTCTGTAAGGAAAATTTATTAATTTTAATCCAAGCTATTCAAAAAGAAGCTATATATTTAAAAAAAACAGGACATAATATAAAATAAAAAGATAGGTCAAAAGAAAAAGAGAAAAATAAAGATAAAATAAATTAAAAGCAAAAGCAAACAATACAAAAAGAGAAAACCACAATAACGCCCTAATATTTCAATGCTTTTCTACAATAGTGATAATAATACTATCATGGTTATATAAATCACTATGAATCAAATTTTAAAATGAAAATTGAATCTCGTTCATATAGAATCAAGTTGTCCAATCTTTTTCCACCAATAAAGGGCCAGTTCAAAGGCTGAGTTGATGGATTTCATCAAGCCACCCTTTATAAACTTATATGCACATGTTCTTTCAAGAACACCAAGTGCTCTATATCCAAAATGTTCATGAACAGCTGAGTTCCAAATTTTTGGTTTATATTTCAACGACACATTAATATTGTTTAACCTTAACTTCCACTCAGGGACTTGGTTCATCATCATAACATCTAGAGAAGATCAGAATGGGTACACTAATATCATATCTCCAGCATAAAAAGGATGATAACCAACTTCTCTTGAACATCCATTGAAGAGTCTAATGAGCCCAAAAAAGATTTCCGTTTGAGCTAACTAGTTACTTGATGTTTCTTAAAACCTGAGATAATTGTTTCTCATGCTTTAAATCCATAGTCATTTACTTGCATAGGGCCAAGGTAAGCTGCAAATTAAGAAGTGTCTGTATTGTAGATAGGCAAAGTGATAATCTTCTCTAGCTGTGATCGTTCTAATGCTGGATAAATTTAGGGAAGGCAAAGGAAGAAGGGTTGAAGCATGGCTGTAGCCAGCTAGGAAGAGTTAGATACCTGATCTCCAGTGCTACATATAGCTGCTTCTTTTTCTGCACAGATTATCCATGCCTCTATGATGAATATCAATAAGAATTACCCAATAAGCTCATTTTTTCAGTGCAGTTCTGATCCTACACTGCTCTGCTTTTATTTAATCATTTCTGTAATATAGCCTTTTTTTTGTATTTTCAGAGCTGACTCCGAGACCGGTGGAAGAATTGCCTCCTCCACCCAAAATAGACAAATACAAACTTGCAAGATTTTTAACAGATAAAGCCATCAGGGTATATACAATAGCAATATTTTAAAAATAGTATTCTGTATTATAGCATGTCTATCCCATTTCTGGCATTAAACCATTTAAAAATATTTCACAAACATGTTTAAATAAATATGGCACTACTGTTCCTGAAATAAGAAGAAAAGGGGAAAATACTGAATGAACAAATAGAGTGTCGACAAAAGTGAGAGCAGGGTTGGCATCTATATTTTTAAATACAGCTCTATATTTTTACTAATTATTCATGCTCAGTATAATGTCTATATTTTTTCTTTCTTCTAAAAGGTTCTTAAAAGCAGGAATCTTGCCAATTTTTTTTCCTCAGAGACTTTAAGGTGATTTGAAAAGGAATTCTTACTTCAGTGCATTCTCCATGTTTTCAGATCTGTCAAAAGTCTGCAAGATCTAATTAATCAGAGATGACAATGGGAGAAAAAGAGTATCTGCGTATATATTGTAGGATGGTTCCATCAACTGATGTTCAGAATTCTTCACGTTTGCTCTCTGCCCCCAGCAAATTGCCATTATATGTCGGTGAGGTGGCACCTGAGCTAATCTAGATTGGCTTTGAGGTTCCATTCTTCAGTGACTCCTATCAATGCTTCCCTGATAGCATGGACTCAGAATCAGGCCTGAAAAGATCCAGCTGCCTTAAGTATCCAATGATATCACTGGGATATCATGTCGGTATGGCAGGGATACATAAATAGGAGAATTTAGCTCTCCTTGGCATGCTGTCCCCGTCAGATGACTGTCAATGGCAAGTGGAACATGAGAGGGAAAGGACCCACACCAAACCTGCTTCTTATAATCTCATGGACCCAGACACTCACTTGCAGCTGCAGACTCCCCAATCAGGTTGGGATTCTTCCTTGTCCTGATGGGATTCTTCTGTATATAGCTAATTTTGCATTTCTGGAGAGAGGAGTACACTGCCATAATGATTTTGGGACAAGAAAAGTATCGTAGCAGCTGCAGCTTTGCCCTCACCCACAATACACAAAAACTCAAGCATGTTTGTTTCCTGGTTATTATCTGTGAAAGTTGCACACAGCTTGGGAGCGGGAACCTCTGACTCTTCCCTCAGGTACTGCTGAACTATAACTCCTGATATTCCTCACTGGTCATCTGTCTTGGGACTGTTGGGAGCTCTACTTTAGCAACTTGGAAGGCCACAGATTCCCCACTCCTATTATAGTTAGTCCTCATTACAGCATGTATTATTTTATTTTGCCTTTCTTCAACAGAGAATGATTTCTTGTTTGTGGAGAAGGAAACAGCCCTTCCTACTCACCACACAGAGTATCTTGCTTTCTGTGATGGCTGTCAAGTACTATAGTTCCCATCCACTTTTATAACTACCAACCAGCCAATCCAGCTTGATACCCATCTCATGCCTTCTGATACTTTCCCACCTGAGTGCCATCACCTCATCCATTTCACATGAGACTATCTTTGGTTTTGAGGGTTGCTTTGTGTCTCATAACCATATCTTGTCTGAGAACTTTTGTGTGTGTGTGTGTGTGTCTTCTTAGAGTCCTCATTCTGATAGGTTTTCATCTGCTGACATGTGGGAAAGAGAAGAGGACATCTACCAGCACAAAGACTTCCATATCTATCACCTGTTTTGAGTGGTTGTCATGTATTCCATCTTTCATATATATCTCTTCATACTTTCACACAAATGCATGGTATACAATGCACAGTATAGTTGCAGACATATAGGGCCAGCAACACTGGTAACAATATGGTGACAACTCCACCTTGGGAGTTGAGGGGATATAGACTGGAGTCATGAGTGGCCCAACATCCTTGGAGGCAGTCCCAGAGATGTCCAAAAGTTGTTACCAAATGGTTTCTATTAATGTGACAGAAGGGGTAAATTATTAACCATTAACCATAATTTTATTAGGTTTAATTTTAATTAAATTACATTTGTAGAAAATCCATTTGAGTTAGAAAAAAAGGAAAACCTATCTCAAATTAAGTTTTTGTCCTGGCTGTGTGTGCTACTCTTTGGCCTGATAGGCCATCAAAGTCCAAGTGGAGCCTTCAGCCAGTTTAGGGCCACATGAATCTGCTTGGAAGTATTAAGGGCAACACAGTGGTGGCAGAGAATCTGCAAGGTATGGTCAAAAAGGTTAAGATGCCACCCATGATAGTGCAATCAAAGATTCACAGTTTTTTATGTGCATTGAAGATTTTTTTTGAGAGAGACTTTTAAAAAATTAACTAAATACAAAAAACAAAGAAAAAGAACACATCACTGCAGACTTCTTTTGACCACTGCTTTATGTTAACATTGGCTCTGAAACCTATTTCTTTATGATTCCAGGAAAAGAGAATTTTTACCATCTGTGGTCCTTACCCAGTAATCCGCTCCTCTTTAAGAAAGAGAGGATGGGTGGAAAGAAAGCACATTCTTAAATATGACACTCAGGACCATAAAGATGATGGAAATGAAGCAGAATGTAAAAATGGTAATAGATCTTTTAACTGTTTTTTTCTTTTTTCTTTCTTTGCTTAGAAATGCATAGTAGTTGGTTTGAATTTCCTTTGAAATAAGCTTTTCTACTCTACTTTCAGGGTTGGTAACCTTTAATGGAGACAGCTGTCATGGAAAAGTGGAGAATTCTTTGAGATTCACTTTATGTCCATATGCTTTTTCAGACGTATTTCTCTCTTGACCTTAAGCTAAGAATTGGTTGTTTATTATTTACTAGTCTTCCTTGATGATGAGTTTACCTACTGTGAGGTCACAGAATGCTCACAAGTATTCTAATTGGTGAAGAGGGAGAACTGCCAGTCAGGGAATGTTGTGAATGAGTGCAGTTGTTGGAAAATAAAAGGTTGGCTAAAGTCAACTTCAGAAGAGCCTATGGACAGCACATTTTGTATGCTGTTACTGGAAACAAATTTTATATTTTCCTATAAATGAGGCCTACTATATCTGTACTGCAAGAATTGAGACAATCACGGCAACTGGATTAAAGTTTTCTCTATCTGTTTGCTGCCATCTTTGGCTACAAATATGTAACATTTATAGCCAAACATTCATATTGTAGAATATGAATTCTATAAGTTGGATTTAGTCTTCTCTCCTGCACAATGTTGAAGCATGTAATACTGTTCCAGTTGGTAAATTTACCTTTTCATTTCAAAGTTAATGACAGTGGTTCACAGTCTAAAACTGAATCTGGACACTAGGAAAAGGATCTGATGGTGAAGCCTGACAACAAAGTTCTGATTAACTGCTGTTATCTCATGTCTTGATTTTTCTAGTAACATTTTTAGAAATAATACTGAAGTGAAGCTTTTCATTCTTGGGATATAGCTTTCAGAACATTAAAAACATTTAATGTATACCTCAGTGTTCTATTATAGACTAGCCTTATTTGAACCTTATAGAATTTTTAATTCACAGCAATAATGTATTTTCAATATGCTTTGCTGCAACCTATTTAACTTTTTATTTTATTTTTTTAAGAAAATAAAGCTGTCTTGCATGAAGAAGAAAATCATTTAAACACTGCAAATGACATCCATGATATAATGGTAAGATTATAGGGATAATTATGTTATTGTAAGTTTTAATATTTTTGTCAGTACAGAAAGTAGAGTCTCAGCCCCACCAACCCATTTCTCCTGTCATAGCAGAGGAAAAACAACATATATTTTGGTTTCAGTCTCTCTTCCTTAAATGGGGCCATCATGAGAATCTATTTCAGTTGCTCAGCTACTTTTATTTAAGGGATTTCATCCTGACACTTAACACAGCCCCTATGGGAGACATAGAGGCTCTTTCAAATGAACAGTTCTTCATGTTTCCACACAAAAGATGTTGAGCAGTTATTCTACGGTTCCATTCTAATGAATTTTTCAGTGGGGAAAAATGAGGGAAAAAAGTAGAGAGAAAAAGAATACAGCAGTGTTACCAATGAAAAATGACATTGTAGGGACCTGTGAATAATTATGTTCATGAGGTAGGGCAATTGCATGATAAAAAATTTGTCTGGAAATTTTACATGAGAGTTGTGGGATTAATGTCTTAAATATTTTGGGACCAGGTCATTAGGAAACTGTTTGCATCCATAAAATCTGTCACAGCTTTAAGATAGATATCTGAGTCCTGATCTATGGTCTTCCATGTAAGAGGTGGCCATTGGGTGTCATGGATCCAATTACACCAGATGCAGAAATGCAAGAAGAATTCTTATCTCTCTTTCAGTTAAATCTGATTTGTTTCACTAGCCTTATCTCCATCCAGTTCTACAGAGATAGCAGTTACATACTTTATTCTGTCTCAGTAGACTAACAATTTTTCATGGCATCTAAAATACCCAATATATCGGGTAGAAGTACACTGATATGAATCATATGTTTAAATAAGGATGTGCAAGTTGTCTGATTTTTATTCTGGCAAAGTCCTGATCTGGAATGTGCTCTCCAGCCACACTGAAAGCTCCATGCACATTTTCTGATAAAAATAACCCCATTCTCTCTCATGTCTTGAAAATGGTTATTTACTGCAAATTATATCTTTAAAGATGAATAGCAGCCAGGTATAGGTGATTAGAACTATATGCCTCTAATATACTTCCAAGTTCAGCAGTTGGTCAGGACTAATGGAATGTATGGAAATCCACTATAGTTTCATAACAGTCATCGCCACGCAATGCTAACATAGCCACCATTCCTGTCTCCCAATTCTGCCAATAGTACTCATATTATTGTCCTGGCTGCTGAGGATCTTCTTCAGTTGATTAGTACTTTTTCCTTCTCCCCAGCTGGTGGAACACAAAAATGGACATTCCCACCAGCACTCCATCCCCCCAACTCCTTCATTGCCTCATCAAGTTTATTTTGCAATGAGGGTGGAGGGAGAAGCATGTAGTCACCTATTGTTGGAGGGAGCAGTGGATCCCTCAGAATGTTCAGATGGATTGCTCCAAAGTGCCCTTTCCTAGTTCCTAGTAGGGGCAACTCTTCACCCTGCAGCTCCAGAGGAAATTCTATAAAAGTAACTTGGAAGCATTTCCTCTGTAGCAGGATCTGAAGTGGTGACCTTTCAAAGTTCATTGAGTCAGCTTGCAAAGACTCACAAAAGTCCCACAACATCATAGGAACACAGGTTTGGCACCGTCCTTGCATGTGAAAGGGACTGATGACTGATTGCCTTCTTTGATGATTAAGGAAGGATATAAATTTAACAAAGAAATTAACTGGACTTATTCCTTGATAGATATTCATAAAGTCTGCTGCCTGAGAATCAATATGCTTTGATTTGGAGGCCAGGCTTTGCAGTGAATCTGACTCTAATTCTGATTTCAATCCAGATCACAGTAAATTTACCACTTTCCATGGGGAGGTTTTTCTTGTAATATGAATGCCTCTTTCCATCAGTCTTCCATGATAACGTTGCTTTATTGTTCTATGTAACAACTGTAGCCTTGGATCCTCCTGGAATTTCTCATTCCATAGTTACTGCACAAACAGGAATTCCTATAACGTGAAATGAAGGTTTTGTTTCAATTCGTTAAATTCAAACATGGGTTATCAAAGAGTATTGGGTTAAGTGGATAATATTTTCCATGTGGAAACATAACACAGTCTTCTTTGGGCCAGTCTAGGTTGGTAAGAAATGAAGAAACTTCTTTTTACTGGACTATTAAAAAGGATGCGGTTGATTACTACAATCTCCACATTGATCAGATGCTGAACCATTATGCAAGAACTGGCTCTTTTACAACCAAAGTAAGTATGTAAATAGTAGTGGAAAGGGTAACATATCAACAAAGCGTTTAACATATTTTTTTTAAAATTTAGTAAGCTTGACTCATTTCCAGAGGCATGGGAGTCAGAGTATCCTTTCCAATCAATTCAATTAAATCCTAACCTATAGAACAGTGTCTCAACTTTGGCAACTTTAAGATGGGTGGACTTCAACTCCCAGAATTCCCAGCCAGCCAGGGGCTGGGAGTGGGAAGGGAAGGGAAAAATAATCTTAAAATTATATTGTTCTTCCTTTTGGGTAGCTTAACTAGCTGACATAAGAGAGACATGTTTCTAAGGAGGCCTAGAGATCAGCCTGATAACTCCAAGGAGGTTTAGATGAACTTCTTGCGTTGACAGAAATCAAAACATGATTGTGTGTGGGGGGGGCATATAGGGTAATTTGTATCTGATCTTGGGGTGCATTTTCACCATGCCCCTGGCAGCTAATTTGTGATGCATATGACAAAAATGAACTTACAATTTATGAGCCTGAGGACACGTATAATATATTTATAGCTGTCTAGTCTACCTGTCAGGTTCTCTTGACTCCTGTCCATTTTGGCTTATACAGACTAGGGCTGAGAAGGACTGACTGGTCTGATCTAGGACAGTAGTTCTTAAACTGGTGGAAATTACTCCCAGGGGGGAGATTTGGGCATATTCTGAGGGCAATGAAGTAATTTGTAATTGCTTGTTTGGGAATTGGAACTGCTACTTGTGTAAAACAAGAGGTTTTTTTTGTGTGTGGGAGTAATGACATTATTTGAGACCAGAAAAAGTAGTAATTGAGTCAAACAGTTTTAAGAACCACTGATCTAGGAAGTAGTGAATATGTCTTTGGATAACTGGCTGGTGATGCTGGTCTTAAAGTAGGCAGCAGTTCACCCATTCCTGAAGCAGCTATTCCTGAATATAGGGGATCTCACCAGCTATAGTACCACTCAATCACATATACACTTTTTGGGGAAGGAGCATGTTGTTTGAGAAGATGGTGTCTGGGCAACTGCAGATATTCTTGGAGGGCCCCAATTATCTTGACCATCAATCTGGTTCCATCGCCTCTTTTGGGGACTGAATCAGCCATGGTTTTCCTACTATGTTAACCTCCTGCAGGGGAGAGAGGGGAGAGTGTTACTGTTGATCCTGACTGATCTTTCAGTGGTTTTTGATTCCACTGACCATGATATCCCACTGGATTTTCTATAAGTTGGGTACTTTGTTATGGTAGTTCTGTTCTTACTTGCTGAAACAGACTCAAAGAGTGGTATTGGGTGATTGTGCCTTCGCATTCTGGGAGCTATACTGTGGGGTGATTTGTGGTACTATTATGTCCCTAGTGCAATTTAAAATATATATGAAGCCAATGAGGGCACTCATCAGCAATTCTGGGTCCTGCTTATGCTGGTTACACTCAGCTGTATTCTACAGCATTTAAATCAGGACAGGCTTGACATGCTCTGAACCTATGTCTGGATATAATGAAGGGATGGATGATGGGAACTAAAATAGCTTTGAATCCTTGTGGATAGATGCTTCTTGGATACAGAAATTGCATGTATGTGGGAGGAGGATTGCCTGTTCTAACAGGGATTACACTTCCTTAGAAAGAAGCAGCATGTAGTTTGAGGACGTTCCTAGAGTAATTGTTCTCATTGAAGCCCAGCAATCAGAAGCAACAATTAACGATTTTGCTTGGTTTATCAACTATGCTTTTGCTATTGTTGTAGTTACAGGTGAAACTCGAAAAATTAGAATATCGTGCAAATGTTCATTTATGTCAGTATGGCAACTCAAAAGGTGAAACCAATATATGAGATAGACGCATTACATGCAAAGCGAGATATGTCAAGCCTTACTTTGGTATAATTGTGATGATTATGGCGTACAGCTTATGAAAACCCCAAATTCACAATCTCAGAAAATTAGAATAGTGTGAAAAGGTTCAATATTCTAGGCTCAAAGTGTCCCCCTCTAATCAGCTAATGAATCCATAACACCTGCAAAGGGTTCCTGAGGCTTTCAATGGTCTCTCAGGCTGGTTCAGTAGGAATCACAAGCATGGGAAAGACTGCTGACCTGACAGTTGTGCAGAAAACCATCATTGACACCCTCCATAAGGAGGGAAAGCCCCAAAAGGGAATTGCAAAAGAAGTTGGATGTTCCCAAAGTGCTGTATCAAAGCACATCAAGAGAAGGTTCTGTGGAAGGGAAAAGTGTGGTAGAAAAAGGTGCACAAGCAGCAGGGATGACCGCAGCCTGGAGAGGATTGTCAGGAAAAGGCCATTCCAAAGTGTTGGGGACTTTCACAAGGAGTGGACTGAGGCTGGAGTTAGTGCATCAAGAGCCACCACACACAGAGGGGTCCTGGACACGGGCTTCAAATGTCGTATTCCTCTTGTCAAACCACTCCTGAACAACAAACAATGTCAGAAGCGTCTTACCTGGGCTACAGAAAAAAAGAACTGGTCTGTTGCCCAGTGGTCCAAAGTCCTCTTTTCTGATGAGAGCAACTTTTGCATCTCATTTGGGAACCAAGGACCCAGAGTCTGGAGGAAGAATGGAGA
This sequence comes from Liasis olivaceus, assembly GCA_030867105.1. Classification (NCBI taxonomy): domain Eukaryota; kingdom Metazoa; phylum Chordata; class Lepidosauria; order Squamata; family Pythonidae; genus Liasis; species Liasis olivaceus. The sequence continues at coordinate 22,094,095 of CM061355.1, read as the reverse complement.
GGCACACAATGCACGATGCTTGAAGTCCAGTGTGAAGTTTCCACGGTCTGTGTTGATTTGGGGAGCCATGTCATCTGCTGGTGTTGGTCCACTGTGCTTCATTAAGTCCAAGGTCAACACAGCCATCTACCAGGAGATTTTGGAGCACTTCATGCTTCCTTCCGCAGACGAGCTTTATGGGGATGCTGACTTCATTTTCCAGCAGGACCTGGTACCTGCCCACACTGCCAAAAGTACCAAAACCTGGTTCAATGACCATGGGATTACTGTGCTTGGTTGGCCAGCAAACTCGCCTGACCTGAACCCCATAGAGAATTTATGGGGCATTGCCAAGAGAAAGATGAGGGACATGAGACCGAACAATGCAGCAGGGCTGAAGGCCACTATTGAAGCATCCTGGTCTTCCATAACACCTCAGCAGTGCCACAGGCTGATAGCATCCATGCCACGCCGCATTGCGGCAGTCATTGCTGCAAAAGGGGCCCAAACCAAGTACTGAGTACATATGCATGCTTATACTTTGCAGAGGTCCGATATTGTTCTATTTCCAATCCTTGTGTTATTGATGTCATGTAATATTCTAATTTTCTGAGATTGTGAATTTGGGGTTTTCATAATGCGTCTATCTCATATATTGGTTTCACGTTTTGAGTTGCCATACTGACATAAATGAACATTTGCACCATATTCTAATTTTTAGAGTTTCATCTGTATTATTTAATATATTTTTATACTGTTTCATATACACAAGCTTCTTAAAGCACTTTATGCACAATAAAAATAAATTAAAGAAGTACTTTACCAAATATAAAATATGCAATAGAATGAATTAAAAACAGCATTAAAAACATATAGTAAAAAAGGAAAGAGGAAAGGAAAATAAAAGCAGAAGCCAAATTCATCCAAAGAAGACCTAAGTGAACAGACAGATCTTCTTTAATGATATCTACAGGATGTAACAGTGGCATTTAACAGATTTCAGGGGAGAGAGCATTCTAGAGTCTAGATGCCATCGCAGAGAAACCTTCCCAATGATCAATTGCTAGATGGTCCTTGAGGCATAACAGCAAAACCTCCCTTGATGATCTCAGAGATCAGCCAAGTTTGTAACTGAGAAGGTGGTAGATACTGGTCCCAAGACACTTATATATTATAAACAAAAACTTGACTCTGGGTCAGCAACTTGTCAATAGCCCAGATGCTTCAACAGATGTGGAACATGAACATGGCCAGATGCCCTATTCAGTGATCTGACTGCCAGATTCTACATCAGCTGCAGCTTGCAGACCAAGCACAAGGATAGCTCCAATAGAATGCTCTGCAATAAACTAAGCATTACTAGTACATGAACTATTTTGGTTGGTTTATTAACTGTACCCATTCCTGGATAGGGCTAGTTTACTATTGTCCATATGCATTTAAACAGCAAAACACAGATAATATATATATATATTTTATTTATAGATAGGACTATGTTTGCACATGAGGAATTTGCCATGGTATGTGTCAGCGAACCCAAACAGTTTCTTTCCTCGGTGTTACGCCATCTGCATAGACAGTGAGAAATCTGATTTTATCGGTGAGTTATTTTAAATTTCCTCCACTTTAGCCCTGAAAACTCGCCAGTGGAGGAGTTTTTGTTGGTGTGGCTGCCAATAGACAACAGAAACCTATAACACTCCTGCTGTTTTTACCGCATGTATTAGTTGAACACCCATTCCAGTCCAATGGAAATTAGGAAAAATATTGTCATTCATATTGATGCATCAAGACTACAGTCTTAGCTATGTTTGGGTGGAAATAATATCCACTGAGATGAATAGGATTCACTCGTAGTTAAGCGTGTGTAAAAACTGCAGCTTCCATGACATTTATTGCGTTAAAGTAAGTAGGAATGTTTTATAAGCTCACTTTAACTGTGTACATAATTTTGCATTCTGCAGGAGATTTAGCAATTCTCATAGATTGATTTAAGAAAATAGCTGCAAGACTTAATGTTGATTTAGCACACTGATGTGGATTATACGTAATGGTTCATTCAAATAGGTAAAACGTGACAAAAATATCTATTTGAGATTATTTCTTTATATAATATGCTGTTGAAATCAGAGTGATTCAAAAAGTGACATGATTATAGAAGTTCTCAGAACCTGACAGTATCTGGATCAGAAGATACATCTAGAACCCTAGGAATTATAATTCTATTTTGTGGATGAGGGCTATCAATGAGAAAAGCATCTGAGTAATTTGTAATTTGGTATGATCTATTGCTTATAGAGAATGCATTTATTTTTCTACAGCATTATGTGATCCCATGAGCTGTCCTAAAGTTCTTTAAACCTTATATTATGTGCAAAATTGTGCACTTGGCTATGACACTATGGCTAAGGTTCTCCTATTACTTGATAGTCAAGTATTATAATCAGCTCCTGTTTTCCATGGCTGCATCCATTTTTTTTTTCTTTCAAACAAAAATCCTGCAAGGTAGGAATAGCAAGAAAATGATTTTGCAGGTTTGGAATGGAGAATGTGTAATAGAGATATTGGAGAACTTGTCCATGTTGAAGGTGGCTGGGCTTCTTCTTTTCTTTATTGCTTGTGATCAGAACCACTCAGTGGAATAGCCAGGAAGACCTTAAGGTCAAATGGGGGTTTGAAGTTAGGCTTTTTTTTAAATGTATCACTTAGCATTTTTTAATATGTCATCACTTTTAATGTGTATTATGGCTAGGGACTTCAAGAACTGAGGGGCTGTGGAAATATCTGAAAGGGTCTGGTTATGATGCATTATTCCTAGCAAAGAATTGCAACTTAACTCCCTTCTCTTAAAAGATCATTCATTTTAATAATGATTCAATATTAACTTTCATATTCCTAATCTTATTATTCTTTAGGAAAAAAAGATGTATGACTATATTAGATATACACTTTTGCTAAAATAGATTGTACTCCAGGTTTTCTGCACCTGCATTGAATTGTTAGTTGTGTTACTCCAGACAATTTCCATTCTTGCTTTTGAAAAGAAAAAGACAAGACTACTTTAAACATTCACACTGTACTAAGATCTTCTCCTCATATGCACAACAAGACTGAACTATACCAGTTGGCAGAGTGGATTAGACAGAACTATCATCTGGAGATGCTTCCAATTCATTTTACATTTGTAGCCATCACATATTTTCCCAGTGCTGCTTCAGATCTTAGTATTTCCTCCATAGTGATAGAATCTGAGGCCCTGTTCTCTGGTGTTCAACCAGATCCATTCCACCTGGCTGATTTTAGCATATAATGTATATAAAAAGTAGGATTTTCAGTCATACATCTCCAAGGTCACATCTAGTTTGGCAGACTGCCCTTGGGGAAATGGGGCCAAGTGTTTGATTGCATTTAATAATGGTTTTAGATGGATTTGGTGATGTTTTCACCATATCCTTCTAGTTCTGCTCTGTGCTTTATCATTTAGAAAGTTTGCTGCTTAATAGAAATGTCATGTATTTCAGATGACTTCAGAAAAACAGCAGCCTCCTGCATAATCAAATGGGTTGTCAATTTACATATTTCTGATGACTGGTCGTCTAAAGAAAACAGTGATAGAGAAGATGTGATTCAGATTACAGGTATTAGTTAGAACTGTGACTGTTATTACAGTTGATTAAATGTCCATTTGTGAGAGTGTCAGTTTTCCCTTCTTATTTCAACTATTGATTTAAATGAAGTCTACCGAACATACCATTTTCTCTTGCAAATTTTGAGCTGCATATCATGTATCCCAATAACAGGGTCCTTATAAAGAAGCCTTGAGTAGAGATAGATTGAACTGCATACAGAGTGTACATCACTGATAAGCATTTTGCCTTGAATTCCTAGGTTATGATGTAAAGAAAGTTAAGGAGCTTCCTGGAGAACTTGTAGAAATGGCATGCAAAGTGTGTGAAACCTATCTTGAGCAATTTGAACATGAAGACATTGATACAGATACAGATAATGTTCCAGTACTTTCAGACAAAGAATGGAATCAGTTTATTGACCAGTACTATTCTCTCATTCAGTAAGTGTTGATTTCCACATCTGTTGACTGAAAATTACTGTCAGCATCATGTTCTATCCTTTATCTTGGTTTTAGTTTTACAGGCCTTTCTTTGGGGAAACCAGAATCTCATACATGCAGACAATATACCATAGGGTTTTCATCATATGGTTTTTGTTTGATTAATTGGTTACATTTCTGTATAGATAAACCTGTTGTTCAAAGGCAAAAACATATATTCTTTTGTAAAAAAATGCAGATACCTATTGACAAAGATATTTCTGAGTGTGTGAGAAATGCTTCACTAAGAGCATATGTATCACCTGCAAATCTTAAATGTAACCCTACTTACCCTGGTGAAACAAAAACATGAAGTCACTAAAGAACAGTACTTGCTGCTTTTCCTAGTTGTTTTCCTTAAACTTAAGATGGAATTCCTTCCCATGTCGGGATTTTCCAGTGCTAGAGCGTGCCAGCAGTGGAGGCTGGTAGGAAGGATGGCAGGAAAAATCACAGTGGGCTTATTTGCACTGTCTTAGATGCTCCACCACCAAGGACAAGAAAGTAACTATTTTTTGGAGGACAGAAACAGATAATATCAGCTTTTATTCACCTGCCTCCAACTGCAAATTCAGTTCAGATTCAAACCCTTCCTGTTATGTCACCTCAAGTGTTTTTCGGGCTGGAGTGCTTTACTTCCTTACAGGCTAATTCCAGCAGTTCATTGGCTATTTTGCAGAAGAAGGAAAAACCCCTCCACTGAGGTATAATTGCCCTGATCTAAGAGCTTCTATTATCACAGTAGCTAAGAGTGTTCCCTTGTACAGTGTGTAAGAGGTTGTCAGTCAAAACCCAGCAGAAATTTTATTACCTTCATCTGGCAAGCTTTCCTTAGCTAGCTGAGGGCTTTAAAAAAGAAAAGAAACCTGTAGGTTCCATGATTACAACATGTTTCCAGTCAGTTGAGGAAAAAAGGGTTTCACATTGTGAATTTTATACACATACACACACGCAAACACACACACACACACACACACACACACACACACATCAATGTGTGCATTATTGTAAAGTAAACCATATAATAGAGTTTAGTTTAGCTGGGGAAGGTATGAAGGTATTTAGAGCTGGGGAAGGTATGGAGAGCTGTAAAGGAAGGACTTGCACAAGAGATTACACAGTCCAAAGACTGGAGGAAGTATGAAAAAGAAACTCAAAATAATCCTGCCTTGATTTGTTTGGTATAAGATGGGACAGAAGGAAACTTGGACAGATTTTCAAGAGTCTATTATTATACCCAACAACAATAAAGTAGCATTCTTGGAATCTCTGTGGTGTTTGTTTCTTGACCTGGGCTATCTTGAAGGGCTGACAAGCAGAATTAAAAGTGAAGCAGGTACAGAGCCAAGAAAATGCCAAGTCTTGGGCTCCCAAAATGTCTCTGTAGCACACAGGCTTCCACAGGCATTCTTAGGAAATAAAATATGGAACTTTGTTTTTATACACGACAACCGCAGTGAGATTATTAGATTACTATATGCACAAAGGTGGAAAGATTCCATACTAGCCACAATGCAGGAATGGTTGGTGAAGATAATGGAACTTGCAGAAATGGCCAAACTGACTTCTTTGATTAGAGAAAAGACAATATCTACATTTATTGCTGACTGGAAACCCCTTATGGACTTTTTGTGTGAAACAGAAAAAAAATGAACTTAAGAATTATGGTTTTGATGATTAGGCAGGATAGATTATAGAAATAAGAGAGATATGTTGTAACCATAGAGGAAGAGCTAAATTTATAATTGTACTTACAACTGCTGTAAAGAAAATTGGAAGCTACTTCTTTGTATTTTCTTTCTTTACTTTTGTACTTTAGCTCTTTCTTTGATCTCCTTTTTCTTCTTCTTTTCCTTTTCTTACTTTATATTAGTTTCTATTAGTTTTTTATCTTCTTTCTTTAAAGTTTTAATAAAATTATATATATATAAAAAGGAAAAGAAAATATGGTAACAGTTCAGTGCTAGCTTTGAAAGAGTGGCTACCTGTGCAGAAGAGACCACGGTCTAATAAGCTGGAATGGGAGGGACTTTTTCTGCAGGATAGAAGGAATAACAAGGAGCATCCTTACCTTCCTGTGAATGATTACTTTATCACTTGCTAAACCTTCCAGTGCAATAAGTTTGTGAAGAACAAAACCTCCTTTCTCCTGATAGACCTTTTATGAGAAAGCCTACAAGCTTTCAAAGTTGCCCGCTGCCTCAGAAATATGGGAGAACTTTGATCTGTAAAAACTTTAATATATACCTGAGCTACATTGACATCTACTTGTTTGCCCAAAGGAATGCTTGAATTGAAGCTACATCTTAATTCTCTTAAAGCCTTCTTTAAAATGTTATATGGTACTCCAAATAATTTGCAATTGTAATAATTTTAAATAAAACATTTGTTACATAGTTGTTTCATTTTTCTTGTTTGTTTACAGTGAAGGGGCAGTTATTTGTAATGCAGACAGTTATTTTATTCAGTGTCAAAATATTTTGCACAAAATTAGGCTAGTTAACCCACAGCAAGAGATTGATGGTCTTCACAACATCTGGATAATTAAACCTGGAGCAAAATCCCGTGGCAGAGGTAGGATTATGGTTCTTTGAGAAATACAGATAATTTGTTTATTGTGTGGTAAACGTGTGGAAATTTTGTCTGAATCTTATATATGTTCAGTAGAGAAGCTATTAGGGAAGATCAAGTATCTGTCATTATGGTCTTATTTCTTAGATTAGAAAAAAAGATGGTCAATCTGTTTCTACTTTTTAAAATATTTCTTCATACAGATAATACAGTTTTATAGAGGTCAATGAACATTTCCTTTTCTCTGAAGTAATTCTTTTTCTTGTTAAAAAATATTCTATCTTCCTAGAAAGAAGATTGCATTGCTTTTAAGTTTATTCTTTTCTCAGTTACTATTAAATCTGAGCAACTGATCACACGTTCCATAATAAAAAAATCTAAGCTTTTGCAGAGCTATTTGGTGAGAATAATTTTATACCTTAAAATCAAGAAGTTGCAAAACTAATGAGAAATTACCAAAGAAATGAATGTGATACTGATAATGCTACCTAGTTAGGTAATGAAACATTCAAAAAATAAAACCAAGATCAGCAAAAACCAAGATCCCAACAAAAAATGTTAAATGCTGCTGTATTCAGTTCTAGACTCCTAACAAACTACATTCTAACAAGATCTTCCCATTCCTGGTTTGTTAAAGAGCAATACAATAGTAATGTTAGCTAAACATTTGATTGAAAGCAGGTAATAGTGATCAGGCAGCACAATGTTTATGAATAATATGCAATATTCTTATCAATTCTGGTGTATCCTGATGTCCAAAACATAATTCTCCTGTTTTTTCCTCTTCCAGAAATAGTATGCAAAAACCGACTGGATGAAATATTGAAACTAGTTGAACCAACTGATCAGTTTCCATCTAAAGATCATAAGTGGGTTGTTCAAAAGTATATAGAGACACCACTCCTTATTTATGATACAAAATTTGATATTAGACAGTGGTTTCTTGTGACAGATTGGAACCCCTTGACTCTATGGTTCTACAAAGAAAGCTATCTGAGATTTTCAACTCAACAGTTTTCCTTAGATAATCTTCACAGGTAACCAAGAGTATATTCTAATTCTGATTGCATGACCATCAGCCATAACAGCACAGGTAACCAAACAATATGTGATTATGTGTATGGATAATATCCTATAGAGGGATTTATTTCAGGTAAACATGACAGAATCTTGTTCTTGCTTTTTTGGTACATTGGCTATTATGAAATTATCATTGCATCATTGAACCCAGTGTGGGATGCTACAGAATGCTCTTGCTGTAGCTTATTCATATTTTTAAATTATTTAGAATTAGTCTGTCTGGACTTTAGATATGCAATTGCATATGGAAGCATTTCTGACTGAATAAGAATTTCAAGTTTGATCTTATTTGCATGAAGAATGAAGATAATATTATTTTATCTTCTTAAAACTCACCTTAACTGAGGCAAAAACATATAATTGTATTTGAGCTCATGTAATCTATCCTAAGCAAGGATGTTCCCAGAAAAATGAATGAATTAGTGAGATGGCTCCCTTATTTTTAACATCCTTTTATCTTTTGTTCTATTTTGATTTTTATATTTTTAATGCATTGATTGTTTTTAGCTTTGTTGTACACTGCCCAGAGTCGCCTGTGGTGAGATGGACAGTTATATAAATAGTTTTAATCAATCTATCAATCAATAAATTAGATGCAATCAGTTTACAAAATTCTGCAGAACTAAGATATATTGGTTCCTAAAGTAGAACACAAATGGAAGTCTATCCTATAAGTACACCCTTAGTCCAGTTCTTTAAAAATTTCAGACACCAATTTTTGCCTTTGTCTACTTCCCAACTCTCTACATCAAGTCGAAATGCAGAGCAAGTTGTTGTTGTTACTATTATTACGGCAAGGCAGAATCGACCCTGTGACCAAAAATGTGCTTTAAGATGACTAACCATCTCCACTGCTCCCCTCCCCTCTCAAATCACTCCAGATGCTAGATTGTTTAGGTGATACAATCCCTTATCAGAAGCAAAGTTTTTCTAATACTTTAATTTTACATTACATCACAGAATAATTTAAAGACACTGATGATCACATTATTTTTTTTAAATGATCTGAACTACAGGTAGTCCTTTCTGGTTAGTACCTAGTATGGTATTTTTTTAAGTACAAGAAAAAAATTAAGCAAATTCAATGTATCATCCTTACATTTTCTCTCTGGTATTTATGTTCATATTATATATTTTTGTATCACCTCTTTACAAGTGTAATTTGTCCATGCAATTTCCACAGCTCCATTCATCTTTGCAATAATTCCATCCAGAAAAATTACAAAAATGCACCAGATCGTAGTTCTCAGTTGCCATATCACAACATGTGGACCAGTAGCAAATTCCAAGAGTATTTGCAGAAGAGAGGCCTTGGCCGTGTTTGGTGCAATATTATCTATCCATCTATGAAAAAAATCTTAATATATACAATGAAGATGGCTCAGGACCAGGTTGAACCACGGAGGAGCAGCTTTGAACTCTATGGAGCAGATTTCATTCTTGGAAGTGATTTCAAGCCTTGGTTGATTGAAATCAACAGTAGCCCAACTATGTATCCTTCTACTCCAATTACGCTGGACTTGTGTGCTAAGGTGCAAGAAGACACAATCAAGGTTGTGATTGATAAGAAGCTTGACAAAAATTGTGAGACTGGAAATTTTGAACTTCTCTGGAGACAAGTAAGAAATGTTACATTTTGTTCCCTAGCTGAGTAGAATACAAAATACTCAGTTTGATTATAATTATATCTAATCATAGTTAGAGAAATTAGAATCATGGTTTCAGAATTTAAATCTTAAAACAATAATAATAAAGACATATCAGAATCTGCTTCCAGAAAAAGGTCCCAGAAAAGCCCTTCATGCAAATCTTAAATTTCAGTAAGCTTGGAACAGAATTTTGACATATTAGAATGCCGGTCTAGTGTAGGAATTACACTACTGTATTTCCCTGGCTCCCTTTAATGAATTCTAATGTTAGTGGCTTGTCTTTTTTAGGCTTACTAATATAAAGTTAAACTATTTTGTTGCTATTCTTAGCATTCATCCCATGGGGTTGGAGGTTCCACTTATTTTTGCATTGTGCTTGCCTAGTTCTTGTAGCAAAACTATCAATGCATGATGCAACAAGAGGTCAGTTAGGGCTAAGAGGAAGTGACTGCCATGCCTAAAGGAGGACAAAAACTTGGGTCTTCCCATTCCTGGTTGCCTCCCTAGCTACTCCACTATGCTAGTTCTCATAAAGTTAAACTATACATTACATTAAATACATTGTGTGCAGCTATTTTGAAAGCTCCTCTAAAATTAAATGCAACCCCCCAAATAATCAACTGGCAGTTTTTTTAATGCTCCTACTTAACATGGTTGTGGAGAAATTTTGCAGAAGTTGTGAGGAGAGGAAGTTTAAACTTCCCCCTTTGCGCATGGTGGCCTCAGACAGGTTTGGGCCCATGCATGCTTATACCAGTGTAAAAGACATCAAACCACTAACTATTCAGCATAGTCAAATGAAGGTTAACACTTAGTCTTGGCAAGGAATGATAGCTCTGATTATATCATGCACCTCTCAAAACATCAGGCCATGGCACTGAGTATGAGGGCTAGTGCCAGGGAGATGTTTTCCAAGCTTTTGGGAAATAAATTGAGGCTGGAAAAATAAACTGGATGTTCAACAGATGTCCAGAAAAGTTCTAATTACTTTTAGATGGGAAATGACAGACCTTTTCCATCTCTACATCAATCCATATCTGAGAGAACAAGCATCTCTCAACTAATGCTTATTTTGATAAGACAAAAGTGTAATACCAACCAACCCTTTTTTCCCCTGTAGCCCATGTTGGATCTGCCACCATTTAATCCTACAGACCTCTTTGTGGAGGGAATCAGTGTTAAGAGACTGAAAAAGCAAGCAATTGCCAGTGATTTTAATTTTCTTGAACCCCTGTTGAATGTAATGCAGCCTGCAACCATTCAGGAAAGTAAAGGAGACTCCATTCCACCTGTCAATGAGAAGCAAAACGTAAAAGTAAAACATAGAAATAGCACTCCTTGCACCTTGCCAAAGACCCTCAAGAAGATGCCTGAGAAAAGCACTAAAGCAAAAACCATCCACAAAAAGCATGTCAAAACCATTGACTTTCCTTGCATAACTGATGTCCGGGAAGCAGCAGTCATGCCTGATAAAAAGAAGACCAAAGCAATGAAAGAACCCAGCCAGCAGACTGGAACTCAAGCAGCCGCCAGCTTTCCAAATTCAAATTCATTAGACTGGGCATTACTTCAGCCTTCTAAAGATACAGGTAAAATGAATATGTAAATCTTATATATGTATATATGTATATATGTATGTATGTATGTATGTGTGTGTATGTATATATATATATATATATATATATATACACACACACACACACACACACACACACACATACATACACACACACACACATTTATTACCATATATATGATAAAATCAATATTATAAAATATCACCATTGTCAGCCAATAAACTGATGAACTATATGATAGAATAAAGATTTGCCAAGCTAAAAATAAGATTGGGCAGAGGGGAGGGATTTCGATGTAGGTATTCTGAAGCTGTTAGATATATCTGAACAATTTAACTATCTCAATTTTACTCAAATAATTCTGAAACATTTCCCAGTTCTCCCACTTAGTAAACCACCTCTGTATTGTTGCCAGGATAGCTGCATATTTGTCTCCATGTAAGTCACCAGGAGTCAGGCTTGACTCAAAGTCGATATAACCTTACACGCCTCTGCATACATATCTTTAGGTGAAACATGTTGCCGTGGGGCAAAGGTTAAGCATCGTCTTCTCTGTGCCACATTTCCCTCCTCCCGTCTGCACTAAGAAATGTAGAGACATCTTGTGAATCCTGCTGTGAAGCAACTACCTCCTTCACTGCACTTTCAGATTGTGAAAGTGGGAATGCCTCCTTTCCCATTCTTGCATTCCCAATCAGGTTGAAGCTCTTCTGTTTTTCTTTTCTTAAAAATATCTTAGAAGGTCCAGCCACAAATCTCCTAAAATTGCATCTGCTTTGCTTAAGACTTATACCCATACCAAATTAATATGATCTCTTTCTTTCAAATAAACAAGGACATTCATAGCTGACTCAGGAAACCTCTTAAAAATAAGAATGATTCCTCTTAAAGGAGAAGCAGTTAGTTCTTAGGGGAATTGCTAAATGGGATAATCCCCACTTCCTGGTTTATTGAGGACTAACTTCTTCACAATCAAGCCATTGAAGCCTGATTCTGCACACTTGCAACATGAGACTGCATCTTCATGCAGGAAGGTAATATCATTTTAACATGTGAAAAGGAGAATGTGCAAAAATGGTATTTTCTTCATGACTAAATGAAATTTTACAGTCTCCCACCTCCCTATACCGTAGACTCAGCCATGTCCTTTTCCCAGTTGGCTAGAGATGCTGTGGGAAGGGTCAGTGAAACAGCACTATATTTCACCACCCGTTATAGCTGTGGTGGTAAATTGCTCATTACTTTATTTCTTGCATTTCCCCCAGGGGATTACTCAGGCAGCTTTCTGTGCTGTTATATCACCATCAGTAAGGATCCAACATGCATGACTTTTAAATTACATCTATTGGTGACTGTATTTAGAGATACACTTAGACTGGAATCTTGGCAAGATACATACAGAACATCAGCCAGTTTTTCTTCCCTTCTTTTTCCCCTTGATTGGGCAAACTCAAAAACTTGAACGCTGTTTTCCAACCTTGGGTTGGATTATGACTGTATACATTACTTGTTAATTATGACAATGCTAAAAACAACTGCTGTAAAATTACCATAGGGATGTATTTGTGTGACTTGTATATTGTTGCTGTTAATAAGGCATGATGGGTTTTACTCTTTTACTGGTTCATTTTGTTGACGAAACAAATGCAAATCCCCATAGGCTGTCGAAGTAATAACAAAGAGGGGGTGAAGGAAGATTAGCTTCATGTGAACCATGAATAATACCATACACTGGTTAAACATGTATATGCTTGTATGGTGAACAATTAAGTAAAGAGGTAGACACGGTAAGCTATGTGGTTCAGTGTTGATGGAAGTTATTGTTTGCTCTCTATTTAAAGGTCTACAGAACAAAACCAAGAAGACTCCATGCCTAGTTTGTGGAGATGGTTTCCAGTCCGAGAAAGCTTGTAAACACTGCAGCTCTTTTTGTGCAACTGTATTACAAGGAGGTTCATACTTACCTATGAGTCCGTGTTCTCCTCCTGAAAAGATGGCAAAGGACAGGATGACTGTCCCGTATTATGGGTTTCCAAAATACTTTTGACTCTATTCAAAGTGCCTTGAGATAGTGTTTTTTTAAAACCAATTCCCTAAAAGATAAAACAGAGCTCAAGAACCATCCTTGTATTTTAAAAAAAGTCCTCATAAAACACCAAACAGCCCCGTCAATTATCGAATATTTATAGCCAATTCTGTGATAGGAATTTGTCAAAACATTGTTATTAATATAAATACTGCAATTTTACATCTTTGGAGACCACCTTAAAAGCAAATGAGCCTTATCAGTATTTGGATGGATATATTTAAATAGGAAAAGCTGCTTTTAGAAAGGTGATTGGCACCAGGGAGGTACTGGGCTTGGTAGACAGAAATGATTTTTAAGGTTCTTCCACACTGAAGCCTTAAGGTTCTTCATGCCTGTGTATCAACTGTCTGGAAATGAAGCCAGCTTTCCAGATTTCAGCCCCTTTGCCCACTTTGGCCATAGTGATGCCTCATGTTCTTTCTGAACCATGTTCACCATGGCTTTTGATTGGTGGATTATGCCTCTTCTTTATCTCTCTTGGAGAAGGAAGGAAGGCAGGCAGGCAGGCAGGCAGGCATGTCATGGCCAGTAGAGATCCATGGAGGGGGTCTTGGGAATGGAGGGAAGGGGGTCTTGCTGCCACATTGCACTGTGACCAGATGGAGTGGAGGGACTGATCTACAGTAGGCAAACCAGACACCAGTGATTGATGTAGCATAACCTGGAAAACACTCCTTTTGACATAAAGGAGGAAAAAATGAGGGAAGATTGCCTAAGAGATTATAGGCCTCCATTAACGGTGATGCAAATCAAGTTAGCATCTTGTTAAGAAGGGACTGCTCTATTGACTTGTAGCTTTGTCAGTAGTTAATCTGTGTGGTAAAACACTCTGTGGTCTGAGTGAGTTAGGATATTAAAAGAGATTGCAGATCTGCAAAGGCATGAAAAATCTGATGAGATACTGGCATACCGGTCTCTGCTTGCTTTACACTTTAGAAAGCTGTTTTCTGACTCTGCCCAAATTCCACATCTGAATTAGGAAAAGTAGTTAGGATAGAATCTTAAGTAAACAGATGAACCAGATGACAAGCTTTGATGTGACTTGGAAGTTTGGGCTTCTATTATTTCTCACTCCTCTGCTCAGACTCATGCCCTGGTCATCTCATGACTGGGCTATTGCAATGTGCTGTTCATAGGGCTGCCCTTGAAGACCATATGGAAGCTACAGCTAGTACAAAATGCAGCAGTGCGAGCAATAATGGGTGTCTCCTGGTATGCCCAAGTGTCAGCACTGCTATGTGAGCTGCATTGGTTGCCAGTTGGCTTCTGGGTGCAATTCAAGGTGCTGGTCGTTACCTATAAAGCCCTTCATGGCATAGGGTCTGGATACCTGAGGGACCACCTACCTCCAGCTGTTTCTGCCTGCCCAATATATTCTGGCAGAGTGGGTATGCTCCAGGTCCCTTCTATTAAATGTTGCCATCTTATGGGATGGAGGAAGAATGTTTTCTCTGTCACAGCCCCTGCCTTCTGGGACAGCGTGCCCCCAGAGATATAGACAGTACCCTCTCTCCTAGGGTTCCAAAAAGCACTCAAGACCTGGCTTTTGATTTGATTTGTTATTGTCTGATTGGTTTAGTCTGGGCTGCCTGTAGGTTTGTATGTTTTTAACTGTTTTTATTGTTTTGTATTTGCATTTGTAAGCTGCCCAGAGTCTATGGGAGTGGTTGTCTATAATATATTTAAAATAATAATAATAATAGCAACAACAGCAGCAGCAATAATAATAATATTATTTTCCTATATTTCATGTGGGAATGTTTATGGTCTATCTCAAAGAGAACTTGAGGTTTAGGCTGCAAACATTTATAGGTATGAATTAATATATTGATTGGTCAATCTAAAATATCGGATTTCTTTTTAGTGAACCATTTGCTCAAAAATGGCAACCTTAGAATACTAGGCTAAAGCAGATAGGATACTTGATGGTTGGGTATCCATTGCACTAAACAACAACAACAACTAAAGAAAGTACCATTGGAAAAGAAATGTACTTTTCCTTATTTTCTATTTTCCTTTCAATAACGTATCTCCACTATTATTGTTGCTGGCAGTCAGTTGAATTTTGAAATGGTGCTTCTCCAGGACTGGGGCTTTAGTTTATTCAGACTTTCTGAAATGTCTGGCCATACCATATGGTTTCCAACAGTGCAAATAGCTCAGACCTTTCCATGGACTAATGAGTCCCTTTGTACTTATCAGTGTAATAAAATTTTGGGGAAAGCTTGTACTCTTTAGAATTGTTTGGAATACAGTACCCAGAATTCCCATCCCATCCAACTCCTAAATACAAAGAATTATGAAGAATCCTGGGAATAGGTCAAGTGGTCAGTAGTCAAAGAAAACCTGATAAATGACTAATAGGCCTGGATTAGTCTTTTGAAATCTGTGTATTTAATACTTTTTATGCTGATATTTCGGATATCGTTATTTCTGTTTGTTTTTGTACAATACAGCAAGGATGGATTAATGCTTGAACTTAATAGAAGACATCAGTGAGTCAAGACTGCTATTTTAAGGCAACATGTTTTCAACACGTCTGCCCTGAAAATCTGTGCCTTAGTAATGCATTGGAAGTGTGTTTAGATCATTCCATCATGGTTAGAATTCTATTTATCACCTTCCACGTTGCTTGTATTATTTATATGCTGATTAACATTTATATTTTCTTACATTCAGCTGTATCAGGATCTACGAAGTTTCAGATGGCTGTCAGCACAATTTTTTAGGTTTTTTGTTACATTCTTATTTAACCATTTTAAAGATGCTGAGAATAGACGTATTGTCCTAAAGGTTCTTTTCACTTATAATATTTATTTAACTTTTAGGGTTAGATACCTTCCTCTAGTGAGAACTTTCTGCAATTGTGCAATAAATCAAGGCATAGGCAAGTCTCCATAACCTGGCTTTAGAACAAGAGGGTTCATTTTCTCTTTTTCTCCACCACTCCTTTGTGGGTGCCTGTTGTTCATTTAAAATGGTAAGTATACATCATAAACATTTACAGTATATGTATAATGTAGACAAAACATCTGAGAGTGATCTTCATATAAAAGGATAACAAAACTGAAAAATATATTTACTGGCTCCAGTTGTGCAATTAAGTCCTGAAATTAGTACCATGACAATATTTGTATTTTTTTAAAAAAAAAATTAGCAAATACTTGGGTGTATCACATGCTCTACTGAATCATTTCTAGATTTTTAACCTTGTAGGCAATGTAAGGTTTCACACTGTGACTGGCACTAATACAGCATGACTCTTATCACTGCATATTACTCATGAAATAAATAGACAGATTGTCTTGAAGCAAGTATCTAGTTTGGACAGGAAGACATGTTACTGTCTGGATTTTATGTGAGACACAGACTTGGAAAGAATAATTACATGGACGTATTATGGAATTAGGCTATTTCAGATTTTCCTACAGCTAATTTCTCGTAACCCTTTGGTCCAAAATTAGAGGTAAGGATTGAATCAGCACCTTGTCCATTGATTGAGGACTCTGAGAGTCTGTATTTGTACAATACCCTGAACTACAAACCAGCCAACCACATTCTAGCCATGAGCAATGTTTTTTTCTCCCCTTCAATACAAGTGGATTGCCACACATCAGGAATTCTGCTGCCCTTCTCCATACATATGTTTGTATTGCATTTGATCATGGCTCAGATTCCTAGAGTCTTGATTAATGATTATGACATGTTTTGCTGGTTAATCAGTTTTGAAGTGCTAAAGGACCAGAAGGAATGGTCACTAGTAAAATTCTCTCTCATCCATGAATAGAAGCAACCTAGGTAGAAGAGTGTGTGCAATGGTATGTGCGTGTGTGTATGTGTGCATGATTTTAGGGTTAGCCATGACAATCTTGAGATTTGCTCCATGGTATGCTGAAAACAGACCAGCAGAGGGCTTGTTGCTTGACTAATACAATTTCACAGAACTTCTATCAGGCCTTCAAAGCCCTGACTTTTCAAACCATGCCAGTGGTAGTGATTCATGGAAGACACCATCAGATCCCACTGATATAAAATTTCTGTACATACTGTAAATTCCATAGTGAAGATCTACCTTATTACCACTATCACCCAATATTAAGAAGTTTTTTGGCCTTTAACTAATTAATCCCTGCACTGGGTGTGGCGAAGGCTCATACTACATTTAAAAGTGTTGTAAACTAAGGAATGAGCAAGAAATACAAATGACTGCATTGCTGCCAAAAAGGTTCAGTTGCCTTTGACAGCTAGCCTGAAGATAAACTATATTTGGCTGGGAAATGTAACCCTTTTTGTAAAACCTAAATGAGGCTTTTGTTGGAAAATTAGTGTGGATAATTTCCAGATGAGTTTGTACCTAGGACACTCCCAGTCAATCCCTCAAATCAAGATCACAGCAAGTACATATACCACTCAATATAGCTAGCAAAAAATGTAACTTGATGCTTATTAAACATCAGCAAATATCAACACAGTTAATTAGTCTAATGGGGTAAAAGGCAGGCAAAAGCAGGGGGGTGGAGAGTGACATGAACAATAGTTTATCCTATATCTCTCTATCTCTTTTTCTATCTATCTGCACAGAACTTTCCAGCACTACTAGAAACAATACAGTACTATGGGTAATTAACATGGACAGCCCCAAAAGGAGTAGCCTTTGGTTATTCCAGTCTTAACAGTACCAGAATGAGATGGAAAGTAGGACTCTAGGTGATCCCTCCTCTATTTGGCCCCATGAAGAAATAATTTGGTGGACAAGGATGATGGGTCCAGCAGTTTTGCTCTCTTCTGTACAGTTCCCCTTAACCCATCTCTTTCCTCTTCCCCCCCCCCCCCTTTCTTTTAGCCATTTCTTCTTGAAAGAGAGAGGGAAAAATGCAAGTGTTTTACAGGTCAGTTCCTTGAAGGCTATAGCAACTGCTTGTCAAGAGATCCCCTCACACTGGTGAATAAACTGCTTTATTAGAAGGCTAATTTGGTTTTTGCATCTTGTTCTGGGTAAACCTCATGTTATGCACTATAGCAGCACATTTAATAAACCTGGAATGGAAGCAGTTACTGTCACTAGTTTGAATAATGCTTAAGAGGGCTCTGGAGGATGGAGAGAGCGCTAAACAACATTTGATAGTTCTGAAGTATGCAGAAGTAGATGTGACTGGTGTATTGAAGCACTTAGTTTGCATCTGCACTGTGCTCCACCTGTTTATCTGGCCCAAAATGCAAATTTACTTTATACCATTGAGCCTCCAGAATCTTAATTCCACAAGGAACTGAAGAAATGAACAGTTAAAATAGGTGTGAGAGGCCATGTCAAGCTTTACCCCATAGTCAGGAATAAACCATTTTGGCAACCTCACAATTTCAGATAAGTAATATTTAATGAAGAAACTAGAGAGCCATAAGCAAATAATTTCAGCAAGTGTTGTAATATAAGAACAAGCCTTATATACAGAAACAGTATCCAATTCCTTGTAGGCTTGGTTTTCCTTCTTACTGTGCTTGGCCCCCACTTTTGAATGGGTTGGTCTTTATTTTGTAACTCTTAGATTTGATACTGTGCTGTTCCCTGCCAGCTGTGAGAGAACTAATTTCCTCAGCCACCTGCCTAAGATAGCTTGGCTAGAGGAGAAGAACCCTAATAGTTGGGTTCCCACAGCATACTAGGCTAAAATATGCTATGGCAACAATGAACTGAAATAGTGAATTGAAATAGTTCACTATCAACTGAAATAGTATCTACAACTGAATTGGAGAGTCCCCTGGGCAGAAAAGTAGATTACAAAGTGGATAAAGAACACTATACTGTATTATGATGAAGGAAGGAAGATGTTTCTCTTTGATTTGGTTCTAGCAGGCCCTGCTAGAGGTAGCAGGTGGGCTTTTTAGATAATAGTTGAAAGCCCAACCCTGCTGTTGTGGGATCAATTTTCTTGTACTTCAATGAACCATGGATGGCTTAAAGTCTCTAAATGCTTCCGAGCAATATCAGTGGGGAGGTTGCATGGCACATCATGTTATAGTGGGGTTGGCTAGTTTGCAACTATATATATGTGCAAATCCCATCGCTGTGGTTAATTTGTGGCTTGGACAAATCTGAATAGATTAACTCAATCTTGATTTAGTTCCCCAACATTTGCATATCTTAGGAATGCAGTTCTTAGAAAGCTCATCTCCTAAATTCTACTATCTTGCTATGTGCACCTTACTACATATGTATACAGTAATTGAAAGAATAATAAATGCATCTCTTGTTTATCCCTGCCTCAAATTCTCCTGTTGTCTACTCTGGATTCTCTTACGTTTATAAGTAGATTATGAGGCCCTTGGGGCAAGGAACTCTGCCCCTTGTCTTTGCTGATGCTTCCTGCTAGATATGCTTCTTGGGTATGGAGAGATCCAGCCCTCACTTCATTGTTCAGGGAAAAAGCATGCAGTTCCAAACAACTCAGCTATCTTCACTTTACCATGAAAAAGACCGGGAAGGGCAATCTGTCCAAGTTTTTTGGGGTAATTCTTGTTACGTCTATCAGAATTTGCTCAATCTGTAGGGCACTCATGATGTATTCTTTAGATTCAATAAGGTAGAGTGGCTAAAGTGGTAAACTAGAACCAGAGATGTCCAGGTTCAGCATTTCCACTCAGGCACTGAAGTTTCTGCTTTGCCTCTGAGCCAAACACAGCTTCTTGCTCTAACCTGATTCATAGAGTTATTGTTCAGTTAGAATTGATGGGGGAAGATAATTGCTTAAAGCATCTTGAACTACTTGGGGAAAAGGGGAAATGTAAACATAAAGCAAAATGCATCAAAAAAGGAAGGAAAAAAATGCAAGTGGGAAGAAACAAGTCCATATTTTTTCATGGTTACTTACAACATGGCATCTTATGGACAGCCTGAAAGAAACTCTAATCATCAACGTACTTAAAATAGAATGAATTCATTTTTCAGAATTTAGAAATCTGTTACTTATTATAGCTCAACAAACATCCTTGTACAATTATATCTGTCCTTGTAATGATCTATTAATAATTATGTTAAGCTTGAACAAGAGAAAATATTTACATAGTAGCTGCAAGCAAACAACAACAAAACAATGTTGATTGAAAATTAAAGCTATTAAATTTAGAAAAGGAGCCTAGGATGTGTTATAGCTTCCAGTAACAACTGAACTTTCCTATGACTCATCTTTGAATGCTGATTTCTAAGCAAAAGGAGGAGTTATTTTCAAAGGTACTGAGGGGGGTGGGACTTAACACATTTCGCAGTATTTAAATGCCTTGTCAGAGTAAAACAGCTGTATCTTCAGGACAAATGGAAGTGTGATCTTTTTTTAAAAACACTAGTCGTCATAATAAAAACCAGAAGTTGTAACTTAAAAAAAAAGCTTAACAATCCCAAAGATGAAGTTTAGGTGGGAGATTTTTGCAGTATTTTGGGGAACATACGGCTATCAGCTCATTCCCAGGATTAAAGAATGTGGAGTCACATGTTCACAGGTATGTTACAATTTGATCTATATCTGCAGTCTCTAAATAGCATCATCTCTTGATTACCTGATTCATAGAGATACATATGTCTCTGTTCAAGTCTTGTGTCTACAGAAAAAGATGTCAATCTTTGAGGCTTAAGATTTTTCTAAAGTATAAATCTGTGTGGTGCTAGAATTCAGAAGAAAAACTCATGGTTATGTTTTCAAAGAATTAATAGTTTTGTTACATTGTATTTTGGGGTTGGTAATTCTTGAATTCATATTGATTGTATTGGATGCTACATTCTTATTAGCATAAAATATCAGACATATTTCTAGATACTGAAAATATATATAAAATGACAAAGAGAAATCAGAAAAAGAATGTAGCACATTGTTATGTCTCCATTTATTTTGATTAATATCAAATCATTAATTCATCTGCTGTTAGAATTTCTAAATGGAATGAAAATATCTTGATACAAATCAAAATAAAAAGCTGGATATTAAACTATTTTTACATAGTAATAATTTAAACTAGTGATTTGAATATCACTAGATTTGTGATCTTTCTGGGCACCGTGTTGTTTTTTAAAACATATTTCTACCGCATTTGTCTTGAGAATGCTGGTTTTCTAAATTAGCTCCACCGGAGGGCAGTCTTGCAGATGGTTTGAATTAGGAGTCAAATGGTGAAACAAGGCTCACGGATGCTTGTAAACCAAGTTGTCAACCACAAAGTGTTTGGATGTGTTTGCTAACAGAATGCCAGAAGCAGAACTGGAAGTCCAATGCTGGTGAGGATTTTTCCTGGGAGCAGAAATGCTTCCATCTGTCCCGAAAGAAAGAAACTCACCAAGGTCATTGCTTTCAAGGCAGGCAGAGTTAGCTCTGTGGGCTGATTATCTGGCGTCATTACTTTTCGAGGGGAAAGGCTGAACTCTTTGGATTGTTTAAATGTTTGGCATCAGTTGATTCCTGTCTGGATAAAAAAAATGTTGTGAATTATCATTGTTGCATACTAGAATGCTTTTCAAAGGAATGATTTGTAATTTACGGCCCAATGTATAGGAGTTGAACCACACACCCACATTCTGCCTTTGGTATCTCATTATATGAGAGGCTGTCAGCTGAAGTTGTTGACCAACACAATTCACAAATCTCACGTTGAATGGACCTTAGGCAATGCAATGATTGATTAATCAGTGGTTGCTGATCCACATATGCAATTTCATCTAGCGCTACATGTGATTCAGATTAACACTGTGCACCACTTTGGATTTAAAGAGAAAAAGGTGATTTGGAGTGTGTCAGGACACAACTATACTCTCTACCTGCAACTTCTTAAACCAAAAGTGTTATTTGGGATGTGCAGCAGCTGTGGAAGGCAGCTGCATGAGTCCAAGAAAAGGCAGAGATGCTTTAAGGAGTGGCAAGAAGGTGCTAAACCATGCTCCAAAGAACCTTTTTCCCTTTAAATCCAAAGCACTGCCTAGTCCAATTTCAGGTGATTTTTTAATGAATTGTTTCATGTGGCTGAACCAGCTCAGGTGTGCTCTCATGGACTGAGATGTTGGAATAGGATTGGGGAGACCCAGTTTTGAGTCTAGCTCAGCCATGGAAACTCATTCCCTCTTGTGACCAACATACTTTTCAAATGTCACAGGGGACAAAAAGGAAAGAAGATTGTCCCATCAGCTTCCCTTGAGCTCCAGAAGAAAATCTGGGGATATAAATCTAAACAAACACAAGAAATCCCTGCCTGAAGTACATGTACCTGACAAACTGTGCTCTTGCCTACAAACCTTCATGCCAGAATAACTGATACCACAGGACTTGTGCTTTCCCTACAAATACTGTAGGTATTCATTCATATAGCCACACCAATGTTGGGATGTCAGGGAGAAAGGGAGGAGAACAGCAAGGACACTCATGCTACTGTTTTATGTGCATTGAACATGAAAGGTACTATTGATTCAAATCTACCTGAAAGGTTCCTTAGAAAACTTTGCCAATCTAGTCTCCCTTAAATGTTTTGAGTCTGTAATTCCCTAAATTGCTAATAACCTGGAAGGTCCAAATTGGGAAAGCTGCCATGTACATGATTGCATTGTTAATAAGCTACATTACCTAATGTTCTTTTTAAAACAGAACTTACAGGGAAATCCCCTGATTTGACTTGTATCCTGGTGCTGTTAATTTTGCAACTCACTTCTGGTGTACATTGTGTGAAGAATGGATGTTTTTGCTACCCTGTGATTCTTGAGACTTGGGGATGGGGGCGAGTGATGTGCTGAAAGTGATAAATGCTCACAAACATGGATTTCTTTTCCTTTATTTCCCTTGATTAAAATACATTTTTAAAGGAGGAAATAGCAATATTTTAAGTGGGATTTCCCTGCCAGAGGAAAGTTGATTAAAAAGTAGTTAATGAATCATGAGGGAGCTCTTTCCCAATCAGGTCTGACTTCAGTCTTGTCACCTTTGGTACAGTTCACCTTAATGACCTGTGTGTTGTAACCTGCACAATCTGAGCAGCTAGAGAAAACAGCTTTAAAGTAAAAGTAGAGCCAGACTCAAAGATTTGCCTGTAAACTGGCCTGCTGTTGATTCATGTCAGAAGTTTTTGCTGATTCATTTTGAAAGAGGATTCACATTAAGGCTAAACACACTTGCTGATCAGAACAAAGGAAAGAACTCATTTATCCTTGACTCATCAGAGTTGTACAAATCAGCCAATTGTTTGCAGTTTGGCTTTTCCAAGGGAGGGCTGGACAGGGCAAAAAGGAAGCATTTGTAAACGTGTTCTTATTCTGATTATTCTTAGTAATGTTCACCATAATACCTCACCAAACTCCCCATCCAGGAATCGTCTATTTCAGTGTTTCTCAACCTTGGCCACTTGAAGATGTGTGGACTTGGCTGGGAAATTCTGGGAGGTGAAGTCCACACATCTTCAAGTGGCCAAGGTTGAGAAACACTGATCTATGTTATGTTTCTTTGCCACTTCTTCAAAAAATGTGGAATTTAGAGTTGCCGTTTAAAAACACTGATTGGGACAGCTGAACATACTCCCTCAGAAATCAAGTCCCGTAGCACATCATTTGGTTTAATTCAGGGAGCTGCGAACTCAGTGAGAATGTAGTTTTGTGAAATCTTTGGTTGTCTACTAAGTAGGATTTCCATGAAGGTGTAAAAAATAAAGAGTTTGTACTATCCTTGTTTTCCCCAAAGAATTTTCTTTGCATGCACAAGCCCTTTGCACCTTCCCAATTGTTTAATTTCTATGCCTCCTTGCAGTTCTCCTATTACCCCTTGTAGTACAAATTCACTGGTTTTCCAAAGGTCTAATTCTTCTAAGCTGCTTTGCTTGTTACAGTCCTTCTCAGCTTATCTCTAACTAGCAAAGTTCCCAATCTTCTGTTTCTCCTGTGTTTTTCTGACTCTCTGTTTCTAGCTTCTTCTTTCTGTTCTTTACCCTACTCAGTGTCAGATTTAAGACTCACCCCCAGACCCTACTAAAATCTCTGACAGCATTTTGGAAGTCCATGTGGAAGTAAGTCTAATGGAATTCAATAATGCTTCCTTGTAGGGAAGTGTGTGCTATGACACTCTAGCTGGAGTGAATGGGGGCTCAAATGTAGCACCTGTCTGCAACTCTTTAAAGCAGCTGTGTCTTTTTCTAGAATCAAGCATTGCCTTGCAAAAAGGCTGGTGCTTTGATGAAGAGCCAAGAGCTGCTGTGCTCACACTTCCTCTGAATCATTTTGGGAAAAGGCAAAGCCTTACTAAACACAAGGGAGATATTTAACATCCCACCTATTTTTTATTTATTTAAACTGCATACCACCCACTCGAGAGACTCTTGGTAATTTACAAGAACCATAACCCATCAAACTTATTGTAAGACCATCTGCAAATGAATCAATTTAAAAAGTCCCAACCAAAAAACAGTAATTAAAAACAAATCATATGAAAAAACATCATATTGGAATGGTAGATCATAAGTACCAATTGCTGCCACACACTGGTTCTTAGTGAATAAAAAGACAGAAGAATTTTTAAGAAGTGCATCTTTAGTGGGGATTTTGAAATCCTTTCAAGGCCTGAAAGGATTTCTAAAAAGAGGAAAAAACAAGTAACAGCAGGGGTGAACTAAATGTTACATCCTTTTGAGCAAAGCAGATAATTCCTTGTTCTAACTGCAGGCCTCAAAATTAAAAATACAAAGAATGGCATTGACTTCAGACAAGTTCACACAATGCATTTTTCTGTCTATGTGATGATTCTCTGGGTATGCAATTATGCAGATTCATTTGGGATATAGCTTGTCTCCATGAAGGTGCTACTATAAGCATTTTTGCACTGTTTCTTCTGCATTGCTGTGTGCATTTATAGGCCCACACACATACTCTAGAGACTGCCAGCTTTTCACCAAGAATAC
This sequence comes from Liasis olivaceus, assembly GCA_030867105.1. Taxonomy (NCBI): domain Eukaryota; kingdom Metazoa; phylum Chordata; class Lepidosauria; order Squamata; family Pythonidae; genus Liasis; species Liasis olivaceus. The sequence goes on along the minus strand of CM061355.1, from coordinate 22,069,135 downwards.
ACATATTCTTCACCTTTTCTCCTCTGAATAATAAACATGTATTTTTTAACAAAGAGTTATCCCAGTAATAGGGAAGGAGCCATTGTACCCATGTCTTGGTTCAGTGTGGGACCAAAGATTTAGTGAATTTGGCCAATCCAGCCAGATGGGGTGACTTGCTGCTAAATGAAGAGAGATTATATCATTAGTGTATGAACTGAGAAAACACCCGTAGAATTGGGGCAATTCCTCCTGTGGCCCCAGCTTCTGCTTGCTTGGTTTACATATTAACTTTGTGTCCATGGCCATGACTGTCATACAAATTACTTAGCAGAACAACAAGAGCATTGTGTGAGCCAGGCAAACAATTTCTGAAAATATATATATTGGAAAAATGAACACATTTCAGATCCCGTTCTTTTCAGATAAAATGTATGGGATGAATCTCATTTTAGAAAAGAACTAGAAAACCCGTGACCCACTGGGTCATCATTTCAGGGATAAGTCCTTACTTAAACAGAGAAACAGAATGACCAAGGGCAAAAAAGCAGTGGGAGTGTGACCGACTTGTGACTTGCTACCAGCTTCCCCATTGACTTCGCTTGCGGAAAGCTGGCAGGGAGCATCAGAAATCCTTCCTTCCTTCCTTCCTTCCTTCCTTCCTTCCTTCCTTCCTTCCTTCCTTCCTTCCTTCCTTCCTTCCTTCCTTCCTTCCTTCCACCATTTGCCCTCCCCTCACGGCTCTCAGAGCCCTGGTGAAGCCTCCTCCTCCTCCTCCTCTTTGGCTGATCCATGTAACTGTCTGCCACTTTGTTGAGGGGAGGTGGAACAAAGGGAGCTGCAGACTGTGAGGAAAACTGCACTCTCGCTCCCCATTCTAGTGTGTCCCCAAGGATCCCCTCCCTCAAGGGAGGAAGAGGGCTCACCTGTTGACCAGCAGCACCCCCCAAGCTAGCCCTACCTCACCAGCAAGCATCCAGGTCACTCCCTCATCCTTCCCTCTTAACCGCCGTTAAGAGATTTCAAATTTCTGCCTTGTTTCCAAAGCAGCCAATTGCTGCTTGCCTGTCATGCCTTGCTGCCGGCTGATTGGGCACATGGGATAGAGGGAGACGGGAAAGAGGTCAGGGATACACCCATGATGATCACATGACCTGGGCTGACTGTGGTGGTGTGGCAGTGCAGCAGTGCTGAAGCAGCCACAAATTTCCCAAATTTCAATCCCATGGGAGTAATGGGTCCTGGATTTTGGACACATTCTGTAAGTTAGCCCATTTGAGGTACCTTGGTTCAAAAATTGTTGCCCTATGATGCTCTGTTTCGCCCAGTGGAAGGTTACAGTCATGAAAGTTTTAGTAGTATATAGACAGAAAAAGGACCTTTAAGGCATGGAATACCATGTTAAGCTGTTTATTGTAGGCCTGGAGATCTCCCCAGATCAGGCTGCTGACATGGGACAACAAATGGCCAAAATTCAACAGCAAATTTTGTTTTACAGAAACAAATAGGAAGGGTTTCTGCTTTAAAAGAGAAGACACTCCAATATCTATCCCCCCACCATTCCAATGGCTGAAAATGTCAGTGCCTTCTGGAGACGTCACTGTGAGACTGCTGGGGCTCTTGCAGGCTTCTTCCCACATCTAGGGTAGATGGGAATAAACAGTCCTTGGCTACCAAGAGTTGGTTAAAATATGTAAGAAGATTATCTTGGGGGCCTTTATCTACTTCTCTCTTGAAAATGTGTTACAAGACAAACTAGAAGAAACCTAGTTAGACCAAAATTCTGACTTGTCTAGAGTTACAGGGAGGGAGAGACAAGTGCCTATTTCCATTGAAATTTTACTGTAGAATAAGAAAACCTCCCTCCAGGCACTAGTACATCTTCAGTGTAGTGGGACAGAACTGATGATGACCTACATTTGTCTAACATGAAAGAGAAACAATTTTGCTTTTTTATCCTGTATATTGTTTAAAGTCACAACTGGTCCTAGAAAGGATGAGTGTTCTATGCTGCCCTTACACGCCCACGCACTCTTTGAATCATTATGTCAATTTGGATCAGCACAAGGTATCCTCATGTTCTTTTCTTAGAACAAAATTGAGGAAATGGGATTGAAATCCACTCAGTATATTGTGAATTTTATTTCCTCTTTTTTGATCCTACACACTGACGGTTCCTTATTTTTTTTTGCCAAGTTCCTTCTCATTCCAGACTGCAATCTAATAGTTTATTCCCTTTGTCTAGCCTAGCCATTTATGGATCAGAAAAGAGATTTTATTTTTAAACTTTGCTTTTTGCATGTAATAAGCTATCCACTTCAAAGATGAACACCCATAATGCCTTCTATTCTGACTTTTTAAAATAATATCTTGGAGGAAGATTTCCCAATCACCTAAAATACTGATCTCTGGCTTTCTGTCAAACATACAACAATAAGAAAAAGTGAGTCTTACTTTTGTAGTGCAAACTGTCTAGTCTTTCCTAGAAACTTGTAATGTTATTGCAGATTTTATGTTTATTTTTGATTGTTTAATATCACCTGTTGCATTTTATCTCATTTTTGGTACTGTACAAACTTATCATCTGTTACAGTTGATTGGGACAATTATTTTTCTGGCCTATTTCCTATATTATTTTAGGAAGCTCTAATTACTTTCTGTACAATCAGAAATGGCTAGAGCATTTTAATGACCAAAAGAAAGGGAGAGGGATGAAAACTATCTGCTGAAGTTATTATTTATACAATACCAACAATGAAGAAACTCATAACTAAAAACAAGATATACATAGATCTGCATAAAATATTCCATATGTGAATTTATCTACACAGGTAAAAAAAACCTGAAACAATTAATTGCTTTAATTTAAATAGAAATGCAATAGATCTCACAATAATAGAGAAGATTACCACCAGGCTGACCGTATATATGTACAATCTGCTATCCAGGTGCAACGTATGGGCAACTTCTATGTTGTTTGTCTTTCTTTTTAATGGAAATTTGATTTTAGGTGGCACTGTTTCATTTCCAGATTAAAAGCTTCTCAACCACCTGATTGTGCTAGCAGGAGAAAAAATGATGCGGTTGAGATAACAATAAAATGTGACTCCCTGTCTCGGTTTCATATCACAAGTTTATAAAAACAATCTGCAAAACATTTGTATTTGATTTATTCTTGGTAGTTGTAGTTCCAACTTGCTCAGGCCTAAAGTTGATTTATACAAGACTTTGTGGGCAAATGAATCCTCACAAATCCAGCATTGTTGACAGCACTTTCATATCTCCAATGCCACATCGGACACAATATTGTGAAACAAAGACTGACGTATACAGATTGTGAAATGATCCTAACTGAGCACTGATTCTACTTGTTCCAGTTTATGAGTTGTATCTTGAAGCACATTCCTTTGCTTACGAGTTAGAGGCATGACCTACTGTCTTCAGGAGAGCTTATTCCCTAGGGGAATATGTAGTGGCATGCTACCTTTCCATTCTTTTGGGTAAGGTAAATTGTCTTGGACAGGAAGCTCTTATATGGCTAATCTATTTTGGGGTCATTGAATGGAGTCCTTAGGTGAAATAGCAGACAAGAGACAGAGTGTATGCTTCTGAATGTGCTTCTGAGCACCGTTGGTCTCTATTAGACAACTACTACTCTTTCATAATGTTGCAACTTCAAAATGATTTGGTTGCTATAGGTGAGCTAGGTTTTGGCCATAACAGTTGACTTCGTTGGCCTGTTCTGTGAACTAGCATGGTGGTCAAAGTGGAGGCCTAGCATACTTGCTGAATTAGCTCATGGAGATAAAATGCACTGAGTTAGCACCTTTGAACTCCACATCCTTCTAGAAGTTGCATTGTTACCTCTTAACTTGTATTACCATACTTCAGAATCTTTTCTTTGAAAAGGAAGCTATTTTTCACATGCTGTCTTTTCAAGGCTTTATAGGCGCATTACTGTAAGCATTTTTCTTCATGACTTCCTTGTGTATTTTAGCTATCATTCATGAAGAGGGCTATATTTTGTCTTGTTTTCTTTTTAAGATTCCTGGTTTGCAGGCAGTTCTTTTATTGTAGTCCCCCAAGACAGTTTAAACTTGCTTTTGTATGACTTGACTTCGTAATGGTAGAGAATGGTGGTAGAGGAGGTGGTGGCGCTGCAGCTCCAGAGGATCCTGGATGAAATGGATTATCTGGACCCCTTCCAGTTGGGTTTCAGGCCTGGATATAGAACAGAATGGCATTGGTCAAACTTTTAGATGATCTCTGGCGGGACCAGGATGGGGGTAGTGCATCCATCCTGGCTCTTCTTGACCTCTCGGTGGCTTTTGATACCATCGACCATGGTATCCTTTTGGGTCAGCTGTGGGAGTTGGGGGTGGAGGGCACAGTTTTGTGTTGGTTCACCTCCTTCCTCCAAGGCCAATCCCAATCGGTGTTGATAGAGAGTGAGAGGACCAGCCCGCGGCCCCTGCTTTGTGGGGTGCTGCAGGGCTCAGTGCTCGCTCTGCTCCTTTTTGACATCTACATGAAGCTGCTGGGTAAGGTCATCCGTCACCATGGGATGAGGTATCATCAGTACACTGATGATACTCAATTATGCATCTCTGTCCCAGGTAAATTAAGTGATGCTGTGGATGCTCTTTCCTGGTGCCTGGAGGCTGTGGGAGTCTGGATGGGGAACAACAGGCTTCAACTGAACCCTGGCAAGATAGATTGGCTGTAGGTTTGGGGCTCTTCTGTATCTGGAGTTTTACCATCTTTGGTTCTGGATTGGGTTGCACTACCCCAGACAAACCCAGTGTGCAATCTTGAGGAGCTGCTGGCAGTTGCGGCTAGGAGGGCCTTTGCTCCACTTTGTATTGATTTTTTCTTTCCTGGATTGGGAAGCCCTTCTTTTGGTCACTCATGCACTGGTCATCTCCCGCATAGACTATTGCAATGTATTCTACATGGGGCTATGCTTGAAAAGTATCCGGAAGCTGCATCTGCTGCAGAATGTGGCACTGGAGGCAGTTATGGGTGCCCCTAGGGCTGCACATGTAACACCTCTGCTGTGAGAGCTGCATTGGGTGCTGGTTTGCTTCCAGGTCCAATTCAAGGTGTTGGTTATGACCTTTAAAGCTCTTCATGGCATGGGCCCAGGTTATTTGAGGAACTGTCTTGTCCAGGTTACATCAGCCTGTCCCTCCCGGTCTGGCAGGAAGGGCACATTGCGGACCCTGTTGGCTAGAGAGTTTCAACTGGCAGGGTCTAGGAGGAGAGTCTTTTCTGCCATCACCCCCACGCTGTGGAGTATCTTTCCCCCTGAGGTGAGATTGACCCCCACTGTTCTGGCCTTCTGGAAGAGTGTTAAGTCCTGGCTCTGCCAACTAGGTTGGGGATCCAATGGGAGCTTCCAGCACTAGAGATGCCTGGTGACTTGAGGATGCTCTCTTTGTCTTTTAACTTTGTTTTGTAGTTTTAAAACTGTTTTTATGCTTATTTGTGAGCTGCCTAGAGTCACTTATATAGTGAGATAGGTGACGTATAAATTTGATTTATAAATAAATATAAATTAATAAATAACAAATTGAATTAAGGGACTGTCCCAAGTACTAACTGAATCTGTTTTTCATTCTGCAAAGGCTGCCGTGTAATCTATACTGCCTAGTAATTTGTGGACGGAAATTTCTTAGGATCAGGCTGTGGCAGGGTTCCCACATCTTATGTTATTATCATGATAAGAGTAAACTACAGTGGGTGGATTCACATCTCATGTTATCCATAAATCATGGCTGGGATTATATAACATGTAGGCCAAGCCAATCAAATCATGCTATGGCTTAATCCTATGTTTCAACACTATCTGTAAAGCCTAGGTCAATTTAACATTCTGAAAAATTGCCCCATAATTTTTTAAAAATATAAATGATACCCACATCTTTGAGCCCACATCTTAGCTTATTAATGTTATGTTTACTTTCATGGGACTTACATCCTGCTGGGTGGGTGTGCACATTGCAGTTGGTTTAGTTTAGGCTTAGTTCAGTATATGAAGCCAGCCAATTGTGGCTCAGTCAAAAACCTATAATCATGGCTGCATATAATGAGCAAGCCTGGTCAGTAAGCAAACTTGTTGTCTTTGTGATCTCAAGGGTGGGGTATGAGAGATAGAATTGTTTTGTAGTTCAGCTTTTCAATATATTTTTGGAGTTTAGGCTTAGCCACAGAAAACTACCATACACAATTTGCCTGTAATAAGCTTAAAAGGGATCAAATGTAGATAGTTCTCACTTAAGGACTGCCCTGTTTAGCAACTGTTTAAAGTTACAATGCCATTGAAAAAGTAACTTTACGACTGGTCCTCGCAATTATGACTGTTGCAGCATCCCACAGTCATGTGATTGCCATATGTGTGCTTCACAGCTGGCTTCCGACAAGCAGAGTCCCTGAAGAAGCTGGCAGTAAAATCGCAAGTCATGGTCATGTGATGTCTTGCTCAACGACTGCGGCAGAAGTGAGGTTGTAAGCCCATCCCAGCCACATAATGTCTTGCTTAATGACTGCATCGCTTAGCAACAGAGTTGCCAGTCTCAGTTGTGGTCATTAAGTAAGTTTTAAAGAGTTAGATTTGTATTATTGTTTTATAAAGTATACTAGCAAGCAAAACACAGAAATACTGATAGAAAGACTGATGGAAGTTACCCTCAGATATTCTTTTGATATCACTTTCATTTGACTTCCTAACCCTGTCCAAGTGCTGCTAAATAAATATTGAACTGGTAGATTAAGTCCACACTGAAAAAGACTTATAATCAAGAGTTTGCACATTAATTTCATGTTCCTTAATAATACATCCACTTGATTTTAACATGGAATATGGTAATATTTCTCAATGAGTAATATGGGTAGCGTTGATGGTAGACAAACATTATTATTATTATTATTATTATTATTATTATTATTATTATTATTGAAAAGAAGAAAGAAAAAGAACATAGAAAGTGCTTTAACCAAAAAGTGAAAGAAATATGACAAAGAAAAAAATATGTTAATCTTCATTATAACAGTAAATAATTACAATTTTATATATACTTATCTAATGTAAATATTATTCAAGTACGTATATATTTCTAATACATTTATATATAAATAATGGTAGACAGACATAATCTGGGTGGGATTTGTACGTGCGTATATAGATAGATAGATGCATGGATGTGTGAAAGTGTTTGTGTATATATTTTCTTAGAAAAAGTGGCATTTTTGTTTCTATCGTGGTAAGACACAGGTTCTTTTATAGAGTGATACCACTTAACAATAGAAGAGAATATATGTAGCTCATGGTTGAACTGTGGAGTACTTGGTGCTCTCTGAACTTGGTTGTTTGTATGCAGATGTTTCATTACCCAACTAGGTAACGTGATCAGTGTGAGTGAGTGTGGGGTTTGCTGCTGTTACCTAGCTGGGTAATGAAACATCTGCAAGCAAACAACCAAGCTCAGAGAGCACCAAGGCTCCATGATACCACTTAAGATATGAAAGGTTGTGAACCACTGAATATGGTAGAGTATGGGAAAGGTGTAAATAATTTTGATATAGTATTACTTCTTTAAGAAATGATGGGCATATGAAATGAATGTATCTACACATTCATTTAAATATGTGACCACAACTTTCAGTCTCTATGTTACTTGATAACATTTACTTACCAACGACCACACAGGACACGACTAAGCTGAATGTTCCATTTTCTTTACTCCGCTTTATTGGCTGAAAGTTAGGGCTAAACACTGAGCATGAAAATTTCATTTCATACATCTGTTAATTAAACGTTTTTGAGAAGTTACAGAAAGAGATGTGGGTCAGTGGGTGGCTGTGTTATCAAGCCACTGGTTCATCTATGACTGACTTCCATATCATGATCTTCTCTAGATATGTTGGCCTCCAGCTCCCATGAATCCTAACCAGTAATCTGGTTGAGAAATTTAAAATGTGGGTCAACATATTTGGAGAACAGCAGAATGGAGAAGGCTGATTTGGACTAATATGATCTCTTCCAGTTGATTAGAAAACCTCTATGTCTTAGTTTCTCTTGTTCACAGAAGCTCATACTGTGCTACATTTCCTACTCTATCTTTACTACAGTTAGCTAAACAGAGTACATGGACATTACTTTAATGATTAAGTATGGCTCATGTTTTTCAACTCACTGTGTTAGGTATTCCTAAAAGCTGAAATCATCTGTTTAAGAATCACTGGATGTGAGAGCATATTGCTGAAAACCCAAGGCAAAACCCCCCAAAACACAACAGAGCAGGAAGTATATCAAATACAGTTAATTTAATCTGTGTATGGTTATATATAAAAGGCAAATGAAATTCTGTTTGAAATTCACATTTATAATATATATAATTTAAGCGTCGCCCTGCTTAATAGGCAAGGAAATCATGGTATTTGGCCATTTCATTTTGCTTAAGTATCTGCCATGAAGAAGAACCCATGAACTTTTCCAGCTGTCTGTTCCACTATCAAATATTCCTTATCATTAAAATGCTTCTCCTTTCAAATTCTACCCATTAATGCCAGGCTTTATCTCTGAAGCAACAGTGTTCAAGTCGGCTCAACCTCTTAGGAGTCAATACATAACTGTCATGGCTCCCTTAATCTTCTGTTCCCTGGGCTATACATACCCAGTTCCTGTAATCATTTTCATAGGACCTGCTTTTCAGATGCCTCACCCTGAACATGTGTCAGGTAGTCTATACTGTTCTTAAAATCTTTAAAGGTTGTACTTTGTATTCCAGATGCCTTCTGACAGGCAGAATAAAGGATGACTAACAAAATGTATTTCCTCCTTATGCCTTTATTGTGTATATTTTTGTTGAACTATACTATTGACTTCAGTTGTGACATGAATTATATTGCTCCTTGATTCTTTAGCTTTTTACAGCTATAATTTCCAAAATCATCTGTCTAGTGTTCCTCCTCATGACAAGCATTTTTGGTAGATGAGTTATCTCATGCCAGAAGTCTGGTGATTTCATTATAAGTATGTGGGAAGTGAAGTTGTAATGAGTCTCACATCCTCTTAGTGCCTTATGATTTAAATCCAATAAAAAAACAATTTATTTAACTTCTCTCTTCTTATACCATTTAGGATTTGAATTAAGAATTAATGGAATATCTAATTCTACAACCGGCTCAAATAATGCTCATTTTGTGGTATTATTTAAACATTGCTAGGTCTGGTTGCAAATCTCTGCATGAAAATATAATCCATAGATCTGCTATAGTTGTGTGCAAAAATGGATCTGTTTATCTGTCAAATCTGTATTCTGTCCATCTTGTTTCAGCTCATGGACTCCATGAGTGATAACGTGAGTGATAACCATCTGCTCTATCTGTGTTATGATATTATGGATTTTCATTAGTTAGAGAAAGTAGGTAGAGGCATAAATCAGAGGAGGAGCTATCTCGGCCGAGCCAATAAATCATCTCATTCTGTCCGCCATTCTTCCCCAACCTGGTGTCCTTCAAGTGAGATTAACTTCAATATTTATCATTCAACATGCTGAAGGGAACTGATGGGAACTGAAATTAGATGTATTGGAAAGGGACCATATTGGGGAAGAATGATGTGAAAAAATATGAAAGAAAGACCAATAGTTACATAATAGTAGAAAGTAAGGTTGTCCCCCCCCCCCCAAGAAGATATGGCCTCTCCTTTGTTGAACTTCATTTTTATTTTGCCCTCTGACTCATGAAGAATCACAACTTCTAACAATATAATCACATACTGGGTAATTCCTTGTTGAAGCTTGTTCTTAAGCTTGGATCTCAGTTACTCATCTCTACCCATCCAATATTTAAAGCTGCAATACTTTAAGATTAAGAGATCCCTAATTGAGGTTGAATGTGGAGATTATTCTTTCCAAACAAATATTTGGCTTGAGGGGGGAAAAATGCCCTCTTTGGAACATTTTGTGAATTGCAAATACTTTCATGTGCCAGAATTTTCAAACTCATAGTACGTTCTGTTCTTCAATTATTTAATAATTATTTTTCTGATTTTTTTTCTGTGTTTGTTTTTGTTTGTATTTGAAAAATGTTTCTAATGCTTTTATTTGAGGCTGCATTTGCATAACATGCTAAGCCACTGTAGTGGCTTAAAGAGTGCATGTGGCACCAGTTTGTCTCCCATTTCATGTGACTTATTTACCAGGAGCAGAAGCTTACCTGAAATGCATTGTATTGATTGTCATACTATGTTAAAGGATAGTTAATGAACAATTTGTTTCTCAGATATAAAGGACAAAAAATGCTATTTTGACAACCAGGTTGATGAGCTTTAGCCTAAAAAATTAATTTCTTTTGAGAGAAGGCAAGAGTAAATGTAATCTGAAAACAGATGTTCCAGATAGAACAAAGGAACTATCAGGGGTGTCTGCAGAATGTAGTGAAAAGTCAAGATGGTGGCCATGATGGTGCAATCAAAACTCCACCTGTTTTTTATATTTTTGACCATATCCTGCAGGTACCCTGGGGACTAATTTGGACTTATTGTGCAGGGTTACTTCATATGACGTGGATATATTGATAATTTTGAGATTGTTGTTTTTGTTACATAGAACGCAAATGTGATCCTGAAGAAAAACGTTCAAATTGTTATTAGAGAATGTTACTGTTGGGCCCATTTAGAGCTCACAACCTAAGTGCAATCTTTTGAAATTGCCACATCTCTTTATCAACAACATGCTACAAAAAAACATGTGGGAAGATTGATGATGCTTAAGTAATTAAATCGGTATGGGGAAAGGAAGGAAAATCCTGTAGACATGCAAAATAGATGATTACTTGGTGGAATTTGGGTCTGTACTCTTGTATTTCTTTACAAAATAAAATATTTTCATTATGCTGACAGTCATTAGTGCTTTTCTGCATACTACTTTTCTGGAGTTTCCAAATCTTTCCTATATAAGCAGTACAGTATCGATAAGTAGTATGTGTAAAATAGCCACTGTACGGAAAGGAATGTGGTAGCATTTCATGGGCTGCTTTACGAACAGTATGTATGTATGTGCATAATGGATGTAGGAGCAGAGCAAAAACTATGGCGATGGATCATAAACAGTCTGCAGGTAGTGCCTTATCAGGTACTGTAATATCACTGCACTCAAGGCAGCTCTTGAACCACGCCAAGACAGAAGATCAATCTGAAATAATCTGAGAGGGCATCATTCTGCTTCCAGGTTGCCATAGAATGCACAATTTCTCATATTGTGGTCAGCAGTTTAGAGTCCTGGTGAAGAAGCTCTGTGTTGAGATAGAGTTTACTTTACCAAGTGAAGACTTGCGTTTGTGTACCTTATGACAGATTATGTGGACTCCAGCCACATAATTCAAGTGACCTCTAGGAACTAATATGTATTTTGATACAAATAATGCATGAGTACTATTTGCCTTCTTTTATTCCTTAGATATACTATTTAAATTAATATATTTTAATTTTCTCCTCCATAGGGATTTCATTGCAAACATCAATTTTCTAGTAAGTATTACATTTTCATTGTTCTTAAGTTCAGGAAAGCAAAACTTTTGAATGACTAATCAGACTGAAAGCTCATTAATTGAAATTTCCTTCCAACTTATGGACCTTTCCATTCATCCTCAAGTGTCTTGGATCATGTCAGGATGTAAGCTTTTGCAAGGAAGGTCTAAATAGGTTTGTGTCTCATAGGAACTTTTTTAAAAAATAAGGCTTGATTCTCGACTACAAAATGTATTATCACCCCTCCATGAAAACTAAACCAGAAAACTTCTACACAAGGATTTTGATTTTGTCACCCAGTGTCCCTCAAAGAAAATATCAGTACCTACATGAGTATTACTAATGAACAATCATGGGCATACTCATTTGTCATATGTCAATGGTTTGCTTTTTCTACACCAACTTTTCTGGATGGAAATTATTGTATAAATAGCTATCAAAACCACTATTAAACAGAATTTTTGGAATGGGGTAAAAGTTTTAGACCAGAGATGGAGAATATATGGAGCCCCAAAAGTTACTGAACTGTACATCCTGATATCATCACCAGTGGTCAAGCTATTAGATGTTGTTGGATGTTCCAACTCCATTTGACTGTAACTCTTGTTATAGGCCAAATATTCAATTCAGATACAATCTAGAATGATTTGGCCCACCCCTCTCTTGAGGGGTGTGATGGGATATAATTTTGATTGTGTGTGTGTGTGTTAAAATCACTTTGTTACCATACAGTAGATTTGGTATTCTGCCTGGTATATTCAAGAAGATGGATATCTTTTTCTTCTTTTTCTTCATCTGTTGTGGCCTATGGTATACAAGCTGTACTATTCAAGCACAGTATAGTCTGGGGAATCAAGTGAATAAAGACAAGCACATAAAAAGATTATAGAAATTATCAAATCTTGTAAAAATTCTTCACAACCTGGGCTATCTATGATTTTATTGGAGTAAGTTGTTCTCTCTCAGCTTTAATGCCCTTCACTCTTCAGTTTATTTTCAGAAGTTTCCTCATTGTCTCTCTAAGGACTTTTGCTCATGGCCACTTGCAGGCGCATTCCTCCAGTCCTTCAGTCATCAGGAAAGTATGCTGGCACAGACTGCTCTGCTTCAATTGCTGAGCCCTATTTTGTCTCAGTGATGAGGCCACCCAGTGGTGCTGTCTATACATAGTTAATGTTAAGGAAGCAGTTGGTGGATTCCCCTAGTTTAATTTCCTCCTCAATGGGCATCACCTACTGATGGGAAAAACATCCACTCATCACTATTCCTACTATGGGTTGGGACTGGGGTTGGGAGAGGAGACATATTTTATCAGGTGGCTAAACTGAGAGTGCTGAGCTATGAAATGGAATGGGGTCCCACTAGCTTTACTGGGCAGTCCTCTTCTTCTAACAAAATGATCCTCAGTGTGGCAGTGCCTGTCACCTGAAAATCAGATGAGCTGGTAGGGAAGCAAGGTGGAATGGGGGTGATCTCTATTCACCACAAGCCACCTCCTAGTGTCTCTTAGCTTTTATTTTGGCTGTATAATTAAATGGATGCAAAATCTGAATAGCAATCAAATATATTGTTATAGAGATGAAGCAGTGGGAATTTCAATGGAAAAAGAATATTGTGTTCATTTTGAATGACAGAGAGAATTGGTATATGACATTTTATCACTAATATATTATTCTAGTCATGACTGCTAAAATGAGCAGCTCCTTTCCCCCCAAATGCTGGAAATGCAATAGATGCTGGTTGTAGATCTTCCAAATGCTGGAAATTATACAACAGATTGGATCTTTCTTTCAAATGTGGTAGCAATATAGCAAAGCTCAACAGTACCAGAAATTAATTCATTGTAGAATGAATTTTATAAGTTGTAATTCCATTTCAACTCAAGCATTTCTATTAAACCACACATTTCTTCAAAATATACTGAACTGGCATTGTATATGATAATAGCTGCAAGTATTTTATATGCTTTTATTGGAAAAGATCCTTCTTCTCCTCTATGGAAGAATGGTTAATTGAACTGTGGGAATATGTGTTGATGTCTAAAATAACTTCATATCTAAAAAAAAAATCTTCTGTACAATTCAGTCATATTTGGAAACCATTTTTGCACATCCCAAATTTGTTGTTCTGGTTGATCAGTTTTTTGGGAAGCGTTTAACCAGTGGATCTTTGATTCCCAAGTCATATTTTGTGACTTGAGAATACATTAATTAATTAATTAACCAAGAGTCAGTTTGGTGTAATGGTTAAAGGCACCAGGCTAGAAACCAAGAGACCATGTGTTCTAGTTCTCCCTTAGGTATGAAGCCATCTGGATGTCTTTAGGCCAGTTACTTTCTCTCAGCCCTAGGAAGAAGGCAATGATAAACCACTTCTGAAAATGTGGCCAAGAAAACTGCAGGGACTTGTCCAGGCAGTCTCCAGGAGTCAAGAATGACTTGAAGTCACACACACGCATATACACAAAATGAATTGGCAGAGAAGAAGGCTTGACCCCTGGCCACCATATTGGCCTGTAGCTGATGCATGTACAAATCATCTTACCCAGTATTGTCATATTTGGTTGGAACCTAAATTGGCCCAAAAGCATTATGCCCAGTGCACATACAGTTCCTTCCTCCAAGGAGGACTCTTGATTGGTCTAAAATCCTCCTTTGTGTGAAAGTATCATATGTGCTGATGGATTATATAACTAGCAGAAGATGTGAGTGAACTATGTGTCTACAGTGCTCTGTTTGACTAGTGAATGTCTCTCCTACCCTACCTATTAGTGTATGAGGGGTTATCATATGAGCATCTGTTGAGTTTTTCTTCAACGTTTTAAGATATTATTTAGCCATTTCAAGTTTGTTTTTTACACAGAGGCACATATATACATATATTTGGTATCTTCACAGCTGGGATTATGAGCAGTTTCTGCCGTCCTGCGCCTGCCTCCATTTCTCCAACCAATCTGAAAAACATGAAGCTTGAGACTACAATGCAGTGTGAAGATCACAGGCAATGCTCTCTCCACTTAAGTGTCAAGGGAAACCTGCAACTTGACGGTAAGTCAGATTTGACAGGGAATCTGGGTAATAACTGAGAGCTCTTGTTTGGTGGAAGAGCATGTGAAGAAAACCCCAACTCTGTTTCTAGTTCCCTAGGTAGATCTGGGAAGAACTGATGTCCAATTACTTGGAGAGTTATTGCCACTCAGTGCAGATGACAGATGGGGAAACCCAGGGCTTTCTTTGGGCCCCAAGACAATCCTTTCAGATGGGGCTCCCATCACAGTATAGGTAAAGAAGGTAAAGAGCTGGCAGCTCCATCTGATGGTACAGACTTGTTCTGGTGCCCAAGGCTTGTATACACAAGATGCTCTTGGGTGTGGGGCATTCTCTTGGCACTATCCATCCCCAAGAGAATGCCCCACACCCCTAACCCTTTGCTGCTATCTAGTGATCATCCATATTCTTGCAATTGAGGTTTGGTAGTGTTAATTATCATGCAACTGTGAAGGGGGCATGATGCATGCGAGTGAGCGAAGGTGGGAAGGAGGGCACAGTGCATGTGTGCAAGTGAAGCGGGGAAGGAGGGTGCAGTGCATGTGAGTGAGTGAAGAAAGGCTGGGGTGGGCAGGGGAGACTTACCCAAGCAAGTTGCGACCTCCCCTGCCAGCTTTCCTATTGACTTTGCTTGTGGGAAACTGGCAGGGAAGGTTGCAAATGGCAATCACATGATTGCAGGGTACTTGACAACCGGTCATAAGTGCGAATGGGTTGCTGAGCACCCGGATTGTGATCACATGACTGCAGGGGCGCTGCAATGGCCATAACTTTGGGGACCAGTCATAAGTCCATTTTTTCAGCACCATCGTAATTTTGAATGGTTGTAATTTAAGAACTACCTGTAATCAATATACACTAATGCAATTTGCTACAATTGCCAGCAAGCACTGAAGCAATATGAAGTTCAACAGAGTGAGTTTCAGCTCAGTACTATGGGAGAATATTCCTTGACTGCTTAAGTATGTCTCCAAACCCCAGATTCCCATTAAGAAACTTCTTTTAAAATTAAATGAATGCAACTGGAGAGAAATCAAGAAAGCTAGTTGTATCAAAGAAAATAAACACAGTAGTTTTTGCGCAGCCTGTATCAAACAACTGTAAATAAATATTGCCAGCTTGCATGAAGATAACATGATTCCATATAGGTATTTAATGAAAAACTCCTTTCTAGCAGAAATTTTAGTGGAGATAAAGAAAGGAGATTTGAAAGTAGGAGAATCATATTTATAATCAACTTTGACCTTGATGGATTTGGTCAAGCTGGATTGGCATTTATAGACATTGGCTACTAATACATTTTTGCTCCATGAAAAGTAGAATTAAAAAGTGGCAACTATTGCTGTTTTCTCCCACATTTTGTATGGTAGAACTTTGAGGAGCACTTACAACTTTCAAAAGTGAAGTGGCTCATTTGTGATTGGTCTACAGCAGTGTTTTTCAAGCTTTAAGATGTTGAAAAGGTTGAAAGTTTTTTTCAAGCTTTAAGATGTGTGGACTTCAGTTCCCAGAATTCCCCAGCCAGCTTGGGGAATTCTGGGAGTGGAAGTCCACACATCTTAAAGTTGACAAGGTTGAGAAACACAGCTCTAGAGGTTCTAAAAGGCCACGTCATTATGCTATTTGATCCAGAGGGCTTTTTATCTCTCTGGTTCATTCATAAAGTTTTGTTTTTCTCTTTCATAATAATCTATTGGATATGGGTAATAACTCCCTCCCCTCAAAGTTTGTTTGTTTGAATTCTGAATTTGCATGTGTTTCTACACTGTTTTCAGAAAATATTTATGGCGTGCAAATTTGTTATCTCCTGTTGGTTACTCAAAAATCTAAGTGTGTGAATGTGAAGATTTCCAGGAGTGTACATGCCCAACCTGAGGGAAATAAGGTACAGATTTCAGTTGTTTCTGTCATTTTATTAGAGAGTTGAAATCTTGGAGGAAATGCTAACATTAAGTAGAGTAGGAAAAGGGTGATATGGTGGCTCTGAATATAAGGTCTGGAAGTGATTTTTTTTTTCTTTTAAGCTAATAGGGCAAAATTGTATGTTGAAGAATAAATATGAAGTTCCTGGTTTCTCATTTTATTTTATAATGCTATGAGGTTATTTGCAGAACAGAATGGGATAGTGTCAGCCCTTCAAGATAGTTCAAAAAAAAAGCACCAGCCATGAGTACTAACACTACTTTTATTGTAAGATTACAGTAACAGAATCTTGCAAGTCTAAAAGTACCTCTCCCCTCTCTTATTTTTACTCTCCCGCAAACTAAGGAGAGTCCCTTCTGATATGCTTTCTCCACCTCCACCACTCCTTTGGACTCAGATTTCTCTTACTTGACGGTTGTCTAGGCTGCTGCTCTTCCTCCTGTCTCCCAAGGTCATTCCCACAGACGATTGCAGATGGGAAGATTCATAGATCTTCCCTTGCAGACAGTTCCCTTGTATTTTTATCTGCCAACTATTACTGAGACTGCAGAGAAACCAAGTTTTATTATTTTATTTTATTTATTTATTTATTGGATTTCTCTCCCGCCCATCTCCCCTACAATAGGGGACTCTATTTATCTAATAAATTTATATGGCAGCCCATCTCACTGAATGTGACTCTGGGCAGCATATTTTAATCCTTAAAATAATGTCATAGCTATTTCAAGAATTAAAAATATAAATAAAAGCAAGATTGCAGGAGAAGTACATCCATCTAAACACAATGTAACCATCATACAGATTCCCCATGGGATCCCTTAGGCTGCTGCAAAAGCCATGTTTTCAAGGCCTTCTGAAAGGCTAACAGGGATGAGGCTAACCTCACCTCAAGGGAGATGATGTGCCAGAGGGCAGACCCACAGCAGAAAAGGCACATCATCTGGGTACCATCAGATGGAACTCTTTAGCAGACGGGACCTGCAACATACCCATCCTGCTGGACCTGATGAGATGGATTGATATGATTGGGAAAAAGTGGTCCCTCAAATAGCCTGGCCCCATGCCATATAGGACTTTAAAGGTCAAAACCAGCACCTTGAATTGCACCTGGAAGCAAACAGGCAGCCAGTGCAGCTCACGGAACAGAGGTGTAACGTGTCATCCTGGGGCACACACAACTCTCCGCACAGCTGCATTCTGTACCACTTGAAGCTTCTGGATACTCTTCAAGGGCAGCCCCATGTAGAGTGCATCACAGTAATCCACTCTGGAGGTGACCAGGGCATGAGTGACTGTGAGTAGACCTTTGCGATTCAAGAAAGGGTGCAATTGGTACACAACACAAAGATGTGCAAAGGTCCTCCTAGTCATGACCATCACCTGCTCCTTGAGCAGGAGCCATGAGTCTAGAAGGATCCCCAGATTGTGAACTGGGTCTGTTTGGGGTAGTGCCACCCCATCCAGCACCAAAGATGGTAAAGACCCAGATCCAGAAGTCCCCCAAACCCAGAGCCACTCAATCTTGCCAGGGTTCAGTTGAAGCCTGTTGTTCCCCATCCAGACCCCCACAGTCTCCAGGCACTGGGACAAGACATCAATAGCATTGCTTAGTTCTCCAGGGATAAAGCTAAAGAAGTAGCTTTGCAGGGAAGGAGATAGTGAAATGCTTCACTTGCTGGTTCATCCCTGTACATGCCCCACTGCCACCAATGCTGTAGACTGGAAGGAGGAATGGATTGTGCTGAGGGGAACTGGAGAATGAAGACTGTGAAGATTGGCCCTCATGGGCCCTATGGGAGGAGTCGAGAAGGAAAAAAAGTCAACTGTACTGTGACGACATTATGCCAGTGACACAGTTCATATCATTATGCAATGACATCATGACAGGTGTAACGTTATTTTGCCATCATCATGGCTCCCCATCTCCTGTGTTGGCTCTGGAAGTTATTTTTGGATTAGAAGATATCTATCCACGCTAGGCAGTTCTTGCATTTTAGTTTATTTTCCACAGTATTATATTAGCCAAATGGTTGCCTGGTGAAAGGAAGACTGAAAGTATTTAAATTATTTAAAATGGGATCCCCAGCACAAGTACAAAAGGAGAAAGAATTGGTCATAATTGTTCCCACATTCACTGACTGATTAATGTCTGTCTCAGAGGATATTAGATTCATGTTTGCATTGTGCTATGAAATTTACCATAATGACTGTGTGTGGGCTATGCATGTTGCATGTCATTGCTCCCAGATGGATTTCTTTAAAAGAATATCCTTAAAAAGATGAATAAAACCACTGTTCCTAAGAAACTTAATTATATCCCACGCTACCCACTCTGCACTTTCATAGAATATATTGAGTGTCCCTCTCTTGTTTCAAAAGGTCAGAAGTTCCAACCAATCTGCCAATTCCTGAAATCTTGATTTGGCAATATACTTTTACAGACCTCTTCTCTCTCTCTCTCTCTCTTTAAAAAAAAAAACAAGAATGAATATATTTTTGTGGTTAGGAAATATTACTACAGAAAGCACATCTAGGGATTTTCCAGAAATGCTTGCAACTCCTCAAAATACTTTGAACCTCATATTGATTTATGGTTAGAGGTTTGAAAATTTCCTCAATTAAACAAGGTAGATGCCTTTGGTATATACATCTATATCCGCATGCTTGTCTGGGCTTAGTTGAATTGATCGAATACATCATTTAACGCAGGGGCAAACAAGAAATATAAACCCAGATCCAAGGCCAACAGCAATTACATATGGCCAATTTCCTGCAAAGAAAGCCAAATCAGAGCCAATGTTGGAATGCAGCATAAACTTCTACATGCTTTACTTTGAAGTAAAACCTCCTCTATTCTTTATGGCTTGTTCCTGGGTTCACAGATGGGGGTCCGAGCTTAAGTGACAAAAGTTGTAAGGATATACCTTCACGTGTTAATATTTCTGATTTTAACATCAGTACATTTGTATAGTAGACATAGTGCCATTTTATCAGAATCCAAATCTCTGAGTTTAATATAAGATGCAATCCGGGTTGTTGCTCATGTATCCAATCATATTTTCTTCAATGGAGGGACTGGAGCTTCTCCCTGGATCTTCAGTGGATGGGCAAGTCCTAGCAGTATGTCAGAACTCCCACAATTTTAAGCAGGTTGCTGGATAGTTCCAGCTGTCAAAACTCTGCTAAGTTCTGTAAAGTTGGCATTTTATCCACGTGTTGCTTGAAACGGGACGGTGTTTGGAATCTGAGAACATAATTAAGTGCAACCTGGGAAATTATTCCCCTAGATCTGCCAGAATTATTCAGGGTGAGAAAAATAGAATAAAAACTACACATAGCTTCCATAAACTTGAAAAAAATAATTTTAGTGGAATGCCTGTTTCCTTGTGTTCTCATTTTGTGAAGTTGTGTATAAACTGAAAATTCCTTTCATGCCAAACAGGTGAAAGTGCAATTCAATTGCTTTGAAGTCAGTGTGGGACAACATCTCTATGTAACCATGACAACACTTCCAAATTACTGTGGAGTTAAAGAAACTCAAGAATATTATGTTGAAGGTAGGAAACAGTAAACAATGTTGATCTTGTGTGTGTACATGCATGCATGCTAATACTAAAATAAAGATGATGCTGACACAAAAATTAGTATTTTTCACAAATCAGAGCTGTAACACTAAATGGTCCTGAACATACTTGCTAAAAAGCAAAAGTCACAGTTCTTTAGACCTTATCTTAGGATCAGGATATTGAGTTAGATGGTTGTTATTTAGTTGTGACGAGAGTATTTTGTAATCTAAAAGTTGATGCTGTACTAATGGTTGTACCAGAAATCCCTGGGCATCTGAAGAACAACTTGTAGTTTACCAGCAAAAATTCAGTTACCTCCATGTTCAGTTAGGGCTTCATGTCAATAGAATAAGAAGAAAATGAACCTTTAATCAAGCAGATTATCTACTTCTAAACTTTAGAGTGTCCATCTTATTTTATAGTAGTAGCAGAACAATTATCTTGTCCTTAAGTAGTAGTATTATTACTCTTGACCTTAAAACTTGGTAGCTCAAAAATTTATTCCCATGACTATATAACATGCATTTGGTGAAAATAAAAACAAATTGCCAGTTATTTTCACTAGAGTTTTTTTTTATAGCTTATTTGGATATACAATACTGCTTTTTGAAATAGCCATTAAAGGCTATGCAAAGCTTTGACAGGTTGCTTTGCTTCTGTGAAGGTTTATGCAAAGTCCCAAGAGCTGTCTCACAAAGCAACATGCCCCTCCACCCTTACCATCAGCTTCTAACATCAAAGGGGCTGCTTTCCTTTGCTTCACCTGGGTGTTGAGGCCTCCTCCAGCAGTCCAATTGCTAAAAGAGGCTTCTGCTAACACACCACATATCTCCCAGCTTCTGGAATTGCTGGATGTGGCAACTTGCACATCTGGAGTTTCTCATTCTGCAGTCTAGAGCATCTCAGTGAGATGAAGCCAAGCTAATAATGGAGGAAAGGAGGCTTTGTCTCACTAAGAACTTTAAATGCAGTTTGCCCTGTTGGGGTCTGTTCCTATAGTTAGGAAGCATACATCTGATGGGCTGTGGAGAAAAGAAAGATATACTTGTCTTTGTCCTCCACCTATCATGGTCCTTCTGATCTTTCACCTCCTCCAATCCACATTTTGCCCCCATTCTTTGCAACAGTAACAGCTCCTACCACCTACCCACACACTGGCTTTTATACAATGAACAATAATTTAATTGCCCCCAGGAAGGACTTAGCAATTTCTTAGAAAGATCTGTGGAAATCATAAGCAGGGAAAGAATACTGTAAACCTCTTCCTGGAGGATGACTCCCAGACTTCTGGAGAAGGTTTTTGTCCAGTGTTCTAGTGATGGGAAGGAGGGAAGCTTGGGTTTCCACAGGAAAAGGCATGTGGTGGTGATGGGTGACTCATTGCTGAGAAGAATGGATTCAGCAATTTTACTGTCCAGACATGATATCAACAAGGGAAGAGTAGGAGGACAAAAAAAGGTTGGAGCTCTGATGGTGTTTTCAACCATATTTCCAAATGTATGTCATAACCCAAGGAAGGAAGAAAAGATTCTGGGGGTGAACTCTTGGCTTAAGGAATGGTGTCATTGAGAAAACATTGAATTCCTGGACCATGGCATACACTATGTTCAGGAAGGACTTCTGGTGAGAGATGGGATGCACCTTACAAAGACTGAGAAGAATGAGTTTAGAAGACATCTTTCTCAGATCATCTGGCAGGCTATAAACTGAATCTGAAGGGGGAAGGAGACCAGTATCTAGAACCAAAGCCCAAAGACAGTAAACCTTATAAATAAAGGAGGATGTAGTAAGAAGGAAAAGGTGCTCAAGAATACACCAAGAGATGCAGCAACCAAACCTAAGAATGGCAGTATTAAAAGGCTTGGATGCTTGTACATCAGTGCACAGAGCATGGGGAACAAACAGGAAGAACTTGAAGTCCTAGTGTGTAGAAGCAAATATGACATTGGTATTACTGAAACTTGGTGGGATGGAACTTGGAATATAGTACTAGAAGGGTATAATTTGTTCAAAGCAACAGACCTGACAAAAGGGGAGGGGGTGCATTATACATGAAAAATGACTATACTTGCATGGAAATATGTGACACCAAGGGTGAAAACCCTTGTGAAAGCATCTGGGTGAAGAGAAAAAGACAATAACAGCACTGTTGTGAGTGTACTACAGGCTCCCCTGTAGTATATACTCCCCAACCAAGCAGAAGATATGGAGGAAATATTTGCAAATCAGATGGCCAAGATATCCAAGAAACACACCACTGTGTTAATAGGGGATTTCAACTACCGTAATGTCAACTGAAAATCAAACTCTGAATAGGTGGCAGATCCAACATGTTCTTGGTGTGTCTTGCAGACAACTTTATCATTGGGGATGGAAATTAGAGGATAAGCTATACTGGACTTAATACTTACTAACAGGGAAGAAATGGCAGAGAAAGTGGAAGTTGTAGGAACTTTGAGAGTCAGCGACCATGTGATTCTAGAATTCACCATATTGCAAAGAGAGAGAGAACTTAAGGTAGCTGGATTAGTATTCTAGATTTCAAGAGTGCTGACTTCAATAAGCTAAGGGGAAAAGTAGGAAGGATTCCCTGAATGGAAATCCTGAAGGGAAAACAGTCCAGGAGGATAGAAAATTAAGAAAAATGATATAATTAAGACCCAAACAATATCAAAGAGAGAAAAAGAGAGAGACTGATGTGGTTACATAAAGAGCTCCCTGATAAACTGAGAAACAAAAAGGACAAGTTTAAAAACTGGGAAGAGGGGCATGTAACAAAAGCAGAGTATCAGGAAATAGCTCAAATAGTTAAGGATGGAGTCAGGAAGGGTAAGATTCAGAATGAACTGAGGCTTGTAATGAATGCCAAAAGTAAGGAAAAAAGAGGTTATTTGGGTATGTGTATGTGGAAGAGCATACACAAGAACCTGTAATAGGGTAGAACAGGAGCAAAGTCAAGGAAGTGGATGGTCTGCTCATCAGAGAAGATGCCAATATGGTGACAAACAATAGGGAGAGGTCTGAACTATAATTCTATTTTATATCTGTTTTTTTGCAAAAGGAAAAAGTGATTGAACCTGTCAGAAGTGGCACTATGGGGTACAAAAGAGAAATGCAGGTCAAAATAGGCAAGGAAGTAATGACAAAGCACCTAGTTGCTGTGAATGAATTCAAGATGCTGGGGCTGGATAGATTTCATCCCAGGGTGTTAAAGGAGCTGGCGGATCTGATCACAGAACCACTCTCTGTAATCTTTGAGAACTTCTGGAGTATAGGAGAAGCGCCTGGAGCTAACAATCTTTTAAAAAGGGGAAAAACTAGAGCCAGGAAACTATAGACCAATCAGCTTGACATCAACGCCGAGGAAAATCCTAGAAAAGATTATGCATGTTATGGCCCTGCTGGACATATCCTCTGGTGAGGAGGATGGGGAGGAAGTAGAATCAGGTGCATCTACAGACGACAGTCTTGGCATAGGTGATGCTAGTAGTGGTGAAGCCAATGACCCCATTTTGGTTGAAGCAGATCCATTAAGCCCCCAGAACTCTTTGCCTGCACCCAATGACAGCCTCTCAGGATCTCAGGTTCAACCACCCATTCCTAAACAGTGGTGTGTGATAAAGATTCCACAGCAGAGAGTAGAACTCTGTAGACCTGAGAGATTTGTGAAGAAGCAAGCCAACATAAGAGTAAATGCTGAGGGGTAAACTGCCCCAGCTATGTGTTGAGAAGAAGCTCAGCATGGCTGATTTATTGGCCTCACTCCCTGGGAGCAGATGCTGAGAACAACTTTTCAAGTCTCAGGTCTGTCATGTTTACCTTGCCATGCCATGCTTAGCACGCTGCATTCCACTTCGCTGTGTTTCTTGTCTTGTCCCTTGGATTTGTCACTTGTTTATTGGATTCCTGGTCTTGACTTGTGCCAAGCCTGTGACTATGTTTATGGTTGCCATCTTAACATATTGGCAAAAAGGACTCTTCTAAAAGTTCTGCCTGAGCTTGCAAATTGCTGGATTATGGCAGGCATCCAGCTTGCTATCTTGTTGGCTGGCACCCAGCAGTGCTGGCACAGAAAAATCAAATAATGGATTTGCAAGCCCTTAGAAAGGAACAAAGTGATTGCTAGAAGTATTGGTTTATTAGAAATAGATTGTCCCAAAAAAAAAAAACAATAAATTTGACTGGCACAAAGTGATTAGATTAGAAAATCAAGGGGTTGCTGGAATGTAATGTACCTAGACTACAGTACAGCATTTGATAAAATTGACAATAGCCTCCTTCTAGATAAAATGGAACCAATAGATTTGCAGTTGGTTGAATGACTGTACCCAATGCATAGTCCTTAATGGATATATGTGTACATAGGGAGAGAGAGATGCGGTGGGGTAACTCAGGATTCTGTCCAAAGTCCAGGGCTCTTCAACATTTTTATTAGTGACAGACAAAGAGATAGGATGCTCAGCAAATTTGCAGATGACACTAAAGCTGGGTTACTCCTCAAAAGACAACTCAAGATTCAAAAGAATCTTCATAGACTTGAACATCTATCCAACAAAATGTGGTTTAATTGTGAGAATTGTAAAGTTCTGCACTTAGGTAGGAAAAACCTGGTGGACAGGTACAGGATAAATGTTCATGAAAGGATTTGGGCATCCAAGTAGACCACAAATTAGTATGAGCCAGCACTGTGCCACAAAAGAGCCAATGCACTCTTGGGCTGTGTCAACAGAAGTATAATGTCAGATTCATGGGAAGTGATAATTTCACTCTATGTTACATTGGTCAGGTTGCACCTGGAATATTGTGTCCACTTTTGGTCACCACAACACAAGAAGGATGCTGAGGAACTGGAAAGAGTGCAGAAAAGCATAGGAAAGATCGTGAGGAGCTTGGAGGCTAATAAATGCTATGAAGAATGGTTAGCCCAAAGAAGGGAGACATGATAACATCTTGAAATACTTGAAGGACTGTGTGGAGTTATTCTCTGTAGTTCCCAAGGGTAGGACAAGAACTAATTGGTGGAAGCTTTATAGAGAGAGATCCAAACTCAAAATAAGGAAGAATTTGCTGACTGTGAAAGTTATTGAGTGGCAGAACAGCCTGGCCTCTTGCCAGCTGTGTGTACATAATCACTGGAGGTTTTCAAGCAAAAGTTGGACAGCCATTTGTCTGGGACGGTCTGAGGATTCCTGCCCTTGGTAGGGAATGGCAGTAGAAGATTTCTGAGGTCCCTTCCAACCCTATGTTTCTATGAAATCAAAATCACAGAAATGGACATTTAGCATACCTTCTGCAAGTCCATAAAACTTAAATGTATACGAACCTGAGCTGGTAGTTTAGTCACGCAGTTCTGTAGCATGGCTTCTGAGAATTTCATCCCTTTGCTTTTTGACTTGTTGCTCAGTCATAAGAGAGAGGGCAGTGATGTAGAACAGCTACTTATCAAGAAGAACAAAGATGAAATACCAGCTCAGAAAAGGTTACATTGGAGTAAGTGATTGTTAGAAGCAGATTTGTTTTGTAACCACTCTTGCTTCCTGTCTATTTCCTAATGGGCAGCTACAGCAGTGCATGGAAAGTAGCTGAACCAAACCAAAAAGCTGAGTTCAGATGTAACACCAAGTCAGATGAGTATGAAAAAGCTAGGTTCAGTATGTCATCAATAAACCATGTTTTCAAATTATGATTTCTTGCCTGAAAACAAATCATGGCCTTTTTCACTAGCTGGGTTTAGATACCATAAGCCACCAATAAGCAAACCACATCATAGCATAGCATTATGGGTGAGTATAGCCAAAAAGACTTGTTGCAGAATTGCTTCAAGCTTACTTTAAGACAAATAAGCAAAAGTTGAAAGCAGAGGAGGAAAAAAAAGAAAGAAATTAGAATAAAAAGCAGACTTATTGTGATGTCTGTCTGTCTTACCTACCTACCTACCTACCTGCCTGCCTATAGGTATCAGACCCCCCCCCCCACACACACAAACATATCCCCGTCCACATTTATATCAGATTCAAAGTCACAAACATGCAAAGCCTGAATGAACTTTTGTTCCATTCAGAGATTCTGCGGAGATGCCTGCCCAATGGGAGAGGGGGCTCTGCAGAGGACAGGCTCCCTCTCACATTCCTTGCGCTACTCTTCTCTGGGGGTGACAGAGCCCAGCCAGAATCTGCCCCAGTTCCTCTCCATGGTCTACCTGGATGAGCAGCCCATTGCTTGCTATGACAGCCTGACCAGGAGGACAGGCCCTGTGGTGTCCTGGATGGAGGAGATGCAGAAGGGGAATCCCAACTACTGGATCATAGAGGTGGAGACTTTGCAGGCCACCGAGAGAGCATTCCAGGCTGACCTGGAGAATGTGAGAAGATGCCACCAGCAGAATGGAGGGCTGCATACCTGGCAGGCCATTTTGGGCTGTGATCTCAGAGAAGACGGGAGCAAGCGAGGGTATTGGGACTATGGCTACGATGGGAGGGACTTCATTAGCTTCAACAAGGAGACCCACACCTGGGTGGCAGGTGAGGCTCGGGCCCAGATCCTCAAGAGGGAGTGGGATGCCAACCTACAGGAGTGCCACAAGAAGAAGTCTACCTGGAGGAGACCTGCACTGAGCGGCTGCAGAGATACCTGACCTACAGGAAAGAGGCTCTGCAGAGGACATAGCCCCCAGTGGGGAAGGTGACTGGCAAGAACAGCCTGGAGACCCTCATCTGCCAGGCTTACGGCTTCTACCCCAGGGAGATCAATGCCACCCGGAGGAGGGACGGAGTGGTCTGGAAGTACGAGACCTTCCACAGGAACGTGGCCCCCAACTCAGACAGGACCTATTATGTCTGGCTCAGCATTGAGATCAACCCCAAGGAGAGGGACCTCTTTCGGTGTCACCTGGAGCATGACGACTTGCAGGAGCCCCTGGTCTTGGCCTTGAAGGAGGGGCCTGCCAGAGAGCGACTCATTCTGGTAGGGACCATCCTTGTTGTCCTGCTGGGGCTTCTGATGATCCTCCTCCTGACGTGGCATCGAAGGAGAAAGAAATGCTCAGTGGGGAATTGAAATCTTGACAGGTCTGTGGATCCTTTTGTGTTTGGAGTTCAAAGCAAGACTTGCATGTAATGCTGCGAGACTGAAATGGAGGAGATGAGCCCAGCTGTGACCATTTTATCCACAGAGAGTGTCACAAGGTCTTTTTTAAAGTGGACCCAATTAGATTGACCCAGACGCAAAAGGGCCACGAGAGCCCTGGACTCTGGACCATTCGGTTGTTTTTATTTATATATATATATATATATATATATATATATATATATATATATATATATATAGTTTGTTTTGCCAGCACACCTGGGGATCCCAGGTTGACCCGGAGCCCATCAAATTGCCAGTGTAAATGTATTGTTGTCACCAGGGGGGTGGAGTGGGTTTTGTATGGGGAATTTATTCTTGTAAGCCGCCCAGAGTAACCATGAATGAGTTGGGTGGCCATATAAATTGTTTGAATAAATGAATTGTTTGAATGAATGAATGAATAAATGAATAAATAAATAAATAAATAAATAAATATGCAGACTTCCAAAATCTGATTACAGCATGATGTAATTGGCAATTTCACCTTTAGTAACAAATTTATGTAATACATTTACAAAATAACCATCTGGGGAAAGGATGATGGAGATTTTCAATTTTTTAAAAATGTGCCTAACAGCAAAATGCATCTCTATATCCTATATCTATATCTATATCTGTCTATCTCAGAACAAGTGAATAATGTGATTCCCTGTGAACCTACAAAATTAAGCAAATTTATTTCTCCCTACTTCCTTCTTTTCCTCCCTCCCTCCCAGGTAGTTTCACAATCGTACTAAGTAATGTTTCTATAATGGCTTAAATAAACCACATCATTAGGTTCACAGAACACACTACTCCAAAACCAGAGGAATCACATAATGGCTTAGCATAATGTGTGAATCTAGTCTCTCTCTTTCTCTCTCACACATATAGACCCAGAAGCAGAAAGACTCTAGGAATATAATTATATTTGGGAATTTTTTTTTCTGTCCTGGCTGTCACTCCAACTGAAGTCCCCTATTTATATCATATTTGAATCAATTAAATATTTGCAATCTGTCTACTATTAAAGGATTTCCACTGACATGATCAGTCCTCGAGAATATAAAGTAGCAGATGTCTTAAGAAAATAAACAAGTTGAAAATCTGTTTTATATTTTGCAGACTGCAGAAACAATGATGTGGGGAAAAATATTCCAGATTGTTTTGGTAAGTTGAAGCCTTGGAGGACTAAATCAGTAGCATATTTAGTAGTCTATTAAATATTTCATTAACAAGACATGGGTGCTATCTACCAAATTCAGCCTGATTCCTGAAAACTGGTTCTTAAATTCTTCTTTTTCTTCTGAGGCTGGTCATCTGGAGTTGAATCAAGAGGTCCACAAGTAGGACGCAATAAGGACTGGAAGGCAGGTGTAGCACAACTGGCTAAGAAAATCAGGGAGCACAAGAGAAAAATGGTGTATTGACCCATTTCTCTAAAAATAATAAGGGAGATTTTCTAGGACAAGCTTTCCCATCTCCTTTCTCCAGCAGAAATTCTTCTTGAGTTGATGAAATCTCCACCAGCAGTCTACTGCTCCTAATTGCCTCTCTGCAAAGCCAGGGACAATTTGTTTTGCAGAGTTTCTACCTTCCATATAGACCCGCAGTCATAGAACCAGATTCTCCTTTCCACAACTAGTTACCATAGCACCCATATTCCTTATTTTTAAGAATCAAAGGGAAGAGTTACAAACCAACTGTTGCCTAATATAGATAACTTCCCTGCTAAACAGTGTTGTTCAAATTCCATTAATCAAATGAGTAACTACAGTTTGTGCTAATTTAGAAGTGATGTGGTAAACTGCCAAAACTAAATAAGAGCTGAAGATTATTATATTTATATGTGTCTTACAAATGCACATAAATTGTTGGTATCTGGTTGTAGTTTCCTTCTAGCCAGTAACAGAAGAACAATGGAGCAATCTGGCCAGTTCAAATATGGAAGTGCCGAGACCAGCTACCTGGTTTTCTGATTTGAGCTTTGTTGTACTTTTCATCCTAAGTTTAGTTTAGCTGACTTGCAACTCGGATGTGTCTCTTTTTTTACCAGATGGAGAAGAGAGCAATGGCTGAATACCTGGTAGTACAAAAAGACAGTCCCATATGTATCTCTTGATCTCTAGGGATCTAGAGTTTTACAGCTTCCTTGTCAAAAATAAATGTGATTAAAAATCTGTATATAATTATTAGAGACCCAGTTTGGTGTAATAGTTAAAGGCACTGGGAGATGGTGAGTTCTAGACCTGCCTTAAGCATGACGCCAGTTAGGTGATCTTGGGCCAGTCAGTCTCTCTCAGCCCTAGGAAGGAGGCAATGGCAAACCGCTTTTGAAATCTTGCCAAGAAAACTGCAGGGACATGTCCAGGCAGTTGCCAGGAGTAACAGTGACTCGAAGGCACACACACACGCACAAAGTAATTATTACAAAATGTATGTGGTTTACGGTACTTTACTTACTCAATATTGGCCACTGAGCAACTTTCTTCTGATTGGTCATACATAGGATTGCTCCCTAAGCCATTTTTCACCTACAGTCTCAGAGACATTTCATGTCAGATGACAAGTGTACAGCTGATGTTACAATTTTATTTATATTTACTTCTCAGTACTTTCAGATAAATTTGCATAAGATTGTAGACCAACATTTTAATAATGACTGAAATCATATTTCCTACACAAATGTCACTCATATTGCAAATGTAATTTAAAGTCTTCAATCATCTTGACCTGTATTGACACACAATAATTCTTGGCTACAGAAAATGCAAACATCAATCAGTACAATTACAATTTTGCTTTGTTGTAAATTTCAGTGAGCAAAATGGTTTATAATGTGGACAGATCAAGAAAAACCATTTCAGTGAATATTTCAGATGTCCAAAACACAGACTATTACGTCCGTTTATGTCATCAAAGATTTGTATGCGAAGATATTGGGCCTACCACTTTGGTAAGTGCTTGAAAGAAGCTGAAATGTTTTATGAAATTAGTTCAGCTAGCAAAACATAGAGTTTCTTATCTTACTGAAAGCATTTAAAGGATAACATAATTCCATGGGGGTTCCAGGATGAACAGAAATATATGTTTTTAAAATTTATAATTTTCCCTTTTTTCCTAACACCTGCACCTTTCTTTCTATCATCTTTTTCTCTTGCTGTTTTCTTCTCCCATTGCCTCCAGAATTTGAGAGCATCTAATCGTGAGAAGTTAGATGAACGGAAATTCTAAGGACTTCTAAATGCAAATGATAAGATTTGGACTCGTTGCGCTATAAAGAGTTTATATAACAGAATGCCATTTTATAAAACTTGGTGGGAAAAATATATGGGATAGGATATAGGATAGGAATTGTTGGGAGTCAGGTGACACAAATTTGATAAATTAGGGATGGGGAAGAGAAGAACAAGGATGCATAGGCATCATTCCTAGTGTGATCTGGATCTTGCGGCTGTATTGGAAATCACTTAGATCTTTGGTCAATATTATGAATAAGAATGTCTAAAAGACAGCTGTGTTCAGTTCTGTGCAACCAATGTTAATGACTAAAGCTTATTGTGGAAATAGGATGCTTTACCTGAGAAAAAGAGAGAATAATAAAATACAAGAAAAGAGGCACATAAAATTATTCACGATGCTGAGATATTATAGAGGGAAATGTTTCTGTCTTTTGGAATATCAGAATGGGATCATCAATAGAACTTAATGCAGGGTGATACAGGAAAAATGAAAGGAAGTATTTCTTCATTTGAACTGTAGTCAAACTATACAATTTTGTAGCTACCAAAATATACAGTGGTAGCTGCCAGCTTGGCCAGCTTTAAAACTAGCTCAGATTAGTTCATCATAGGTAAGCCCATTCGTAGCTATTAGTTATGAGAGCTGTGGGTTAAGGTCAATATCAGAGAACAAAAAAGCCTGACCTTTCTGTCTTTCATTCTTCCTTTCCTTTGGATTGCCAAGACTGCTCCTTATTCTGGCTGAGGACATACAGGAGGTCAGAGAGACCCCCTCCACCCTGATGCAGCAGATCTCTTCTAATAGGTGCCACCAGTGATTTCCTAAATCACTAGATTGGATAGATCAAAAATGCCCTCTTCCTTAATACCTTGCTTTTCAAATATACAGAAATGAATAGCTGTTGCATTAAGAAGGTTAAGAAATATTAAAGACATGGCTGTGCTATTGAGCATAAACAATAAAAACATTAAGGTAAGAAAGTTAACAAAACAAGATCGTCTGTTGCTTGGTGCCGGAAATATAAATAGGATGGAACACTAGACTGGAATAAGATGTGTCAATAGACACCTGATCTTCTCAAGGTGTTAACCTTGTCTACTTAATCTGTAATCAGTAAAGAGGGGAATTTAGAATACTAGGCATCTTGAGCAGCAAAAATGTTAGTGAACAACCAACAAAACACACACAGAAAGAAAACATAATTGCAGCCATCTCATTAATCTTTTCCCTTACATTGGAAACTCTTCTCAAAGACAATAGGACACTCTGTTTCCATCACTCTGCCCTCTGTTTCCTTCCTTCCCAATGACTTCATAAGGTTTCCTACAGAAATCTTTCTTCAACCAGATCTTTAACTGAGAACTTCACCCTTTTCCTCCCAATTGAAAATTCCTAATTTTCAGGATAATGTGCAATTAGGAGCCTCCAACAATTTCTGCCCCCTTCCCCCAATAATGTCTTTGTGTCCTACTTATGGATTTCCCATAGTTATTCTTATGGTCAATATTGGAACATAATGATGGACTAGATATTACCTAGCCAGGTAATGAAATGTTTGCAAGAAAATAACCAAGCTTAGAGAACCCCAAGGACTCCACAGATAGGCCCTCTGAGTCATTTAGTAGATTTCTTGGCATGTTCTTATGTCAGTAAACATAGGCTGACCCTTATTCATTTTAGATTATATTATTTATCTGCTTTTAATTTTTCATCTAATGCTAAAGAAAGTATATGCAAATACATATAACTACCACTGTTGGAAAGCAAAGATGGGCAATCTTTTGGAGGTCAGAGTGCATTTAATTTGGGACGGAGGCTGAGGGATGTCATTGGGGTTCAAAAATGTGAAGTGAATGGGTTCTTACAAGTGGACTAGGATTTCTCTCCATCTCTTTTGAGTGGGAAGTTGGGTTCTTCATTCCAAAACTGTTCCGAGTCTGTTTTAGAATTACACTGTGGTTTCCCTATGTTTCTTGCTTCAAAATAATTGGTAACTAAAATTGGAGTTGCATTTGGAGGATGTTCTTGTGGCTGTGTAAAGGGGCTTTAAGGGGCTATAGCTGTTGTAAAGAAATTGGAACAAATGCACAACTTTGGCACAACTGCAGAAGCATTTTCCTCCCTCCCAAGTAATCACCACAATCTAAATATATGCACAGATTTACTTTGAATAAGTCAAAAGACAGCCTTAATCCTACCATGATCCTAGAATGATTCATAGCTAACTGCAGAGTTTTGGAATATTAAGCTTAAAGTGCTCAAGAAAACTTCCTGAGCCAGTTTGAAGCACCATTGGGTGGAACAGCAAAATGACTGGAGATTTGAATAGGCACATACAAGTTTCTGAAACTCTCCTCTCTGTGCAAAAAGTTTGACCTACCACTTGCTGTTTTATAATTTCAGATTCAGGGAAAGGACTTGGTGAAATCCGTTACTTTACAGTACACCCAACTGCTGCCTTGTCTGTGTATTGAGGTAAATGTTTCCAGGAATTTTCCAAACACCCTTTCAGGGGTGTCTACAGGGTTTGGTCAACTTACATAAAAATCAGGCAGCACTTTGATTATGCCATTGTGGCCACCATCTTGACATTTCTGACCATACCCTGCAGACAGCTCTGGGGTCATCACTCAGGGCAGAGGGCGAATCCTAAATGGAAACACCCCTCTCCCGTGACACATATGAACAATCCTCTCATAATGGTTTGACATTAGTATTACATCAGTTTTCAATATTTAATAATTATTTAAAAAGTGCCTAAATCATAGTTTGCTTGTTTATGAATAGAGAAGTTAATTGTATTTAGGTATTTTCTAGAGAATAACTGATATTTTATTTTTGATTTATTCCTGCCCATGACACATTTATGTTACTTGGATGACTACATAGCATTCCTTAGGAGAAAGACCACATAGAACATGTCATACGGGCAATACCTGATTGAAAATCAATTAAAAACTGATGGTCATTTGAACTAATGCGTGCATGTTTGGATTACAGGCATGGCCAGCGACTTTAGATGCACGAAGAATGCAGTTGTGCCCATTTAAGAATGGCAAGTGAAATGTGCTTCCTGCTTTTTTTGAGTGGTGACGATGCTATTTTAGAAACATATGCAAATAGGTGGGAAGAATAATGTCACATATAGTTGGCTTTTTTTTCCCTAAATGATCTGCACTTGAGTCATTTGAGTGGGCAGCATAAACACATTGTAAAATAAACAAACCAATAAATAAATCTGATTTCTTTTCTACAGATGCGTACCTACATTTGCTTGTTCAACTTCATAAGGGTTTTGGAGTGAGCACTAGAAAACAAAGAAAACCCGACTTGCTTTATTATTTTTCTAATAATGGGAATAATTCCAAAAATCTCAGCATTTGTGCTACTATGACTAAAACAGGCACATAACATTCACTGATCATTCTGATCGAATTGTAGGGAAGGCCATGGACTCAGGTCAAATGCCAGAATAGGCATAGTATAGTATAGTATAGTATAGTATAGTATAGTATAGTATAGTATAGTATAGTATATATGATATCTATATCTAATGAGGCCATGTAACATCAATTATATATATGAAATAGCTCAGTATAGCATCACATTCTGTGGTTTATCCTCCTTTTCTCCTGTGCTGTGAGCAGAACTGCAGGATTTTTATTAACCTGAAATACAATAGGTGAGAAATGAAACAATTGGTCTGGAAATGGCTTTGAAAGAGACTGCTGACAAAATCATCTTGAACTGCGATAGTGCAGATTGTGCATGATTTATAAAATCTATAGCTAAGGACCAAAGTACATCTTAGAGAGAATTCTGTACATTTCCCCTGAAATTCTGTTTGTATGTATAGATGTGGTGAATTAAAAACAAGCATTGGAGATTTTAAATTGGAGCAGAAGAAGGGAAAATAGGAAGGAGTGCCTAATCTCTCTGTTCAGGTTGTTTGTCCCTCGAAGCTAGCCATACCACCTCTGGGCTGTGAAAATCTTAATGACCACCAGATGGGAGCAAAGAGTTTAAAAAATGCTGCCTCTGCCACCTTCTCATGGTCATCCAGAGTTATGCAGCCCAGATATGGTACACCCACTTCAAACAACCTTTTTGCTCACAGGATTAAAAAGTAGAAGTACTCATCTTGTTCACCTTTCAGAAAAGCAAAGCAATGAGAATGAGCTATTTCAAAGGACAAAGAGTCACTGGGGATTATGAAGAAGTCTCCCATCACAGATGCCAAGTAGGAAGTAGCAGCAAGTGCTGAAATGGTCCACACAGGACAGGAGACCCTGGCTCTTCTCTAGGGGCATCTTCTGCATCGTCAGCTGGCTCTTCCAGTAGCTACAAGCTTCTTCCAACTCTTAGAAGTGCTAGTGGAGGCTGTGGGATAATGGGATGCGCTTTGCTGAGACGAATCAAAGCCACCATGCACAAGGCTGATGCGTGCACATTAGAGTCTTAAGCATATACTTAAGAAAACATTTAGGGCATAATGTAATTTATGGAGTCTCATTAAAGCCAGTGAAGTGATATAACCTGAAACATCTTTATTAAGTTAATGGTTAAGGTCATTTCTTGGTTTGCCAGAGCAGCACCACTACTGAGAGAATTGCACTGGTGGTCAAGATGCTCATTGTTATAGTTAAAGCCTGGCATGGGTCAGGCCCTGGATATTTGCAGGACCCTCTTTTCCCAGTGGTTTCTGCCCATCCAATAAGATCTAGTAGGGGCCTCTGAATTCCATCTTTGAGGGATTCCCATCATCAGGGACCACAAAGGTGTGTTTTTTCTGTAGCTGCCCTGCCCTTCTGTTCTGGAATAGTGCTGCCCCTGAAGGTGGATCAGCACTAATCCTGTCAGCATTCAGAAAGCTACCGAGACTTAGCTCTTCTGGAAGACACCTGGGGACTGATGATAGGGTGGTTCTCCTCCCTGCAGGAGCCAGAACATCTAGGAAAAAGTTTTTGGATTGGTGAGCTGATACTTTTTTAATTCTTTCAATATATTTCTGTACCATTTTTAAACTCCTCAGAATGTTTTTGAAACTGAGTGGTGTATAAATTCCTGAAAACGAATGAATATCCAGATATGAAATATTATAAACCCTATTTATCCCCCCTTTCCACTTTCACTCAAATAAAGTTGATACAATAAACTAAAACCTCATTTGATATTTAGCCAGAACAATGGTATTCTAATGATTCACAAACCATGTTTTCATTGTGGACTGATTTTTATTTATTTTTTTTAGCTACAAGAGCTCTCAGAATCTACTTGTCTAAATTGATTTAGCATGTAACAAACATTCTGATCTCTTATGCTGTGATTTGTATAAGCTTATAAAGAGGGAACAAAATGTACTATTTGAAGTCAGCAGGTTGAAGTGTGATATGTAAGGGTGAAGCATGATAATAAACAATATGGCTTCATGACTATTTTTTGCCACTGATAATAAAGTTTGCTAAATCAGGTTAGGCTTACTCACATTCGCAGCTGGCATAATAAAATCTGTAACAGTAATAGTAGAAATTAACTCTGAAAAAACCCTGGTATGCCTCGGGTTACATGAAGTTTTCTTCCAAAATTGTACATGCAGGTCTGGATTAACCATGACACAAAATAAGCATGTGCTTAGGGCACCAAGGCTAGGGGGCATCAGAGTTTTTTCTCCTCGCTATCATGCCCTTAACTCTTTTACTGCCACACTCAGCTTTAGTCAGATTTTTTGTAATTGTCTTTATTGGCCATGTTTGACTTTAATCTGCATTGCTAAAAAAGTTTTCTTTGGCATAGTGAGTGACTAAAGCTTAAAGGTTTGGTTTGAAGGTCTCATCAGATACCACATTTGTTCCCATTTCATGGAGTGAGAGCTTCAAGGGGCACCGTTGCTGGGCTGTACTTTGGGCATCAGTTGGGCTTAATCCAGTCTTGTGGAAATGCCAAGAAAAGCAAAGAACAAAAACAAAACCTCTCTATAACTTTATAAAGACCATACTTTATGATAAAATGAACTAATTCTGCAACATTATTTGATACGGGTTTCAAATTCTTGGTGATTATTACAAAAAGACTTTTTTTTTTCATGGCAAATCTGCTGAAATTATTAACATGGCCTGTCAGACTGCAATGGAACTCAAGGATTCTTACACGTTTTCTGACTCTGTCAATACTGTGCAGTTAAGTTGAGACTTAATGGTCAAAGGGGTGAATGCTAGTGAAGGGAAACTGCAGAGCTGCCTTTATACTCCACAATTCAGAATTTTTTGCTCTTTACTCTAAAATTGAATCACAGTGGTTTATTTCTATGGGAGAGAGTAGCTTGTTCTCATTAAGATTAAATAGCAAGTCCCACCTCCACTCTTGAACAACAAGATCTGACAAAACAACATTCCTGAGTTTGTGGAGGTTTCTATTTATGTTCAACCAAACATGAGTTGAAGTCTTGTTTGGACATTACTCCACCAGCACAGAAGGGTGGAAATTGAGCAGGTGAGGAAACAGATGTGGGGGGCAAGATTTGCATGTCCTTTGACATCCATTTCCCCTTTTAATCTTCATGAACATACAGGTGAAACTCGAAAAATCAGAAGATCGTGCAAATGTTCATTTATGTCAGTATGGCAACTCAAAAGGTGAAACCAATATATGAGATAGACGCATTACATGCAAAGCGAGATATGTCAAGCCTTACTTTGGTATAATTGTGATGATTACGGTGTACAGCTTATGAAAACCCCAAATTCACAATCTCAGAAAATTAGAATAGTGTGAAAAGGTTCAATATTCTAGGCTCAAAGTGTCCCCCTCTAATCAGCTAATGAATCCATAACACCTGCAAAGGGTTCCTGAGCCTTTCAATGGTCTCTCAGGCTGGTTCAGTAGGAATCACAAGCATGGGAAAGACTGCTGACCTGACAGTTGTGCAGAAAACCATCATTGACACCCTCCATAAGGAGGGAAAGCCCCAAAAGGGAATTGCAAAAGAAGTTGGATGTTCCCAAAGTGCTGTATCAAAGTACATCAAGAGAAGGTTCTGTGGAAGGGAAAAGTGTGGTAGAAAAAGGTGCACAAGCAGCAGGGATGACGGCAGCCTGGAGAGGATTGTCAGGAAAAGGCCATTCAAAAGTGTTGGGGACTTTCACAAGGAGTGGACTGAGGCTGGAGTTAGTGCATCAAGAGCCACCACACACAGACGGATCCTGGACACGGGCTTCAAATGTCGTATTCCTCTTGTCAAGCTGCTCCTGAACAACAAACAACATCAGAAGCATCTTACCTGGGCTACAGAAAAAAAGAACTGGTCTGTTGCCCAGTGGTCCAAAGTCCTCTTTTCTGATAAGAGCAACTTTTGCATCTCATTTGGGAACCAAGGACCCAGAGTCTGGAGGAAGAATGGAGAGGCACACAATGCACGATGCTTGAAGTCCAGTGTGAAGTTTCCACAGTCTGTGTTGATTTGGGGAGCCATGTCATTTGCTGGTGTTGGTCCACTGTGCTTCATTAAGTCCAGGGTCAACACAGCCATCTACCAGGAGATTTTGGAGCACTTCATGCTTCCTTCCGCAGACGAGCTTTATGGGGATGCTGACTTCATTTTCCAGCAGGACTTGGCACCCGCCCACACTGCCAAAAGTACCAAAACCTGGTTCAATGACCATGGGATTACTGGGCTTGATTGGCCAGCAAACTCGCCTGACCTGAACCCCATAGAGAATCTATGGGGCATTGCCAAGAGAAAGATGAGGGACATGAGACCGAACAATGCAGCGGAGCTGAAGGCCACTATTGAAGCATCCTGGTCTTCCATAACACCTCAGCAGTGCCACAGGCTGATAGCATCCATGCCACGCCGCATTGCGGCAGTCATTGCTGCAAAAGGGGCCCAAACCAAGTACTGGGTACATATGCATGCTTATACTTTGCAGAGGTCCGATATTGTTCTATTTCCAATCCTTGTGTTATTGATGTCAGGTAATATTCTAATTTTCTGAGATTGTGAATTTGGGGTTTTCATAAGCTGTACGCCATAATCATCACAATTATACCAAAGTAAGGCTTGACATATCTCGCTTTGCATGTAATGCGTCTATCTCATATATTGGTTTCACCTTTTGAGTTGCCATACTGACATAAATGAACATTTGCACGATATTCTAATTTTTCGAGTTTTACCTGTAGGCTAAGTGTTTGCATAATTCTGATAATGATCAAATTCAAAGTTCTTGGGTTATACTGTATTACAAATTTTGAGTGCTTCCTTATTGATTTTTTGTGGTGGACACTCCCAACTTGGGATCCTAGTATTTCAGCTCCCATGAGCCTTGATCGTTGGGCAGGAATGCATTCATAGCATGAAGCAACAGATTTAAGGGGGAAAAAATCCATTGCATGATCCCAAACTACCACACAGAAGAAAATCTCTGACCTATGTTTTTACAGTACTAGTGATGAGTTCCACAAGTCACAAGTAGAGTGCATAGTTCTTTTTTCTGTGCAAGAATTGACTAGGCTCATGCTTCACAAGGTTCAGATCAGGGCTATCACATCTTTGCTGCAAAAATCTAGAAGTCATGCAAAGATATAGAAAACTCTTAATTATTTGATACTCTCTTGAGGTCATCAGGTTTTTTTTAAACTCAGATATGATAGCCCAATGAAGTCACAACTTTCTCCACCCTATATTATCCCACATAATAGGCATTTAGTATAGCAGCAATTGGGAAAAATGATTCAGATCAGCATTCTGAATGTTACTTATTTTTATACTGTCTTTGTTTTCTTCATTTCTTTGTCTTAGATACTAAGACCCTATGGGATAATATTGTTTATCAACCTGCCACACAAACACTGGCTTGGGAAGCTGCCTGTCCTGTTCATGTTACTGTCAGCCTTTGTCAACTGATGAAGACTAATGATCAGTGTGTTAATCTAGAGAACACTCTCAATATTGCCACAGAGAAAGTAAGCAATAATAAAAAAGAAAATGTTCACTATATAGGGGGCAAGCGTGTTGCCCAAATGTTGTCACACTATTGGCTGTCATGAAAGTTTCTGAGTTGCATGAAACTTCATTCAGTTCAATTGACCATTTTAGCCAGATTTACTAGACAACATTTTTAGATTGTCAGATTCCTATAATTAAGCCTTACAGAGTACTCAATGGCCCATGCAAATAAAAACAGAGGACAAATCTAGTTAAACCTATCTTTCTGATATCTGACTCAGTTATAAGGCCAAAAATCCACATTCCAACCCATCCTTCTCCAAACCAAAAGGGGGGAAAAAAAGGAAAACCCAACCTGGATTGGTCTAGATTGTAAATATACAGTACATCCCCTTTGACACATCTCTTGCATCTCTAAAATTTGGAACACACAGATATCCTGTTGTAAACAGTGAAGATACTGCATTATATTCTTTGACATGCACACCAAGCAACATCTGAATCAAGGCACACATACAGCCAGTGCTATTTCCCTTTCACAAAACTGGCACTAATGAAAGCATTACCAAAGATTTTGAACTGGTGTGATATGCATGCAAACATAAATTGATAATGCAGAAGCATATCTGCAAATAAACATCAATTAACACTAGAGAATCTTTTCACGAGTGTAAATTACACTCTCTGTACAATTAACATACCGTGCATATTATGAACTTTGGAGAGGGTGAGTCAAGATATAGGGTATGCTGAAAATCCACTATGTTTCATTCTGTTGGTTTTTTAAAATGAAAAATCTGCATGGTAATGGAAGAATGATCACACTTTGTTAAGAACATAAAGTAACCAAAGCACTTTCCTTCTTCGCTTTTCAAAGATGCTCCATATGCTCTCAAGAATTCTGAGCTCTCTACAAAGACTCCTACTTTATATCAATGCTTCATAAATGCCTGTGTGATTGTATGAAAACATGTATTCCTCACACCAGAAGAGGAACCTTATTTTGGCTTCCCTTATCATGTTGCAAGAATACAAAGACCCTTTTCTGCAGCAGTTCTGGGCTCTCCAACTCAAGCTTCCTCTTTACATATCACTTTCTGAAATGCCAGAAACAGGATAATATGACAAGGAAGTGGGGCTTTCAAGGAAGCAATGATATAGAGAAGTCCACTCTATTGCCGTGAATGCAGATTATTTTAAAAGGAGAAGAATAACCCCCCTTTGCTATTTGAATACTTAACAAAGTAAATAAAACACCTGTCCCCCACATCCAGTAAACTTTAAAATGTCTTATAGAGAAATAAAAAATAGTGGGATTTCATGTGTAATTAGTATTTGTTTCATTATGGATTCCAGTGGGAACACGTTGCCAAGTTTATACCCAATGGCTTCCCTACCACAATTCTTATGCATTCCTAGTCAATGTAGCATCTGCTTTTTCATGCCCCGCACCCTTGGTGCATAAATGATATAACAAATGTCTCCATTGTTCCAAATTTCAACTACTCATTAGAAGAAGGTTCCCAATGGGCAGGGGGACTAATTAGTAGTGACATAGTCTATTTTGGGAGTGCTTATTTCTTTGACTTATTTAAACAGGCTTTGAAAGGGTCATCTGTTAAGGATGCCACAGTTAAGAGTCCTGTCTATCCCCTAACAGCAAAGCACAACCAGAAATAAAGAGTCACAATGAGTAGCTAGGTTTATTGTCAGGAAGGTACTGGGGTATTATATAAATTCTTCAAAACTGAGTAAGGACCAAAGACTAGCACTCATTTATTAGTGAATTCATTAAGGTGGGGTCTTGAGAACCTCTTTTTTCCAGAAGGCAAGTCTGAAGGGCTAACTATCCTTTTTCTAGGTGAGACTGACCTTAACATATTCCTCTGCTCATTGTTAATAATGTTTTGAGATACTCCCATTCCTTCCCTAGCTCAGAGATTTCCTTTACAAACACTACTCTTAGCAGAGATCAGATCAGATCAGATATCCTCCAATAGTCATTAGAAATCTAACATTCTTGTTCAAGTACAGAATAGTTTCAATGTGCATGGAGGAGTTGTGGAGACAAATACAGACATGGACTAAGGCCAGCAAATATTGATTTCCCCCTTCACTACAATTCATTCAATATACATGATAATCATTAAAATTTCATTGAATGTTCTTGTTCTGATGTTTGTCTTTTCAGGGTCGGCTAACAATCTAATAATCTTTTCTCAATCAGGTGAAATATTCCCGAGTTGATACACATCCAAGCCTTTGCATGAAGGTATATTATTTCCTAACAACTTACACATTTGTCACATCTGAGAGGTTATAACATTTATGCTGGTCTTTGACCATAATAAATATTTGATTTGATTTGACAGTTATGACCTTTGTAGTGTGCAAGCCAAAAATAATTATTTTCCCTCATCTTATCTTCCCGATTGTTCAATGTTATTAAAGTACTGACAGTTTAGAAGTTGTAGAAAAAGCATGGATATTCTGATTCATTTAATTGCATAATTTAATTTACCAGGATCCTAAACACAGTGAGATTGAATAAACTGTACTATAAAAAGAAAAGAAAAATCTTATTTTTGTGGAAGTTTGAAAGGAGTTCCACAGCACAAATATAAACATTTTGATCCTGGATCTAGGATACCTCAAAATACAATGAATCAGGCCACACTTTCTTTGAGGCACTGACAGAAAAATTGTCAAAGGACCAAATAGGATATTAAATGTATCTACTGCATTCAAAATTCAGGGTTTTTTAAAACTGCCAATTGTTTCTTCTGGAGGAGTATGAAACTGGTAATTTAGCAGATGTGGTAGGGAACTTTCAGGAGGACAGTCTCTTTTTTGAACATGGCATTTGATTTGGGTGTCCGTGGTGGTGATGGGGGCAACCCTCCACTGAAATCAGTGTAAGATGTCTCTTTGAAGCAAATGCCAGTTTCAGAGGAAGAATTTGTCTTAGCCTTATAGCAGGGGGGAAAAAGAATTCCACAGCTTCTTCCCATCTTTTTGGAGCCCATTTCAATAGCTAATGCTGCTTGAACTGTACAAATGCACATGACAAATGTAAAAAGATGTTTAGTGCCTGTATATGTTAGTGTGTAATCATCTTCCAGAGACAACTTGGAAGAAAGAAGCAGGACTATAATGCAAACCCTTCCATTGACCCAGATTGCTAATTATACATAAAAATTGTTGTAGAAAGAGGTATCCAACTGTATGGCCTGGATCACCCATTACTGCAAACAGTGGTTTAACAATTGGTTCACACAATTCACTAAGCCATAAACCATGGTTTTGCAAAAAGCAATGGGTAATTTGTATCAAATTATCACTACCCAAATCATTCTGGATAGTTTTGGCGTAGCATGATTGATGCACTCAGCTGATGTGTGCCAGAAAGCTATAGATATGGTAATGAATTGACGTAAATCATAAATCTGAATATGACATAAATAATAAATTATTGTTATAAATCCATTATTCCTCCCACCCTTCAGTAAAATATCCAGGAAGAGTTTCACAGTTTAATCCTATGGACATTTGTTTAAAAGTTTATCTGAATGGGTTCAGTGGGTTTACCCACAGTTGCTCTATTATTTCTATGGCTTTGTGAATCCTATAAGCAGCATTGTCATTCTGCCTGTTAGGACAGATTCTGCAGCGATAGAAATTCAACCCATTCAACATTTTGCTTCAGTTCATTGCAATGGCAAATTCAGGCTGGTTAACCAAACTAAATGCTAATTTCTTTTAAAACCTTTTTAGTTTGCAACTGAGCACAACATCTGGGTTAAATGCCCATTCACTCATGGACAATTTCAAGGTAAAATATTTATTGTAATGTAAATATTCTCCTACATTTGTAATGAATTAAATGATTAACAATAATCAAAGCACATGAAACTGTTTAGTCTATACCTAACATAACATGTAACTGATTTCATTAGCTTTTTAGATTTGAAGGATTTTAAGTAGTGAGGGAATGTATCTTTTGATTTGCAATATTTTCCACTGTATAAAGTGTACCCTTTCTTTAGAATAAGTCAAACATTTCTTAAGCTATGGGGGAGCTCATTAAAGCACAACTTTATTTTTTCTTGTACCTCATCATCTACTGAATTGTACTAGCTGCTGGCTTTCATCATGTTCCATAAACTTACCATTCAGAATTTCCATCACAAAAACTGCAGTGAAATATTAAGTTTATTTCACCTAATCCAGTAACTTCCTAACTTAAATGAAAAGTTTAGTTTGTGAGTCCACTGATCCTCTCAGTCCCTTTTAGGTACAGTGTCCTTATAGGGAAACCAGACAGGATTCATCCATTGCCTGAGTAAGAAAGCAGACAATTTTTTAAATCTGAACAAGCAGTTAATTCAAATGATATGTTTTCAATAGATTTTTCCTCATATAAGGAACATTTTAAAACAAACTGCTTTTTATGGTTATAAAACTATAAACACAGATCCACTGAG
This sequence comes from Liasis olivaceus, assembly GCA_030867105.1. Classification (NCBI taxonomy): domain Eukaryota; kingdom Metazoa; phylum Chordata; class Lepidosauria; order Squamata; family Pythonidae; genus Liasis; species Liasis olivaceus. Next base: position 22,025,309 of record CM061355.1, on the reverse strand, counting down.
AGATAGGAATCATTTAATAGACACCTAAACTCCAATTTATTTGCTACTTCTGTATATTAAATGGTTGAAGGAGATACCCAGAACCTGAAGGGCGAGTGTCACCCCCCCAAGATCACGTCATCTACATGATATCCGTATTATCTGAAAGAGGTCTATTCACAAACATCTCTATTCCATAAACTCCCTCCAAAAACTGATTAGGGTTCAGTTTTTCATTCTAATGGAAAACATCTGTACATTGCCCACTTCAGACTGATACTGATTGTACATCAGTCATGCAAGTTGAGCTGGAATTTGCACCTAGGGAGGTTTAGATTACCTTTTCTAGTTACTCCTTTCACATGTTTGATATATCCCAATGTGTGCATAAATTACTAATTAAGAGCTGTGAGCTTAACTTAATTTTGGGTGACATTGTAAAGTGCACGAAAGCACCACATCCATGCTACAGTCTTTGCTGACATTCAGCCCAGAGCTAGTAAACTCTAGAGCAGTGTTGTCCAAACTTGGCCACGTTAAGATGAGTGGACTTCAACTCTTGGCTGGCTAGGGAATTCTGGGAGTTGAAGTCCACTCATCTTAAAGTGGCCAAGTTTGGACAACAATGCTCTAGAGGGAACTGAACTTTGATATTTTTTTTTCCAATAGCTTTCTTGGGACCACATGGCCAAGTCAGGCATTTTCACCAACTGGGTTTTAAATTAAATCTAGTTGTTGAATATGGAAGTTTTAGAATGCAGATTTTAGAGTTTATGGAACTGAGGATGGCTTTGGAGATCAGTGTTCACATCTCTTCATGGAATATGATTCCCACCATAATGCTATAAAAGTATGAAAATGTTGTTATGAGTGTGTAAAACATTTTTTAAAAATGTTTAAAATATTGTGAGTATGCATAAAGTATGGATATTTTATTATCATTTGTAAGCATCAGCATGGAATAGACATCCAGTGTGGTGTAGAGATTAGTGCAACGTTTCTCAACTTTAGCAACTTTAAGATATGTGGACTTCAATTCCTAGAATTCCCCAGCCAGTCCTGCTGGCTGGGGAATTCTGGGAGATGAAGTCCACACATCTTAAACTTGCTAAGGTTGAGAAACACTGGATTACTGAGTTAGACTAAATTAGGGAGATCCAGATTCAATTCCACCTTCAGCCATCGAAATTCAGTGGGTGATCTGGTTCGGTTACTTTTTCTAAGCTCAATCAGTCAGTATAATAATAAGGCATGTTAGTTGAAGTATCGCTAATTCAGTTAGGATCACATACCAGTTTCACCGGTTTCTTTCTGTTTTCAGGTTGGAAAATGCAACTTGCTGTGATGGAACAACAAATGGAAATTTCTTTCACATCACATAATGAAGCAGAGTTTTCAGTTCTTGTATGCAATACGACCAAATTGCCTTTATGCAACTCTGCGGGAAGTCCCAAAGTCCTGTCAATGGTTTGTGCAACTTTTTATGTTTCAAAGATGCTTAAACATCTTTAAATGAATGAGATATGCCTGCCAGATTCATTTAAATTAAAAATGCTAAGAAGTGTGGCATGCATGAGAAACATCTATGTTAGAAGGAACTATATGTCTATATATACCCTTACTACACCCACGCCCACTTATTCACTCATATGAACACAAGTTTGTTTAGATCATAGTGAATATAAAGCTGGACTGTAGCCAAGGCATTTACTCTAAAAGTAGACATATGTTTAAAAAATCCTGACATATTTTTTAGAGCTATGCTGGGAAATGATGGTTTGGGGACAGAGTTCCCATACTGATTTTCACATGCCCCCCTCCCAAATTTTCTCAGTGACTTCACAGTCAGCAGTTGTTGCTGTTCTAAAAACTTATTTCTTAATCATAGAGTTAAGGGGATTTTTAAAATCTTTTTTAAAAAACATTACACCCACATTTTTCTTTCAGTGCTGACGTGACCAGAGATGACTACACACGGGTTTTCAATATACAAAACAATGTGCAATACTGTATAGTGTTTAAAATGAAATATTTATAAAAGAAGGATTGGCCACCAAACTCTTAATTCCAGACTGATCTGAATAAATTGGTGATTCCCTCCTAGCTTTTATACCAGAGACCCAACAGAGATAATCTTTGATTTGGAGAAAGAGGAAGTCAGTGTGACTGCCAGTCAAATAGTCTCTTTTTGGCAGTCATATACAGTATATTCTCTTTCCTTATTTCACATCTTGGAAGTCAGTGTGACTAGTGGCTGGCTTCTATAGTCTGCTATGATATCAATACATGGTAATTTCAGAAATTGCAAGATCAGCTCCAGAGTCTGAGAAAATAAGAGATATTCCAATAGAAGCGAATATGTGTAGCTCAGGGTTGAACTGTGGAGTCCTTGGGGTTCTCTGAGCTTGGTTGTTTTCTTGCAAATGTTTCATTACCCGGCTAGGTAACATCTTCAGTGCTAGAATGGAATGGGGTTTAGTCTCTGTTTATATATTGTGGCATGCCCTGCCAGTGTTGGTGGGAGTGGGGGGGTTTGTTTTGTTCTATTTTTTTCCTCTGGTAGTTCCTTGATTAAGATATTGTTTACTGCTTGTATGTCTGGTGGTGATCTTGGTGTTAATCTCTGCTTATCTGGGTGATGATTGCTGGTGAGCAGATGTTCTGGTCTTTTGTCTTCCTTTCTATTGTCTCTTTTGAATAGTGTGTAGATGTTGTTTATCTCTGTGTTCCTGTTGATGGCTGCCTTGTCTGAATACTAAGCTTCCAGGAATTCCCCTGCATTTTTGGATTTAACTTGGTCTAAGATGTAGTTTCCCAGTTAAAACTATGGTTAAGTCTGTCCATGTGTTGTGAGATTAAGGAGTTTTCATCATGTGTTCTGACTGCTAGTTGGTGTTCATGGACATGCTCTGCAAGCCTTCTGCCTGTCTATCCTACGTAGTGGTTGTTACAGTCCTTACACTGTATGTTGTAGATGACTCCTGCTTTTTCTTCTTGGGCTAAAGACCCAGTATTTATATATATAAACAGAGAGCAAACCCCATTCCATTCTAGCACTAAAGATGTTACCTAGCTGGGTAATGAAACGTTTGCAAGAAAACAACCAAGCTCAGAGAACCCCAAGGACTCCACATATTCCAATGCATTCCCAACTGTTTGTGCAATTAACAAGCATCTTCAGATGGCTCTAGCATAGGAGACTGCTTGATGAACTTGTCAGAAACAGTGAAATCTTCACCAGCGTAAAGCTATTATATTTTGTGAGAGAGCAGAATGGGCTGCAGGCCGCAGATCAAAAAAGATCACACACCTTTATTTCCTTAAGGCTAATTTGGTTTTGACTTTGTATTTTCCAGGGTGGATTAAGTTTACCATCTGTCAACATTTCAGGGAAAACATGTGGCTCAAACTTCTGCATTAAGGTATATCTTTTGTTATTAAGCTCTCTCGTGGGCCTGCATGCAATTAATAACTAGCAGTGGGGGAAAAGATAATCTCTTCCTCATTTCCTGCTATCTCTATGGCAGAACAGACGTTTGCAAAGAACATAAGAAAAATTACAAATACACTGCTCTTACCTCCAAAAATACATCTTTGTTGTCTATATTAGGAACAGATAACATGTAATGAAGAGCAAGTATATCACAAATATAGCAAGGGTTGATTTTTTAAATTATTATTCTTATTATTCAGTAAACCAATCTCTGTCCTCAGGTTTACAATCTAAAAGGACACAGCAGAGAAGGAAAAGTAGAAAGGAAGAGATAAAGAAAACATGATACTCTGAGGCATTGCTTCTTAATTCTCATTCTCATAATGGTTGCAATGGAAATTGGCTCTCGTATTGATTTAATTTAATATTTATTTACCTATAGCCCACAGACCACGAAATCCCTGGGTGATGCTACAAGTGCCAAAAAAAAAAAAGTAAATATTTAAAAGACATGAAACACATAAAGGATAAAAATCACAACATCTCACCTTAAGATACAATGAAATTAACAATCTGGCAATTGATTCAACATTTAAAATTATGCAAAGCAACACTGTAGGCCAGTTGACAGAGATCACATTTTCAAAGCTTTCTTAGAGGACAACCTGGATTCAGTCCCTGAATTGTTTGGAAGTGAAATTCCCCAGATGTGGAGAAATCACAGAGAAAGGTCAACCCCAAGTGGTGGCCAAATGCGCCAGCTGCCATTGAAGGTGGGCAGTGGGAGCAGTGTCATAGCTAGGCAGGAATGGGCCCCAAGGAAAGGAAAGGAAAGGAAAGGAAAGGAAAGGAAAGGAAAGGAAAGGAAAGGAAAGGAAAGGAAAGGAAAGGAAAGGAAAGGAAAGGAAAAGAAAGGGTCTTCATACCATGAGGAGCACAAACTCTGGGCAATCACAACACAAGCAAAAGCAAACTCAGCAGCAAACCAAAGCAGTTTCTTGCATTTTTAATGGCCATTGGAGGCCAAGAGCATGCACAGAGAGCAATAATAATAAGCATAATCATACCACCTTTATAAATCAACCAACTAAATCAAATCTTTACAAATTCAAACACTAGGAGCAGTAGCTTACCAGGCAGGCAGGCAGGCAGGCAGGCAGGCAGGCAATGACACAAAGACTTGGACAGTCCCCTTTCTTCCTCCTCCTCTTCAGTTTGGGGTGTATAATCCACTGGCCAAATCATCTGTGTTGCCAGTGTGTGTTGTGTGGCCTCAGAGCACAGCCCATCCTGCATAACCCAGCACTATTGTCCTTGGGTGTGTGTAGGCAGGGATCATGATAGTAGAGTTGTAAAGAGTCACTCAAATGCCTTTTACTTTGCAAAGCTTTGGCATTTCCAATTTTCTGGCACATTTCTGTTCTACTAGGAGCACCAACAGGCCATAAGTGCTCTTTTGATACAGTACAGTATGCTGCTGCAAAGGTTTTTTTTAGAAGTTAAGTTTATTGAATTATTTCTCTGCAGCTGTCATTGTCACAGGTCAGAAAAACCAGGGAGGTCCTGCGGATGGCAGTAAACCTGATGACTAAGCACTTTTCTCTCTTAACAATTTTGGCAGTTTCCATGTGTGTGTTTTTTTTTAACAGTGTCAGATTTCAGCAATGACCTGAATGAGAACAATTGCCCTGGAAGTGGGTCTGATAAGCCTCTTGCTTGACCAGAAGTTCTGTATCTGCATACAGTTCCTCATCAGATGCCAACATGAGGCTTCATGAAATTTGTTGCCATCTAGTGATCATCTGGATATTTGCAATGCAGAAGTAGGATGACCACAGATAATAGGGCCACAGATGGGGCCTCCAGGACAATCATGGTGGACAGGACGAGACCTTTAATTGGCCAGGAAGTGGGGAGGAAATGGACTTGTTGGCCTGTAGGACAACAGATGCAATTTGTCCTACTGTTGGGAAGCCTCTGGGAAAATGCCAGATTCCCTCTAGCTAGAAAGTCTTGCAGGTGGAGGCATTCTCTCAGCTTTCTGGCCACAAACCATTTAAGGCTTGTTAATCGTACCTAATACCTTATAATGTAAAGATTCCAAAACTGATATACTGTGATTCTCTAGGAAAACCCCAGATACCACCTTAGCTGCAATGTTTTGTATGAATTTCAGAGGGTTATATAATGGCAGTTCTACCTAAAACACGTTACAGAAATCAAGTCTGAATATTACCAGTAAATGTACCACAATTTAAAGGTTATTATCTAGGCGTGGGTGGACCTGGCATTATCAGCCAAAATTGGTAAGAAGAGTTTCTAGCTGCAGAATACACCCAAGGGATCAGGAAACAGTTCGCTTCTAGAATTACTCCCTGGCTATTTCTGAGAAAGTGGAACCTCATCAAGAACAGTAGGTGTCCCACAGTCCTAGAATTATGGCAGTCCCACCAACAATGACTACCATCCCCTCTAGACCAGATTGTCCTGCTGCTCCTCCCGATATGGAGGATCTTTCCCAGGCCCTATCATCCCTAGCTGATTGCTCCTGGCGCTTTGTGCACACATATGTGTATGTCCTTTTGTAACGATTTTATATGGTTTTTAACACTGCAAGCTGGAGAAAAACTGAAAAGCAGGATATACATTTTAAGTAAACATGCACATTGACAATAATAAAGGGTTCCTATCTGAACCTGCTCTTGCTTAGGCAGGGCTGTTCCACACCTTAATTTTATAGGACATGTTGCCCTTGCAGGATGCTGATATACCGGTAGACATGTTCATGCATAGCTCTGTAATAGGGAAAGGTCCCACATCTGCTAGTCTCACTGAAGACATCGCATTTCAGTACTGTTGAAGAAACTATGTCTCCAATGTTCTGCCCACTCATATCAATATCTTCAACTTACTCCTAAGAATACTCTCTTTCTCTTCCATACTACTCCCAAAGTAACTCTTTTTTATTTCCCTACCCACTGAGAGAGAGCTAATCTGGTGTAGTGGTTAAGCAGAAGGCTAGAAACCAGGAGACTGAGAGTTCTATTCCTGCCTTGGGCACAAAGGCAGTTGGGTGACTTTAGGCCCATCCCTCTCTCTTAGCCCTAGGAAGAAGGAGACAAGGGCAAACCACTTTGAAAATGCTGCCAAGAAAACTACAGGGACTTGTCCAAGCAGTCGCCAGGAGTCAAGACTGACTTGAAGGCACAAATATATATGTCCACTGAGAAGGTATTTTTTCCATGCAGTCTTTGAAGTTCTCTCAAAGTAGGCGAATCCTACGTCTAGAAACTGTACTGGCCATGCTGAACCCATCTGAAATCACTCCTATGATGGCTGTCCCAGAGTAGTTACCTATTCATGCTCACCAGGTGCTGTTCTTTATTGTAATGAAACAAAGATTTGCAGCTGTTGCTGTTTGATTTATCACAAGTGTCAGTTGTGATATTATATAGCTTCACCTTTGTGGAAGACACACACCGATCCTGAGTAAATGTTTTGGGGGCTTCCTATAATATAAATCGCAGGTTTAGCCAAGGATTGTGTAGATCAGTGTTTCTCAACCTTGGGAACGTTAAAGATGTGTGGACTTCAACTCTCAGAATTCCCCAGCCAGCTGGCTGGGGAATTCTGGGAGTTGAAGTCCACATATCTTAATGTTCCCAAGGTTGAGAAACACTGGTATAGATACTAATTAGGAAGTGAAGCTTATAATTACAACACTCAGTGCCATTTTTGCAGGGTGATAACAGAGATAACCTGCCTGCCCTTGTGTATGTTTTAACTTATATTCTCAGGAGCTAAAACTCCCTTGTTAAACATAGGCATCCAAACAGCTGATAAAACAGTGAGGCAAACAAAGGCTCACAAAATGCAGAGAATGTTTTTTTCCCCCCCTTTCTCTTGCTGGTATTATTTATTTCTCTCACCAACTTTTTTAGGCCCCCAGCCAGGAACAAATTCTTCCATGACAGCTTTCATTAGAGCGTTGTCTTCTTCCAGATGATCAGCCTCTTCATCTTTCACCCCTTCTAAATCCAGTTTAAAACATCTGAAATGGATCCATGCTGTTTTAACTCTTTTTTTTTTTTAGACATATTTGGATAGTAAGATAGTACAAACGTGGGAATATTTGAATACACACAACTCTACAGCTTGCAGAGAATGAGCAGCCAATCAGTGCTAGCCTTTTCTGGCCAAGAACTGTTAGCCTATACATGATTGGTTCCTGGTCAGGTAGTTCATCCTGTCCTTTCAGATCTGTGCCCACACCTTTCCCATATCATAAAATTAAGTGGATACAGGTAGCCCTTGCTTAGCGACCACAATTGGGACCAGCAATTCAGTCATTAAGCAAAGTGGTTGCTAAATGAAACTGTGACTGTACTTACAGTCTTCTTTCAGCTTTCCTTTGCTTTACAGACCTGCAAAAGTCATCAGTGTGAGGATTGGTTGTAAAGTTATTTTTTCATCACTGTCATAACAGTTGCTAAATGAGGCAGATGCTAAACAAGGACTACTTGTAATTTTTAGCATTGTCCTGAGTTTCAGTACTTGCCATAGTGACACATCTCCATTGCCTTCCAAATTCCTAATGCTGATATGCTCGCAATTTTGCATTTTGATTCCTTTACCTAATTACATGAGCATGCTGCTACAGCAGGATCTTCCCAGGCATACAAACCACACTTGTACAGAATTCTCTTTAGTGCCTCTCCAAAACAATTTTTTAAATGGTTGTTGTCCTTGTTTTGCACTTCAGCTGTACGCACGTGCATTTGCCCACTGAGACCAGTGCCTACACATATAGTTTTGCCAGAATTGTGATATTTTTTAAACTTGCAACCAGCAGCCTCCTCTCATGCAGCACCCTTGCGTGGTGCACAGTTGGTACACCGGGTTGCGGCAGCCCTGCTCCCAGGAGCTGCAAAATAGACAACAGCAGAATCTGTGATCAGAGCACAAGGTGCCATTTCAAGCCAAGGGAGAGGTATGTTTCCATTTCTGAAAGAGCATTCACTGCTTTAAAGCACTTTTTTTCTGAATGTGGAGAGTGCCACTGACCATGGTATATCACAATTGCTTGTACAGGTAGTCCTCAGCTAACAATAGTAATTGGGACTGGGAACTCTGTTCTGAGTGACACAGTTGTAAAGTGCAATGTCACATGATCGTGCTGACTTAGGATGGCAGTTGCGACAGTTTCACTTGTAGTCATTAGGCGAATCCCACACAATTGTTAGGTACAATGTCATGTGATCACTATTTGCAACCTCCTGCCAGCTTCCCCACTGACTTTGCTTGTCTGAAGCTGGCAGTGAAGGTCGCAAATGGCATGCAATGTTGTAATTGCAAGCCAGTTGCCAAGTGCCCAAATCGCAATCACATGACTGTAGGGATGCTGCGATGGCCACAACTTCAAGGACCAGCCATAAGTCTCCTTGTCCAACACTGTCATAACTTTGAACGGTCGCTGAATAAATGGTTGCTAACCAAGGACTACCTGTAATGGAAAACTTCAAGTTACAATATCATGTGATCAATGGGCATCACACCCTCAGCATCTTCACTTGGCAAACCTACTTGTTTTAATCTATGTTAAACAGAGAAAACACTCTAAAAAAAAGTGTTATTTTTTTATATTGCATTCCTACATACTTACTTGTGACTAAACCTCATTGCATGTAACAGGACTTCTGGGTAGATATGATTTTTAAAAAAGGATTAAATGATAATTGGCAAATCTTTGCTTAGACCAACTGTAAATATTTTAACATTATACTTACATTACTATCATTTCTGAATAAATTGCAGGGTTTTTTTAAAAAAAAGAATCTGAGAATGTATGTACTTGGACTTTATTGCATGTTGTCTCTCATTATTGAGAAGAAATGTTTTCTTTTCTTTTTTTTTAACAAGGGATGGAGGACGGATGTGGACTATTCTATTTCTTCATACATCTGTGATTTGCCCTGCAGTAAGTCTCAATAGAAAAAAGGCTACTGCATGAAATCAGGCCAAATATCTGAGGGTTCCTAACAGAAGTGATTTGGGAGACCAGCACGCTACTCTTATCATCCTTTGGTCTGGGGAGTCAGATTTTTCAACTTGTTGTGGTGGATAGCTGATGCATTATGGCCTCTATCCAAGACTATTCGCCCATGGAATATGAAGGGTTGTTCTGAGGTCCCCAGTCAAGATGTCTTAATGAAGTGAAGGCCTTTAATAAATACATATGCAACTCCTGAGATTGCCATCATGGTGGTAACTGCAAGAAGAGAATATGCAGCTATCAAGTTAACAGTCATGTGGCCATACGAGGACCATGTAAGAGGAGACATTGACTTAACAGATGAAACCTCCAGACATATAGGTCAAATCTGACTATAAATGTGATGGCAAGCTAAGGACAGGAGACAGTTTGGGGTAGTGGTTAAGGCATCAGGCTAGAAACTGAGAGCCCGTGAGTTCTAGTCCCACCTTAGGCACAAAGCCAGCTGGGTGACCTTGGGCCAATCATTCTCTCTCACCCCTAGGAAGGAGGCAATAGCAAGCCACTTTTAAAAAACCTTGCCAAGAAAACTGCAGAGACTTGTCCAGATGGTCACCAGGAGTTAACACTAACTTGAAGGCACACACACACATAGAAAAAGGCTAAGAACTTTCATGATGGTCTTCTATCTACAGGGAATGTTAACTGGCTGTTCAAGATTGAGATATAAATGCTAGAGGTAGACTGTGATTTCAGTTTGAAATTGCTATCTCATTGTTCAGCCAATTATACTGAGGACAAAAGATATGAAAGTATTTTGGGAGTATGGAGGAACTTTGATAGCTCAGTTTGGCCCAAGAATCATATAATTCTTATTCTCTATCCATTCTTGTTCTAATAGATTAAGGAACAAAGGTCCTTTTGCATATTTTCAGAGAAAGAGGGATCGAAGCAAACAGATGATTTGAGAAGAAACATATATGCCAAAATTCAGAATTCCTTGCATGTATCTCATATACTTCAACCTTTCCTCCTGCTCCCAACAACTGAAAGATAGGATGTTTCACTACCTGGATTTCTAGTAAATTGTCCACTAGGAGGCTTTCTACATTAATGGGCTCATGTGCTGATAACAGCAACACTCCTATGATATCTGGAGTATGTTAACAAGCCATTTTAACTTCCACTGCATCTTCCAGTTTGTTGTCTGTTTGGAGCACAGTGGTTAATGGTAAATGAAATCTCTATTCATTCACTTTCATGGTCCTTTTGATATGAAACTTGTCAGTCTGTTCTTCTCAACAATTGATTGGCTTTGACAAGAACTGTCAAAATCTAATGGAAGGAAAATTATAAATTTGTATGCCGCTAGAGTCACCTGCTGGTGGAGATGGGTGGCATACAAATTTAATAAGTGAATGAATGAATGAATGCCTACTTATTCTTAGATGAACATCTCAAATACTTTTTTTTTTTAATTCCAGGATCTTCTACTGGGACTGAAGACTATTATGAATATTCGTTAACTATCCTGTCTCTCATAGCATTTCTTGCCATATTTCTAACTGTGTTGGCTCTCCTTGGACACAAACTTTTGTCAGGTACTGATTTACACAATGAAAATAGTCAACAATTTGGTTGTAACATTAGGACATTAGTTTTGATTGATGGATTCTAATTATACAGCACTGGCTTGGAACATTATTAGAAGCACTGACACATCTTAACTTTTGTATTTTCACAATAACAGCCAAGGAAAATTGAATAGGGAAAATGTACAAATGGTTTCTTTTTTCTTTTTCTTTTTTAAAAGACAGCTTTTACAATTCTACCATGTAGATTTTCCTTTCAATATTACACTAAATGCTCAGGGCATTTTTAACCCATTTGCAGAAGCGTGTTTCAACCAGAATTATGCCCTCTTCAAAGTGCCCTTTGTTCTGATTGTTTTGATTTTATAATGGTTGCTGTGTGAAATCTATTTTTATACAAAGTTTTATTGAGTTTCAATGACAGTAACAGTAAAATATTGCCTGTGAAGAAAGAGGAAGTAGAAAGTAAGGATTGTGGGTGCAAAACCTGGTTATAAGTTCATAATTAAACAGAGGCAATGCCTAAAGCAGGAGAAAGGTCCTTTATCATGCATTGTTTTGAATGTGAGCTCTGCGGTTGAATGATTTATAAAGGAAACAGTGATGTCCAGCCAATGCTGTCTGGTTAAAACATACACACAGGCAGAAGAAGCAAATCCATACAGGCCCGTTTTTCCCCCAAATCCTTTTAGAAAATGTCTTCTGGGGATGAGACAGCTTTCCCATTATCAGAACACTTACCTTAGCAGGTAGAATCAGTCACAAAATATTCATTTATTATAAGATAAATGTATAAGATTGCTTCCCATCACCACCTTTAGCACCCCGGAATGCTACTTATCCTCTTAACTTCCTTTTTTTTTTTTTTTCTGGGCAGGTACTGTATTTCCAAACCAAACATTTTCTAAGAATGTCTTTGGGTACTGTACGAGGCCCAGAGACATTCCTGAAAATTGATAAGGTATTTTTAGATATGACGTTAATGTTGCAGTTGGCACTGTTTTGCAAATGTAGCAGCAACTGCCCATAAAAAAAAAAAAAAAAAGAATCTTTTTTTTTAAAAAAAAAGCAAAGTGGGGCAAGAAGTCTGGGGAGCGCCAGAATTTGTGGACACTCTTTTTTCTTACTTCCCTTCCAATTTGCCAAGTATCCAGAATGTCTGTAAGGAATTCTATATGGTCATATTGACCATTGGATTACAAGGTGACTCTACCACATGACTGTGCAGGCCTACTAGCTATAAATCTCTCTCAAAAGATGGACTGATCCATTCTTGCTTCAGCAGGAAACCTTAGTATTGGTTATGACATCTCCAGTTTCATTTACATAATCGATTTGGATTTTATACCTTAGACTTTAAGAGAAAAGACCAACATTCTGTAAGTCAATCTTCCCATCTGATACTTTCCAACAATAACTTCTCATAATCGTGCCATACTGCAAGTACCATATTCACTGGAAAATACAATGCTGACTCTATAATTCCAATGATAAAGATTGATAGTATTTCACTTCTGTTTCACACTTGTATGCATCAGTAGGTATGTTAATATGCACTTTTGCAATAATACCAAAGTCTGACATTGTTCAATAAGGCCTAGACTGTAGCAGATTGCATAGAACACTTCAACATCAACAGCTGGATTCCTACATATGGGTCCCCCCCCCCTTTTCCATTTCTGGATAAGAGATGTGCAAACAAAAGTAGCAAATAACAACATGTGAGTCATTCTGTATCCCCTTTTCAGGGCACAATATGTTTTGTGAAGCAACTCTCAAATTGTCTTTCTAAGTAAGACTGTTCATTCAAATACAGAACTATAAAAAGCATGCCAGTTATCCTGGTAGATTTCCATGCCTGATTATTATTCAGGAAATGAACTCATAATATGAAATTGTCATCTGATTCACAATTACATGCCATATTTCCCATAAGTTATTACTTAGTGATTGATTAGATAACTTGTACTGAATTGCAAAATTCACCCTTTTTTTTTTAAAAAAAGAAAGCATTGGTTTTGAAAATATGAGTGGTAATATCTTCAAATTATATAATCTTGTTTATATAATTTGATCTTAATACTGATATTATAGTCATTGCATAGTCAAAATGGAATAAAGAAATCTCTCTAATTCTATTATCTAAAGGGTGTTTTTACACAACACTACAGCCCAAATAAAATGTATGGGTTATAGGTTTGGGAACCCCAGTGTGGTATCTGGGAGGTCAGTGAGTCCATAGATACCTCCTTTGATTGCCATTACTCTCTCAGCCCACCTGGCTTTTTACACTGGTTTTCTTTTTAATTAAAAATTGAGGGACTCAGATGCTGCAAAGCACACCAACAGCCTTTTGTTGCATTTTAGTTCTTTGGAATTTTCTAGGTAAGCCTCAAGTGGATCTCATGAGGTTTCTTAGAAAATCAAAATGAGGTACACCTGTAGATGAGGTGGTCATTCTACTCAGAAAAAGAACAGTGGCAGGCAGGAGTAGCAGAGAGCATCCTGTGGAATGGCTAGCTAGAGTGGTGTAGCAGGTAGCCTCCATGCTTTGTGAATGGTATGCCTTCCAACAGCCATTTTGCAAGAGAGCATCCATAACATGTTCTCAGAGTTTTAGATATGTCTACCAGACTCCCAATGGTTGGGAGATACTAGTTGTAGCTTAATCCAGTGCCATTACAATACATGCTCGGATAAGCTTTCCACAGTTGAATGGCTGGTGGATGTGTGAATCATATCAAAGACAACATGAATTCACTGTGTTGTCAGGATTAGGGGAAAAAACTCATCTTCTTATCACTACTCAGCCATAAAACTCACTGGAACAGAGCCATATCGTTGCCATGAATTCACCGAGGAAAGACACTGATAGCCACATGATAAACAGCCACATCAATCAAGAACAGTATTAACTGACAACATTTATTTTTCAGCTAATTCTAGAAAGAGTCATGACGAAAAAAGAGCAACACATGTGACAACACAGAGGTGAGCATGGGGTCTTTTTGCATGGTCCTTTGACATTCTGAAAAATCTTTGCTCTAAAATGCAAGAAATGATTTCATGGCCAACCTGTCATGAATTCTTATAGCTTATGAGAATGAATCTTATAGCTTTATAATGTAAAATAAAAGGGACAAAATTATAACCAATATATGAATATGACTAATAAAGATTTCAGCGGATATTTCATAGCTATGTGACATATTTTTAGAAATGCTTTTGTAATGTCATAATATTGATGGAAGAAATGTTCCTCTGTTAGGATTTCTGATTGCACTAAAATTGCAATTTTCCCTACGAGAAATAATTTAAAGCTTCTATTCACTTTTAGGTAACACTGTTCTGGAGAAAGATATGAAGTATAAATCTCGTGCTCCTGCCTTGGTAAAATATCATGTATAGGAACTGTGTACTTGGGTTTAGGCTGTTAAAGTAGGTTTAGGACATATATAATTGGTAGTTTAAGTAAATTCAAAGCTCATCATTTATTGTTTAAGTTTAGAAGGCCTGAGCTAATTTTAACAATGTTTGGGAATGAGAAGTAAATTCTCTCTCTCTCTGTGAGACATCTGACTTGATTGTTAAATCATCACTTATTACTCTAGGTAATTGCTCCAACCTTTTACCTTGAAATGTCAGCCTAAGAAAAGATTTGCATGACAGGGTCAAAGTTTTGGATCATGACCTTTAATCTTTACATGACTTCATGCATAATTATTTGCCTTATTACACCTACAGTAAGTCCAGCAAACTTATCTGGGACTAAATCCCATCAGACTCAGTAGGTCTTAGTTTTGGGTATTCCTGAATGAAACATTTGGTTCATGGAACTGTGTGGTATGGTGGTCAGCTGTCTAGAATTATGCCAGACAATCCAGATCTTGTAAAATTTGCCCTCCGTCCACCTTGGCCTCTAGCAGTCTCCCCTTTTGCCTCCTCCCATAACTTCTCATGGGAAACAACTAGGTTATTCAGAAAACTGCCAACCAATCAGGAAAAGAAATCAAGCTGGCCTGCTCCTATACATTTGCTAGTCACTTGATCTCTAAAAATGAGCAGGTGAAGCTTTTTAAGTTATGGAGACAAGCAGGCTTTTCTGCTGCTACTAATAAGCACCACCTACCATTATCCCTTCTTTTGGCAGAGGATTCCCAAGGCATCCTGCCATCTTCACATGTTTTCCCCTTTTTGACTAACAGTGTGCAACTCCCATCCATATTTAATTAGCCAACCTGTTAGACCGTGCTATGATATAATGTGGGAACTCTGCCAGGGGAGGGGAGGGGAGGGGAGGGAAGGGCACTTCAAAGTCTGAAAAGGATGTCAGGTTCAAGGAGACCGAGGAACAGGAAGAAGAATTCAATGCAAGCAAGAATTCTTATAACCTAAGTGTGCTTAGGGGGTAACAGATCTCAGGCATCTTAGAGATGGTAGCAAAGCGACCGAGTTTTCTATATCTCTGCCTGGTTCCCTACAGTCTAGGGGTTCAAGACTCCTCCCAGAATCATTCCCAGGTCATTAATACCCACTGGACTGAACTTGGGATTTCACCAGATTTGCTGCCACCATTAATTAAGCCAAGTTCCCCAGGTGGGCATAGGATATTCACTCAGTGTAAATGCCTGCAAGCATCTGGATGGCCTGGGTAGAATAAAACTCAGTTCCACCATGGATGAAAGAAAGGGAGGAAAATAAAAACAACCTTGATTCATAGGAGGTGTTGACAAAACTGAATTTTTAGAGCTTTGCAGTGGGTTGCTGTTGCTCTGCCACTGATACCGTGCAACAGGCAGGAGTAGAGCTCTGAAAAATCTTAGTGTGGAAGAATTCAACCACTTGGCTGAAAACTGCACAAGTTGTCAATAACATTTTGAAGTCAAGGGTTCACAGTGGCATCTATAGATACGCCTTCTCTCTAAGATCACTGGAGCGAAATTGCAGCTATAAAAGCAACCCTATAATGCTCAAATGTGGGATGAAAACATAGCTGTCATTTTGTATTTGTACAAAAATCTATTTATGTGGTCACTAGGAGTTGAAAACGATTCGATGACACATAATCAATCAAATTTTGTATTTTTACTTATCTGTGTAACCTAAAATCTGCATCTGTTAGCAGATCTCAGCACACAAAAATGCTAATTGGGTCCAGAATACTCAAAAATTTATACAGTCTGACCATTTATCTCAGACTATTTCCACACCAAAGATTTATTATGTTTTATCATGTCATCCAGCCATCCCTGTGGCACTGTGGTGCTAATAAAGATGAGTTTTATGTGACTACAGCAATGTCTGACGCTATAAGGTGCTATAAATTACTTGTGTGGAAACATTCTCAGCTGTATTTAATTGGTTTGAAATGGAAAGAGCTGGAGTGCTCTTAAAAGCAGCATAAAATATATTCTGGAGTGATCCAGTTTGGCCAGGCATAAGGAACGAAAGTCACACTCCCTTTCTCTAGTTGTACATGTTTAGCATTAGTGTGTTACTATTCATCACTCTCAGTTTCCCCTTAAGAGAGTTGATCCTTCCATGGTTTCATCTGATGCATTCAGTATCTTGGTTGCCAATTTAGAAATATTTTATAGACCTAGAAACCCAGTAACTGTAGGAAGGATGTAATTTAAGGCCTTTCCGATCCCTTTTAAAATTTTTTCATTTGTAAAGAATGGGGAGATGGGTCTGATGTATTTTTGTGGAGGGCATTTTCCATTTGACAAATCCATAGAACATGAATGTCCTGTTTATCAATATTGTCAGGAACAGTAGCTTCTACTCTTTTTGTGATAGAATACATCAAAACTGGTTTTCTGCATACATATTTCTGCATATATATTTCAATGAAAAATTATACCTTTTCTGCTTTGCAAGTAGAGAATTATTACCTATTGTCTAATGATATAAATTACAGCTACTACTGCCTGCTAGTAAAACAGATTGGTAACCTTTGTGACTGATAGAGCTGTAAATGCGCCATTGCACTTTTCAAACTGCAAATATTTCAAGAGTCTCATGTCTCTCTCTTCTTCTTCCAGGATGAAATAGCATCCATTCTTTGCATGTATGAAGAAAAGCAGAGAACATAGCAGTTTGTTGTCACTTTCACTGTCTTACGAGTAACTGAAAGATTTCTCTATTGTAAACAGTTACCTGTGTAAATAATCTTCATGTACCAGAAATCTTCCTTGACTTCAGTAACACAGGAATAAATTTTTGTGGGGCAAATTCTTTACACTGTGCCCTATTGCCTCCCTCCCTGAAATAATTCAATAACAAAAAGTCTTTCTGTAGATAATTTGATTTCCTCCTGAATCAGTGATAGTGCCCTTTTATAATTGTGGAACATTGTCAGTCTTACCAGGTAGACCAGACAGGAAACATGGCCAGATAAGCTAATTCTACTTTATTGTAAAGCTACATTAACAGAACCTTGCAAGTCTGAAAGTACAGTTCTCCTGCCATCACCATTACAGCCTGAGAACTTAAAGAGGGTCCCTTCTGAGCCTCTTGCTCTGCCCATTGTACAGCTGCAGGCTATGCTGTCTCTTATCTGACTGTTCCCTAGAGAGCATCTCTTCCCCCCATCTCCCAAGGTCTTTCCCACATACTATTACAAACATACATGCTGCTCTAAAGCCATATCCTTCCCCCCCCCCCCCCACTCCCAGCACAAGAGCAGGAATGGGAACCTGGACATTTCATACATAATTGGCACCTTTGTTCTCATCTTGTTGGTGACCAATTCTATGAAAATAAATAATGAGGACAACATTGGCAGCATAGTTCATGCCATTTTTAAGCACTGAAGTGAATCTAAGGTAAAATATCTCCTGTAATGTCAAAAAATAACTGATCTCTATGGTTTTTTAATGTATTATATACCGTATTTTTCCAACAATAAGATGCCCCCATATACAAGACGACCCCCATTTTTCCAACCCCAAATTAAGAAATCAATATTTTAAAGATAGTGCAGAACACATTTTTATTTAGTAGTTAGTTAACATTTACCTGCTACACTTGGTGGGAGGAGGTCCAAACCGTCTCTCTGCAGCTCTATTTCCAGGCTCTTTTGCATAACTGATTACATTCAAGCATGAGTGAAACTAGCTTCTCTCTGCAAAAGCCTTCCTTTAATTGGTTTGTTCAGCATCAGCTGATGCCAGTTACATAAGGCTCGTGATTGGAGGAAGTCTGTTTGGGAGACAAGCTATTTCATTCGTGATTGGAGGCTCGTGATTGGAGGAAGCCCATTCGCAGAGACAAAGTATAGGCAGTTTTGCCACCGTGCGGTTCTCTCCTCGCTGACTTCCTTAAATAAGACGCCCTTCAATTTTTAGGGTAAGGATTTTAGAAAAAAGTATCGTCTTATAGTCGGAAAAATACGGTACCTGTCTGCTTGAAGATAATTCCATTCAGAATATTACTCCCTATTAAGAGAAATAAATATACCAGGAATATATTATATGGAAGAGATTTATAGTTTTTTAAAAAAACTAATAGTCTTGTTTATAATATTTTCTAGAAGTTGTTTTTCTTAAACAATTTCTGAAAAAGTACTGCCATGGTTAGAAACCTAGCACTTAGACTAGGTTGACTAGAGAACTGGATTTATGTAACTGGAAATGACACACAATATTTCAGTGTTTGAAGTCCTGGGCATACTTTAGACAGAACTGAGTTCTATTAAATTATGTGGGACACGTGCCTCATTTCAGTTCTTACATACAGGATCTGGAAGAGTAGTGATTAGTGGGCTGTTCCTATGAATGGTCCATCATCTGCTTCCTAGGATTTAAGCTAGCATTGTCAGACCATTTCAATGATCAGTGGTGTTAGGGTAGCACCTTTTAAAACTAACAAATATTACTGAAAAGCGTACGTTTTTGTGAGTACAGCTCACTTCATCAGATTACATCTGATGAAGTTTATGCTTCTTAACAACATTTTGTTAGTTGGAAAAGGTACTACCAGACTCCTCCTGAGTTTTGGCTACCGTAGACCAGTGTTTCTTAACCTTGGCAACTTTAAGATGCACGGACTTCAGCTCCCAGAATTCCCCAACCAGCATGAATTCTGGGAGTTGATGTTCATGCTTCTTAAAGTTGCTGAAGTTGAGAAATACAGCCATAGACTAACATGGCTCTCCTCCTACAAGGTCTATAGAAGCATTATGGAATGCTGCAGTTACTATGTGACTTCTTCTTCTTCCAGCAGTCCTCCTAAAAGCCTTTAACCCCAGTCTACATCAAAATCTGAACTAGGGGAGGGAATGTGAGGAAAAGCAAGAGAAGTACTGGAGGAATGTGGTAAAAAAGCAGCAGCTTGTAGAATACCTCAGACATTTGATGGAATTTGGATGTACCATCTTCAGTTGAGCTACCCTGACCTTACGTATGGGCTATGTGTACTATTCATATGTGATCTTTATTTACCTCCAAATTAAACCTTGCACTAGGATTTGATTTCTAGGGTTTTAAATTATTGCAGTATTGTGCAAGGCTACACTTATCTTTCTGAGAAAATCACATTATTGGTATTGGTCTCAAGGGGATATTTGGACCGTGTTTGAATAACTTTGTAAAGTATTTAATATTTAACAGAAATCCAAAGGACACATGGAAACATTATTTTATGTTTCTAAATGGGTAGCCATATTAGTGTTTTGCAGCAACAGACATCAAGAACATGTGTTAATAAAACTCTTTCTTGTCAATATTTTACAGTATATACAACTGTCAATATTTATATTTACAAAGGAAAATAATAATAAAATACTCTGAACTCAATAAACTGTCAAATGTTTGTCATTTATTTCTTCTACTGTCATCTAAATACCTGTCACACATTCTTTATTTCTCATGGAAAAAGAGGAGTAAAGTTAGCACACATAAAAATTATACTGTCTAAAATCATGTGAGATTAGTTGATTTACCCCAGGCAATGGTTTCTACAATCCCCCCCACCCTCCAAAATGGAAGAAATAGTGAAGGCTATGAAAGGCCTGACAGTAGAGAAGCTTTTCCCATCCACATACCATTTTGTCTTAGGTTTTCAGAAGGCACATTTTATAGAAATATGAAAATCCAAGCCATATTGAAACCAGGGTGGGCCCCTTCTGAGGCATTTACCATGCCCACATTCCTTCTGCGAACTCAGCTGCTCCTTGTCTGACCATTGACCTCCCAAGGTCATTCCCACAAACCATTACAAGCACAAAAGCCAAACTGAGTAAAGACCACTTGTGCTGGCCTACCCTTGGGTGGCATGAGTTCTGTCAAGTAGGTTAAATCTGGGTACTTTCTCAATGCCTGCAGATAAAGCTGTGATTGCCATAAAAGGGCACTGCTACAAAAGAAAAGTTGGTAACCCATCATACCTACCTGTGAGGGTTAGGGTTGATCACTGAATTCATATACACGAAAAACAATATCAGAAGAAACAAATTATGGTAACTGAGCATCTGTATAGATTGACAGTGTTGAGGATTTGCTTATCTTCCCATAATGATTTCAGGCTAGGTTGCTCCTTTGCAGCTTTCAGAAAAATAAAATAAAATAAAATAAAAAAATGGGGACATGTGAACCATATATTGAGCATTATCTCAGCACATGCTGTGCTTCAGGTTTCACTCTAATTAAGTCACTAGATGATCCGATCTGTGTGGCTTTTATCCATAATTGTATGAATAAGCCTAAGACTTTGGTCTGGAGAAAAAAATCTCTTCACTTCCAGAATAGTTACTGAAATGTGGAATGACATAACTATACATTCGTAGAAAGCTTCATTACATGAGGCTTATTTTTGTCATATGTTACATCAAACAGGGAAAGGGTGTTGTTTAAAAGCTGAAAAACAAGCTTTTTTTTTTTGTTGAGAATTTGTAACAAAACTGAATGGCTATAACTACTTTTCAACTTCTTATGGAATCAACCTTCATTTCAAGTACTCCGATACTGATCAATGTTAAGGTAAAGAAACAGTTGTTTTTTTCTTCCTAGAGAGACTGCTATGTTCATGTGCCCCTGAAATCTTGTAACATGGGAAACTACTTTCATAAGCATTTAAACATGTGACTTCTCTCTCAATACACACATTATGCAATTTTCAAGCATAGTTTATTGGAAACAAATCCACTGAACATGTAAAAACAATAACCTCCTCCAGATTTCTTCCCAAACCTCAACTGTTAACATCTCAGTAGGAAAATCCAAGACAGCAAAAAATGGATCACATGGAACAGAACCAATGCAACTTAACTGAAACATTTCTCTGTTATGGTCCACCAAGGACCAGAATCATACATGCAACTGAAATAAGCATAAAGGCTCATCCACTCAGTCAGGTTTCAGCTGTAGAAGTGAAACTGTCAGTTTAGTTGCACAACATATTCACGCTGAAACCTTCCAGATTTGTCTTGTAAAGGTTTGTGGATTTGACAAGCAGAGGAGAAAGTAAGGTCTGTATTAGGAAGTGTCATTGTCTGACACATTTATGCTATAGTCTGAGGCTGATTCCTAGTAGCCATTAATACTACCTACTGTTCATTTGGTAAGGGGTTGTTCCCTTTTGAGTTGATGTCTCCAACAAAGGAATGAAAGGATCAAGAAGGAAAAGGAACATCCTCACATTTTACTGTGTTCTTTCTAGAGATGGTGCAGAATAAAAAGCAAAGGAATGAGTAACAACAATTAAAAGAAGAAGATTGGAAAACTTGAGAAAGCTCTCTAAATTGGAGGCCACTTCACATATTATAAAAAAAGAGGAGAGACATCACCAGAAAACAGAGGGACAACCAATTGCATATGATGATTCAAATATATAGCTGTAAATTTGGATTTCAGTAGACATACAATGTAGCTCACCATATAGGGAGGGCTAGGACCAGGTGACCACTGAACTGGATTTTGCTACTGTTCAGATTTAAACTAGACTTGGGCTAGGACTGAGTTGCCCTCAGTAGAGTCAGACAAATAACCCAATAATCTTCCAGATTTGAAGGTAAGAGTGGGCCACCCACTACTTATTGATGTCATGCAGTACCAAAGCCCACTTGGTTCCCATCTAGCACCCCCCCCCCCCAGAAATTCTGCTGCCATATTTTGGTGCCCAGATGTTGAGGAACAGAGGCACAATTTCTCACCTTTTTAGTAGTTGTGGGTTGTGTGCATGTCTGCATATGAGACTTTATATAGCTTTATACACCCAAAACAACCCCTCAGAAACAAAGCCAGACAGTTCCATTTCTAACCAACATGCTTAGATTCAACCTCTTCCAATCTGCTGCCCTGTAGGGTTCCTAACCATAATTCTTAGAAATTCTAGTTGCCCAGACATTCCTTGGCTGGACTAACTCTCAGTTCTTCAGAATAATAAAATTTAAAACATCAGCACACATCTGCCTCAAACTGTTCCTACCATACCATGTGTCTGATTCTTCTGTTTTTAGCAAAAGGAACCTGGAAATAATTTTCTAAATATATGGGATACTGTTTGCTTTTGGAAACCAGTGATTCCTTTGGCTTTTTGCTTCATGCACAGCTCCTGCTGAAATTATTCTTGTCAGATGTGTCTCTGTGTGTGATTTAGTAAGAATACAATGGGTGGCATTTTGCAGAAAATTAAGTGCTAGAATATCTCACCAACTACCACTTGGCATTTACTCTGTTATTCACCTAAGGGAAATATGTAACACTCTTAGATCAGTGTATCACTGGATAATTATTTCCTCAATTTATGCAAATTTCTGTTAGGTTTGGAATGGATCATTGTGCTGCCTTTCTATTAATTGCATGATTTAGACTGTTTCTGAGAACCAAAGGTCAGGAGAGGTAGCATTTCTTTTATTCATATTTAAACATTTAACCACAAAGCTTATGTAGATTGTAGTGAATGAGCTGCATAGGGACCAGGTGAATTTTCACTGCCAACTTTTACATCTTTTTCTATGTCCAAATGTTTGCCAGGTCCACACCTTGTGACATTCCAATTATTTTTTTCAATAATGAAAGAACCCCCCCCCCCCCACCATTCCTTTAGGAACAAGTTCGTTGCATGACTATAACAAGGGAGAAAATTGCCTTTGTTGCATCTCTCTCATTCAAGTGACGTTCAGTTCATTGCACACAAGGACTTAAGATACTGCATTTGCAGTTAGTTTCTGCCCTCTACTCCCTAAGCACAATCCATCCTACATAGGCAACTTTGTGGATAGAATTTCATAGGTTCCCCCCCAACAGAATGCCTGATTTCTTGAGGTCCCACCAAGAAGCCTGCTGATACCTCCCTCTTGCATGTAGATAATGTATTTTGGCTATAGCAGAATCTAGAGCTTGGAAAGGAGTTTCCTATTAGTATATAGAGAATGATGAGCAGTTTGGTGTAGTGGTTAAGGCATCAGGCTAGAAACCAGGAGACCATGAGTTCTAGTCCTGCCTTAGGCAAAAAGCCAGCCGGGTGACCTTGGGCCAGTCACTCTCTCTCAGCCCTAGGAAGCAGGCAATGGCAACCCACTTCCAAAATCTTACCAAGAAAACTGCAGGGACTAGTCCACCAGGAGTCAAGACTGACTGGAAGGCACAATATAGATAGATAGAGAATGATACTTTTATTTTATTCTAGAAATTAGAAGATAAGAACATCTGGGATTATCCAAAAGCTCCCATGTAGGCACCCTTGAGTGTCAAATGGGAATGTATATAAAAATTCAGTATTATTTGTTTATACGATTACAAATCAAAATAATTGATTTGTATGGAGGTCCAAACACAACCTTGGCCAGTGCTTAACAATATCAAGAAGCCTCAAACCATAAAAAACATAAAATAAATACAATTATCAATACATATAAAATAAATACAAAATTAAAAAATTACCAGAGAAATATATAGTAGTATTCTATCCAATCACTTATTCTCCTAAAGCCTGGTGGAAGATGGTCATTGCTGAACTTCAATTCCCAGATTTCTCAGCCACTACAATCAATGGTGAGGGACATGGGACATTGTAGTTTAGCAGTATCTGGAGAGTCAAAAGTTGCCCATCTGTTGTTACATATGTATATTATATGTACTTTTAAAAACTTGGTTTGTGGAAGTAAGAATTATATACATTTTTATTATTAGGCAATTAATTTATCCAACTTGGCATGCCTGAGATGGGTTGGACTTCCCAGAACTTTCACAGAGCATGCTGGTTGGGAATTTCAGGGCCAATCAGTTTTGAAGGATGCCAGGTTAGAAAGTCACATATAGACTAAATTTATTTTATTTATGCAGTAATTTATAGACTATCCACTTCACAAGGACTCAAGGCAGATGATGATGATAATAATGATAACACCTGGCAACAATCCAACCGAAACTAACTAGTTAGGAAGCTCAAGTAACATCAGGAACCCAATATCCTGTCAAGAGCTAAGCCAAGTAGTGCTCAGTGTTAGAGCTGACAAACAGTAAATCCATCTTGCAGGATTTAATCTGAGCCTGTTTTGACCCATCCATATTCTTATAGCCTATAGGCATCAGATTAGGCTTTTGTCAGCATTCCTGGTTCTAGCTGGAAAAAAAATTGAATCTTACTGCTATGTTTCCTGAAATTAACAAAACAGGAAACTGTTTAGGTCTAGTCATTTCCAAAGAACAATGATCACTTCAGTTTTGTGTTTTGTTTTTGTGATGATCAGACAGACATCAGTGCCTTTTAGAATACGTCATTCTCTTCAATGACATATTCTAAAAGGCACTGATGTCTGCTTGACCATGTGAGCAAAAAATAAATGTATGGCTTGAAGATCTAGGACAACCAGATATATGAGAAGTGTTTAATACTCTTTAAGAAGGAATAGTGTAATGATGAAAAGAGAATGTAACAACACAGGCCTTAAACTGTTAAATCAAATGAAACAGTCATAATGGTGAAATGTTGGCTCTCATTTTATGCTATGGTGCTATTCAACTCAAGCCAACATTCAGTCACCAAATACAACAGTCTCTCCCCTTGAAAATTCATCTCTCTTTCCTTCCCTCCAATTTAAGTCTTGGGAAAAACATTGTGCACGAACAATTGGCACACTAGCAATCAAGGACTGCATCTTCACAGTAGGTTTGCATCATATATCTGGTTGGGTGCTACTGAAGCTGTTGATGAAATATGCCAACAGCTATTGTTCTTGCTATTTTAAACCAGCCTTCTTTAACTCAATGCCCTCCAGATGTGTTAAGACTGTAATATCCAGAATTTCCAACCAGTAGACCCAAATATATTGCTTAGGAATTTTGGAAATTTTTGCTCCAAATACGTCTGGAACACACCAGATAAGATGAACTATCCCTGTTTGCGTGATGCTCCTGGGTAATTCCAAGCTGATCTAAGTCATATTTCATTCTTCTTCATTGCTAATGAGGAGTCTAAAATAATTAAGATAATCAGAAGAGCAATTTTCTCTATCAGATCATCACAAGTCATTAACATTCACACACTGAGAACTGATATACATATATATTTATATGCCAAGAGTTCATCCATTTATTATTTATCTCCATAAACATTCTATCCCATTTGTATAATGCATCTGAATTTACATATGCAAAAAATTGTGCAGGGACTGGAGAAAAATTGTCTTTGTTCCATCACCTAGAAAGAAAGTGAAACTCTTCAGCTTAGCCTAGCTCACAGATACAATGAGTTAAAACCACGGTCTGCCAAGTGCTAGGTTATTCAAGTGAGGGTTCCTTTCTGCAGTTGCCCAAATATTCTTCTGTGGGAAATCTAGGGAGACCTAGGACCACATCCACTATGTATTGCTCAGAGGGATGATAACTTCAAACCTTGTGTTTGAAGCTGGTTGCTAAAGTAACTATATAACTATATAATCTGCCTACCAAGTTCTTCAAAATTAGTTTTGGGAAGGAAGGCGGGCTTTGAATATTGATAAACTCTATGCAGCAAGATAATAAAAAGTTACTGTATGACTTCTAAAGTTTATGTTAATAAATGCTGTAAAGTACCAAGAAGGGGGAAGTCAGAAATCAAACACTTATCTATATTATTTTTAGCAGTGTTTTTTGTCCTTTTCTTTTTTCTTCTTCTTTTTTAATATTCAGTAATAATAACATAGTGGAGATTTTGGCACTAAGCTTAAAAATTTATATTTTTTTATATCATAAAACAACTCATGTACAGTACTTTGCTTGGCCTGGTTTATCTTTTATTAATGTTACATTGAGCATTAATTATATAATTTCAGTAATTCTCTGTCCCCTTATTGATATTATCTTTTCTGAAAACATATATTTGTTTTAAATAAACAGATAAAAATGGAAAATAAATAAATAAATAGATACCGATAAACTCTGAACTTGTTGGAATAACATGCGTATTATCTCTGGCAGGTTGGCTAAAAACCTCCAAAATTTCTAAATAAGACTTTATCTGATTTATTGTACCTTTTCATAGTTTGCAAACTGAATACTTTCATTGTACAACTACCCCTTCCTTAAAATAGGATATCCTCCCAGGGCCATTTAGTACACAATTTCCATAAAGTTTTGGCAAGACTAAAATGTTGTTATTCAAATATTTTGTATGTCTTACCAAAAAGATACTGTCAGCAATGTCTGTATTTCTTGTAGAAGTTTTCCCCTCTATATCCTCTGGCAAACAAATTCCTATTTTCATTTAAAAAGTTGATTAGAGATAGACAGTTGCATAAAACTTATATGAAGGATGAAATCATATTCTTTTTCAGGCAACGGCCTATTTTTGGTGTGAATATACTTCACCTCTCAGAATTTAAAGAAATTGCTACTTGGACACCTTGTTTTCACATTCTTACTAGAAACGTTACCCCATTGCCTGCCTGATTTTGCTCCCAGCAAGATCAATTACTTACAACAAAAATAGGAACCTATTGATTTTTAGACATTGCTGGATTCCAACTCCCATCAGCCACAGCCATTCTGTACAATGGTCAGAACTGATGGGAGTTATAACTGAATGTCTGTACATCCCAGCTCTAATATCTGTAAGGCTTCCAGTTCCTCATTCCTGAGTTATGTGTATTTGGAAACCACATATCAAGAGACCGGTCTGTTCAAGAACAAGGTTTAAAGGAGAGCATTATTGTATTATTTTGTGAACACTATAGAAATGATCAGAATTTGAAGCACCGCTATCATTCAGGGCATACAGTGATGCACTCTATGAAACAAGTCTCTGTGCGCAATGCAGAATGCTTAACTGAGCTATGCGAACATGTCCTTGCTGTAGATTCTGAAGACTTTGGGGCAAGTTGTTCTCCTTAGCCAACCTCCTTGCCCAATGTGTGGCTTATAGTAGTAGAAGGTCAGTGATACCAAGGTGGTCTTGAACTGGTGTGATGTTTAACTACTTTGAACAACATTGGTGCTGATTCCAAATGATACCTGCTATCTTCCAAGGAAAGCCATTTTGGATGTTGTTTTGGGATTGGAGAAGAAGTGAGAGATGGTGTGGAATTACATAACTTGCATAATTTGAGTGCTGTGTCACTGTGGCTTCTACTAGACTTTTATGGAAAGCATCATCTGAGATCCATATGGCTTCCATCCTGATGACGTTCTGGAAAGTCTTAAAGACCTGGCTATTTGCCCATGCCTCAGGGTAGGGTGGATGGACTCCCCTGTCTGTGATGTTTTATGTTTGTTTTGTTGTTGGATTGCCATCTTGCCACTATTTTGTAGTTATTTTTGCATTTGTTTTATATTTTGCTGGTTTTGCTCCAGAGTCTATTGGAATTGGGCAGCATCAAAACCGAAGTAAATAAAAATAGGTTTGTTTCTCCTGCAGACAGCATGTCTCTTCCAATCTGCTAACTTTTCCTGTAGCAAACATGCAGGAAACCCTAACCAATCTGGAAACTTCAGGTGCCTGTGTTTGACTGTGACATATTTGCTGTGAGAAATGCTTTATAAGAAAGGAAGAAAGGAAACTGCCTTATGCTGGCTCAAATAATTGGGCCTCCTAGTTCAGGACTATGTACCTAGCAGCAGCTTTTGGGGGTTTTGGATAGGAATCATTTCTAGTTCTTGGAAGTACTGGGGATTTAACTTGGCACCTGTTTCATTAAAAGTTCTGCTGCTCTGAGATGGTCAAATTGACCTGTCTGATTGGAGAAAAGGCAGTATCTACATTTAGTTCTGACTTTGCTATGACCCGTTATGGACTTTTTGCGTAAAACAGAAAAAAATGAACTTATGTTCTATGGTTTTGATGATTAGACAGTATAAATTATAGAAAGAAAAGAGTCACGATGTAACTTTATAGAAAGAGGTAAATCTACAATTGTACTTATAACTGCTATAAAGAATATCAGAAGCCACTTCTTTATATCTTTTTTTCTTTCTTTTCTATTTTTCTTCTGCCTTTTTTCTTTTCTTTCTTTTCTTTTTGCACTTTAGTTTTCTCTTTTATTTCTTCCTTTTTCTTTTTTCCTTCTTACTCTATTTTAGTTTGCATTAATTTTTACCCTTGTTTTTAAAACTCTTCATAAAATTATATTTAAAAAAATGCTGTTCTGCTATAAACTTTCTCTGACTTAGATCTATCCTGAGGCTGAGTTGTAATAATCATTTCAAAACACCAAGCAAAAGCTGTGGGTATTTTTGAAAAATTGTCATTCCTTTATTGCAAAAGAGAACTATTTTTAGAGCTATAGTGGGAAATGAAGGGAAGTACTTTATTTCTCCATGGGTGAACCATGCAGTGAGTGCCCTATTCTTTCTTTTATAGCCCTTTTTAATGCGGCCCCTTTCATGGTTTCATGTACTTCATATACAGTCTTCGGGGAGCATATTCACTTGCTTACTTTCTCCTCACTGAACAAAAATGATACTGAATTTTATAAATAGGATAGAACCTTGTATATTACTGAACTCTGGTTCTTCTATCAAAAGCATGTCTCAGCAGGGCCTAGCATGTGAAGGTATATGATGCAAAATCCCTGCTGAAACAAGGCAAGATATATCTGGGCAGTGTCTAGACCAGCAACTTCTTGGACCCAATGTAGACATTCCTTCTATTCCATCTCGGAAGAAAACCATATGTGCAATCAACTATAATAAGCCATCCAATTTAATTGCAAGGGCATCGTATTATTTATTTATTTACTCATTTACTCACTCCTCTGGATATTGGGCCATAATCACAAATCTAATTTGTGGTTGGGGTTTTAGGAAGATGCTTAGGCTACCTAAGCAAAATAATTAATCTGTAGTAGAATGTGGAATGCTCTTAGTTACTTAGTCTCAGGTCATTTTCAAATGCACATAATCAAAATCAGGGACGAAAACATTTAGACCTGTAAATGCAACAATGAGCTCCTTAAATTCAAGTCTGTAGCAGTTGGCCGGGTTCTACCACCTTGACTTACTTAATGCTAAATTGCATTTTATGGTGGTAGCAGCATGTGGGGCAGGTCAAGGTCTAAATGTAGAGGAGCATTTAATGACATCAATGAATAGGCATTATTCTGCCTCCTGAGTTTTGTGAAATCTGAGCTGCATATGATAGGGTGTTTCTGATTAGATTTTTATCAAGTGAATTGGATTTCCACATGCTGCATTATTCCAGGCACTGAAAACAATACCTAATGGTAATTTCAGAATTGTTCTTTTCAGGCCATTGCTGAAGGCTATTATATTAGAATATCTGCTTTAAATTTTCTAAGTTAACACAGCTGATTTCCTGTACAATTTGTGGTGCTCATATTTGATAATATTTTCAAGGATAGAGGACAAGGGCATCTTTTCAGGAGTTGGGCACCATTACATAATCTCACAGCATTGTTAAACCACTGAGATCTTCTATGTCTCACCTGAAATCTCATGAGATGACATATGAGAATGCATATATGGGATAGCCCTGGGTTATTATACCAGGCACTGCCTTGCAAGAATTGAATCTGTCATTCAATAAGAACATCTTGAGGTGTTCCACATGAGGTTATGTGGGCATGTTGGAAACTCAGATGATTGCTTTGTGGTGCCCTAGTTTCAATTTTTTACTTTGTAATATGCTGCTGAGAGTCTAGATTGTGGGGATACAAAAACAGTAACGTAAATGGATAGAGAGATAGACAGCTAGCTAGCTAGATGATAGATAGAATAGATGATAGATAGATAGATATAGATATAAAATCCCACAAAATTTGGTGATCTTATGAGATTTAGCCTATTTCTTTTTTAAAATAATTTCAGGATTCTACTGATCCCATGTACGACTTTTGACTCACCATGTTGCTGAACTCTAGTGTGTTCTATAGTATAGCACCTAAACATCTACTGAACTGAACTGAATTGAATCAACACCCATACCAATTCAGCATATCAAAGGTGGAAGAGAGTAGAAGCTATCATAATTTTACTTGCATATTTCTCTGCTGGCAGGTGACAGGTTGGGATTATGCATTGGAGAAGGCAACCAGGGCTCTTCCATACGACTATCTATCTCATTTGCAAGTCATCTTAAACCCGTGTCCCCCACACCATTGTCTTCACCATCTGGGGATCTCAAATACACCAAGAATAGTGCTGAATTTGCCTTCAGCCTACTCCCCTGCCTAAGTTACCCAATACTGGAATGCTGAAACCCAGACAATCAGTGTGCCAGTTACTGAATTCACAGGAAGAGAAGCAAAGCCAAACCCAAAAATGAAGAAGAAAAAAGTACTCATGCATTTCTGGCAAACTTTGTGAAATAAGTTAGCACATAGCTAGCAAGCTAGCAATCCAGCTTTTTTTGTTTTTTTCTTTTAATTCACATGAGTGAATGCAGGGAGGAGGGCCTGCTTAGCTCCAGCAGGCAGTGAACCTTCCATATAAATATTCCCCTGCCTGTGAACTCTGTCTCTAAAGTAGGAGAAGGGGAAAAAAGGCGGATTTTAAAAGGGTGGCAAGGAAGTGGGTTTTAGAGGACTTTCTAATGCATTAATACTGGTTTGCTACTGGCAATGTGTAAGCCCTGGGTGTGTGTTCAGCAGCAGAGGTGTGGTAAGATTGTTGTGTGTTAGGGCTCATAGAAATTACATGCAAAAAAGGCAATTTCCAAGGGATTTCCCGATCTGATAACAGACTGCACGATCATTTGCATGTTTAGGGTAGGAAACCTAAGTATGGGTGAGACCGTAGCATCACGCCCCTGTTTTCATCAAGTAGCAATCATTGCTTCAAGTATTATCAAATAAAGTCACATTCAGTGATATGGCCCAAGGACCTGGGCTCACCAAAATAAAACCAAGAAAATTAATTTCCAAGCTGTACTTATTCTTATGCGGTGAAAACAAAGAAAATCAGAGTCTTCTCTTTAAGCATTTCAATTTTTATTTAACTATGTATTTTATTTAATTATTTATTTTACCAGCAAGGTTAAAAAAGAAAACTTAGAAGGAATTACTGAATGCAGCTAAGGCTGTATAAGAATCATAACCCCCCCCCCCCAAAGACTTAGACTTAAAACCAGAGTTAATTAAATATATTAAAACAATGTAAAACATAAGATAAAAATTAAAAAGGATAACACAGAAATGCAATAAAATAAAAGAACAAAGAAGCTTCATAATGTCATCACCCTTATATCTTCTTATGGAAATTTCTGCTGATAGAAACTTAGCATCTCTATCGCTGATGCTAGAGTTCTGATCTGCAAGTGGGAAATGGACTGCCTCTCCCTCATAAAAAAAATGGTTTTGGTTAAGGGGTGGTAATGGTAAGTCTGCATGTAAATTGGCATAAAATGGGCAATTGAAAAATAGATGGGAAATAGTTTCAGGTTTGTTCAGTCCACAAGGACAGCATAGTACTGCTAAGGGTAAGATTTGAAGCAAACCAGAGGAAAGTCTCTGCAGTGTGTTGGACAAGCAAGGTTGAATAAGTAGTTTGCTGATATAAAAGATTTCCAACTTTGAACCCACCTCTGAGGATACAGCCAATAATAAAATATTGTACAATATAATCCAGTGTTTGGAGAAAAAAAAAAAACGAAGCTAAGCCAAGGCCAAGATAAGAGGTGCAATTCTCAGAAGGTGATTTATTATTATTATTATTATTATTATTATTATTATTATTATTATTATTATTATTATTATTTTGCAGCATCAGAAGGATATATGATATCTTTAGTTTTTCTTATTTATTGAAATTTTTCCCAGCTTTTTTTCCCAGCCCTATGTTTCTTGAAAGTGAAGAAGATTGGGTTCTTCTCAATCATAATTTAGTATGTTTTCATGGCTTAACATGTGTGAACCCAATCAACTGTGGTTTGTCCAGCAAACCATGGTTTAATACAAACTGTAATGGAAGTCAATAATTGCATAAATTCATGCAGGAGGCCATGATATCTGAAGGACCACATTGCAAGCTATTTAGAGCTTGAAAGGTTAAAATGAGAACTTTGACTTAGACCTAGAAATAAAGTGGGATCCAAAGTATATGTTTTAGAATTGTCTTGGCTTCAGTAACATACCTGTATCATACAGTCTATTTCACAAGTGTGACTTTACTGCAATTATGTCATTGATATTCTACTTTTCTCCCCAATGGTTTCCAGATGGTTATTCTTCCAATAGTTCCACAAAATAGTTTTGAAACTAGTTTCCCCACTCTTATATTAATACTTTCACCATTAATGACACTGTCTTTGTTTTCATTAACTTCTGAACTATTTTCAGCAGCATCCCTATGTGTTATAACCAATTGAAGTTACTAGAACATGAACTGCCTCTGTGTTCAGAAAAAAACTGTTGCTTATGAAAGATGCTTCCAGCTACTGAGGACACATGAACCTCCAAATTAAGAGTTAAGAGACATTTAGTTATGCTACAAGCTGGTCAGTTATTGCTTTCTGTATAGATGAATGGCCTTCCAGCATATTTATCTGGACATCTCTGACACATTTTTTTTTAGCCTAGCCTAGACACACAAGATGAGAGAAGTTCTGCATTTAATACAAGTTTGAAAAAAAAAAAAAGGCAATTCTATGAGACAATATTGCCATACAGGTAGTCCTTATTAAGCAACTTCAACTGGGACTGGCAACTCAGTTGTTAAGTGAAGCAGACACTAGGTGAAAAATCCTGTGGCTGTGCTTCCAATTTTATTTCACCTTTCCTTTGCTTTACGGCATCAGAAGGATATCACCCCCAAATAGCTGGGTGAGCCTAAATAGCAGGGAAGGTTTCTGGAACTCAAAGGAAGCCCGGTGAGGGGCAAATCTTATAGCCCTTTTCCTTACTCTCCCACCCTTTGGAATGCTCACACAGGTGCTGGGATAATTAACAAGAGGAGAATTGATGTTTGCATTTACATTCATTGGAGAGGAAGGGATTGCATGAGAGTAAGCAGGCACACAATGGGGAATACACATAGAAAGGAATGCTCTAGTGCCCATGTTTGCCTAGCATGCTCCTGGCTGCAAGCCGTCAGCCACTTAGGAGGCAAACAAAAGCCTTCAGTGTGAAACTGATTAGAGTCTTGTCAATTTCAGGCAGCAGCTGCCAGCCAGCCCAGCTTCTCATCAAGAATTAAAGTCACAAGCTGAGCTTGTTAACTTGCAGTTAGCACTTTTTAGGAATGCACTGTGCTGAAGAGAAAAGCAGCTCAGGAAAGACAGCTTGTTAGACAATTTCTCCACTCTGTGAGGAGGGGGAGGAAAGGAAGAAAAAAACAGGTCAGGCGCAAGACAACACATACTGACTGACTATAAGGGTGAACACATGACTGAGAAAGAGATGCTGTGAAGGTCATAAATGCAGACATTAGTTTCAAAGTTACTTTTTCATCACCATTGTAACTGCAAACAGTCACTGTCTGAGGCAGTTGCTGAATGAGGACTACCTGTACAGCATAGGCCAATGTCTACTCAACTGGTCCCTTAGAATACAATGGGATTTATTCCAAGGTAATGAGGTCTATATATAATTGTAGCAAAGTCTTTGTGATAGGCTGAATCCCAGTAGCAAGCGATTCTCGGCTCCAATAGAAGAGAATATCTGTAACTCAGGGTTGAACTGTGGAGTTCTTGGTGCTCTCTGTGCTTGGTTGTTTGCTTGATGTTACCTAGTTGGGTAATGAAACATCTGCACCAAGAACTCCATGGGTTATGGACTGTCTGGCTGATAAGTAGCATTCTATGCCATTGCTTTATCACTGAAAAAAGGCCTCTAGATGAATATATTCTTCAGTCTCATGAGCAGAAGCAATTCCACATTCAAAGAAAAGGTTGCTCTCCTAATACAGCACAATATAGTAATGGTGTGTTGACTTTTTAAACAGTAGTTTCTGATCTTTGAAATACGTACATTTTTTTTTTGCATGCATATTATGTGATCCCAAGAAATTTAAGTCATACCAAGCTTCCAGGGGTCCTTGAGACTATAGGATAGGAAGATTTATTTTCTTTTTTTTTTAAACTCACAGGCAATATCATGAGTGAGTTGATCATGTCATTAGTAATTAGGAGTAACATTTTAGTCCTTTTGATTCTGCATGTGTGCATAGGTTCAGTGAGGTTTAAGCTTCTGCAAGATTTGAGGCACTGAATTTGCCATTCATTCTAAACACTATTGGGACTACAATTTCCAGGGTTTCTAAGCAGCACAGGCAACGCTCATCTAGCTGGATATTCCAGGAGCTGTAGTTTTGACACATTTAGAGGGCTGTAGCATCAGGATGGGAAGGGCTGATTTGTATCCTACAGTATGTGACTTTCTATAGAAATGAAATCTCTTGACATATTTAGATGTAGCTCTCCTCTATTACATACTATTAAGTACAAAAGACACTATGTTAGCTCTCTTAGGAACATACAGCTTTCCACTCCCATGTCCTGTTCTCCCTCCTCCTCTTGTCATCCTACAATGCCCAGCAAACCCTAATTGAAGCTCTGTGGATTCATCCATGATTGTGTACATTTTATCGAGGGACCTATATTGCTAGGTTCCTGAAGACCACTAAAGTGGAGCCAAACAGAAATAATTGGTGGGAGTAAGGGAAATGCAAAACAGCAGCAGATTCAGGGACCAATTTAATTACTCCTTTCCCTCCCATCGGTCTGAACATTAAAGCATTCAAGTCTATGTCATTCTTACTGCTGACACAGATATCTAAACTGGCCAGCAAAGCTACAATAAGTCACACTTCATACTTCATCACTGAGGAACACTGATGTTGAAAAATAAATAACTAGCACAGAGGAAAAGCAGTAAGTTGTTTTTATTTTGCTTTTAAATGAATGCACATTGTTAAAAAGAAAAGCCTTATTAATCTACGAATGGATCCCATCTACTTTCTGCCTAACACGTAGCTTAGAGTGCTTCCTGCTAGCACTTGTTTTCTTTGTGTAGGCGGGGAATTTCTGCATCCTGGGAAATGCTGCAGATTTGTAAGTCAGGCATTTTTCATCTGCAATAGGGAATAAATCAGGAAATCACAGGTCCCGTGTGATTCTTGCATGCTAGCAGATGACCTAACTTGAATTCTTCTCAAGTGTTTACATGTACTCTTGTTCTGAAAAGATGCAACGTTACTGAGTTACCTTTAGGCCAGAAAATAAAGCACATATTAAATTAATAAGTGGAGTGACACTTCCAATTCTCCTGTTCTGGAAAAGAAACGAACATCCTAATCATCATTATGAGGGATGCTATCGAAGTGGAAAGAATTTCTTCAGTTGTGAAGGAAAAAATAGCAGCAATGAACCTTCTCCCTTTGGAACAGAGATAAGTTGTCACTGCCTTTTCACTGATTTCTTGGACAGCATCTGACACAGAAATAGTCTCTTTCTGATTAATCATTTTCATATCTGGAAAAAAACAAACAGCCAACATCTATATGTCATATTGCTGTTAAAGTCAAGAGGGTAAAACAATGGTAACCCTTTAAGATGATTTAAGGCAGTGTTTCTCAACCTCAGCAACATTAAGATGTGTGGACTTCAACTCCCAGAATACTTCCAGCCAGCATGCCCCAGCTGGTTTCCCCCTTTTTGCAAAGATTTACTCAGGATCCAAACCTGAACTAGGGTTTACTCATTAGCCCAATATTTCCAGGCCTGAATTATAAACAAATCACACAGCTGTTTTCCCATAATACTAGGCTAAATTATCTGTGTCATGCAAATTTACCTATAGTAGCCAGATGGTAGCACTGCTGAGAATTTTTCACTTAAGCCCTGAGGTTTGTTCACAAACACATTTTCTTGTACTTAACTGTGTTTCCCACCTTGATCCCCATCAGTTCAGCACTGTCACTATGCCTATCCATATCCTTCTACCTTGTAAATCATCCTTGATTCTACCATATCCATTCACATATTCGCTTTTTGTTCTTTAAGCTTCTTATCTCTCTCTCTCTCTCTCTCTGAGAATCTCATCAACAATACAGAACCATGACTGTCTTGTTTTCCCATTCGCTGTAGGTTGGTTGTATCTGGATGAGGTGTACTGAAGATGCTTAGGAGCTAAGCCATGTAGAGCTTTATCATGAAAAACCTACACTTTGAATTGTACCTGGAAACTTACTAGCAAGGAATGTACTGCCCACAATACAGGGTGGTTGACATGGCTCTCACTTGCCAGCACTGAAGCTGCTACATTTTGTACTAACTGATGTTGCCTCCTTCAAAAGCTTCCCCATGCTAAGGGCATTCCAGTAATCTATTCAAGTGATGAGGGCATACTGTATATACTCATATATAAGCCCATCCACAGATCAGCCGACCCGTGAAATTGCAACCAAAATACCAGGAAAAACACAGACTTGTTTTTCCAGCTTTATTTCCATTCTATACCATTTATTCAACATTCTATTCCAGAGCCACATCAGTTATTCCATACAGGTAATCCTTGCTTAATGACCACATTTGGGACCCACTCCATCCCTAAGTGATATGGTCATTAAGCGAGACATCATGTAACCTCAACTTGCAATGCAACTTCTCTTTTTTTAATAGTAATTTTATTAAAAATTACAATTAAAAAGATAAAAACTAATACAAATTAAAAAAAAAAAGAATAAAAAAAATAGAAAGTGCAGGAAAAAAAATAGAAAGAAAAATAGAAAAGAAAGAAAAAATAAGGATATAAAAGAAAAGGAAAAAAATATATAAAGAAATTACTTCCCCCTTCATCATAACAAGTATAAACAATTTTAGTAACTTATCACCTTCTCTTAAAATACAACAAATGATCTCTTCTTCCCATATCCCATCTTCTATCTATAAACAAATCCATGATGCCTTGTCATTTCAGTTCTGATGTCAGCCAAAATCCGTTAAGAGTTTCCAGAGATAACATACCTATTTTAACCTTGATCAAATAAACTGTCTTTCTATTCCTTCCTTTTACTTTTAACCATCTTGATCATTAGACCCGTCAAATAATGTCCTAGAACTTGATTTCTTTTCATTTTTTTCTTTGTCCCTTCTTACGAGATTCTTCGAAGCTTTAACAAGTCTCTTTTGTAAATCCAATATAGGAAAATTATCCAGGCCACTTTTTTGGTTTGTTATTTGCATATCCCATTTAATTATTAAGACATCAGCTGGTTTCATTTGTATGTCCAGTGTAGCATCTTTTTCCATATCATTCTTGTAACCTGCCATTTTTAAATCCACTTTCAGATCAGTCTCAGTCTTGTCCAGTAAAACATGTTCCTCTTCCATAGCATCTTTTAAACACAGTCTAGCTATAGAGGCAGATACTCCTAACATTAACTTCAAGGCCCATTATTCAAAAAATCCTTCAATATGGCCAATGTTAAAATATTTTGCTCCATTCTGTATTAGCAAGTCAAATTTAAGGGTTCTTCTCCTTTAACTGCAATCTTTAGTTCCTTCTGGTTTCCTCTACTGTCCAACCTTCAAAGTCTCATTCTATCATGTTTTTTTAAAAGAGAATTCAAAGCAAAAGCATTTTCTTATGAGAAGGATTCTTATACAGTAATTAATTCCAGAAACTTATTTCAATCCATCTGGACCCTTAGTCTGTTTGTAACTTTCCTAAATCAAAGTTCTAATCACCCTTTTCCTGTTTATTCCAAAATAATTTTTTTTTAAGTCCTCAAATTTGTATTTAAAACTTCTTTTGCTAAAGATTGAAGGAAAATCACCTGGTGCTGTAAAACATGTTGATCAAAGGTTACTAATAGCTGAAAAGCAGTTAACAAGCAATTTCTGAAAGTGATTAAGAAAAGGAGTATGAGAACCCAGTGTCCCTTTTGAAGGCGCTGACCATGGTCTGAGCAAAAAGATGGCTATTCCCTTGTCTCTCGGCACGCTAAACCTGCCAGAGACTGCTGTCTTGTGGTCTCCTCACAAAGACCAACTGTCTGGGGCGCTTGTGGGTGATCTCAAGTCTTCTCCTTGTCCAGACTACTCACTGGCTCTTCATTCTGCTGTGGCTGTTGGTGCCGCTTTTAGCAGAGCCATCTTCAGTTCTCCATTTCTTTCATTTACTGCTGGCTTCTCCATTGACTCTGCTTGTCAGAAGCTGGCTGTGAAGTGTGCGAATGGTGATCATGTGATTGCAAGACACTGCGACCATCGTAAATGACCACCAGTTGTTAAGTGCCTGAATCTCGATCATGTGACCACAGGGGATGCTGCGATTGTCATAAGTGTGAGGACAGTTGCAAAGTTACTTTTTCAGTACAGTTGTAATTTCAAATGATCACTAAACAGGGCAGCAATATAGCGAGGACTACCTGTAATTCAACCCTATTCAGCTGAACATACACTTTCGCTAAACCAGTTAGTATAGAATAATTTTTTAGTGAGCTCGTGAAGAATAAAAATCCAGTCTGCCCAACAAACCTATTTTTCTTTCCTTCATTAATTCCTGCTATTTACTGATCACTCCTCTTACATTCCAAGCCTCAATCTTTTATGTGCCATGGTTATCACCAGATGGGTCCCTTCACTACCTCTTATGGCTTTGGTCAACTGAGGTTTTCACATTACAAGTTTTAGTAAGATAGAGAAGATGTAGACCAAATTACCAGCTTTAGGCATGCCTGTACCACATGCACTGTTCCCCACTAACAGTAAACCAGCCACTTTGGAACACTTTGACCAGGGGTTCACAAGCCCAGCCAAATTCCTGTTTTACCCCAAGGAATCTCAAGCTATTCTAGGTAAGGTAGGACTTCTAATCCTGGAATTGTATTATAAGCCAATATACTGTTATCTACATCCTGTCATTAAGAGGATCATGCAGTGAACAGATATACACTCAGATGCCCAGCATGTGTCAGTGAAAGCAATATTTTAAACAATATTGTAACACACCAAACTGCTCCTTCAAAAAGAACATTTAAAAAAGTAAGGGGCAAGTAAGGAAGCATTACTTTGGACTAACCTTACTTCTTGATAAACTTCCCATTATGCAGTTGTCGGTGAAGGGGCCAGGAATTCTCTGTGTAGGGAGACCCCATGAAGTAAAATGGTAAGGACTTCCTCAAATTGAGCTTGAATCCTGGTGACTTGGTACCTGTCTTGGAAGTCAGGGGAGAATACAAATACCAATTCCATAGCTTGCGATCAGTACAAGAATAGTTTCTTTTGAATATTTGGGCATTGGCCACACCCATGCATATGTGACCTGTTCAGGCATTCAATGAGCTGCTCAAAGTGGCCTCTGTTGCAGTAATAGATGCAAATAGATGTTGCAGAAGGTACATTGGTTCCTACTAGGCTTTTAGGTGCAATTCAAGATGCTGATTATCACCTTTAAAGCCCTACATGGTTTACTCTCAGGACCACCCTTCTCCAGTAGTTCCTGCTCATTCCACCCAATTCAAAAGGGTGGTCATGCTCTGGGTCCTTTTGGTGAAACAGTGCCATCTTGTGGGACCCAGGAGATGTGCCTTCTCTGTGGCAGGGGTTTGCCCTATAGAACAGCCTCCTGAAATCCAGATATGTCCAATCCTGTTGCCTTCTAGAAGTCTGTGAAAACCAGGCTTTTCTCTCTGGGCCAGGCTACTTTGGGGTTGTAGTTGCTTGCAAGGCACCTTGGCTGTTGTATTTTATTATGATTGCTTTTAATTGTATGTTTCTGGGCTGTTTTTATATTGGTTTTTGTACTGTTACCAATACGGAATTATTTGCTTAAGGTGGGCGGCCATACATAAGTTCCAAATAAATAAATGCATGTTTTAAAAATGTGTCCTCCTTCTTTGATCCCCTGAGTTAGCAAATGAGTTTTTTCTGTGACCACACAGAATTCTTCCATGTATTTGTATTCTCAGAAATAATTCTTTGATCTTGGCTTATAGGTAGCTTCAGGCTAACAGACTTAAGGTCTCCCATTCCTAGGCAACATTCTGAATAACAATCTGATTCACTAGCTCTTCCTTTTTATTTCCTTATTTCTGTTACTTCAGATGTTTGTACAATTCTTTGAACTTGTTTTTCACTGATAAATGACTATGCACATTTTCTCAACAAATTAGTAGTTTAGCATGTTATTGTGAGTGCCAATTTGGTATAGTGGTTAAGAGCAGTAGACTAGAAATCAGAAGACTGTGAGTTCTAGTCCTGCTTCAGGCACAAAGCCAGCTGGGTGATCTTGGACCAGTCCCTCTCTCTCAGCTCTAGGAAGCAGGCAAGGGCAAACCAACTCCAAAAATGTTGCCAAGAAAACTGCATGGACTTGTCCAGGTAGTTGCCAGGAGCCAAGACTGACTTAAAGCCATACCCATGCCAAAAAAATTACCATACTAATTAGAATAGGATTTCTTCACCTTAGATGTGGATATAGTATTCCATTTACTCTAACAATAAAAGTATGAAAACAAAAGTGTGAATAAAAGGTGCAAATGGCTACAGGTACTACTTTGCAAAGGGTAGATGAAAGTTAACTGCTGCTTGAATTATGTGCTTTAGAGGATGAGCTTAACTCTTTTCAAAGTTCTTAAACAGAGCTCCTTCCTTCCTTCTCGTTTTCTTCCCTTCTTAGTGCAGTTACCCCTTCCTTTTGCTCCATCCTTTTCCCTGACAGGGAAGGTTTCCAGAACCCAACTCACAAGGAAGCTAAATAAAAGGGCAAATCTTATAGCTGTTTTCCTCCACTGTCCATTCCTTGGAATGCTCACTCCTACACTGGGATAATTAGCAAGAAGGGAATTAATGTTTGTATTTACATTCATTGGAGAGGAAGGGATTATAAGAGAGTAAGCAGGCACACAATGGGGAATACATATTGAAAGCAATGCACTAGTGCTGGCAGTCCTGAGCATGCTATGCAAACAGCCCAATGTATTCCCCATTGTGCGCCTGCTTACTCTCTTATAATCCCTTCCTCTCCAGTCTTTCCATTCTGCAAAGGGGGGTGGGTGGGAGAAAAAAAGTTATATCTGTAGGAAATCTCTCCTGTGCATGACCTGTCCCCCACCCCCTTGAAGAGTGGAGAGATTTGAGAGGAAGTGATTAGAAGAGAGTAAGCAGACACACAATGGGGAATACACTGGGTTGTTTGCATAGGGCACTCAGGGCTTGAGCACTTGCAGGGGCCAGTGCATTGCTTTTGATGTGTATTCCCCATTATGTGCCTGCTTACTCTCTTGTAATCCCCTCTTCTTCAATCTCTCTGCCCTGCAAGGGGGGTAAAAAAGAAAAAAACACAGGGAAGGCACAGGACAACCTGTACTGATTGTAATGGCAATCGCATGGCTGAGGAATCTGCTGCAAAGGTCATAAATCTGGGCATTGGTCATACATTTATTTTTTCAGCACCATTGTAACTTCAGATGGTTGCTGAACAAGGCAGTCAGTAAGTGAGAACTACCTGAATAGACTGTAAAGTTAAATCTGCTGCTGCTGAGAGGATTGGCAATATCTGGGAAATATTTCCTTGAAACAGAAGTGTTGATTGTTTTATACCTTGATTGACTTGCTTTATACAGAATTAGGTTTTGAGGATTAATTAAACTGCTTATGGTTTTGCTGGCAGGTGTCAAAATGAAAGATGAGCACAGTTATCTCCAATTTA
Source organism: Liasis olivaceus (assembly GCA_030867105.1). Lineage (NCBI taxonomy): Eukaryota > Metazoa > Chordata > Lepidosauria > Squamata > Pythonidae > Liasis > Liasis olivaceus. The sequence continues at coordinate 21,983,286 of CM061355.1, read as the reverse complement.
TTCCACCCAGCTTCATTTTATAATTGCAAGAGGATTTGATTACTGTATCATCCAAATTGATTTTAAACTGGAGATACAGCATCAAAAGCATGACATAGGAACATTCTCAAGTGCTGGTTAGTTTCTTACACTTAAAACAACAGGATGTTTCCTTGTTGTTGTGAGGAAACAATACACAAACATATCCAAAAGAGAATAGATGGATTATATGTCTCTGACACCACCAGGAGTCAAGCTCCAATCAAGAGGACTTCACCATGATTGAAAATGGAGTAAGAAAGTTGGTATTATATCTCCCTCATGTGTTCATTCTGAACATTACAAATGTATAAATTCCATCAAAATGGTATATACCAGTATTTTTCTAACATGGCAACTTTAAGATGTGCGGACTTCAACTCCCAGAGTTCCCCAGCCAGCATGCTGGTTGGGGAACTCTGGGAGTTGAAGTCTGCACATCTTAAAGTTGTCATGTTAGAAAAATACTGCTCTACACTGTGCCATTTCATAGAAACAGGGATTTGGAAGGAAAGTGCTTTTTAGAGCCTCAAATCCAACTCCCTGTTCAGTGCAGGGATCCAGATGAATATGTCCTTGACTGATGGCTGTCCAATCTCTGTTGGAACATTGCTAGCAGAGAGAAGCTCACCACCATCATCGGTAATCGGGTCTAATGTATAAATCACTTTGTATTTTATGAATGGTATACCATTTTGAAAAACAGTGGTATATGCGGTCCACTTTCCCTTAAGCTCTCAAAGGAGAAAGGTACAAATGTTACATTGGTCATGTCCCTGGAGTTTTACATGACTTCCACCCCCACCCCCCTTGAAGAGGGAGGAATTTATTTTTACATCTATATATCCTGTGTTGTATGTTATTATTAAATTGTATACCAACAGACTCCCAACAACTCTTTCAGTTACATAAACCAAAAGGAAGCCAGGCATGCTGGTTTCATCCTTATTGGGAACCATCAGATCTAGGTAGCCAAGTGTTATTCCATGATTCAAGCTGTTTACTGGGAATTGAGTTCATGGGCCTTAAATGATTATAGGTAGTACATTAGCTGTAGGAGCTATCCAGGTTCTGGCACTCAGTAGTTGCAGGAAGGGCTATGTAGAACCTATTAAAATGGTATATAGAGTCCACCTTACCTTAAGCTCAGAGATACAGATGTTATGTCATGTGCCCATATACAAAGGTTTGTGAGTTCAATTCCCAGTAGAGGGCTTGAGCTAAGGGCTCACCCAGTACTTAATTTATCACTTGCAAGGGAAAATGAAGGTTCAGAGGGAGGGCCAGCACTTCCTTCTTTTCCCTTTCCCTTTCTCTCAATTTGTTTTATTCTTTGTTTTATTTACTTACTACTTTTCTATCCTGTCTTCTGACCTCACTGGGGAAAGAAGAGTGAAAACAGCAATGTTTGAAGCAATGTACAGGCATTGGGGATGAAAGGATGATTTGCAAATATAGAACGGCATGGAGAGAGATACCGATTGCTTTTGGTCTAAATGAGATTTAGCTATATTTCCTTTTTTAAGCTCCTATCTCTTTCATTTCTTCTGTTCACCATTTCTTCCTCCTTTCCTCCACTTAGCATACCACTGCTTAAGGGAATACAATAAAACCTCGATTTAATGGGCCATCTGGGAGGAAGAGTTGCCCATTAATGCAGAATATTCATTAAACCCTAAATTGCATGTTTTGTGTCATTGTACATCATTTGTCTAATTATATGATTGATATTTAACTTCATTTGTCTAGCTACATAATTACACAAATGACATAAATGAAAAAAAGTCAATCATGTCATTACACAAAGGACACAAATTACATGAATTGTGTGACCTGCTGGTCCAGACAATTGGTATCTGTGGTTTGGAGGTGAAGTCTGAACAAAAATGTTGTCCACAGTATCTGAAATCTGCTGAATGGAAGTCCAGATGATCAACATTTTACTGTAACATGGTGGGTAGGTACCAAATGTATTTATGTTATTTTGTCTTTCCTTTTCTGGACAAGGGGCAGAAATAGTGACTGATCCAAGGTCATTACCAAGCTTATTGATCCAGCTGGAAATTGAACTTCCTCAGCGTAATACTCTAACCAGTAGGCTGGTGTTTCTCAACCTTAGCAACTTGAAGATGTGCGGACTTCAATTCCCAGAATTACCCAGGGAAATTCCAGGAGTTGAAGTCCATGCATCTTCAAGTTGCTGAGGTTGAGAAACACACCGCACTAGTTAAAAATGAATCTTTAATATCCCTTCAACTCTTACTGTTCTATTTCTGATTTTCTTTTGGAATTTGAATCTTGATTCCTCCATATTTTTTCTACTTCTTTATAGGTGGGTTCACCCAGCAGAATCAACTCTAAATCCAAACACAATTGCAATAGTAAGCTAACATGCACTATTCTCCAAAATGAGCTATATGGTCACTTTTCTAAAAAAAAAAGAAGAAAAGATAACTTGTGAAGATTTTTACTGAGCCTAACATCATAACTAGTTTTAACATGAAAGAACGCCAGGTTGATTTTTTTCCTAACTCAGAAGTTTCTGAATCCCACAACTGGCTTCTATATTTACACAAACGAGGGAACAACCATGTTTTACTTGTTTCTTGTTCCCAGAAAATTTTGTGAAAGTTCTTGGCACAATTAAGCATTCATTTTATGCCCAACAGGACCTTATGCGCTCTTGTGTGTACATACATTCTCCATCTTAGTTGAAATGCCAATTGTGCATCACCCCTTTCCTCTTTTCTGGATTTTATGTTGCTTGATATGAAGAGTTCTTGAAAATCCAGATGCTTACATGCTTACTATTTCATATACTTTCACCAGATTGCCATAATATGGATTTTGGGTTCCTTTGCTCCAATGCAAACACTCAAAGTTTAGCATATGATACACGCTGCCTTACAGCACTTACCAGAAACATTCATGGATCAATGAAAGCTTAAAAGGGAGACAGTTGGGGGGCTGACCCCATCAAAAGGGCTCCCTGCACAGCAAGGTTGTGGGCATGTAACATGGAGAAATTCCACATATTTAATCCAGGAAGGTTTTAAGAACGAATATGGTGATAAAAGGGAATGTAGCAGTAGAAAGCCTGCAAGTATCTGTTTCTACTTCCTTTTCTTCCTGCAGCCTGGGTGGGCCTCCCTGCTTTCTTGTTGATGCTTGGGAGCAGAGGAAGTGTAAGGCTTCTTCATGTTGGATCCCTTCTGTAGTAGTAGAGTAATAAATAAGAAAACATTTGTTGGGGAAGCTGACGGGGGCTGGAGCATGTTGGCAAAAAAGTGAGTCTAGGAGGAAACTACAAACAGAGGAGACAAACACTCCCATGCATTTTGCTCTGCCCAAAACTGAGAGACTATATATGATAGTAGCGATGGAGTGCTTTTCTCAAACTTGGAAAAGTATTGTCAATGGTAAGTAAAGACAGAACATTTTTAGCCTTGCTCTGAATTCAGCTTTGCATTAATTCAATGCTGAGGAAGAGGCAGAGGACCACTACATTTGCTGTGATATTATATGGTAGAGGAGAATTAGCTCACAATTTCCCTACTATTTAGGCATAGCTGGTAGATAAGGCACTTAGTAGGTTTTGCTTCCCATGAGCCCCAAAAAAACACTGTTTTTGGAATGGGTCCTGTTTGGGCAATTTCCTCATAAGGAGGGACAGATACAAACTTTTTAGTCAGGGAAAGTTTAGTCAAAGAAAATCTCAGCTTTGTGAGTTAGGAGACTCAATAGATTGAACACTGAGAGAGATTAGAGTTGGATACTACACACAGCATTCACATTTCATTAAACTTTGGGGGCAGCAAGAGACATTTTATGTTTCCAGTAAATATCTGTAGGTATCTAGTTGACATTGTAATGGTATATAATGAAGTTTAAGACTTTAGGCCCCCCACAATTCTCAATCTAGCATTGTCAAGGATGCTACAGGTTGCAAAGCAGTAGTAGTGACACATGTAGTTTCTTCTTCACTGTAATTGTTCTGATGAGGCCAGTGAAAAGCCACTGAACATGACGTGGAACAATTCTGGGGCAAATGAAAGGCAGCAAGCAATGGTGATGTGCCAGGGATTTGTACTAGACCTAGCAGAGTTTCTACAAGGATAAGAAGAAGCAAGGCAAGATGTTGGCCAAGGATAAGATACGTGCAACCTGCAGAGCAATATTTCTTAGCTTTATATGCCATTGGCATAGCCAAGATCACACTGGATACCATTTGTTCCTCCTCTGGTGGGGAGTGGGGGTATTGTCTGAAGACAAAGACCCAATTGATCTGCCAAGCTCAGAAAACAGAAGCTGATAGACTCCACAGACCTGCATCTCTCATACCTGCTTGTGTGCACTTATGGAAAAGCAGTTTTGGAGAATAGCAATCAGAACATAGGTGGGCATGAGAAAACTACACGGCCAAACCCAAGCATTTCCTAGATTCATTTCTCACAAGATCATAGGCCTAAGTTCAGAGATATGCATAAAGTCCTATGCCCATAAGCATTATCTCCTGTCATCACTGCCAACTTTTTAACATGACAGTGACTTAAGAGTTAGTTCAGGGAAGTGGGGCTCATGTAGCACAGGGTTGCGTTCATAGTTCTCCTCTACACACCAAGCATGCCTATAGAAGCTCCTTGGGTAGGAGCAACTAACTGAATACTACCCATTGCTAAATTCAGGGATCAGCCCGTCCAAAGTATTTTATGCAGGAAAATGCTTTGCTCCATTATCTCATGCCCATAAAGTGTGAACATAATGAATGGGTGTTAAAGCCATGTACACGTTTTACAAGTTGAGTTTAAATATCCTATAAATATACAAATTTATAGTTCTGATGCTGGAGGCCAATATTTTAAAGCTGTATCTTCAAGCTGTTGAATGTCAGAAACCAGTTCATTGGCTTTAAATCATAAGCGGTATGAATAGCACTTCCATTCCAGAGTCAGCTGCATTATCTTTTGGCTGCTTTGCATGTCATTCTCTCTGCTGGTGATTTATTAGAAACTAGCATTAATGGAAAGGTTGGGGTGGGGGGAGTCATTGACTGCATTAGAATGATAGTACAAGCTGTGTTTTTTAAGAAGCCCACCAGGTGACACCAAAGGGCTTTGTCTGATCATATAGGAGTCTCTCTTTCTAAACTCTGGATATTAATGAAATAAAATATCCTTTAAGTTCTTTCTAATTTTCATATATGCAAATATTTCCTGAGACCTGAAGAAAGAAGAAGACATTCTCTTCTCTGAGAAAAGATCTTTAAGCTTTTTGCACTAGGTATTCCTGTGCATTCTATGTGCGATCCTGGGATGAAAGACTGTGCCTAGATATCTGAACAAATTAACCTACACAACAGGATGATTATTTAGTATCCAAATATGCCTTTGTGTGTGGCTCCCTCTTCTTAATCCTGGATATTGCTCTTCCTTAGAGGAGAGACTGATAAACCATGATTCTATTGTGTTAAAGCAAATGAACAAGGGACTTGCCATGTTTCCAGTAGGCAACTGGTAGTCAGTGCTGATCTTTCATTTAGGTATCATATGATCCCTATTTCTTGCAATAGTTAGCATCCTGGACACTTCATTTTGTATTGGTTCAATTGCTGGACAGATTTCAATTTCTGGAAACTTTTCAATTCTAGTTAAAGCAGGTTGCAGTAGTCAATATTGAGATTAGGCAGTGTTAGTGGTACTGATTACAGGTAGTCCTCGCTTAATGACCACTCGTTCAATGACCGTTTGAAGTTATGGCGGTGCTGAATGAGTGGTACTTACAACCAGTCCTTGCACTTACCACTGTTGCAGTGTCCCTGTGGTCACGTGATTAAAATTGCTTGCATGTGACCAGCCCACAGTTCCGACTGTCACAGCATCACCATTTGTGACCTTCCCTGCTGGCTTTCAACAAGCAAAGTCAATGGAGAAGCTGATAGGAAGTCATGAGACATGATCATGTGAAGTCCTCATTTAATGACCTCTGCAAAAATGCCATTGTAAGTTGTTGCAGACATGTGGGCCTTTGCTTAATGACCATGTTGCTCAGCAATGGAGTTTCTGGTCCCACTTAGGGTCTTTAAGTGAGGATTACCTGTACTTACTTTGAATTATATGGTAGAGAAGAGTAGAATCAGGCGTCATTATTGTACTCCACTCCAAAACTCCAAATTTCACATCCCTCCTAGTGGTTTCATGTAGATGCTGAATAGATGTTAAGTAGATGTTAAATAGCATAGGAATGAACTAGAACATGTAGGACACCATAGGTCCAACCTAGGTGGCAAACAGTCCTCTCCCAACACCACCTTCTGAATATTTCCCGACAGGAAGGATCAGGTCCACTGCAAAACAGTGCCCTGAAAGCCCTGTCCTGTCAGATAGTCCAGAAGAATAGCATGGTCAATAGAATTTAAAGCACAGGTTCAGGAAAATTAGCAGGGTCATAGAGATGAGAAGTGAATTATTTTTTTTATCATCTAACCCAAGAAATGAATATTTGAGATACATTTACAGAGTTTGTCCAAGTTCAGAAAGGGATTTTTAGTTAACATCTTATAATTCTCTCCTTCAAGCATACAGGAACCATCCCATACTCAAGGAAGCATTGATCACCTTATTTAACCATGGGGTCAGTTTAATCAGCTGGGAGGGCAAGGTTCTAGTAACAAGGAGGTGGCCTCATCTCACCATACATCTTGTTACTGTTCTCTCTATGAAAAATATCCATAGCAATTGGACAAATGGTTGTCAAGGTTGCTTCTTAATGACCTGCCCCCAATACTGGGGTCCAAGTTGAGGCACCACTGGTTGACTGCAAAAAATTATGACAATATCTGCTAGCACACCTTTGACAGTGGTGGTATTAAACAAGTAAGTCCTCTCCATAGTGTCCATGCCACAGAATAGGATTTCAGATAGGCTTTACAAAGGGTACCACTCTGTGCTTGGTCTGATCTGTCCCAAGGATTTCTCTACATTCAGTCCTCTACCAATCTGCTTTATTGTTCTCAGCTCCCTAGTAAACCAAAGTACTGATTTAGAACTGCTGGATGGAAGAGGGCATTTAGGACTGATAGTGTTAAGTACCTGGGTTGCCTCATTTCCCTGCAGCTATCAGATTGCAATTCCCTCCTTCTTCCATGTCATCATCATAATAATTTATTTTGGTCATTGGCCAACAAATGTAACATTTTTCCATGGCAGTTCCTACATCTGTCATAAGAGACCTTGCATAATGGAAAGCACTATTTAAAATGTGTATGATCAAGACATTATTGCTGGTGGCATATATATTTATTTCTTTTGTCCTGCTATCATTTGTTATTAGACAGAACTCTGAAATCTTGAAAACACCCTATAGAACAGCTCAAAGTCATATAAGCAGTTGCAGTATTTATCAGTCTTCACTGATTTATTTCAAATCTCCATTTTTTTTCTCAGAAAAAGCAGTGAACAACAAATTAAAACATCAACAATCAAAATGTCAATGAGATTCAATTGAATAATAATAATGTGGATTAATAGGGATGTTATTCCTTGTAACTCAGCAGTGAATAAAGTGCAGTTCAATCACCTCTATTAAGCTTGGGCTTCTGATTAGGCAGGGAGATCTTATTCAGAATTGTACTGGAGCAGGATAGTCCTAGAAAGCTAAGACCATGCAGGTAAATGCCAACACTGTGGGTCAACTTGTCTGTTTTTCTCCCAAGCACAGAAAGGAATGGACAATCCTTACTCTGGGTGGATAAAGAAGTCATTGTTCTTCCCAATTCTGCATTATCAGAGTGTACCTAGAACACTGTATCCAGTTTTAGACACTGTATTTTAGGAAAGACATTGATAGCTGGAGTGTGTCCAGAGGAAAGCAACCAAGATGACATGGGCCCAGAAGAAAGTAAGGGGGCCCATGGTTCAGAGGACCAGTGAAAAGGATCACACTGCCATACATCAGAAATGTCTCAGAACCCACCAACAGACTATTACAACCTCATGGCATCTCGGTAGCACACAAACCAACAAAATCACTCCAAAATATCTTAAGTAAACCAAAAGACCCAGTAGCACAAGAAGAGAAAACAGGAGTCATCTACAACATACAGTGTAAGGACTGTAACAAACACTATGTAGACAGGTAGGCAGAAGACTAGCAGAGCACATCCACGAGCACCAACTAGCAGTCAGAAGACATGATGAAAACTCCTTAATCTCACAACACATGGACAGACTCAACCATAGTTTTAACTGGGAAACTGTCAGCATTTTAGACCATGCTAAATCCAAAAATGCAAGAGAATTCTTGGAAGCTTGGTATTCAGACAAGGCAGCAATTAACAGACACATAGAGATAAACAGCATCTACATACTATTCAAAAGAGACAAAAGACCAGAACATCTGCTCACCAGAAATCATCACCCAGATAAGCAAAGGTTACCACCAGGCATGCAATCAGCAGTAAACATATGCTAATCAAGGAACTACCAGAAGAGCAGAACAAAACCCCCACCCCCATCAGCACTGGCAAGGCATGCCACACTATATAAATAGAGAGCAAACCCCATCCCATTTTAGCACTGAAGATGTTACCTAGCTGGGTAATGAAATGTTTGCAAGAAAAGAACCAAGCTCAGAGAACCCCAAGGACTCCACAGTTCAACCCTGAGCTACACATATTTGCCTCTATTGGTACAAACCAATTTGTAAGAGTTGTTCATGAATGGAAAAGATTGTCTCTGAAGTGGTGGACTTTCATTTACTGGAGCTATTTAAACAAAGGCTGTTGTAGTAGTCCTGTATTGGGCAAAAGGTTGGATTAGATGGTCTCTGAGATACCTTCCAATCTTGACATTTTATGAACCTATTGCTTTGGTATGTAGAGGGCAGGTTCTTCACTGGCCAATCATTGTGTTTCTAGGAACTTAATCCCACCCACTCTCTAGCTAACTTCAGTAGCAGAAAACTATTTTTGTACTTGTTTAATGGCAAGCTCACAATGGCCTCAGCATTAATGGATCTCTAGGGCTGGGAATTAGTTTTACATAGGGATTTTATCTGGCCTGCAGTTTTTACCTTACTGATAGTAATCTTTATTTTCTACATGTAATAACCAGAAGTGGGGCTAGGGGACAAAGACTTTATTCAAGAACATAAAGGAATGAGCTGTACACTTCCTTGCAAACCAAACACAACTCAGAAATATTACCATTGAACAACCTGCTGAAAGGATGATTCTATGGACGTGCCCCAAAGTGCAAGGATAGAGGTCATGCGCCTGGCATAACTTATTGGCAACCATCACCTTTACCTTTTCCTTAAAGCTGATATAGGACACAGATTGGATCAAAGTAGTGCTGAAAATAGGTTGTCAGAACAAATCCTTCTTCACTAAAATAGCACACCTGTCACAGTAGACCTGTATCTACTGTATCAAGGTCTATATGGCTTCAATTTACACAAATCTATTCACTGAATTTATATCCCACCTTTCCACCTGAAATGAACTCCCCTGGCAGTTACTGAAGTGAAATATGAGAATGGATGATAAAAAAATAAAAATAAAGGAGAGTTAAAACACTGTATTTACCTGGAAGGAAGACTGACCTTTCCTCCCCAATAACTACCTTTGAAATGGGAAGGTTGTCTTAGATGAGCTGAGAACGTGATGATGGAAGTAGACCCCCTTTTTTTTCAGAGGCTTACAATCTGGGGGTTAAATGTGGGTAAAATATTAATCATAATGACAATCATAGTTAAAATAATTTGAATGAGTAATCAAAGAGATATCTCCTGTGACCCTTTATAAAAGCATTTCTCTTTGTGAACCACCAGAAGATTCCATTTTCAACATCTGGATCTTTCTGATCAGGTCATCTACAAAAGAATCTCTGCTAGAGATTGTAACATTAGGCAGTTTCATAACATGCATTCTCCAACCACAGGCAGGTCACTTTTGTACCACATGGGCAGGAAAGCCAGATCTTAAGATATCTTTCTCTCCCCACCCACAAACTCTGGTGGGAGAAAGGCTTTTATGGAATATGAATAGGTCCCACTCCTCCAAAAACTACATTCAACATGCAGTTTTATCATTCACTCCCAGGGATGTTTCATTACTATTCCAAACACTGTTGAAGTGGTCATTAGTTTCCCCCAGATTCCCATTCCCATTGACTGTAACTTCCCCCATGGAGTATTTCATGAAAATTTTCCATGTTTTCATTGCTATTCCCACAACACTATTTTCCATTTCCCCATTGAATACTATTTCCCAATGACTGCTACTTCCTTCTTCATTGCCATTTACCATTTATATGTTTTCATTGTGTTGTCCCCTTTCAAGCACTCTTTCTGAGGTATGTGTGGTTACCATTTATGTCCATACTGGGATGCCTGGTTTATAAATATTCTGTAGTTAACAGATCTTGCTTGCTCACTTCTATTAGTCCTCCCCTTGTTTTCCAGTGAGAATCATTATGAGTTCATGATAGATACTCTCTAGTTGAGAGTGACCCAATTTGCCTTACTTATACTGGAATAAAATATAGGATGTATAACAGAACGTTCTGCAAGTCATCTCTTAGAAGTAGGATGAAAGATGTGGTAGTATTAGCTCTATGAGGCATAAAGAGTGGCCATAATTACATTGATTTTTATATATGTTTGCACACACAAGTCCCTAGATACAAATTCTGGGCAAACTGTGCCTTTCTAGTTAAAAGGATCTCAAATTGCAGAACTATTGGGGTGGGGGGAGGGGAGGAGACCAGTAGTATTATGCAAGTTAGACTGTGTTTTGATGATACAAAGCAGTTCTATATTCATGCCAATGCAGGCAGTTTCTGGATGGTTAGTTTCTAAAAATTCAAGACCAGCTTTTATGCATGGAAGTAAATAGGCACTCAGCGCTGTTGATGTGATCTGAGATAGATGTTCTCTGCAAACAGCTCCAGTCAGAAGACAAGGTTGTTGCTACCTGCACATCTGAGTAGCATTTGGGGCCAGCACAACAAAGAATGCATTGCAGTAGCCAATATGAAAAGATTCAGAAGGTGATGTGATGGAGGTAAAATTCTTATCCAGAAGATGTTGCTTTGAGGCAACATTCAGGGTTAATATAATTAGATATGGATTATATGGACCAGCAAAACAGAATAATTTATAAACTGGATGACACTAGTTTATAGGTTACATTACTACAAACTGAAGATTTCCCTCCATAATTTCATGGAGATGTTAAAACTCAGAGGAGATAAGATAGAACCTCACAGTGCTGCACAGGATGAAACGCATGACACCCATCCAGAGAAACATATAGGAATAAAACAATTGCAAAGCAGTGCCTCAGATAACCCAGATGGATTTGATGATGGGTTGCAGAGGATATGATTTGGGAAACAGCCCTGTCTGGACACTACCACCAGTCATTAAAACTAGCCTTTCCTAATCTTGTCCCACAAGTATGTTGGGACCATATCTTAAGATTTCGCAGAAAGCGTGACTCTTGGCCATGCAGAGTAGAGATTTGGGAACTGCCATACCAATCTCTGGAGGGCATGAGTTTGGAGAAAGCTTGTTACAGACTCTACTGACTTAGATAAACCAATGTTCTGGCTTGGTATAAAGCCACTTCCTGAGCCCAAGCAATATAATACCTTGATCAGTGTGATAGGAGAAACAATATTTCAGTTTGAACCTATATTAAATTGATTTAAAGAACACAGTTCAGGAATTCTCTTTTCTCAAAACCTCTTATAATTTATAGTCAACTTACAGCAGTGTCAGCTGATGTCTGTCTAGAAATAGATTTGGGAATTGAATCACAGATAACGAGAGCCAATTGTTTAGTGTGTACAATACCTGAAGCACAGCACATTACTTACCATGGGCAAAGCCAGTAAGCATCACTGTGATGCAGTAAGAGTTTCTCTGTCATAGCAGATGATCAAAGGCAAACTGCATAGCTTTATAGAAGAAAATTCAGAGACAGATTTCTTACCTGGGCAGATGGTGATCATTCATCTTCTACAAAGAAGAAACAAAATGTTCTGGCATTTTTTTTTTTTTGCCTCCTGCTGCTGGGTGCTTTGACAAGAAAATAATTTATGCTGGTATTTTAGGAAATGTTGACTAACCTCCATCTTTTATGTGTTTGCAAACAGAAGCCATTTAGAGAGACAGGGTCTGAAGACAATGTACAGAGATGGGGGAGAACAAAATAACATTTGGAGGTTGAAAAGCCACAGGGTTACTGTACTTCCCCCAGTTCTCTTAAGACAAATGCTAAAATGGAAAGAAGAGACTTGATTTATTGTTGGTTATAAAGTTGAGACCCAATGGTACATGGAAAGTGTACATGGTATATGTTAGTTATACCCTGTCAGCTATCCCAGACACTTGCCATATATACATGGCGCATATGCTTCAATCTAAGACACCATATTGCTTTATGAAGTGGTTCATGGACCCATTTCCCTGTTAATGGGAAAACTATAGTGTTGTGACCAATAAAGAGATTATAATCTCTCTTATGTTCTTGTATATTGTTTGATTGCTTCTTTAATGCCTTTTGGCAGCTGGTGACTGCTGGTTGGCAGGCAATGAAATGTACTTGGTTAGAGGCTGACGGAAACAGTTTGGCAATTTTGAATGTAAAATCATTCTCCATTTTTCCACTGGTTGGGAAGGAGCAACCTGGGAGAGTTGTAAGAGGATGCTTGAACTTCATGCTATTCAGCAACTGAGTCTGTTTGCAAAACTAACTCTGTTTTATGCTGGTTGTGTCTTTTCTTGCATATCTGTACATGAAAAGATATGGTGGAAATACAGTTCTTCTTATCTTCAGGTGATCTGACAAACAGTTGACTTGGGAACTTTCTGTCACTTTAAAAGGTGATGAAAGCAAGCAGAACAGGGAGTGCTGAAGCAAAGAGTTGAATGAAATGGAGATGAAAGAGTTGCTAGCAGGAATTGATTTTCAGTCAATTTTTGGTCAAAGCAGCTTTAACCAGAGTCCTATTCATTCACTAGTTGCTCCGATTCTATCCATTTTGTTGGATAATCTGAACTTTTCATTCACATGAAAACCTCAGGTTGGGATAAGTGTTTCTAAACATGTTATCTCTCAAGATTTCTTTCTCAATCTGTCTTCCCTGTGACAGAAACTTCTGTTTTGCTACCTTGTTTCAGAATGTGTGAATTTCGTTCAAATTGCTGTTACTGTTTTCGAGCTTATGTGCTTGTTGGAAGTGGTGAAGAGCTATTACTTGGACAGTTGTCTTCTGTTGCTCATTTTCCCATCACTCCAAAGGGCATCTATCTCAATATGAAAACACCCAGTGGGCAGAATTTCCTCATGACGTCTTTCTTTGGAAATTAATTGAAGAGTAGGAAGCCAGTCAGAGTGTAGATCTAATGACGGACTTTGTACAATGGATAAACAGGGTGCTCTCACCTGCTATCCTCCCCAGAAGTAGGTAAGAATAAGAACATCACTCTCCAGTTATAAGAGTTTTACTGAAATTCCCTCCAACAATTTCTCAAGGTCTTACTAGTTGCAACAGCCCTGCTCTTTTAGATTATTTTATTTATGTTACTGCTTTAATATTCTGAGAGAGAGAAAAAAGGAGACAACAATTTAAAAACTGAAAACAGAAAGGCAAAAAAAAAAAAAAAAAAAAAAAAGGTGTATGTGAAAAACCAAAGATAAAAATCACCCTTCAGTGATTTACAGACTTGGTCCTCTTCCTATTTTCACTGACCAGATACTGTATTTGTACCTGCCTTTTCAATTATGTTTTTTATTTTGAATCTGTAAAACACCTAAAGCACATAAACACATAAATAGTAAGAAAGTATTTACATCTGCAGAAAATTTTATACCACATGTAGGTTGTAACTGAGAGCCAATCTGGTGTAGTGGTTAAGGCATCATGCTAGAAATTGGGAGTCCGTGAGTTTTAGTCCCACCTTTGGCACACAGCCAGCTGGGTGACCTTGGGCCAGTCTCTGTCTCGCAGTTCTAGGAGGCAATGGCAACCCACTTCCAAAATCTTACCAGGAAAACTGCAGGAACTAGTCCAGGCAGTTGCCAGAAGTCCACATTGACTCAAAAGCACCAAATTAAAAAAAAGATTGTATTAACTTCTATTCACTTACGGCTTTAGCGAAATTGAGAATTTTGCCAGGAGTACTTAAAATTTGCATACAATTTTAGATGTTTTGTTAGATTGTAATACTATTCCAGTTAAATTTAATTCTCACACATATACAGTGCTATAAACTTATGTACTGGAAAATCTGGAAAATAAAGGTAATGATCTTTTTAGTATATATATAAGACAGTCGTAAGATAGTTTACACCAACTCTATATAAAGTTTTAATGCCTGCTGCATTAGAAGCTAATTCTCTCTAGTTGCTGGCAGTTCAGTTTATTTAATGTTTGTGTGTATGTATTGTTATGGCTAGTATTAAGGCAAGTTTAATATTTTTGCTTTTATTAGAAATATTTGTTCACTTTGTGCTAGAATTTTTCACTGCTAAACATTTGTTTTAGGGAAAAAAAGAACCCAGTTCTCTCTGTGCGCTGGATACAGAATAATCACTGAATAACATAACACAAAGATATTGAAGTGAGGAAAAAGATAAGGTAAATGGAAAGAGCTACAACAGAATTACCATTTTAACTATTAAAGATGTTCAAGGAAAAGTACACGATGACCCTGATCTACTAAATCAAGAATTTTAATTTTTTTAAAATATTCAACTTTATGAAAATGAATCAAAGTGTCAGAGTCTGCACACTCAATTCCCAAGATCAGTAAGCCCTCTGGAGTCTATTTGGTTCCATCAAGGATTTCTTTATGGAGAAGCAGCATACAGCACACTATAGTTTGTTGAGTCTGATTTTCCCTAGTGTAAAGCTTTCCTTTTAACCCCCTTTTCCCCCGTCTTCTCTACTGTTCCCGCTTGAATTTCTTTGCACCTGTTCCCGGGTCTCACAGCCGCTTGACCTTGTTGGTGCCTCCAACCAAGATAATGGTTGCACCTGGCCCTTGTTTTATTTCCCCCCTCCTCCTGACTTTTATGGCAGGAACCAGCAAGCAGTTATACAAATCATAGTCTTATCTTTAACTAACATTCAGTCCTACTAACTATACATCACTATTCTACATTCTTAACATGCTTTCTACTGGCTTTGAAGAATAGCTTGCGCAGGTCCTGACACAAAGATTATTAAGGAAGAAATTAGTGATTTTTAAAATAATATCGCTCCTCTGAAGATCACTTATGACCAAGCTGTTTATCTAGCTGTACTTTTACCTTTTCAGAAAATAATAGGTAATACTAAATCCATGAAAAACTCCCTGTTTATGTGGCCTATTTTGTTCAGTTGTCTAAGACATACATTGATTTTGTTTGCTTCTATATGGTTGGAAGTTTATAATAATGCTTTTTTGAATGATTTTTTTTTCTAATGGGATTTATATGAATGTTATTTTGAAGGCTGGCAAATATTCTGCTCTTTGTGTAAGCTATTGCTTGATTTCTTATTAAATGACGATGCCAAAATTTTGACAGCACTCCTGACACATAGACTATAGGTAATATTATATCTGATTGCCCAACCTACACAATCTGGTTTCATAAAAGGATAACAAATACTACTTGATCTTTTAGCATAGGGATCAGGGACAAGTAACGAAATGTGTGTCATGACATTGTGATACAATGTTTACCCTTGCATATGGTGTCATGATACAAGTCCAAAAGGATGGAGCTTATGTTATGACGTCACCAAATTTGAAACAGACACTTATATGTTTTGAAAAAAATGGTGTCTTGTTGGATGCAAAAAGTCTCCGATATGGTGTAGTGAACTTTTTTGGAGCAAGTTTTGACTAAATATGAATTTCTTTCTTTTTTATGGACTGGATTAAAATGTGGCACTCTAATCCTTTGGCTAGGGTTATTACAAAGGGAATAACTTCATTAACTATCATGACGCCTTGTGGAACCTGACAAGGAAGTTCTTTATCTCTGTTTATATTTAATTTGACATTGGAACTGTTGGTCTACCTTATCAGGCCATCGAAGGACATCCTGACAATAAAGAAGGCTGGAATCAAGTGGCCGATGCTGATGGTTGAGGAGGGATGGTGAGATATTGGAGAAGAGAACTCTGTGTACACTACATACAGACAGGTTTTCATCCTACAGTAGATGTAGTTGAGATGTTTTCCCTTCATCCACTTTGAAGTAAGACTCCATAGAAAATCTTTTGGCTTCTGCACATGGGATGTGAAGGAATACTATCAAGCCTTTTGGCTGAAGCAGCATAATGTCTTGGACTATCCTATTCTTAAGGATCCATTTCCTGAAGGATCCCTATTTGCTATATGGATGGGCTATGCGGATTCAAGAAAGAGACATTTCCATGGCTTATTCAAAATAATGTGGATCACTTTTGCCAAAGAAAAGACTTGTAATTTTTCTTTTAATTTAAGGCTATAAATGTTGAAAGTATACATGGGCATATGATTTTCTTATAAATAAAATATTTTGTCTCTATGAAGTATTTTTAAAAAAAGATTTTTAGTGTGGAGATTCCAAATCCATTCCACTCAGAGGGAGGGGAAACATTCATGCCCTGCGGGTGGGAAGAACAGGAGATATCACCAAAAATGGAAACAAATGATTGAAAACATTATTTTTAAGACATATTTTTGAAATCCTAAACTATCAGAACCAGCCCGTTTATACTCATTTCTATCATTTCAGACTTATTATGTTTTGTGGCACTCCTCTCTTTATTAATAAAGGCAGCAAATAAAAATCATCATCTCAGCTTTGACTATCCAACTTTTTTTGTAAATACTAGCTCCCCATCTGTTCATCTTACTTCACTTCCATCATGTTAATTCATTCATTGCTACCAACCTACCTTTTCATAATGTTCTTGGGCCAATGTTAGGGCTTATTTTGCTTGGAGAGTACATTCCTTTTACTTGGATAATTGATAGGTATGACTCTGCTCTTTGTTTTTTTCCACCTTGACTTTGCCTTGTTGTTTCTGCCCTGCTTTTCCATTTGTACGTCAGCAGAGATCTCTTGTTACAAGCAGCTTCACATTTCTTGGAAGTTCTGTCTCACAAAGCAAAATTCACCCTTGGTGTAATTCAACATATCCGAGTAGCTTTACACCAGTGATGAATAATTGCAGGGTCACTTAACCTAATTACATTAATATCCATAGTTTCTCTCCCCCACTCATCTTTTTTGTTGCTGTTGTTGGTAACAGTTGCAGAGATCTATTAATGAGCTTATAATCCACATTTAGCTCACATTCATTTGGCATTTTGGCTGCAACAGAAATGCATTGTGGAAGTTTAAGGACTGTATCAGTTCAGAGTTGGATAACTGGGAATTCTATGTGCTGGGCAGATCCCAGTGAAGAACTCTAGAGGACAGTATAATCTGGTAGATAATTTAAGTTAGGAAAACTTGACATCTGATTGTGAGTCAACAGGGCAGGCATGGACAGGTCACTCTATGCTAGCTTATCTTGAGAATTTTTTTATTTGGAAGAGGCTGGATAAATATAGAGTGGGTAAAGATGCAAGAAACAAAACCACAAACTTCACATTTCTTCATTGTATATTCTTGAATATTCTTTGCTCAACAAGCAGGGATAGAATCTTGGATTCTTCAGTTTATTATTGGTTTAACAACTGGAAGACTGCTCAGAGTGCTCAAGTATCTACAGTATGAGATGCAGCTGGCCCATGACAACCAAATTATTTCTGCAAACTGAAGTTACAGAGGGAGATTGGTTGTGATGGATTAGCAGTCTTTCAGGGCCATTCCAAAGAATTTGTAGCTATATTTCAAGAAAGCTACAGAGAGAGAAGTAATGGCTTTGTTATAGAACTTACTGCTGGTTAATGCCAAGTGCTGGTGAAACTTAATGTTACTTAATATTAAGTGTTACTTAATGCCTACTGTGGATTAAGAAAATGCAGGAACCTGGAGATAGGTTTGTGCCCATGGGAAAACAGACTACTCACAAAAGCCACAGTGCCACTGTATTTCAAAGAGAATACCAGCTTTGCTCCAATTTCAAATAAACTGCATCAAAAGTCAGACCCCCCTCCCCTTTAAGCTCAGTTGTATAATGCACCCTATGTTATGTGTTCAGACAGTGCTTCTGAACTGGTGTAAAGCATTTATATAGAGATGTCCTAAATGAGTTTAGCTGCAGAGACACTAGAAATCTGGTAGGAACGAGACAGTAAAATATGATGCCAAGTAATATAAAAAGATGAGAACCAGGTTGGTGTATCTTGGGCCAGTCACTCTCTCTTGCCCTAGAAAGGAGGCAGTGGCAAACCACTTTTTACATCTTGCTAATAATAATAAAAAAAAAACTGCAGGGACTAATCCCAGCAGTCACCAGGAGTCAACGCTGACTTGAAGGCAATAATAATAATAATAATAATAATAATAATAATAATAATAATATATCATCATCATCATCTTAACAATTTTGATAAGAAAGATTAAAAAGTCTGAATAGTGGACATTAAAATACCTGGAGACAGCACAATAGAAAAGAAAGAACTAGAGAAAATCACAAAATATAAAGATCTGCAAATAGAAGTAGAACGACTGTGGCAAAAGAAAGCAAAGATAGTACCAATAGTAATAGGTGCCTTGGGTGTAATCCCAAAACATCTGGAGCACCACTTGAACACCATCGGCATTGACAAAATCACCATCAGTCAATTGCAAAAGGCAGCTTTATTTGGAACAGCTTACATTCTGCAACGATACCTTTAACACCATCAAACAACATCTACCTATCCTAGGTCCTTGGGAAGGACTTGATAGGTAGATAAAAATGCCAGATCCAGTCTAAATATCTGGCTGACTGTGACTAACCATAATAATTTGCCATACCAGTCTGACTAAATTCTGCTAAATGATTATTTAGTTATTTTACCATCTGTTATACCATAATTGTTCATCAGACTTATTAACTGCATAGAAAGTAAATGAATAGCAGAGTTTCAACCCCAGAAATCAGTTGGAGAGTCCTTGTTGAGATGAAGCGAACACCATCATTCATCATCAAAGTCATACAGTTTATTCTTCAAGCCCAGTATTGTCTACTTTTGCTAGTAATGGCTCTCCAAGGATCCTGTGCAGAGTTCTTGCTCTGAATCACTGATCTAGAGATACTAGTGATCAAACACAGAATTTGATGCATATTAAGTACATACTGTTTTGCAAAGCATATGTATTCACATTTACTGTAAATGCATTTACTGCATCAGCTCTAATTCTGAACCCATCTCAACTTGACTTGTGTTCTAAGTTAACACAATCCAATTATACACAGGTCTGTAAGTTTCAGAATACTTTTATGGTTAGAATACTTTCTAACAAAGAGATACAGAAATATACAAACAAACAAGTAATAGTTATGGAAATACTAATTTATTTATTTATTTATTTATTTATTTATTTATTTATTTATTTATTTATTTTATTTATTGGATTTCTCCACTGCCCATCTCCCCAACAATAGGGGACTCTGGGTGGCTTACAAAGACATTAAAACTATAAATATATATAAAATACATAATATATATAGGATTAAAACAATACTAAAAAAGGACAATCCAAGAAGATGGAAAATCAGGCCGGGGACAGCCGGCAGGTATGGGGCTAGCCATCTCCCTGCTTGAGATATTCCCTCCCCACCCCAGGCCAAGTGACAGAGCCAGGTCTTCAAGGTCCTTCGGAAGGCCAGGAGTGAGGGGGCCAATCGCACCTATGGGGGCAGAATGTTCCAAAGAGTGGGGGCTACCGCAGAGAAGGCCTGCCTTCTGGACTCTGCTAGATGGAGTTCTTTTACTGAGGGGTCTGAAGCATGCCCTCTCTGTGTGAATGGGTGGGACGGGTTGAAGTCATAGGGGAGAGGTGGTCCCTTAGGTAACCTGGCCCCATGCCATGTAGGGCTTTAAAGGTAATAACCAATACCTTGAATTGGACCCGGAAGCAAACTGGTACCCAATGCAGCTCGCGGAGCAATGGTGTTACATGGGCCCTTCTTGGGGCTCCAAAAATAGCCCACATGGCCACATTCTGGACCAGCTGTAGCTTCCGGATACTCTTGAAGGGTAGGCTCATCTAGAGTGCATTGCAGTAGTCTATCTGGGAGATAACAAGGGCATGAGTGACTGTTCGAAGGGCAACCTGATCCAGGAAAGGGTGTAACTGATGCACAACCCGAAGTTGTGCAAGGGCTCTCCTTGCCACGGCTGCCACCTGCTCTTCAAGCAGAAGCTGTGAGTCTAGGAGGACCCCCAGATTATGCACTGGGTCTGTCTGGGGTAGTGCCACCCCATCGAGCACCAAGGATGACAAAGTCCCGGATACAGAGGAGCCATTAACCCACAGCCACTCCATCTTACCAGGGTTCAGCCGAAGCCTGTTGCTCCCTATCCAGACCCTTACAGCCTCCAGGCACCAAGAAAGGGCGGCTACGGCATCACTTACTTCACCAGGGATGGAGATGTATAATTGCGTATCATCAGTGTACTGATGATACCTCATCCCATGATGACGGATGATCACCAACAATAATGACCTTGTAATAAAATATTAAAGCTGAACATGGATTGCATAGAACTTATAGCTGTGGTTTATTCTTCTCCAAGTTATTGCTATTTGTTCACTGTGATACAAAGTCCTTCATGAACACAAACTGAGGTGCTTGCCATTTTGGAATGCAAAAATGATTTTGGGTATAAATGTTACCAACAGAAACTGATTACATAAGTCGGGTGTCATAAGTCAGGTGGCAATATGATGGTGGTCCCTGCTGTGAGACCAGGTGCCATCAACATCCTGACTTCAGATTTTGGAGTTCGCCAAAGTATATACCCCCCCCCCCCCGCCCCAAATGATTTAAAAGGCAGCTGTCTTCTAATATATTTTCATAAAATGAAAACCTCTGCTTTTGCCTTTCCTTTATTCATTAAAACCATTGTCCTGTACATTGCTTTAGAAAGCTCACTTGTGGTATTGTACTGATAGGTCCTTTTTGTGGGTTAAAGGAAAGAATTTTCATTAATCAAAAGGTCGCCTTTGTTTATAGTGCTGGTATTCCATTCTTAAAACAAAAAAATCAGCCTACCTGATGTCCTGTGAAAATTTTCCCCTCTGAATGCCTGATTCTATCCACATTGCCTTCTCTAATGGAACCTTTTATGTGTGCTACATATTCCTTGCCTCACGCACTGCTAGTGAACAAAAGCGCACTGTACAAGAATTTCATGTCATAAAAATCTTTCATCAGTCAAACAGCTCAAATAAATACATGCATTTTCTTAGAAGAAATACCAAGGGAACAAGCTGGGCCTAAGCTGATGCTTTTAAATGTGTCCATATACAAGAATAATATACACTCATACACACTGAGAAATGTCTTTGTTAGCATTTAAGGCATTACAGCGTTGCTTTCCTATAGCAAATTTGTACTTGAGAATAGTGATCAAGGCTGAAAGGATGCTGGGACTGAGCATCATCTGTGCTGGTTTTGCACAGAATACACTGGAGGCTCAGCATCTTCTTTTTTATGAAAAGAGAGTAGAGATCGCCTGCAGT
Organism: Liasis olivaceus; assembly: GCA_030867105.1. Classification (NCBI taxonomy): domain Eukaryota; kingdom Metazoa; phylum Chordata; class Lepidosauria; order Squamata; family Pythonidae; genus Liasis; species Liasis olivaceus. The sequence continues at coordinate 21,961,598 of CM061355.1, read as the reverse complement.
ATATGGGAAATGACTCTTAGCTGTCATAGATAATTCAAATGTTAAATGCATAGAAGGGGGGAAAGGATTTAAGTAGCAACTCCCTGTTGATCCAAATCTTTGCTGTCTAGTTATCCCTTTGAGGGGTGTCTTATCCGCTCTCTCCTGACTCCACCTTTCTCTTTTATGTGTATTTCTTTTCTTATTTGCAAGAAGACAGATTTCATCCCCTAGGGTACTGCTCTTTAAATATGATCTTGCCCATAAATTAGCACTTCTGTGAAACTGAGATGTCAGGGTTTGTTGCAAGACTTATTCTCTATCTTTCTCTATCCTCTTTGGTTTTCTCCAGAAGTAGCAGAATACTTTGTTGCTCCATTTTTAAGAATCACAGAAGGAGCTGGAAACACCCATTTTTATAGCAGAAAAAGAGAAAAGGGGAAAATATTTGCCATCAGTGAGTGGTGTAAGAAAATAGGAAAGAATAGGAAAGAATAAATTCTCTTCCATGTAGGAATGGGAAACCATCTCAGTTCAGATAGATTGCTCATCCCTGTCTGATGTCTGTCTGTTTATAAATACTATCTCAGATCCAAAGAGAAATAAAATTGAACCCAATGGTGGAACGTTTCTCCTCAGCACTGTAGATCACACTGATACTCCTGGAAAACGTCTGTGATGAACTGAAGAACATCCTGGATAATGCAGAATGAGATAATGGGGTGAAGAATCTAGTTGTACAAAATATAATACATATGAGTATCAGTGAACTGTAAATACCTCCTTTGTTGTCCATCAAACTTCTATTGCCTGACTTTTTAGAAAGCTGGCATGATGCAAAATGAAGTTCTGTATTCTAACAGCATCCTGGGGGCTGGTTTGCAGAAGGGTAAATAGGGGTTTTGTGACTGGCCATGCCCACCAAGAAATCCATATTTTGAACATAGTAGCCGATGTTCCCAAATTCCAAGTGTGCCCTGTCCCAAAACATCACTGTCCATGAGTGGTTAATTTAAAGAAGAAGGGAATCAAAAATCCCCTCTCCCCCAGCACTTCCTTGTGCCTCTTGTCATGTTATGCTTCCAGAAGACCTTTTCAGTGTAAACAGGACTGAGAAAGAAATGGTATTTTTTTTATAAGGGGAAGGGGAAGAAATGATGAAATGTGCTTTGCAGTGTATGAGCATTGTATGTATGTGTGTTGTGATGTTGAACACAAGTATGTAAGAGGTGGTGTTTGTGTTGTGCATCATCATGAGTGTTTTGTCATTTTGACAAAACCTCTGAATTTCATTTGATTTTTCAATTTAATTCAATTTAATAATTCAATTTAATTTAATTGAAATTGAAATGTAATTCAGGAAAAAGGGTTTTTATATTTATTTATTTACATGTCTGCGCTTCTTGAAAAAAATAATTTTGGGTGGCTGACCTCTGTGTGTGTATTTGTATTGCATTATGATTAACTATATTTTTATTTGGTTATAGGGATCTATCTATATTTATCCATCAATCCCTATATCCAAACAAAAATATAGTTAAAAATACTTCAATACAAAAAGAAACTCAAGCACTATAGAAAACCCACAATACACATATATTGGGCTTTTGTAACATCCAGGCCTGGGGGAAAAGCCAGGTCTTGATAGCCTTCTGAAAGGCCAGGGTGGTCAGAGTCCTTCACATTTTAGGGGAGAGGCTGTTTTTTATGCACAAAAGCCCTTCCAAATTTTCAAATTGATTGAGGTGCATTTTGTGACCGTCAGAACTATGGATCTAATTGAGAGATTTTGCTGAATTGCCTTTGAATGCCATCTCTGAATCAAAGCTTTAAACAGCCCTAGAAAAGAGTCCCTTTCAATCTTTCCTTAACTCCTTTACACACACACACACACACACACACACACAAATACATATATACATTTCACATTTATATAGCTGCCCATCTCACACAAAGTGACTCTGGGCAGCGTACAACATATTTGAACAAGTATGTACAACCAGGTCCTGATTTCATCAACTCACACACACACATGTACACATCTCTTTCACAATAGCAAAATAATGATGCATCTTTTGGAAGACTGAAATTTTTAGTTGTCAGATTACTGATATATTTTTGACCCAATGCAATGCTGTCCCTCCACTGCATCATGGTAGATAGATTCAAGAAGATACCGTGGCCATTAGGAGTACATCCATTCCAGTTAGGGCAGGAGGAATCTATGTGACCCTGTCCTTCTCTGTGGTCAGGGAATAGGGAGCCCCACAGAGCTCTATTTATGCTGCTTCTGAAAAATATGGGCTTTACCAACCAACAACATGCATAGTTCCTGCTATCTGAGACAACACATTTCATCACCCGATTTGGCGCAACTGCATATAAAATACAGCATATAGTAACTAAAAGCAGCTGAATCTGCTTAATTTTGATCTGCTATATATGGCTTATTCTTAGACCTAAGTTTAGGACTGAGGTACCTTTTCATTAGTCAAAACTTGTACTTTTTTTTATCTTTAAATTTTTCTTAGTTAAAATTACTGTTTTACTTACTCCCTGTTATGTAAGCCACCCAGAGACTCATAGAGTTGGGTGGCCTCTAAATCACACGGATAAATAAATTCTAAAAATCTTTTATGCTTAGGCCTACAGTTAAGTGATCTTTAGATTTTTTTTCAATAAAAATTACTGTTTCATACTTATCCTTTGCCACATATTTTCATCCTTTCAGTTTCTCTTTAGATAAAAATATGTTATATTTGCTATGTGCTGGTTAATGACCACAAAGAAGTTTGATTTGATTTGAATACATTTTTGTATAGGTTAATGACATCCTAACAGAGGTAAATAAAGGATAATACATTATGTAAAGAGACATCATGCTCATCCATCCTAAAATATATTTGTTGTTGTCAAATAATGCTGTATCACATGGCATTTCACATTAGTGGTTGAAGGCTTTCATTTTCCAAAAGAAAAGGGCACTGGAGTTTTATCTGAAGATTTCATTATAAACTTTTTTTGTTAAAAAAAATCAAGGGCATATGGTTTCTGTCTATTAAAATGCTAGTCAATACTTGAGTTCAATTTTCTAGCCTGTCATCCAAGAGTGCCTTAAAGGACAGATGTCAAGCACTGAGTCCTGTGAACACATGTCCTGTCACAGAGGAAACATTGCCTATCTTCCACTTGAAGTTTGCAACTTGTCAGGTTGTTATGAAAGATGAATTCTAGTCAACTTTTTGGAAGTGCATGTGAAGACCGGCAGATAATTTGCTGAGAGAATGCCAAAAAACATAAAAAATCTGACATATTAGCCAGTGAAACATTGGGGGTATTTTTTCCAGTGTAAAAGCTGAAAACTACACTCCTCTGGAGAAATGGAACTGTATTTGGTATGTTGCATATGCTGGACAATCCTATCCTATTCTGTCCTGTTAGATTTTTGACACAGTATAAGTTCAAGTCTGGTTTTGCACAGAATAGTTTTTACTTTTTACATTTTAGCTTTATGGGTGGCTGGGTGAGCTTACTAAGCAACTAAGTGTTCCATAGCTGGCTGGGGAATTCTGGGAGTCGAAGTCCACACATCTTAAAGTTGCTAAGGTTGAGAAACACTGACGTATAGGTTGCTGTGGAAGAAACCTACACCTCAGGTTTTGGAAGGCAGGGCAAGTATTTTCCTTACATCTGGAAAAAAAATCCTTTGCTTTCTTGGCTAGTATATAAAGCACTAGACCTGGGCAAGTCCTTTAAAAGAGGCAGTTCTTAACACAAGGAATAGGTACAGAACATCGCTCTTTGAATCATTAATGCTTGCACAGCTTCTTGTTAAGTTGCTGTCAGCTGTTTCCTCATACATGTGCAGACAACAGCAAATTCGCTTTGCAGGGGAAAAAAAGTAACGCAGAGAATTTCTCTGAAGTTCTTATCTCTTTGGAAAAAGAACTTGAAATCAATTCTTTCTCCTCAACATGACTGGGAATGGAGAGCCAAAAAAATGCAGGTTTTTTTTTTTTTAAATCTGCCCTGCATTAAGATAGCAGCATAAATTAATTGAAGCAAATATATTGAGTGTCAGTGTGGCCTTTGGAAGCCACTTCAGACAGACCACAAATGGGGCCTTCATTGCATAACTGTGAAACTCAGATCATTGTTTTGTAGAAAGTGTACACCCTTATTATTTGGGTTTGTATTCTTCCATAATGGGCTCAGAGTAATGGTATCTCTTTTGTGATCACTGCCCAGACTTTTATAGAATTTTTTAAAAAGGTTACAAGGCTCAGATTAAAATACATAAACATTTTCTGAAAGATTAATAGAAGTCAATAAAATGGTTTAGACTACCAAACATTATAAACACAAAAGGAAAAAGATTTTAAAAACTCTAAAGATTTAAAACTCATTGACATTCTCTTCTATTGGAACTCATTGACTAAGTTATAAAACTACTTAGCAAATAAAATACTGAGGAGCTAATATACTGAGTTACAAGGCTACAAAGTGAATATATGTTGTGGTACATGGGTGTGTAGTTATTATCATCAGCCCAAGTCAGTTCACTGCAGGGTGAAGGACTACTTATTGAAGATTATGGATTGCAATCTGCCACAGGTTGGTAGATAGATATTTTCCACTTCCTATTCTTAGGGTGAGAGACAGTGACAGGCCAAAGGGATCTCCCTGCTCCAATACCTTAACCACTATACCATACTGGCTCTCATATATATTGAGACATAACAGAAGACATAAAAACCATGGAAAACATTTATTTATATATTTATGAGATGCTAAAATTAGGAGAGATTTTTCCTGTGTACAATGGCAGCTGAAATAAATTTGCCACTCTCTGGGAAATATTAGGGTTCTGGTCTGACAATAAACAGCAAAGGAGATCATCCTCAGAACAGGTGGGACTTCTACCAACAAGCCAAGGTATGAAGGTAGGGCACAAGTTGCAGTAGAAAGGGCATTGAAGGAGCATGTGGGATAGAGTCTCAGGTTCTTCCTGGTCACAGGGGCAGGTTTGCTCTGTAAAAGAGGTATTGTGCCCCTCCCTTCCAATATCTCATAGCGAGAGCCATAAAAGTGGCTAAAGAAAAAGCTCTACAGTGCGTTTGTCAGATAATATTGAATAGGTAATTTACTGCTTGGAAGAGTTTCCTTTATGTCCTGCCAGTATTGATTGCCTAATTCACCTTGCTCTACCTGGAGAGCTATGTCAAACATTTGTTGCTGGATTCTGTCTTGGAAGCCCCATACCTTTACAGGAGAAGCTGCACTGGCATAGATAATTCTGGCTTTCCGAAAACAAGAACAAATATCAAAAAGGATTATTACAGCTAGGGAGTTACTGGAAAGTGAAGCTTGAACCAGATATATAGCTGGCATATGTGAACCCTAGATTCCAGGTGGATCATCACAGTTTCTAAAAAAAGTGCTGCATTCAAAATGCAGCAAGGTATCCAAAATAGCCCTATTAGGAATCTGGACTGGACAATATCTAAGGGCTTTAAGTTATTAGATACACATACCTCACTTGGTCCTTTTGAAAGCAAACTGATTAACTCCCATTGCACAATGGCTAAAGATGAACAGTCAGAGGTATTATCCAAAACTGAAGGGCTTGCACAGCCAATAAAGAGACAGCAAAATCCCTTGCTGTCTACACAAGGACTCAACGTTTACTCAAATTTCATCAGCTGGTGGAGCATTAGCTAGACTTCCTGCTGTTAAGGATCGAGATAAGCTAGAAGAAACTTGGTATCTACCCAAGTTAGACACAGTATTTTGAAGTGTGTGAGCTGCTGTAATATTATTTAGAAGAGATTTCATGTTTTGATCAAAGAACACCCGGTTGGGGATAATTCCCAATTATTGTCAGGAAGATCCTCATTTTTAGGCACATTGATGGTATTACTGAGCTGCTGAAAAACCATTAAACCATTTTTCTGCTGGTGATAATGGAAGGCCAGATTGCAGGAACAAGGTCAACAGCATGAAGTTGGCAGTGAGTGGTTGGCATTCGGGAAACCAAAACCCATATTTCCACATATTTCCACACATAAATGCTGCTATTAAGAAGAGACAGAACTAGTTGTTTATGTTGATACATGAATTCATAATCCTTTTTATTATAGTACCTGATCTTGAAGAAGCACAAGATTTACTATTTTTGAGGTAGTGGTAAGTATTCAACAGAGAAACTTGCTAAAAGAAGTATGTTTTCAGCATTTCTGGGAACAATCCTATGTGAGCATCAAATATTTTCTTCAGATTGTCAGTTTTCTGAAATAGTTGTTAATTAATCAAAGAAGGTTCTTGTAGTCTGAGCAGCTAAAAGGCAGTATTTGGGCAAAAAGTCTGAGGAGATTTTTGCAGATAAAATGTTATTTAACTCATCAGCCAGAGCATCATAAGAGACATAGGTACAAATACTGTCTTCAAAGTGAATTGTGCACTTGCCAGAAGCAATATTTTCCTGGAAGTCATTACTTTATTGGAATCCATTGCCTTCACTGGGGAGGGGACAATTTGGTGAATCATCTGACTGCTGGGATGGACCACTACTTGTGGGATCATTGTGTGGATTGTTCTTGGCACTTGGTGGATAAAGTAGCTCAGATTTGCTGTGAGTTGGACTTCAGCTACCCAGGTTGTATGGAATTGACTGAAGCATGGTCTTGTTCAGTTATCTGGGATGAGTTTGATCCTGTTAGTCCTAAGGAAGTGGACAGGGTGATAGGGGATGTTAGTGTAACTATCTGTGGGTTAGATCAATGCCCCTGCTGGTTGGGCAAGCCTCAGGGGTGTGTTCATGTGTGTGTGTGTGTGTGTGTGTGTCTGTGTTTGGGTGTGTGGGTTGGACCCATGCAGTGATAAGTCTACCCTTGAGATAGGAGTGGTTCCACTGGTTCTGTTGTAGAATCCAACAGAATTGAATAATTTCTGCCTGTCTCCAACCTTCCTTTCAAGGGAAGGTTGTTGAGAATGTAGTCTACCTGTAGCTCTAAAGACCCTGGAGGAAACAGATTTTCTGAATCCCTTTCAGCCTGGGTTCAGGGACATAGTACTGAGACTTAATTGGCTGTGCTTTCTGAAGACCTTTGGTAGTCTAAGGATGTGGAGGGACTGCATCCATCCTGGCCCTTCTTGAACTCAGTGGATTTTGAGTTGACCATGGAACCCTTCTGGACCAGCTCAGGTGATTTGGAGTGGGAGGCAGGTTTGTGTTTTCCTCCTTTTTGGGGGAACAGTTCTAGTACGTGTTGGTGGGGAGATAACAGTCTAATTCTAAATCCTAACCTGTTAATTCTGCCTGGGGGCCCTTCCTCAATCAGAGTTGGTGTGCAACTTAGGGATCCTCAAGTTGTGCAGCAACTCAATTGTGCCAGTTTCTGGATCAGAAGGCCCTGCTTGTGGTCACTCATGCCTTAGTTCTAAGTGCAGTTCAAGGGTCTGGTTATCGCTTATAAAACTCTACATGACAGAGGACCAGATTATCTGCAGGACTGGTTTTCTCCAATTGTTTCTGTCCATTCCACATGCTGTAATAGGATAGGCCTGTTTCAAGTCTCTTCTTTAGCAACGTCATCTGAAAGGACCTAAAAAGCATGCCTTTTCTGTTGTAGCACCTCCCCTCTGGGATGATCCCTTCTCCTCTGACATATAGTTATCTTGACCCTGAGGGCTTTTCAACAGGCATTAAAAACTTGGTTCTTCCCCCAGGCATTGGGGCCACGATGTAAAGAGATCCTGCCTTGTGAGGTGCAATACATATTGAGACGTCCCAATAATCTATTAGTTGTTGGAGTAGTTTAATTGTACTTGAATTTTTGTTTTATATTGATATACATGTTGCAGAGTCACATTTGTGGGAGTGGACGGCCAAATAAGTCAGTCAATCAGTCAATCAATGAATCAATCAATGAATCAATCAATCAAGTACCTTGATTTTGAAGAATGCGCATGTATCTGCTTGTATATTCAACTTGGATACATGGCTCATTGGAAGCATTGATATAGGCCTTTAAGTCGTCATTAGTTTAAAAAGGATGGGCAAGTATTTGATGGCAAGTGCCTGCACAGAATTTGGGGGTGGGGGAGCTGAGGTCTGCAGTGGGGGTGATGATAATGTGATTAATGTTGATTGGCATAGCTGGGATTTCTCCTCTTTTTTGAGCTAACTCTTTTTTTTTCTTTCTTTCTAAAGTTTCTTGAAATTCACACTGATTTCCCATCTCAGGGTGCTAGAATCATTACTGTTATTTGATAATCACCAAAATAATTTGGAACACCCTCTGGAAACCCAGAGCCTTAAGTTTCTCATCCCTGGTTTAAGAGGATCTTCAAGAATACCATGCCAAATGATAGGAGAAAGCAGGAACCATTATACTCTGTATTATTTGTACAGCGTCAGGTAAACATTTTTATTGTTGGCAGCAGTGAATTTGGCTTCAAAGGATTAGAGGTTAATACAGTATCTAGCATATGCCCTAACTGGCTGGGGAATTCTGGGAGTTGAAGTCCACATATCTTAAAGTTACACTGCCCTAATGTTTTGAAATTTTAATGTTTTGTTCACCACATCCTAGAGACTAGTCTTCAACACCAAGAAATATTTATGGAAAAATACATGAAAAATAAATCTGATATTATCTTTGTTTTTGCTTCCCTATCACACTAAGTGATGTCTCTTCCATAAAACTCATTAAATTTTAATCTGCTAAGTAAGGGCACTGAGCTTTTCGTCTTATAAATGGAAGAATGTTGACAAATTCCTCCTTCATGTATTCCCACCTTCCCCAAATTGGTGTTTCCATATGTGCTTTGACTGCAACTCCCTTAATATCAGGTTCTGTAGATTAACCATTTTGTCAGAATTTGAAGGCTCACAAACTGCTCAGACAAGATTAACGTCTACTGCAGACAAGAACGAAGCTGTATGTTTACTGAATATTTGTCCATTGCATGACATATAACTTTACATAGGTTTATACCTCACAATTTAAATTCTAGGTGTTTTCTTCCCACCTTTCTGAGTCAACATATCCTCGGCCATTCTCTTGATGGCCTTGGAAGATATCTGACATAATGGTTTTCCCCAGCTTGGGAATTATTGGTTTTTGCTTTGCAAGTTTTATTTCTTACACTGAGTTTGCATGCTGGGTGGATTTTCTGGGATCTCCAGTCCCAACATATGTGGAAAGCAATTGCTATATATTCTCTATTCCATTATATTGAGGATTCCTCGTGTTTGGATTAAACATTTCCCTAAAATATATCCTACATTTTCACAGAATGGGTAATAATGCTATTGTGTATTTCTTTGTAGCCTTGTAACCAATCTTTTAAGCCTCTCTTCAGTGAAGCAATCATTTTAGTATTATGTTAATAAAGCAAGCTTTTAGTCAATCTGCAAGGCATCTCTCTGTCTTGAAATCCACTGATAAAAAGTGAAAAATCTACCTTGGCAAGAGACAGATGACCTGCTGACAGACTGTGCATATATTTCATTCTGTTCCAGAAGGAAGGTATCAGATAAATTCTCCAGAGTTTATGAAGAATTGCAGTAAAATGTCAGTGGCATAACGAACATAAAAAACAAATGGGGAAGAAGATGGAGCTGGCAAATATGATTTCTGTCTTCTTAAATAAAATGTAGATATTTATGTATATTATTAATCACCCAAGGAGAGCCAGACTACAAAGAGAAAAATAAAAAGGCATGGAAGATGTGGCTTACTTTATAGGTCTGGAGAAAAGCAGTTCCAGGAAATGCGCAATTCTGTTTCTTGACCCGGAGCATAGAACCCCTGGCTGCTAACTAGGAAAAATCACATTTGCACATCAGTTCTTTGAATGTTATGGAAGCCCTGTTTTTATATAAGTAGTTCATAGGTTTCATAGTTTTAAATCTGAGTATAGTTTTTGCATCATCCTAGTTGTATAGAATCTGCAATATGCTAATCACATAATTGTTCTGGCTTGCTCAGTATCATTTATAGTACATAGATAAGGGCAATTCAGTCCACAAGCTGCATGTAACTTCACAAATGCACTTCATTTGTGGCTTGCAGTATTCTGAGATCATGTCACCAAAATTTAGCAAGAAAATGGCTGCATTTCAGCAGCATAATTTTTTTTTTCATTTTAAGGGTGAGAATAGGAATGGGAGGGAGAGACATTCCACTACCATTCCTATCATTAACTTCTCCCAGTTCCTCCCAAAGCTGATCAGGTTATAGCCATTTTTAGATATCTTGCAAGCCAAAAAGAATCATGGGAGATATGATAAATGTGAGGACTTAGCATCATGAAAAGCTTTGAACAATTTCCTTTCATCTGGTGACTTATTCTAGTAACGTAGCTGCAATAGGTAGAGTGAAATCAAGAGTTCTTTCAAATGATCATATGGTACCTATTATGTCACCTTAGCTTCCAGTGGTGAGCTAACTCTACTTTCCTTTCTATTGCTAATCTGTGCTGGCAAAGAATTATATGGCTCTTTTATGAGGCTGCTTTGCAATAAGTAGTATAAAGAGGGAAGCCAAAAATTGCTTAAAGGAGTCTGTAATGCCTGGTACATATTATGTTGAGTAAAATAGTTGTTTGTTCACTATTTCCAACTCAGCCATCTTGATAGTGTCTTCTTCATGGCCTCTAATCTATGTTGCTGAAATTCCATGCATAGTTTTCTGGATGAGATTCTGATTAGTTGGAAGTTAGTCGAAGAATAAAATGAAAGATTTATAATATACAATGTATGTCAGTGTGATAGGGATTATTATAAACAACCACAGATTTGCCAGGTAGTAGATATACATTCTGGGCTGCAAAGGCTGAAATTATTCCTTTGACATGAACCAAATGAGGCAACTTTAGGACAATCTGTCTCTATTTCAAAGCCTGCTTTTGAGGGTACAATTATTTTTAAAAAGAAGCATACCTTTTGCCCCTTGTTTTTTTGAGAAGGCTGCTATAGACATGTGGTCAGAGGAAAAATTAATTTAAAATCCAAAGGAAAAAATGAATAGATCACAAATTGATCTTACCTCTTTTCTTCAGAAACATGTAACTGGACTCATGCTGAATTAGATACAAAAGAAACTATATATACTGTATGTATGTATGTATATGTATATGTATATGTATATGTATATGTATATGTGTGTGTCTATCCTGATTTATTATATAAATTTATATATAATAAATCAGGATAGAGCTGTTGTACAGCTTTTCTAATAAAGTTCCTCTGCCAAAGCAGCGCTGCCAATCTCTCATATCTTCCTGTGTATTCAAGCTTTTTAAAAGCTCTATTACACTTTGAAGTCCCTACTTCATCATATAGATTAATTATGATGTGCTTGAATTTTAGTAGAACTTCAGTTTTCTGATAGAAAACCTTGGCTAGCCAAATTACTGATCATCTGGGTCCTTAAGAACACAATGTCCAGTCCTTTGGGAGTGACCCCAGCAAAATGGCAATTTGATCAGGTGGCCATTTCTGGCCTTGATTTGTTTCTTACTCAAACCAAGTCAAAGTCTAGGTTTTCTGTGGGACAGCGTGCAGTCTAGCTCTGAGCTTCAGCAGAGGAAGGCAACAGAATTTCTTAATAACAAAAGAAATACAGCTACAAACTACTATCATGTTTTATTTCTCTTGAACACCTCATTAAAAGCAGCTCCATTTTCTTGCACATGGCTCTTAAGGGAGATTGGAAGGTGTGCATTAATCTTTTAATTAATAATTTAAAAGAAAAATGATTCCCTCTGTGCATATGAGCTTTCCTTTAAAAAGCGATCAAAATGAAATGTAAGGCCTAAGTAAGCATTGTGGAAGTAGCTGGCACAGCATGTGACATTTGTACTTAGAATTCAGTGCATCTTCTACCTGCAATTAAAATTCATTACATCCTTGTCCAAGAGCTCCTGCAAGAAAAGCTTATTTAGCGTAACATAAAAGAAATTTGCTGGAGTGATACACCTTGGTATTTTTTTATGCATGCCTAGACTCTGGAAAGTTTTAAATGTTAACATCTTTCATTGAATGTTAGCTTTCCAAAAGTGGCTTGTCAGTCGATTCCCTTACTTTGCAAAAAATACAGCGAAGTGATAGCCTGTAGTTTTTCATGCTATTTTCAGTGTTATCCTTTCTCCAAATGAATGGACTTTAAAGATGCAAATGCTACCCAGCATTGGGGGTGCCTTTGAGTTAATCTTGATTCCTGGTGATTGCCTGGACAAGTCCCTGCAGTTTTCTTGGCAAGGTTTTTCAGAAGTGGTTTGCCCTTGCCCCTTTCCTAGGGCTGAGAAAGAGTGACTGGCCCAAGGTCACCCAGCTGGCTTTGTGCCAAAGGCAGGACTAGAACTCACAATCTCCCCATTCTAGCCCAGTGCCTTAACCCCTAGACCAGTGTTGTCCAAACTTGGCCACTTTAAGATGAGTGGACTTCAACTCCCAGAATTCCCCAGCCAGAATTCTCCATCTTCTGGGAGTTGAAGTCCACTCATCTTAAAGTGGCCAAGTTTGGACAACACTGCCCTAGACCAGACTGGCTCACCAGACCATCCTGTATAAGCAGGAAAGGACATAATATCCTGGAAATGCTAATACTTAAGGAGGAAATCATTTAAGTTGAGCTGTTGAAGGTTTCAAATAACAGTCTTCAGGGATTGGGATGAATGGACAAGGAGGTAAGGAAAAGTTCACCAGCCCCCCTATTGCTGATATTGCTCTGTTCCTTTTCTTTAATTTTTTTTATTGCATCAATGCAATTCATTGAAAAAGAAAACAACTTGCACATATAAACAACATGTCAGCGTCCACTGTTAGGTGTAGACTTTCCTTTACAACATTGTACAACTATTCTTTTGGTGGTTCCTCCTACATAAAAAATCCATGGTTCTTGATGCCCTGGTAGATTCTACAATGCTGAAAATGCAATAAAAGCATCCTTAACCAGCATTTTTTAAAAAAAAATTATTGAAGATTTTCACGTAAGTAAAAAATAAACAAGGACCCCCATAACTTGCTGGATTTCAGTGAGTTCATATAGCTTCCAAAGAGGGGATGAATTTTAAAGCTTTTTTTCCAGCCAATAACTGACACTAAATTAAATGTCCTAAGGTAAACTTGAAAATGTGGAAAATTAAACCCACCTTTCTCAATCATTAATTGTAATCTAAATGAAAATATTTATGATGCATCTACCAGAGAAATTTATTTAATATCCCATAAATTAGCTTGAAATAGCATAAAGGAATAACACCCCCCCCCCACACCCCCAGAAATCCTCTTGAAATGTAAATCAAACTTGAAGTAATTCATCTTATTTTAGCTTAAATATATCAAGGAATACAAGACCATCTGTGTAGGTCTTTCATTTATGTCAAATTGAGAGTTCCATCTGCTTAATAAAATGTTTATCATTCAACAACGATATCTTCAAAGACCTTTTGAAAAATGTATGTAAAATGAAGTTGTTATTTCTTAGAAAATGATCAGGAATATTTTTAGCATTTATGTTACATGGTCTAACTTTGAATATAACTCATGTTACATGGTCTAATTTTGAATATCAATGAATGAGACAAACAGAAAATAATCTAAACCAGTGTTTTTCAAACTTGGCAACTTTAAGATGTGTGGACTTCAATTCCTAGAATTCCCCAGCCAGTATTTCTTTGTGTTGAAGACTAGTTTACAGGATGCAGTGAACAAAACATTAGAATTTCAAAACATTAGGGCAGTGTTTCTCAATTTTGGTGACTAAGATGTGTGGACGTCAACTCCCAGAATTCCCCAGCCAGCATGCTGGCTGGGGAATTCTGGGAGTTGACGTCCACACATCTTAAAGTTGCCAAGTTTGAAAAACACTGATCTAAACAAACAATTCAGGGAAAAGGAAAAGATGGAGCATGAGTGTTTTCACTGCCACACATTCTTCTTTCCACACACTCATTTTTTGTCATTGCCCATCTCCACTGGCCTCAATCTGGAAACAAGGTTAATGTCTATTCCATCCATTGGCTATGAATTTAAAATTTGTATTCATTTTTTCCTCAGGAGGATTATAGTAGCAATGTGGTAACCTCTATTTTCTTCTAGACAGCTTTCTACAGTGGATCATAGGTCACCATTTTTTGCAGAGTACAACAAACTTGCCTTCATTCTACATGTCCTCCATAATAAACTGAAAATACAAAGTTGCATCTGTTTTCTCCTCTGGAATATGTACACCAGTGCCTGACAAAGCTTGTGGTGTAAGAGCAGCTGTTCTTGTAAGAATTCTATGTCTGTAGAAGCTGTTCTCTGAAACTAACAGCTGGGATTCCTATAGGGAATAAGGGTGAATAAAATATGTTTCCTTTGAATTGATTTGTTCACTCTGAATGGGTGTCTCAGGTGGCTTCAAAAAGAACCCCCAATGATCAAAAACCAACTCCTGTTTGAGGCATTTAGTCTTCTAATTCTTGAGTGTCTTGTTCAACAGATGCATAGAATGATAAAGGATGTGAACTTTCTAGTGACAGGATTTCCACTGTAAGAAATTAAAAATGAGGGCCTATCATTCCTGCACTTAGTAAATTTTTCATTTTGAATTGATAGGAGAAGATAGACAGAAAGCTACATTTGTACATTGTGGCTGCATCTCTATTTTATTGACAATTTGTCTCTGAAGATCAGAAGCTGGAGAACAATAGCAGGAACTAGTTTTTTGTCCCTGTGTTATGCTGGAAGGCCTCCTCTCCCCCAAAGACATCTGAGAGAAACAGTTTGCTAACTAGATAGGCCTATGGTCTGATTCAGCAAAACCGTTTGTTTTGACAAAACAGAAAGAGGCAGATTTAAAAAGTGCAGGATTTGTAGAGCTCTCAGATAAGTTAACCAGAAGATATCTGACACTTTGTCCTCTTTGTGATTTATACAGAGGATGAAATCTGACTTCTATAGTTCTATAGGTTTATTCTGCACTCTCTTGGCAACCCTAATGGTATGACAAATGAGACAAAATAGATAAATTCTATTCTTTTGTTTTTTAAAAAATAATAAACAATATAGAATTGAATAGGTGAAGTCAGATAACTGCTGATGTCATTCCTTCAATGCTTGTGCAGGGTGTAGATCAGTGTTTCTCAACCTCAGCAACTTTAAAATGTGAGGACTTCAGCTCCCAGAATTCCCCAGCCAGCCATGCTAGCTGGGGAATTCTAGGAATTGAAGTCCACACTTCTAAAACTTGCCAAGGTTGAGAAACAGTGGTGTAGACTATTGCTGTCTAGACTGTCTTGGAAAGCAGGATTTCTATCATAGATGTATTCCCAGATTGAATTCAGATCCCTTTGGTACTAATTAGTTCTGTGAACTTGCCATTCTTGTAGTTTGTGTCTTGGTCATTGCCCAACTTCAGAGATATAATCACATTGTCATATAAAATGAGGCAGAAACTATTTATTGAGGCATACAATTCATATGCTTCTTGCCTCAGCCTTACAACTAAGGTGAAGCCGGAAATCTAATTTGTCCCCAGAAAATCAGAAGTATTGTAGGTCACAACATTGACAGGGTCCTGTTGGCATTTGCGTGTTGTTGGAATTTACAGTTATCTAATCAATTCATCTTTCAAAGTTCTCTCATTGATGATGCATATGTCTCTTAATTGAATATTATGCTTTCACAGATACATTCAAATTGAGATTATATTATTTTTATGTCAGTGGAAGACAGAGAAAGAATAAACTGGCCATTTCCCTCTCATTAATTATCCTAATTCCTGTATGTTTTGCTTAAGGTAGCTGGACTGACCAAGAACTATCCTTTATCTCCTTATTGTCCTACTCCAAGTCAACTGGGCAGGAAAACAAAAGATTGGAATAAGAGCTGTGTCCACAGAATCCTTTAGTATTTTGTCAGCTAAAGTCCTCCCCCAGGTTCCACCCCCTGTCCCCCAGGTTCCACCCACCCTCCCCCAGGTTCCACCTACCCTCCCCCAGGTTCCACCCCCTGTCCTGAAAAGGAGCAACCCTTAATGGTACAGACCTCTAGTTTAAGCCTGGTATGTATTCATTTTTCGTGGTTACTTTTGTTAGCCCTTAGCACAATAACTCCATGGATTGCAAAACTCTAAGAATTGGGGGTGGGGAATGGC
Organism: Liasis olivaceus; assembly: GCA_030867105.1. Taxonomy (NCBI): domain Eukaryota; kingdom Metazoa; phylum Chordata; class Lepidosauria; order Squamata; family Pythonidae; genus Liasis; species Liasis olivaceus. Next base: position 21,945,468 of record CM061355.1, on the reverse strand, counting down.
TTATCATGTCTGTGGGATTCAGGGTTAGAGCTGCTGGTTCAGAATTCAGTTCTGTGTGATGTCTGAGCCTCCTGCCTCTCTTCTTCATAGCCTCTTTATGTCAATCTAGGCCTGAACTCTGCCATCTCCCACTTTTTTTGGGTGGGGGGCTGTTCTGTATTAATGCTAATCACTGCTGTAAACATTTGTCCATTTTAAGCATGGCTTAAACATTTAGCCAGCATGGCTTTTTATCCAAGAAATGTGGGTATGGTCATTGACATGGAGTCTGAGAATTCCCTTTCCAATATATTAAACTAATGTAAATCTACTTGTTGAAATGTCTGAATATTGTATGATTTTGAATGTAAGGAGTGTACTTATTCTTTGTTTCAGGAGTCTCAGTATGATACTATGTCTCTCGTACAGCTACAGTACCTCTCTCCATATATATTAGAAATAATCTGCCACTGAGATCTGTTGAGTGGGGTGTGTCTCATCCAGTAGCATATGAAGAAGGAAGATACAAAAAGCAAAGAAATACAATAGTTCTTCTTTAGGTAGAAATTTTAAAAAGGAAGGAGGCAGCACAATTTTACACTACAAGGTGCGCCCAAGTGCAAATATTATTTACCCATTATTTATGGAAGATGCTATGAAGGTGTTGCCTACAACATTAGGGTGGAGAGATAGCCTTTCCTCTAAATGATCTATTGCAATTCATGGAACTGAGAATAAAAAAAAGAAAAAGAGAGAGAGAGAGAGAAAGGGAGAGAGAGAGAGAAAAGAGAGGCTCCAAATGATTCTTTAACTGGCTCTTTCAACTTGTGCTACATCAATGCCCTTTTTAAGGGCTCCCTAGGGGATATTGGAAGCATGTGCCAGAAATAAGCAGTTGACCCTGAGAAGGGAATTCTTCCCTGTGAACTTGCTTGGGTTATGGGTTTATGACTGTAACGAGTTGTGGAAATCAATCTTTTGTGATCTCTGCCCTTTGTACTTTTACTCAAAGGGCTTTCTTCCAATCTATAAATAATCCATTGGTGGTTCTGTTTGAAGATAAAAAGGAATGGCATGCAGAGGGAAAGAGGGGTGAAAGGGTGGTTGTGCATTGTGTCCTCCAGTTATTTATACAGGAGTAAATGTGCAAACTTAGAAGATTTGAATTCATCTTATTGACTGGTTTGTCACTGACCCTTTCCTGAAGCCTCCTAAAACTGATAGGCTTTCAAGACAGTTTTTAGGAGGATTAGAAATCCTAAGGTATATTGATTGCATAAGTCTAGTGGAAGAGGCGTATCCCGAGGGACAATGAACTGGTTATTGCAGCTACATGAAAAAATAAATAGTAACTGGCATACATATAATCTTAGGGTTATAACAAATAAAAGACATTTCCAGTACAATTCAAAACACATGGAGCTTGCAGGTAACCACATTCCTGTTCATCTGGGGTGAACAAGGACTATTTCTAAGTGATGAGGCAAGGAGACTTTGCAAAAATAGGTTGCACTTTTTTCTGACCTTCTGATTAGTAAGCATCTGGGGGTATGATTAGTATCCAGCTTTCGTGGGCTGGATGTATGATAATGAAATGAATACATGGATGCAATAGAAGAGAATATCTGTAGCTCAGGGTTGAACTGTGGAGTCCTTAGTGCTCTCTGAGTTGGTTGCTTGCTTGCAGATGTTTCATTACCTGACTAGGTAACATCATCAGTGCTAGTGAATGTGGGGTTTGCTCCCTGTTTATGTATAGTAGCTTGCCCTGCCAGTGTTGATGGGGAATTTTCTTATTGGTAGTTCCTTGATTAGGGTATTGTTTTCTGCTTGATTATTTGTCTGGTGTTAATCCCTGCTTATCTGGGTGTTGGCTGCTGGAGGGAATGTGCTCTGGTCTTTTTGTTTCCTTCTTAGCTTTTTTATTGTCTCTTTTGAATGGTGTGTAAATGTAATTTATCCCTGTGTGTCTATTGATGGCTGATTTGTCTGAATGCCAAGCTTCCAGGAATTCTCTAGATTTTTGGATTTAGCTTGGTTTAAGATGCTGACAGTTTCCCAGTTGAAACTATGGTTAAGTCTGCCCATGTGTTGTGAGATTAAGGAGTTTTCATCATGTCTTCTGACTGCCAGTTGGTGTTCATGGATGTGTCTGCTAGTTTTCTGCCTGTCTGTCCTACATGGTGGCTGTTACAGTCCTTACATTGTATGGTGTAGATGACTCCTGTTTTTTCTTCTTGGGCTACTGGGTCATTTGGTTTACTTAAGATGTTTTGAAGGGCTTTAGTTGGTTTGTGTGCTACAGAGATGCCTTGTGGTTGTAATAGTCTGTGGGTTGTTTATGAGATGTTATTGATGTATGGCAGTGTTATCCTTTTCATAGCTTGTGTTGGTTGTGGTGTAGTGGGTTTTAAGGCTGTATCAAGTGAAGTATAGTTTCTAAATCACAGGAAGTAATAATTCCACTTTATTCTGCTTTGGTCAGATCCCCATACCCATATCTTAAGTATCATGCCCTGTTCTGGACACCACATTTTAAAAGAAAGGCATAATATAGCATTTTCAGAGAAGAACAGTGAATAGTTAGGGGATTAGAAAGTGAAAAGGATAGAATGAAATGGGATAGATTACCTTTGAGAAGACTGAGGGTGAGATATAAAAACACTCTTGAAGGCAATTTACAGAGAAGGTGGTCAAGACCTGCTCCAGAGTACAGGATGTGAAATAATAAAGGGAGGTGACTGAGACTGGGTCAAGGCAGTAGTCAATGCCTCCTTGGGAGAGGGAGTAGTGCTATCTGCCTTGAAAGAAGCAATGGTTCACACTCTCCTCAATAAGTCATCACTTGAACCAGCTGTTCTGGTTAACTGCTAACCATCTCAACCCTTTCTTTTGTGAGAAGATTGTTAAGGTGCTGTTGGGTGGTGAATGCTGAAAGAAGCAAATTATCTAGACCTGTTCAGTCAGACCTGGTTGTGGAATTTAGACTACATTGATCACTCTTGTGAATGACTGGGGTAGGGGAGTTCGACCACCCTGGTCCTGCTAGATCTTGTACCTCCTTCTGATACCACCAGTCATGGTATCCTGGACTATTTCTGAGGCTGGAAGTGGGAGACACTGATCTCCATTGGTTCTCCTCACTGAGTGGTGGTGATGGGGGTCTTCACTGTGTGGTGCCATTGGATTGGACTCTGTTACCCCTTCTATTTAATATCCACATGAAGCCATGAGGAGGAAGGGGCATCCCTCAGCACAGGGTCATATATCATTATTTTGCTGATTATACTTGGCAGTATTTCTTGACCTCTGGTCAATCAGGAGGAATTCTGTCGGAGTGCCTGGAAGTTGTCAGAGTCAGGATGGGAAGAAATAGGCATAGGCTTAATCCTAGCAATATGGAATGGCTGTGGGTGTGGAAATGAACAAGTTCCATTAATGTTCATTTGGGGGACTGAATGGGTTGTATCTCTCCCCATGAAGCTGGTTCATAATCTGGGGAATTTCTTGCTCTGCTTTACCTGAGGCCTCCTTGGGCAGTTGCAATAAAAGTTGCACAGATGTAAAAATCCACTGGAACAGCCAGTTAAAGTTTCAAAGAAAATTGCTAAGGAAAATTGGGTCATCTCCATGCCTCAGAAGGGTGAACTGCAGTCCAAGCCAATTTGCACAGGCATAATAAATATTATGTATAGTCCTTGTTGAGTGTGGATTGAGACTTCTGTTTAATGCAGGGTATATATTGGCTGAGTTCACACATCATGCTAAACCATAATGTTAAATCACAATTTGCTGAACAAGCCTTAATGATTGCAGTGCTACAGAATGTTAAACTGCTATGGCTGGATTTACATTGTGCTAAAATGAAAACAAACCAGATTATGGATTAATGTGATGGATAAAGCCAACTTCTGTGTGAATAACTCCTGCCAGGTGTCTGTTTCTCAAAAAAATCCAGATTTCAGCTTACGTTGTATTAGCTAAGCAGAGTGAGAATAGGGATTTCACATTCTAAACTAGGTTCTGTTAAGTTCTCCCTAACCTGGTTTGGTGCTATTAAATCCTCACAGACATTTTAGGATAAATAAAACATTTGAAGGAAATAGTTTAACTATTTTAAACTATTATTTAACTAATATTTAACTAAGTTAAACCTTAAACAGGTGATTTAAGAACTATGTTAGATGAATCCATTATTATGATGTAACAGTGCATTATTTTTAACACATTAATCATTAACACTTTTTTTCTCTTTATGGTACAATAGGTCTCTTCCACCCATTGGTTCTTTTCCTATATTTGGGCACTATGGTTAAACATACATATCTACTTCATTTTACCATTCATAGGATTTTGCCTCCAAGCCCCTCACCAACTCTGTTGCTGTTCTCTGCTCATGTATCTCTCTTCATTTTATCTCCAGAACAGTAACATGGTTAAATAGGTTGGGCTCAGAGAGAGTAATCCAATGAAATTCCATAATACATTTAATTTTTTCTTTATTGTGAGACTACGTAAGAAAAAAAGAAAAAGGCAGGTAGAAACATCAGCAAAATACCAAAGAAGTATTGAAAATAATAAAATAAAATAAAATAAAATAAAATAAATAAAATACCCTCCAAATAACCTCCCCACAATAATAAGTTAAAAAAAAATTACAATTACTATGTAAAAGCAACTCAGTTCTTAAACAACAAATTAAATCTTTCCCATGTGGAATCACACTGAACATTCTTCCAGTTTCATCAATAAAGAGCTAATTCCAAATAGTGAATTGATTTCTTCTTTTAAATCCAAACTGGTATTTTCTTTCCAACCAAGCAGAATTATTTTTTTAGCTACACTCAAGCTCAGAAAGTCTAGAATTCTTCACAAATCAATAAATTCCAAGTTTTCAGCTTATTGTTTAAACCTCACATTAACATCTTTTAACCTTATTTCTCTTCCCCAAATCACATTAACTGTAATGTGAATATTAGACAAAATGGGACCATTGAGGAAGTCAAAATCATGGGGGTCACAGTCCTCTCAAATATATGACAATTCCAGCATAAATAGTTTATTTATTTATTTTATTACAGCCTTTATACCATCTGTGAACTCAGACCAAGTGACTCTAGGCAGCTTATAAAAAACAGAAGAAAACCCTATAATCAATACAAAATAGCATATTTCATTAAAGCATTACTAAAACAATGAATTCTATTTAGTGACTCAACTCAGCTCAGAGAAAGTTGACACTCACTCTGTCTTAAAAATCTGCCAAAGTACCCCAGAAGCATGAAAAAGAATCTCTCGATGAATGAATCTTCTGTTAAGATCATAAGAAACATGTTTAACATTCTTTAAAATATAAGATCATTGATTTGTTATAACAGAATATTCTAATCTTATATTCCACATTTTTGCAAAATGCTAATATCCCTCTTAACAATACTTTTAAGCATTCTATAGAAATAAATGGTAGGCTTAGGATCATCCAAAACACTTTCCAGCAGAATAATTTGGGAGTTTCAGAAGCTGCTCATACATCATGTCCAAACTGAGAAATCAGAAGACATTTTTAATTAAGTATATTGCCATTCAGCAGTTTTAGGCAATCCAAATTCTTCTTGCAGTATATAAGATGTTTTGAGGAAATCATTAGCAATAAACTGATCTAGAGCATTAATACATTTTTCTGCCAAAATATTTAAGCATGCATCCGCACACACACACAAATACACATGTCTGCTATTTTTAGATTGGGATTATCCAAGATGAGTACTTGACAGACTTCATTATAGCCGGCATTCATACCACCAGGGATCTACTGGAAATGAAAACATTTACTGTCAGTCAGATATGTGACAAAATAATTTTGCATTCCGAGTATTCATTTGAAAGGGCTGCTGAAAAATGATCAGAAAAACATCTCAGCTTAGCAAAACTTGAAATAAAAAAATGCAACTCTTTAGTATATCTGAAACATTTCTCAGTAGCAACATACTAGTTTTATTTATTTTCAGAGGTTCTCTCTTCCCCTCCTTGTAGCACACTGGATATTTAGAAGACCAATAGATTTTAACAGAGTGTATTATGGCAATAGGACCTTGGAGAGTAATCGTGTTCTACAGTTTTAATAAAATCACATCACTGTCTATTAGAACTATGCTTACTACCAAGAGAGAACTCTAACAAATCTATACTTGTGCATCTGAGATTGTGGTTAATGCTTAATGAAGGGTAGATAGAGAAACAGGATTTAGTGTTTCTGAAAAAATATTTTGAGAATCCCATTATATAAATAGAGAAAGGAAGATCCTGGGTGTTAATTCCCATATTGCATCAGAAGATAAGGAAAAAAAAAAAGTAATATCCTCTGACAGCATTAATATATTGTTGGGCATTTCAAGGTTATTAAAACAAATTCTGTTCACATCACTAAAGCTATTCCAAAATACTCATGTCAGCAAGTAGCTTCTTCGGTGTTTTATAACCCCAGTTGTCTTTTTCTAATTATTCCTGCACATCAATACTTGAATTTGGTAGAGAGAAAACTCTAAATTTGTTACCCTGAATAAAATGAAAACAGAATGAGATGAAATGCAATAAGGATAGAGTGATTTATCATCAGCATAGAGCAATCAGATTATGGCATAATAAAAACATTTGAAGCTTAAGAGTAACATTATATGTGTTGAGGGGGGAGAGAATGGAATGACAAAGAGAAGACAGACTTTTTTTTTTTTTGCAGGTTTGATTTTTCCTCCCATCCCCAAACATTGACCATCAAAATTCAAATAGCTCGACTTCCTTGAAGACTGTCAATTGCTTAAGGGCTTCTGGTTAATTTCTAATTTATTTAATATTTATGTAGAAATGCAACAAAACATAACATTTTAAACTTTCCTTAAATGGATTCAGTAGAGAATTTTGAGTTCAGCGTTATGCTTTAAAATAAAATAAAATAAAAAAATAAAAAGGAAGGTTAAATTATCAACAGGAACATTTTCAAAAGAAGATTGGGAAAGTATATCCTGGACTCTCCTACTGAAGGAGTCTCCAAAGGTTGAATAATAATTCTGTTTGTGACTCCATCAGTTCTGTATAGGGAACCCATAGCCTACAGACTACTCAGACTCCCCAAGCCCTCCAGAATTGTAGATTGGAAATTAAGTTACAAAAGGCCAAATAACAGTGCCATAGTTTTATATTACATCAATTACCAGGAGGTACCATGTGACCAGTTTCATCCTTATTGGAACTCCTCAGATATGGATAGCCAGATGTTATTCTATCGGGTTCAAATCCTCTACCAGGAATTGAACTCACAGACTTTCACACTGTAGGTATTTTCTGTTGATTTCTACGAAGGAGTGTTAGGTCACCAATAGACTGAATGCACCTATAGAAAAAAAAAATAGGCTGAAAATCCCAGCGTATCATTATATCAGAGACTCTGGGGACCTTTGATAGAAGGAAAAAGTAAGCCGAGCCCTTCTCAAAAAGACCTGTTCTGCTCCTGCTGTAGATAAACAGCATATAAAAACATACAACTTAATCTATGCCTGGTTCATGCATTCAGCATTTGTTATGGACACATTTCTATGACTGGTTTTATCAGAGCTGTGATTTTTGAGTAATACTTAGTTCTAACACAATTTGCAGTATAATGATTACAGAACTCATTCTGTCATATCTTTAAATGCAGCGAGAGGGTTTTCTTTTTACAAGTTTCAAATTATGCTTGGAATGTAGATACCCAAATATAGATCATCCTATCAGCACTTAGACCATTCTAGCAGCACTTTCTGAAAAGTTCATAAGACGAGGAGATCCTTCAGTGGATGAGAGGGGTGAATAAACCCTTCTTTATAACTTCTGAAAGTTCTGAAGCACATTTATTGCATCATATTTCTTCATTCTCTTGCTAAAGTATTAGTATTGGATGTAAAGATAATATATTAGGAAAATTAATAAATAAAATGTTTATATCAGCATTTCTGTTCTGCATGCAGTTTTCCCTAATGTATGCATATTATTTTGCAAGCAATTTCCTCTAGTATATAACTTCTGCAGATCATTTTCTTCAGTGTGCATATTTTTAGATACAGTTTTATCAAACGTACAACTTCAAAGCAGAACAGCTATGGCACAAAGCTCAGAAAAGTACCAAACTGTCCTTTTTTCTTTGTTTCAAACCAGAAATTATCAAATTAGACTAATTCATATTAAAGTTGCTAATCATTTCATGGAATCAAAAACAGCTAAACAGAATGAATAAGAAGATTTTGGGGCCTTGAATGTTCAAAATAAATTATCTAATGAAACAGAATATTTATTTGTCCATCACAGTTAATCACAGAGAAATGGGTTGTTTTGCTCACAGAATACTCTGTTCTCCTGATACAGACATCAGAGAAAACTCTTTCAGTCTCTCTGTCAATATTAACAATCTTAGGTGCTAGTTCATTGCTTTATTCTTCCACTCCCATCTTGGTTTTGATCACTGCATAAATCTTGTCTCTCCAAGTTTGTACTATTGGCTCTCAGTCAGACACAGAAGACATATTTTTTTTACTAGCCTTCACTACCTTCTGCCTCCTAGGTACAATGGATGTTATATTAGAAACACTTTCTCACCAAGCTGAGAAAGACTAAAACATATTATTAGAAATGGAGGATAAGAATATTGATTAAGCCAATGTAAGTAATGAAGTTTACCCTCCTGCTTTCCTTTACATCTATATTCCCATAGAGACTTGTCTTGCTGGTTTTTGATTCCCAAAGAAAAGTCTAGTGTAACACCCATTTAAATAAAACAAAAGCCTCTTCAAATGATACAAGGCATAATAATTTGTAGGCTGCTCTGGCTAAGAAAATGGATAGCAGCTGAATTAACACAGTCCCCTGATTCAGAGAGCGCTGTATCCCAGTCCAATATTCTAATATCATATTTACTGTATGTCCCACAGAGCCTTGCCTTGGTCATTATGATGATTTCCATCAATGATAAGAACAAAGAGGATTTAAAGGTTAAATAGGGTAGGAGGGGTGATTGCTATGTAAAAGGAGAATTCCTAAATATTTTTAGTGTTTCTTTATACAAATCAGTATTAATAATGGGAGCAGCCAGACACAATCCATTTGCTCGACGTTCTTTCCCCCTTTTTTCAGTTCTGATTCCTTCCTTCCTTCCTTCCTTCCTTCCTTCCTTCTTTCCTTCCTTCCTTCCTTCCTTCCTCCCTCCCTCCCTCCCTCCCTCCCTCCCCTCCCCTCCCCTCCCTCCCTCCCTCTTCTTTCTTTCTTTCTTTCTTTCTTTCTTTCTTTCTTTCTTTCTTTCTTTCTTTCTTTCTTTCTTTCTTTCTTTCTTTCTTTCTTTCTCACACCCTCCTTTTCCGTCTGCCTTCTCCTACTCCAGACACTGTCTGCTCTGGTATCCAGACAGAAAACCCAGACAAGGCTATTCATCAATGCAGCTATAATATGTCTGATTTTATTAGCTTTCAAATTTTATCACCAGAATGAATGGGAGTGGGGGTGGGGGTGGGGGGAAAGGGTGTGGTAGAATAAAAGCAAGCTCTGTACAATATCATGCCCATGGATTCGCCTTGTTATGGCAGGTTAGGACTAGAGAAAAACAATGGCAAAGGATAAATGACCAGTGGGAAATTGCCCATCACATTTGTGTGTCTGTGTATTTTATGTTAGCTCTTGCGGAATATATGTGCTCTAAGTCCTTATCTGTGGTACATTCTACATGCCACTTGCAACTTAAAAAAAAAATATCCTTCACATTTTCAAATGCATGTTTCTTATGGCTCATTTGGTATTATTTAGTTATGCATGGAAAAAAGAAAACATTATCTTCCTAAATAGTGCAATTCCCCACATGTACGCTCAGAAGTAAATTCAGTGTATTCATAGGAGCTTACTTCCCAGTAAGCTAATCTCTTGTTATAAACAAAGGCACGTCTCTTTAAATATACCTGTTCAGCTGAAGATGGACAAAATAACACTACATCAACACTTCATTTATATCAGTCTTCACCAATCTGATGCCTTCTGGATCTGCTGGGACTACAACTCCCTCTACAAGTTGTAGTTGGGGGCACTTCCAGTCCATGCCAGCTTGATAGTCTGGGAATTGGAGTCCCAACAGGTTGGGAGACAGCCTGGCAACCACAAACATTTCTAACTGGAGCTTTTTATTGCTTTTGCTGGAACACTGTTGTGTCATAACTAAGGAGGGGGAGTTAGAATTTTTATTTATTTATTTATTTATTTATTTATTTATTTATTTATTTATTTTTCAAATTTGTCATGAATTCCACTCATTTGAAACTCAGTGACTTAACTCTAATCAAATAAGTCAATTTGGCTATCTCAGGGAGTTCCATCATCTTCACCAACCATTTCTGCATTGTACGTATTGCTGAATCTTTCCATCTTTGTGCACACAATAATCTTGCTGCAGTTATCATATACAAAAACAAACTTCCATGACTTTTTTCCAACTGTTTGTCCATCAGTCCCAAAAGAAAGACCTCTGGTCTCAACTGTATATTAATCTTTAAAATCCTCTGAATCAGTGTATGCATTTGAATCCAGAATTTTCTAGCTTTTTCACACATCCACCAAGCGTGATTAAATGTTCCTTCTTCTTGTTCATGTTTCCAACATGAATTTGAATTGCCTTTATACATTCAAAGCAATTTCTCTGGTGACATTTCAATGGTACATCATTTTACAAAAATTCTCTTTAAGATTATAACATAGTATAAATTTCAATCCCCTCAACCACATATTTCTCATTGTTCTATCTGAATATTATAACCAAAAATTTTAGCCCACTTTATCATTGTCAGGTTCAGCCGGTGTTGCACGGCTAGGAAATTCCCCAGGCGCACTTTAGTCAGTTTCACTGCTTGAGCACTAGCGCAGAAAGAGGAAGTGCTAACCTCAAACTAATGAATGGGCCACCTGGCGCCTCTTCACTAATCTGGAGCAGATGCGTTGTGTTAACGCCAGAGGGCCGTGGGCGCTATGGACAAAGGAAAGAGCCGTGGAATTGAGGAAGAGCAATCAGCGCGTGAGGGAACGCTCCCGGCTGTGTGCGCGACAGAAGCCCAACGAAGGCAACGACCACGCCAAGGGCTAGCAACAATCAAAGAACAATGGGACTCGGGCTGAACCTGCCATCTGGACAATTAAGGCGGATTGTTGGGGCGCTGATAATCTGCAGCCTGTAATGCGATCGCGGGGTGAAAATGCGGGAAGGGGAGAGGTATAAAGGAACCAATGTATTGTACCAAGCCAGTCCTGGCTTTGCTTGTAACTGTTGCATTACACTTGAGTAAACCTCTTTTGTGAACCACACATGTCACGGGAGTTTCTCTTGACGAACGGGACAAGATCTTACAATCATACATTCTTTCACTTGTTCTTCTTCTGTTTCAAAATTCAATAGGAGTTCATACATTTTAGCAATTAAATGTTCATCATTTGTACATAATTTCATTTCAGACTCAGTCTACAATGTTCAAAACCATAAACTATTTTGTCTACTTTCTAATAACTGTAAATAGGAAAACTACTGGCAACTACGTCCTTCTGCCACCAATTCTTCTCTTGATTTTATTTTATATTCCCCTTGACAAAATTCTAGTATCTCATGATAAGTTAGCCATTTGTGTTTGCGTATTATTTCTTGTGTATAAAATGCTTTTTTTGCTGAGGGTCACAAAAGTGTTTTCAGGCACAACCTGGATTTTTATCTATTCCATATTATTAATATGGCATGTCTAACATAATGATTTTTAAAAATCCGCCTTAACCTTGAGTTTGTCGTACCACAGATACCCATATCACCCAAACCTCAAGTTATATCCTTCTAACTCCAAGAGCCTTCTATTTCTCAGCAGCACCCAATCTTTCATCCAAACAAAACAGTGAGCTGCAAAATACAATTTCAAATCAGGTAAACCCAATCCTTCCAATTCCTTTGCATCCTGCAACACCTTATATTTAACTCGTGGTTTTTTCCCCTGCCACATTTGGACATATCCTTTTGCTGCTATTTAAATACCTGTCAAAACAGGTATTGTTTGAAACAAAAACATCACTCTAGGCAGGACATTTATTTTTATCACAGAAATTCTCCCCAGCAATGACAATTGTAGTTTCTCCTATCTTAACATATTTTTCAGCTTCATTCCATGTCTTAACATAGTTATTTTGAAATAACATGCAGTTCATATTTGTCATAGTAATACCCAGATATTTTACTTTCTTCTCAATCTTAAAACCTGTTTTATTCATCAGTTCTGTTTGATCTTCTATTTTCATGTTTTTGGTAACATCTTAATCTTCTGTTGCTGATCTTAAAACCCGCTAATGCCCCAAATTCCTTTAGTTTTCCCATTAATGTTTCAATTCCCTTTAAAAGATCTTCCAAACCCGACACCAGGTCATCAGCAAAAGCCCTTAACTTATACGTTTCTTTTTTAATATTTATTCCCACAATTCTCTCATCTTGACTTATATCTTTATTCAGTATTTCAAGAGCCAAAATAAACAAGAGAGGAGACAGTGGACATCCCTGTCTTGTTCCTTTTTATATCTCACATGATATAAAATCTTGTGAGATATAACGTTTTGTTAGATCTCCATTAACAATTATCTGTGCTTTTTGTAAAGTATAAATCAATCTTACCCATTTTATAAAGTTTTCTCCAAAGTTCATATCTTTGAACAGGAAAGCCCAGTTCAAACTGTCAAAGGCCTTCTCCAGATCTAAGAAAACCAGTGAGGGTTGTTTTTTTTATTATGTTGCTCCAAATGTTTCAAAAGGTCCAACCCATTTCTAAGATTGTCCTTTAACTGTCTTTTAGGTAAAAACCCACATGATCCTCATGAATACATTCTTGCAAAATTATTTTCAGTCTATCAGCCAGAATCAGTGTAAGCAACTTGTAGCCATTATTCAACAATGATGTCAGCCTACAGTTTCTTGTTGAAGTCAGATCTTGTCCCCCTTTAGGTATTAGTGCTACATTGGCCTCTTTCCAACTCTCCAGCATCTCTCCTCCCTGTAGGAAAGAGTTCACTGTATTTTGTAATGGTTGCAAAAGTTCATCCTCGAAACATTTATAATAAGAACCTGATAATCCATCTGGTCCAGGAACCTTTATTTTTTTGTTTTGTTTTGTTTCTTTAGGTATACATCTGTTTTCTCCAGAGAGATGTCACTTGCTTTATACAAGTTAGAATAATATTGATGAAATGCTTTTTGCATGGCCACGCTATCCATTAATGCAGTATCTCCCTCTTGTAGTTTCAACATCATTTTCTTTTCTTTTTCTTTTTGTAATTTATATGCCAATCATTTCCCTGGTTGGTTTGCAAATTCAACATTTTTTTGCTTTACATAGTTCATTTTTATTTCCATTTCTCTTACTGTTAACATAGTTAACGGTCATCATAAAAGCTTAATTTGTTGAGAATTTAGCTGTAAATTAATTTTAGCTGTAAATTAATTACATCTGAAAGTGTTTAAGAAAGTGAGGCTTGTGCGAACCTTGTGTCCATATCGGCTGCATTATGGCTGTGAGTTGGGTTGAAATCCCTTGACTCCCACCGCTCAAGTCATGAGTCAACCGCAAAAAGCTCAGTTCCTGCAGTCTACTCACAAGGAGCAGCTGTAGTGTGCAATCTCACAAGCTCTCCTTTATCCAGAAAGACTGGGTCACCATTCACCGTCTGGCCACCAATCTCCACCGCAATGCCACCCCTGCTCCTTCAGGGATGTCTAGCGCACCACAGATCCTCACCTGGAAGACAGTATCTATGTTTATTGCTGATTAGAAACCACTTATGGACTTTTTGCAGACAACAGAAAAAAATGAACTTATGATTTATGGTTTTGATGATTACACAGGATAGATTATAGAAAGAAGAGAAACATGTGGTAACTTTAGAGAAAGAGATTAAATTTATAATTGTACTTATAGCTGCTGTAAAGAAGATTGGAAGCCAGTTTTTTTTTTTGTCTTTTTTCTTTCTTTTCTATTTTTCTTTTTTCCCCCTTCTTGTACTTTTAGCTTTCTCTTTGATATCTTCCTTTTTCTTTTTTCTTCCTTACTTTATATTAGTTTGTATTAGTTTTTATCTTCATATATATATATGAAGCAGCTGGAGAGCATAGTGGTTAGAACACCGCCTTTGATGCAGGAGACCGGGGTTCAAATCCCGGCTGGCACCTACCTTACCAGTAGGGCTCCTTGGGCAAAGACCCCCTAACGCTTCACCTGCCTACCTCAAATATGAGAGTGATGCAAACTAAGAGAGTCATGCCGGCTCAGACGTCTCCTGGATTAACAAGGTCCACGTCAGATGTTGGGGAACCAGGACAATCTGATGTTAAGTGGGCTACTGGAACAAACCATACCTGGACGAGACAAGAAAACTTGGAATTGATGGAATGCTACTACAACAGCAGACCTAATGAGAGGGGATATATGAAACGTATGGATAGACAGAAGGCCTACATCCACACTAACTGAGAAACAACTAGTTACCCAGCGCTTCAACATAGTAAAGACGAAGCTGCTCTCACAACTCGAGATAGACCAACTCTACATTACAACCCGGACTCAAGCAGACCTGGAAGAATAAGCAGTTGTGCAGCCAACACCTGAAGCTGGAATGTCACTGCCACCCCTTCCATTACAGAGCACAGCAGCTGATATGAGGCACAAGATCATGGATAAACTAGCTATAGTCAACCCTCGAGTCCGATTACCAAGGCTCAGTGGAGAAGTACCATCAGATAGTATGCTAGAAGATGCCAACAGAGCCCTCCAGACAATCCCTACTACCACCATAACTGAAACCAATGAATTGGTATATGCTACAGCCACTCTAATCCTGGAAATGCTTGGCTACACGATCAAGAAGAACAGCAGTACATACCCACCCTGGAAAATGAGATTGGAGGCTAAGATCAAGGCAACTCAGAGAGAAGTCAGTCAGCTGGTGGAACTACAGAAGCATGTGGAGATTAAGGATAAGACTCGGCTACTGAAAAAATACATGGGCCTGACTCCATCTGAAGCCCTAGAGACTGCTAAACAAAGGCTCACAGCACTGGCTACCAGGCTAAGGAGATATACTAGAGAAGCAGAGGCCAAGAAGATAAATGCCCTGTTCTCCAAAGAACCATCCAAAGTGTACTCCCAACTGCAGTGCAACCACAGAGTATCAGCTGAGCCACCAGCAGTGGAAACTGAACAGTACTGGAAGAACATATGGGAGAAAGAGAAGACACATAACACCAGTGCAAAGTGGCTGCAGGACCTGAAAGCAGACCACAGTAATCTCCCAGAACAGGAACCAGTCACCATCACAGTAGCAGACATCCAACAGCAGGTCAAGAACATGAAAAGCTGGACAGCACCTGGCCCGGACATGATCCACACCAACTGCTAGCAGCAGGCTCCCACCCAGACTGGCTAACACAAGGAAGGACAGTGCTGATCATGAAAGACCCTCACAAAGGAACAGCACCATCCAACTACCGGCCAATAACCTGCCTCCCCACAACATGGAAAGTTCTATCAGGCATCATAGCTGCCAAGCTACAAGACCATATGGGCCAGTACATGAGCACAGCTCAGAAGGGCATTGGGAACAACACCAGAGGCTCAAAACACCAGTTACTCATAGATAGAGCAGGCACCCAAGATTCAAGGTCTAGGCAGACCAATCTGAGCACAGCCTGGATTGACTACAGGAAAGCCTATGACTCAATGCCGCACACATGGATCTGTGAATGCCTGGCACTATACAAAGTCAACAGGACACTAAGGACCTTCCTCAAGAACTCAATGGGACTGTGGAAGACAACACTGGAAGTGAACTCAAGACAGATCACACAAGTGGCCATCAAGTGCGGCATATATCAAGGTGATGCACTGTCCCCACTGCTGTTCTGCATAGGCTTAAACCCCCTCAGCCAGATAATCACAAGGTCTGGATATGGGTACAAGTTCAAGAGTGGAATTACCATCAGCCACCTTCTCTACATGGATGACATCAAGCTGTATGCTAAGAGTGAACGAGACATCAACTCACTGATCCACCTGACACGGATCTACAGCAAGGACATTGGGATGTCATTCAGACTGGAGAAATGTGGCAGGATGATAGTAAAGAGAGGGAAGGTAGTTAAGACCGATGGAGTGGAATTACCAGTGGGCCACATAGCAGACATAGAGACCAGCTATAAATACCTTGGTGTCCCACAGTCACACGGGAACCATGAGGAGGAGGCAAGGAAGACAGCAACATCCAAGTACCACCGAAGGATAAGACAGGTCCTGAAGAGCCAGCTCAATGGGAAGAACAAGATCCATGCCATCAACATGTATGCCCTGCCAGTCATCAGATACCCTGCTGGTATAGTGAGCTGGCCAAAGGAAGACATGGAGGCTGCCGATGTGAAGACCTGGAAGCTCCTCACAATGTACGGAGGTTTCCACCCCAAGTCCAACACCCAGAGACTGTACACCAGCCACAAAGAGGGCGGGCGGGGTCTGATGAGTGTCAAAGCCACTGTCCTGGATGAAACCCGGAGTATCCAGGAGTACATCAGTAAGATGGCACCCAAAGATGAGCTGCTGAGAGAATGCCTCAGGCAGCAGCAGACATGGGAGGAAGTTCAAGCGGAGGAAATACCATGGCAAGACAAGCCCCTGCACAGGATGTACCATCGACAGATAGCTGAGGTGGCTGACATTGGGAAATCCTATCAGTGGCTGGAAAGGGCCAGACTAAAAGACAGCACTGAGGCACTGATCATAGCAGCACAAGAACAGGCACTAAGCACCAGATCCATAGAAGCAGGGGTCTACCACACTAGACAGGACCCAAGGTGCAGATTGTGCAAAGAGTCCTCAGAGACAGTCCAACACATAGTGGCAGGGTGTAAGATGCAGGCAGGAACAGCATACACTGAACGGCACAACCAAGTAGCTGTCATTGTGTACAGGAACATCTGCACAGTGTATGGGCTAGACCCCCCCAAGTCCAGATGGGAGATTCCATAGAAGGTCGTGGAGAATAACAGGCTAAGATCCTGTGGGACTTCCATATCCAGACGGACAGGCAGGTACTGGCTAATCAACCAGACATCGTGGTAGTAGACAAAGACCAGAAGACAGTGGTAGTGATAGATGTAGCAGTGCCAAGTGACAGCAACATCAGGAAGAAGGAGCATGAGAAGCTGGAGAAGTACCAGGGCCTGAAGAAGGAAATCGAGAGGATGTGGAAAGTCAAGGCCAAAGTGGTCCCAGTACTCGGGGCCATGACTCCTAAGCTGGGAGAGTGGCTCCAACAGATCCCAGGAACAACATCAGAGCTCTCTGTGCAGAAGAGTGCAGTGCTAGGAACAGCTAAGATACTGCGCAGAACCCTCAAACTCCCAGGCCTCTGGTAGAGGACCCGAGATTGAGGAAGACACATACCACCCATAGGGGTGAGAGGGGAATTTTTTTATAAAACACAGTGACTTAACATCTGAATTGAATTTGGATTCCTGTCCAGCTCATAATGAAACTCTTCTCTCTCTCTCCTCTCCCCCTCTCTTTTGCTAAGGGAGACAATTATCCAGTTGTAACAGAGCCTTCTTAAATATAGCTCTGTGAGACCTTGGCTGGTAACAGTGTTTTGTCAGGGATCAGAAAAAGTGATGTGGTTATGACTTTTTTTTCTTTTTCATAGGAAAAAAGGAAATTCTCCAACAATTCAGAGAGAGCATAAAGGTGTTCTGAAATTTTGGCTGTGCTGTAAATTGTATATTACTGTTACAGATTAAACTGATGTCTCTTCTGAGCAGTTGAATTTTTATCTGAAGAAAGCATTCATAGTAAGGTGTAAGAGCTTCATATGTATAAAAACAATTCAGTCATAATGATAAATGGATGCGCTTCATTGTAAGATTATACTGCTGTTTTTAAGAAGCATGTAAAGAAAGTGGTAAATGTTCACTCATCTACCATACTTACTAAGAATTTTTTAAAAGAAAACAAGGCTGACATATACAGAAGAAATGTATTGGCTAACTGGACTAATGATGTTAAAAGTGTAGGAAATCTGCAGTTCTCATTGTAAGAAAATGAGGAGAGTGATTTACAAAATGTATCTACAGAGACTGATATCCTGCTAAGAAGCCAAGCCAAGTGCAGTGCAACACGATAGCCCAATAGACTTCTCAATTAAATTAGACTGATGGAGAAAATCTGATCAACCATGAGCAAAGAACTATCTCACTGAGCTACTGCTTTTTCTTTATGTTTGTTTAGCACCAAGAGTGAAGTAGGGGCTACACAGAACAATGAAGAGACTCAACACTAACCCAGGAAAACATTGGTCTGCTTAATAGTTCTCCCATTTCCCATGACAATGTACACTGCAAAGTGACTGAGATCCATGAGCAGGTGAGGACTTCGCTTCCCATCACACTCAAATAAAGAAGAAATATGTAATACTAGAGTGTGAACGCTTTGCCATTCACAGGTTGAATTTTTCCTCACGTTGTCTTCACTCTCTTTTTTGCACTTTGACAAATGTACAAGACTTCAAAAAACTACAGGAATAGCTTCAAGACCTGAATTTAGCTTATGAGTTTTCAGTTTCTAAAAGGACATTCCCATTCTTTCCCAGTCCATAAATTCATAGAATATGAGAAGTGATTTTGTGGGAACTATTAATGTGCACAGTAGCTTTATTTATTTATTGCTTATTTATATCATTCTTGCCACAGGTAGCTGTATAGCCACCATTTGTCACATATTTAGAAGATGTTGGAAGGGCCTTTTGCATGTGCCAAAGCAAAGAAGAGCCTTGACTGGGGTGAAGATGCCTCACTTTGGGCTGGAACACAAAAAAGGTAAATAGGGTTCAGACCTGGTTAGAATTTTGATGGGAGACCACTGGAAGTTAACAGAATTCTAGGCCAGATTGGGAAGTCAAAGAAAACATGCTGGCAAAAGGCAATAGGAAACCACTACTATATTATTTCCAAAAAAATATCATAGATGTAAGAGTTAAGCTGAACTTGGAGACTTTGCTCCTCATTGATTGATTGATTGACCTTGCTTATATACTGCCCATCGCTGAAGGCTGTAGGTGACTAACAATGCCAACATATAAAAAATAGCCCCAGAAAACCCCAAATGCATATACTTTTTAATAAATAAATAAATAAATAAATAAATAAATAAATAAATACCTAACAGATGCAAGTGCCACACAAATTACACTTCAAATTACACCCTGCTCCTGTGCAAGTTGCAGCAAGTAGGTCTTAAGAGTTTTCCTGAAGCCTATGAAGGATGAGCAATTTGAATCTCTTTTAGGAGGGAGTTCCAAAGAGTGGGGGCAGCTACCAAGAGAGTCTCTACAGTCAGATGAATACAGGAGAAGGCAGTCCATCAGTATTGAGAATATTGGATGGACCTCAAATTTTATAGCTATTCCATATTTATAAAAGGGGGGACGCGGTGGCGCAGCGGCTTAATGACGCTGAAAGTGCCGGCCAGAAATGGCTGAAAGCTTCAGCGGTTCGAGTCCAGCCTCGCGTTAACAAGGTGAGCTCTTGTTTCTATACCCGCAGCTTCTGCCAACTCAGCAGATCGAAAACGTACGTGAGTAGATAAATGAGCACTCTTACTCCGGTGGGAGGAAAATGCTGGCAGCGGCTCCACAGAGAGACGGGACAGTTGCCGGTAAAAAGCGCGAAACCGCGCTCGTCCGAAAAAGGGGCGCGAAGCAACGGAAATCCCGCCTCCTGTGCTGCCAGCTGGGCTGACGCGCTAGGAATTAGGCTCTGGCAAAGTCTAATTCCGAAACTAGAAAGATGCAATTGCCTTGAAAACTGCTAGGGGGCGGTCACTGCAGGGTCAGTAATGACTGTTAAGCAGATAAAATATATATATATATATATATATATATATATATTTATAAAGCACTTTTCTTTTGGCACATAAAGTATTTCAAAAGTCCCATTTATCTTTTCTCATTCTCATTTATCCTTAAAGCAGTCCTACAGATATAATTTAATCTGTGAGGTACTGACATGCCTAACACCATCAAGTCACATCTGTGGCTGAGAAGTTATTTGAAGCCTCTGTGTGAAAATTCAGACAGGCCTGGCCCTCCTTTTTTTCAAGGCTGTCCTTAATAGAACTCCCAGCAGCTTCCTTCTGTGCTTCAGTTTCACTGCCTATAAACAGGAAATAATCTGTCCTAAGTGGAGGAGTAAACAAGAAAGAAAAGAACTACTAGAAGAACATTTCAGCTGAAGCATCCCCTTTGACTACTACCTCAGCATTATTAAGTTCCAGTTCATGTCAAAATGGACCTTCTCTTTGCAGATTTCATAGTTAGATACAGATATAGTTACAAATTTACATATACGGTTTGTGGGGTATACTTTGCTCATGAGTGAAATGCCCCTCTAGATCTGCTTTTCAGATTTGGCAATTTGCTTCAGTTCCTTTAAGTCTCAGATGGTATGCTTAAAGGCCCTCTTACAGTCTTCTGCTCAGACAACTTTCAGTGAAATTTGTATTACAGCTGAATTTTAGCTGACTTATCAAGAATATTCTGGATCTGATTATGAGCATTACAAGGACATGAAATCAGCCATTCTTGGCAATACATTGCTGGATTATGTGGGCCAATAGTTTAATTCACCCTCTCCAACTCTCCAGATGTTTTGACTTCAACTCCTATCAGCCCTAGCCAGGATGGCCGGTAAATTAGAGTTGATGAGAGGTGTAGGCCAACATGTATCCCCATGTTGAGAAAGACTGCTTTAACAATATTACAAGATCCCCAAGTCTGATTTTATATCTTTGTTTTTTGATTTTGCTTGTTTTGCTTAAAAATTAGTACAGGGAACTCTGTGCTCCCAAAATTTATGGCCAGTGGTTTGGGCTTACGATAGTTCTACTTCAGCATTATTTGGAGTGCTACATATTCAATGTCCCTTCAATGAAATACAGTCTATAATTACACAATTAATTTAATATTGTTATTTAATTAAAATCCAGCTGCTTAGATCTGGGAGTATTACGCAGCTTGACATGTTATTCTGAAATAATTGGAA
This sequence comes from Liasis olivaceus, assembly GCA_030867105.1. Lineage (NCBI taxonomy): Eukaryota > Metazoa > Chordata > Lepidosauria > Squamata > Pythonidae > Liasis > Liasis olivaceus. The sequence continues at coordinate 21,924,335 of CM061355.1, read as the reverse complement.
AAGCCACTTTTGTTTAATTGAGTAGCATTTTCTTATATTAGCTATCAGGGTTAACATAGTAGGTGCAGTTGTTGGCACCAATTATTAGATGTAGTTGAGAACAGCACAACATAGATATTAAAGAACTTGCAGAATGTTTCATTATTCAGCATGTGATTTCATGCTCTAATCAGGGATGCACTGAGAATAAATTGATTGCCAAATAGACTTTCCAGCATCATTATTTTGTAACTTAAATCTGCTTTGTGTTGGCAGATGAATAAAGTGGACATGAAACATGACATTAAGCAGTGAGACTTAATGCAGGATTCACTAAAGGAGTAAGAATTAAAATAACCTCAAATCATTATCATTTTCTTTCTAGATTCAAATCTAGTGATAATAACAACCACAACTTTAATCCTATGAAAACTTATATTATTATAACAACAAAACAATCCTTTTTAAAAGAAACAGTCACAAAATTTTTAAAACAATCCCCTGAATAAGCCTAAACCCTCAGCTCCAGGCCATTCTAAACAACAACAACAAAAACACCAAAAACAACCAAAAAGTGAAAGGAGACAGTTGGCTAACTTCTTGACCATTTACAATGAGAAGCTATAGCACTTCGGCAGGATCCTGCTCACTAGTTGTCTTAGCCAGTTCTTCCAGATTTGCTCGGCCATTCTCCTCAGGCCTACCAACAGACCTCTGTCATTTCAAGTTCTTTGGTGGCTGTAAAAACCATATTTGAGGTGGGGCGATTCCTCTGCTGTTTCTTTGCTACTGAGCTAAGCAGCTGATAGAAAGTGATGCATGTTGGGCAAAAGAAAATGGTTTGCGTAGGCAAATGAGCTACATTACATATTTGTTTTTCCCAACAGAGCTGTCCACACTGACCATTAGCATGTGAGTTGGGGCACTCACTGGGTGACCTTGGGACAGTCACTCTCTCTCAGCCCAACCAGCTCAGAGGATGAAGGGACATTGTGTCTGCTACCTTGAGCTCTTGAATGGAAGGCAGGCTATAAATCTCACAAGCTTCCCCAAAGCTATTCAGTCCTAGAAAGAAGACATGTTTTCCATTTCTGTTTTAATACATAGACTAGTATTTTGTTAATGCTAATTTGTATTCTAATATTTAGGGTTGGCTGAAGATACTTTGCTACTGGAAGCAAAGGATAAATTCTTTTGGCCGCTTTCATCATGTCATGTATTGAAACTGACTGGACTTAAAGTTGAATATTATTTGTAGATGAGTAATGAAACTAAAGGCAGCAGGTTATTATTATTTTATGTGCAAAAAGTTTAAACAAGAGAAAAGAAGGGAGAAAACCCCAAAACATGCATATACTAATCAAGACTACTCTTGCACATTCATTTCATGCTGTACAAGTGCATTATTACTATTACTTAACAATATGAAAAATGGGAAATTAAACATGTGGATGTCAGGCCCAGCCCAAGAATAATGGTGAAACAGTCCAGTTGAGTTCAGTTCCTTTATTTGCTTACGCCATATAGATAGAATCTTGCCAGACAATCTATACTACAGCAACTAGTGGATATACCCTGGGAGATTCTAGGGTGTGGCTATCGAGAGCTTCTTATGCTTCCCACGCTCCCCCTGAGAACTGTGTTGTCTTTTTTCTCCTTTCCTTTCCTGGAATGCACCCTGTCTTTCCTGAATCTCACATCAGACTAGGGATATGCTGTCCACATTTCTGTAACATCCATCTTTTCCTTGTTTGCATTGTTTATTTATTCTGAAGATGAATAACAAAATATCTACCAGTGGTTAAAAATGTCACAGTAATAATCACAAAAACGGTGTTGTGATGGAAGCTGTAGAGGGCAGCAGCTATAATACCACTAATAATTCCAGACAGGTAATATTTTAACCGATTTATAGGCCAAAGTGTTTGATAAGTCATCAGAATGAAGTGGCAGAAATAGCCATCTGTTAGGACATCATCCCCAATTCTGAGTGTAATTTCTGAGAAGCACTTTTCACATCTTTCAGTTCAGTGAAGGGGATCTGAAGACTACCACAGAGGCCATCTAAATGGCTTTTCCCCAGAGACAAAAGCAAACTACTTAAGACCAGCTCTCATCTGGAAGAATGTTGCGTACATCTTTCTCTCTCTATAAATATGTGTTCTGTTCTCACATTGGGATATGGTCCTCCTCCAAGGAGAGAAACTTTTCTTGTCCTTTTCCACATGCACATGAAGAATTGGTTTCGTACCTGACAGCCATATTGTTAGAGACTTCCTAGAAATGATAACACAATCTGTTCTCCCCTTGAGATAGCATGGGTTCCACTCCAATATATCATATTCCAGAGATGGGTTCAGTGTATTTCAACCTTCTTCTGACCATCCTGAAATCCCTACAAATTACAGACTTTTCTTCTCCCTAAAATTAAAAGAAATAAGAATTTCAATTCTGATTTTCATGCTAACTGGGATTTTTGAATAACATCTCATGGACAACGCAAAAGTTGTTATGATCACCTTGAGAAAAGCAGGTCATACTGATATCTTTTGAGAAAGAAGTATGGAAAATGCACACCCAAAAGTTTTCCTGCAGTGCATTTCCACTGAGTCATAATGTGTATTTCCATTTTATCATGAGTAACTTCCAACTGTATGACTTAGATAAAGCTTAATTTGTCTTCCAAAATGCAGGGTAGGAACCATACCTTCAGAGTGCTGCAACATGATTTATATCACTGCATTATTATTGTAACTTGCTCAGAATCAATTTGAGAATGTACGCTAAAGGGAACATTGATTGCTAGCTACCGGTGTTTTGCTTGCAGTAGTCAATAGTATAACATAGACTTGTCCTACAGTTTGTATAATTATGCCACAATTGTATGATGAACGTATTTATCTTCTATGAAGAGCCTGATCAAATGGCCAGTTTATGGAAATTTTCATCCTGCCCTGTTCACAGCAGCTGTGACAAATTGGACTGTCTACTCAATGTTTTGAGAAGAACTGTCCTACCAGCCATCTATTGTTGTGCGGTGGAACAAGATTAATGGAAATATAAATTTAACCCCTACAATTTTGGGAAGATATTTGTATTGCAGTGCTTGCAGTGCTAACCTTAAATGACCTCTATTTGTCAACCATTTATTGGTCTCACTGAACAGCTGATTGATGATACATCAGAATGCCTTCACAAAGATTGCTTTTTAAATGTTTCAGCTTTGGAGGTTTTTAGTTAACAATGTTTTAATGGTCCACAAATACACATATTTTAATTGACTTGAAATTATATTGTTATGACTGTTATTATTAATATTACTATTATGTAAAAACTATCCTGTACAATAGCAGTTGCAAATACATCTGTATTGTTGCCAGAAGATTTTACTTAGTTAATATTAGTTAGAATTTCAGCCCAATTGGGCAAATTGTTGCATGTTTTGGGGCAAATCCAATAAAAACTATATTGACTGAATGGATCAAAAATTAGGGAGGAAAGATCTTGTAAGTGCTAATATTCATGTGTTAAACCCCACATAGCTGGTAAATCAAGGAAGCAACAACAACAACACAGATTTCAGAAAGGAATGTTTAACGCTAGGCAGGAGTAAAACCAGAATCTAGAAAACTGTAAGAGTAAATTCCAGTCAAAGTTATAGTGAGTTAACTAAGGCAGAGTCTCTTTGAAATGCTTTCTTTCTATGTCTCTTACATCTGGACTACATTGTCTCTTTTCACATTAACCAAACTCCTTGTTTCTTACTTTCTTCTCACAATCTCTTCCATCATGATAATACTGAATATTTCAGATGTCCAAAACATATGCATTAGTGCAGAACAAACAATACATGTAAATTGGAAACTACTGGTAGATTTCTGAGTGCTTTGCAATAGATCAATGAAAGTTACAGCGCCCACTGGTTTCATAATCATGATATCAAAATACTTCTGCAGTCAAGAAAAAAGACTGGGGTGGAAGTGGATGAAAGGATTTATATATAAACTGCTGATCTTGGAAACATATTCCTGTGCTGAGCAAAGGTTCAGATTACAGGTGGGAGTCTGGAATTATCAGGGGGTTTTTGGATCATAGCATTTTGGTTTGGTCCTTGATTGGGATTAAATAAATATTCCAGATGCCCCTCCCCCACAAATGATGGGAAAAATTAGAAAGATTCAGTCACAAAACAAAACCCCAAATCAAAGAAGGTTTGGGAATAAGAACATGATCAGGAGGCCTAAAGAATGTTTAACTCAGTCCAGATGTGTTGACTTCAACTTCCAGAACTCTCTGTTCAAGATGGCCATTGCTCAGAATTCAGGAAGTTGAAGTCCAAATTTTAGTAAGGCACCAAGGTTGAGGATGACTGTTTTAACTCCTTTGCACCATCCCACTTCTTATTTGCATTGCAAAGAAAGCTTCAATTAATGCAAAAGGGAGATTTGCTTTCACTGCAAATAATAGGAATAAGGTGCAATCTGGATAAGGACTACGGGAGGGGTAAAGAGTTAAGTCATTCTTTTTATACAACATCCTGATGAAAATGTTCCTGTCTTCTAACAAAACAAAATTCTTAGTTGCTATTTACTGAGCAATATTATCTTTTTCAAGCAATGTTTAAAAGATAAATAACATACAAGCTTTATTTTGTATTCTCAGGCACAATGCATATGGTTTTCCCACATTTCTTCAAGAATTAACCTCCCCAAAGTCAATTGCCTATCTCAATATCTTTCTTTCCTTATAAAACCCAATAGGCTTATATTTTTACACTTTAACAAGCATTCTTATCAGGGCTTTGAAAAATAGATCAAATTATCAGCTTGCAGAAAATATATTAAATTAGTCTTGATTTTGTATATTTGATTTAAAGGTTTTTTGATTATTTGTTCCATGTTTTGAACTGACAAGTTAGAAACACAATGAAATTAATCTGTCAGGATAGATTAATGAACTGATTTTGTCTGTTGGTTTATGATAGGCACGAATTTCACCTCAGCCCCCTACATCATACTAATATGTAGAGCTAAACAGATTAAACACATAACCATATTTTGTATGAGTTTATTTCTTAAACATATTTTTATGTTGCTGCAATCAAAAATGACTCTTGCTGTCTCACACAGAAAAAAATGAAATAAAATAAACCCCGTACAAAACAATATCCCAACAAAAAACAAAAAACACAGTTGAGTTGGTTAACTGAGAGCTACATCATGGATTAAAGGAAAATATCACCTCTAACAAAATATACAGAATGTACATCTAGTCTTAATTCCAACCTTGTACAGGAAAGGATGGCCTTGTCAATATTTAAATTAGTATATAAATCAAATAATTATAAACTTTTCCATTTATATTTATGTAGGCTTTGATGCTCATTTATATCAGGTCTAATTTATGGCAGTTCCAGCTAATTTATTCAAAGAAATGTTAGAGAGCACTTGGCTAATGCTTCTTTAGTGCCATTCTTTCTCTCATGATTGTGCTCCAAGCTATATTGAGTTGTGATGGCCTCTGAACACCATCCTAATTCACATGATAGAACTTTCTATGACATTTGCATATGGCAATTTCTATGTATAGATGCAAATTTGGAAATAAGTCCCCAATAGTAATATTGAGTCAAATCTGAGATTCTATGTATTGTATTAAGGAGGAAGAGACAAAACTGGGAATTGATAGCAAAACAGTGAAATGGAAGGATTGGGGAAGAGTAGCCAACAATAGGTGGAAGTCCATAGGTTGCCTAAAGAGAATGCTATGGTAGAATGGAGCGTAGGATATATTTATCGATTAGTATTCTGATTTTTAAATTAAGTAAAGTTATTTATCAATTACATTTATTTTATACTACCCCTGTTCCATGATTCAGGGTGGTTTACAAACCTAGAATACAGTTAAATCCCATGAAACACAGAACAGAAAACCCTTCACAATATTAAATCCAGGTGAACCTATGAAGACAGCTTACTTTTTCTTTTTCTTAGTCTCCTTAATTTTCTAAAGCAATGTTTCAGTCTATTAGTTTTAATGTTATGTTCTTTTTTTCCCAGTAAATATTCCTTATATGGGTATTAGACAAATGATATTTTTTTTGTTACAAATAATTTGATCTCTAGCATTCCTATATATAGCTGTGAGCATTCAGAAAAATCCATGGCTCTACAGGTATCATTTTCAGAAGACCTCTTTATAGAAAACATGGATGGCTAGCATATTCCTGAACTGGGAAGATTGCTGTTGCAAAAACTCCTTGGCAGGCATAATTCCCTCAGAAAGGTTAACTTTGCTATTAAATTTTATCAAGAAATCTTAAAAAAATCACTTGCAACTCTAGCATTCTTTGTAATCTGATATACCCATCTACTCAAAAGATGTATTACTATTCTTGAACAAGTCACCTGATTCTGCCAAAAAAGAAAAGAAGGAGTGGTGTTTACTTGATGATTAGCTACAAGCCTGTGGAAAATATGTATATCTAGAGTTTGAAATGGTGATTCAAATTCAAGCCTTGAGTTGAATTGAGAGGCCCCCAAATCAATGTGGATCTGAATGGACTGTTTTCTGAAACTCTGAACTGTGACTGAAACCAAATCCGAGTATTTGTCCAATACTTTGTTTGATATAGTCATCTGACTAATCAATAAGCAATAAAATGAACTGAAACTGAACACTACTTGGACTCTTTTCTTCAATCCATGATCGACAGAACAATTGAAGATTCTATAACTGTCTGTAGCTGGATAATAGCTGTCTACAGGTGTCTTTTTATAATTTCTATAGCTGGATAATCATTGTATAACCTCAAAAAGTGGTTTTCTCTGTATTATTTAATTTTTACATGAAGCTGCTGGGTGAAGTCATTAGAGGCCTTGATGTTGTGTGCCAGTCTCCCTGTCCTTGGAGTCCTACAGATCTGATGTTGTCTAGATGCTATAATGGGCTGAATGAGCATTTCTAAATGAATGCTGAATCCTGATAAGACAAAGGCTTTTTGAAGTGGTCTATCACTAAAACTAGATAAACAAGCTTGAATTGGGTTAATAAGTGTCTATTACAAGCCACAATGACATCAAATTGATGACATGTGCCATGAGGGCATTGCACAAATGATGCAGTTATGCAGTTGGGTCATGATGTATGACACAGGTGTATAAGTTGTGATGTTTGTGGGATGATGTCATAACACTAAGTCTCTCTCCCCCCTAACCCCCCCCCCCCATCCCCATGAATGGACTTGAACTGCCCTTGAAGGAGCAAACATATATCTCTTTAATTCATCTATTGTCATTGGAGGTAGAAGTCATCTCTGCAGCCTCAAAAGATTTTCATCAGCTTTTCTTGACCTTCCAGCTCTTTCCATTACTATTCAGGAATAGTAGCCAGGCCACAGGAATCCTTGTTTTGGTTAGGTTATGTTTAGAGTATTGTAGTATACTCTAGCTAGAGCTGCCATTGAGGAAGACTGAGAGCTGTATATAGTGTGGAATGGAGCACCTAGATTCTTGTCAGAAACAATATGTAGAGCCCATATTGACTGGAGAATAAAAGAATCCTTCACATTTTATATGAGAAAAATATGAGAAGCCAACAATTCTTCTCTAGTTTTGGTTTTACCTGAGAGAGAAATAATTTATTGGACTTGCAAAAAGGTTGTCAGTCTTTCGACTTAGACTCTAATGAGCTTTATCCCCCCTCCCCCCACCCCATCACCACACTCCCAGCTTTGCCTGCATCTCTAATCCTGTGTAGGTACTTAATTACTTATTGGAATGTAACTAATGGCCATAAAACTATCAGTAGATCAATGGAAGTGATACGATTCAATTCAATTCAAAGATCTGGCAAGAAGCCAGAGGGCCTTGAGGGAAGCTTCTCAGACAGCGAAATGTCTGCATTTTTTCTTATTTTTTCCTGTCCCTTTTACCATCCTCCATACCAAATCTCAGGCTTGATTCTCTCCCAAACCAGAAGAATTTAGAGAGGTCTCTAGATGGTGTGGGAAACTGGGCAGGTGAAAAAGAAAAAGAAGCACCAATTCATAAAGCTCAGAAGCAAGGCCTGCTGAGTTTGAGGAGATTCAGAAGTAAGCTCTGCTGAATTTAGTGGGATTTACAGTACTTCAGAGTAATATATATAGGACTGCACTGTGTTGTTTTGCATTAGGTAGGAAGCCAGCTGGGTGACTTGGGTCAGTCCCTCTCTCTCATCCGTAGGAAGAAAGCAATGGCAAACCACTTCCAAAAATCTTGCCAAGAAAATTACAAAGACTAACCCAGGCAGTCACCAGGAGTTAATACTGACTCAAAGGTGTGCATACCCCTTCCCCTCATTACTTCAAAAATGATTATATTCCTTAAACTCTCCTTCTCAGGTAAAAATAAAACCATGTGTTTCCTATAAAGTATCTACATTTACATCTGCAAATTGTTTACTACTTATTCTCAATCCATTCTCTTCCTGTTGGCAGATGGAGGATCCAATATTACCTAAAATATTGATTGATGGATGCACCTCTATAGCTATTAGACAGCTGATGTCCTGCCACAAGGATCCAATTCCATAGGATAATTTTCTGATCCAAAGTGGTTGGTTAACCATGAGGTCAATGAAGCGATTAGTGAAAAAAACAAACATCAAAAGCATAATACCGAGACAGTTTGCTCCAGCACATGCAGACATTGGTATGAATTGTAATGTAGAACCATTAAGATGACCTACAGGATTCTGCTGCATTTGGATTGACCCTGGCAGACTTGGACCAGCTAGATATTGTCATATCTTTCTTATTGAGCAACATCACAAATATATGTAAACTGAATTCTCAAATGACACCCTTTTGTGCAGAGGCACAGATTCTGACCTTTAAGCGGTAAAGGTCACCAGGTCATCTGACAGCACATCTGCTCCTTTCATTCTTCTGAGGCAGCGGTGCTGTTAACTAATTTAGCCAAGCCTTTCATTTCAAAGTGATGACATTCAGTCCCAGATAAGCCATGTCAGAATTCTAGTAGAGAAGTAAAATATTTGTAGTTTTGGACCCCTCCCCCCCCCCCCGTCCCTCATTTATTAGGTGCTCCATCAGGCATTATGTGTTCACTCAATCACTCAGTCATTTCATGAGATAGTATAGGTCAGACTGCTTCTTCTGCACATAGGATGATTAGAAGGCAAGAAGGAAAGCTTTATGTTTTGTACAGGTGTTGGTGAAAATGTTTTGACCAGTGTGGCTTTTTCGCATCTGCAAGGCCAGTATATCTGCCAGGATTCCATCAACTGCCCAATTATTAAGAGTACCAATGATAATTCTTCTCCATCTGTAATGATTCTATAGTGTTTTACTAGAGGCCTCTTCATCTGATAGTTTCCATGGCCACGTCAGGATTATTTTGAGGAAGCACAAGGGCTACAAAGCCATATCCTTCATAGCTGTTACAGGGTAGGAGACAACAGAAGCTATATCATGGCAAACTTAATGACCAAACTTTAAATAAGGTGACCATGTCTAAGCTGCAAAAGTCCAGATGACCACTAGATGGTGGTAAAGAGATTGGAAATTTTACTATGGGCTACCATATCATGATTATCTGGATTTTTTTGCTGCCTAACTAAGGTAGCTCTACTTTTAAAGGCCTGATGGATTATCTGTTGGCTGCATGTGACCTCTGAGTCTTTGCTTTATACCTCCAGATACCATGCCTCTGAAATTCATCAGCCAGCAACAAGAATGTGGAGATATAATCACCTGCTGCTTGCCTAAAGAAAGATACAAAAATTAAAACCTATAATCCTTTGGATAGGTTTAATACATGTAAAGAACTCTCCCCAAAGTCATTGAAAATTTAGCCCAGACGTTTGAGGTAAAGTCATTCTATGCCCACTGTGATTCTTATCTGGGAAAAATCAAGGTGTGTATATATGTGAGTGTGTGCGTATGTATGTGCATGTGTATATACATTCATGTCTATACATGCAAACATTCATACAAAGGCAGCCACAATGATCAAAAGTTTGTTTCTTTACAGTATCGTATCAATGGTTCAGAACAAACCTTGGGTGCCTACAACTGTTTCTTCTGCTTAAAACCTGTGCCTAACTTTTAAATATAGCTTTGTTGGTAGCCACCCTGAGTGTTTTACTGACGAAAAGCAGTATATAACATTGATAAACAAATGAGGGATGAAACACAGTTTGTGGCTTGTGTCCAGACTCAATGAGGAATGAGTCATTGGAGCGTGCACAAGATATTTATTATATTCCATATTATATTTTAGCAGTGTGCAATGATTCAAACTCCAAAAGGTGATGTGGAATGACAGGAGCATGAATGTAACTCTCTGGAACAGCTTAGAGCAGATATGTCTTTCCCTGAGATCACATGACTGCCCTGGGTATACCCCACATACAGTATTGGAAGAGGCACAGCTGCTTTAAGATTTTACAATCAGTTGTTTTCATTCACACCTGCTTTGACACACCGTTTGGAGATTGAATCCAAAATGCTGCACAGCCCTATATATAAGCTCATTAAGATATCAAACTGGAATCACAACCTGGCTTGTTAATAAGCCATTGTTTGAACAAATTGTCATTTGCATTTGGATATAGCAACACACTAAACAATGAATGATTAATATTCAATTTCATAACTGAAAGTGTGCGATTAGCTTGTAAACCTGAGGCATGAGTCAAGGTGGTTATATAACAAACTCTGATTTGTTTGAAGCCGGGTCTGGTGTACCACCTATTCTACATGTGGTAACACGCTCTGCTTCAGGGCACCTTTTTCCATCTTTTAGGGTTAGCTTTCCCTCCTTGCTGTGAAGGCTGAAAACATATACAAGAACTCTGATTAATTATATTCATTATAAGGAAGATCAAGGATTTAACACAAGAATTCCAACAAGTGCATAATTTACTAATGAGAAACCTATACATGGGCAAACTAAGGCAGCAGAAGTTTTGGACATTTTCTTGTGTTCTTTGCTGCAATAGAGAGGAGGCCTGCCTCTCTTGTGGAGCAATATGCATCTGTATATTGTTTGGATAGCTTTTTTTTTTTTACAGAAGTGTCCCAGAGAAGTAAAAAAAGTATTCAAGATGGCAGCTATGGCAGCATAATTGAATTTCTGCTCCTTTTGTATGTGCACCAGTGTTACACACACATACAAAAGAGGCAGGGCACTGATCCTGCTGCTGCACCACCATTTAATGTTTTTGACCCCCCCTCCTCCCATGTACACCACTGTCTTTCAGTGTGAGAACTAGTTCTCACATTTGGTCCATCAGCTGTAAACTTTCATGATCTATATAGACTGGTTAGTTATTAATGCTTTAGTATGGAGTACTATAATATGTAGGGATTGGCTTTGAAAATAGTTAAGAAGGTTACCTGATAGAATTGAAGTATGAGAATTCTGGCTGATAGAATTATATTGCATCAGTTCTGAAAGAGCAGTGTGATGGTCTATTTGCTTTAAAATCTAATTCAAGATGCTAGTGCTTCTATTTAAGTTAGAGATCAGCAGCATGGGGTTTCATGAACTCCTTTCTTTGTAGATCCCAGCACTTCTGTCACTCCTGAAATTCAGGAACAAAATTGTCATTTTTGGTTGGGGCTTATAAAGGTGGAAATGGGAATAATTTGTTTTCCAGAATTCTCTTGTTCCTTTCCCACTTTATTTGGGGGGGCGGGGAGTTGGCTGAGCATTCTGTGAGATGCTTTGGGAATTAAATTCCAAAAATATATCTTCAGTACCTTTCCAGTTCCATGTCAGGCTTGTGAGGAGAACTGGAACCAATCACTTCTAATTCACATAACTGATTTCTATGAATGGAGTCAATGTATATATTCAGTCCTTAATATTTACTGTTAGTAAGTGGAACAGGTACCTTTGCTCTAGAAGGATTATTATTGTAATGGGAGTTGCTGTATTGTTTCCTGTCTCTGTCATATCCTCATTAACCAAGCCCCAGACCTTCAAAAAGACGGGACTATCTCATCTGCTTGCAGAGAAAATGTCCTCTCTTTCATTGTAGAGTCACCTGTCTCATGGTCAGAAACTTGTCTGGCTTCCCATGATTCAATTAAATCCCAAAGTAAGACATCATGAAGAACATCTCCCACAAGTTGCTTTTTCAGATCAAAAACTGTGAGGAACTGAGAAAGTAATAAAAATGAAAACTCCTGCCATTAGAATAAGTAAAAAAAAGAAAAAAGAAAAAAATAGAAGACTCTTTTGCAGGGAAAGTAAATTTCCAGGAAATTGGAGGACAGATCTTCATGCAGTATTAATATTAATGACACTGCTCCTTGGAACAGCAGTATAACAGCATGCAAAATATGTTCACCTCCTTTTAACTGTTTTCTCTATATTCTGATTTCTTGAGGTCTCTAAATGAACAAGATTAACTCAGTGTACATGTTGTATATTTGCAAGACTTGTTGCTGGCATGTGACTGAACATATCAATGAACATTTCCCTTCCACGTCTTAAAAATACAAAATGTTCATTTTCTCCCTCCTCAACCATATGTTTTTATTCCCCAACCAGATGGTGGCATTACAACATCACAAGAGCTTCCTAAAGCTTGCACGTATCACGCAGGACATTGACAATATTTTGGCAGCTGGAGAATGTGTATTGTGTCTGGAATATTTAGGAAACTGAGCACACCAGTACTGATACTATTATGTTCCTAACACCATTTGTCAAACTTTGAACAGACGTGTGGTAAAAGTTCTAGGAACATACTGATCTGAGTAGAGAGGAAGAAAAGAGGCAAAACGTGTTAGTTTCCCAAACAAGTGTGAGTTGGAAATTTTAAAGATTTGGTCTTTATTTACAGCTTTTGTAAAAATCACTGAATGGAAATATGGCAAATTAGAATTAGGCCAGCTTAATCTCTGCAAGGTCCATGAATCAATGCAAAGAACAAGCTAAGGTTAAATTGCTTCTATTCTAGAAGGAATTTGTTTTGCATATATTTCTCATGAATCTGTTTCATTATATTACACCTGTTACTATATTATGAGATATTTGCACTCTCATTCTTTGTTAAATGGGGTTGTTCTTATGTAGGCCTGAATATGATTTAGTTTTTATCTGCTTCTAAATCTCTGGCCACCATTACTTGGAGAATATTGTGTCTTAGACCCAAACTTCCAGCTTCTGCTCAAAATGATTCACACATTTCTGTGGGTTCGGTTCAGAATGAGTTCACCAGCAATCACTTCATTTGGGTCTGAGTCATCAGGTCCATTTTAATGCATCTCCCTTCATTTTGCATCCTGATACATTATAGAAAGCATCACAAGACATCTTCACCTTCATCCATTTTATAGTCCCTTTCTTAAGACTGGCCAGTTAGAAACAGTGGTGGTGAAGGTTATCTATGGCTTTAATTTGGGACACTGCTGGGAGTGGACAATGAGTGCCATGTTCACCAGGGGCAGAGCCAAAATCAAAATAAGGGGAGAATGCAAAGCGGGGGAGGGGAGGTTGAAAATGGGTGCTGGGCACATGGAAGGACACAAAGATCTGAATCCAGAATTTAGGCTGCAGGCTCTCTCCCTCCCAATTCATTATGGGCCCTATGATTATAGGGGAAAGTAAGGTCCGGTGCTTTCTACATCTAAATATGTTTTGGTACACAAAGTAGGGAGTTTGTTAGGAAGAGTTGATGCTGGAAGCTTGCACCATGCACCAGCGTGCCTGGATGGTTCCCACCCTGCTGGTGTTTTGAAGGACCTTGAAGACTTGGTGAGGGTGAGTGAAGCCTCTTTGGATTGTATGTCTTTGTTTCTCTTTGTTCCATCCAGGTTTTGTCATCCTTGCCATCTTTACTATTCATTTTTGTCTATTACTGTATTTTTTTCTTGTTTTTAAAGTTTTTATTTCTAACCACCCAGAGTTGTTGGGGGTCAGGCAGCATATAAATTTAATAAATAATAATGATGAAGAATAATGCCAGTGATGAATCCATTCCAAATTTGGAAGTAGATTTAGACTAGCTTGGAAAAAATTTATGTTGGGGAAGTTTGTACTCCAGTCTCCTCAGCTCTGAATTCAGGTTTATCACTGTAGTAATTCAGATGAACAATTGGCTTGGCTTTTAGCCTGAGTCAGAAATAAGTTCGCAGGGCTATAAACTGTACTCTTCTTTGAGATTAGCTGCATGAGTCACAGAAGCTCATTAGTCTTTACCAAGTAAGCTTGGGAACTACTGAGCTAGAATTTGGACAGTTGTGTCCAGCTGCACTTAACAAAAAATGCACAATACCAATGTCATTCTTTTCCTCTGTGGTTTGTAATGTTTTCTCTAGCCCAGGGGATGAAATCAGGCACTAGATGAAAATGAGGGATCTCATTACATCTGGACCTGGGCACCGTTTCAAATCTGGAAAAGGAAAAAAAAAAAAAAAAGATGGTATCAAAAGAACCAAAAACTTATGATATTTTGGCAATACCATCTCTGAGCTTTTGCCTAAGAATAAAAAAAAAAACCTCTTTAGATTTTGGGTGAGAATATAAAATCACATTAGATCACATGCAAGCATACTGTAAACTCACAAGAGGGATGATCCTGTGACATTTCAGCTATTTTTAATTTTTTAATAAAGTTTATTTAGGTGGGGGGAATTTGTAGATACTATCTAGGTCTTATGCATTGTCAACAGCCTCTTAAGACTTTTATTAATATTCAGTACAATTTCCTAGCTTTCTGGTTAGAGACATGAATCAAAATTGTTAGAATGTTATGCTAATTATACTACAGAAGTTTATATAATGTTTTCCAAGCAAAGATATGCTAAGTTCTTCAATAGTAGCACAGTACTGTTTATCACCGAAGCAGCTTTTTGTACACATGCATTTTATGCTAATGAATGGAATCTGTTTTTCAGCTAATATCAAGTAAGCATCCTTAATGAAATTAGTAGAATACTGTATGCTATGTGTTCAGTTTTTTTTATTTTAATTTTCTTTGCAGTGCAGAACTAAACATAATGCAGGATCAGCTTGGGCCCCAGGTGTATATATTGACTAAAAGATTCTCTAAAGTAATAACTAACCAATTACTCTATTGGGAACATGATTTATTCTCTCATTCTCTCTCTGATATGGAGGAAACAAATTAAATTAGTATTATTTACCCATTAATGTGAATACAGCACATTCAAAAACATAATGGCAAAAAAATAATGTAGTACTTAGCGTTTACATTAAACAATGCTAGATATTATTACCGTTTACAGAGATATATGTGGAACTCTTCACTTTGAAAGACACATTTTCCCAATAGCAGAAACACATATTCAGTTACTCTTTGAATTTGAAAGTGTCAGCATATAATGGAGATATAAATTTCAATACTGAAGCCTGGTTTTTATTTTTTATTTTATTCTGAGGAAAGTAATGGCCTTTCAGTAAGCCTAAAAGATTTGTCTTTGTGTTCAGAAAGGTGTTTGGAGACAGAATCTGGTGTAAAACTTGTTTATGAATTCATAATACTCATATAGATCTTTCTCCCTGCAAAGCTGCCCCAAAGGCTGCCAAATGTTTCAAGTAACACCAGATTTAATAGATATATGTCATGACATGGTGATAAAACAGTAGCTTTCTTAGTGGCTAAGCCAGGGTTTCTCAACCTTAGCAACTTTAAGATGTGTGGACTTCAACTCCCAGAATTCCCCAAGCAGCATGCTGGCTGGGGAATTCTGGGAGCTGAAGTCCACACATCCTAAAATTGCTAAGGTTGAGAAACCCTGGGCTAAGCAATGTGCAGTTAGGTCTCAATTAGTGCAGTTAATGAATCCCATGAAATAGCCACCTTATTTGAACTTGCACTATTTGAAGTAATATTTCTATGGAAAATATGGTAAATGGTTCCAGCTCAACAAAAATAGGCAATGAAAAATTTTAAACATAATTTTTATGTGTATTTGATGAACGATTGCAGTAAAGGATGAAAAGAGTATGCTTATAATTTAAATTTATGGTTAACAAAGTCACAGAGTAGCTATAGAGAGCAAAATAAAAACAAGAGCAAAAAAATTACCAGAGATTCAAGCATTCCAACATCTCGTCCCATTTTAGCGTTGCTATGACCGTGTTCATGTCATTTAATTACATAAAATTTTTGGTCTAATGTCATAATAAGACTCTTCTTTTTAAAACTTGTACTGTTTTCCTCTGATGGAATCTTCCTTTTCTCCATTTTGCACACATGAAGATTAGCAGCATCTAAAATCCCAACTGCAACTGCGCGTGTGCTAGCCTCAATTGCACCCACGCAAGCCTCACATTCACTGAATTTTGGGCTGCATTAAATGTGATCTGGTATCAATTTACAATTTGCACTAAATCAAATATCGCATTATTTGAACTTGCACTAATCATGACCTACCTATTTTTGTATCAGAAAACTGGACCTGTAGTTGTGAACAGCAGGTAAAATACAATTTCTTACTTGCTGCTTCATCTGTGAGGTTGTTGTGCACTTGGTGTGTGAAACATCCAAATTAGTGGATGATCACAGGTCCTTTAGGTGCTACTTTTACTCTTTGAAGCCTGAGATCTATATACCTGTACTACCTTCTTCTGTATTAGTCTATGTCAGCCCTTCAAAGTAGGCAAGTTTGGAAACAGGAATCCCTGGGAGTTTGGGAGTATTTGATGTATTGTGGCTTGTAATGGATGCAGCTATTCCTGGGAATGGCCAGATCATTCTCACAAGAGGTAATTAGATTGCTTTTGAGGTTAGACAGTAGACATGACTGTAGCTCCATACATAGTCGGTCTTTGTAATACAATGCCAAGCTTAAATAATCGTGAAGCTCCTAACCCTCTTTCTATCCAATTTTTCCACTGTTTTCAGCCAAGGTTGAAGTCTGTACTAAATCAAATCATCATTCTTTCTCCTAGTATTCCCATTTTAAGCTGGATTTCAGTCAGGGCTTGAAGTTACCATCCAGTCATAGTTATCAATGGTGAAGAATTGAGCATGTAACATCGGTACTTGTTTGGTGGAGGACCTAGTCGTAGTCTCGCCTTACAGTAAAGAGTATCTCTTGAGCCACAGAAGCTGGATAACTGTCCAGCTTAACTGAACAAAAGACATTGCGTTATATAGGAAATTGATGATGAGAGCCATTTCTCCTCTTTCATGTTTTCATCTTACAGCAAGAATTTATTGTAGCCATTAGTCTTCTGACAGGAAAAAAAATCTCTTTAGTTTTGATTTTATGATAAATCTGTGGAAGTATATTACTAACATATGAAAGGATATATTAAAAGTTGTTTGTATCAAGAAAGAAAATAGCTAGAGGCCTTGCAATAGAATAGTGATGATATATTTGTTGTCACCGAGGAAATTGTTGGTTCATAGGCAATGCAAATAAAAATCGCTTTTAGGTTAGGAATGCTATTTTCTTTTTAGTGAGTTTTACTTAAGATGCCAGCTGTTAGCCAAAAAACCTAAACTTAATAGATTAACTACAAAAACTGTAATAATATACTAACCAAGTTGAAATTGAGCAATTTTTTGTTTATTGTGCTCATTTTTAATCCTATAACTCTTTTCTATTTACTGGTAGAATAATTGAGAATGGCAATATCCTACCCAACCCATCAAATTGTTCTTTACTTTACTCAAATCTGTTTACCAGAAATAATTCCAAATGTGAAAAACAAACCAAGGAACATGGGGGAAAAAATGCAACATCAGATGATGCAGCTATGTACATTTCCAAAAATAGATTTTGTAGCCCTTTGAAAACATATTTAAGAAAAAGCTGTATTAATCTCTGTTGTTTAAGAGAGATTTAAGATATGGACCGTGGGATAGGATGGTGGTCAAGTCTTTTTAGTTTTTGGTTTTATTTTTCTTATAGAGCTGGTTTCTGATTGACTGTATTCTCTTTTTTTATATACTGTATATAAGGGTAAGCTCAGGGCTGTTGAGTTGGCTGGCCTTGAAATTGAAATAAATAAGTAAATAAATAAATCTGCTGAGGCCCCTCTAGATGGCTTTTCATTGTGTTATTATGTACCGCAAACATGACACTGATCACAAAGCCTGCTAACCAGATTTTTAACAAGTGAATCAGGCTGTATTCCTGATATATAAATATTTAATTTTGGTCTGCAAATCAGCTGGTAACCAATGCAACTAGAATAAAACAGGATGAAGATGACTGTGTCTTCCCCAACCCAACAAGGAGGCACGGAGCAGCATTTGACACCAGGAGGGTTATCAGAACTATTTGCAGGGGCTGCTCATACAAAGCATGTGTAAGAGTTGAGGTTATGCAGAAGAGTAAAATATTGCAGCACTTTGGACAGTGATCAAAAAAACAACACTAGTTTCAAGAGAACATATAGATCAGAAGGGTAAGCTTTTGTGCATGTGTGTGGGATATAAAGAGGGAGTAACAGCTGAAGTGGATGAAACCATATTTATCATTTGAGCAAGAATGATTTTTTTGGGAGGGGATCCTGTTTTGTGGGGAAGGGCAGGTTTGATCCTTCAAAGCATACTTTCTTTCAAAAAGGCAAGAAATTATGCTGCTGGTAATTAGCAGTTGTACCACTAAATTAGCAGTTGTACCACTAAAATTCAGCAGCTTGTTCTGATAGATTCAGGAAGAGCATACAATGGCCTTGGGATCACTTGCAGTCTTGAAACTACCAGTAGCCCATCTCTGTCCAAGACTCTGAACATGATTGGATTGGTGTGGCCAATTCCTTATTAATCACAACCTGGAAGAATCCCCCCAGACTCAATTTTCACAGATTTGCATTTTCCTTACAGCTGTGTGTGATGTATCCCATGAAAAATTGATCCAAAGGACAGCGGAATGTTACAAAGTTATGTAGGAGCACAGAGATGATCTTGGAGAAGGTATGCAGTGATCACAAACAAAACATGAGCTTAGCCTGGGAAAACAAGACAGTGCAAGAAAGAAAATCAAGAAATGCTATCAGGCTTTCAAGATTCTATTATTATAGCCTGTGTTTCTTTCCTGACCTTGCCTACCTTGAAGGGCTGACATGCTTCCTGTGGAATCATGCACTTCCAAGCTTCTTCTTCTTCTTTTTGCTGCCTTTGAGTCATTGTTGACTCCTGGTGACTGCTTGGACTAGTTCCTGCAGTTTTCTTAGCAAGATTTTGGAAGTGGTTTGCCATTGCCTCCTTCCTAGGGCTGAGAGACAGTGACTGGCCCAAAGTCACCCAGCTGGCTTTGTGCTGAAGGAGGGACTAAAACTCATGGTCTCCTGGTTTCTAGTCTGATGCCTTAACCACTTCACCAAATTGACTCTTCCAAGCTGTACCCACTTGCTTTGATCTACAACTAGCAAACCGCTGAGATCGGTTCTTTTGAGATTATTTGGTGCACAGCCTTGGTCAACAGAGGGAATTTATTCAGAGAAAACATTCATATACCATTTATTGAGTTAGCAACAAGTAACAAGAACTCTGCAGTCCAACAACAATAAAACATTATTGATTTAACAAGAAAGGTGCCCACATACTCACACTTACACTCACTTCTCCTTCAACTTGAGGTGGCCAAATCCAGTCCCAGAGAATGGGAAGGTATTATAATAACAAGCATTCAGCTTGTACTTTCTCTTGTATAGTTTGCACTGCCGACCAAAATCTCACTCTGCATGATGGGTTTATTGCCACTCATTTTTTAATCTCTTATCTTATTCCTCAGGTACTTTTCTCCCCATTCCTCCTTGGAATTTGTACATGATGTGCTTGCTTCCAGATAATAGTTGCTGTCTTTGTATGATGATGCTGATGTTTTATTGCCAATCCTTGGCTCTATCCTTCAGGATATTTTTTTCTTTAGTATGGGGACCATCTAGAAGTGTGTGTGAAGTTCTGGGCCAAAGGGAGAAAGGAGAATTGATCTAATTCTCCTGCTCTTCCTTCCTCCATTAGGAGGATAACCTGAATTCAAATCCTGTCTGCAGACAGAAGGAGCACTGCTACTTATGGAAGAAACATTCATTCAGGGGTGTCACACGTTCAACCGACCAGCCACAGAGAAATGATACCTGGGTGCGTGTCCATGAGCTGTGAACCTGTTCTGTTTTAGCAGGCCACATTTTGGGAAGACAAGACAACAATTTGTGACAGAAAAATTTAGGCATTGTTAGCTCTAGGTGTGGTTGCCAGGTCTACTTTTAAAAAGAATATTTAGTTTAAAGTTTAATGAAATTTTTTAACTCAGGCTGCCACTTGTACATTTGATAGGGTTGTTGGGTTTTTTTTTTACATAATTTGATACTAATCCAGTGCTCTAAAAACAGCTATCATTAGTCAGTGATTATATTTTATGTGTTCACAAATGTGCCAAATGACAAAGTATGTTTTTATGCTGAATTCATTTGCTATGCTGTTCTGCTTTTGTTGTAATAAAATGGCTTATAGTGTTCTCTTTTCATAAGGAATTACTGTGATTGCTTTTTGCTTTTTTCTTTTTTTAAATAGTATTTCTGTCTAAGGAAACTGATAGTAATATAGCCATTTTTTTCTCTCTCTTTTTACATTATTATAATAAACTTAAGTGGAAGAAGTCAGAATGCTCTGTTGAGACATTCTGAGTAGCTGGCCTTAAGCTGCTGATTACGGAGGATGCTAATTTGGTGGCAGTGCCAGAATTTCATGTTAATGCTATTGAACAAAGGGCTAAAACACTTTTTAATTTAAAATTACTGAACTATAAAATTGAAGTATTAGATTTTTCCTCAGGCTTAGGTGGACAAAGGGAAATATGATGTCAAAAGTGCATTCCTGTCACTTTCATTTGAGTTCAACTTTTCAAAGATGACAGCTGAGTGTATTTTCGTCAAAATTATAGCCCCTCAGTTCTAACTGATGCCCACTGGTGTGTGATTAATATTTACCTCCATGATCTGAAACAATTTTTCTACACAATAGTCCTTGAATAATACTTTGTAAATACCATTTGAAGTAGCTGGTAAGCATTCAGCCTTGTTGTATCAATATTTCTATACATGAGCATGCCATTTTTCCTTGACCCAAAATGTGTTGAACTTCAATTTACACAATTCCTAATCAGCATGTCTCAGGCTTGTTTACAGTTCTCTAGTCTTCTTTAGCCTGTAGCTACATAGTATACATTGTCTAGCCCCCTGTGACCTCAAAGGTTGAAGTATGCTATATACATTTCTAGCATGCAGAACTTTGTAGGCTGAGAGTGGATTCCTGTGATTTCCTCTATGGTCTGATTTCATACAGTTGTGTAGCCTTTGGCCAATGACACTGGTGGTGAGAGAAGAATAGGAGAAGTTGTTGTTTGTATTACATATAGGGTGCCATCCTATATACACTTTTGGGAGTACATGTCATTGAACTGAACATGATTCTCTTCTGAGTAAACATGTACAAAATTACAGTGCAAATAGAACACTTTAGGGACTAAGATTTTTGAAATGGTGTTCCCCACCATCAGGAGATAGCACTTCTAAAATGACAATGGCAATGGCAAACCACTTCTGAAAATGCTATTTAGAAAACCACCCGGGCTTGTCAACGTAGCTGGCAGGCAGAGTCTGATCTGAAGGAAACAAAAGTTTATAGTGTAGTTCTAATGGAGGAATGTGCTAGATATTAGAAGATAAAATGATAGCCACTTCTGTAGGCACATGTCCCTTTTCCTGTCAGAAATCTGCCTTTGCTAGCAGGAACCAGTCTTTGCCATCTGACCCAGAGATATGACCAGGAAAAGTTCTGCTAGCAGAACTGTGCTGATGGCTGGGATACATGTTTCCTAAAACAGTTACTAGTAGGAGTTTCATACTTTCAAAAACTTTGGTGTTATTGGTTATGGATATGAAGGGGGAAAAAAAAATCTTCTGGAAGCTGTGTTTTGAGGTCCATGAAGTTACTAACTCCAGAGACTGGTGGTGATGGCATGCTGCTGATCTGAGCAGCCAGTCAGAACTGAAGCACCAAGATGCCCTGTTCAGAGAAATAAAGGCTTCATTAGGAACAGCCCGTGAGTAGACTAGAACCCTGACAGGGCTGCCCTTTTGCTTTCCTTCCAAAGGCACCATCTGCTTCATTCATTGGCCTGATGCAAATACTCAATTTAGTTGCACTAGCAACTGATTTAACTGAGTTTACAGTGTGACAGAAGTGGAGGCTGGGGTCAGAAGTGCCAGGTAAAAGTAGTTGTTAGGAACAGAAGAGAAAGCTCTCCCTTTCAAAGGCTTTTTTTCAACACTCCTTCCGACTGTATAAGACCGCAGTTTGGACTTAGAGGCAAGCGTTACAAAAGAAAACTAAATGTTTTTATTCAGAAGTAAGCCCAATTAGGAATTGATCCCATGCAAATGTGCATAGGGGTCAGATCTAGACTGGCTGGCTGGGTTGTCTCCAACACTGTTGATTTCCCATGTATTATGAATTACTTTCATACATATTTGATGCCTAAGAGCACTGTTGCATGTTAAATTGTAAAATCATAGCTGAAAATACAGTTATTATAACTCCTACAATTTTGCCATCTAAAGTTCTCTTTTCTAAGCTGACTGAAAATGTATTGTACTTCCAATTTTCTTCTTGAGACCCTATGAACAAAGGACCTCTGCAGCAGCAGGCTGGAGACATGTTTTAGCAGAAGAGCTACAATTCCATTGTAGAGGCTTAGATGTAATTAAATTAGGAGACTCCAAGCATCCAGTACTGAATTTGGGTGCCATTCATATCCATAGTATAGCTGTTCCCCTCCCTTTGGTGGAAACAGTAAAATACACATATGAATTCATAGATCCATATATTTTATTAACATATCTTTGTACAAATGTGATGTGGGCAGAACTGCTAAATTGGCAGAGAAGAACTTTTGCCTGAGTTTGCAGCAAAAGACCATGGGGGTAGCCGAAGATGTAATGCCCAAGTGAGAAGGAGAGACATTACTGAAAAACATTTAACACATTCAGTGTGAATTTTATCCTACGTTCGGTACCATCTCTCTAATAAGGGCCTGTCCCCAGTAGGGATGTTTGGATCGGTGTAAATCTGATCGGTTTTACTGCCTGCTTTGTAGGGCAAACTTCTGGTTGCCAGATTTATGTTTGAATTTTTAATAAAATACCTGACCATAAATTTGCTGGTCTGCTTAAGGGCAGAAGAAGATTCTGTTTTTTTTTTTTAAATAATTGCAGGGATAACCAATCAGAGTGTGGTTTTTTCATCAGTTATTTACAGCACCATTGGAAAGGTCTGGCAATCTCAATTATATCTTCTGTCCTCATGATACTGGCCTTGACCTAGCCCTGGCCATTCTCTTCTCTTTACCACCAACTGCCTTCTTCCTTAAACTGACATAGTCCCATCACAGTGCCATGGTAGGTAAAATAAACTAGCCCGGCTTGGATAGCCCTTGGTAGTTTCTCATATGCAGGTGATAGTGGCTTGTATTTTAAGAGGAAGGGATTTGTGTTCAGGAAATTACTGGTATTTTTCCTAGCGTCATCTAGGAACATGGGCAATCCACCTAGTTAGAAAAATTGACTATTATTTTCCTGAGCATCGTCTTGAAAATGTCTGTGTTGGGATACATTTGTCTGTGAAATGATATCCCGAGATCTTTTGTACCATGATTCACCAACAGGGAATTGTGATAGTGAGGGATTAAACTACAATTTTCTTCTTCTTCTTTTCTTCTTGTATCAAGAATCTGAACATACAAAGTTGGGTTCATATAACACACTAAGCCAGAATGTGGCCTGTTTGGTTTAGGGTTAAGATGTTGGGTTTACCCATTCATTGTGGCCTGTAATTCATGGTTAGCTTCATGTGCAAACCTGGACCTCTGTAATTCATTCAACAAACTGTGGTCAAGCAAACAAGTCTACAGAATTAGTGCAAAAGCCTCTGTTATTTTCCTTTAGCTAAATCAGGATTTTATCTTTAAATTAAAAGAGGAAAAAAAAAGGTTGTGAAGCCATCATTTTTATTCTAATGAAACATTTACAGTGCCCTCAGAAAACATATTCTCATTAAATTAGATCAAGAGAAAATTGGTGTCAGGCCATGAAATGCAACTTAGCTTCCTTAACCAAAGCAGCAATTAGCTCCAGCTGGGCAGTGAATGAGCTTTGGGTCATCCAGTGACTGAATGACAGCTTGGAGTCCTCATTAGACTTCGAGGGAGCTCTTCCATGAGAAACCTGCTTTTCTGAACATGAGTGTGTGTATCTTAGAGGTGGACAGGTAGGGCAAATCCAAACCATTTTACTGACTGCTTTTCAGTACAGATTTTGACCCCCCCCTTTTTTTTACATCAGATAGTTAATTTAAAGGTCTGAAGACAAAAAAAAAAAAAATCATTGGTTTATGGAGGGGGTTCACTTCCTTATAAACATGAATGAGGAAGCCTTTTCAGTAATTAAAGACACCCCAGATGTTCGCAGTAATGCAAGGCTAGTCGTAAAGCTCCCTGCTTCTTTGCAACTCTCCTCGGAGAAGCTATAAGGCCATGTAGAGGAGACTGTAGTACACTGGGGAGGTCGTTGTGCAATGACAGGCAAGATGCTCACAATCAGGACATCAACCTTCCTGTAACTGAATTACCAGAGTGGGTCTTGTCTTTCTCTGAACCATAAAAAAAATACTCCCTGCACTCACAGCCATGCAGAGACTGCTGCTGCTTGGTTGCACTTCCTGGAGCAACCATGTGAACAGGCGTGGAGATTGCAGGACACTCAATCCTGCAATCACAGAGGTGATTGTGTAGTGAAAGACAGGACACTCATACATGGCCTTCAACCTTCTCCTAACTAAAACTAATGCTAGACTCCTATATGCCACTAACAAGAATCTAATAACTAGTTCCTTTACTTCAGGGGAAAAATGAGAGCAATTTCTTTTCCATCATAGTTAATGATAGTGATAACTAAAATGGAGAAGAAATGTTTAGTGTTAGTTAATATCTACATGAAGCTGCTGGGAAAGTTCATTCATTGGTTCTGGATCAGGTAGCATCAATATGTGGATGATACCCAACTGTACATCTCTACCCTGGATCCCTACTCTCTACTGGAGTTGCAGTAGATGTCCTGATATGCCTGAAAGCCACAAGAGATTGCATAGAATGTATTAAACTGAAACTAAACCCTTGAAAGATGGAGTGGTTATTTGTCCAGAAATCATCTGGTTCTCTGTGGGCTCCCACACTGGCTCTGATGGGCTCATACCTCCCTTAATGGAACAGTTTGGATTCATCAGTCCTATAGGAATAACAGTGGAGTTGGTGGCCAGGAGGCCTTGGCCAAGCTTTGATTGGTTTACAAGTTCTGGCCCTTTACAGAACATGAGGCCCTGGTGACTGTCATCCTTGCCTTCATTATTTTGCAATTGGATTACTAATGTGCTCCACATGAGGCTGCTGTTGGAGACTACTCAGAACCTGCAGTTGATTCCAGATGTAACAGCCTGCATGCTAGTGGGTGAGAGCTGTTGAGTAACATTACGCCTATATTGTGAGCTCTACACAGATTGTCAGTGGGTTACCTGGATATTGATAATCATCTAAAAAACTCTATATACATTTATTTAAAGCATTTATATAGCCATCCAAATCAGACTGATTTTGTATGCTAACTCTGGACAGCATACAAAAATCAGTAAAATACAAAACACAAAAGGAAAGGAAGCACACGGAACTAAACTAAAACAAGCCATTCAATGACAGAGGCTGAAATGTATTAGATCCCACCAAATGGAAACTCTGCTTACCCTGACCCAAGTGCCCAAGGGAAAAGCCTAGACTTAACTGCCTTTCTAAAGTTCTGAAGGGTCGGGGCCAACTGTATGTTGGGAAGGGGATCATGCCAAGGGGCAGCTGCCAATACTTTGGGTCCAGACTACCTGCAGGACCTTCTTCCAGTAGAATCAATCTACCTTGTTCAAGTATGACAGGATTAGTGCTGTAATGGAATGCGGGAAAGACCTTGAGAGAATGGGCAAAGAGATACTGCCAAGAGAACAGTCAGATAAGAGACAGCATAGCCTGCAGCTGGATAGTGGGTGGGGCAAGAGGCTCAGAAGAGACCCCCCCTAGTTTCTTAGGCTGTAAAGGTGACAGTGGGAGAATCGTACTTTCAGACTTGCAAGATTCTGTCAATGTAGCTTTACAAAAAGTGGAATTAGCTTATCTGCTCATGATTCCTATCTGGTTTGCCCGGCAATGTCAACAGGTGTTTAGGGTTTCTTTGCTGCAGGAGTTCAGGGGGATGGGAATTCAAAGGCAGGACATCTTGATGACAACCCCAGCCCTTCAGGATATGCTGGCCATGGAAACCCAGATGGCTCCTACACTGCTAACCTTTTGGAATGCTCTCAAAACTTTGCTGTTCTGAAAGGCACTGGGGGCATCCATGTAATGAACACGCTGCTGGTTTGAA
This sequence comes from Liasis olivaceus, assembly GCA_030867105.1. Lineage (NCBI taxonomy): Eukaryota > Metazoa > Chordata > Lepidosauria > Squamata > Pythonidae > Liasis > Liasis olivaceus. The sequence goes on along the minus strand of CM061355.1, from coordinate 21,897,900 downwards.
TCTTGTTTTCAATAATTTCCACTTCATTTTAATTTTGCACGTTAGCTTTAATTTTATAGTAATTTTAATTCTTCCTTTTTACATTTTATTGCTGAAGACAGATGTTTTCAGTTCTTGCTAGTTATCTTAATTTTTTTGTTCAAAGGGGCATATAAATACTGCAAATAAATAAAACCCCTCTGCCACCAGCCGGAGGAATAAGAGGGATGGAGAAATTGCCTCTGCGGACCTCTAGGAAGAATGTGATTGTCAGAGAAAGACCAGTCTAGGGCTGCTTATCAGTAAGGGATGAGCAGCTGCCAGGTGTTTGCTTTCCTGCGATGAATAATTCTGCTTTGTCCTGTGCCTTGGGACTCCTTCTAGGCATTTCTGTAGTTTTGTATGTAGCTTGATTTTAACTACTTGCTCTACAGAAGTGTTTTTCAAACTTGGCAATTTGATGATGGGTGGACTTCAACTCCCAGAATTCCCCAGCCAGCCTACACTGTGCCCTTTCATAGAAATAAAGAATTGGAAGGAAGGTGTCTTTTAGGTCCTCAAATTCAACTCCCTGCTCAGTGCAGGAATCCAGCCGAAGGTGTCCTTGACCGATGGCTGTCCAATCTGTTGGTACAGATCTAGTAGAGAGAAGCTCGCCACCATCCTCCAGCTTCGTATAAATATCCTTGTATTATATGAATGGTATTTCATTGGCTTACCATTTCTGTTTTCTTTTGTTCTTAGAAACCTCACCATTTTAAGTAATGAAATTCACCCAGAGAACTTTGGTCATTGGACAGATTGGAAAATAACAAAAACAACAACAATAATAGAAGAAAGAGACAGAGGGGCTAATTCTGGCTGCACTAGATCAAGCCTTAAGAACAAATGCATACAAAGTCAGAATTGAGAAGACAGCAACAGACAGCAAATGCTGCCTCTGCAAAGAAGCTGAAGAAACAGTGGACCACCTAGTTAGGTGCTGCAAGAAGATCGCACAGACTGACTACACTACAAACAATGGCATGACAAAGTAGCAACAATGGTGCATTGGAATATCTGCAAGAAATATCATTTGCCTGCAAGTAAGAACTGGCAGGACCACAAAACAGACAAAGTAATAGAAAATGAAGAAGCTAAGGTGCCCTGGGACTTTAGAATTCAAACAGACAAGCATGTGCCACATAACACCCCAGACTTAACAACTGTTGATAAGAAAGACAAAAAAAAGTCTGGATAGTGGACATTGCAATAACTGGAGACAGCAGAATAGAAGAGAAAGAACTGGAGAAAATCACAAAATACAAAGACCTGCAAATAGAAATAGAATGACCGTGGCAAAAGAAAGCAAAGATAGTACCAATAATTATAGGCACCTTAGATGCAATACCAAAACATCTGGAGCACCACTCAAAGACAGACCATCACCATCTGTCAATTACAAAAGGCAGCTTTACTTGGAACAGCTTATATCCTGCGATGATACCTTTAACACCATCAAACAACATCTGCCTATCCCAGGTCCTTGGGAAGGACTTGATAAGTGGATAAAAATGCCAAATCAAGTCTAAACATCTGGCTGACTGTGTGACCAACAATAATAATCTACAGCAGGAATAAAGCTGCAGTAGATGTGTGTGACTGGACAGAATCTTGGGTTGTAGTGGGGACCTCTGAGAAGCTTTGATTTTTGTTTCAAAGGAAACCTCCATTAGCATTAATGAAAGTCTCCTTATGTATGCAGATAACAGCTTTGGGGAGAAGATTTTTGTTTTGATAGCAGGATCCCTGTGACCCTCAAGTCTCAGGGTTGGTTCTGCTGCAGCTACTATTCCCTCCCCTCCCCTCCCCTCCCCTCCCCTCCCCTTCCCCCGCCCCTTCCCCCTTCCCCCTTCCCCCTTCCCCCTTCCCCCTTCCCCCTTCCCCCTTCCCCCTTCCCCCTTTCTTTCTTTCTTTCTTTTTCTTTCTTTCTTTCTTTCTTTCTTTCTTTCTTTCTTTCTTTCTTTCTTTCTTTCTTTCTCTCTCTCTCTCTCTCTCTCTCTCTCTCTCTCTCTCTCTCTCTCTCTCTCTCTCTCTCTCTCTTTCTTTCTTTCTTTCTTTCTTTCTTTCTTTCTTTCTTTCTTTCTTTCTTTCTTTCTTTCTTCCTTTCTTTCCCTGAACATAATTGAATTTAGGCAATAAGTGTAATGTCTTATTTTGCCTCTGGTCTCTGCACCATGTCTTTCCTGGCAAGGACACCAGGAAGAAAGATGAGCTTGGTCCCAGCTGGCTGTAAGTGCCTGTTTATAACTCATGGCTTCACTCCAGCATTTGTCAAGCTATCTTCCTTCTTCACTTTCCCTCTCTGCCTTTTGTGTCTTAGTTCTTTAGTTCATAGGAGTGAGGGCAGGATCTCTCTCTCTTATTCTGGTTACAGTGAAAAGCAGTTGTGTAGGGAATTATTAAGGCAATAATTGTCTGAAAAGTGGAGCACAAATTAAGTGAAGAGAATGAGTAAGGTAGTTACTTCCAGGAGAACCTGAAACAGCTGAAGCAAGTTGCATTCCTGCTTCGCACTTCTTTTGCAAGTTTTAGATGGGGAGCTTCAGCATCTACTCCGTAGACACATTGGTGTGACACTGATGAGGGGATCAGAAAGTGATGCTCCTTTCAGCCTCAGATTAAAACTGGTTTTGAATTTTGACATGAAAGAATAATCCATGGAGATACATAGGTGATGGTATTTCAGTTGTCAATTAGATGGAGCCCCATGCTTGGAGAAAGTATGCATCTGAATTCCAGCATATGGCTATCACCTTTATGTCCTTCTTGTGAGCCAAAAGTATTTGGCTGGCTGCACTGGAGTCAGAAAACTGAGACAGATGGCCCTTGATCTGATTCAGTAAGATAAATTGTACATCCTTATGAAACTCTTCCATTAATCAATACTGCATGTGTTAGAACGTTTTCTAAAGTTGCTGTTCCTGCACTATCAACTATCTGGCTTCTGTTTGGTGCAATAATGAATAACATTATCTCTGTTCAGTCCTGCAAACAACCTCTGCCTTTCTAGTTGTGGTGGTAATGTCAACCAAGAGCTGGTCTCTGTGTTGACAGTGCAGGGTGAAGTCTACTGTATATAGTTAGGATCCTAAGAGTAAAGGGTTCTGCACGGATTGGAAACATTTGCATTTACACGAAAGCTACTCAAGTGCAGACAATCATGCCTTAAATGTGCAGATGAGCTTTTTCCTTACATCACCAGCTCAGTTTATGACAGACTTGTACCCTTCTTTATAACAGTTGAACAGGATTATAATGTATAATGAATCAACTATTCCTATATGGTTATTCCAGATCTTTCTGGTTTACCTTCATGTTTCTTGTATTTCCATACCCTCTGAAGAATATGCAACATAGTTTTGTTCCTAGTTATTTCTTTTCTAAAAAGGTGGCATCTATGCTACATTTATACATTGCCCATCAACTTCAGCTCTGTTTATAACTTCAATATGGATAGGCTTATTTCTTCCCATTTCCCCCTGATTTTAAATCTGGAAGCTTCCTTTACTTCTCAGCTATGAGGTTTTCCAGAAAAACTAGTACTCTGCTCCTTCTTCTCATCCTGGTGTTTCTTGATAAATTCAGTCTCAAAATAGTGAGCTTTCAAAAGTAGGGTACCTGTCTATCTCAGTTCCAAATCAATCAGATTTGGGCTTTGTTTGAGTCCACTGCACATTTTTAATTATTTCTTATCATGAAAGGTATCTGGGTGCTTTTGTATAGCTTCTCGAAGTATAAATAAAATGATCTTCTAAAGCAGCATTTCTCAATCTCAGCAACTATAAAACATGAGGACTTCAACTCCCAGAATTCCCCAGCCAGCATGAAAATTAACCTGCAAGATAGAGATTACAATTGGCTTCACACACACAAAATAGTCTAATGGTTATTACTGCTTTTGTGGCAGTTGTATATATAATTGCCATGTATATTATAAGACTGGTTCAGAAACAGTGTGTAGCACTAATAGCAACTGTCTGATGTTGTGGTTTAGTTTAATAATGTGTAGGGTCCATGGATTTGGTTTTTACAGAAGATGCATAGGCTATGATATATACAAGTCCATCTCTAAATCTTTACCATGATTATTTCCTGATATGGCAGTTCCTAGCTACTATCAGCCCTGAGTAACATGGCTATCAGAATATAAGACTTTTAATGCTTTCCAAAATAGCACATGTATCTATTGCATGTATAATGGCCTGTTTGTATATCTATGAAAAAAAAAGACAAACTATAATAAAACAGCAAGAACCTAAGTATCGTGGAAGAAGGCTCTGTGTGTGTTAAAATATGAGAATTTTAAGAAGCAGTGCCACAACAGAATTTGTAAATGGAGGTTGTGAAAAACATAGACATAACCTTGTTGGAGGAATACCTGCAGGATCCAAAGGGAATTGTATCAATGTTCTCATATTATAGTAAATTGTTAGTATTGAAGTATACCATTCTTTTCTCTATGACTTTTTCACAGTGACAAATACCGTCAAAGCATTAAGAAGATGCTTCATATATTTTTGGCTACGACACACAATGAATTCCCAGTGCTCAGTACAAAGTACTGTCCAGTAAGACGGGCAGCAAAAAATGACCATCTGTTGTATATTATTTTAGTGTTAACTTCTACTCCATAAAACAGACCCTTCCCATGTTTCCTGTAGCAGTGGAGAACGATTTCAATTCTATTCATGCCCTTTGGGCATCAGCATGATTTGGAAACCTAATAAAGTAAGTCATCAAAGAACAACTCATGTGTCCTGAATTTGTATTAGTGTACTACAGGGAGCTAAAGTGGTACTATCCTTTAACTCTACATCTTCTAAATCTTCATTTATTGCCACAAAATCAATATGACTTTTTTTTTTAGTAGATAGTTTCACTAAATAAGAAATGCTGCACAGAAACCATTGTATCAAACTCTTTGTTTTCCCAGGAAACATCTGTATTGTGCATCATAAAGATTATTTGATATTTATTGCTTTTCTTTTCTCCAAAGAATTCATAATAGTGTTTAGCTTTGTTAACAATGTGAATAGGCCAGAGTTATAAGATGCAGAACTGTCCTAGCCACTGAGAGGACTTTGTTACTGGACGTAGTTTTGAACTTGGATTTTTTGCAGTTGAGCTTGACACCCAATCACACGATAACTTTCCTGCCTATTTCTGGAAGAAATTATTTGTCCAATGGAAGAAAATGCTCCCCATGATATTCAGGACCCCAAATATCCTATTTCCACTTGTCATATCAGAACTGAAGTGAGAAAAATAACTTTTGATCTGGAAAATATTCAGTAGGTTGTCTTCCAAGATAATTACTTTTATATTTAAATAAATATAAAAAATAAATAAATTACTTTTCCCTTTAATGCATCCTCCTATTATGTAGATTATTTATGCAGAAACAGCAATGGGTTCTATCACTAGTTGTGAGTCTCTAGCCTTCATTTTACTCTGTGCATTTTACATCTATTTGCATGAGGGTTTCCCCCCCCCATTCCTTCTTTTACCCATTTGGGGGGGGGGAAGTTTTTTTAGGTGTAGGGTTCTGGTAGAAGCCACAGTGATGTCACATGTGTCATGAAAAATTGCTCAAGTGATGTGAATTAGGTAATGTGTCTGGGAAATAACATAGTACAAATCATTGTTATGATCATGTCAAGATGCACGTGACATCACTTGCCTTCTTCCCCACCCAGTTGGATGCACAAGGTTGCAAACCAATAAGGGTTTTCCACCATTGTGTCTATCCTCCTACTGCAGAAACTATACAACTACCCTGACGTGTTTATGTTTATGAAGATTCTCAGTCATCCAGGTGGAATTGTCTGGAATCCATTTATGCCAAAGTGGAAAATCCTTCCCTCAGTAGAGGTGGGGGCCTCAGACACAACTTATCCTCAGTTTTCCAGGCTGTCCTTTCAACAGTTCCCAAGAAAATTAAGAACAGTTCAAAAGTTCACCAGGAAGGCAACAATTAACATTCCCCTGGGGATGACTGAGGGATTAGGAGTAGACATCTACATCTCAAAGACTCTACTAATTGCATCTCCTGTTGTCCCTCAATGAGCCTATCCTGCTAGTAAGAAACACAGCCACCCTGGAAGACTTTTATGGGGTCCCCCTAACCAACTTTTTTAGACTGAAGAAGCTGCTTGGACAAGTAGCGAAAAGTCTCTACCAAAAAAGAAAAGTCCAGTTGCCATGACTCAACCTCCAGGCAACTACCTTGACTACCACACTGCATTTGATCTGTAAACTATTCTAAACCCACCCTTTGCTTCGTTTGCAACTAGGGCAGATTGCAGGTGCTTACTAGTGCTTACTAGTGCTGGTTGAATAACTGTGAAATGAGAGCTGAGCGGCTGCAGTCTTAGTGAGTTGCCAAGGGAGAAACAGTGCAAATGAATATGCTAGGATGTGCATTCCACCCACAAAGGAGATGCGAAAGCGGGGGGGGGGGGGGGGGGGGGCTTGTAACCTGCCAGCAATGGTTTATAAATGACACCATGCCATTTAAAAGGTTGTATGTCTGGGTGGAAAATCCTGGTGTTGTAGTCTGTACAAAAGTGGATGTCTGTAAATTAGGGGACAGAAGGATTCACGGTGAAGTAGGCATTCAGGAAACAGAAAAGGATGGCAGAAAACATTCAAGGGTTTTTAAAAAGTTTGGTATATTTGTTAGTTGCCTTGAGCAAAGTGGAGTAAAAATTATTCAGTCATTGATACATGTGCATAATGATGGAGGAATTCCATTTTGTATTATTCTGCAATCATTTCCTGTTACTGAAGCATAAATAATAGGTTGTTCTCAGTAATGCATTTTGTAAACCTGCATAAAATGCATGACTGCACAACTTTATATCAATTTGGCTGGGAAGAAGTCTGCTCAACTTGGTAAGACTCATTTCTGAGAAGACATTCCAATCAAGACAATTCAGTGACCTGATAAAATGTATTTATTTTATTGATTTATATACTTTATCTCATGAGAGTGACCATGGGTGGTGCACAGAGGATTAAAAACAATGAAACATAATACAAAACAACAACAACAACACATAGCACACACTCAGGTCCAAAACATTCCATTTTCAATTCAAACAATCCAAAACAATGATACGGTGATAAAGTCAACCCTAATGAACAAACTCAGTGAAGTTTAGAAAGCAAAATCAAGTGATCGGTAAGCCGTCAACATATCTGAGAAATGGTCCATGGTAGTGCATGATACCATACTATTTCCTAAGACACATGCGCATAGACTGTATAAGTGCTTATGGACCATATATGAAGCTTTTTTTGTCAGTCTAAACCCAGCAATTGCTGGTGATGAATGAGGAATACAGCAGGAATAAAATTAATTTTAATATAAAAGGAGTTTTCCCACCACTAATCCATGTGGAATAATTCAGCCCTTAAAAGAAGGATCAGTGACCCATGTCAGAGATCTTTCAGCTGGATGCTGTAGCTTGATCTGTGACCTTCCAGCTGGATCCCCTCTACAAAATGAGACAGCTCTTTTCTACTTGACCAGTCTGACAACTGGAAAATGTTGCTGTTTGGAAGATCTGGATGTTGCCCAATAGATATTGAGTCATAAACAATCCTCACATGGTCTGGCATGCATTTTATAAAGGAAAGGCAACATATGCATACATATACTTTAGTAGCTCAATCAGCTGAAAAACCTGGTAAGAGAAAAAGAAAAACTGTGTGAGAAAAAACTAAAATCTGTCTAGTGGAATATATCTGCTTAATATAACATCACGGTTTCCTTAAATCTTTAGTCAAGCAGTTCATAGTGGTTGTATAACTTGTGCCTTTATCCCACCCAAATTATATGGAAGGAGTGGATCCTAAAGCAAGTTCACATGCCAGTATGTCTGCCCTTTTGAGAAGTGCAACAATGGATATGGAAAATTTCCACATGTGTTTGCTTTTTTGTATATTAATGGAGAGGTGCAAGATGCAAGAAGAGGAGCTAGGAACCCTACAGAGTTTGTGATACATTATCATCAGGCTATAATGAATGAATGAATCTATGTTACTCCTAATTCCATATAGTTGTATTTCCTTCTTAATATACAATTGAAGAAAAAAAATAACCTCATGTGTACTTACATATCTATTGTTTTAACACTGGAAGTGCCGCTGTTAGCAGAATTGCTCTGTTATATGAAATTAAACGTGTTAAATTTTCTCACAAAATGCATAGTCAAATTTCCATTTTTCATCTAAAAATAGCATTGTGTGTGTGTGTATTGTGATAAAGCTATTAAGAGCTGCATGACAACATTTGATAGTTAATTCTTTTTTCATTCATTAGACAAGCAATTGAATTTCATAGCTATTCCTAGCTAATAATCTAGCTAGTTTGTTTGAACAAAATGCATCACAAATCTGAAGAAAAAGACTACGTATGAGTCTGAAATGAGCAATCTAGATGAAAATCTAGATTAGAAATCGAATCAGTAAAATTGTCCATTTCTTCAAGAAATAAATGGGAAGAGAACCTACTTTAGAGGAACAGATAAACTTTGAGAACTTCCAAGAATGGATTTGTGTATGAATTATGAGGAGGAAAAGAAAATGATATGATTCCTCATTGCTATTTATGTGGTAACATGAGCCCATGAAAGCTTTGATATAGCAATGTTTCTTTACTAGAGTTGGCAAAGAAGTTTAAATTTTATTCTGTTTGTGGAATTCTATGAAATACTCAGACTGGGTATTTCCAGTTCCTTGAGTTAAGCCACATGGAAGGCTCACTTGGCAAGAGTTGAATGGTAATGGGTAAGGCAGAAGTCAGTCAATTTCTTACAAACCCACAATGAGATTATTTCAGGTCATTGTTCGGAATTTAAATCTGGCACACAATTTCTCAGATATTTCCCCTGTTTGGGCTTTTTTTTTTTTTACTATTCCTGAACATGGATTTCTAATTTCTATAAGGTTATATTTTTGTAACTTTATGGGAGGTGTTGGAGGGAGAAGTATTGTTGATTTTTGTTATTTTGTGGAATGAAAATTAATGCCTGCAATGTACCAAGTTGCCAACAGATGACAACGCTGATATGCTAGAAGCTCTTGAGTGTTCTTTATGATTTGTTCTTTCACTTCAATTGGCAGGAATTCGCTGTGAGAAAGGATCATGTTGCTATTATTTATGAAATGGAAACTGTGATTGCATTTTTGACTGCTGAAATGACATGAGTATTGTGCATTGCTGGGCCCAAAAATATAAAGATGGTGAACTGGGAAGAGCTGTTTTGTGTGATCCAAGATGAACTGAATGACCTGTGACAGTAATCAACACATTTCACATGAGATATACTGATAAACTGATTAAGGACAATCAGCAGATCGTTCAAAGGGAAACTGCTGTCAAGCTTGGCATTTCACAAGAACATGTAGGTCACAATATTAATTAATATTGGATGGTTTGTGCAAGATGGGTTCCTTCATGCTGAGGCAGAGATAAAAGCTTGAAGAGTTGGAATTTGCCAGCAATGAGAATTTGCCGTGCTATGAGAATGAAGGCGAGGAATTTCTTCATGGCATTGTGACAGCCAATGAAACTCATAATGGTGAAAAGTCATCATGATGACCCAGAAATGGAGCTTCAGTCCATGAAATATCATCACAGAATTTCACCTGTGAAAAAAAATTCAAAATTCAGATTATAGCAAGAAAACTTAGGCTTACAGTCTTATTATCATGGATTTCTTTGGACCTACTACCACTATCAACTCAGAGCACTACACTGCATTGCTCAAAACTTTGAAACAATGATTAAGCAGAGTTTGGATGCACAAGAAGGGAATTCTGCTGCAACATCATCATGCTAGGCTTCACATCCAAAAGGCAATTGTGAAGTTGGATCTCACCATCTTGCCCCATCCACCACATAGTCCAGATCTGGCACCATGCAATTACTACCTTTTCCCAAAATTGAAGAAATATCTTTGTGGGTATCTGTCTGACTCAAACAAAAAGGTGGAAAGGTGTCAGGATTCATGTGAAGAGACAATGTGTGGAGTTCTTTTGTGAAAGCTTTAAAAAGTTTGTCCATCATTGGCAGGATTGTGTAGCAAATGGTGGTGATTATGTGGAGAAATAAACATAAGTAACAAATGAGCTCATTATTTTTCTACTTCGTTTAGTAAAATATCCCTATTTAAATGAATGGAGGCAGCGGCACTACTTTTCATTCAATCCTTAGTGGAAGGAATGGTCTCATAATGTCTTTCCTTGGCATTTAACTTGATGTGTGGAAAGCTGGTGATGGTGCTGGAGAAATGATTCTACCATTAATACTCTCCTATACTTTTTTGGCTGCCTTACAGCTGGACATGTGCAAGAAGACCACATTCTGATCATGAAGATTTCACAAAATGCCTTGCCTCCTTTGAAAGAGATTTCAAATTCAAAAACAAATTATGTTTTATTTAATTAAATGATAAAAATGCATGATTTTTTTCTTTCTTTTTTCTTTTTTTTTTGCCTGACAGTAAGCATCACTTAGCTTAGGAAAGGCAGACATCAGCTCTGATTGAAAACTGAGCACAATCACAGATGTCGAGATTTATGTTTCAGGGAATTCTGCATCGTGGTTAACAGAAGGGTCATTTTTTGTAATAGATTCAAATGGGGGACAACAGTTCTTGAAGATCATGGGCCTAAAAAAATGACATCCTTCAATGTGTTTGGAAGAAACAGGCCTGCATGATTTGTCTCATATTTATTTATTGAATTCATATACTGCCAAATCATAAGTCTCCAAGCAGTTTATAATAACATAACCAATTCACAATAAAATCAAATATATAAGACTATAACAATCCATGAAGCAAAAATAATTCAGTAATTCAGTTAATCATAGCCAACCACACCAATGATAGGTCCCACTGAATAGGTAACCTTAGATTTCCAAAGTCCTATGGAACAGTTCAGTTTTCACTGCTTTGCAAAGTGTTGTCAGAGTCTGTACCAGTCTAGCCTGGTGGTACTGGGGAGAGAGGATGTCTTGTAAAATGGGGTCCACAGCCAAGAAGCACTGCCCCCAGGACTCTCATTATCTCATTTCTGTGCTGGGGATAGATAGCCTTTCTTGCTGGGAGGAGGACACTAAGCAGGATAGTTCTACCTGGAGAAGGTTTCTGGTGAGTAAGTAGAAGCCAAGCATGTAGGGCTTAAATGTCAAAACCAATATTTGGAGATGTACCTGGAAGCCTAATAGTAACCCCTGCTATTGCCTGCATTGTAGGTGTTGTAGGGCTAAAGTGACTCTTACCTGCTAGTAAGTAGGCAGCTACATTTTTCAGCAATTGCCATTTCTTAAAGTCATCTTAAAGGTAGCTTCATGTAGAGTGCATTAGAACTTCATCAAGAAAAATACAGTACTTATGGTTCTAGTTTGAATCTTCTGGAATTGTTTTGGAGTCCTTTTGGAAATTAAATTATAGCATCTTATCTTTCTGAGCAGTGTGCCTGTAGATGTGTGTGTATGTATGCATTTAATGTATGCATGGGTAAATTATGGAAAGAACTATAATGCAAAAGGCAATTTTAGTTTTGTTCTCATTCAGAAGTGGCATGGAGGGAGTTTAGTAGATGTAATTTTACCCTTGCTTTTGAATCCCTCAGGATGGTGGCATGTGCTATGGTGTATAGTGAAAGGACATGACCCCATGAATGTGTGTGTCTGAAGGAGAGATATCTCTGTAATGGACAACAAAAATGGATTAAGGTCTAGGGAGGCCTAAAAGAGGGCAAAGACCAGAATTTTGAACAGATGGTACACGGGGACCCACTGGCCTCTTGAAAGCTAGGAAGTGTGGAGAAATGGCAGACCATAATTAGCAGGAGATTGTTAAAAAAAAGTATCTGTGATCTCTCAGAACATCTGCTGAAAAAGAACAATAAAGAGGCTCTGACCCTAAGACATAATGACTATAATAAAAGAGTAAATTCTAATGACAAAGACCACACTGCCGAGTACAGATTTACAATATTTCCTGAAATTATTTTGTTTGAATCAGGTCTACAGCATGTGCAGTATTGAACCCATAAATGCATCACAGTAATTAAAATGCCAGCTGCCCTGTTATAGAACTGGCAGTTCTTTTTTGGTGGGGGGTGGGGTGGGCAAAAATGCTTCTTTCTGAATATTTAGAATGGATGTAGTAAAGCTTTCAGGAAGTATATATAACCAATAATGATCTTTGTATATTTTGGGTTCAGGAAAATAAATTTGTCACAGTTCTGGTACTGGATCGGTTGCATACAAGTCATTCCAAATTATAGCACTTAGAAACAGATTGATTCAGATGTTATTTTGCTTATGATTGAAACTCGGTCTCAAGACTGGACATCAAACCAAGAATAATTACAGAACTACATGGAGACGTATTAGCATATTATATATGTTTTGAATCTAATAACAATTTTTTATCCATATAATGTGGAAAATTACAGTTTCAGATTAAAAATATAATCAATTTTCATGTAGTTGTATTTTTAATTCTTTAGTTTCACAGTAATAATTAGCCCTCTCAAAAAAAAAAAAAAAAAGCCCAGTTAGAGCTTATTTGCTATTAACTACAGGCTGGAAGAAGCAAATCTAGATTCCTATGAATTGCAGGTACAGCTGGCCAAGATGCAAGGAATTCTGCACAATGAGCACTATAAATCAGTTGGCTATTGCTGGGATCTGAGCTGAATCATATGTCCAGTGAGTAGTTTGTTAAATGAGCAAGAGGAAGTAGCTGCAGAAACGTAAGAGTCTGCTGGGTTTGGGTGACCAATAAATTTAAATAAATAAATGAATAAATAAAAAATTTAAAAATAAAGCCATTAAAAAATTTTGCTTGTCACCCAAGGAACATGAGATGGCATGTCATCTTTCATGCTTGACTTCACAAGAATTGTTGTGCTATGAGGTGAGTTTCATAAGCAAATGGACCTGTGCCTGTTTCTATCCAGCACTCTTATATTAGGCCACAGTTTTAGGCTGATCATATGAGGAAAGACTCAGACTTCACCTGGAAGCATATGGACGATTCAGCTCAGAGGTACCAAAGAATGGTGTGAAATTGGAAGGAATAGTACTGCCTCTTTTTCCTCGACTGTGTAGTCTTGAGGGGGGTTTTTTTTGGTGAGGGGAATTAGAATGGTGACATCCTTGTCACAGCTGAAACTAATATTTGATTTTGCAATTTGCCTTTAGATGTGCCCTGGTTTTGAAGTATTTAGCAAGTGATACACTTGTTACTAGTTAGAAATTGTTTCTCCATATCAGATGTGAAGTTCTGACTGGAAAATAGCAACAGATCTGTCAGTGATACCTCACGAATGACATCACCAGTGATGAGAGGGAGATTCCCCCATGCCTTACTGGTAGAATGCCTCTCTCTGCATCCTCTGACCCAGTAGTTGATAACAAAATGAGACAAACTGCTTCCGACAGCATGACATGAGTTAGATCTTTGGTCTAGAAAAGACCAGTCAAAGTATATTGGTCCTTCTGAATCCTTAAAGGATGGAAATGAATGATCTGTAGGGTGCTAGGATTTGCATGAGCTCTAAAAAAGTTTATGAAGGGGTAAACTTCATAAGGTTCCAAAGAAATGCAGTGATTTATTTGAGGAAATGGTCAAAAGTTTGATTGTAACATCTAGAAGACACTGACCAGGGATGTTTGAGCAACACAGATACAGGTGAAACTCAAAAAATTAGAATATCGTGCAAATGTTCATTTATGTCAGTATGGCAACTCAAAAGGTGAAACCAATATATGAGATAGACGCATTACATGCAAAGCGAGATATGTCAAGCCTTACTTTGGTATAATTGTGATGATTATGGTGTACAGCTTATGAAAACCCCAAATTCACAATCTCAGAAAATTAGAATAGTGTGAAGAGGTTCAATATTCTAGGCTCAAAGTGTCCCCCTCTAATCAGTTAATGAATCCATAACACCTGCAAAGGGTTCCTGAGCCTTTCAATGGTCTCTCAGGCTGGTTCAGTAGGAATCACAAGCATGGGAAAGACTGCTGACCTGACAGTTGTGCAGAAAACCATCATTGACACCCTCCATAAGGAGGGAAAGCCCCAAAAGGGAATTGCAAAAGAAGTTGGATGTTCCCAAAGTGCTGTATCAAAGCACATCAAGAGAAGGTTATGTGGAAGGGAAAAGTGTGGGAGAAAAAGGTGCACAAGGAACAGGGATGACTGCAGCCTGGAGAGGATTGTCAGGAAAAGGCCATTCAAAAGTGTTGGGGACTTTCACAAGGAGTGGACTGAGGCTGGAGTTAGTGCATCAAGAGCCACCACACACAGACGGATCCTGGACACGGGCTTCAAATGTCGTATTCCTCTTGTCAAGCCGCTCCTGAACAACAAACAACGTCAGAAGCGTCTTACCTGGGCTACAGAAAAAAAGAACTGGTCTGTTGCCCAGTGGTCCAAAGTCCTCTTTTCTGATGAGAGCAACTTTTGCATCTCATTTGGGAACCAAGGACCCAGAGTCTGGAGGAAGAATGGAGAGGCACACAATGCACGATGCTTGACGTCCAGTGTGAAGTTTCCACAGTCTGTGTTGATTTGGGGAGCCATGTCATCTGCTGATGTTGGTCCACTGTGCTTCATTAAGTCCAGGGTCAACGCAGCCGTCTACCAGGAGATTTTGGAGCACTTCATGCTTCCTTCTGCAGACGAGCTTTATGGGGATGCTGACTTCATTTTCCAGCAGGACGTGGCACCTGCCCACACTGCCAAAAGTACCAAAACCTGGTTCAATGACCATGGGATTACTGTGCTTGGTTGGCCAGAAAACTCGCCTGACCTGAACCCCATAGAGAATCTATGGGTCATTGCCAAGAGAAAGATGAGGGACATGAGACCGAACAATGCAGCGGAGCTGAAGGCCGCTATTGAAGCATCCTGGTCTTCCATAACACCTCAGCAGTGCCACAGGCTGATAGCATCCATGCCACGCCGCATTGCGGCAGTCATTGCTGCAAAAGGGGCCCAAACCAAGTACTGAGTACATATGCATGCTTATACTTTGCAGAGGTCCGATATTGTTCTATTTCCAATCCTTGTGTTATTGATGTCATGTAATATTCTAATTTTCTGAGATTGTGAATTTGGGGTTTTCATAAGCTGTATGCCATAATCATCACAATTATACCAAAGTAAGGCTTGACATATCTCGCTTTGCATGTAATGCGTCTATCTCATATATTGGTTTCACCTTTTGGGTTGCCATACTGACATAAATGAACATTTGCATGATATTCTAATTTTTTGAGTTTCACCTGTACATGGACATGATTCATATCTCCAGTACAAGAATACAGATCAGATCTTAGTTCTCCTGAATCTTGTGCACATCCTGAATATATAATCACAGATAATATGAAAATACATTAAAAATATGTATTTGGGAAAGTGACGGGCTTCATTCAGTGACAAACTTCGTAAACGGAACTTTCCATTAATCTCTTCCTTACTAACATGCATGATTGCAAATTTGCTTCAAAAAGTTCTCCAGCACTGCAGATTTAAGGAAGCAAAGAAGTTGATGATTACAAATTCATAGAATTACATATGCCAGCAGAACAGCACCTTTGGATACTACCCAATATTTTTAGTAATGCATGCTTTTGAGAGGGAATAGGTTAATAAATACAAATGCTAAATATGAATTTTAATTTGGATGCATATTAATGTAGAGATAAGTGGATGCTATGACCGAACACATAGGAAATTGGTATTAACTGACTGTCTCTATTTCCAACCAGGGCATAATTCCCCTTTATTTGAAGCCATAGACTTGTTTATTATCTTTTTTTGTTTTATGGGAGAGCATCAAGATGTGAGGAAATTTTGAAGAATGATACAAGTCAAGTTGCTTAAGGCCCAACAATGAAAAATTGTAAATAGTTTTTATTAGGGCTATTCAATCAACTGTTTTGTTTTTAAGACCTTCGTTGTTTAAGACCTTTGTTGTAAAGTGCAATGCTTGCCCCCTTTTCCCCTCTTGTTTGGAAATGATGATCCTTTCCCTTTTTTTTCTTACTGTCTGAAGTCACCTTTTCTCAACTGAACCCAAGAGCATCTTCTTTTTATTTAGTTGGGGAATATATGTGTGTGTGTGTGTGTGTGTGTGTGTGTGTATTTACTTACTTACTTACTTACTTTCAGGACATAATTCAAGTAGTATCGTGTCAGCTGAAGACCACACTTGTTTGAGTTTTGCACCCTGGAGATGCTTAACAAGGCCAAGAGCAAAGAAACAAACCTAATAAGGTAGGTCAGGAAGAGAATTATTTATGCAAAAGTCATATAAAAAGTTTAAGAAAATATGCTAATGCAATTATTTCATTTTAAAACCCAAATATGTACCGTTATGAATTGTATACAAGTTCATATATCTGCATCTATGCATGCAGAGCCCAATGATCTGTGGCCTGTGCCATTTATGAGTTGCTGAACTTAGGGCAAGCCAGAAGTCAAGCTTGTAAAATCAGACAGGTATTTGTTGAATTTTGAGTGAATCTTTTACTTGCAATGTCATTAGACAGTAGTGGGAACAAGAGATGATTGAGAAGGCATCATGTAGGGCAGTCTGGGGTACACCAGATATAATGGGGTGCATGCTGGGATGTTTCCAGCTCACACTGGTGATGTGTTCATAAAGAGGCCATAAATATAGTTTCCTTATATGTCATTCACTTAAGGACCACCCAATCTCCAAAGGAATCTCACTGTATTAGTATGTACCCAGTAAAAACATAATACATATTCTCACTCTATGTATTATGGCCTGAAAAGTCCCCGTCTGCTACACTTTTAACAGGAGAAGAAAATGTGAAGTAAGCCAACCTGAGCTGCTCAGATTGGTGAGTTTTATTCAGTCTGATTAATGTAGGCCTGAGTTACCCATTTAATTGCACTATTTTTCAGGTGATAGAAGGTTAGATATGATCAAAACTTTGACTTGATAACTAGGTACTTGTGCTGAGATTACCTGAATGAGTGGAATGAAAAGGAAGTTTAATATTATTAGTCTAATTGTGGTACTTACCTTCAGTTTATTTGTTGGACTCACGGGCATATTGAATCAACAAGTTGCAATGAAACCCTTGAAATTGCAGTTTCCTTCCTTAGGATAAAAACTGATGACCTCTCAGCATTTTTTGCAAATTCTTTTCTTATTTCCATTATATAGTGATGCTGTTAAAGCACAACCAACTACTCCAGGCTCTCCCAAAAGACTTCTCTGTCTGGAGCAGTGGACTAGTTAGGTTTGCTGGTGACATTTAATATGACATAAGTAAATCTAGGTTTCACACTACTGTACATGGTATTGCTTCTATAAGCCCAGCATCAGGATATGGGCCAAGTATGTGTGTGTAGCCCCTTCATGGATCACTGCCTTGTCGTGGCGAAGGGGCTTGTGTAACTCAGTGAAGCCATGAGCTATACCGTGCAGGGCCACCCAAGATGGACAGGTCATGACAGAGAGTTCTGACAAAATGTGGTCCACTGGAGAAGGAAATGGCAACCCACTCCAGTATCCTTGCCAAGAAAACCCCATGGACAATGTTAAAAGGCTAAAAGATATGACGCCGGAAGATGAGCCCCTCAGGCCGGAAGGTGTCCAATATGCTACTGGGGAAGAGCAGAGGGTAATTCCAAGTAGCTCCAGAAAGAGTGAAGCGGCTGGGCCAAAGCCGAAAGGACGTTCAGCTGTGGATGTATCTTGAAGCGAAAAGAAGGTCCGATGCTGTAAAGAACAATAGTGTATAGGTACGTGGAATGTAAGATCCATGAACCAAGGCAAGCTGGATGTGGTCAAACATGAGATGACAAGATTGAACGTCGACATCTTGGGAATCAGCGAATTGAAATGGACGGGAATGGGTGAATTTAATTCAGGTGACCACTATATCTACTACTGTGGGCAAGAAACCCTTAGAAGAAACGGAGTTGCACTCATAGTCAATAAGAGAGTGGGAAAGGCAGTAATGGGGTACAACCTCAAAAACGACAGAATGATCTCAGTGCGTATCCAAGGAAAACCATTCAACATCACGGTAATCCAAGTCTATGCCCCAACCACTGATGCCGAAGAAGCTGAAGTTGACCGCTTCTATGAAGACCTACAACACCTTCTAGAACTAGCACCAAAAAAAGATGTCCTTTTCATCATAGGGGATTGGAATGCTAAAGTAGGAAGTCAAGGAGTAATCGGAATAACAGGCAAGTTTGGCCTTGGAGTACAAAATGAAGCAGGGCAAAGGCTAATAGAGTTCTGTCAAGAGAACAAGCTAGTCATAGCAAACACTCTTTTCTAACAACACAAGAGACGACTCTACACATGGACATCACCAGATGGTCAATACCGAAACCAGATTGATTACATACTTTGCAGCCAAAGATGGAGAAGCTCTATACAGATGGCAAAAACAAGACCAGGAGCTGACTGTGGCTCAGATCATGAGCTTCTTACTGCAAAATTTAGGCTTAAATTGAAGAATGTAGGGAAAACCACTAGACCACTCAGGTATGACTTAGATCATATTCCATGTGAGTACACAGTGAAGGTGATGAATAGATTTAGAGGATTAGATTTGGTAGACAGAGTGCCTGAAGAACTATGGACGGAGGTCTGTAATATTGTACAAGAGGCAGCAACTAAAACCATCCCAAAGAAAAAGAAATGCAAGAAAGCAAAATGGCTGTCTGATGAGGCTTTACAAATAGCTGTGGAAAGAAGGAATGCGAAAAGCAAGGGTGAAAGGGAAAGATATAAGCAACTGAATGCAGATTTCCAGAGAATAGCAAGGAGAGATAAGAAGGCCTTCTTAAATGAACAATGCAAAGAAATTGAAGAAAACAATAGAATGGGGAAGACTAGAGATCTCTTCAAGGAAATTGGAGATATCAAAGGAACGTTTAGTGCAAAGATGGGCACGATAAAGGACAAAAAAGGCAGGGACCTAACAGAAGCAGAAGAGATTAAGAAGAGGTGGCAGGAATACACAGAAGAACTATACAAGAAAGATCTTAGTGTCCCTGATGTCCATGCTGGTGTGGTCACTGACCCTGAGCCAGACATCCTAGAGAGTGAAGTCAAGTGGGCCTTAGGAAGCATTGCTAACAACAAAGCTAGTGGAGATGACAGTATTCCAGCTGAGTTATTTAAAATACTAAAAAACGATGCTGTTAAAGTGCTGCACCCAATATGCCAGCAAGTTTGGAAAACGCAACAGTGGCCACGGGATTGGAAAAGGTCAGTTTATGTTCCAATTCCAAAGAAGGGCAATGCCAAAGAATGCTCAAACTATCGCACAATTGCACTCATTTCACATGCTAGCAAGGTTATGCTCAAAATCCTACAAGCTAGGCTTCAGCAGTACGTGAACCGAGAACTACCGGATGTACAAGCTGGGTTTCGAAGAGGCAGAGGAACTAGAGATCAAATTGCCAACATTCGCTGGATCATGGAGAAAGCACGAGAGTTCCAGAAAAGCACCTACTTCTGCTTCATTGACTATGCAAAAGCCTTTGATTGTGTGGATCACAACAAACTGTGGCAAATTCTTAAAGAGATGGGGATACCAGACCACCTTACCTGTCTCCTGAGAAATCTGTATGCGGGCCAAGAAGCAACAGTTAGAACCAGTCATGGAACAACCGATTGGTTCAAAATAGGGAAAGGAGTACGACAAGGCTGTATACTGTCCCCCTGCTTATTTAACCTATATGCAGAGTACATCATGAGAAATGCCAGGCTGGAAGAATCACAAGCCGGAATTAAGATTGCAGGGAGAAACATCAATAACCTCAGATATGCACACGATACCACCCTAATGGCAGAAAGTGAAGAAGAACTAAAGAGCCTCTTGATGAGGGTGAAAGAGGAGAGTGCGAAAGCTGGCTTGAAACTCAACATTAAAAAAACTAAGATCATGGCATCTGGACCCATCAATCCCTGGCAAATAGAAGGGGTAGAAATGGAAGCAGTAACAGACTTCATTTATTTGGGCTCCAAGATCACCGCAGACGGAGACTGCAGCCATGAAATTAAAAGACGCTTGCTCCTTGGGAGGAAAGCTATGGCAAACCTAGATAGCATATTAAAAAGCAGAGACGTCACCTTGCCGACAAAGATCCGCATAGTCAAAGCTATGGTTTTTCCAGTAGTAATGTATGGCTGTGAGAGCTGGACCATAAAGAAGGCTGAACGCCGAAGAATTGATGCCTTTGAACTGTGGTGCTGGAGAAGACTCTTAAGAGTCCCCTGGACTGCTAGGAGGTCAAACCAGTCAATCTTAAAGGAAATCAACTCTGATTGCTCATTGGAAGGATTGATAATGAAGCTCAAGCTCAGATACTTCGGTCACCTAATGCGAAGAGAGGACTCTTTGGAAAAGACCCTGATGCTGGGAAAGATGGAAGGCAAAAGGAGAAGAGGACGGCAGAGGATGAGATGGCTAGATAGCATCACTGAAGCAATGAGCATGAAATTGAGCAAACTCAGGGAGGCAGTGAAAGATAGGAAGGCCTGGCGCAATATGGTTCATGGGGTCACGAAGAGTCGGACACGACTTAACAACTAAACAACAACAACAACAACAAAATGTGTGTGTAGACAACTTGATTCTTGAAGCAGATTTGATTCCTAACCCATGCTATGACCTTTTATTTTCAGGACAGCCTCATTAGGGTCACCTATAACTTTCTGAACATTTGTCACAAGATGTTTGCAACTGAATTTGCAAGGTCAACCCTGCTGCTTCTTTGAATTGTGCAGGTTTGAGACCCCCTTTCAAACTGGATTCTGTGCATGGAGCATATTCATCCCCATCATTTTCTCCAGACAAGTAACAAATTCCAGTTTGAAACTGATCCCTTTAGCTTCTTTATAATTTTGAGTTCCTACTCTGTCTGCCACCCACAGCCTCCTGAGACAAGAAAGGTTTTGTCTGAAAAAAACTAGGAGTCATCCTAGTGGCAAAATAATATTTTGAAGAAGGAACTGCTTCCAGTCACTTGTCATTACAACATGCAGAATCATGTTAATGGAAAGCACTTTGCAGTTAAAAATGACTGCTAAGGAAGATGTTTTTAAAGCATCCTTAACCTAATATCATTTAAGTAGGACAGTATATTGGCCTGTGCCCAAATCAGCCATAGCAGCACTAGGGAAAAAGAGAAAAAAAATTGTAGGGGTGAATGGCACCAAACAGGCAACAAATATTGCTGGATATTATAAGCTTTATCCACAGGACAGATTTCCCTAAAGTAAGGCCAGTTGCCTTTGATGGAATTTATTTCCAAGGAAACAACCTCCATCAGTCTTATTTTAATGTCATGGAAGTAAATAAAGAAAAGCTACTTTAGATATTCAGATATTTAGTATGTGAACAGTCAATGTTATTTGAGCAATCAGATATCTTGTATGGAGAGAGAAAGGTATTTAATGCACTGCTTTCTCTGCTCCACAATCATTAGCACTTTAATGATCTACTCTTTTTTGGTACCTCTGTCAAGGTTTTGAACTTTGGTGTTGGGTAAGACTCTGAGAGTACTGTGGACAGCCAAAAAAACAAATGGATCATTGAACAAATCAGCCTAGAGTTCTCACTCGAGGCACAAATGACTAGGCTTACATTGTCCTACCTCAGACAAATTATGTGAATACCTAGCTCTCTGGAGAAGGGTCTAATGCTAGGAAAGGTGGAAGGAAAGAGAAGATGACCAGCAGCAAGGTTCTCAGTTACAATAGCAATGGGGGCACCATTGGAAGAGCTGAAGGAGCAGGTTAAGGACAGAACATCATGGAGAGTATCTATGTAGTTGCTAAGAGTTGACAATGACTTGATGGCATATAATCAATCAGTCAGTCAGTCAGTCAGTCAGTCAGTCAGTCAGTCAATATATTATAACAGTCTATGCTCTTTTAAGCAAAGAAATGCAAATCTGAAAATAATAATTATAAGCGAAATAGAAGAAATAATATATCTCCTGATAGTGGGGCAGGTTTGTGACCTGCTAACTTAATACATGCTCAGTGGGTATTTGATGAGCCACTCCAAAGCCCCTGAAACTCATGTTTGTTTTGGTTTTTCTTTTTATAAAATCTTTACACCAGATGGCTTCAACAATTCTTCAAACAGAGGATACCTTTAAATAGTAGCCTGTTCTCTGTAAAGTAAGACATGGGACCATTTTAATTCTGCAGGAAACGCAGCTTAAAAACTGCTCTTGTGGATTGTGAAAAGGTAAAAGTAAAAATACATTACAGCTGGTTAGAAATGAATTCAGGCTTCTGTGTGGTTTATATTTGCATTAAGGAGCCCAGGAGAAGGAGGCTCAGTGTCCAGGGTAGAAGGGGAACTTTTCTCTGTGGGGCAGCACAGTAGACACCATGGCTCCATCTAAACCTCTTTATGACATCAATACTGTTTTCTTAAGTCATCACTTTGTGGTGTATACTGCTGTAATAAGCCTAGAGCTGCCTTGCAAATGTATTTAATCAATGCATCATTCAGTATTTCCTTTATAAATTCCACACTGGGAAAAAAAAGGCTTGTTGTGAGTAAGTTCATGGTACACCTCTCTTATCTGAATGAAGAGCTTAAAATTGTTAGATGGCCATGTTAATCTAACATGATTATATTTAGCAGCCTGTTTGATTTGGCTTCCTAAGTTTTCTTTCATAATTGTTAGAAAAGTTAGCAGAACAGTTTGATTCCAACAGTATCATAAGAACAGAGAGAACTGCATTGGTACAGGAAGAAGGATGAGTTTTGTTTCTTGTCATCATTTATGTCAAGCAAGCTTTGAAGAAAAGGAATTCTTATACTATTTGTCATCTGCCTCTTTGGCCAAAACCAAAAGTAGCTGGGTGTCGAATAGTTTTGTTGTCTGTATTGTTGTGCCATGAAGTAAGAAAGAATTCAGATGAAAACCTGAGATAAAAGGCTTATCTGTTATGCATGATTTTCATTGGGAGCATGGTAAAAGTTCAGCTAATTCTAACAGAATTGGGTTACATTTTTATGATTGTGGGCATAATCAGCATGTTCTAGTATAGATCTACTTCCAAACTGGGGAGGGTGGAAGAATTTGTTTGAATGTATTTAATAGTAATCTTGTCCTATTTGGTGTTCCTGACAGGGAAATATATAGGGTATTAAACTGGAGAACTGAAGCTTCATTGGAAGACTGAAATTCTTGGTTTGTGAAGAATAATTGGGTGATAAATGAGACAGTTTTGCATTTTGCAGCAATCATCATAATCCAACAGCTTGTGGTTTATTGTTCGCCTTGTGCTTTCCGATAATCTGAAACCAGTTGCCTTTTTTGCATATAATAATATGTTAAATTAAAACCATCTTAATGAAAATGTAAATAAGTTGCCGGACAGAAATGGCTGACACTTCGGCGGTTCGAGTCCAGCCTTCGCATTAACAGGGTGAGCTCCTGTTCCCCCCCCCCCCAGCTCCTGTCAACCCAACAGGTCGAAAACTCACGTGAGTAGATAAATGGGGACTCTCACTCCGGTGGGAGGAAAAATGCTGGCAGCGCCTTGCACAGAGAGACGGGACCAGTTGCCGGTAAGCGCGAAACCGCGCTCGCCCGAAAAGGGCGCGAAGCAACGGAAACCCCGCCTCCTGCGCTCGCCAGCTGGGCTCTGCTCTAGGAAGGAGGCTCTGGCAAACCACTTCTGAAAAACAATTGCCTTGAAAACTGCAAGGATTCGTCCAGGCAGTCACTGCAGGGTCAGTAATGACTGAGCGCAGACAAAAAAGAATCAGCTATCTTCAGCATAGCTGAACTGTCATTAGAAATCAGTGATCTTTAGCACAGAGCCTCATCTTGCTGTCCATGTCTTCCTTATGCACCTAGTAATGAGTATCCCTTGTTGATATCAGTGACACTTATGCCTGTGTCAACATGCTTGGGGTAGTGGTGTAAGACAAGATAGACTGGTACAACAATTCATTCCATAGCAATGTATGTTCCACGAATAATATAATAGAAAGGTTATGTTTTTAAAGCCTGAACTGCCACCAAATTCATTGCAATAGAGCTATTTAGGGTAAAGCAAGCCTTTCATCATAAAGTGATCTTGACATCTCCACAAAATGAAAGTGCATGTGGAATTTCCCTTTAGGTTACTAGACCTATTTTATGTCACAAAATCCAGATTCACAGATGAGGAATGCACACACCTATTTTATATACAAATATAGGCCAGCCTACAGCATATAGCTATTGCCAAACCTTCAGAGAAATTGTCTTTTTTTTTTTTTACAATAAAAACTATACTTTCAAGTTACTTTTCTTTCTTCATTAACAATTACTTGAGAGTGGTGTTGAATATTGATTTCCCCAATTCTAGTCCAACACCTTAACCATGATACCACCCTGGCTGCTTTGTTCAAAACTTGTAATATGAATGATTGGGTCTTAAAACAATGGATTTTGCATTACTGTTAGGGATATATATTTATAGCAATAAGAAACATATCTTTTTTTTTAATAAGCTTAGCAAATTTATAAATGAGACTCTCAGAAATGATGTGCAAAATTCCATAAATGGAACTTTTGTCCAGCACTATGGATCTTCAATTCATGGCCCATCACCAGGATGGCATAGAAATACAATGGACTAGGGTGAAATGAATTTGGCATGCGCTTAAAACACATCCCAGTTACTCTTGCAGTAATTTATTCTATGGAGGACATACAGGGGTTTCCTTGGCAGACAAGATGCAAAAACAACATTAATATAAAAAGAGCCACAATAGATCAGACCAAAGACCTGTTTGATTTAGCACTTTCAATCAAGCAAGTATCAACAGGCAACATAATAGTCTACTGGTGTTTCCTAGAATTATTAGCACAGAGTTTGCTCTTTCTAGTACTATATAACAATCATATTTAATAAGAATTTATAAGCTATTAATTAGGTCTAGTCCCCATTTATAGTTGTAAGTCACTTAATTTCGTGTTAGAAAATTCTGAAGTTTATTTATGTACCATTTGAAGGTGTTATTTTATTCATTTTACAATTCAATTTCATTGGTTCATCTTAGATTCTGATATTATGGCCATGTGAGAGAGACAAGATAAAGATCTACATTACTAGAAAATTAGGGTAATTTCACAGGTACTCTGAAGATTATAATATTACCTATATCTCCATGTGAATCTCATTTCCATCATAGCTTGGCATTATGAAAATAATGAAGCATTAAGAACAGGCCGCCATCCTTCCCCCCTCCCCCAGTGTTCTTTCTTTTCAGATTCTAAGTGCTCTAGGAAAGTCATAGATAAATGCTATAAACAAACAAACAAACAAACAAACAATATCTACAGGTGAGGCACCTTTTGTCATTGTTGTCCTGATGGCCAATGGGGATTACAAGAAAATAATACTAAAGAGAAAATTTCCTTACCTAAAAGCTAATGGAAAGCAAACAGTGAACCCTAAAATGCTTCACGAGGGCTTGTTTGCAAAGAATTTCTCAATGGCTAGAATTAAGGGTACTCCATGCCCAGATAAAAATATATTTTATAGTGGAGTATTAATGAATCTGCTCCAAACAATTATCCATGAATGATGAGGATTAAAAATTAAATTGTTCTGTTCTGAGGAATCTTTTGCTCAATACAACTGTCAGTTCAAGTCAAATGTCAGTATAATTGGTGGCAAAGTAGGCCTTAATAAGTTCTTAGTAATCAGTATTTCACCTGTCAATCTAGTTTAGTGTGACTGCAGGATTTATAATTATCAAAAGTTTTAAAGCCATAGTTAACAGCTCTAGAGGCGATGCATCAGCAAGCTGTCAAGAGATGAGCCACATTTTAAAAATGGGAATGTACTTTTAACCACTTTGCTGCATAAAAAGGAGCCTGCTCAATGTCATCTTTGAAGGTATTTCTCTGATCGTTTTGCATAGACCCAATGAGATGTGAGTAATACAATAATTTGCTGCCATTCTACTAAGTGATATGATAATAGCACCGTGCCGTTACGTGGCATGCTTCTTATTAAGTGCTTGTAGATTCAATATCAGATGCCCTATTGTTCTACCTAAACAACTTATCCTTCAAATTTATGATATTTTTATCCAATAGGAAAGATATTATAAAATATTAGCATCTGGGTTGCTATAGTAACCCATCAAGAATGGAATGTGCTTTCTATGTAAAGAGTGGCATTACAGGTATCAGATGGAAAAGCTTCCCGTGTGGTAGCAGAATTTCAGGGTGTGGACTGCTTGATTGTTTTTGAACTGGTCTGCTTTAGACAATGTATTTTCCATCTCATCATATGGTAACTGCTCTGGTTGCTGGTGGGGGTGATTTTGTGGAATGGAGCTGTCTCAAGTCCAAGTTACCAGGCGAAATTGGCTACCATAAGATTTAAATGTTATTAATTCACAGAGACAAAGGTTATGATTACCTAGTTAAAATCTCAGCTGAATTAAGTGAGAAACTCATTAGGTGAGTTTATACAGTGTGTAAACAACAAACATTGTAGCTTTTTGAATAGGCTACAGTGGACTGGATTGTAGTAATGCTAAATGCAAATTATGGTTTACAAACCAAGGTAGCTGGGTTCACACATCACACTAAACCACAGCAAGACAGACCACAGGCTTACAAAGATTGTTGAGAAGTAATGAAATCAGATAAGTGAGTGTATCAGTTGCCTGTGGTACCCTACCATTTTAGCCTGGTCAGCATACAGTCAGCATATTGTCCAAAGACAAAACCTTGAATCTGACTCAGTAGTTATCAGGCAGCCATGCAGTTGCTTTAGTTGAGGAGCAAAATGTACATGGCCATAGCATCTGCAGCAAACCAAGATTACATACAAAGTAATATCATAAAGCAAATCCCCCCTTATGTACTTGCATCTTCCCATCTGGCACAATTGTGCAAATTGTAGGTTTTGTATCATGACATCATGATACATGTTTTGTCACTTGTCTCTCTTTGTCTCCATGTAAATGCTTCTGCACATAACCAAGTGCCACATCAAGAAAAGTAGCTATTGCATTCTGCACCAGCTGCAGCCAATCCAAGTGTAACAGTAGTCCCATAGAAAACATTACGGTAATCTAAAGAGGAGCCCCTTCTGCCCATCCTCAACATGTGAACACCAGTCCATCATCTTGAGGACAGTTGTTGAACTTTATCCATCCATCTATCCATTTTAAAGTTTTGTGTGCCAAACTGTCCATGTGCACACTCAAGGAACACAAAAAAGGATCTTAGCCAAGTTGTATAATTCATATACTGATATGAACATATACATATACATAATAAACACACACACATACAGACTTTTGTCCACGCTTGTGTGTATGTGAAGCATGATTTGGCCTTGGAACTCTTAAGATTTATTATTTATTTAATATACAGTCGTGTGAAAAAGAAAGTACACTCTCTTTGAGTTCTATGGTTTTACGTATGAGGACATAATAAAAATCATCTGGTCCTTAGCAGTTCTTAGAAGTAGGTAAATACAACCTCAGCTGAACAACAACACATGACATATTACACCATGTCATCATTTATTTTACAAAAAGAAAGCCAAAATGGAGAAGCCATGTGTGAAAAACTAAGTACACCCTTACTGCTTCCATAGGTATGAAGGGGCTAAGTAGCAGCCAGGTGCTGCTAACCAAATGCCCTTGATCAATTGATCATCAGCAAGTGTGACTACCTCTATAAAAGCTGAAGTATTAGGAGTTTGCTGGTCTTGAGCATTGAGGTGTGTGTAACACAATGACAAAAAGTAAAGACATCAGCAAGGATCTTAGAGAAGCAATTGTTGCTGCCTATCAATCTGGGAAGAGTTATAAGGCCATTTCCAAACAATTTAAAGTCCATCATTCTATAGTGAGGAAAATGATTCACAAGTGGAAAACATTCAAGACAGTTGCCAATCTTCCCAGGAGTGGACGTCCCAGCAAATTCATCCCAAGGTCAGACCGTGCAATGCTCAGAGAAATTGCAAAAAATCCAAGAGTTACATCATAGACTCTACAGGCCTCAGTCAGAATGTTAAATGTTAAAGTTCATGGCAGTACAATTAGAAAAAGACTGAACAAGCATGGTTTATTTGGAAGTGTTGCCAGGAGAAAGCCTCTTCTCTCTAAAAAGAACATGGGAGCATGGCTTAAGTTTGCAAAGTTGCATCTGAACAAATTACAAGACTTCTGGAACACTGTCCTTTGGACAGACAAGACCAAAGTGGAGATGTTTGGCCATAATGCACAGCGCCACACTTGGCGAAAACCAAACACACCATATCAGCACAAACATCTCATACCAACTGTCAAGCACAGTGGTGGAGGGGTGATGATTTGGCCTTGTTTTGCAGCCACAGGACAAGGGCACCTTGCAGTCATTGAGTTGACTATGAACTCCTCTGTATACCAAAGTATTCTAGAGTCAAATGTGAGGCCATCTGTCTGACAGCTAAAGCTTGGCCGACATTGAGTCACGCAACAGGACAATGATCCCAAGCACAGCAGCAAATCTACAACAGAATGGCTGAAAAAGAAAAGAATCAAGGTGATGCAATGACCCAGTCCAAGTCCAGACCTCAGTCTGATTGAAATGCTGTGGTGGGACCTCAAGAGAGCCGTGCATAAACAAATGTCCACAAACCTCAATGAACTGAAGCAATGTTGTAAAGAAGAGTGGGCCAAAATTCCTCTACAAGGATGTGAGAGACTGATAAAGTCATACAGAAAACAATTACTTCAAGTTATTGCTGCTAAAGGTGGTTCTACAGGCTATTGAATCATAAGGTGTACTTAGTTTTTCACACATGGCTTCTCCATTTTGGCTTTCTTTTTGTAAAATAAATGATGACATGGTGTAATATGCCATGTGTTGTTCATCTGAGGTTGTATTTACCTACTTTTGAGAACTGCTAAGGACCAGATTATTTTTATTATGTCCTGATACATAAAATCATAGAACTCAAAGAGGGTGTACACACGACTGTATATTGTACATGCTCTAAATACACACGTACACTTAAGATTGTATACTCCATGAACTCAAGGATAAGCAGCGGAGTCATATTCAGAGGACACTTCAAAGAATCTGCAACTTTACAAAGAATATTTTGTGAAACATTATTTCAGCTGATGATGTGCATCTACATTTTTATGTTACTTTTTGT
This sequence comes from Liasis olivaceus, assembly GCA_030867105.1. Taxonomy (NCBI): domain Eukaryota; kingdom Metazoa; phylum Chordata; class Lepidosauria; order Squamata; family Pythonidae; genus Liasis; species Liasis olivaceus. Next base: position 21,868,641 of record CM061355.1, on the reverse strand, counting down.
TTCACCTTTTGTTAGAAATTTGACGTTTTTCACTATGGGTAAAACTGTATTTCTATGTCTTATTCTTTGTTTTGCTTTTTTTTTTTTTAAAGTATCAGTGCATTAATCATAAAAAATGATGGGTGTTTTGGGGAAAATGATCCTCTTGTATTTCTGAATTGACATGGAGAGTTTATCACAAGCTTTTAAGACTTCAAAAAGAAAATCAATATTAATCCCCCTGCTGAAAGCCAGCAACATTCATTTTGTCAATGGGTCTAATCTACCTTATCTGACACTCATGCTGCTGTATCAGGAAAGCATCATTTATATCTATAATGATAGATGAACAAATGTCTATGCAGACATTCTGTCTAAAGTAGCAGTTTGCATATATGTATATTATAGAGCATTGTATATGTGGGTCTTTGTATCTGTATGCACACACACGTGTGCTTATATATGAACAATCCCAGCAATTTTTTTACAGTTCTGTGAAAAAAGTATTTCTGTGTAAAATGCTCTTGGATTTTCTGAATTTTTCATATCTTTACCACTGGGTGTTGTCAGAACTTTGTGTGGGTCCTACTGATAAATAAAGGGAGTCTGAGTTTAATACTTGTTCCTTTATTTAATTAAAACATGATGCAGTGTGCCAGTGTGAAAAAGTAATCATCCTCTTTGATTCATCTTTTGTATTATTCAGTGGAGTTTTGAAGAAAGCCATAAAAAAATAAAATACAGAATTGCAGTTACCAGTGTAAGTCCAGTTTTCAGTGTAAAAATGCCTTGAAATCAATTGAAACCAAGGTCTATCTTAGGGCAGAGGTTCGTATAGAGACTGTGTTTCCCCAGAAAGAACTGGTTCACAGCATGGCAGTACTTCTGAAACTAAGTCCCTTCCTTCATTCTCAAGCAGCGCCATGTACCACAGCGAAACGCAAGCTAGAAGAGAACCACTATACCTTAACTTGCTGTTGGGCTAATTTGATATGTTTCATATGTGGCTGACCTTGAAGCTTATCCCAAAATTGCAGCTGTCCAGAATGTTACAATCAGACCACGTTCTCAAGTTAACTGCAGGGGACAAAACTTCTTCTGCATAAATTAAGGTCCAATACCGTAAATGTTGTTTCTTTTCTAAATTCAAGGTGCTGTTGCTTACCATTAAAATGCTTTGGCTGTGATTCAGAAATATCTTAGGAAGCCTAAGAATGAAAAAGCTTGTTAGTGTTAGCCACCTGTTTCCCATAGCATCCAGACAGACGCGTCTTACTCTGTATGTATATGTTTCTGCTCTTTAAGATTTGGAGCAGATAATATTCCAATAACGTTGCCTTCTGCTGGGATTGAGGTCTCTGAACGATTCTTTGTTAGTGGTGGATACCAAATAATATTGATATGCGCCTCATTTATTTCTCTGGTAAATCTATATAGCCACCCATTTCACATATGTGACTCCGAGAGGCATATAAAGTTAAAAAACATAAAAAAGAAAGAAAATAACCAAAAAGAAAAAATAAAACAAAAATAATTTAAAAAACATTAAAAACAATAAGAACCATAAAAAAACCCCACATAATTTGCAGGAGAAGGCACTTGATTTCCTAGCAGTACAGCCACTTGGTAGGCTCTGTACCCATGTTACTGGATCCCTGGGCCAGATGGCAAAGCCCTCTTTTCCAGCCCTTCTGGAAGACCAGCAAGTTCAGGGTCAATCTTACTTCAGGGGAAATGATGTTCCAAAGGGTGGGTGCCACAGCAGAAAAAGCTCTCTTCCTGGGTCCCATCAGATGACATTTCTTCATGGACAGGACCTGCAACGTGCCCTTCCTGTTGGACCTGATGTGATGGGTAGATGTGATTGGGAAGAAGCAACTCCTTATTCAAAATCAGCATTAGCTTTTTGCGGGGATTCATCTGCAACACAAGGAGGGTTAAAGTTGTCCCCAAAGTTCCTGTCACCTGGCTCTTATTGAGGTGTTTTAAGATACTTTGATAATTTAGCGCAAGAACTCAGTCATGAGGTTCTAAAGGTGCTCGGCAATGACTTGGGACTGTGATGTGATCAGTATATTTTCTTACGGTTTTGGAATAGACATAGCCCAAGTTCACTATACATACCTTGTAGTCAGATTCTTTGGGCTTCAGGAGATCAATACCAAGGCCTTAATCAGGTTTTCTGCAGACGTTTCTTCTAGTGCAATGTTTCTCAACCTTGGGAACTTTAAGACGTGTGGACTTCAACTCCCAGAATTCCCCAGCCAGCATGGCTGGCTGGGAAATTCTAGGACTTGAAGTCCACACATCTTAAAGTTGCTAAGTTTGAGAAACTGCTCTAGTGTCTCTGTGAGGCTTCTTCAGTGCAATGATTTGGGGCAGAGGGCAGAGTTTTGTACAGATTCTGTAATCTGTATAAGCTTTGAACTCAGGAGGGTTGATTGATGATTGGAGGTTTCCCGGGAGGTGTTGATTGATTGATTGGTGGGAGTGGTGTCTCCATTTTGTTGGTCCTCCACATCTGTTTGTTGCCACTCAGGCGCCTCTTCCAAACCCCCCTCCCCTTCTGAACTGTTTCACTGAGGGAGCTTTGCAGAGAAGCAGGGTGAAACGTCTGCAACAAACCTTATAAATACCTTAGGATTGATCTCCCAAAGCCTGGAGAATTTGACCACAAGGTAAATACAGTTTCTATGTCCCTATCAGCAGGTAACATTATTGTTCCACATTAGTGGGCAGAAGTAACAGATCAAACATACAAGTCCCAGATCCAAACAAAAATAAGTAATAAATGCAATTATAAATAATAAAATCTAAACACTGTACATAAAAGGAAGCACTGCTTTTTCCCATGCTGTAAGTATCTTATATTTATTTTAAATGATGGCTGATATGTGTACATTTTTTCAAAAGGCAGGCAGGAAGAAATCAATGGGGTAATCAATCATGGAGGTATTAGTTTTTTCTTAAGGCAGTGCTTTGTAGCAACAGTCTCTGAGGTCAAATAAGGACACCGCAGACTGCCAGTGATGGATAAGCCCTTTCTTCTATGTGCAATAATATTACAACAGGTATTTAGAAAACATCACACTTTGCAGCTCTCAAGAGGAGGGTGAATGGTCAAGTCAAAATTATTTCCATCAGCATGGGCCCCAGTATTATAAACTGTCGCTCACTCGCACATGGCCTTTAACACCGAGAGGAGGATATATCACAACTGTCAAGAAGCAAAATGTTATGTGCTGTAGCAGTCAAGCTTGTTCTTTTCCTTTGAACAACCATTCTATTCTGACCAAAAATAGTCCCAACAAGCAGCTGTCTGTGTAACTGATAGTGGCTTTTTAATTAATGCCAAAATGAGATTCAACACAGCTGAAGGCATTCGAGGCTCCTTAGCATTAATGGGATGAAATCTGCTGAAATTTGAATGGTCAAGCTTAAGTGGTTCTGGACCAGGCTGTAATCTGCATTGTCCTTTTCTTAACCTGGATTAAATGTTCAAATCCTTTGGAAGTGTAGATTGTGGGCCAGTCCGAGAGGTGGGAAAGGCTGGTGTTATGGCTAACCCTGCTAACAGAGCAGCTCATCTCTCAGTGTCTCTAACAGAAAGGCTCCTGTAGAGTGTGCAAAGGAGGACTTTTGTTTCCTTTTAGAATATATAAAACAGACACTCACATACCCAAACTCAATCAGACAAGCCACTGTATTTTGGCTGGCCCTGATTTTTCAAATATTTGCACACTTGCCAAGAGATACACTGAAAGGATTACATAAAACATACAAATGATTGAATTTTATGGCTTGATATGGAGAAGTGGATAAGAGCTTTAGGATGTATTGGGTTTTTTTTGTTATTGTTGCTGTTGCTGTTATTGATTAGAATTTAAGTAATACTTGAGCCTGACTAATTGAAGTATGTTAATTAAGCAAATCCCACCCATGTTTTCAAGAAAGAGACATTGAAAATACCTTCATAAATAGCCATGGATGTCCACAGGGGAAGCAAGGAGGGAAGTGACAGGTGCAAATTATATAGCCTGAGTAATTTGCTTCATGATGTCACGGTACCCATGATGTCATTGTGATTTCTTCAACATGCCTACATCAGCAGCCATTAAGCCATGGTGAAATATGTGGGAATAAATTTATTGAACTAAGTGGGACCCACATCATGTAGACATCGATAGTACAGTGCTGAAAGGTGCACAATAAAATGATAGCTAAAAACCACCTTTGGTAGAATTCACAAGTAGTCTTTCTTTAAAAGCTAAAGAAGGAAAAAATGTCAAAGTGGAAGATGTTTTTATATAACTGCTTACCTTCTTCAGAAAAGCACTTCCATCTGTGTGTTTATTTCTTTTGTTTATTTGATATATGAAATTTATTTGTTAGGCCCAAAAGATGAAAAGAAATATAATATTAAAACATTATGGGAAGTTTATTGTTTCATTAAAAATTTAGTTGCAGTTGATTCAAATTTCATTGAAGTTATGGAACAGGAGACCTTGGGGGTTGCAACTGTAAATTTTTGAAGCTCACGCCTATCAAAACGATAAAACCTGAGGCTAAAACCTTCCATACTAAAAGTGCAAATGTTCACTCATCAGTTTTTATAGAGAAAATAAAACGGACTTGATTAGATACTTTGTAGCTAAACAGCTGGGTTCCTCAGCATGTAGGAGTGGGAGGTCACAGGCCACCACAAAGCTAGGTCTGTTGAAGGATATGGTCTCCATTGATTTCATTCTTTCTGTGTACCTAAATCACTGTATAACTGCAGCCCATCAATTACCTCTATCAAAATTTTTCATAATCTGTATTACGTACCTTGAGAAAGTGAGAATGTAAGCTCTTTTTAGATAACTGGAAATTACAACAAAGGACACATTTTTCACGTATTGGACTCCCAGCAATGTGCAGAAAACTGAGAGTTCACTTCAACACATAAAGCTTGTATTATATGTTCACAATTTTCACTGAGAGTAGTTCAGTGACATCAGGGGCTATCTATAAATCTGGCTGGCACATTCTATAAGGCATTGTTATTCCCCCCACCTCAGATGTGTTGAAACCACAGTATGAAGAATTCCTGGCTGGTAAGACTAGCTGGGAATTATTGGAGCTGAAGTACAGCACAATCTGGAAAGCATCAGGATTTTGGTAGGGTTAGAACAGATACTTGTTTGTAGGACTGATGTGATCTGTACATGTTGAGTTGTTTGGGGATTCGTCTGTTTTATATTTTGTCTGCAAGAGTAAGAGTCTATTTACTTCCCATCCAGTGAGTCCTGGTGACTAGCATTTGCTGGTCTTGCAGGCTGATGACTTTAGCAATGGTTATGGCCCTGATGGCAATAGTAGTGGCATTCAGCTCTGTAGACCTTGCAGACATGTTGACACTGGTGGCAGTGGTGAGGCAGCAATGGCAGGAGGTAAATTATAGTTGGGGGGCCATCTGGAGAGTAGTGTGATGAGGCCATGTCACAGCCACTAGGTAGATCAGATCGGGAAACCAACTCCACAAGAGGCTGAAACTACTTTTACTGAGATTGGCTATAGTAACAGAATCATGCAAGTCTGATTTTGCTGTACATCGTCCTCCTTTTTATACTCAGTGAATCAGGATGGTGTCTTAGTTACTTCCAAATGTTATTTGGACATTTTGGACTTAAAAAATGCTTCAGTGTCTTTGCCTAGACAACAGCTTCTATATATCTCTTCCAAAATCATCTTCCTTAGTCTCTACACCATCTGCCTGAAGCACTTCTGGATATTACCTCATTTCTCTGGACTTAAAAAGTGTTTCAGCCCCTTTTGACTAAATAATGGTTCTTGTATATTTCCATCAAGGTCATCTTCCTTACTCTTTACAGGCCAGCAGACTGGTGAAACTGGGTGGAAGAGGTTGCCTTGGTGACTGCCTAGTTCAGTGCTCCTGGTTCTCTGGCCAGATGTCTTTGAATTGGCCTTGGGACCAGGACACATGCTTGATTGTCCTGTTTGTTTATCTGCCATCCTGGAGTGGGGCTGTGATCAGCAACAGCATTTTCTCCCATCTTTCTGACAGGGTGAACTAGCGGGGTGGGTGTTAGTTTACCTTTGGAACTTGTGTCAGCTAGACTTTCTGACATACTGCTGGAGATTTTATATTTTCCTATTTCCTTGTCTACATAAGCCAAATGTGAGAATGGTATCTCCAAGTAGACCATTGTGTCTGATAAGTGAAAAATAATTTCTTCCATTTGTTGTAGTGAGCGCACAGGAGAATTAATGGCTATGGAGTAAAATATCAGTTGAACTTGTGCTTTACACAAGTGGAAACTGACTTTGGAGCTCCTCATGAGTCAATTATCATTTAAACTGCTAATTTCCTCCTTCATGTTGAGATTCATAGAATCTGAATGGAACATGCATTTTTAATGCCAGGGCAGGAATCATAAATACTCTTGGTCTTGATTACCAGCATGTTAATACAATAAAGACTCTTCAGTCCCTGGAAGGGGAGAAACTAAGGTAAATTAATACCCTAGGAATCCTAGCACATTAGGCTGCATTTTCTGATATGATTAAAAACATTTGGAGGAGGGAATCCATGTCCTGAAATATCAGATCAGTTTGTGAAAGTCTTTAAATGGTGCACAAGCAGGTGCTGGCATTTCATTTCAACTAATTAGCCTTTAATTTACTGTAAATATCTTAGAATTCCTTGAACAAGTCTCAGTGGAATCCAAGAGGAAACAATCTTCTGGTTCGATACATCATCCAAAAATACCGTGGGGAAGATGCTAAATACATGAAGGGCTGCATTAGTTAATAAATCATACTATGCATTTTAAATATATGACAGGACTTGAAAAATGCAAACAATATGCTTTTGTTGTCTCTTATCCATTGGCTACGTATAACAAAAGCTGTGGTTTTGAACAATAATGATTATATGTGAAATTACGGGTAATTTATAGTCCTGTGTGGCTCATTGCAGATAATAAATGCGAAAGTAATGGTAGTATTACTGTAACAAGTGTAATTGCAGAGTTTGTGTATGTGGTGCATTTATTGGCTATATTTATTCTTTCTTGCGTGAAATAAATAGTCTTTGTATTGGTTTAAGCCTCAACTGCACTTAAGAATTAACTTAAATCCTACTAGGCTGGTTTTGGTAGTTGTGCAAAGGGATTGTCCTCTTCTCTTCCCCTTCTGCAGCTAAGGATGTGCCTTTCAGTATAAGCCTGTTTTGATTTACTATCGCTGTTTGTAAGGCAGCCTTCGGGGCCCATTGTTTGCCATAAGGAAATCTACATCTGCTTTCCTTTGCCACTTTCTCTGACATATGGAGAGAAAGTGGGTGGGGTGGGGAGAGAAGAACAGGAAAGAATGCATATATGAGATGATTGGGAGAGGTTGAGTGTGCAGGGTTGATAGTAAACAAGAGTCTGAATGGGCACAGGAAAGGTAAGTGAGAGAATATGCATAACGGTGGGGGGAAGAGGCAGAAGCCAAATGTGGACAAGGGGGTGAGACTGAGTGCATGCAGTGGGAGAGACAGAGGTTGAACACACATGGAGAGAAAGGCATGTATGCCTAGTGATTGGCAGATGCCAAGCTGCAATGGATCAGGTGATAGGTAGATGGAAAAATGAAGCACTCACAGAAGAGTGGGATGCTCTAAAAAGCAGAACATGCACAGGGTGTGGGTCGGGAGGTGAGACACTGAAACTGAACAAGCATTTGGGTGGGGTGTGAATGGCAGAGGCTGGAGCAGAGGGTGTCTTCTTCAAGGTTCTGGACAATGGGCTATATACCACTCTTCAGTTTTGGTTAAAGGGATGACAAACGATCACACAAAGCTTCATCTTCAGACTCTTCTTTTGCCCACAAGAGGAGATGAGTAAATGCATTTGCTTTCAATTTATAGCAAACCACAGTGCGTATGTGGAGAACACAATATATATGCAAGGCTGATTGATGTCAGCCTTGTAAGGTAGTCCAGACAAGAAGCACACCCAGAAGTACTAGCTCTAACTTTATTGTAAGGTTACATTAACAGAATCTTGCAAGTCTGAAAGTACATCCCCCCCCCCTCGCCTTTACAATCCAAGAAAGTAGGGAGGGTCCCTTCTGAGACATTTGCCACACCCAATTTCCTTCTGTAGGCTCAGCTGCTGCTTGACCAACCATTGTTTTAGTCTGTGGTTCTTCCTCCTGTTTCCCAAGAGATGTAGTCCTACACTAAAGTGTAATATACTGACATGTCCAGGAATTTCCTGAAGAAAATGGCAAACTTTATAAGCTATACAGTACCTTGAATTATGACATAACATTTTTTATAACAGAAGTCATGCAAAAGTGCTACCTTCTTTAACTTTGGTAAGTTTTTGCATCTCGACTGATTTGCTTTGCTTTTCAATCACTCTATATACTGGCCACCCACTTAAACTGAAGTGCAAAGATAAGTGTTTTTTACAGAAAGAAACACTGAAGACTGAAGCAAAGCTTCCTACTGAACTGTCTTTAAAATGTAAAATGTACAAAGCGGTCCAATATCAGCAGAAAAGTGGGAACCTATTTAGATAATAGCTTTTCCCAGTGAATCTTAAGAGTTTTATACTGGTTATTCTAAGTGTGCTAAGTGATGCCCTTAAGTATTTTTCACACAGCAAAAATACGGTTTTCACAGAACTTGCAAGGGGTAGTGACTGTTAGTTGTATTTTTTGAAGTCTTAAACTGGGTTCTTCCTGTTTCCACATCAATATTTAGTAAGAGGTTTTGTAGGAAAATTTGTGTGCATATTGGAACACCTTTCTTTATATTTTCGTTTCACAATTTCCTCAAATATATGTATGTTCAGCAGATAATGTCCCCGGCTTGAAGCATTTTTGTATATTATTTTCAGTCCTTTGTATAATTGTCCTTATGATTTTGGAGGGAATTTGTTTGATATGGACAACTGGGTCACACCATTCATGGAAATGTAAATTTTAAATGACGGTGATTCTAGGATTTGCATATTAATCAATAAAACTAAAGTTAGATAAATTCACTTTAAAACACAGCTTAAATGAAATTCTTCTGTATCTTGTCTTGCAAGGTAGCTGACCTTATTATTTCACTATGCCATGATGCTCCTAATTGATTTTCCTAAACAGGAATGATGAAATATGCTAATTTCTCATAATCTGACAGTAGGGCCTGCAAACCAAAAAGTCTCATACTTGCCCTAATTTTCAGCTGTGCATTGCTCTAGCCTCTAAGTTTCATTTCTCTGCAGCTGTGAGTTTCCATTTTTTAAATGAAAGGTTTAATTCTGACAATGGCTACTTTTTTAAAGCTGTATTTTATTCTTAAAAGTCCTTTTCCTGCCACTGATTAATTATCATGTAACTAAAGTAAATTCTATTTTTAATTATCTTCTTCACTGCTTTCTAAGTTAAAAAAAAAGGATACAGACGTTCTTAAGCAAATCTTAAGTAAATCACTGAGTGGGTGTTTGAGTCAAGAAGCACAGGTTTCAAGGAAAAAAAAATCATTTTCAATAGGAGCCTGTTGTTGATCCAGAGGGAAACTTCGTTTCTTCCCATGTACTTTCTATTGTTTTTCAACATTGGGAAACTCTTGCCCAGGGTATCAAAATGGGTTTTCTTTATTTAAGGGATTTTTTTTTTTGGTAAAAAAATATTGCAATGCAGTCTTACTTCAAAAACCAGTGAGACTGAAGTTGAAAAGCATTCCACACTATTTAAAGTGCATTCATCCTTATGTAATATGATTACTTTGTCAGCGGAGAAGTCAGCTCTCTTTCAGTAGTGCAAATGCTGATGAAGACGTGGAGTAAAAGGAAGAAAAACACAACAGCTGTTGTGGGAGGGGAAGCGTGACCTGTATAAAGCCATGTGCATTCATTTTTCAATGTGATTGACAATCAGGTTATTTAAAGGGACAAAGTAGTTTCACAACGGAAATGGGGATGTGGAAAATGAGTGCGTGGGGGAACTATTCCTGTTTGGGGGAGGGGAAGTAGGATGAACCCGAATGTCATCTGATCCTGGCCAACTACATTCTGTGAAAAAATAAAAGGGGAAGCACTTAATTTAATTGCACTGTGACTCACATGTGGGTTAGGTGACGGGTAGAAATGGGAGTTGATGTTGCAGGTTGATCTTCTCTACGAGAACATAGCAATTGGGATTGAGTAGCTGTGGGATCTGCATGCTGTTGGCTCAGCTAAACAATCTTTATATATAATGTGTATATCTCCCTTATGTGTATGCAACACAGATTCATAATGTTCAAAGAGAATAAAGTTTTGTGGCACCTTAGAGTTTAGTTCATTTATTATCACTAAATGCTTTGAGAATCACAGTCCCATCAGATGGTTCATCTCTGTGTTTTTCACACTGGACTTTCTTCTGGCTGCAAAAATACTACCCTGGCTAACCCCTCCAGAAACAGCTGTAATGTGATACATTTATCTAAATGAAAATAGCCAGGATATGCTGTCCTTTGACAAATTTATCACAAGATTGCACAGCACAGTAAACTAGGTTGCTTAATCATGGAGTGTTGAATAAACTACAGCATGCTAAGCAGTAAAGCCCGATTAAGAAATCAAAATGTCAGGGTTCACCTAACTCATTAAGACCGCATCTGAAAAACTATATTGTGCTGTGTGAACTCAGTCCGTAAGCAATCAAAGGCTGCCATTCTGTGGTTTTCCTGCAGTCCACTGACACAGATGCTTCTGTTCATGCAAAGCGTTACCTGCATTGAGAGATTGTGGCTTGTGCAATGGAGCAGCTGCAGTGTGCAGGGAATTGTGGAAATCTCTGACGATCTCTGCTATAATGTGGGGCTTTCCCATAGCTTCCTCATGTCATCTGCATAAGGATACACAACCTGCCCTGACTGGAGAACATGAAAATGCAAACAGCCCATTATATGGACTTGGGGAAGAAGATTGAATCACAGGAGCCAGGGTGGTGTAGATGTTGAGCTATCAGGGAGATCCAAGTTTTAGTCTCCCTTGGCCTGATCTATCTCTCAGGATTGTTGTGGTGGAAATAGGATGAAGTGCTGTGTGTGTTGCCTTGAGATGCTGAATGAATATAAATCTAATAAATGAAGAGTCCAAAGTGATACCTCCATGAGACAGATGGAAATGAGGCCTTAGTCAAAAATTGGGGTTAAGGAACTCTTTCTGGATTATACACAGGAAATTATTAATAACTAGAAAATGATGTATAACTTTCTGTCTCTTAAAGAAGCATACACACTCATATGCATAGTTTTTTTAATTACACTGAGTGACCATTTACGCCACAACCATTTTCTTAGTTTCCAGGTTTTTCTGTGCTTCTTGCCCATAACCCTTCAGTGTTGGACTCCCCCTTCACCTTGCATAATTTCTGGTAAGTGCTGACTATTGGAATGGTTAGGGGGCAAGCTACATTTTCAAATCAAACCTTTATTACGGCCTTTGAGCCAGAAAACACAACAATAAAATATATAGACCTGTAATTATTAATAAAACTAAAAAACCCACACAAATGAATAAAATTATATAAAATGCATTATTATAGTAACTGTAGTACGAATAGCAGTGGCAATCACCAAAATTTCTGCTAAATGTCAACCAAAGGTAGGTTGGATACAACAAATGATAGCACAAAATTAGGCAACCTGGAAAGATATGCCAGGGTCCTGGTCAGATAGAAGCAGTGACAGATAGACATTGTGCTCTCTACCAGGGTAGTTCTTTAAAGTAGGACAACTATATATCTTCCTTGATTCCCTATAGAGAGAGCAACAAAGGAGCATATGGCTTACGGATTCCATAGAGTCATCTCCACATGGACATAAGCACTGTTGAAAAGGGATGTTTATATACCACCCCCACAGAATTGCAGAACTGCATCCAACCTGGCCCAGGTGAAAGTCCAACGAAATTTCAGAATTCAGAACGAAATTGAAGAGAAATAAAATGATGGTAGATGCCCATTTGAAAAGAATCCATAAACTGTAGGGTTGGATACTAGGCTTAACCTGCTTTGAAAATCAATATCCCAGATATGTTGTTTAAGCTGACTCCTGGCATTTTCAAGCCCAGAGATTTTCCAAAGATAGTCCTAAGGACTGGAGTTTGCTATTAGCTTTGTTAGCCAGGTTGATTTAAAATGGTCTTGCAGAACCAATGGAGCCAGACCCACAGGAGAAAAAATCAATTTCAACCAGAAATTAAGGAGACAGAACCAGGCTCTGGCACCCACAGAAACCAAAACTGTCTCTAACCATAAAACAGCATTCTTGGTGCATCTTGGAACTGTGAGTATTGCTCTTATACATTTGAACTGGATAGCTTCCAAGATATTAAACTTTGTAAAAATGCAGATTGGAGCACCATAAAGAAGATGAGAGATGACCTTAGCAAGAAAAACCTTGCAAGCTGCAGAAATACAATGTGCCCCTTTGAACAGAAGAATCTTAAGACAGCTGTGGAGCTACTTTGGGCCATACTTGCCCGATAAGAGAAATGTGCATTCCAAGATAAGGAAGCCTGGAACTGCACCCCAAGAGTACATATTTGCTCTACTGGAGTCCCATCAATTTGCAATTTATGTAATCTACTGTTGTGTTGTGCAAACACTAGCACTTTAGTTTTTTGATAATTCACTACAAGTTGTTCTTTTAGGCAAAAGGAAGCCAATGCCCTCAATGCCCTTCTCATTCCCACCTGGGAGACAGACAAAATTACTATATCCTCTGCATACAACAGGACTGGAATCACACAATCTGCTAACACTGGAAAGTGATGATTAGAAGATGAGAGAGCCTGAATTATTGAATTGATGTACAAATTAAAAAGTAAGGGGGCTAGAATACACCCTTGCCTTACCCCTCTTTTGGTGGAAACAACTCCAGAAAGGTGCCACCAAAGGGAATATTTGACTCTCAATGAGGTGTTAGAAGAAAGAGTCTGGATAAGAAGCAGCAGTCTTTTATCCATTGAGGATTCCTGAAGTTTTTGCCATAGCCCCTCCCTTGGAATCAGATCAAAAGCTGATTATGTTATAATAATTGAAGGTAAGATGCATTAGATCAAGAATACAGTCCAGGGGAGGAATAATAAATCTGCAGTAGGTTTGTAATCCTACTGTACAGCCTGTCTTTGCTTGCTTGCTTGCTTGCTTATTTATTTATTTATTTATTTGGTTTATAGGCCACTTCTGTCAACCAACTATTCCTCTTTGGTATAGATACTATTGATGCTAGCACCAGTGAAAGGTCTGTGCAGAGAATCCATTTCTTTTTTAAGCACTGTCCACTTTAAGGACACTATTCTGTTTTTACATATACAATTTTTATTGAGATTTATTGGGATTAAAAACTATGGAAACATAAAGAAAGAATTAGAAAAAAGAGAAACAGATGAAAAGATAAAGAGAAACAATAAAAGTTGAGAGAAGAGCAGAGAAAAGAAAGAAAAAGAAAAAGATCTAAAGAAGTAACTTTCATTCTTCTTCACAGGAGTTACAAACATAATTATTACCATTTCCATCCTCCCGAATTATATATCATGGTTCCCTTCTTCCCATAAACAACCCTTTTTAATCAGTAAATCCCGAGATCACCAATTCATTTTTGTCCATTTTCAGCAAGAATTCCATAAAGGATTTTCAGCCTTTTATGAAAGTAGTTACTGTCCCTTCCCTAATCAGAAATGTCAGTTTGGGCATCTCAGCAAGTTCTGTCATCTTCACCGTCCACTCCTCCATTGTGGGTATTTCTGTATTTTCCCATCTTTGTGCATATGATAGCCTCACTGCAGTTACCATATATAAAACTGGTCGTCCATGAGTCTTTTCTAGTTGACTATCCAGAAGTCCAGTTTAAGTACACAATTCAAAAGAGGTGTTTTACAGCGTGTGTTAGAGTGAACAAACCATCTCTCTCCCAACTGTTATAGCTGCAACATCCTTTGCAGATGACACTTTGCATATAGCACTTTCCCCAGAGATGTCAGTGAAGTGACGCAGCTTCGTGTGCAGATAGGAGAAGGCAGCCAAGGACAAGTTTCTGAAGCAGGCTTGCAAGGCTTGCAAAAGAGATCTCGACATTCTAACATCTGGCTGCATTTTTGCAGATTCTTGCAATGTAACTGATGATTCTGTCTGGAGAGGCCCCAGAAGAGCATTCTGTGCTCCAAGTCATTATAAGCAGCTGCATTTGGCAGAAAAAGGCTAAAACAGGAGCTTCCGTCTGAGACCCAGTTCTCTGGTAAACTGCTCAGAACAACATTGTGGTTCTTTGTATTGGTAGCAGTGACATCTGGATTTGAGGGACAAAAGAATGAAGCAAATATTTTGTCCCTGTGCTTATGATCTCCTTGAGCATTTTATATTACACGACAGTAGAAGTCATAACTGAACATTATTGCACTGAAAATATTAGTACCCATTTTCTTCTTCGCTCTCTCCCTCCCTCCGTCTTCTCTCTCTCTTTATATTTTAAAGTTCTCAGATGAAGAATCACAAAATTCTGGAAGCAGAATTTCAGTGTGAAATTATATAAGAAGTGTGAATTGGGTCAGTCCACATTAAGATTTGGACTGAAAAATCTTCCATCACAGTACAAATAGATAAATCTGCTTTTCATTTAGACAATTGCCTGATTCAGCAACTTTGGTAGTGTTAGTAATTTTCTGAGTCTTAGTCAAATATCCTTGGACGGATGGGACAAGAATTCATGCCGTTCATACCTTAACTTGAAATACCGAGTGTGAACCTTCCAAACCTGTATTCAGTCTGTAGTATATTTACAGGCTAATGTTTATGTTTTTAAAATTTTTCCATCACTATTGAAAAATGTACCTACATTTGGGAAAAAGCACACCCAAATGCATAGTTTTAGGGGGAGATCACCAGTAAACAATATGTTTAAAAATAGAAATATTAGGAAATAATGTAATAGATTTAAAAAAAAAATAGATTAAAAAAAAAATTGCAAATGGATGTAGAAATGTGTCTGGGCACACTTTAAGGTCAGACAGACAAATTTAATACAGGGAGTAGTTGAACAAAATAAAATTTCAGACATTTGCCCAACCCTGCCTTCCACCTTTGCTCATTAGGGTCTAGTTTATTTACTTTGGGCTATCTGATGCGGGATGCAGGAATCCAGACAACCATACAAGCTAACAAAGAGATAGAAAACACTAATACTTTGCTGCCCCATAGAGACCAATCTAGATTTTTGCAGCACAGATCTGATAGCCATAATTTACAAGGGACAATTGCTTGAAAGGAATATGCAAGATGTAAAGAAGATTCTGATCATACAGTGGCAAGGCAAGAATCTATAAAGACTTCTCCATTAACTTATGTCAGCCTTACCAGGTAGACCAGACAGGAAACACAACCAGATAAGCTAATTCTACTTTATTGTAAAGGTACATTAACAGAATCTTGCAAGTCTGAAAGTAGAATTCTCCCGCTGTCTCCTTTACAGCCTGAGAAACTAGGAAGGGTCCCTTCTGAGCCTCTTGCCCTGCCCACTTTCCAGCTGTGAGCTATGCTGTTTCTTATCTGACCATTCCCTAGGCAGCATATTTTCCCCTTATCTGCCAAGGTCTTTCCCACATACCGTTACATCTTGACACATGGTACAAAGATAGTATGGATGTAAAAACTATGTACCCTATATTTCAATTTCATTAACATTTATAAAAAATACAACAAAGTGAAAAACATAGAACAATGTTGTAAAAACAGACTCATTATCACAGTATTGGATGAGATGTGTTCACCATTATATTCGTTGTGATAATGTTCTTCAGCAGTTATTTTAAAAATTATACATCAAACTTTGGATGAACTTCTCACTTGTAGGTTTTGCTGATCCTGCAGTAGGTGTTTCTGAATCAGCATCAGTTCAAACAGTTTAGGCTGCAATCCTATAGACATTTTCCTGGGAGAAAATTCTGGTCAATTTTGTAAAACTAGTTTTTATTAGACATGCATAGGTTTTTATTATTAGCTATTTTTAAATGAGATTTTTTTTTCTGAAAAAAACCCTCACTTGCTGTGTTTACTGCTATTAATTTTTGTCATTCATCAAACAGATTTTTTTGGTTAATACTGTATTGATAAAAATCCTGTCTGTAATGCAGTGGGCAGAAACTTTGGTCAACAGTACTGCAGAAAGGCACAGAGATGGTGCCAGCCCATTTCCCTCTAGACATAGTGGTCAGGAATGCTGGCCGTTTGGTACTACCTTCACTGGAGATTCTGGAACCACCAAGCCAAGGAGAGTGCTTAACTTGAAATGAGGCCTCACTGAAATGATGGACTGTTCAAAGTTTGCACAAGTAATGGACACACACACACACTGCTTGTGACATAAAGAAACCATTTTAATTCACTTTATTGACTCTAAACTTCATGTTAAAAATAACAATAACTATGAGCCAAAATATTTTAAAATCAGAATCTGGACTAGCTGAAGATTTATGGCAGAACACTGGCCACCAAGTTAATAATTTTAACTTAAATTTTAGACATTCCAAATTAGACAACTTTTAATTTATTCCAGATTTAATTAAAGACTGCTTTAATGGATGGGAGAGAAAAGTGTGCTGGCATGAGTGTGAGGTGCTTCTGAATAGCTTTCAAAGGGTTGATCTGCACAGCCAGATTGCCGCAGCATGAATATGGACAGCTATCCATTTCTTGACAGCAGGAACGTATTACATTTTTCTTCTGCTCATCCCCAGCCTACTAGAAATGCAAACTCCACAATTCTTTTTCTGCTCCACTTCACAAATATTTCCCCACTTGGGTGGGCATAAGCAGTCCTATCTGGTTTGCCTTCTGCACTTCATCTCATTGTAGGCAAATCCCCCACTCCAGCTGGCTACTGTGCACTATGGCAGGAACGTCCTCTTGTCCTCCAGTAACTGGTGGTGGCCCTTCACAGCCATTTCATCCTGCATTTCCCTTCTAACCCAAGTGACAGAAATAATGATAAACCTGTGGACACATCAGATGGAAAGGAGTTCAAGTGAGAGTCAACAGAGTAGGGCTCATATGGAAGTTCTGCCAACAGGGCTACATGTCCTCAGATACCTATCTGTGGAAAAGAAAGTGTTTGGTGCTTATTTTCCTGGCATGGATGGGAGGATAAAAGAAAAGGGGGGAATTCACAATCTGGGTTGTGGTAAGCATTGTCTGGACCAAGCCTACCACCATAGCCAAAGCAGAATAAGGGGTTGAAATCAAGAAAAGGTTTGCTAAAGCCAGCTTCATTTTTAGCTGGTTTGAACTTGTGAGTCAAGCAGCTTAAGGCTGCAGTGCAGTATAGTCTAAAGTGTGCACAACCCTAAAGCACATACAGATAATATGTCCCATGTCCCCAAATCCCTCCATTCTTCCCCTTCTCAGGAGTGCAGAAAGAGGGATTCGATCTTCACATGTTTTGACTTCCTAACCATGAACTGAAAGAATGTCCTTGAACTAGTTTTAACTTATTTGCAACATGGTAAAGGGTTCCTAGAAGGTTTGCATGGGTGTACGTGCATGTGTGCATATGTATAATCCTTTGGGATATGTCATCTGTATGTCTACTGTACTCAGTTTGGAATATAAATACAGTTAGACTGCTTTGATGCAGAGTCAAGCAATATTATATAGGGTTTTCCTATTGTATTTGAATGACATTGTTGAGGGACACTGAGCTCATAAACCTTTGCAGTAACTAGCTGAACCTCTGAGATGAACGGAGATCTTCTGGAGAATCCACCTCCTTACCTGGAAATTATTGCTGTGAGAAAGCATTAAGAAAGTTTAACACTGAAACAAAAATTCATTGAAATCATATCAGATCTCCTTGTGGGTCATTAAATAGAATCTATTCCAAGATTCATTGGCTTCTTCAAACAGCATTTCTGGTCACTTTAGTCTGCCTGCTTTGCTAAGGGGTGATCTACGTCATTGCTCTTGAACAGTGGTTCTCAACCTTGGGAACTTTAAGATGTGTGGACTTCAGCTCCCAGAATTCCACAGCCAGACCCGTGGGAGTTGAAGTCCACAGATCTTCAAGTTGCCAAGGTTGAGAAACACTGGTTTAGGTGGTAAAATGGGTGCCTTTAGCCTTTAGCATGTGGAATTCTAGGAATTGAAGTTCACACATCTTAAAGTTGTAAGGTTGAGAAACATTGCTTTTGAAACTGTATTTTCCCTGTCTTAATTCTATATATTTATGGTGGCACTTAAATGATTAGTATGTAAAAATCATAACACACAATATAACACTACAACATGGGGAAAAGGGGAACCAAAGCCTTCTTAAGAAAAATTACCCAGAATTGCCATGAGGTGGCGCACACATAATATAAAATATATGATTAAGTGGAATTCTAGGATAGTAGGTGAAAGGTTAAGTAATGCATTTTGTAACTGAATACATGGACACAAGAGAATGCAAATAATGTTTAATTCCACTCATAATTTCTATTTTACTTATGCCTGAAAGATCTAGATGGTTTTAGGTGATCTCTCCCTTTTTTGGATAATACAAGAAAAGAGAGCTGGGGCATTCCTACATAGAGGTTACTAATATCATCTATATATGTATATATCTTTATGTCTCTTATTTGAACCATGCGCTATTGTCTTCTCAAAATGTCTATACATATGAACAGAAAAACTGGGTGGGAGTGAGATTTTGCCAAATTAGTTCTTAGGGAGGAAGAATTCTCTAATAGTCTGGAGAGAGGAGATTCATGCTCAACACCACTATTTCTTCATGTATTTGTCTGGGCTATCACAAGACATGATCACAGCCCTTTTGCACTGTCTGCAGCATCTCAGACATTCAGATGACCAGAGAGATAACAGAATACTCTTTGCTGCCATGTAGCGACTGTGCGGATTTCTGTAGTCCAGATCTGGTAGCCCTACAGCTGGACCATGGTTCTTGGTCATATAAACATGGAAGAGAGAATGTTTTCTTTGGCTAGCTGAAGGGACAAACAAACAGTCCCCAAAATATTATCTGAAAGATGACATATCTGTTCTTTTCATCTTCATCAGCAAATAGCAAAGATCTCTGCAGATGACAGGGGCAGACAGCCTTTTTGCAAACAAGGATTATGCTTTATTTTGGGGGGCTCTTCAGGAATGCAAAAGGCAGTGGGTGTGACCAAAAATATTGATCCATGTTTTGAGCAGGGTTAAGGGGAAAAAATGCCACCCAAGAAAATCCAAACCGGAAAAAAATCAGCCCAATTTTGGAACGTTTAGGTCAGTGTTTCTCAGCCTTGGCAACTTGAGATGTGTGGACTTCAAATCCCAGAATTCCCCAGCCAGACCCGTGGGAGTTGAAGTCCACAGATCTTCAAGTTGCCAAGGTTGAGAAACACTGGTTTAGGTGGTAAAATGGGTGCCTTTAGCCTTTCCAGAAAATGTCCAAAAATATTGGTCTTGACAATTCTTAGGTTAGTCTGGATTGAACTCTATTGGCTGCAAAAAAGTGCAAGGGTGGGGGGACAATGGGAGCTGCTTGCTGATCTTCTAAAAGGTTATGTATTTTGTAATGGTGCTGGCTAACTATCTGAGTACTTTGAAACTGCTGAATACTGCAGAGATTTCTCTCGACCCCATTTAATGTATTGCCATCTGCTAGGCTGATGTAAAAAGATTTCTTACAAGGGATGGATGTATCCATGTGGGCCAGGTCTGACTATATTGTGAGTTTTTATCAGGATTTCTAGATTGTCCAGGAAAAAAAAAAATCAATGTCTCCCTTCTATTATTAGACAGGCACTCAAGTAACCAAACTCTGTGCTAGCATGGAAAACCCAACATGAGACAATATTGTCTCCATGATATTTTTTAAAATATAGTGAATCTGGTTACACGTGATTTCAATTTTGTTCCTGTGTGCTATGTAATAGTGCCTTTGTTTGAGTTTTGGCTTACTTTAATGTTGCTGGTCTTTGACAATAAAGTTGTCATTCATTCATGTACTGTTAAAAACACTTGGTGACTGCTCCATCAGCCTCGGGCAATGTCTCTTGGAAGTCATGGAGCAACCTATATTGGGTTGAATTCTATTGGCTACATTCACTGAACATCAGCTGCTTTCAGATGGAAGAAGTCACAGCTCAGGTAAATTCTATATTTACTGAAAGGGTGAAACTGGGCCATTTTGGGGTTAGGAGGTCCAGCCTGAATCATGGATTTATAGTTTGCATGCTGATATCTCAAACAAGACTAAATACTAAGAAAGATATAACACAAGGACAGTTCCTGGAAAGGTGTTCTATGTTAAGCTGCTTAAATCCTCTTTGAATTTTGGGGGATTGTTTTAAACCATTACAGAAGATCAGCTGTGTGGTCTTTTAGATGAACTTTGAATGACATTAGGGTTGGGGTTCTTGGTGTTCTCTGCTCTTGTTTCCATCTTGCAGGCATTTCATTATTATAGTAGGTGACATCATCAGCTCAGTGAGAATGCATTGATACTGTAACCTAGCATGGTAATAAAACATTCACAGGATGAAAATCAAGCTCAGAGAATACAAGAATCCAAAAATCCAGTCCTGATCTAGATACATTCTCCATTACTGCAATAACATGAGGTGTTGTAATTGTGAAGAGAGTTATGATACAATTTGCCTTCAGATCTGGAAATAATACAGGCTAAACTGTGTTATTTCCAGCAAACTGCAGTTATAAATAATAAAGTATATAGATTACTTGCTCAGAAATAGAACTATAGTTACTAATCTGTACCTAGCCTATAATACTATTATGATTAATTGATTGATTCATTGATTATATGCCATCAAGTCGTTTTCAACTCCTAGCAACCACATAGATTTTCTTCAAGATGATTTATCCCTAACTTGTTCTTTCATGTCTCCCAACAGTGCACTCATTGCCTCTGTAACTGAGCCCATCCGCCTTGCTGTTGGTTGTCCTCTTATTCTCTTTCCTTCTACCTTTGCCAGCATTAGAGACTGTTCTTGAAAGTGGGTTTCCACATAATGTGTCCAAAGTAGGATAATTTAAGCATGGTCATTTGTGCCTTGAGTGAGAACTCTGGTTGAATTGTTCAGTGATCCATCAGTTTGTTTTTTTGGCTGTCCATGATATTCTCAGGAGCCTTCTCCAACACCAAAGTTCAAAGGCATCAATACTCTTCCTGTCCTGCTTCTTTAAAGTCCAACTTTCACTCCATAGAGTGTCATGGGGAATACCATGGCTTGCACGATTCTGATCTTTGTAGGAATAGACACGCCACAGCATTTGAATATCTTTTCCTTCATGGCTGCTCTACTGAGTGGTGGTCTGTGGCACGTTTCTTGACTGCTTGTTCCTTTACTGTTGATGGTGGATCCTAAAAGGCAGAAGCTATCCACCACCTCAATATCTTCATTGCCAATTCTAAAGCTGGTTGTTTTACCTGTTGTCATTAGTTTCTTCTTTACATTTAATTTTAGTCCCATTTTTCACTTTTAGTACTAGGGCTTGCAGATCCTTTGCATTTTTGGCTATCAAGGGTAGGGTCATTAGTTTAGTTATTGATGTTTCTTCCTCCAATTTTAAAACCACACTCATCTTCTTCCAATCCAGCTTCCCTTAAGATATATTCCACATATAGGATAAATAAATAAGATGAGAGTATGCAGCCTTGTCACACTCCTTTGCCAACCTGGAGCCAGTCTGTTTCACCATGTTCTGTCTGGACTATAGCTTCCTGACTTGTATATAAGTTTCTCATGAGGACAATGAGATGTTCTGGGATTCCGATTTTTCTGAGCACATTGCACAGCTTGACGTGATTGATGCAATCAAAGGCTTTTCTATAATTGATGAAGCACACACTGACTTTTTTTGGGTATTCCTGGCTTTTTCAATTATCCAGCAGACATCAGCAATAATGTCTCATTTTCCTTGGCCTTTTCTAAAGCCATCTTGAACATCTGGCACCTCATTTTCCATGTAGGGCTCTAATCTGCGTCAGATGATCCTAAGCATTATTTTGCTAGCATGTGAAATTGAGGATATTGTATGATAGATTTGCACACTCTGTTAAGTCTCCTTGTTTTGGTATTGGAATGTAGATTGACCTCTTCCAATTGGTTGGCCTCTGTGTTGTTTTCCAGATTTGCTGGCATAGCTTGATAAGAACCTTGATTGATTTTTCTTCTGTTGCTTGCTATATTTCAGTGGGTATTACAACAATTCCTGTAGCTTTCTGACTTGGTAATGAATAATATTATTATGATAATAATATAATAGTGAGAGCAGAAGGGGCAGGGAGAGCAAAATCCAAAGTTCTGCAGATTATGGAATCCAAGAATAACTTCGATAATTTCAGAGGGACTGTTACAGATCTACAAGTTTTTTATCACTAGTGATCTTTAGCAGATCCTAGCCCTTGCTCTGGAATCAGACTATTGGAATAATGATAGCCTGAAATTATCTAGTTGTCTGTCTCGTTTTGAAGCTGCCAGTTGTTTTGTAGTATGGAAAACATAGCATAAGCCTGCAAAAAAGTCTTGGTCAAAGGGTTGCCAAGTTGTTCTGGTTATGCTATAAGTAACAAGCTAATAAAGAAAGGAGAAAACCATCTGTTTTGTATTCACACTATTTTCTTTAAAAGAAAGAATTAGATCTTCAAGGACTGCAGGAGGACTGCATGATACGGAAACATCACTGAAGGAGCCAAGACTGAGACATTTCAAAACATTTTTTTGGGGGGAAGTTGGGCATTGACTCAAAACAGGTGCATCAAACCAGCAGAAGCATAATACATGTATTCTGCCTTATTTTGTTTAAAATAAATCAGATTACTGAAAATCACAGATTTGTCACTAGCGTTTGGTGGCATGATCCCGTGAAGTCCCAGGGGGATGTAAAAACGGATAAGGATTGGAGGCTGCAGACAGCCTAAAGTCCACAAGTTGTCCATTTTTAGTCTAGTACAACAACAAAAATAGGACAGATATAAGTTATTTCCTTATAGGTGCCTTATTTTCCCCTACTCCTGAGTGAATTTTTCACCGTAGAAGCTAATTATTTAAAAGTTACATTTAAGATTTAGAATAAGTAAATGTCTATGTTTGAATGGATGTTTTGCATTGGAGAATGTGTAAAAAATGTGAGAAATGGTATATTCCAAATGGCAAAGGAACTGCATATTTTTATGTCAAAACTTAATTCTGCAGCGGGACATGTTGTCCAAGACTACCATTTATTTAATATAAAACAGAGTTATAGAGAACATCTCAAAGAGGCTGATTACAATAATCAGTTTACTCTCTTCAAATGGTCAGATATATTTGCACTGCCTTGTTTGTCTGGCAAGTGTGGGTGGCCTCCTTCTTTCTCCTTTAGTTGCCCATACTTAGGGCAGGAAAGAAGGAAAATTGTCTTCAGGAAATGTGACGCTTCCCTAGCTAGTACTTGAAGAGTGTATCAGCTTTGCTGCCTTAAATCTTGCTGCCTCTGCTGAATATCCTTACCACACACCTGGAACAGGTCTCTTCTGAACTGTTGTCCATATACCTTTAATGCGTGCAACATTTTAAAGATCATGATTTGTGATTCCCTTGGCTGAAATTTCTGTTCTGCCCAACATCTAATGTGTGAGAGGCCTCCTCCAATTGGCACACAGGTGCCATCTGGTTAATCCTTGCAGTGCCCCCCCCCCCCCCTTTTTAATTGTAGTGTCGACTGGTTGAACTTTATAAAAAAAAAATCAGTTTTAATTTTTTAAAAAATTGTGGCTCAGCTGTTCACTTATCAAACACTATGTAGAAGCAAAGAGTTAGAGTTTTAAAATCTTTTATTTGCCAACTAGTGATCATCTGGATATGTACAGCCAAGGTATAGACACAGGGTAAGCGTTGTTGAAGAGCTGAAGTTTGAGAATGAGGTTTTGCTGTTGGGATTGGATGGGCAAGTGCAAACCACCGTAAGAACATTACACAAGGAGAAAAAGTGAGGAGTCAGAAGCACAAGAGCCATGTCTTTAATTTACAGGTATTAGGCTGGGGATAGTTTAGTCTATTTCAGGGTTTTGTACCCTCTAAGTGGAGTGGTTGACCAACCCATTTAAAAAAAGGGGGGGGGGAAGTAAGATGTGGTCTCCCTTGTGGCCAAATCAGCACTGCAGAATATGAGCTGAACCCAGAGATGGGGTGGGGCAGTCCTACAGTAGACCTGTTAGATCAGCTGAAGCTGAACAGACTCCTGACCATGTCCTCTCAAGCCTCCTCTCACATAGCACCACGGATTGTATAATGGAAAGTCTTGAGCTGGGATAAGAGGGAAAACACCACTTTCAGAATGGAGCATCTAAAACTGTCTTCAGGCTGCCTTAGTTGTGGGGTAAGGATGAGACAGAGGCCCTGGCATGAAGACATGCTCTCTGGAAATGGTTATTGGGGTGTCTTCATGCTGGGGAAGGAAGCTATGTTGATGAGGCCTCTGTTTGTACGGGGAAGAACATATCTGACCTTCGCTTGGCAGGCATAGAGGAAACAGATACATTCAAATAGATTTCTGAGGTCTGATAAGGAATATCTGGCAGTAGAACCTTCTGGTTGCAGTGTTTGCTTAACAGGGATGGATTATTTAGGCCACTGATTTAATTGTGCTGTGCATGTCAGCTTCTTGGTATCCTAAGCATCTGGAGGTGTGGAAATACTAGAACTGACAGCAAAAGAGCAAGGAGCAGGAAACCTGTAGTGAAAATGAGCAACTGAAGATTGAGAAAAGCAAAGAGCAGATCAAGCCCCCCAAACCGGCGGTTCACGTTTAAGAGAAGAGAAATCCCTGGCGATCTCCCAGGCACATCTGCCTATAGAGATGTATTTACCTAGGAGCTAAAAGGCACCTGATTTAAGGGTCTGGAATATGTGATGTTCAGCTATGGCCATTGTTGCAGTATGTGTAATGTTCGATACTTTTAAAAGGATGCACGTCTGTGACTGGCATTAGGAACAGGGCAGGACATTTTATTTTTAGAGTTTGGGGCAGGGACACTTGCATGTCAGTGCTTGCCCAATTTTATTGATTTGATTTCCATCGTCAGATGATTCTTTTTCCTCATGGGTATCCTAGAACCGTTGCGTGGCTCCTTATTCGGCTTGCTTGCAGTAAGAATTTAACATCCTAGGTTTCCCCTGCCTTGTGAGCAGGCTTCCTTCTCTGCAGTATCCTGTTCTGTATGAGGCATCTGCAGCACGGCGCATTTCCTTTGTGAATATAAAACAAACCCTACCGGGAGATTTCTTTCCAGCCAGCAAATGTTAAGCTGCATCTGTCTGATGCTTGCATTTTGGGCTTCCCAAGTTAATTCTCCCCTGCTGGAAGAGGGTTGCTCATTCCCACATCGATGGTGAGGAAGCCAGGCAGGGAGAGAAAGGTCTCCTCCCTTCCACCCCTTCTCTCCAATGTGCAGGAAATCATTGCTGCCGTGTCATAGGAATGTGTTGTTGTTCTTCTGAAGGCTGGGCCAGACAGAAAGGAGTGCTTATGAGGAACATATTGAATTATAATAAATCTGTCTCGTCTGGAGGCGATGATGAGCTGGCACATTTTGTCAAGTGGCAGTCTCATAAAATGGCTGCGTGCTGCATACATATGACTGCATTAGCAGGAGGCGAGGGAAAGATGGCACCAGTAGGGGAACTGCTGAGAGCCGTTCAGCGTTTGTATTCCACAGCTCAGCAAGTGCTCAATTCACTGATCCAAACCAAACATGTTGAAGTCAAGGCCCCTGTTTCTATAATGCCTTTGATATACAGCCAGGCAGTTTAACGGAATCCAAACAATATCTTATTTAGAAAGGGCCCATGAATTGTAGCAGAAGGATGCTGGCGTTTCCCTTCAGGGTAAACGTACAGTATTGTGATGTGCTGAGGATGAATCATGCTGTTATTCTTGTGTTACTGTTCTCTTCCCTCACAGTTAGGATATGCATATTGATTCTTGGAGTTTCTAGCCTGCTTCCTTGCAGTTGAGGTGCATGTGTGTGTAGATATGTGAGTGTGAGTAATAAGGCTAAAGAAACAGTTGAATAAATCTGTGCATGACGAGGAGCCTGCTGGAGCACTAAAATATAGAAGCAGTTTTTTAAACCAAGAAAAATGCAACATTTGATGGACTGCAAACATCAGTGATAAAACTCCTGTTTCATAATTCACCCAGTTACAACTTCTTATAGTAGGTGCCTGCTAGGCTCCCTGCCCTATTTGACATTATTTTCTGGAGTTTTTGATTAGAAAAAAAAAAAAAAAACAAGACAGGAAATCTTCTGAAGATTCTGGGCTCATCTTTGTTTTAAAGAATGCTCTGGCCCTGTATGTTAGGGGGAAAAAAGTAGTGGGTTGCTACAGCCCAATGTCCACCAGCCTAGAAAATAGACAAAGGTAATCTGGTTTGAATGAAAATATCCAGGAGCACTTGAGAAATGGCAGAGAAAAGCCATATCAGTTCTGGAATAAGCTGCAGTGATGCCAAAATGATGACACATGGACTATATTGTCATCACACAAAGATGCAATTAAAGACTTGGGTCACTATGTCGGATGCAAGTATCAGAGGTGTCCACAGGGTGTGATTAAAAAATCAAGGTGGTGGCCACAATGATGCAACTGAAGCTCTGCCTGTTTGGTATGAGCATTGCACATTAAAAAAACAACAAAAAAAACAGGCAAAGCTTCAGTCGTACCACTGTGGCTGCCATTTTGGCTCTTTTAAACTGTTATTTTCTTTATGACTAAGTGAAAAGAGAAGAGCTTGCATGCTGTCATAACTCTTCCCCATAAACTGTAGAAATAGTAATTTGTAGGATGCTGGTGTTAGGTTACAATGCCAACAATAATTCTCAGATTTACAATAGATGAACACAGCCTGACTCACTTTATAGAACATTGTGGTCTTCCAAACTGCCCTACCAAACTTGAATCTGTCTATGTTAAATACTTACCCCCCCCTCCTCAAAAGGTACTTAAGGTATTGGTTGGGTGGCAGGCTGTTTCAGTACTTTAGTGGCCCCCACATTATGAAATACCCTCTACTGATAAATATCTGCAGCCTTATATCTTCTTGCATTTCTCAAGTCTGTGAAGACCTTCTATTCTACATGCTTCTGACTGATAATGGGCAACCATGGCATTTAGGAATTACTATTGTTGCTGTTCATTTCATTTTTTTAAATTGTACATAACTCAGAATGTCAATGGATCAAGGATATATATATATATATATATGCAATAAAATAAATGAATTCCTGGTACTTTGCTAAAATTAGAAGAGAGAAACAGCAACTGAGGTATAAATACTTACGTATGACTGCAGCTTCGTACTTTGTTCACATGCATTAAAACACACACACACACACACACACACACATTCTGTTACGGTTTGCTTAACAGCTGAATAGTTTTAGCCAATAGTTTTAATTTGCTAGGAATGTAAATTCAGATATCCTTCACATTTATGATACAGATAAAAGAGCATTGTTCCACTGATGTAAGCAGTCTAGCATAGTGTAAAAAGCCCTTGAGATGATTTGTGTAGACTTTTTGTAACGTCAGCATTACAAAAATAGTCACTCCTTTTCAGAGTTCAGGGTAGCTTTTTCAAGGCTGGTTTCTTTCAAATGAAAGAACACCAAAATGTTTTTGTAGCATCAGAAAGTACAAGTAGCTTAAAGATGGTGCCAGCAATTCTGTGGTCTTTCTTAAGGTATATTCTGAAGCCATAGGACATAGTTGCTTTGAAACTAACTGGATTTAAATCTGCTTAGTGCTAGAATGATAGCTTATGGTGCATGTGGAACACTGCCTTGAATACTGATGAACATAATGGAGTCAGAATGGGTCTGTGAGTCAGAATTAAGTCATTCATTGTCCATCATTGGGATGGACATGGTTTTCTTCTGTTTTTTTCCCAGTATGAACAAGTCACCAGAGTTCATCAAGAATTCTCAGTGGGATGATACAAAGAAGGATCAGATAATTAATAATGGCTATGGTCTTACACCAAACTCTCAGAGTAATTTTTCAACTTTGGGATGCTAAAACAGCCATTTCCAAGTTTTCCAGTTCTCATGAAAAATTGAATATATTCACAGAGAGCTTATCTCTGGTCCAGCCCAGCAATATGAATAAAATCACATGAGTGCAGACAAGCATGTGTGTCTTTGTGTGGCCCAAATTCACATAGTACTCAAGTACTCATCAGGCCTCCTTGAACTAGTGTCTTTTTTTAAAAAACTGCAAATGAAGGCATATATCTGCTTGCAGGTTTTTAGCCAAACACTTCTACTTGTACATGTCTAGAGCTTAATTGCATGCAAGGACTTTTCTAATAGGATTTCTCTGAAGAATTCTTGACCCTCCTCCACTCATTAATGAGTAGTGTAGTGTTGAAACAAGAAATAAAGCTGGTATTCATTTTTTATGAAGTTGAAAACTGTCATTTGTTATTACACACCAATGTTTACCAATATAAAATATGTCTTAAAGGTACTATGGAAATCAATATTTCAAGAGCACGGTCATTCTCCAATGTTGATATGGCAGCAACCTCATGCAAGTGGGTCATACTAGTAAATGTGAGGGAACCTCCAGGTTTGCAGGAATGCAGAAGAGAGGTGAACCAATTTTTTTTTTTTTTTAAAGGGAGAGGGAGAATCAGTAAAAACTGAATCCACTTTGTAGATACGGAATGTTGAACCTTGTGTGAAGAATGTAATGGATCAATCGGGAGGGGGAGAAATGAAGTGGTGTCTGCAGGCAGGCCCCGAAGGAGCGGGGTTTATGGCACAACATTGCTTTTATCATGCTAGAGAAATGGGATAGAATATTCTAAAGAGAAAAAGGCTGTCTGTCTGAAACAAAGCACTGCAGATTTTGTTATAGATTTGTTCTAGTTTATTATTATGGTTGGGTGCACAGTCAGCCAGTTGTTTAGACTGGATTTGGCATTTTTATCCACCTATCAAGTCTTTCCCAAGGAACTGGGATAGGCAGATGTTGTTGTTTGATGGTGTTAAATGTATCACTGCAGGATATAAGCTGTTCCAAGTAAAGCTGCCTTTTGCAATTGACTAATGGTGATTTTGTCAGTGCTGATGGTCTTCAAGTGGTACTCCAGATGTTTTGGTATGGCATCTAAGGTGCCTATAACTATTGGTACTATCTTTGCTTTCTTTTGCCACAGTTGTTCTATTTGCAGGTCTTTGTATTTTGTAATTTTCTCCAGTACTTTCTCTTCTATTCTGCCGTTTCCAGGTATTGCAATGTCTACTATCCAGAATTTTTGTCAAATTTGGGGTGTTATGTGGCAGGTGCTTGTCTGCTTGAATAATAAAGTCCCAGAGCACTTTAGCTTCTTCATTTTCTATGACTTTGTTTTGTGGTCCCACCAGTTCTTGCCTGCAGGCAAATGGTATTTCTTGCAGATATTCCAATGCACCACTGTTGCTACTTTGTCATGCCATCGTTTGTAGTCAGTCTGTGTGATATTGCAGTAGCTAACTAGGTGGCCCACTGTTTCTTTAGCTTTTTTGTAGAGGTGACATTTGCTGTCTGTTGCTGTCTTCTCAATTCTGGCTTTGTATGCATTTGTTATTAAGGCTTGGTCTTGTGCTGCCAGAATTAGCCCCTCTGCCTCTTTCTCCAATTTTCCTGTTCTTAGCCATTGCCAAGTCTTGTTGTTATCTGTTTTGCCTGCTATTTTTTTTGTGTACTGGCCATGTAATACTTTGCCTTGCCATGTCTCTTTTCTATTCTTCATTTGGTCTTTCTTGTAGGCCAGTTTGGTCTCTTCATTATTCAGTAAGACTTCATGGTGTACTAGCTTCAGTGCATCTTCTTCACTGAATGTCCTTCAGATATTCTTCTAATGCCCCTTTTTCTTCTTCAACTGTCCAGTGTACTTGCAACATTCCATATCCACCAATGCTCCTTGGTAAGTAGAGTCTGTCAACATCACTGTGTGGATGAAGGGCATGATTCATTGTCATTATTTTTCTGGTTTTCCTCTCCAGAGCTTCTAGTTCAGCTTGAATCCAGTCCACTATTCCACCTGTGTATCTAATGACTGGAATTGCCCAGGTGTTAATTGCCTTCATGGTATTTCCTCTGCTGAGTTTGGACTCTAAGATCTTCTTCACTCTCATGATGTATTCACTATTAACTTCCTTCTTGACTTCAATGAGCTTGATGTTGTCAGCTTGAAGGATACCCAGGTATTTGTAGTGATCTTCTTCATCCAGACTCTTGATGTTATTTCCAAAGGGCATCTAGATTCCTTCAATTTTCACTATTTTTCCCCTGTTGATGGTAAGGGTGGCACATTTGCCCAGTCCAAATTCCATTGCAATATCTTGGCTGTACATTTGGACAATGTTGAGCAGCAATTCTATTTTAGATGGTGTTTTTCTATACAGCTTCTGATCGTCCATGTAAAGGAGGTGGGATATCCTGGCAGATGTTTTTGATGTTCCCCCCAGGGGTGAGGTGGGCCCCTATCCTCCCAGCTTTCCAGAAGGAATAGAAGACCTGACTCTGCCAACTTGCCTGGGGTGAGAAGGGATATAACCAACCCCGGGGGTGGCTGGTGCCTTGAAGACGCTTCCTGAATCTAATAATTTCTAGTTAAAATCAGTTTCTTGAAAGATATTTATTATTTATCTAGGAATCTTGTAGTGTATTTTAATTAATATTTATTTTTTTACTGTAAACCACCCAGAGTTGCTTTGCAGTGAGATGGGCAGTGACAAATTTGAAATACAAATAAATATAAATAAATTAATTGTTTGATAGCCATGGCCTGACTTGTTTAGTATTGTTGACAAAGGAATCAATGCAATGACAAACAGTAGTGGTGATAGTGAGTCTCCTTGAAAGATTCCTCTCTTGATATTAACCACTCCCAGTCTATTGCCATTGACCAGCAACTGTGTCTTCCATTGTGTCATTGATCTTTGCACAAAGCTTCTGATGTTTCTACTGAATCCTGTTATTTCTAGGCACTTGATTATCCAGTCATGTGGCAGGGAGGTGAATGCCTTCTTGTAATCAATACAAGCTACATTGAAGTTGGTCTTCCTTCTCTTACAATTTCCCAAAATCATCTTGTATATTAGAAGCTGATCTTTTGTTCCTCTGCAGTTTGAGCAGTTTCCTTTCTGCTTAGATGGAAAGAGCTTGTTTTCAACTAGATGCTGTTGGACTGTGTCAGTTACCACATCAATTAGCAATTTGAAAGTTGTTGGTAAGCAGATAATTGGCCTGTAATTGCCTGGTGCTGCCCCTTGTGCTGGTAGGTTTTGCCAGATGTTAACCAATCTTCAATTTCACCGCCTTGCACTATATTGTTAAACTGCTTGGCAATGAGTGGGTACAGACTAGTCAGATGTTTCAACCAAAAAACATGCAGTTTATCTTAACCTGGTACTAATCAATGCTTGACTTCCTTACCCTTTTCTGAACCATTATTCCAAGTTCTTTCATTTCAGCTTCTTTTTTATACTTATCCACCACCTTTATCTATGCTGCATTCTTGTTGTATTTCTTTGGGTTGTCCCATAGCTGCCCCCAGAACTGCACTGTTTCTTCTTGGTCAGGTATTGACTGGTTCATTGCAGTCTCTCCATTGACGGATTGGTAGAAACGGTTCTGATTTGACTGAAATTGGAGATTCTGCCTATAGTGTGCAATTCGAGCTTCGTATCTGCTGATCTTCTTGGCTATGGCTGTTATTTGTTGCTTTATCATTTCCAATGCTTCTTTGATCTTCCTTGTTTCTAGGTGATATTTCTTGATCAGGTACTCTTTGGTCTTCTTGTTCTTCAGCTTTTTTTCTTTCATCTGTTCTAGCTTGCTTGCATCTGAACTTAGCATGCAGATCTTATTTTCCAACCTGATCTTCCATTTTGGTGATGCACTGTTTGGCTTTTTTTCTTGTTTGTTGATTTTGCATCCAAGGTATTCAGTTATAGCTGCAGATACGCTGTACATTAGTTGGTTTGCTTCTTGCAGTGAGCTGGTGCTTATATTTGATATTACAGTATTGGCATCTTTTAATACTTGTGCTGTTTCTTTGTAACAAGCTTCAATGCAGGCAACCTTATTCTGTTGTTTTTGTGCTGTTCTAGGTGTTCAGTTATTCTTTGTTTCAATTCCTTTTTTGTTTTGTTTTGTTTGAGGGCTTTGTTCTTTCTGAGGAGAAGGTAGAAGAGAGGGTTTGAGAATGAAAACGATTCTATAGCTATGCTGGCTTCCTCTACTGCCGACTCCCCCGGTTTGCCTCTACAGTCTGAGCTGCTTTTGGCAAGGCTTTGATTTCTTTGCCCTGGGTAGACCTTTGCAGTTCTTCCAATTCTACTTCGGTGAATACTTCATTTCATATTATAAATCGATGTTGATCTTCTAGTCTCTGTTCTGTTATTTCTGATTCTGGATGTTGTTCTTTCCAGAACTGCTGCATTCTTTTCAGATAACCTCTTCCTATTGGACTTGATTTGTAATAGCAGATCATTCTTTCTTTTCTTTTTTTTTTTTTCAGTTTTCATATATTGGTGATGGGTAAATCACTTTTCTTCCAGTAGTCCTGCGGCTGCTGGCCCTGGTTGCTCAGCCAACATTTCTGAGCCCTGTAGCCTTGTTACCAGATGTCCAGGTACTAGAACACCTAGCATGGTCCTTGTTGACCTGGGTGACAACCAATCTGGTATAGATTTGTGTAAATTATGTCTCACCATATTATTTATGGGAGAGACACTCTTCGTCTGGCTCCTCTGATGAGACTTGTCCAATATGATTGAACCTCTGGCATAACTCTCATCCTCCTTGGAGCACACAAGCCCCACAACCATGTCAAGGTAGTACCTCACTGGGGGATGATGATGATGATTATCATCATCATCATCATCATCATCATCATCATCATCATCATCTGATTCAATATACCATATTTCTAATTATCCCTGTTAGAAGTCTTTAGCTAATGGTAATACTTAATGTTTGTTTTTGATTGTGAGCAAACACACTGTGCAAGTCTGTGTTTTTGTTTTTAAGTTATCTTTGGTCTTGCTTTATAAAAAACCCATTAGAGGCTGCCTGTGCAATTCTGCATACTATAATTAGTGACTGAATGCTCTTTTAGGATTAAGAACCTTGAGAATAAATAGTTTGAATACAACTGTGATTACTGACTTCAGAGAAAAAGAAATGAACTGCTTTTGAACAGAATAGCATCTTCCTGCAGGAATTATGGAATTGTCTGGAAAAGCTACTAGCTGATCCATCATTACAGTTTAACTTGATATAGATAAAATAAGAAATGGGTAATACAAGCTTGAACATTTACTCAATGACTTGTACTGGTCTATATAAGCTTTAACAGACTAACTCAAATGTATATTGTATCATCAGGGTATCAATCAGTTTACAGTACTGTTTTTGCTGTGTGCATCACACTACAAAATTAGGAGATCACAAGATAGTGCTAGTGAGAGTTGGATTCAGCTTGGTGATTCACACATTATGTCTGGCATCTGCTAATGGTTTTGTGCTGCTGAACGACACATATTGTTGACTTACATAAAAATAATGCAGCAGCTTGGTTGGATAATATAAAAATCTCTTGCTCATATCCCTCCTTTTGTTGATGTTAGTTGAGACAGGGCATTGCACTACATAGTAGAACTGTGCAAAGCTTCATAGGGTTGTTTCATTTTGACAATGCTTTGAACAAAATACCTTTCTGAAGCATGCCCCTACCTTCTAAAAAGAACAGAAAGCTGTCATGTTGCTTTGGGTCCCTTCTAGGACCACCTTCAGCATGTCCAAAAGTTGGAAAAGGCTGCACAAGTATAGACATCTCGTCCAACTCCTAGACATGCTGGAGAAGTTTTCAGAAGGGATGTAGGTACCTCAAGAAGCGGAGTTACTGCATTTATTTATTTATTAAATTTGTATGCCACCCATCTCCCCCAGAGGGTGACTCTGGGCAGCTCACAATTAAAGCAAAACCCAAAAACAGTTAAAAATATAAATATCCACATTAATAAGTTAAAAAGTCAAACTATATAAAAAGATCATATACATAAAAAGATTAAAAACATTCAAGTTGATGGGGGGGGGGGCGGTAGAATCAATTACCCCCCAAGCCAATTCCAATGGTGTGAGCCCCCATCTGGCCCCCAGGCCATCTGGCATAGCCAAATTTCACACTCTTCCTGAAAGCCATGAGAGTCGGGGCACACCGTACCTTGGGTGGTAAGTTGTTCCCCAGAGCAGGGGCCATGGCAGAAAAGGCCCTCTTCCTAGATCCTACCAGTCAAAATTCCTTGACTGGTGGGATCTGCAACATGCCCTTTGCTGGACTGAGTTGGGCAGGTTGATGTAACAGGGGCAAGACAGCTGCTCAGATAACCTGTGCCATGAAGGGCTTTAAAGGTAATAACCAACATTACTGTACCTCACTGAGGTGAAAGGTAGCTATTTAACACAGGTCTACTTTAGGTTAAAAAAAAAAGATTGATACTTTTGAGATTTCCACATCTCTTCATCAGTTGACATATTACAAAGCTGAGATAAAAGGAGAGAGAAGAACAAATGACTTGATACTGAACTCAGGTGGAAGCAAGTTTGAGTTAATGTCTGGATTTTATATTTTAACTTTTCACAAAGGGGAATTGTTTGTTTTAGGATTTCTAACCTACATTTTCATTATTAAAAACATTCCTAAATAGGGAATATCCCCCATTGTTCCTTCATCCTTCACAGGCATCTGAACTAGTAATGCCCTTACTAATTAACTGTTTGGGTCAACTTGGCGAGGAAAACACTTCATTTTTGCTAGCAGATTGGTCTATAGAAATATCTGGGAGAGTTGCCAAATTTTGTTTGATTATGAATGTCATAAAGTTCTGAGTTTAATACTGGTAATGTCTGTTGACTGATTTACTATGCTCAGACTGACTTGCAACGCATTTAATTAATTTCTTGGTTTTCCTTTTTTCTTTTTATTCTTACTATGTTAGTCTGCCATTTTGTTTTTATTTGAGTGTATTATATATGGCATTTTGGTCTTTGATTGTGATCCAGCAATCTATCAGTCATTAAATCATCTGTCAACAACCTTGGGGCTGTCCTGATTGAAGTAGGATCTAGTGAAAACTAATGTGAATTTTTGCAGTCTCCTTTGATGTCAGACTGAAGTCATGAAATTTCCATGCTTGCAGGCTCACAATGCATGACCTCAGCATTTTCTCCTACTATTTGTTATCCAACTTGTTGAATGAAAACTTGCTTTTGAAATATTTCCTAATAAAGATTACATTGGATTTATAGTTATTTCATATAGGGTTGGATTAGGACAGCTGTCCCCAACTTGGCCCATGTGGTAGAGATTTAGAGAGCTGTAGTTTCAACATATCTGGAGGGCATCAGATCAAGAAAGGCTGGATTGGGACAGTGATTTTAAATTATATTCTAAGGAACCTTGTAGGCTTCCTCTGAGGTTTGCTGGTGCTGCTCTGGTGTGAAAAGATCCATTCTTGTTCCTTGAAAATAAGAGTGATTGCCATTGTTTATTTATTTAGTTATTAATTAAGCAAACTTTTCTTTGGGATACTAAAGGGAATGCTGAATGTGTTCAAGAGTTTGCATATGGCCACCTCAAAAATGTGAGAGAGCAGCAAATGTTCTCTGAGCTATAGAAATCATGATATGTGGTATCTAATCACAAGACAGAAAATCTGCTGATTTTCTTTCCTTTGCAAGTTGCTATTATTTAATGGCACTCAAAATCATCTGCCTGAGATAACCATTTTACTTTGCCAAAAGGTAGGGCTGGTTTTACTTATGAAACTTAATTTGAGGCCAAAGTAATGCCTAAAGGGCATGGCCAGTTGCCCAGTTGATCTTCATCAACAAATTGATGCGGAAAGTGTTTTCTTAAAATAGAAACTGTATTGGAAAAGCAACTTAGGATTTCGTGAGTAGGAAAGGAGGGTTCAAGAGCTAACTAACCTGCATTAAATTATTGTGAGAATGAATCCTGAGAAAGCTTTCTTTTCTGAAGGATGAAATTTGCTTCTTGCTTGATTTTGATGGATTACCCAGAACCCTGATTCTCTGCAGTATGGTGTTCCCTTCTTAAGGCAGGTTGCAAAGAGAAGAAAAGATGTAGATTAGCTTTTCCACATGTCAGCATACCATATGATGCCAAGTTAACATAATTCTTTCCTCCTATTCAGTGAGGGTTGGAAGATAGAAGCATTTTGTCAGGCTTTGTCCATAGAACATTTTGCCATCTGCAGTCTGGCTGCCTGAAAAAAAATCTGCTTTTTTTGTACTGCTCTGTAACAGACATGTCTGGATAGTTTTGCTGTCTGCTGAAATGAACTGGTCTTATGAATCTGTTTTTTTTTTTTTTTTTAAACTGCAAGCAATTTTTTTTTTGTTTTTAGTTTTCTAGAAAACACATGCTGCCTCTTATATAACAGGAACTGTGCCTGCAAGAGCTACACCAATAATGAAGAGAGAGTCATTGATGTAATTGGCCGTGTACAGTTCCAACAAGAGAGGCTGTAGGAGGCTTTCATCTAAATGATTAAACAGGAACTGTAATCTGTGAAACTAAATTTATGAATTGCAGTAGATATGTTCCGATGAGTAATGATGCTGCTTATCAATAGGGACTTAAGTAATAGATGGAGGAGGTTCTCCTTACAGATAATACAAAGGGAAGAGAAAAAAAAGAGACAAAAGATTCAGGCCTGAAGAGCATCTTATTCTATTCTTCTGAGAGGAACTTTGATGACTCTCAAACAATGACTTTACTCATAACTGCTGGAGCTGAAAGAGATGAAAGGAACTTATTTCCCTCATTTTTGAAAACCTAGGCCATGGATAACAAAGAAAAAAGATTCCAGGAAAATAATCCCTAATAGGTGAAGTGGATAAACTGAATGTCCCCTTCTCATATTACCACAAAATTTGTAAGCTGGTCCTCTTCATGTGCTTTGGGACTTATTGTACTGTTTGAAACATCACTAGAAAGAAAGGATGGATTGATTACTCAGATATGGTCTGAGTTTTCAAGGAATGAAATATTGCCTCCGTAGAGTTCCTCAGCCGTAACACTTGTGTTTGACTTCTCCTGGGCCTGTTTAATATTCTTCACCTGCCACAGTTGCATGCAGTATGCATTGTTCAGAATATCATACCACTATGACTTAAACAGAGTTTGCTCTTAGAGCATTGGAGCAGTGAGTAACATCAGTATGCTGAGGCACTGTGAGACTGGGAACAATAAAGGTACTAAAGAGAAGTACATCTCCATTCCTATCTTTGATCTCTATGGCTCACCTTTTTTTTTTAAGTCTTATGCATAACAGTTCTGGAGAAAATAATTTAAGTTGACTGGGGAACATAATGTTTCTCTCCATTATATGTTGATTTACCCTCTTCTCATGCAACTTACATGCATAAAATGTGAATGCACAGAGATTCCATACAGAATGTTTATTTAAGACACTGCCATTTATCATGCATACACCATCTCCATATAACGGGGCAGAGGATTTGGTATGGTCATAACAAAGTCTTTATAAGCCACATTCAGTGTGGTTGGTGAATGCACATTGTATTTGTAGTGACAATTTAGCCATATATTGATCTCACACCATAAGATATATCTCACTGTGTTCTCTCTAAGGAACACAAAATGTTGACAAAGTGAACAGCATGCTCTGAACATTAACTGGCTAAAGGCAATTCTATTATCTATGAAAGATTATGCATGCCAGTC
Source organism: Liasis olivaceus (assembly GCA_030867105.1). Lineage (NCBI taxonomy): Eukaryota > Metazoa > Chordata > Lepidosauria > Squamata > Pythonidae > Liasis > Liasis olivaceus. Next base: position 21,830,817 of record CM061355.1, on the reverse strand, counting down.
ACTAACCATCTGCATTATATTTACAAAAATAACAATTGTTTTTTCTCTTATTGCCCTGTTAACAATTTAAGACAAATTAGCTTTATTCATGCATTTTTCTTTAAAAATGAAGAACAATCTGCTTATGTATTCCATTTAAACTGTTCTGTGCTTTTCTTAAAGCAAAATGAAGAGCTTTTATAATCAATATGTAGCATGAATTACCCAGTTTAAGAAAAAAATGGCAAAGAATCAGTGGTACACTTGCAATAAACATATCATTAGTCCTAAATCATTGATTGTTTAATCTAATGAAAAAAATTGTGCTTTCTAGAATAGCTCTGGACCTGGCTACGTGTGACCTGAAAAAGCGTCAATGACCAACATAGCATATGATATATATTACATATATCTTATGGCTTACAAATCTTATAATATATAACTTATATTATAAAAGATTATATTTTACATAATTATATTTATATAATTTTTATAATTATAAAATTGTATTTATATAATTATATTATAAAAGAAGCCATATATCTTATGACTTCTACAGAACAGGAATTCCGAACCAAGAAGGTCCAAGCTGCCAGATACACTTGTGAAGTTTTACTTTGAGAAAATGGAAGCGAGAGTGAGGACTCACTCCAGTTCAGATTGTACGCTATGGCAACAGCTTGCCAAATGTTCAGTCTGGACAGCTGACAGCCTTGCCCCCCTCCCCCCCATCTTCTGTCCCATGAAAGCAATTGCCAATCACTTTTCTTTTGGTGGGTAAGTCTTCCTGGACATATCTACTTTTTGAAAAACAATGCTGTTTGTAAAGCTGAAACATCAAAATGTACAGGCCCAGCAATCATCTTTACACATTTTTTTTTTTAATCCTTTCTTGCGTTTTCTCAGGTTAGGGTCTGTAATCTCTGTTGTAACAGCAGTGCAGAAGAGATTAGAGAGCTCAGCAGATGGGGAATCTGGGAAAATGTAATGAAGGATTTTTTTCTTAATGGCTTCGAAGAGCCGCAACCACCGTCCTAGTCAGGGGGTATTCTTGTGACTGTGTTCAGTAGCCATTCAAAGTGCAAGGGTTTGCTAGAAGAAAGTCAAGTCCAGCAGGCAAACTGGATAGCAATGGTTGAGCTAGGGGAAGCCAGGAAATGCTATTTTAAACACACCATAGGAAAACATATGCAGGGGTTACAGTTCAGCACTCCGAGGCCAAGTAAAGGATGACAATGCCTGTTCCTGCCTTCCAGAGACAGTTGGTGGACCATTTCTGTGGGAAACTATTCTGAGATCTTTTGCTAGAGCCTTTTTGCAGATGCATTCCTTGTCACAAGTGCCATGCAGTTAAGACATTTTTTTACTCCAAGCTTATGGCCTTTAAAATCTTGTATCTATTCCAATTGCTGTAAATCAGAATGACCAAAGAGAGTATAGGAATGTATGCTAAATCATTCTGGTACATGACAATTGGCTTATACTCATTCTGCTGAGTAGGACTAATTCTAATGTAATCAGGAATGATTTGGGCCAGCCCTTCCTTGTGTAAATCTCATTCTCACCACACAGATTTTTGGGGCACATCCTGCTGAAAAGAAAATTCTGAGAAAACTCGTGTTAAACAGTCATATATGCCTGTTGGTCTGGAAAAAGCTTACAAAACCCTTTCTAAAGCTCTGGGTCTCTATCAATTCACAATCAGAAACATCATCCTGAAATGGAGAAGATTTGACCAGGAATAAAATTGTACAGGAAGTCACAAAGAACCACAGAATAGCATTAAAAAATCTGCAGATCTTGGTTAACATCAGCACTCAAGTCTTTACTATCAGGAAGGCACTGGATAAAAATAGTATAAACAGGAGAGGAGCCATTTGTATGGCCAGTCATTTTGGTTATGGGGGGAAGGGGAGGGGATGATAATAATCTTAATCAAACATCAATATAAAACTTACATCATAAAATCACATGTTCTGTTAATTCAGCCTCCCTTGATTTGCAATAACAAAATAGCTGAAATGTTGCCAACAAGCTGAGAACATTCAAACAGGATCTGGAAAAGACCCAGCAATATTGGGGATGGTTAGTGATCTTCAGGAAAGTATATTGAACTTTCTCAAATAGAGTGATACGTCCTAGGGATTTAGCTGAATTCACATTTTAATTCTACATCCTTGATCCATCGCTTAATAGTCTCCACGGTTTTAGCTAAAATTCAGCTTAACAGACGTTTGCAGGTGTATGGTCTGCTTGTAATATTTTCCCACTATTTAGATCTATACATGCCCAGTGCAATTAGTCCTGTGGTCAGTAAGTTAATCCTTCGCCTGGCAAACAACATTGCTTGCCAGTTTTTTGCCTATTATTCGGAGGAGGCTGGGTGCTGCATGAGGTACACACCTGGGTGTCATGATGAGAACTCTTAAAAAAATCTGCCTCTATTGTTTCATAAGTACCAAAATTGGAAAAAAGTCCGAACTGCAACCTAAATAAAAGGTGAGCTATTGTATTTGCAGCACTTAGATGTAGCTGAAATATAGTTTCCTTCTGGGTTCCAACACAGTCTGAGACCTGCTGCTGCATTCTTCAGGTTAGGGAAGAAACACCTTAGTTGGGTGGTTATCCTTCTGGAGGAGTGAAAAATAGATATTTAAAGCATCTAATTGGCACAATTTCCTGATGGTCTTTCCATTAATAGTGAGTCTTAGAGCTACTGGGGAAAACCACAGCTTTCATTTTTGAATAATTAATAACCAGTGGTTCTGCTTTATGATGTTGCTCCGGGGCCTTAAGACTGACCTGGGTCTAATAAAATAGCAATATCATCTACATAAAGCAAAACTGGCAATTGGTTTTCTGCCAGTTTTAGTGCATATAAATCCAATTCTTATAGGCATATTATAAATGACCTAATATAGGCATTAAACAAAAATAGGGCAAGTACGCCTTCTTCCTTTACCTCTTTTTCTGTTGGGACAGAATTGGGAAACTGACTGGCCTGGTTGCATCTTTTCTTAAGTCTTGTAAATCAGTAACAGTAGTCATTTGTTGATGGAAGAGTTCTCGACTTACGTTTGAAGACCGCTGTAAAATCCACCATTTTTAACAAATAAACTTTAGCGAATTTGGGCTGCATGTGCATTTGTCAGCCAGACACTGCAACCCCAGACAGTAGTCTATGGTGGGGCTACCCTCTCTAAACTCACTGTGGTCTTTTCCTGCTTCAACCAATCACAGAACTGTCAACATATTGTAGGTGTCTGATATACAGTTAATTTGCAAGGCCTTTCTTTGGCTGTTTTTATCAATAGGAGCTAAAATCGCCATACTCCAATCATCTAGTATTGTCAAACCTCACACAACTGGCCAAGATCAACAGCAGAACTGAAAATCTGAGGAAACTGAAAACAGAGCAAACTTTACAGAGTGACAAAATGCTACTAATAACAGAAACTACCTAAATACTTGACAGAGGAGTCCTTCATCCAGGATAATGTCACAGGAAAGACCTTGTTCGTATCAACCATAATTTAAAATGCTTTGGGTAAGAACATAGGGATGTACCAGGTGTGCTTAAGATCAGGCAAATCTCCTTGGAAGAACATGGCTTCTCAAATAGCTTGGAGCCAAACCTTAAGGGCAAGTAGATGATACATCAACCTGTAGATGATGGTAACAACCATTTTGAATTTAGCCAGCATGGTTGATACAGTAAGGAGAAAATGGGACCCCACCATTTGGTTTCTACGCCAGCTGAAGTTCAGAGTAGCTTTCAAAGGGAGACTCTTAGAGAGTACACTTCAACAATGACTCTGTTGTTGGTATACTCATGCAGCAACGTGTGAAACTGTATGAATATCTCTTCCTGTAACCTCTACCTTATGTCTTTATTCACATTTCCATTTGCACCCAAAATTTGGTTTCCTGCTATTGTTCAATGTGCTATTAAAATGAATTAAGAATAAATGACCTTTTAATAACTGGTAGTGCCCTGGGGTAAGCGTTAAGTAGAAAGCTAATTTTGGCTTAAGACTTGCAAGGCCCGCATAATGATATCAGCTCTGACCTCTTGTGCTGTAATAGAAGTGTAAACTTCATACTGCTGAAGAGAAAGTGTTTTTTTTTAAATTAAGGGCAGGTGAAATTATATTTGGAGGGCACTCTCCCCAATACTTTATGGTTTGAGTCCTATTTCTTGCTAAAATTTTAAGCACATGACATCCTGTAGTTCAAATATTGATAAGTAAGCTTCTAACCCAAGAAATAAAAGAGCTTATTTGGAGCCTGCAATTCTCAGCATAAACAAATACCTCTTTGGCATTCTGACCCATATCTCCATTGGGATTATGTTCCCTCCTTATTAACCTGGTAGATGCAAGAATTAAATTAGTCTGGCTGAGAAAATGCTGCACTGTATGGGAAGGCCTCTATACACAAAGTACCCAGCATTTTTCTCTACTTAATAAGAGTTGTCATCTTCATCCACTCTACATTCTCACACTGCAAGGGTTTAGCAAACTGAGTACATTATTGTTCTTGACTCAGAGCAAAGACCTTCAGCTTTAGTGGCTTTTTAATGAACAAATGACAGAGAAAATAGTTTGTATCTCTGTGCTCCTTGTCCTCTTGTCTGATAGATAAAATGTTCACATATTTTAATGTATCACTCTTTTTTCTCTTACATAAACTGGTGTTTCCTGATTCTCATTTTGGCTCCCAATGCTTCTCATCTAGTTTCTAATAACTATATCTGCTTGGTCTGTTCAGTGTACCTCATTTTTGGGGGTATGGGTAAAGCTTTTCCCCTTTTTTCCCTTCCCTGGCTAGGCAGGGGAGGATATTGGAAATAAAGTAGCTGGGGAGGAAGAAGTTTAAACACAGATATGATACAATCCTTCCTTATTAGATGGAAGCCCTAGTTCTAGATGGAGGTGGGAGGAGGTGTTTATGTGCTGACAGGTTTTTCCCCCCACTATTGGAGGACAATATAAGGACTCATCCTTCATAAAGAGAGAGTATTAACGGGCTCTATTGAAGTTGGGTTAACGGAAGATTCATTATGAACACCAGCAGATGAATTATTTTCATATTTCTGGTTCCCCAAAAATAAATAAAGCAAGGAAGCATACAACGAACAGGCTTTTTTTAACCCAAAGTGGTAAAGCAAATAACACTGTTTATTAACTAGGAAGAACTTGTTTTCTTAAAAAAAGGGAGAGGATTGGCTTTAATGCTGTAAAAAAATGTAAATAATATTACTGATGACTTGGTTTTCATAAAGGGTGATAACTCAGCAATGGATTTTTTTTTAATGGGCATTGAGTAAAACTTAATGGTCGTGAAATCCTGAGAAGGGCTTGTACTACAAATAATGGGAGAACCATTAATAATAATGCTGAATACAATCTAGGTGGGCAGATTGTATTGCATACACTAATATCTTTAGTATTTTATTGCTCTGTTAAATAATCAAGATGTTAGAGGCAAAAACTCTCCCGTGCTTTTTATTGCAGGCAAACACACGTGTTTCATTGTTGTGGGTGGGTAGAAAATACAATGAAATTGAAAAGCAGAGGAAAAATTGTTTCAAGGAGTGGAATCTAACATGAGCCATAATGGAAAGCTCTGTTTTTCAGTTCTTGAAGTTTTTCAGAAACTTAAATAGTCATATGATGACTATGATCATGAAAAATCTATCCTGAGTAATATCTTGGTTCTCTGACTATAAAACATTTCCTCCCTCTGCTCTCTCTCTTTCTTTCTCACATACACTCACATATAATAGTTGCTTCTGTTCAGCAATGTGCCATTCATTAAATGAAGAAGCGTACATATGAGGGACACTGTGGCCTAGTAGTTCTAGACTAGGAATGGGGAGTCCCAGGTTCTAGTTTTCCCTTTGGCATGGAAGCTAGCTGGGTGAGAGGGTGGCCAGCCACTCTCTCTTAGCTGTAGCTTGAGAAATTGGGTAAAAAATCTACCAATTCACAATGGATAATTATCAAACATGGTCCCTAGCTTCCAGTGAAAAGACCTTTATCCTGAAGTATTTGGGCTGATTTTATATAGACAGATAGATGGGTGGAGGGGTGGAGGGGTGGACAGTGCAAAGAAATGCTCTGTGTTACATGGGCATCCATTGGCCCAACCTAATTAGAGATCTCATAAAAATATTTAAGAGATGTTTATTAATCTCTTAGTACTTTTATTGTACTACGTTTATACATCTATGTATCAGCAAATCACTTCTGTACTGTTGCCACAAAACAGCACAATGTTTTCCATATAGTTGATTGATCGATGATGGCTTTCAAGTCGTTTTCAACTCCTAGCGACCTCATAGATAGATTTTCTCCATGATGATCTGTCCCTAACCTGTTCTTTCAAGTCTCCTAATGGTGTGTTCATCATTACCGTAACTGAGCCCATCCACCTTGCTGCTGGTTGCCCTTTTCTTCTCTTTCCTTCCACCTTTCCCAGCATTAAGACTTTTCCAGAGAGCTGAGTCTTCACATAATGTGTCCAAAGCAGGATAATTTGAGCTTGGTCATTTGTGCCTCAAGTGAGAACTCTGGGTTGATTTGTTCAATGATCCATCGGTTTGTTTTTTGGCTGTCCACGGTATTCTCAGAAATCTTTTCCAACATCAAAATTCAAAGGCATCAATACTCTTCCTATCCTGCTTCTTTAAAGTCGAACTTTCACTTCCATAGTGTATCACAGGGAATATAATGGCTTGCATGATTCTGATCTTTATAGGTATAAATGCATTTGAATATCTTTTCTAAGGCTTTCATGGCTGTTCTACTAAGTGCTAGTCTGTGGTGTATTTTTTGACTGCTTGTTCCTTTACTGTTGATGGTTGATCCTAAAAGGCAGAAGCTATTCACCACTTTGATATCTTCATTGTTAATTCTAAGGTTGGTTGTTTTACCTGTTGTCATTAGTTTGTCCCCTTCATGGATCACTGCCTTGTCGTGGCGAAGGGGCTTGTGTAACTCAGTGAAGCCATGAGCTATACCGTGCAGGGCCACCCAAGACGGACAGGTCATGACAGAGAGTTCTGACAAAATGTGGTCCACTGGAGAAGGAAATGGCAACCCACTCCAGTATCCTTGCCAAGAAAACCCCATGGACAATGTTAAAAGGCTAAAAGATATGACGCCGGAAGATGAGCCCCTCAGGTCGGAAGGTGTCCAATATGCTACTGGGGAAGAGCGGAGGGCAATTCCAAGTAGCTCCAGAAAGAGTGAAGCGGCTGGGCCAAAGCCGAAAGGACGTTCAGCTGTGGATGTATCTGGAAGCGAAAAGAAGGTCCGATGCTGTAAAGAACAATATTGTATAGGTACGTGGAATGTAAGATCCATGAACCAAGGCAAGCTGGATGTGGTCAAACATGAGATGACAAGATTGAACGTCGACATCTTGGGAATCAGCGAATTGAAATGGACGGGAATGGGTGAATTTAATTCAAGTGACCATTATATCTACTACTGTGGGCAAGAAACCCTTAGAAGAAACGGAGTTGCACTCATAGTCAATAAGAGAGTGGGAAAGGCAGTAATGGGGTACAACCTCAAAAACGACAGAATGATCTCAGTGCGTATCCAAGGAAAACCATTCAACATCACGGTAATCCAAGTCTATGCCCCAACCACTGATGCCGAAGAAGCTGAAGTTGACCGCTTCTATGAAGACCTACAACACCTTCTAGAACTAGCACCAAAAAAAGATGTCCTTTTCATCATAGGGGATTGGAATGCTAAAGTAGGAAGTCAAGGAGTAATCGGAATAACAGGCAAGTTTGGCCTTGGAGTACAAAATGAAGCAGGGCAAAGGCTAATAGAGTTCTGTCAAGAGAACAAGCTAGTCATAGCAAACACCCTTTTCCAACAACACAAGAGACGACTCTACACATGGACATCACCAAATGGTCAATACCGAAACCAGATTGATTACATACTTTGCAGCCAAAGATGGAGAAGCTCTATACAGACGGCAAAAACAAGACCAGGAGCTGACTGTGGCTCAGATCATGAGCTTCTTACTGCAAAATTTAGGCTTAAATTGAAGAATGTAGGGAAAACCACTAGACCACTCAGGTATGACTTAGATCATATTCCATGTGAGTACACAGTGAAGGTGATGAATAGATTTAGAGGATTAGATTTGGTAGACAGAGTGCCTGAAGAACTATGGACGGAGGTCTGTAACATTGTACAAGAGGCAGCAACTAAAACCATCCCAAAGAAAAAGAAATGCAAGAAAGCAAAATGGCTGTCTGATGAGGCTTTACAAATAGCTGTGGAAAGAAGGAATGCGAAAAGCAAGGGTGAAAGGGAAAGATATAAGCAACTGAATGCAGATTTCCAGAGAATAGCAAGGAGAGATAAGAAGGCCTTCTTAAATGAACAATGCAAAGAAATTGAAGAAAACAATAGAATGGGGAAGACTAGAGATCTCTTCAAGAAAATTGGAGATATCAAAGGAACGTTTAGTGCAAAGATGGGCATGATAAAGGACAAAAAAGGCAGGGACCTAAGAGAAGCAGAAGAGATTAAGAAGAGGTGGCAAGAATACACAGAAGAACTATACAAGAAAGATCTTAATGTCCCTGATGTCCATGCTGGTGTGGTCACTGACCCTGAGCCAGACATCCTAGAGAGTGAAGTCAAGTGGGCCTTAGGAAGCATTGCTAACAACAAAGCTAGTGGAGATGACAGTATTCCAGCTGAGTTATTTAAAATACTAAAAGACGATGCTGTTAAAGTGCTGCACTCAATATGCCAGCAAGTTTGGAAAACGCAACAGTGGCCACGGGATTGGAAAAGGTCAGTTTACGTTCCAATTCCAAAGAAGGGCAATGCCAAAGAATGCTCAAACTATCGCACAATTGCACTCATTTCACATGCTAGCAAGGTTATGCTCAAAATCCTACAAGCTAGGCTTCAGCAGTACGTGAACCGAGAACTACCGGATGTACAAGCTGGGTTTCGAAGAGGCAGAGGAACTAGAGATCAAATTGCCAACATTCGCTGGATCATGGAAAAAGCACGAGAGTTCCAGAAAAGCATCTACTTCTGCTTCATTGACTATGCAAAAGCCTTTGATTGTGTGGATCACAACAAACTGTGGCAAATTCTTAAAGAGATGGGGATACCAGACCACCTTACCTGTCTCCTGAGAAATCTGTATGCGGGCCAAGAAGCAACAGTTAGAACCAGTCATGGAACAACCGATTGGTTCAAAATAGGGAAAGGAGTACGACAAGGCTGTATACTGTCCCCCTGCTTATTTAACCTATATGCAGAGTACATCATGAGAAATGCCAGGCTGGAAGAATCACAAGCTGGAATTAAGATTGCAGGGAGAAACATCAATAACCTCAGATATGCAGACGATACCACCCTAATGGCAGAAAGTGAAGAAGAACTAAAGAGCCTCTTGATGAGGGTGAAAGAGGAGAGTGCGAAAGCTGGCTTGAAACTCAACATTAAAAAAACTAAGATCATGGCATCTGGACCCATCAATCCCTGGCAAATAGAAGGGGTAGAAATGGAAGCAGTAACAGACTTCATTTATTTGGGCTCCAAGATCACCGCAGACGGAGACTGCAGCCATGAAATTAAAAGACGCTTGCTCCTTGGGAGGAAAGCTATGGCAAACCTAGATAGCATATTAAAAAGCAGAGATGTCACCTTGCCGACAAAGATCCGCATAGTCAAAGCTATGGTTTTTCCAGTAGTAATGTATGGCTGTGAGAGCTGGACCATAAAGAAGGCTGAACGCCGAAGAATTGATGCCTTTGAACTGTGGTGCTGGAGAAGACTCTTAAGAGTCCCCTGGACTGCTAGGAGGTCAAACCAGTCAATCTTAAAGGAAATCAACTCTGATTGCTCATTGGAAGGATTGATAATGAAGCTCAAGCTCAGATACTTCGGTCACCTAATGCGAAGAGAGGAGTCTTTGGAAAAGACCCTGATGCTGGGAAAGAGGGAAGGCAAAAGGAGAAGAGGACGGCAGAGGATGAGATGGCTAGATAGCATCACTGAAGCAATGAGCATGAAATTGAGCAAACTGAGGGAGGCAGTGAAAGATAGGAAGGCCTGGCGCAATATGGTTCATGGGGTCACGAAGAGTCGGACACGACTTAACGACTAAACAACAACAACAACATTAGTTTGTTCTTCTTTACATTTAATTTTAGTCCCATTTTTTACTGTACTCTTTGACTTTTAGTACAAGGGCTTGTAGACCCTTTACATTTTCGGCTTTCAGAGTAGTGTCATCAGCATAGTGCAGGTTATTGATGTTTCTTCCTCAGATTTTAAAACCACACTCATCTTCTTCCAATCCAGCTTCCCTTAATACATATTCCACATATAGGTTGAATAATGAGAGAGTATGCAGCCTTGTTTCACTACTTTGCCAACCTGGAGCCAGTCTATTTCACCACCTTCTGTCCATACTGTGGCTTCCTGGCCTGTATATAAGTTTCTCATGGGGTCAATGAGATGTTCTGGGATTCCCATTTTTCAGAGCACTTTCTATAGCTTGACATGATTGACACAACCAAAAGCTTCTCTATAATCAATTAAGCACACACTAACATCTTTTTGGTGTTCTTTGGCTTTCTCAATTATCCAGTGTGCATCAGCAATAATGTCTCATGTTCCTTGGCCTTTTCTAAAGCCAGCTTGTACATCTTACATCTCTTTTTCCATCAAGGGCTCTAATCTGTGTTGGATGATCCTAAGCATTATTTTGCTAGCATGTGAAATTAAGAATATTGTATGATAGTTTGCACACTCTGTTAAGTCTCCTTGCTTTGGTATTGGAATGTAGGTTGACTCTTTCAATTGGTTGGCCTCTGTGTCGTTCTCCAGATTTGCTTGCATAGCTTGGTTAGAACCTTGAATGGCTTTTCTTCTCTGGCTTGGCATATTTCAGTGGGTATTCCATCAGTTCCTGTAGTCTTCTGACTTGGTAATATCTGGAATCCTGATCTAACTTCATCTTCTAGGACTGGTAAGTAAGGAACATCTTCTAAGGTATCTTGAATGTTGACATCTCTACTGTATAGCGTTTCAGTATACTCACTCCATCTTCCTTTGATCTACTTTGAATCAGTTACTATCTGTCCACTGGCATCCTTTAGCATACCAACTGGAGCTTGGAACCTCCTGAGTTCTGAGATTTTTTGAAAGATTTTCCTTGTTTTTCCATGTCTGTTTCCATCTTCAATGTTTTTACAGATGTTGTTGTAATACTGTTTCTTGTCTCTTCTAACATCTCTCTGAAACTCTCAGTTCCTTTCTGAAATTTTTGTCCTTCTTCGCTTTGGCTTCTCTTCTTCCACAGTTTGTTCTGACATCCAGTTTGCTTTCTCTTTCTTCATTTTTGGCAGTCGCTTTTCACATTCATCCTTAACAACTTCTTTAAGTTCATTCCATAATTCCTCTGGTTCTCTATTAATGAGGTTCAGGACTTCAAAGCAATTCCTGATGTTCTCCTTGAAAATGATGGATATATGTTCAAGATCATATATTGAAAACTAGCTGGCTTTCTTTTTCTTTTTTAGCTTAACTTGGAGCTTGCACATGAGCTATTCATGATCTGTTCCATAATCAGCACCTGAACTTGTCTTTGATGCTCTAACTGAGCTCTTTCATCTCCTTTTAGCAATAATATAATCAGTTTGATTTCTGTATACTCAATCTCGTGATGTCCATGTATAGAGGCATCATTTTAGTTGTTTGGAGAGTGCTAGCTATGAAGAAATCATTGGAGTGGCAGAAATTGATAAGTTAGACTCCTGCTTCATTTCAGTTTCCTAAGCCATACAATCCAACTATATTTTCTTTTTTTGTATTTCCAACTCTGGCTTTCCGATCTCCAACCAAAAGCAGCACATCTTGCTTGCATGTTCAGAATTTAGATTTCAAATTCGACTTGTTCATAAAACTCATTAACCTCTTCTTCTTCTACATTGGTGGTTGGAGCATAAACTTGAATGATTGTCATATTAAAGGGTTGTCCACGAAGTCTAATCAATATTATTCAGTCATTGATTGCATTGTAGCCAAGTACTGTTCTTACTATACCCTTCCTAACTGTAAAAGCAACACCATTTCTTCTTTGTTTTTCACATCCTGAGTAATAAACGGTGTGATCTTCTGACTGAAAGTGTCCCATCCCAGACCATCTCAATTCATTGATGCCTAAGATGTCAATTTGTAGTTGTTTCATTTCATCTTTCACTGTGTTGAGCTTTCCTGTGTTCATGCTTCTTACATTCCATGTTCCTACTGTAATTCTATCTTTGCAGCTTCAGATTTTCTTTTCCTGTATGGCAGCATCAGCAACTAGATGTCCTGAGGGCTTTAATCTAGCCATGCCATAAACACCATTAGTATTCTGAAAGTTTCTCAGCTCTTCCTCAGTAGCATGCTGAGTGCCATCCAACCTGAGAAGCCCATCGTCTGGCACTATATCGTCAATCATTTCACATTTTCTATCCATGTGGTTTTCTTGGTAAAAATACAGGAGTGATTTTCCATTGTCTTCTCCTGAGCAGTATGAATTGATGCCTTTTCCATTGTCACGAAAGTGATCATCTTTGGCATCTTCCTATATTGCTGTTGCCCAATAGAGATTCCTGCTTGCTTTAGCTGGGCAGATGGGATGACCTTCACGCCTTGGGTGACCCTGCTGGGAATATATACTCTTGGCATTCACTCCTGATAAGTATTCTCCACTCATCCCTCCCAGGAACGCCCTTCCTCCCACCACGATGAGGCAGCATAGCAGGACTTCTGGTGGGGGAGTTCCATATAGTTACTGGGAGATAAATCAAGGGCATTTTTACCTTTATTTCACCTATATCATAATTTACATATGTCAGGATTTAATATCCTCCATGCAATATAACACAATGCTTGCTTTAAATGATATATTCAGTAAATATTTTATTAAAAATATATGTTTCATATCAAGTGGAATGGTTCTTTGTGTGCTGGGTGGTGAGAGAGGGAGGGAAATAAAATAATCTAAATATATTTTTTATTTTTATTTCATTTACTGCTTGGGTTGTGTTTGTTGGAGGATAATCCAAAGGATTGGGAGAATATTTATCTGAATCTTGCAACACAAGCTGACATTGTAAAATAAACCTTTTAAGGGTTTTTGACATAAGAGGAAACTCCACCACAGCTGGAAGTGAAATTTGCACTTGTCCTGCAACCATCTACAGGGATGAAAATACTTAATGAAAATGTGCTTATTCTCCTCTAGTTAATTTTGTTTGGCACCTTCTAACAACTGGATAAATCTGAAATCTCTGAACATTGTCTTTTCCATCCAGCTTATCAAAAGATACACATTTTAAAGCCTTAAAGACTGAAATGAAGACATTATTCAGAGAACCACAATGGAAATGGTGGATAATTTTAAAGCAGCGCAAATGCCAATTTCCCCTATACAGTTATATAGTAGGCAGACTGCACTATATCCATCCAATGGCTTTATTTCCACATTTAGTACAGATGGTTTGGCATGAATACCCTTTTCCTACAGGTTATTTTCTTCTGGTAGCAATGCTGCCATTTCATTTGCAAAACAACTTTTACAGGGAAGCAATTTCCCTGGGCCTCTTTTCCTGCTATAGACTCCCGAACCCCTAAAAAAAGCTTTTAGGCTTTAGGAACCGTCTACTCTTTACCACCTCTATATTTTCTCTATTTCAAACCTCATGTTTGGAAATCTTACCATTTCTTAGAAAATCATTAAGGCAGCTACACCATACTTAATTAAAACACTTATAAATGCCATAAACAGCAAAAAACTATGGAGATATGATGGAATGGAATTATGAAGGCCAGGCTCAGGGAGATAAACATTTTCTTAGCTCGCCAGAAGAGCGTGGGAGGAACAAGAGGATGAGACTGGCACCTCCCTGAGGAATTCACACTGTTGTGGCTGGCTGACTTTGGGAGATGGGGTTTCAGTCTGGGAAGATTGATGTCAGGCCTAGCCCAAGGAACTCCAAGAGACAATGCAAATTCAGTCCACCTATGTTTATTAGCTACAACCTCTAGCAAGAATCTTCCCAGACTGAAACCCCAGCTCCCAAAGTCTGCCAGCCACAACAGTGTGAATTCCTCAGGGAGGTGCCAGTCTCATCCTCTTGTTCCTCCCATGCTCTTCTGGCAAGCTAAGAAAATGTTTATCTCCCTGAGCCTGGCCTTATAATTCCATTCCATCACAGGAGAGCAGCAACTGGAAGAGTGAACAAATATTGCCCTGTGTAACTGTTAGAACAACTTCCAACCAGCTGAAAGTTACTGGTAGCTGAATCCTAAAGCGTCTGCTCAGAATACATCCAATTGCATTGGATTGCATCTTTTCTCAAGTCAACATGTATAACAGACTTTCCCAGTGTAATGCATGGTCTGCTGAAATCAAACACATCTGGAGATCGTGGGACTGGAGGAGCTAATGTATATTATTTCAGTATTTCAAGTACTAAAAGGAGTGCCTTATTTTTAATATTTTAAAATGTAAAAATAATAAAAGCTATATAATAAAATAGTAAAAATACAAGAAGGATTAAAAATGGATAACAGCACTAAATGACCCCTTATTTATTTATTTCTTTTTAAAACGAGCAATACCTACTCAACTGCTATTTTCCCATAAGAATGCAAACCTAGCGATGCTTTATTTTTTAAGACTGTTATAACTGTACAACAGATGCAGACCATGAATACTTTACATTACGTTGGCAGCATTTGGATGTTTGGCATTCCACAAAATATCTTATGGAGGATAAGAAATATTTGAACTATGTATTTATGCTGCAGTTCCATATTCCATGGATCAGATAGAACTGCTTTATCAGTGTCTTAATCCTCTACATGGTTGTGCTTTAATTTACTGAAAATTCATCCATCTATCCATTCATCCATCCAGCAGACTTTCCTCAAATGGGAATAGGATGACATATCTTTGTGTTCTCAGCAGAAGATAGGAACAGAGCTGTGTATGCATATAACTGTCCATAAATAGCTTTAATCCATGGAATCTGAGACTCTGATGGCTTTCATTCCATTTGCTGCATGTTTAAAGTTAATATGGGAGGAGCATGTTCTGCCTTCTTCTCCATGGAAAATGTAAACATTGTTACAATGTTTACAAAGCAGTGAAGTGCCGAGAATTGAAAGGATTTCCTACATAATATGATTTTCAGGAAAAGGCTCACTTGTTTGCTGTACTGTTGTTCTAAGTAATGCTGCTGGGTGAAGGAAAAGAAAAGAGAAATACAACAGGACTTAAAAAGTGTCATGCCAGCTGTCAGACTAGTTCCCATAGTGGGATGGCTTTTTTGATGCATTTGTGCTAAAACAAAAGTGATCACCAATGAACAGTGACCAAAGAAGAGACTGAATCACACATGGTGTTACCCATCCCTATTATAGATGTATAAAAAATAATTATTGTGATTTAAACAGAAGCAAAATATTAGGAGCGTGCAACTCACCCATTAACTGAATTGATTCACTTTGTATTGCTGATTTGATGAATGGGACTTTTGAATTGTATCACCTTATTTTGCTTCTTCAAATAGGAAGATGCATCTACAAACTGTGAAGCAAATAGTGACTATATGGCATGTTGCCCGTTCATCTGCTTTTTCGGTAACTAACTATTAAATGAGTAACATCAAGGCCTCTCTTTTTTTTTTCTAGACAATCCTTGAAACAAAGGATGCCTTCAAATAATGTCCTGTTCTTAGTAGCAGAGGACATGGTCAAGTTAGCTAGGATTCTTTTAGGTGATCCAATGAGATCTTTCAGCAGTGTCTGAAGGATTTGCTGTCAAAACCAGTGTTGCAATGTTGGCACTGCAAGCTCTACCCCTTTTGGGTGAGCATGTGACGGGCAGGGCTTGTCTTGCAATGCAGTGACACTGTTTTAATCAGTTGATTCTCTCTTGCCACCTTGAGGTGCCGCTGAGATCTTCTAAAAACTGTTTGGGTTCTTAACTCCATCATATAAAGTTAGTGAAAGAATATCAAAAGTTGTTTAGTCTTCTAAGAAAAACTTTTCCTGCACAAGGAAACTGCAAGTTCCTATAACTAACTTTAAATACTGCTACGCTTTTAGAATGATTAGCATTTAGGCTGCTAAATTTAGCTGCAGCACTGCCGTCAGTTACTGATAAGCTAAAATTACATCCTTTTGATTTGCTTGCTATTGAAAAATATTTCAGAGGATTATTACATTTATAATCAGGATTATCAGTCTCTTTCCATACTGGATTTAAGTCTGGTGGTGGAAGAATGATTTCATGCTGGACTACTTTGTGTTCCCAGACAATAGGCATCATAAATTTACCTCTTAATAGACTAACTATAAAAAGAGCAGGGAAGCAAATTCATCGAAAAGCTTTAAGTATTATTCATCAAAATAGTGATTTTTTTTTTCTGCCTCTCTTTTTGGTAAACATATTTGTGAGGTTGACAGTTCAACCCACATTTGTGCTACCAAGTCACAGAAACATAGAATTTAAGGGTTGAAAAGACCCTGGGAGATCATCTAGCCCAACATCCTGCCTGGTGCAGGAATCCAATTCTTCTATTTTGAGTCCCTCAAGTCATATTAAAGGACCCATGCAGTAATTCCCCAAATTATAACTCCATATTCCCATAAACCATGCTCTTCCCCTGCTCGGAATCAGCTGGAAAGAGATGAAGACCACATCAACTAAGGACTCCATCAGTTGGCTTCATCCGTTCTTATCCCACTTCTTGGTAAGGATTTTTTCCCCTTCCTTTTGTTAGATCAATATTTCTCAACCTTGGCCATTTTAAGATGTGTGGCCTTCAAGTCCCAGAATTCCTCAGCCAGCATGCTGACTGAGGACTTCTGGGAGTTGAAGGCTACACATCTTAAAATAGCCAAGGTTGAGAAACACTGCAGTAGACTATGGACCCTCCCTGTCAAATTGGGAGACCACTTTCACTGAGCATCTCTGTGATAATAGCAGCCTTGGCAAGAGGTGGGTGTCCACCCTCCCCCAACTAATTTTTTATGGAATTCTCCACTTATTCAAGACATTGGAGCTATTTTCCCTGTCTCTATCCATAGCTATCTGTTCTTTTGTCTTTCTTTGGATCCGATGGAGGAAAACTCAGCTAGAAAGTAGGAACACTTCCATGGGTGCCCCTCAGGAGAGTCAGTTTCTGAAGCAATAAAGCTGTAGAGTGTAGGAATCACAGAAAGTATCTCAAAACTTCTTTGATTAGAGGGACTGAGCCTCCCCCCATGATCTTCCTTCTTGTAACTTTTCTTCCCCTAATTCCCCTACTGGGAGGGATGCTTAATTGTTTATGTTGTTCTTTTATGTTGTTTTAATTCTAAATTTAAAATAAGAATTGTGTTTTATTTTTATATAATATCATTGTAATGTATACTGTACTGGAGTATTGGTCAATGGTCCAGGGGGATAGAATCAATAAAAATATGCATGCAAGGTATATGTGTTTGGCTTGTCCAATGGTCATAAAACACAGAGGATTATTGGTGACTGCTGCTACTTCTCATAATAACAGTTCATTTTATTTGTACTGAGAACAGTGGTGACATTATGAAATCAGTAGCTACATCATAATGAAACGCATTCTCTACTGGGTTTGATGAAGCAAGGATGAACAAACTAGACATTCCTCAGGACTACTATGGGAAAATCTGCGGGTCCTGATTTAATACACAGAATCTTTAAATTCCCTTCTTAAGGCTACAATCTGTGGCTTTAGGATACCATCCCAGATGCCCTAGGATTCCTTATATATCTTCCTCTAAATTTAGAGCTAAGAGTGAAGCAAAACTACATACAGAGTCCTTGGAACAGAGCATCTTGCCCAACCTGCTTTTTTATGTATTGGTACGGTAGGATGTTTTAAAAACCAGATGTGACCTCAGCTGCACTTAATATTAATTATTGTCATAAGGTTAGGTTGCATTTTTTCTGAGTCATATGCATAGGAGGCAGAGATGGATACTTCGTGCTGAGAGGGACTCCATGCTGTCCAGATAAAGAATATTTTAAAAGCATATTGTGTAATACGTGAGCACACATGCAGATAAAATGAGCATTTATAATTAAATATTCTATTAACCAACATTATTTCATTTACAAACCATAGTTCTGGTTGTATTTTGGAATACAAGAACCTGCATTGCCAGACAGAAGAGAGTGTGCACTATTAAGAAAGAAATTGGCCACTTGGGAGCAAGGTAAAGTCTAAATTAGCCTAAATCAGTCCAACGAACAAGCAGCCTAGGCTGGTTAGGTTTAGATGGACAGAAAAGAGGAATCCTGTGATAAAAGTAGCATTTGATACCTCCTTTGCATCTCCAAAAGAATTACTGCTGGCCTTTACCTCCCTCTTTAAAAGCAAAAGAGGATTTGATGCCATCGCATGGATTTATATTTTGCTAAAACAGTTAAGCCTCCTTAATGTCCTTAGTTTTGGACTAGCTGGTGTCTACCAAATTGATCTACATCGTGCTTACATTTCAAACTCCTGGGGACAAATGGGGACGCTAGGAGAGAACTGGAAGGATGTTAAACATAAACAACCAAGAGATAGGAAGGAAATCCTCTGGTAGCTTATCTCATAAATGGCAGCTCAGTCCAGATGTCAAGAAAATTGGGAAGAAACGGTTCAGAACATTCTGAGAGTCTCTGCCTTCATGAACTCATTAATAAATGAGGGCTGGAAATTCTTCCTGCAGTTTCCAGGATTATGTATTTAACCCTAATCTAACATTAGAGACCTTACTGAAGTCTGGGTAATTCTTTCTTCTAGCCATCCCAGCAGGGTGCATCTATTAGCTGATTGTGGTACAAACTGAGCACTTTCTTCCAAGCTACTGCAGAGCTCTAAGGTAGAGGTACACAATCCAAGACCCCAAGGCTCCCTGCAGCCCCCATAAAGCACACTCCATGCCCTCTTCACATTGTGAACAAATTGTCAACTCTAGTATGTCAGAGGGAGAAAATGGTTAAATAAATGGTTGGAAAGAATAAAGAACTACACTAAATGTAGTGTAGATTAAATCAATGTCGTCCACTGCTTTTTTGAATTTGTGCCTTGGCAACCATGCAAAAGATCTGATGCATTCCTTAGCCTGGGGGGAAAAAAAGTTGTGCTGGTGACAACACCCACTCACACACATACACATATGCAAAGCTTTTTAAAGCAAGATACTCTTAAAAAGTAGAGAGCCAGTTTGGTCTAGCGGTTAAGGCGCTGGTCTAGAAAGCAGGGAATGGTGAGTTCTAGTCCCGTCTTAGGCATGAAGGCCGGCTGAGAGACTTAGGGTAAGTCACTCTCTCTCAGCCCAACCTACCTCACAGGGTTGTTGTTGTGGGGAAAATAGGAGGAAGAAGGAGTATTAGGTATGTTCACCACCTTGAGTTACTGATAAAGTAATAAAGGTGGGATAAGAAATAAAAACAAATGTTCTAAATGGGTACGTTCCATAGCAAATGTTGTGCCCCTTACCATTATATTTGAAATGTGTGGGATTCAAAGGACATTTGTCTCACTTTAATTATGTTGAAATTCACAAGGCAAAATTATGAAATCTCCTTGATCTCATTGGGACTAGCGCATGATTAACTTCTTCTGGATTCAACCAGCTGTCTTTCCAGAGAATTAAAATAAGAGTTATTCGTAACATTGATTAGTCCTCTTTCGCCGCCCAGAGTCACTTTGTGAGATGGGCGGCTATATTAATGTGATGTATAAATAAATAAATAAACAAACAAACAAACAAATAAATAAATAAATAAATAAATAAAAAATTGCTGCCTTTTAAACCAACACCTGACACTTAATTGACTTTTCCAGACAAGTTCCAAAGGTTTGTTTTATGTTAAATGGACCTCAAGTTGGGACGAATACAGGTCTTTCAGGGCTGGAACAAATCCACAGCAACTTTACTCTATTAGAATGGAGATTCTCTGAAAATGCTAGTGGCAAGCTAGAAACAGTAGGCAGTCCTTTGAATTGGTTTATGATCCCATTTGCAAGGAAACGAGAAACATCAATTTAACATAACTATGAATTGCTAACAAAGGGACTGGCAAGCAATTGGATACTCCAGTCAATTACATATGGCCTTTCATTATTAACAGGCATTCCAGCACCATCGTGTAATGGAGGTTACAGTACATTAAATGCAAATTGTTGTCTGCATGTGTGGCTGACTTAACATTCCTCAATCAGTTTTATTATAATGCTGGAGGCTGCATGCTAAATATAGCACACAACTGCATTGTACTGAAAGTGTATAGTTTGTGAAGGATTAATTGGAAGTGGCAGAATTCCAGAGAGAATTTGAAAAGCCGCTCTATAGCACTTTGGCTGCGATATCCAGTTCCCCTATTCACTATAAATAGCAATGCCAAACAGTGTTTAAGCAACTCTGCTTAGGTAGACTTCACACATGCCTGCCTCATTTTATCATAATTATCCTCCCTGAATAAAACAATCAAACCCAGGCAGTGCAGATGTAAAACACTCCAAACAACTTAAAGTCACATTTCCAGAAATGTTGAAGGCCAGGAAAAACCATATTAGAAAGGAATGCTTGATCACAAAAGTAAGTTGAGCATGTTTCACAGGGGTCAGGTTATACATCCAGCGTATTTTGCGGCTGGACGCTAAACTTTGAAGAAGGGTTCCCTTTTTGAGATCTACTAAGTTCATAATGCTGATGTCAAAGAAATGTCAGTTTCTGTTGTTGGTTTTGTCAGATGCTGTTTGATTTCGGACTGGATAGTAGCAAATCCCATGGAATTATTTCTTCTCCCATTAGAATTAGTGAACCTATCAGGGTTGCAAAGGCGTGCAACAAGGCTGCATACTCTTCCCTGATTTATTCAACCTGTATGCAGAATATATATTAAGGGAAATTGGATTGGAAGAAGATGAGCGTGGTTTTAAAATTGGAGGAAGAAACATCAATAACCTGTGCAATGCTGATAACACTACCTTGATAGCCAAAAATGCAAAGGATCTGCAAGCCTTAATACTAAAAGCCAAAGAGCACAGTGAAAAAATTGGACTAAAATTAAATTAAGATTTAAATTAAAAATTAAAGACCAAACTAATGATAACCAGCCTTAGAATTAACAGAGAAGATGTTGAAGTGGTGGATAACCTCTGCCTTTTAGGATCAACCATCAACAGTAAAGGAACAAGCAGTCAAGAAATACATTGCAGAATTCTTATTTCCTTGATCTTGGCCAGTTGTGTGAGGTTTGACAATACTAGATGATTGGAGTATGGCGATTTTAGCTCCTATTGATAAAAACAGCCAAAGAAAGGCCTTGCAAATTAACTGTATATCAGACACCTACAATATGTTGACAGTTCTGTGATTGGTTGAAGCAGGAAAAGACCACAGTGAGTTTAGAGAGGGTAGCCCCACCATAGACTACTGTCTGGGGTTGCAGTGTCTGGCTGACAAATGCACATGCAGCCCAAATTCGCTAAAGTTTATTTGTTAAAAATGGTGGATTTTACAGCGGTCTTCAAACGTAAGTCGAGAACTCTTCCATCAACAAATGACTACTGTTACTGATTTACAAGACTTAAGAAAAGATGCAACCAGGCCAGTCAGTTTCCCAATTCTGTCCCAACAGAAAAAGAGGTAAAGGAAGAAGGCGTACTTGCCCTATTTTTGTTTAATGCCTATATTAGGTCATTTATAATATGCCTATAAGAATTGGATTTATATGCACTAAAACTGGCAGAAAACCAATTGCCAGTTTTGCTTTATGTAGATGATATTGCTATTTTATTAGACCCAGGTCAGTCTTAAGGCCCCGGAGCAACATCATAAAGCAGAACCACTGGTTATTAATTATTCAAAAATGAAATCATGGTTTCATTATTTGTGGCTTTCCCCAATAGCTCTAAGACTCCCTATTAGTGGGAAGACCATCAGGACATGGCACCAATCAGGATTTCCAGGGAGGGATGGCAAACTGAAGACTGCTCTGCAAAAGTGGAGCCGACGACCAGGGTAAAGATGAAGTGATGCCATCACAGAGATGAATGCAATTATTGTAATGGTATGTGGGAAAGATTTTGGGAGACAGGGCCAAGATACACCACCTATGGACAGATAAGAGACAGCATAGCCAGCAGCTGAATAGAAGGTGGGGCAAAAGGCTAAGAAGAGACTTAGTTTCTCGGGCTGTAAAGGAAACAGCGGGAGAATTGTACTTTCAGACTTGCAAGATTCTCTTAATGTAGCTTTACAATAAAGTAGAATTAGCTCATCTAGTCATGTTTCCTGTCTGGTCTACCTAGTAAGGCTGACATCAATATTGCTAGTATCCTTTCCTGTCTGAGAAACTAGGGAGGCTGAGAGAAAGTAATGGTGTCACATCAGGAGAAGATGAGTAACTACTATCCTGTTGTAAGCAACTGATCTCAGATCCAGAAGCTTGAAGGAAGAAGCTGGAGAAGGAAAACAAGTGTTTCTGGCGGAAGAGGGAGGAGTGGAAAAGATGAAGATGAAATAATAAAAGTAATAAAAGTCAATGACCAAGCAGTAAAGCAATACAAGAATCAAGAAAGTGTTAACAGAGACATTGCTAATCAGGAAGAATGAGAACAGGAGGCATGAACTGAAGAAGTGTTTAGGTAGAGAATATTGTTGAGAAGAGAAAAAGTTTAAAGATTGAGATTGAACTCTGGCTATAGAAAAATCAGATAGAAAAGGAATAAATTCTTAGAAATGTAGAGAGAGAAGGTTTAAAACTGACACAGATAGGAAATCACTGTCTTTAGTATGACAGTATATTTTGGATACAATTATACAACAAAGCACTTTAGAAATAATTGTTGAGTGCCTGATAATTTGAACTACTGAAGCATCTTCTATATGGATTGTCCTTGAAGGCCACATGAAAGTTACAGATGGTCCAGAATGCAGGAGTCTGAATATGTATGACTGCAACTTGGTTTGCCCATATAATGCCACTGCAGTACTTTAAGTGCCGCACTGGCTACAAGTTAGCTTCCAGGTACAGTTTATGGTGCTGGTTGCCACATTTAAAACCCAACACAGCAGAGGACCTGGGTATCTTTGGGACTGCCTACTCTCAATTATGTCTCTCCGGCCAGTGATATCTAGTACAATGGCTCCCTCCGTATCTTTTCTGATCGGGAAGGTTATCAACAGGGAGTATGGAGGTGGCTTTTTCAGTCACCATCCCACTTCTTTGGAACAGCTTTCCTCCACAGATTTGAACTCCCCTAACTTTACTGGAATTCAGGAAAGCCACAAAAACCTGCCTGTTCTGGCAGGCCTTGGGGTTGAGATTTATAATGTTGTTCTGTCTTGTAATGGAATGCCTACTTGTTTAATGTGATTTATGCTCCTTGGTGTATAAGTATAGTATGTTACTGTACTGTATGTAGTTGTTTTTTATTTCATTATTGTATTGTTTAAATCTGATTTATGGATTTTGGTTACGTATACTGCTCAGAATTGATAGTAATTGGAGTGGCATGTAAGCCTAGTCAATAAATGAATATTAATATTCATATATATCCTGTTTGGGCTAAGAGTTCCTTACTTAAATATATTAGGAACAGTGAGGGAAACCTAAAGTGTGTGTGTGTGTGTTGCAAAATCTTACTTTTGCAACTCACACATGAACACATACACAATCTCACTTTTGCAATTCATCATGAATTATTTTTGGACTTCCAAGATCTTTCCTTAGGCACTGCATCTGAGACTGCTGTTGTATCCAGAGCAGAGTTTTATCAGGCTTTTCACAAGTACACAATCCTGGTATGTGATTAGCTGCTGCAGCATTTTACAGATGTTTTCATTTTTACATTTAGAGCTGGTTTGAAAATTGATCTGGAACTGCACACACTTTAGTGTCATGTTTAATAACCTCTAGCTTTCTGCACTGGTTAGAAGCAATAAAGACTACTTATGGAAGCTTTGAATAAATCTATAGAAATTAACTCTGGAAATAATTTTTAAAAGGTGATCGTTGCTAGCGGCAACAAGTGAAGATGTAAATGAGAAGGCAAGCTGAGGCTTAGGAAACAGTGCCTAAAGCAGATGCAGAAATGGCATGAAATGTATTTCATAGTACCTTAATGGTTGTTTTCTTTGTCATAAAACAGCTATCGATGAAACCATAGCTGCTCGTAAATTACCTTGTGTAGAAGAAGCAGATTTCACAGATCTAGTGAATTGTAACATTTTTTTGCAACAATGACACTGAAAGAGTGAATGTATCTTATATAGAGTATGCATAAGCAGAAATACAGTACTGAGTTTGGTGGTCTTGCCCTTCATCCCTTCATGTGGTCAGCATAATTTGTAAGAGAGTTCATATATACTATTTTTGGCATTCAACTTATCAGTAACTTAAACACACCAGTTAGAAACCACATAGCTCCATCATGGGTCTGCCACAGACCCCCATATGTATTTCTAAGGATGGCAGGAAGGGGACAGTAACATGTGCAGCTATACATATATATCATCCTTTTCCTTAGATGTTCATAATGTATAATGGACTTCATAATGGATTTCAGTGGAAGGATCTCCAGATGAGCAATATCATTGTTTGGAGGTAGACCTCTAGCTAATTTGTTGAAGATCCTAGGAAGCTGAATGTATCAGGGGGGTTCTTTGGTACAGATTTGTGTGTAATATGTAACCTTTTAGTGTCTACATGCCATGCCAGGAAACACCAAGCTTGCTCTATCTTTGCTTTCTGCTGGCAGGCAAAGCTATTTTCATTCAGCTCAGACTTTTGGTGACTCAGCTGACTTATCAGCTGGATGCATTGTACATTATCTCTTTGGTGCTGTGCTTATTTTATAATTCATTTGATTTAATATTTGTTTTCTGGTTCAGTTACAGTTTTGCGTTTTATCTGCAATTTGGTTGTTAGGTGCCCTGAATGCTATTTTTAGTGGCAAGGCAGAGCATATATTTAATACTAATTGAATGAATAAACAAATGAATATATAATGATTTCAAGGAAAATAGCCCTTGGTCTTTGGCTTGCTTGTTTCTCATTACATGTCTTAAACTCAAAATATTTTCAGGAGCCAGTAGGAAGTGGTACTTTGATACTGTATGTTGCTTGATGGCTGGGTTCCTGTGCTGCAACCTCTAACCTTCGTGTCTCTCGTTAGAGCAAGGGTTATAGATAGTAAAGGTGACTTTTCGTTAGAAATTTTAGAGAAAGAATTTCTAATCAAAGTGCAGATGTTTATTAAACATAGCTATTTACCTGAGACACCAGAAAACTAAGCTGCCGTCACTGCCAATCCCTATTCTGTTCTGTTCTGCATGCCACCAAGTGGAAGTATCTTGACTTTGCTGATATGGGGGTGGGGTGGGGATTGATATCTAGCATCTAGTTCAAGGTCAGTTCATCTATTAGAATCTGCAGCTCTGCACTTACAGATGTGTGGAATTCTGAAAGAACTTCTCCATTCCTGTCCCTTCTCTCATTGTTTTCATTCCCATTGCCATGCTGCCTGAGGAGGAAAGCAATCTTCCTGCTCCAGGTTGGTTTTTTCTCAGGCTTTTGTCAAGCAGCACATCAGATTTTTACACATCTTGAAACTCACATGGATTGTGGCCATCTTAACAGGAAGATACCCTTTTAAACTGAAGCAGGTAAGGACAACTGAAGTCTGTGCCATTGATGGGGTTGGGATGAGATGAAGACAGTGTTAATGGCAGAACCAGGACATGTTCATAGCACAGTTAGAAGGTGGTAGGGAGAGGTCTTCTGTCTAAGACAGCATCATGTATTTTGGAGGAATCAGATTTCAATGGTGTGGGAGATTTAATGCACATCTACCTAATTCCCCTCCATTATGTTTTTAGCATTCATGTACAAATGGCATCTCCTATTAATGAGAGCCAGTTTGCTGTAGTGATTAAGGCACCAGGCTAGAAACCAGGAGACCGTGAGTTCTAGTCCTGTCTTAGGCACGAAGCCAGTTGGGTGACTTTGGGCCAGTCACTCTCTCTCAGTCCTAGAAAGCAGGCAATGGCAAACCACTTACAAAAAACCTTGCCAAGAAAACTGTAGGGACTTGTCCAGGCAGTTGCCAGGACAAAAAAATTGACTTAAAGGCATGCACACATACACACGTGTGCACACACACACAAACTCGTATATTATCTCATCTGAATAATACCTATTTTGTTCTGTCATCAACAATTCACAGAAGGCTTAGAAAAGCTATTATCCAGCCAGTCAGAACAAGGTACATAACCTTGAAAATAGCTGACTTTAGCAATATTTCACCTACATCACTGGATCTGTACTTCTCCTCCACAGAATAATGAGCTGGCTGGAAATGAGACCAAATAGGGCCTCCACTCCATCCTCCCATGGTTGGCATGACAAGCCTCAAAGCAAATTTTCAGCAGAATGAAAACTGATGGGAAAGGTCATTAATATCTTTACCACCAAGGAAGTTTCCTCCTGCCCTCAGCTTACCTTTGTTTTGTTTTTCTTAGCTGGTTAGAAGTTTTCGAACAAAATATGGATTTACAATCATCCATTATTTTTATTTTCTAAAAGCCCAATGAGGACATCTAGAACCATGAGGACAAAGAGATATTCTTGTGAACAAAGATGATGCTGGCGGTTGGCGCTTCATTTTGAAGCATACCAGAAGCCCTTTATGAAAGCACACACATTTGGGTAGGGGCAAAGATATTGGCAGGGTTGAAGAAAGGTCTACTCCAGATGCATTCATACCAAAGGGCCCCAAGATGCTTACCTTTGCCTTATGGTAAGGAAGCTCCAAGGTAATACCCATAGAGCACTCTGAACATGTGATAGTGCTATAGAAATGTTGTGTTTATTGTAGGTCTTTCAAACAGAAATGAAGTGGTAGGGAGGTAAATTATTTTGACATCTGCTGGGAGAGAAACTGCCAAGCATGGTCTCTCCAGGTCACCTTCTCCATTAGACAGAGAAAAAGGGAGAAGAGAATCAGCTAGAGTACTCTTGACATGATACAAGTAAGAAGACTTAGTTGAGGAAGTGGAAATAGCAGGAACATTGAGAGACAGTGACCATGTAAAGTTCTTGATTTTAAGGGAGAAAAGTGGGTGTAATCAAACACAGACTTTATTAAACTCAGAGTAATTATCACTGGATTCAATGGCAGGAATAAGTAATGGAAAAGCAACTCAAGATGGGTAAGATTTCCTTTTAAAAAGGAGAGATTAAAAGGTGAACTGCAAATAATTCTATTAAGGAAAACAATGAAAGATGGAAAAGAAACCAATATGGCTCCATGGCAAACTTACTGAGGATGGAAAAAATAAAAGAGGACCCATATAGGAAGTAAAAAGAAAGACCGGTTATAAAAAAGAGTACAGGCAGATAGTCCATAAACGTACAATGCTGTCAGTAAAACTAAATCATACTCAAAGAGTGCTTTATCGATGACTCTTCATTGAAGTGGAGTGAGGCATCAAATGCTATATCACAAGGACCATTCCTGAATTCCTTACTTTTCAATATTATTATTAATAAATTTGATGGCAAGGTGGAGGGAATGCTTCTCAGTTTTGTAGATGGCACAACACCAGATAGAAAAACTAATATCCTAGAAGATTTAAATTCAAAACAAACTTGGTTAAAGAAATAAGCTGAAAATAGCATAATTAATTTAATAGAGTCAAATGTAAAACTTCACTTAGGAAAAAGAAATCAAATGCAGAGTTATAGGGTGTGGGGGCCACCTGACTTGCAGTACTTATGGAAAGTATTTTGGAATAATAGTTGATTGCAAACTGAATATGGTCAACAATGTGATGTAGTTTCAAAAGACAAATACAGGTTTATATTTTATTTATGTAAAGGTATACTTTCCTTGAGTATTGTGCCCCAGACTTGTGTTCTTCAATTATTCCAGCCACACACTTGAGGAAGAACAAAATGGAACAGGTTCACAGAAAAGCAGTGATGATGATTGAGGGCTAGAAACTAGTTCCACAAAGAAACATTAAAGAACCAATTACCCACAAAGACGTGCTGGGTGTTTTCTAGAATAGCTTAGACTATTCTAGATAGTCTAGGGATGGTCAGGGATCCCATTGGTCAGGGATGCTTTGATCTGGATTTCCTACAGTCCATTTCTCAATATCAGCATAACTATTTTAACTGACAATTGTTTCCACTAAAGGAGTAGATTTAAATATAGCAAGAAATCATTCCCAAAATGAACGATGCATGGACAGAATAGATGAAGGTGTAAAACTGATATATTCCCCCGCCCCCAGGAACTATGTAAAAGAAACTCAAAAGTGAACTTTGTTGCCTGAGATTGAAAAGCATACAAAAGCTTGGCATTTGCACAAATGACTCCAGCCTCTAAATACATGAAGTCTGTTAGCAATGAAAATTACATTCAACAGCAAATGGTTTCTAAGGAAACCAAGCTGAAGTCACAGCACCCAAGCCAGCTGTGCGTGCTTCTGCTGCAGGGAATTTTCGGCTGTCACATGGAATTCTGTTTTCATGCTTTGCGTCTGCCGAAAGGATTATTAACACATGGGTAATTCCTACCCAAAGTTTTGAAAAACACACACACACTTCAATCTAATAGTGAATATTACAATACATGCCTATATCAGCTAAGAGGGGGTTTCTTAACCATGTGTATAATTAAAACATTTTTATTAATATTATTATTACCTTATCAAGAAAACATAATTTAAGAATATAAAGCATGGGAATGTCTTAGAGTCACACCCCCTCCCGAACAAAAGAGAAACAAGTCTTTACATATTCATTTATTTAAAAAAAATACAGTCCAATCATGTGCGGTGCTACATATTATATAAAGAAATGTAAATAATTACAAAAAT
Source organism: Liasis olivaceus (assembly GCA_030867105.1). Taxonomy (NCBI): domain Eukaryota; kingdom Metazoa; phylum Chordata; class Lepidosauria; order Squamata; family Pythonidae; genus Liasis; species Liasis olivaceus. Next base: position 21,801,865 of record CM061355.1, on the reverse strand, counting down.
GAAATACGAGTAAACAAGCTCAGTTTCTTTGGTAATTCAGACAAGGATAATAGTTGTTATTGGGTGTTGGCGAACACTGCCGTGTCACCCAAAACGTCGTGGCATGTCACCTTTGACACATGTGTCATAGGTTCGCCATCACTGATCTAACTGCATCTATATCAATGTGGCAGACATTCAAACATTAGTCTGTGGGTTTTTTCTACAGATTATTACTTTAAAAAAAATCCAATCCAGTAAATAAATACTGAAAAAACAACAACTCATAAATGTTGACATATACAAATACATGTTACACATCTCTTCCTAATTTAGATACTTTAATTGCATTTTTCCCAATATATCCATTTTTGTATGCAACTATCTTGAAACAAATGCTTCCCACTCTCCAGTTTTTCCAGATTTCTCCTATGTCGTTTATACATAGCTTTCCCAAATAAATGCATTTTTAAAAATTGTTCATTAAATTGAATGAACTTCAATCCAAGGTGGATACTATTAGGCACCTGTTCACTATGGAGTCCATTTTGATAGAACACACTGTCTTGCTTAAAAAGATAATCAGTCCTGTTTCTTATATTCCCAATCTAGAATGTGTGGTCAGGGAAGGACAGATAGATCTTGATCATTAACAGCACACTGTGCCAGGCAAGCAGATCCTCCTTCTGAATGTCTCTTCATTGAAATGCAGGTCTGTCTTTTGTGAGGAATGTAGTTCTTTGCCTGCAGCAAAGTTCAAAATTTTGGTCAAAACTGGATAAGACATGCAAATTGCATACATCTTAACACATTTTTAAAAAATCAATAAATGTATTGCAAAAATTATTTGCAAAAATAAAGTAACCATTCTTTCGCTGAATTGTATTTTACAGTGTGGGAAACAACATTGTCTGAAAAATTAATGCTAGAGCTAAATGTACTGGAAAAAAAGTATTTCAGTTTAAATACTGTTTTATTGAATTTCAGACTATATGTTTAGCTATGTTAGCCAATTATTCCCTAATAGATTATCATGCTCTACACATTTGAATGTGGATATTTAAAGTCTTTGAATTTCTCTTTAAGATGATATACTTAATTATATTAAATTATGCTCAAGTTTATATTGCTTATTCCTTTCCCCCCCCCCTTCACATTTTTTAAAGTTCACCCCCAAATTCAGATGTGTGTGCATTTCATTAAAAAAATTATTACTCCTAGGAATTTGGAATGATTTACTTTGAAGTGGAAAAGATTTCAGGCAAGTGAGAGAAGGGAGGAGATTTTGAAAAGAAATCTTGGCCCTGAAAAATTGGTTAAACTGTCTCTGACTTTTATGAAAGCAACACTAGAAATATTGGTTTATTTGTAACAAGGATTGTATTGTTCCACTTTATAGAATGTAGTAAAAGATATTTTAAGTTTAAGAAAGACAAAAGATATCCCAAAAATAGCGACAGAGTAAATCAGTGAAAATAATTGATTGTATACAAAATGGGTTGCCTGAAATGAGATTTCCTGACAAATGTGTCCTGTTATTTGCTTTTGGAACCATTTGGATCCAGCCAATAATACAAGACTAGAGTTGGTAACATAGAGACAATTTGGTGTAGTGGTTAAGGCATCAGGCTAGAAACCAGGAAACTGTGAGTTCTAGTCCCACTTTAGGCACGAAGCCAGTTGGGTGACCTTGGGCCAGTCACCCTCTCTCAGCCCGAGGAAGAAGAAGGCAAGAGCAAACCACTTCTGAAAAATCTTGCCAAGAAACTGCAGGGACTAGTCCAGGCAGTCACCAGGAGTCAACATTGACTTGAAGGTGCATATACACACAGAGGTGGTAATAAACAACCTAAAGCAAGGAGTAAAACCACTAGTTTTCATCCCAAATGCTTCCCAAAAGGGCTGGCAATCTGCTGCAATAACACATGTAAAATTTGGAATCACCATGTCCTGTTGAAATGATTGAGAAAATTAGTTGTGCTTTTGGAAGGTCATTGGTTTTCAGCAGAATGTGCAAGGAAACCCTCTATACGTCTATTTAAATAGATTCAGTTCTATCATCTCAACAATATGGACATGTGGCAACTCACTTTAGCTGAGAAGCAAAAAAACGAGACCATTTCATTTCAACTTGGGTAAAAATGCTGCACCATTTTCACAGTGGGACAACCTGGTGGGCTCAATTTTTAGGGTATGGAGAATCTTTGTTAGAGTTCACTTTCAGGGGAATTTATAAAGTTTTAGTGTCCACCATTCAGATGTTCCATTAACAATTATACTAAACACCTTTGCATTAAACCTTCTGAGGCACCTTTAATCCTAAAGTGATTTCTCAGATTATTTTTGCTGACTAGTGGATGGTGCCATTCACATGTAGAACAATGTGTAATTACTGCGTAATTTGGCACTAACAGAGTAATTGAAGAGAGATTCTGTCACTCCAAGAAAACCTTTTCCATCACTTGCCATAAACCCCCACTACAGTGAACTTTTAGATTTTCTTCTTGCAATTCCATCTCTGTTTCTCCCCATGTTTCTTGACAACCTTCTGCAAGATATCCTTTCAAGTATTAGAAGAATGCTATCACATCCCTCCTCAGTTTTTTGTTCTCAAAGCTAAACATGCTGAGCTCCTTCAACATCTCTTCATAAGACATATTTTTTATTTGCTGATCATCCTTGTTGTCTTTCTTTGAACCTTTTCCAGTTTCTCTGAATCCTTCATAAAGAGAGATGGTCAGATCTGGACACAATACTCAAAGTGAGGACTGACAAATGCAGAATAAAGTGAAATGACTACTTGCTGTGTTTTGGAAACAATATTTCTGATGATGTGGTCTAAATCATTTGCAGCCACATCACACTGTACACTCATATTCAGTTTTAATCAACTACTATTAGCAAGCTAGGTATCTTTCTGTTCTGTACTTTAGATTTCTGTTTCCTAAGTAAATAACATTGGTTTTGGTATCTATTAAATTTCATTAAGTTATTTTCAGCCAATTTATCAAAAACAGTTTTAATTTTATTTCTGTAATTTACGTATTAGCTTTTCATACCAATTCTGTGTCATTTGCAGATTTAATTAATATTCCCCCATTTCTTTGTCCAATATATTAATAAACATTTTGCAGAGTATAGAACTAGGAATCCTGTTTGATAAATGATCTTTAAGTGCAATTATTAAAGTAGTCTTATAACCACTTATTTGTCATGTCATTCAAACCACACTTAACTAGCTTATTAATCAAAATGTAATGGGATACCTTGTACAATCTTGTAGAAATCAAGATATATTATACCTATAGCATTTCCATAATCTACTAAAGAAGTTACCTGATCAAAACAATTATGTTAGTTTGGCAAGAGTTATTCTTTACAATTCCATGTTAATTTCTGGTAATTACTAATTATTTTGAAGATGCTATAGTATATTCCCAGGTTTTGATATTAGATCTGTAGTTCCTGGATCCAAATTTTCCAAGTTTTATTATCTGGCATTTCATCAGTTCTTTTGGATTCTCAATGCATAAAATTTCAGCCAAATTATCAGCAAGTTCCTTCAGTACCCTAGAATGGAGATTTAACATCACTAAGTATAAATCAATATTAGCACCATGCAGTATTTTCTGAAGGCTAAAAGTTGATTTGGAACATGCGCACATGTGCATGTCACACCCATTGGCAACTCTTTAAATAATAATAATAAGGAGTTATTATTTAATATTGGTTCTTATGTGAAGAAAATGTTTGATTTAAAAAGCCCATGTGTGCTCCAGATCACCCTTTCCCTTCCAGTCTGGATTACTACATAGTCCTAAGAGAAATTCTCAGCATATTTCTACCAGACCCAAGATTCAATCCTGCACCTTTATTCTGGTTTTCACAATATATTCCCTCTTGTTGATAAGACTGAGAGAACAGGAGCTGAGTAAGCTCTACTGCTGCTGTTGTTGCTCCTGTTGGTGTCATGATCTGGCAGTATTTTGTTGTCTTGACTGAGCATTTGGTAGACTGAATATTTTCTCTTTCTTTCTTTCTTTCTTTCTTTCTTTCTTTCTTTCTTTCTTTCTTTCTTTCTTTCTTTCTAAAGAATCCTTCTTTTGGTTATTTTTAACATTCTTTACCCTAATTTCAGCTCATTCTCAGCTTTTCTGACATTCTCACTACAGTTCTGGGGTATCTGCTTTGATGGCCTATTCATATATCCATCTCCTTTTAAAGTATGCTTTTATATTTTCAGATTTTACTACGTTGGTTAGCTTAGCAGCCACATTAGCTTCCTTTCCTGTCCTCCATTTTTTCCTTCAAACTGTATGCGATTATGCTTTAAGTAATTCCGCTTTAGAACTCCTGTACATTTTCAGTTAATTTCTCAGTGTAAATATGTGATTTTGAAGTTCAAGATAAATATTGGACTACATTCAGCTTTAGTTTCCTTATGATCAAAAACACCAACTTTATAACCTTCTCCCAATGTTCCTGCTACTTCCACTTCTTTGATTAAGGCTTCCCTATTATTATTAAGACAAGGATAGATTATTTTCATGTGCCTTCTTCTGCCTTTTGAAGGAGAAAGTTTTCAGCAAGCCAGGTCAGAAAGATCTGCCATTTGCTTCTGAAAAGCATTATCCACATCTCTTTTTGGGCAGGTAATAATAGACAGCAGTGACAATTTTGTATTTGCTTGTTCTTCCACAAACCTGGACCCTCTTGGTTTCACCTATTTCATGCATTTAGGAGCTGTAATTAGATGTGGATACTTTTAATATATAGTGCAACTCCTCTTCCCTTTCTATTATGTCAACCAATTTCATCCTCTCATTCCTATAATTCGAATCATCCTACTGAGTCTCCATTATTCCTATTAAGTCATATTTGGCTTCCTGTATTAAGAGTTCAAAGACTTGAAATAACAGGTTAGGGATAGATTGTCATGGAGAAAATCTATCTATGTGGTCGCTAGGAGTTGAAAACAACTTGATGGCACATCAATCAATCAATCAATCAATCAATCAATCAAGAGTTCAAACTCATCTTCCCATCTACTCCCATTGTCTGAATATTTGATGTGTTTTTTGATGTGTTTGAAAAGAAGCTGAATCTTGGCTTGGCTCTAAAATTTAGATTAGACCTCATATGTTTGCAACCCTTGTTCTGTAAAAGTGTCCTCTGAAATTTTGTCCATCTTATTTTTTCTTCCCTTGTTTTTGGTCTGGATCAGCCCAACATTCTGATCCAGACCAAAGGTATTGATAAGGTATTGTCTGTATAAGGGTTAGGCACTCTATGGCAAATACTTTTTTCGCTATTCTTTGACCCCTTTGGACTGCAGTTATTGAGATCTGGAATTTCTGTTTCCTGGTATTTTGAGGAAGGAATATGTGAAAGCTGTAGTTTAGGATTTAAAGTGGTTGAAGGTAATGTTAAGAAAACAAAAAAAAAACCTCCCTATTTTCCCCCAACCCAATCTTCTTTAAATAACTGTCTATTATCTGTGATCCTTGTCCTCCTCACAAAGAAAAATTACATGCAATCCCTGCTTATCAAAAGATTGCCCATCTGTTAGCCTACATTACAAGGCTGATGCTTTAAATCAGGGTGGATCTGCTGTGACCTTACAACTCCCATCACCACTGATAACTATTTGGCAACTTAAATTTGGCAAATTAAAATTGCAACTCCCACAATTTTCAGCCTGCATGGCCACTGGCCAATTTGGGTGGGAATTCTGGGATTTATACTCCTAATATATTTGGAGAGGGCCAGATTGAGGAAAGCTGCTTTCAACAAACAGAGCAGTCTGTTTCCTCATGGCTTGAATTAAGCCATTGTTAACATAGGGTAAGGCAAACATTATCCATATTACACTGCAAAGGCAATCTCAGTGCTTGCTTCCAATTTTATTCTTCTATACTTGGCGGAGGCATAGAAAGAAAAGATGCAAGTGCCAAGATGATTATGTTTGTTTTTATTTTTTAAATATGCCTCCATATCCATGACTTTGTGAAAGTAGAAACATATGTAGCATTACTCCAGAGGAGCCATCAACTGTGACAACAATCACCTGCAAGTCATTCTGGAGAGGGTAATAAACTCAAAATTCTTGTTTTCTCCTGACTGATATTCTTTGTTTGGACTTCTGGGCAAAATCCAGGACCCTTGGGACACGGAGACTCCAAACAGCTCCTGGTGAAACAAAAACAGTAATTACAGAGTGGCAAGCATGAAGCATTGAAGAATTGGCCCAGCCAATTCTACAGGCCCCCTATAGCTGTTGCATGAAGAGTTATGAGCAATCAAAACGACAAGAAAGGGGAAGATTGGGGCTGCATGTTGTTGTTTGGCAGGCTGCCTCTAGCAAACAGCAGTTGAAACTCTGGGAGACAGGGCAGAATGGCAGTGGAGATTCCCAAAGAAGGTGTCTTCTTCAGGGCTGTTCCAAATTTAGCTGTGTTCCTTTTTTGTCGATGTGATGCTGGACTGACTCTTGGAGTGGGAAAGAGCAGTGAATCCTTTTTCTTATTGTAATTTAATAAAACTACTTTTAAACTGCTATTCAGTCTATGAGAGTCTGGGAGAATAGATACATTTAAAACTGCCAGCTACAAACCGAGCAGTTGTAATGTTATATACTGGAAACATCAATAAAAATAGCATCTTCTACTGAGAAATTCTTTATTCAGTTATATCCTCCAGTTACTTTTGGTAGCTATCTAAGATGTTTCTTTGTTAAGGTTGGCATAATTCTTGGTTACCTCTAGAAGGTTTGGACTTACTCTTTCATGCTCCCAGTATCATTCTTGGGATGACATTGCCATATTACAAATGACATTATTTCCAAGAATTGTTCACTGTTTGGCTGGAACTCAGTCTGGTTTTTGAGGAGGATAAAGCCCAAATCCAGTGTCTGTCCCTCTGTCTTTCTTTCTGTATAGCTAGTTAGCTGGATATTTTCTTGATCCTTACTTTTCTCGAAAGCTCAAGGTGGTGTATGTTAGGATGTCTCCTAAAATATTTCCCAAATAACATCCTTATGAGATGAATTGGGCTGAGAGGAAATGTCTGTTCCAAGGTTAAGCTCTGTAGTGAAGCTAGGACAAGAACATGGTCCTGTGTCCAGCCCTTTAATCATCACACCACATTCACTTAAGGTACTACATACTACATCTTTAATTACTAGGCCTAATAATTTGAATTAGCTGTTTTTAAACTCTAATTTAAACATGATGTTTCCCCCATGGAGTATTTGTATTTATCTATATAAAAAAGTAAGAATTAAACTAATTGTGATGTTAATTACAAAGTTAGAATAATTACCATATATAAATTAAAAAAAAGAGCTTATCAGGACTGTGGTACGTGAGAAAGGAAATTTCCTCTCTTTCCATGCTCCAAATACACATATCCCTTCTGTAATCTGCTGTTAGCTCTAGAAGGAAAATTGTGTTAACACTATATAGGAGTTTTGTTGGAACTGGGGGAAGGACAGAAACAACTAAGGTAATTCTTACTGCCTTCTGGTTCCAACTGTACTGCTCCTTCTATGGCAGCTATTTCAACATTATGAATGTTAATATTAGGATTCTGAAGCTGACTTACTATCTTTGGGTTAAAGCTATCGATTTAAAAGAGTGATTGGATTCCTAGTATTCTAAAATGCCACTGCAAAATGAGCCTATTATGTAACTCTCTCTCCATCTAATGTGGGGTTATGCTATCTATTCTGCCATGAATTGTGATCAGTTCCTTAAATCACCTCAATTTATAATTTAGAAAATGTTCCAAGTTCATGCAGTGGAAAGGGTTATATCATTTTCATTTCTTAATGGTCTTATGGAGTTGTTTACCCTTCTCTGTGTGATGATGACTGTAAGTCACACTTGTCCCAAAGTCCTGGCCTGATGTCACTATTGGGAATATGTGTTTTCCAGGAGAACACTACTACTGAATGCACTCACAGGGGTCTATATAGGTATAGCAATGAAGATATTCATATGCATGTTAAAATCTTGCAGACCTTTGGACAATGCTCACTGGTAACAATTCAAAAGTCCACAAGTCATAAGCTTCCAGCAGTCTTATAATTAGAACTATGTCATAGGTTTTCATATCTTTTCTTTGTATAGAGCAAAGCTGTATGTGTTGTGGGGGTCATTTTACTATATTCTGTGCAATATATTATTTGAGTGACATAAAAATTTATTGGTGCAGCCCTGTATTTTTTTTTTAAACCTGCTTTATCTAGGTTGCTTTTAGTAGCTTCATGCATGAAATGCTGATGATTGCTAAGAAAAGTCTCATAAAAAAATTGTCAGCTCTCCAGCATTTGAACTGGAAATGTTTCATCACTGCTTTACTGTTTCAGTTATTGAAGGAGCAGCGACAAAGCCAAAAAAATCATTTTACAAGATAAGGGATAAAAGAAAGCATTTTCTAAAGTAGTTTTAAATTTTGAAAATGTCTTTAGCTTGAGGATGATTTTTCAACTGAATCTGAATCTGATTAAATTATTTATTTTGGTCAAGACAGAATTGGAAGAGAAGATTATAGAAAGAGATGCTATTAAATGAGCAATAAAATAAGGGAAACTGAACTTCATGCTGCATTACTATTGTGGTCCTGTTGGGCACTGGCCATACTACAGGATACAAAAAAGATGGGCAACCTACAATAGGTGGGCCACATGGGAGGTTCCAACTCCTTGAACACCCCCCCGCCCCAGATCACACTGCTGAAATTCAGAAGCAAAATAGTGACTCTCATTAGGGCAATTTTTGGTCATTTATTTTCACTGATGTGTTAAAAGAGGCTAGCTATTTGGTACTATCTCCCAGTCCTCAAGTATTGGGAAAAATGGTCTGAGAATGTCAGTGTCAAAAGAAAAAGGGTAAGCAAGCTGCAGCGTACATGGTTCATACTTACCCCACCGGCCCCTTCTAGATACCACAACTTAAGCTTCATGGAACATAACACAGGGAATCTTACTCCACTGAGGTACTTGTTCTTGTATCTAAGCAAAGTTGGATCAGATTTATATTTAGATGGGGGACAACCAGGATATACTGGGATTTTAGGGAGAATGAGAAGTCAAACGAATGTCCTGGAAGAAGGTCATTGCAAATCATTTCCACATAGTTCCCAAGCAGATTGTATGGATGTGCCCATGTGGTTGCCATGAGTGAACTACCAAGTTTTTACATGCATCAGATCTCAAGGAATAAGAAGCAACATTACATTTGTCATTTTATTTTGTCTCTTTCCTTATCATACCTAATGTTATATTTGATTCCTCCCTGATTCCAGTTGATAAAATGTTCGCTAAAAGGGCACATTCTGCTTTGATCACAAGACCTTTATCTTGGATAACATATTCTAAGCCAGTCTTTGAGAGCAGTGTTAACAAATTTTGGCATCTTAAAAGAAAACTATTATAACTTTCAAGAGGTCAGAAAGTACCAGCTTACTCTTCTTGTTTCAAGCTGCCCAAGCTGAGGAGAGCTGTAGGGAAATATTTCAATGTTACTTTGGGTAATTTCTTACTTACCCATTTAATTATGTTCACTTACGACAAACCCTGCTTTTTAACAGTGGGTAGTGCTCTACTTATCTTAATTAATGAATCAGTTAATGGCCAGCCTGCAGAGTCTGACTATGCTAATTTAGATTGATTCTAGTTCATTCTGTTTTTTGAAAAAGTATCAGTGTTAGTCAACTTTTCTGAAGTTTGAAACCCACGAAGTACTGAGCATATTCCAAATTAAAACAATGACTGTTGGACTTAAAAGTAAGAATTCAAGAACACTGATGACTCATCTTAGGGAGTGTATTTGGCTGACCTGTTTAACACCATCGTTCATGAGCCAATGCAGTATCAAGTGTATTTTGTAGGTACTGTCCTTATTTCATACAAAATCACCATCATAGGGAAGCTGTAGTTAACAAAGTTCTCACATGCAGAGAAAATGGGGCAGCACTAAACACCAAAAAAAAAAAAAGGGGGGGGGGATAAGTGCAGGTATACATATTTATTATATAAAAGCTTGACATGTTTAGACATAGTCCTTCAAAGACACTAAGAGACAAATACACATAAGGTGGCTTTGTCATCGTGCCTGGGGATCCAGTGGTGGTATGGACCCTGTTAGTTGGTTGTATTGTTAGTCATTGTATGGATTGTACTTTCCTGCAAATTAAGTTTTAAACTGTTTTAATTGGTTTTTAATGGTTTTCATTTTAATTGTCTATTTATAACTATTTATTATTTTTTGTTTTGAATTGCGTGAGCTGCTCAGAGTCAAGTATGTGACGTGGGTGGCTATATGAATTGAATAAATAAATAAATGCTGTATAGAACTTACATCCATTGCAGCTGTAACTGGTTTATCTGCATTCCCAATATGGAGAGATTGAATTTTATGAATGAAATCAGCTGAGGCCCTAATATGTAAGGAATGGAGAAGGTAAGTTTTCAAAAAACAATCGGTGTACTGAGATGAAAGCTATATAATCATTCTCTGAAAATGATGAGCCATGGATGTATCATTTGAACTATTTGCTCCCTTAAAGTAGAGACTTTTCATCTGTACAAAGTGTTGTCATTTGAGTTACCTTTTTATTCCATATACAGGACTTGGCACCTGCCCACACTGCCAAAAGTACCAAAACCTGGTTCAATGACCATGGAATTACTGTGCTTGATTGGCCAGCAAACTTGCCTGACCTGAACCCCCTAGAGAATCTATGGGGCATTGCCAAGAGAAAGATGAGGGACATGAGACCGAACAATGCAGCGGAGCTGAAGGCCGCTATTGAAGCATCCTGGTCTTCCATAACACCTCAGCAGTGCCACAGGCTGATAGCATCCATGCCACGCCGCATTGCGGCAGTCATTGCTGCAAAAGGGACCCAAACCAAGTACTGAGTACATATGCATGCTTCTACTTTGCAGAGGTCCGATATTGTTCTATTTCCAATCCTTGTGTTATTGATGTCATGTAATATTCTAATTTTCTGAGATTGTGAATCTGGGGTTTTCATAAGCTGTACGCCATAATCATCACAATTATACCAAAGTAAGGCTTGACATATCTTGCTTTGCATGTAGTGTGTCTATCTCATATATTGGTTTCACCTTTTGAGTTGCCATACTGACATAAATGAACATTTGCACGATATTCTAATTTTTTGAGTTTCACCTGTAGATTTCAATGGTTTTGTGAACTGGCAAAGGTCATTGAGTGGTTTGGGCAGGGTGTTACTTGTACTACTTAAGATTATAGAATGATTAAATTTGGAAAGTTTTGCACGTTGAATGGAATTAGGAGCTAAAGCTAGATGGCAGTGTTGAGGATTTGTTGGGACTATCTTCAGTGATAGCTGTGTTTCAGAAGCCATGTCCAGCTTGGATCAAAATCCTATTTAGATTTAGAAATGAATTTTTTGCTTCCTTCATTCCCCTCCATTTTGCTGTCAAGACATTCTCTTTTCAAAACACAAGAGGACAATACATCTGGCATGGCTTAAATAAAGCATGGTAGTTTACACCAGCATGCTGTGGTAATCCAGCCAATGTCTTAGCATGGTGTGTGAACAGACATCACACTAAGTTATAAACTAGTTTTGTGGGGAGAGACATTGCATTTCTGTGAACAAAGCAATTGTGCTTTGTTAATCGAAATTTAGGAGTTAGTATGTTGTGTGATCAAAGCAGTGTGTTACTGGGTTCCTGAAGTACTTAACATGCAAAGGCGTTTCTGAAAGGTTTTTTTGGGGAGGATTCATCTGGAAAGATATAAGGTCACTTACATGAAATCAGGGGCTGCAGATATATAGAGAAGCTGATACCACCACACACGTTTACATCAGCTGCCTTGCATATTGCATTGGTCCCTTCGCTTTTGGTGAAATCCTGGTGATGAAGGCAGACAAACTGATCTGTATTTCCCTGCATTGAAGAACAGCTTCTATAGAGTAAATCTCTCCCAGCCCCTCCAGCTCTAGAAAAGCAGCAGCCACTCATTAAATACGGAGAGATAAGACAGCATGAGTAAAGGACGAGTAAGCAAACTTTAAATGATCTTTTTAAACAGTGATGACAATTTCAGGGCACTTTCTTTAACATGTGGTAGGCAACTTAGTGTTCTCTTAATGTTCTCTTAGCATTTAGTGTTCTTCGTGTTCTCCAGATACTTCGGATTCCCGTAATATCCAACCATTGGCTAAAGAGTCAGGGAATTTTAAGAGTGCAGGTCTAAATGACCGGAGGGCTGCAGATTGCTGCCTTGGCTTAGTATTTGGGAGAACACTGGGTATTTGGCCAGCCACGCCTGTGCTAATTGTCCATCCATCTGTTTGATTAACCTGTTCTGATCTGAATTGATGTAGCAAAGAAGCTTTTCTAATGTTCTACTGCTGTTAGGACCACTACATTGACAAGACTCGAAGCATACAGGAAACTAGTTTTGAAAGGACTTCTGAGGCCAGCCTAACATTTCAGCCTGAAATAGTATTCTGATTGAAAATTCTCACTGACTGATATTTTTAATTTGTAGCAGCTTTTATTCTAGCGTCTGTTGACAATTGTAGGACTAATAGAACATTTAAATATCTGCTGACATTCTGTGCATGACTAATAGCTTATCTAATATGTTACAGCCTTCTCTGTATCCCCACCGAGGCACAATATTGAATTGTTGTCACATACACCTCTTTTTGCAGGGGCAGATGGCACAACTGGACTAAAGCGTTTCAAGATGACCAAAACCAGAAGGCTATGTCAGATATGAACTTGGCATACCTTGAAAAATATATTCATGAAAAGTATGATTATCTTCTATACAGTGCAGTCATATTTATTTAGTAAATAGCTACAAACTACAATGTGTGTGTCAGAATCCTCGCAAGATTTTATAATAGATTATTACATGGCTAGTTTAAAAAATTTATGGCTTTTTACATGCTGCGGTTCTGCCATTGTAAAAGGGGGGGGGGGAGTAGGAATGAGAAACTGTTTAAAGCAGATGGCTCCTTATCACAGGCTCTGGTATGCTCAAGGTCATACCAGCAAGGGAATCAGAAGACCAAGAACTAAGGGAGATGTAGGGGGGGAGAAAGTAAGAAAAACAGCTTTTGGCATGCTTTTGCTCAGTCTTAGCAATGCTTTGGATCTGTAAACGTATTCGCAATAAATGAACTTTCTTTTGAATCAATATTGGTTGCAAGGAAAGTTACTGGATTTGGGATCAACAGGTGGCAGCTCGTTACAGTGTGGTTATGAGAGTTTAAAGATTACAGTATGACAAGAGATGATAGTCATCCTACATGTACAGAGGCATCTGCATCTGGATATGTGTGAAATATACATGTAACATAGGTACCAGCTATTTTTTTTTTCCCTATAGAGTATAACCACAAGTAAAACATGCTGGAGATATTAAACATCCTACATAGAGAGAGTATACTTACTACTCTTCAGTATGTTTGTCTCTGTGTGTGTGTGTATGTATACACATGCATACACACATACATACATACACATACACATACACACAGGTGGTCCCCTGGGTTACAGATGACAGAGCCTACTGTAGCAAAATTTGAGCTAAATACACAATGATTTGAGTTAAATATGCAATGGTTTGAGTTCCGGCTTACATAATACTGTTCCGGCTTACATACAAATTCAACTTAAGGACAGACCCTGGGAACAGATCTTGTTCTTAAACTGGGGACTACCTATATAGCCTTTGAGTCTGGATTGACTCTTGGTGATTGCCTGGACTAGTCCCTGCAGTTTTCTTGGCAAGATTGTTCAGAAGAGGTTTGCTATTGCCTTCTTCTTCCTAGGACTGAGAGAAAGTGACTGGCCCAAGATCATACAGTGGGTTTTGTGCCTAAAGCAGGATTAGAACTCAGAGTCTCCCAGTTTCTAGCCTGGTGCCTTAACCACCACACCAATCTGGCTCATAAAATGTATGTGTTAGATTGCTAATTCATTGTAAACCAACTTTAAAGATGTGGTAGTTCCTACCTACATCATAGTCCAATTTTTGTAAGACAAAATAAAGGAACTTCCACATTGGATAGGTGGAGATCTCATGAACTATTACTATTACAAAAGGACGCTAATCTGAAGCATTATGGATTTGACTTATTACAATTTACAGCTTTATTCAGTGACTTATGTTGATTATGGTTTTTGGTACTCACTTTCAGCTCAGTTTAACTGTGGTTCCTAATGTGGTATAATATATACAGTATGTGTGACTATTTACAACTAATTAATGATATTTTAGAAAACTATAACCTTGATATTTTTAAATAACTGGTTTGTTCACTTGTGTTATATTTGTTTATTCTTTTTTGAATAAACTCTCTTGCATCTGATGGGACCATGAAGAAGGGCCATTTTCATGGTGGCCCCTCCCTGTGCAATGCTATTCCCTCTGAGTTAAGATTGGCCCCCACTTTGATGTTCTGGAAGGCCCTGAAGATGTGGTTTTGCCAGCAGGCCTGGGGACCCCAAGCAGAAAAGGAGCTGATCAAGTGGTTGTTTTGATTATGTTTTTGGCTGCCACGGGGGTGGGTGTTGATGGGTTTTGTATTGGGGATTTTACTTTGTAAGCCACCCAGAGTCACTGTGTGTGAGTTCCTGCTGTTCTATCCAAGCATGTTCCTGCTGTTCTATCCAAGCATGTTCCTGCTGTTCTATCCAAGCTAGGATCTCTAATCTGGAGACTACTTTGCAAGTCAACATACTGTTGACTTCTTCCCAGCAAGTTGGAGGTATATGCAGTGGATTGACCCATATTCAGGATGCTTTTGAAAAATGTGAGTCTAAAGGGAAGGGAGGTTATTGGAGTAATGTTATAATATGTATCCAGGTGGCTTATGGATCGGCTGCATAACTTCTTTAAGGTGTGCGTGAAGATGGTTCTTTTTCCCCTACAGAAAAGGAAAGATAGAAAGAGTGGATGCCAAAGCTATGAGGAAAGTTGTTGTTTGGCATACTGACTGAAAGGTGATGAGAGAGAAGAATGAACAAAATTTGGGAAGTGCCACATGGTTTTTATGTTGGGTAGAGAGGTGTGCAGACCTGACATTTTCACACTACTTCCTATATAGCCAGTTTGAAATCAATTACAAATAACAAACACAACAAAAATAAATGATGAAGCAGTAGCAATAGGCTTAGCAACAGTTGGTGTAAAAATATGTTCATTAAAAGGTACAGTGGGAGAGCTGGAAAGAAAACCACACCCACAACTGTAACATTCCTTCAGGGAAGGCCTAGTAAAGAGATTCATTGCCAATAAGCACCAAAAAACCCCCATGAGAATAGGTGCCTTATGGTTGGGGGAAAGGAGTCTACCAAAGAAAGGGTCTACTTTCTAGAGCAGTGTTTCTCAACCTTGGCAACCTTAAGGTATGTGGACTTCAGCTCCCAGAATTCCCCAGCCAACCTGGCTGGGGAATTCTGGGTTGAAGTCCACACATCTTAAAATGGCCAAGGTTGAGAGACAACTGTCAGTTGTGGCACACACAGTAAGATCTTCTCTGATCTTAATGGTCCTTCCAGTCTATTATGGAGACTGTGATGTATCAGGTCTCCAATTGTATAAGATCTTAGACAAAAAACATAAAACCTTCCTCTAGAAAAATGGCAGTCTGTGCAGTTGTTTTAATGCAGCCACTTTCTTTTCCTCCTCCTCCTCCTCCACAATTTTTTCTGCTGCACATTATTATCAAGGGTGTTTTAAAATTATGTTCATATCTGTGATTTGTTCAATTTTATTTTAAATTTGTAACTCTTATCTTTAGGGTTGTAAATAAAGAACTGAACCTAATGAGCATACATTTATATTTGCACATTATTAGCTGTAAATAATAATTGATTATGATAGTTTAGCATGTAAATTACACTATTTCAGTATCAGTTAATTTAATTGGATTCCTGCAATTAGTATCTCTCTTTGTAACAGTTCTACTAATTTAATGCTTTAAAAACAGGCCATTAATGGTTGTATTTGTGGATTTATATAATGGCTCCTGCTTTATGATGGTTTGACTCTGAAAGCAGCCTAGGAAAATCTTGAATATAAAGCTAAATTGAAATATGTAACCTCATAATTGTCAAGAAAATAAAGCAAGAGATTCTTCTCTATCCTTTCAAGTTAAATGGGTACATTCTAGAAATATCAGTCTCTGAAGTAGACGCATTGGCTACTTAGCATCACTTGTGCTGCAGGGCAAGGTACGTGCAATTTGTTGTGATAGCTGATGTTCCTACATTTTCTCTTTAGAAAGCAGACAATGTTTACAATAGGCTGCCAGTTATTGAAATCCTTTTTGGAGTTCCTCCAAGCCAGGAAATGGGGTGGAGGGAGGAGCTAACATTGATTAGGATGGTTATTCAGCAAATCTGAAGGCCAGTGAGAGAAGCTCTGTTTCTTAGCAGATGTTCTCTTGAAATGTGCTATATCATCGGGGTGTGCCTTTTATGTGTATATATTTATATGAGTGTGTGTGTGAGAAAGAGAGGGGGGTATATATATAGAGAGAGTATGTGTGTCTGTATTAAGTTCATTTTCAAAGTATGCTATAAGTAGTGAAACCAGGATGCTAATTTAGTATTTGAAGACTTGCTGACTATCTGGGTAGGAAACATGAAAGGCACCAGTATAGGATGAGGGAGATCTGGCTTGGCAGCTGTACATATGAAAAGGGAAAGGCAAAGGTTATCTTGTGATGCATTAAACAGGAGCATAGAGTCTAGATCATAAGAGGTAATTGTTCGACTCTACTCTACTCTAGCCAGACACACTTGAAGTCCTGTGTCCAGTTCAAAACTGACAAGGACCAACTGGAGTGAATTCAAACAACATGGTGAAGGCTTTAGAGACCAAGTCCTATGAAGAGCTGACAGAAAGGATGGCTAAAGGGAGGCAGAATAGAGGCCTTCAGATATCTGAAAGGTTGTAACATAGAGGAGGGAGTGGACTTACTAACATTGCCCCAGGAATATTTCACTAAAATTTATGAGGTAATCAAGAAGTCTCTTCTATTTTTCTTTGATTTTTTTGAAATTCTACCATGTCCAGCAGCACTGGACTTTCTGAAGACGTCATGTTTTCCGTCCATGAATGGCCATGTACATTTTAATGGGATTTAATTTAATTTAATTTAATTTAATTTAGTTTAGTTTAGTTTAGTTTAGTTTAGTTTAGTTTAGTTTAGTTTAGTTTAGTTTAGTTTAGTTTAAAAATTTGCTGGCTTTGGGTTCAGATTCTCCCAATGGACACTCAGAGCAAACCTACCCTGTTTATATCTAAGGACTACATTGCTGCTATATGTGGGACAACAACAAAGACACAACTGGAAACTTGATGAATATGGTTACATGTCATTTAAGACAAAATATTACCTTTGCAAAACCACATCTAACAACAAATGGTTGAATGACTAGTCTATATATTTTTTCAGGGGATCCTTAGTTGGTACCATACTTCAGGATTAAAGACCCAAATACCCTAGAATTCCTGTCCTGGAATAAGGCCAAGGTACTGAATAAAAATTAATGACAATGACTACTGCTGCTGCTGCTAATACCAACAAACAATAGGTTAGAGACTGGCAATCTATACTGCAAAGTATAGTTTTTTTGCATCTTCCACATTCTCTCAACAGCCTGAAGTACTAAAGATAGAAGTCAATTTAAAATGACGGAATTCACTGGGGTTCTTGAATGACACATCTGGGGGTCTTGAATGACACAGGAAAAGTCCTACCTTGAGGGTACATTTGATTTGAATTTGAATCTTTGAATTCCATTTGTTCAAGTATCTAAGTTTAGGGGATTATTTTCTAATAGATAGATAGATGGATGGATGGATGGATGGATGGATGGACAGAAAGAAGGCCTTCTATTCATCCTATTTCTATTCTTTCTAGAATGTTTTTGCTCTTAATACACTTATGCACCATTACCTTTAATTTTTTACTAGTATTGCCTGCAGCACTCAGAATGTCCTTTCTACAGTTCATCTATCACCTCTGTTGTTTGGCTAATCATGTTTTACTGAATTCCCTCCATATCTGACAAACAGAAGACAGGTGTCCTCTTGAACATTGTTTTTGTTTCTCTGCTGAAAGGAAAAGCAGCCTTTTGTGTTAACCCTATTCATGAACACAGCAGAAGGCCCTGGGTTGCATCCAGTGGTTTATCCTTGAAGTGGCAATTAGGGAGTCTAAAATAACTGGAATAGGACTTCAGAGAAAAGGCTATGAAATGGCACCCTTGACCTTTGTGTACATTCAGCCTGTCCCTGAGATGAGACAGAGGCCCCACAAAGACAAAGCTGGAAGGAACTAAGGGGAACAACTGTGCAAAAAGATAGTCATGTTGGTTTTAGACTGCTGTACCTGCTGGTTATATCTTTTTATGCTTTCCCCTCCTCCCTTCTTTCCTCTAATATTGCCATTACAGATATGTTGTCTTTAATACTTATTTTTAATGCAGCATGTTGTATATCTGTGTATGTACACCCACACACAAACTATATTAAAAATATAGACAAAGTCATTGTCATGAGATGGATGGTCATATAAATAATTTAAATAAATAAAAATAAATAATTGAAAACAACACATTCCTCATGGGAATATTATACAGCAACAGCTATATAAATTCCTCTAAAATATATAGGCATATACTTAGCATAAAGAGTAATACAGTATGTCTAAAATATTGATTTCAGTGACTACATATTTTAAGGAAGCTTTTCATTCTTTATGCATTTGATTATTTCTGATTTTTTTTCCCCCTGCACTTTGGGACACTCCTTTTTCCTTTTGTTTATTGGTGAATTTTTTTGAAGCAAAATTACATTTGTTTTCACACACTGTAACCATTTTTTGCCCTTTGCTAGATTCATTCTGCCTTTTACCTCAGCTATCATTAATCAGATTATAATTTATCTTTAGGGACGGACCAGTCTGATTTCCAACTAACCACTCAAATAAAAAATATTTCAAGATTCAAAGCAGACAGTCAACCATTCCCACTTTCAGATAGTCCACCCCCCCCCCACCATCTCCCTCTGTAACAGATGCCTGACCTTCTATAATATGTTAGCACATTTAGCTTCCACTGAAATGTTTAGAGATGCTGCTTTTCCTCCTTAAAGTTCTTTTCTAAAGATGCTCTGTATTTCTGCAATTTGGGGTTTCCTGAAGCAATGGTATAACAAATGAAGACTGGGGGGAGCAAAGTTCTGGGACTTTTTAAAAACAAACAAACAAACAAACAGAGCAATGACTTCTTCAGCAGCATAAAAACAGTTTACACATTTTTGTGTCTCAGAAGTTTGAGGGAGAACCTAAATTATCAAGCAAAGACTGCATTGCTCTTTCTTTTCTTTGATGAATGTTATTTCAAGCTAGTGGTTCTTTGGCAAGGTAGTTTGTATTTGTTTCTCATAGCTAAAGATTGAATATCACTTGACTGGAAATCTTTTCTTAAAGATGAATGCATTTTACAAATTAGAGCTAAGTAGCCAGTTATAAACATCACCAAGTTCAATGGAGTTTGTTCCTGGAAAAATATGCATAAGATTGCAGTATTGTCTCATAAACATAATTGTAGGAGGGTGTTGTTGTTGTTTTTTTGCCTATGTTTTATGATGGAACTTTAAGTCAGATTATTGGAGAAAAAGGATATATCTTGGCCCTGTCAAGATGAGTTCCTGCACTTTAAAATTTGCCATGATATCACTATCTCACTCCCGGTCTTCCCAGTACCTACCTTATGTCCATCAATAGGGCTATTGGGGTTATATAAAGAGCCACTCCGAGATGTGCAAACTATGATTAGATAATAGGCTGCCACTTGGGAGAGGGGCATCATGGAACCCAACACTTTGCTTTGAAAAAGCAACTAAGCAACTGATTTGAACTTGGTGGATGAAACTGGTTGGTTTGTGGACCTCGTATGGCATAATGGGTGGCCTTCATCCATATACCATGATGCTCCCCGAACAACACCATGGCACAGAATGTGGCATAAGTACTATTGTATACACCAGAGAGGCTCTTTCTCCTATTTGGATTCATTTGTGGCATATTCTGCACTTCAGTTGGTATAGCACCTACAGTAATAGCAAGGATCACCATCCTTGCTAGTGAGTATGCATACAGAGGAGTGGTTGCAAATGTTTTATCACATCACATCACATCACATATCATATCATAATCATATTGTATCGTATCGTATCATATCATATCACTGTGCTTTCAGGTCAGTCTTGACTCCTGGCAACTACACAAACAAGTTCATGTGGTTTTATGAGCAACATTTTCAAAAGTGGTTGGCCATTGCTTTCTTCCCACAGCTGAGAGTGACTGGCCCAAGGTCACCCAGTTGGCATCATGACTAAGGCAGGACTAGAGCTCTACTTTCCCTGTTCCTAGTGCAGACTCTTACCCACTAAACCAAACTGGCTGTCTTATAAAATCCTATCATATCATATATCACAACATCTCACATTATTAAACTTTTGAAAGCTGAGATGGACTATCAAGTAAAGAGGATAGTTGTTAGCTTAATTTATTGCAGTTACTTAATTCCCCCACATAGTTAACTGTATCAGTAAATCAATACAACTTTAAAGCGTTCAATTTTTGTGATTCAGGGCCTGGCACTAGCACTGGAGAATCATGGCACTGCAAGCGGCCATCAAGTCTAACTGAACTGAAGGGTTCCAATGATGTCAATAAGAGCTTAACCATTAGAACTATTGCTGTGGATTTCTCTTAATCAATCAATCAATCAATCAATCCATAAATAGGAGCAGCAATTATTGACACCTCTGGTCCAAACTCAATAGCTTATTTTGCCGTCCAGAGCAGGGATGCATCACTTTTGTCTGTTTGAGGACTGTCCATGCTTTGGCATATGAAAGACCATACTCCAAATGTGAGAGGAATAAGGGCCCATTTGTGAAAGATTTCAGAAGCTCTAAGATGTAAAATGGGTGCCTTAAGCATTGGCAAAATTTAAACTTTTCTTTTTCATCCCATGAGCTCCTGCTCAAGTCCTTTAAAATGAAAAATGCCACCTGTGCCCATTTTGGTAGGGGTCTGAGGGCCCAAAGGGATCTGGTGGGTCATTTTGGGCTTTGGCAGACTACATTTTTAGCACATGGGCTCTGAGGTAAATACAGAGGATCTAATTTGACCTGGGATGTTATAGTGGATCTTTATTCCATTTCCCTCTCCCACTCACTTCCAATTCACACATTGTGACAAAGTGATCCATTGAAACAACAGTAAATGGTATATATGAGGGGCTTCATACAGATTGGGTCTTCAATATGGGTCAATGGTTAACTCTCCTGTTTCTGCCATATGTAAGAATCTCAGTCCAAATTTACTCTGGAATAAATAAGGGGGAAAAAAGTATAGTTGCTGGCTGTACTAGAAGGAACCTTGAATATTGCAAAAAATGTTAGTTTGTTTCCGCCCATCACCAACATGCAACTCTTTGCTCCTCTGTTTTTAGCATCATTGCTTCCCCTTTTCTGCTAACTTCTATGCTGTCTGACAAAGCTACCTATTCTGGCCTGCACAAATCTGTATAATCACTAGATGACAGCAAAGAGATACAGAATTTTTAGCCCTTTGCTACTTTCTCATGGACAACTGGATTTTTGCAGCCCAGCTCTGCAGATCCTTTTGCCAGAATTCTGAAGTTATTATTTTCTGAATGCTTTTGAAATAAGATGCTGATTGGATGTGGCCTTAGGGCCAAAAATTGCCCATCCTTGTTTAAAACATGGAGGGAGGGATCGGAAGAGAATCAAAGAAAAAAAAAATCACCTCTTCAAATGGCCACACCCTAAATGATGAACTTTTTACTACTGTCCCAGTTGCACACTTCTGGAAGAGCACATGAACCAACATTCTCAACTAATATCTGTAAAAAATGCATGCAAACCAGAGAACATGCACAGAACGGTGTGTAAAATAGGTGAGTCTGCACACAAAGCTATAAATGAAGATAACATTTGATGCATTTTATTCAGGAAACACTGCTCACTAAGAGCGTACAAAATGTGTTTATGAGGAGAAATGCACATTAAACACACAATTTTTCATACAATGTTTCATAATGATACAGAAATGATCCAAGCCAAATTTAACATGTGGAAGAACTAACCAAAACAGAAACTGACAGATTAATCCAATCTTCTATCTTTTCATCCCCGCCTCTCCATGAATTGATGATGCTGTTGTTGATGGTGATGATCTTAACATATTTTAAAAGTTAGTATATCCTTAGTTTTGCATGCTCTGTTGCTAGCAGGCAACTTATGGGGCTGTATTCCTTATCTATTATGAAGACTGGGGGGAAAAGAATGAGCTGATGCATGTTGAATCTCTAATGGTTGTTAAGTCTAAACTTTGGATGATTCCATCAAATAACAGAGTGAACACTTTCAAACTTTAATCCTATGAGGATATGTGTGATAGTGATCAACTGGCCAAAATCCTTTATTATTTATTTAATTATTTAAATTGATTATGCCTCCCGCCCCCACTCCAGCAGACTCTGGGTGGCTTACAAAATCCAAACCCAGTAAAAATATTTAAAAACATAAAACAACACAGCCTGGATTAAAACAACTATAAAAATAACAAGAAACCACAACATGGAACCCACAAACACATTAACTCCAGGCCTGGGACCGGAGGCATCTCGTAAGGGCTTTTGGGAACCCCAGGAGAGTGGGTGCCTTGTGTATCTCTAGAGGAATACTGTTCCAGAGGGTGGAGGCTACAACAGAGAAGACATATTTCCTCAGTCCCACAAGTTGACAGTGTTTAATAGAGGGGACCTGGAGTGCATCCACTCTGCCTGAACATAATGGGCAGGTAGAAACAATTGGAGATAGGTGGTCCCTCAAATATCCAGGCCCTACGCCATGAAGGAATTTATAGGTGGTGACCAGCACTTTGAATTGTACCCAGAAGCATACTAGGAACTAATGGAGCAGCAGTGACACATGGACATAATGAAAAATATCTGTTTCTGCATCTGCTGCTGCATTTTGAACCAACTGTAGCTTCCAGATGGTCTTCAAGGGCAGCCCCATGTAGAATGCATTACTATAGTCCTGTTGTGAGGTAATCAGGACATGAGTGACCATCTGAAGGGCCTCCTGATTGAGGAAAAGGCACAAGTGGTATATAAGATGAACTTATGCAAAAGCCCTCCTGGCCACAGCTGCCCCCTGCTCTTTATTAAAAATTTCAAGAGAAACCCTCATGGAAGAAGAGACCCAAAGACATGATACATTTTCCCCACTTTTTGGCATGCTAGAGGTAGTCTAAATGAGATGGTGCTGTCAGAAAAAAACAAAAAACATGCCATAAAAGGGAGGTTGTCTGTGTATGCCCTCTGCTATTTCAGTTCTGATAAATGGCATATAAACTATTTATTTCACCCAACTTCAAGACAGATAAAGATGAGCTGTCTGAGGTTACTGACTCTGAGAGTCTGTCAAAAGAGGTCCGTCTTACTGGAGTTAATAAAGCAAAACAACCTGCAGAGGGCTCTCCAAGTACTTTCTATGAGAACCTTAATCGACTTTTGCAGATTGCGGCTGCAGGTTTTCTAAGGTCACAAAGGTCATGTTCTGAACAATTCTTTCAGAATAAACACTTATGGGGATCTCTTCCTCTTCTCTTCCTAAATCCAATATTGACATGATAACTTAGCCAAGGCATTTTAATCATTTTCATTGTTACTTTACATTAGCAATACAGATTCCCCTCAATGAATCTATCCAGGAAAAAAAGAGAAGATAGAATTCACTCCCATGACTAGATTGAAATGGGCATTATTTTATCACACCTACAGACTTACGGAAAAAGTATTCAGTTCTGAACGCGGACGTTGCAAACTTAGTTCAATATTTTGATGAACAGGTTGACTTGCTATTTTTTAAATGGACTTCCTAATATAAAAATAAATCCAATTCTGGGAAGGATCTGTCACATTCCAAGGAATGCATCCAGATTTGTCCAGTTTGTCCATGTGGTCATCACCTAATCCTAGTTCCCCACACATTTTGTTGCAATAACTCTTCTCATCACTTTCTCTTTTCTGTTTCTTTGTTTCTTATTCTGTCCTTTAAAAAAATGTCCTCTGGCTCTGATGAAGCTAAGGGGAAAAAGTTCCAGCTATTTAGATTTAAAGAATTGGAATAAATAACACAATGAACCACAGTGCATATAAGGATATATGTAGGAAAATAAATGGGGAATAGAGACAAAGGGCTAAAGGCAAACAGCGTCTCACTGTCCACATTTATCTTTCATTTTCCTAGTAGCAATGCAGTGTGAATAGAAATAGTTTTCCAAATTTGGACAGCATGAATTGGGGACTGTGTTATAAATAACCATATTTAAGTTGCTCTGCAGTGGTGTTCATATCAAAAAGACACATATCAATGGTACATATTATTGTTAGTCTATATAAATAAAATCATACAGTCTTTGAGGACCAGAGCTAGCCCTCACTAAAGGCTACATACCTATATCACTCTTGAGTTTCATATGCAAACCCTCCAAAGTGTCTTAAAAGCAAACAGTAGTTGAGGTGATTGCCATTGCCCTGAGCCAATCTCTGTGCTCTCTGTAGCTGGCCAGTTGGAGAGGGCAAGACCAATATTCACGTGTTGCCTTTTTCCTCTTCATTTCATGGTATGTTCATTTGCCTAGTGATTTCCAAAGGGGGGGGGATCCAAGTGGCTGTTCTGGAGGGGGCATTGTTATGATAAGGTACTGTCCTTTCCTTGCATTTGAAACAATAGCACCTTGAGAGACAGTATAGAAGCTGTACATCTTCATGGGGGTGGGAAAGACAGAGCTGGGCCCAGAGCAGGTGGCAAAGTGATGTAAAAATTGATGTCCTCTTGGAAGATGTAGGAAGTCAGTGGAAATTCTGGAGGACTTGTGAGTCAGTGGAAAGCTGACTTACAAGTTCTCTAGAATTTCAACATCTCAAGAGTGCAGTTAGGGAATCAACCACACATATTCTCAAAATAAATGGTCTGAGATGCCAAACAAAAAAATATAGCACAGAATTATACCTACAAACACACAGAAAGCAGTAAGTTCCAATCTCCATTCCATCCAGAGATCTTCATTTTATAACTGAGAGTCAGTTAGATCCAGTGGTTAAAGTGTTGGACTAGAAAATAGGAGATTGTATGTTCTAGTCCTCCCTTAGGCATAGAAGCTGGCTGAGTGACTTTGGGCCAGTCACTCTCATCCTGACCCACCTCTCAGGGTGGTTGTTGTGGGGAAAATAGAAGAAAGGAGCATTATGTACACTGCCTTGAGTTAAAGGTGGGATATAAACCTAATAAATAAATAAATGTACTCACCTTGTCATCTATGCAATTATATTATGAAGTGAGAAGTATTCAGCTCTGGATCTGAAAGCAAAATGAGGGTTTAAGCCTGCTAAACTATCATTGGACAGACCAAGTAACGAAAGCCAGATACTGGTTGGCACAAAAGCTAATGTTCTTTATAATTAAACTACTTTATCTGAATGAAACCAGATTGGAGGATCTGATGGGAATCAGTAATGATCACAAGCAATTTTGTGTGTTTGTGTGTCAGACCCCTATAATCCCCCTGATTGTTTCTTGTAAACACTTTGTGTGGTTATTAACCCATTTGCAAAACCAAAAACCTTTGTCCTGTCCCTGGAATTTGACAGAGATTCCTTATGTTCTAGGAAGCTGGAGCTGCAAATTACAATTCCGGTCAAGAATAATATGCATTCCTGTGGCATCATCAACAAGAATGGACCAACTTCATGAAGAAGAGAATTAATGTTTTCTTTTTCCCTGTAACCTGAGAAAGCTCATAATTACCAAAATGATTTTGAACTGAGCTAAAAGAATTCCTCATTACTAATGTCAACATGTTTATTTTAATGATTTGTTCAGTCCAACTGGTGGGAACAATGTTTTGAACAGGAGTACTCTTGCCCAGCTAATACATTAACTGCCACTTGTTTGCTATTGTCACCTCTTAAGATTTAATAAGAGCATCATTTTAAAAATGCTACTCAAGTTCAGTGTTGGATTTGTACAGCAGGGATACACAAAAAACCAGTGCTGATGGCAACATGATAATCATCGAGGAAAGTTGATTTAGGATACTGTCTCTAATTGAAGCTGTATCTGAAGATAGCCTGATTGTTTTGCCCCTCACTTCAAGAAGTGGCTCCTGCAGTAGCATTTAGAGACATTCTAACATGGGGAGCTGGCATATTGTAAACTCACCATTATCCCATGTGCCTGTCACAACCTTTGCATCCTCCTTCTTTATTCTCATGGCCCTTAGATCTCCCCATGTTACCAGGAACCTCTGATCTGGAATTTACACTGGATTCATGGGTAGAGGAGCTGTTTATCTTTGTAACTCTGCAGCCATATATTGTTTCTAGGTTTTGGTAAATTTTTGTTTGTTTTGTTTGCATTTGGAATTTTGGCTAGGGAGATATTTATTTATTTATTTGATTTATATACAGGTGTTGTTGTTCAGTCGTTAAGTCATGTCTGACTCTTTGTGACCCCATGAACCATATCGTGCCAGGCCTTCCTGTCCTTCACTGCCTCCCTGAGTTTGCTCAGTTTCATGCTCATTGCTTCAGTGATGCTATCTAACCATCTCATCCTCTGCCGTCCCCTTCTCCTTTTGCCTTCAATCTTTCCCAGCATCAGGGTCTTTTCCAAAGAGTCCTCTTCGCATTAGGTGTCCAAAGTATCTGAGCTTGAGTTTGAGCTTCATTCCTCGCTTAATGACCATTCATTTAGTGACCATCCAAAGTTACAATGCTGAAAAAAATTACTTACGACTGGTCCTTGCACTTATGACTGTTGCAGCACCCCCACGGTCACGTGATCACAATCCAGGTGCTTGGCAACCAGCTTGCACTTATGACAGTTGCAGTGTCTTGTAGTCATGTGATCACCATTTGCAACCTTCCCAGCTGGCTTCTGGCATGCAAAAACAATGGAGAACAGTGTGATTCACTTAATGACTGCCCCAATTAACAATGTATATTCTGGTTCCTATTGTGTTTGTTAAGCAAGGACTACTTGTATTAGCTTTTGTTCAAGAGTTCAAAGTGGTGCACTGTGCTTTCTTCTCCCCTATTACTCTACATTAACAAACCTGTGAAGTGCAAGAAAGTGACTCACCCAAACTCACCCAGTAACTTCTGTAGCTAAGGGTAGGCTTGAACCTGAGATTTCTGGGTGCCAGTCCAATGACTTAGTAACTACAAAACAGTTTAAGTGAGATATTTATTAAGAACCATGAGCCTTCAGAATCAGTTAAATTGTATGCCATAATGAAATGAGTTACAAAGGGATAAGGAATTTCGAGGCCTAATCAGGAATTCTAGAGAACAGGATTGAAGGTAATGAGGCTTCTACTGGGCTTGATACTTCATTTGATGATGGGGACATACCTTTTCCTGCTCTCTCCCTTTAGATTGACAAAGTGTAACTCATTGTGCCAAAGGTTGAGAAGATTTGATTATCCCCACTTTAAAGTGCAGGGTATTATAGAACGATAATTGATGCAAATAGTAAGAGCAGCCTGGAACATGCATCTGATTTAATAAAAATACTCCAGTGGAAATTGCTCTGCTGGCTAATAAAGGTTGAATTTACACAGATGGAATGACACCTTGCCTTGAATGGCATTCACACACTTAAATATCCAGTACGGCAGCTAACCCTTAGCCTTGGAAGCTAATCACATATTCTAATTACTGGTAACCATGGTTTCCCCTTCAAAATAATGACCTGGACGAAAGGAAGGAAAATGCCCTTTTCCCCTTCTGAAAATAGCCTCTATTTTTAGGCAGTGTGTGTTTGCAGCTGAGATTAACCACAAGTGCAAAGCACACTGTATTAAGGCATAACTGCTGGTTATTAACACATCTTCAGCTAGGTTCCTGTTTGTCCTTTTTCAGACAAGGAGGGAGCACCTTCTTTCCTTTTCTCCTTCTGATTTGTTAGAGAAGGTCATTTCCTAGGAGTTTGGGGATGATTTCATTACATCAACCCTTTGTTTATTTATTCACATGGTCCGGAAACTCCTTTATGACTCACGGTAACCCATGTTTCCGCTTCCTCTTTTAATAAACTAATAATGCTTTCAAAAAGAAATGTTGCAATTTGTAAAGTGATGCCATTCATTCAGGCACCTGTTTCAAATGAAGTTCCTTGGAAGCCTTACATGTTGTTTTTAAGTAAAACCAGCAGAATAGTGCTTCCTTCTATTCTCTTTAGATACTGCTGTGGGGCATCTGAAGTTTTGTTCCACTGATTCTTTTTGTTTCAAACTATCATGGGATTGGAGAAAGGAATATAAAGACTGGGTTGATACAACCTGCTGTACCAGATTCAAATGAGGAGAGTGGTTTGTGGTTGAGCATGTCTTCGGGGTCCAGCCATTGTCTTAGCATTTTCTCAGAATCTGTCAGGCCCAGCCCAAGAACAATGATGAAACAGTCCAGTTGAGTACAGTTCCTTGAGTTGCTTACACATTATAGACAGAATCTTGCCAAACTAAATCTATACTACAGCAACTAGTGGATATACCCTGTGAGATTCTAGGGAGTGGCCATCCTGCATCTTTTACTCTTCTCACGCTCCCCCTGCGGACTGTGTTGCCTTTTGCCTCCTTTCCCCTCCTGGAATGCACTCCCTCCTTCCTGATAGCCTTGATCTCCCACATCACTGTCCTCCTCATAGATACATTCCATCACATCATCAGATCATACTGTTAAGCCATAATATGGTTGGTTTGTGCACAGCATGCTGGGTAAATATAGCAATTGTGTTCTATTATGGCTTAGTGTGTTGTGTAGACTCAGTCATACAAAAGTTAATATCTCTCCATGAGATGACCTGAACATTATTCTTGGAGGGCGGGGTAAGTTTCAGTAGGACTGTTCTTGACTAGCTAAGATTGGGTATTCCACTTGTGCAATTCCTTGGGAAGATGGATGTGGCTACTATGACCCATGTCTTCCACATCTCCTCTTAGTCTACTATTATAGTGTGCTCTATAGTGAAGTTCTGGAACTGAAACTACTGCCAAACACAACAGCCATATTATTTATTAGTATGTTCTTTGCTGAACATATTAATCGGTCTGAATACAGTACTATCTGTACTGGCTTCCATTCTGCTCTTGTCCGTAGTTACTAATTGTGGGTTGCAGCTAGGATGTTTCAGGGATTGCTTCAGCTCATATGAGCTTGTCGACTATTTAAGATACATTCCACTAGTT
This sequence comes from Liasis olivaceus, assembly GCA_030867105.1. Classification (NCBI taxonomy): domain Eukaryota; kingdom Metazoa; phylum Chordata; class Lepidosauria; order Squamata; family Pythonidae; genus Liasis; species Liasis olivaceus. Next base: position 21,772,495 of record CM061355.1, on the reverse strand, counting down.
GTATTATAAATCCTACTGTCAAGGCAGGTAAGATTGGTGGGAGCAGAAAAATAGGCCTTCCTTCATAGGAGAGTTAGATTAATGCCTTCAGTGTTTAGTTTTGTTGTTGTTAGATTTCAGATATAATTCTGCTCTCTCTTTTTCAAATATCATGCTTTTTCCTTTTTTAAAATTATGTTACTTGTTCATATAATTGTTTTAAGTTTTAACTAATATGCCACTTTTGAGGAGTTGAAAGGCAATTCATGAATAATTTGATAGAAACAATCAACTAATGAACCAAATTTGTCTGATTGACATCATTAAGTTTGGCTGCAATCCTCTTTTTTTGGGGGGGGGGGAATGTGCCTTTAGGGGCTTCAAGGGATATGGAGGGGAGGTGGTTAGTAGAGAGCCTAAACTTTTTGGCACTATATATTGTTTTGGGAAGGGCTGTGTTTGTGTATTGTGAAGTGTGTTTACTGCATAATACTAATTAAAAGAGAGAGATTAGTGACTTTCATAATTAGCAAAACAACTGAAGAAAGAAAACTAAGCAAAAACAAGCCTGGGCATTAATCTCACAGGCAAAACAATTCCAAAAATGTATCTATCTTGTTTCAGAGTTGGGGACATGGCTTAATACACCCATTGGGAGGCTGATTTCATTCAAGAGGAAAAGGAATGAGGTGTTAAACTTCAGCAGCATGATCTTGGAGTGCTTGTGATTGGCACAAGCAGGGTTAGACATATATGCAGACTATAGTATGAATGGTGGTTTGCCCACTTGTGATCCACATTCTTATTAGTGGCCATACTTTGATAAAATTTGCACAATAGACTCTAAGAACCTTAGAAATAGGTAGAAGTAGGAATTCAGTGTTTGAAAGTTACAATTCCATGTGTTTGTAACTGTTAAGCTAACACAAACTTTCTCTTGTGAGTTTATTTGCATTAATTGTATACTAGAATACAAAATAAAAAATGAACCTGAAGCTATTTTTAAGGTACAAGTTTATGGATATTTTTATGCATAGAGTAAAAAGGAATAACAAGCAATCTTTTCAATCAATGCTATTATGGCTAGGAGTGATTGAGTAATCCATAAACCATCTCAACCTTAACCAAAATCATCTTTGTTGTAAATGCTTTAAGTCTTTGTGGGCCACTTATGCAAATACATTAGCTTAGGAAAAGAAAGCTAAGCATTTTCTAAATGTTTTATTAACAATAGCATTTGCAGTTAACAAGCCCAAGCCATTTCTTCAATACCAGTGTCTGTGAATGTCAGCTTTTGCTTGACTTGGGTGTGGCCCAAAATTATGTTGCACAAAATTGCTTAGATGAATGTCAATACATCCTTCTATCCCCTCCTTATAGACGGCTGAAATTAAGATACAGTAAATTGCACAAACCATTGCCCCAATCTTATGAATGTCCAACAAGTAATCAGTGACATACTTAAGTATGTGGGCATTATCCATGTTACTAAGACACATCAGTGGAGCCCCAAAGTGACTGTGTGTGTGTGTGTGTGTGTGTTTGTGAGCAAGGAACTGCATGACTTTGTAGTTATGAGATCAGTGAGTCCCTTTTTTCCCTACTTAAGTCAACTCTTGAGAAATGGCAAAAAAGTGCTCAGACATCCAAATATGTGGAACCTCGGTTCACGAACACATCTGTTCACGAACAATTTGGGTCACGACCAGCTCAGGCCGCAAAAATTTACCTCCGGTCGCAAACGCCGGATCGGGTGACGAACAGGATCCGTGGCCATTTTCCCTCCCGTGTCACATGGTCGCGACTTCCTGTAGGGAGGGGACTCTCCCTCCAAGCAGGAAGCGCGGCCATTTTCCCTCCCGTGTCACGTGGTCGCGACTTCCTGTAGGGAGGGGACTCTCCCTCCGAGCAGGAAGCGTGGCCATTTTCCCTCCTGTGTCACGTGGTCGCGACTTCCTGTAGGGAGGGGACTCTCCCTCCAAGCAGGAAGCGTGGCCATTTTCCCTCCCGTGTCACGTGGTCGCGACTTCCTGTAGGGAGGGAACTCTCCCTCCGAGCAGGAAGCGCGGCCATTTTCCCTCCCGTGTCACGTGGTCGCGACTTCCTGTAGGGAGGGGACTCTCCCTCCGAGCAGGAAGCGCGGCCATTTTCCCTCCCGTGTCACATGGTCGCGACTTCCTGTAGGGAGGGGACTCTCCCTCCGAGCAGGAAGCGTGGCCATTTTCCCTCCCGTGTCACGTGGTCGCGACTTCCTATAGGGAGAGGACTCTCCCTCCGAGCAGGAAGCGTGGCCATTTTCCCTCCCGTGTCACGTGGTCGCGACTTCCTGTAGGGAGGGGACTCTCCCTCCGAGCAGGAAGCGTGGCCATTTTCCCTCCCGTGTCACGTGGTCGCGACTTCCTGTAGGGAGGGGACTCTCCCTCTGAGCAGGAAGCGTGGCCATTTTCCCTCCCGTGTCACGTGGTCGCGACTTCCTGTAGGGAGGGGACTCTCCCTCCAAGCAGGAAGCACGGCCATTTTCCCTCCCGAGCCAGGTTAGCTTTCTCTCTCTTCATACTGTACTTTGTGTCATATTTTTGCGGTTTTTAAAAAAAAAAACATGGTTCAGAACGGATTAACCATATTTACATTGAACCTTATGGGGAAATTTGACTCGGGTCGTGAACAGAAATCGGTTGGCAACCAAATTTGGGGTCGGAACGGATTAACTGTATTTACATTGAACCTTATGGGAAAATTTGATTCTGGTCGCGACCATTTCGGGTTGCGACTGGAGTCGCAGAACGAATTAAATTCGTGAACCGAGGTTCCACTGTATATAATAGATAGGCTATCTTTATTCTATAGTCTATAGGATTTAGGTAAGTGGCTCCTGTTTCTTCATGACTATTTGCCATTCTATATATCCGAATAGCTCCAAAGATTTCTCTCTGTCTCTGTTGTATAAAATTTTGGTACCAGATTTTGAAGTTCAGTATTATTCAGTATTAAGTATGAAAAGTGATCAACAGCTATCCTTTTTTAAAAAACAAACAAACAGCATATACTTACATGGTGCAAGAACTTGGCTTGTAAATACTGCACTAACAGACCCTTCCACTGTAATGTGAAGGTTAGTGCCATATACATAGCACTGCAGTTTTATACTAGTGAGTTATGCCTAGGAAGAGCATGGAAAGTTACTTGCCAGTGCAGAGCAGCATCTCTTGGAAGCACTTGCTTTTCAAGTGATGAGGCTTAGAGAAATCACTTGGAAATCAGAGTTCTCTGGTTTCCTAAAGAAAATGTATTATGAAGCACAGAAACTGAACTGTGAGGAAAATATATCTTTGGGTAAAAGAAGCAAGTTTTTAAAGGCCTCAGATGAATGGGATCGCCCTAATAAAATTGAAATATAAAGGAATGTGCAACACCCTTGAAGCTGGTGGGACCTAGGCTGGTTGTAAAAAGCCTTATCACAAACATCCCCATATACCAAGGCATCTGTCTTGAAGGAGGATGCATTCTTCCTGGCATTTGGCACCTTGAACTAATTTGTTTCTTCTCCTTTGTGACACTATTGTTTTCCTTGTAGATAGTAGATAACAGAGGGGCAGAAAGGAATTTGAGAAATATTGCTTATTTAGGTATGCCTACATCATCATATGAATATGTATGTGTATGCATTCTTTTTCCCTTCCCCTTTTTGTAGAATTGTATAAATATCAGGGTACCCATTTTGCCTGGAGGGGAGTGTGTCCCAATAACCCTTGGTGGGTCTCCTCCAGTGTGCACTGTCTAATAAACACTGCAGTGAAGCCTTGATTATTTTGCATTTGAGTCCTACATTTTGATTCCCCAATATCATATTCAAAATTTGCATTATCATCAGTCTGAGAATGAGGCCTGATATCTGAGATTCTACCATGGAGCTGTCTCAGCTGGCCCAACTGGTTATATGTTAGATTTGAGTTTTCCTGTTGATCAGGAGGATGGTGATCTGAAATTGAGTGATTTTACATTTGCTCTCTTGCATGGTCAGACCAATTCCTGTTGAATTTTAGGCATTCAGCAACCCTTCTTCTTTTCAGGAGTGAGGATCTATTAGAGTAAGACACCTCTGATGGCTAATAGATTCCAAAGGATTTCAGATTTATCAGCCTGAATGGTTGGTGCTCCTGTTGCTGCTTTGATTTGTTCTGTGGAATATAGGGATGACTTGATTCAGTTGCTGCTGACCATCCTTTCCCACAGTGCAAAACTGAGATCTCAACTAACACCAGTGAAACAAATCAGAAAAAAACTAAAATATAGGTGGATGAAAACTTATGTCAGATCAGATCATAGACTGGTAAGAGCTCATTACTGACCCTACTTTGTGGTAATGGTAGTGGGGAAAAAAAGAAGTTTTTATCTCCCCAACTGCAATATCAGTCAAATTCCTCAAGATTTAGGGTCCACAGCAGTTCAGTCTCTAGTAGTATCCAAGGCTTCATTTGGGTTCACTTCTTTCAATGATTTTCGGTTTTAAGGTTCAATGATGTCAACATACTTGGGAAATTTGGGGCTAACCATACATTTTCTTGCCCCTTCCTGTTAGATTACATCTAGAAAGAAGGGGGTGTTGAGCTGGATCCAGGAAGTTATAATTCACTGTTCTTAGGTTCAATATAGTTTGCTAGTTTAAATGTTAAATTAAGTTGTATTCATCTCTTTTACCCCATTTCTCCTTATATGCAGTACAAATCAGAATGTGAGTTTCTGTAGGCATCCATGAATGCTGCCCGGTCTACCATCTAAGGTAGAACTTTCCAGAATGTACAGCTTTTGCAGATGAATGTTGCATGACAGAATGTAGAAAAGTATGCCAACCAGATGGTAGAAGACCTGGACAGAACATGTGTTTCCCATCAACATTTAGCTTAATGTTTGCAAGGGTCTCTAGTTGATTATGTCATCACATCATTTTGGCATGTGATCTGAAGGGGCCTTAGGAATGCTACATATGCTGCTTAAACTCCTCAGAAGAAGACCAGGGAATATCAGCATAATAAACCTAAAACATTTGCTGAAAGATTTTCTAACTTTCTCTGTTTAAGTTGCCCTAGGTTAATTCTGAACTGTGGCTTGCTAAATTAACATTTTGGAACTAAGCTATTGTTGGTTGCTAAGCAATGAGATTGCATTATGGTTCAAGCTATATCATACTTTCTTTTTAAAGCCAACATTGGAAATTCTCAATTAGAGTTTCAGAATGTAAATTTCATTATCAGTACATGTAATATTTCATTGTAATGCAGCAGTAAACTTCTAAATGGCAGATGTCAGTAATCAGAAAACCACTAGTCCAGTTCTGAGATCCAAAATCATACATTTAGTGAATTTATGCTTATAGAAGGGAGCTTTGTGAAGTACCTTTACCATGAAAAATATTATTTTCAGTGTCATATACTGATATTTTCATTGAACTACTCCCTAGGTCATACAAGTGACTATCAAGTTATCATTATACTTCTTTGAAGTTGGGAGCCTTTAGTTTCATTATTAATTGCTTTAGATTTTAAATAAAAGATCAACAGGCCATGTATCCCTGATCCCTAGATAGAATACTTGCTGAACACTGAATCCTTTCCATCACTCCCCATTCTCTCCTCAACCCACCAATTATCCAGAAAAATGGTTTTGATAAAAATGGCTTTCAAAGCAGTAGGGATTCAGAACACAACTGAAACTATCTGGACTAACAATTGCCCTGGGCATCTAAAAGATCCATTCAGATTACCCTCTTTCACCGATTCAGGACTCGTTCAGATTTGATGCCTAATCATTGTCTTCATCATCTTAAATATTTTAGTATTCTAAATTAAACAACATTAGTTCCACTGCATATTCTTGCAGGTGACTCCACTTCTTAGTATGCTTCACTGTGGGAATTGAAAATTGATTTCAAGTCTCCATTTCTGTTATTTAATTGCTTTTTTGTTGTTGTTGCATGACTCCTAAATGTACTCAGGAGCCATTTAGAAAGTCCCCCTGTGCAGTAGGAATGTCTGTAAGATTGCCCCTGTCCACACATGTTTGTCTGTTCTCATAATGATGTGTAAATTAATAATAAGACAGGGTTAATCATCTTGATTATTTAACAAGTCTTGTCCTTCCATATTCTTAATGAAAATGTAAATTTGTAAATTTGATTTTTTTAAAAAATCAGTGTTATATTGGTTTCTTTCCAGTCATCTGACATCGAGGCTGACTCAGTTAAATAAAGAATGGTTAATTTACAAGAATGGCTGATACAAACAATTCTGCCTGGTATTCTGTTGAGTGATGCATATATGATTTTTCACAAATGTTGCTGCCTGAAAAAGTTTTTGCTCTTAAGTGTCTCGCACACGACCTCTTCCTATCCAAGCTAATGAGAACCAGGTTGAACCTTAAATTATGCGTTTGCACATTATAATCAGGTAACTTTCAGTGGTTTATAGTAGTAGCTCTGCCTAGCCCAAATAGACTATGCTCTATTTATTCACCTGAAATATTTATACACCTAGTCCTTTGGGCCCAAAGATAGCAAGAAGGTACACATTGTAAAAAAGTGTAATCCAAACGGATCTGAAAAGTACCATCTGTACTTAATTTCTTTTAGCCCCAAACACATCACAGTGTAGACTACCCTGTCCCTCCTTTCAGTCTTTAAATTAAAGTTTCTCAGGATTCCATTAAGTTAATTACCAGAATGCTTTCTAGTCTATAAAATGCAGTGTTCATGTTTCATCACATCTCAGAATTAATTGCTGATATGCAAAATTAATTTTGTTAAAAGGATTGTCGCCTCTGGAAGTATAATTTTCATCTGATGATATACAATATATTCTGAAAATGAGTTAAACACATTTGCTTTATTGTGGAATGGTGCCTGACAGGCATATTAAGTAAATATGAAAGTGATATATACATACATAAACAAACACATAAGATTCATTGATGCAGTGACTGAATGTTAACAAGAGAGGGTGCGTTTTTAAAAAACTTTTAACAGTTCCATGCATTTTTTTTTAGAAAAAAACTTTCAGACATAAATAAGAGATTGTGCACTTGCTACTGCAGACTGAATTCATCCATGTGTGGATTAAAGAAAGCAGCCACAAACTGCTTGCTGTCCTTTCAACTTAAACTTTATACTATGCTCGGCAATAATGTCTATGGAAAGAAATTATTCATTCTGAAAGTCAGCATCGTCTCAAGACAGACTGATAGAGTGGGAAGTTAGCCCGGGTAACTGAAACAATGGGTTCTCTTTGACATAATTCCTGACTTCCCATATATGTTTATTTCAGGGTCTGAAACATGTGCCTTCTATTCATATTGAATCGCTTTATGTAGGACTTCCATTGGTCATGATGGCGCATGGCAACACATTTGTGCTGGCCCTGGAGTCACACAGGAAAGGAAAGGAATGGAAAAGCTCTTTTACAGCCTTAGTTAGGAGTGCAGGGAAATCAGGAAATGTACGAGTTGGGCTTCAATTCTTTATTTACTCACATAAATACTAAAGTCAAAGAGGGAAAGAACTGTTATTTTGTCTTGATAGGAAGTGACTACAGATATATAGTCATCATTACTCTTGTTTTGAAACAAACAAGCAAACAAACTTAGTTGTTAGTGTAACTAAGCCACTCTTCTCATGTTCTGCTGGATTTGCTCCAAAATGCTCATATAGGAATAAAGCATGCCAAGGAAAATATTCCTGAAATTGCCTTTTCTTGTTGAAGATAAAGCCTCCAGTTAAGAGCAGTAAAATATTTTCTATATATTTCCAAATTGTTAAGATTCTTTACTATTAAACCACACTTGCCCCAAAGTTCTATGTATTCTCAAGGCAGTATGTAAAAGACACAGCTTACCAAACATTTTTAAAGGATAAAGAAATAAAGGCAGATATATTTATTATCCCAACATCAACTTATTTCATTTTCCTATTAAAATCATCTCTAAGTTCAGTTTGACTCTTGTTGACTTACATGGATGCATCTACTTCTATGTTCCTTGTCATGCTACCCAAATGATTTGCCATGGCCTTCTTCAAAAATTTCCTTTGACAAACTTTAAAATATGCCTACCACCTACCTAGATAGTCCCTATAAAATGTATAGATTCCTTAATTTCCTCTATTCCAAAATTTACATTGGACACCTACTTCCTGTCAACCTCTCTGTTAATCTTTTGGATTGCCATGTTCATAAAATGGGAGGTTTACTACCATGTGTGCAACTGAGTAACTTGGAGGATGATGTAATGAAAATCAACATATTACTTCAATTCCTTTATGGTACTGTATATATGCCCTCCCTCATTTTTAGATCAATCCACTGAAGTCATCCTGGGGCATGTGCAGATTAGTGTAGGTCTGATCCATTTTCCTGGGTAGATGTCTGCTGTGTTAGATTTGTTTCCAGGGCTCTGTGGTTTAGTTTGAGTAGGGACTAGGGAAAATGTACAAGAGGTGAGGGCTTTGCTTGGAATGATCATGTAACATTTCAGAGGATGCCAGGAAGAAGAAAAAGGCTCTAAAGAGAATCTTATTTGCAATATTTCACTGGGAAAACTGGAAAAATCCCGAAGAGTACTGGTTATGTTAAGTCAGACTTAACTTTTTTTTTTTCTTTTAGAGAAGGGCAAATGTTATTGGCACTTCATTCAAGCTAACTAGGTTTGCATGGAGCAATTCCACCCTCTACTAGCAATTCCCTTCTACCTGGCTCAACTCATATTTTTCTGCGTGCTTTGTGTAAGGTTTACCCTGTTCAGCTCAAAAACAGTACAGCTTCACCATGCAACCATTATGTCACCAGCTGACATGAAACTACATACAGGTAGTCCTCTCTCTTAATGATGGTAATTGGGACCAGCAACTCTGTTACCAAGTGATGCGGTCGTAAAGCACAATGTCATGTGACCGCGCTGACTTAAGACAGCAGTTGTGGCAGTTACGCTTGATAGGTGAATCCCGTGTGGTTGCACTGCCCTGCAGTCACATGATCGCCATTTGCAACCTCCTGCTGTCTTCCCCGTTGACTTTGCTTGTCAGAAGCCAACTGTGAAGGTAACAAATGGCAATCACATGACTGTGGGATGCTGCAACCATTGTAATTGTGAGCCGGTTGCCAAGTGCCTGAATCACAATCATGTGACTGTGGGGACGCTGTGATGGCTGCAACTATGAGAAACGGTCTTAAGTCCCGTTGTTCAGTGTTGTCATAGTTTCTGATGGTCGCTGAACAAATGGCTGTTGAATGAGAACTACCTGTACTGTATTAGGAGTTATAAAGAGAGCTTCTCCATTCTTTCCTTATTTTCTGTATATTCAAAATTAGAAGGAAGAGGATGGAAGAGGAGGCAAGGAAGGAATGATGATGATTACTTCCTGCGATCCATTGCCAGGGAAATTCAACGTCGGGAGTGCTGCATCTATCCTAAAAAGATGTGAGAATTTGCTATTGAGTTATTTGGCTTATACCAGTACATCTATTTGTTTAGTTTTCCTTTGGATTGAATTACTTCTCTGAACGCATGGGAGCCATTTAAAACAATAACTTGAATAAAAATATCAAGCAACAATTGCTCCTTCAGATGTATGATCTTTCATTTAATTTTGTTCCTATTATGTCTTTTCAAATGCAATTTAAGAAATGTAATCTCTATTTTCCAGGCCCAGTTTGTAAACATTTTTTTGCTTGTATGACATTTTCTGCATATTTTGGAGCACATTTGCAGCAAGTTGCCATAGCAATTTTTCTATGTCTGTTTCAAAAGGGAAACACCTAGCAAATCAAGATGTATTGCAGAATAAATTATTCCTGAAGTTGAAATCATGTTGATTATAAGGGCTTCTGTAAAATCAGAGAAAATATGCAATAGGACAAAGAGTGCTGAATGATTGATTCAAGACTCTTGTGCATCTGTGGGCAAATATAAACACGCACACACACATACACATACCCAACTAATATGAACAGTCTCTGGAACTACTTATACTTAAGAACTCTTTGATTTACATCTTACACAATTTCACTGCTACTCTAATTATCATTGGAGATTCTGGATCTGTAATGTAAACCACAGCTTATATAAACTTATTTAAAGCAATATTTTAATTAATAATGAAATTTATTGTGATGGCCTAAAATTAGCTAATTGAAACGGATACAGCTTACTCTATATGACAAAGTTATATGTTCCTTCTATAGCTAATTTCAGACCAGCAATTATATATAGGGAGGGGCACTATTTGAATTTATTTTTAACCATATTTTAAATAGTTAAACTTTCAGAGAAGATCTACATAAAGATGTTGGCAAGAAAAAGAATCATCCCAAACTGTTGTCTTTTTGTGCAATGTTGAAAGTTGTGACTAAAGCTGAGATCTCAGGGATACTCTAGTTCAAAAACTTGAGAAAAGCCACAGTTCATAGTGGCTATTTTTCTTGCCGATTGTAATAACTGCACAGGCCATACATTATGTACAGGGGATGTTTACTGATCAATTCAGTCATTGTTTTAGAAATTTATTTTCCACTTTTTCATTCTCCCTTGCTTCTCCTGGCAAATAGGAGAACTGGAGCAGATGCAAGATTAAAGGACACAGATCTCTGTTAAGCAGGCTTATTCTGAAAAAAATACAAACACAGAAAGCTGTTATAAAAGAATTTCAGAAACTGTTACATATCCGTTGCAATTCCCTGTTTAAGGTGACATCAAAGTTCCAATTCTTGTGTCACTTTCTGCTGATGACAAAAACTATCGTGAAAGAATGCTGAAATATAGGAGGAAACCGCTGTTCTTAAGGATCAGCTCCAGCTCTGTACTTTGTCCGAAATGTGGCACAATTCCATGGAAGCATTTTGAGAGGAAATGGCTACTAGATCTCGGTGGTAAATGACCTTTTTAGAAAAAGAAACATCTGAAGTTGAGCCAGTGCCATAGCCAGTTTGATATCAATTTCCTGGCCCATAGTTTTCTTTTTCTTGGCCCATTGCAGACACTGCAGAAATGGCCTCCTGACTTTTTGCCGCAGAACTGGGGCTGCAAAAGTAGAGAAAGTTTTTTGTTTGCTTGTTTGTTTGGGTGCACTACAAAGAATTAAATAACTTCATGGATAATAAAAGAAAACAGTCACCTGTGCAATATTTGTCCCTCTAGTTGTATTGCATTGTATTACAAAAATAGGATTTTACTTTTTATTTAATTTATCATATTCCTCACATCTCACATCTCACACAAGGTGACTCTGGGTGGCGCACAACAATTAAAAAGAATAAATACATAAAAGCAGTTCAAATAAAAAAACTGTATAAACACAGAAAAAAGGAAGGGATAAAGTTAATAAGGGAGCCATCGCAAAATCTCCCCGGTCCCCTGGGAGCCCCAGGCCTGATCACGCAGCCAGGTCTTGAAGGACTTGCAGACTGTTAACTTTGCTAATAATTCTTCCTGCTTTTTCTTTTGCATCTGGGGTGGGGGAAATCAGTATTAGAAGATTGATCTGGTAAAACAAAGCACAACCATACAACTTATCAAGAATAAAGACATTTAAATGAGCAAACAATGAAAGTAACGAATAAATGGGGAAACAGCTATACTTTGGCATTAGGTTATTTTACCCATAATCTGTATATGGTGAGGTTTTCCACATTTTCCTGGACACTTATTTTTATTGTTATTATTGAAACTTCAATCAAAATACATTTATGCAAAGAAGAACCTGTCAGAATGAAGAAAATGATAGCAAATAAGGAGAATTTAAGCTAAAAATCTAGTTTATTGCACTGAAAAATATTATAGAAACTCAGAGAAGAAAATGTATATGGGTTTAACTACCCACCAAATGTTACATTTTCATAAATTTAGCAATACTATTTTGGCAGTAAATGTATCCTGTTTAAGTCAAATTTATCCTTTACTGAGCAGAGCATGATCAACAACCTCAGAAGGGATCTGACCATGGATGTCCTTCTAGTATGTGCAGACATATATGCAGCCCTTGTTTCTTTGTCATCTAAGTTCTGATGCCAGAGCTGTTGAAAAGGACCTAGAGTGTTGGTGAAAGTTGGAAAATTTCATGGAAGTCATGGGGATTAATGACTATTAGCTTTGATGGCAGTGCAACCGCCTCTGAAGGTCACTTGCTGGGAGACTAGTAGGCTTCTTAGTGTCTGGTCACTGTGAGAAAAGATTGCTGGACTAGTTATATTATTATGACATGGTAGGAGAGGCTTTGAGGACACAATTAAAAACTTCTTGTTTTTACCTTATGTAGGTAAACATATTTAGCTGTGTCTATTTCCTTCTCAGTAACTAATGATATTAAAATTGTTCACTATTATAATTATTCAACTCATAGCCCTTTTTTAGATACCTGATAGTAAATGCACTTGCATAAAACTGTTTAATTTATATTAATAACATTTAATGATTTATATTACTTTCTAAAGATGTAAGTACTGTATTTCATGATTCTGATTTAAAGAGAACTCAAGCAATGCAGTGTAGATAAAGACATTCTTTTTTAAAATATTTTTAATAATGTTTTATATAATTATGCAAGTATGATATCCATTTCTGGAGATTTAACACATTTGAAGATTTTATTTTCTCTGCAGAAAAATATTTGCACTGTGCTATATTTAGCTGCACAATAAATTCATTTAAATCATATGACATTGATTCAAACACCAGTGTTTTCCAATTTATATAGATCTTTTTTAAAAAGTCACAGAAGGATTTAATGTTTCTTCATTTTTAGAAGCACAACACTTTTGGTTCTGAAGAAACAGAAATTACATATTTTCATCTAAACATCTATTATTTTTTTCTCATTACAGAAAGCCACTATTGCTAAACAAAAAGAATGTGAATGCAAATATATACAGTATTCAAAAACCTTGTCAAATACAGTAAGTCTTGTGGTCAGAGACACAGGTCTGTCCTCAGGAAGATCCAACTTCCCAGACTTCCAAGGAAGCAATGGTGGACTGAAGACAACCACTGCAAAACAAGGAGCTGGTGAATGGATTGGTGCCTTGAAATTTCTCTCCGGACAAAGGGGAGGACCTGGGATCACCCACAAGTGATGATACAGAGGCTCCCCAAGAGGAGACCATACAATGGGGTCTCTGACAGGTTTTAGAATTCTGGGAGCTGAGGGAAAGTCACCTTTGCCCAAGCCATGGTTCAGAGCCTTCAAACTGATACTGGATTTGCCCACTTCCTTTTTTAATCTTTTTTGGAAATTGTTAACTGCTTTTTGGATATTAAGAACCCTCAGAATGACAGATTTCATCACACTGGGTAATTCTCCTTCAATCCTCAGAGAAATAAATTCCATATGAGTTTAAGGACTTAAAATATATATATATATTGAAATAAAAAAGCAAAAGGGTGATTAGAATGTTGATTTTGGAAAGTTATAAATGGACTAAGGGGCCAGATGAATTGGAAATAAGATTTTGAAATTAATTATAAGAATCCTTCCCATGGGTTGTTTAAAATCCTATTAACAATGTATGAAGATTTTGAATCTAAGTGTAAGAAATCTTCCCATAGGAAAATGTTGTGGATTAGAGAAAAACATGATAAGAGGAGACTTTGAAGACTGGACACTAGAGGCAACCAGAAAGAACTAAAGATTATAATTAAAGGAGAAGAGACCCATTAATACAGAATGGAGACAAATATTTTAACTTTGGAATAATTTAAAGATATTTGGGAACAATGCACTCAGAAAGTTCTCTTAACATTGTCTGCTACCATAAAAATAGGTTTAAAAGAGGAGATAGAAGAGGATATGACTAAGAATCTGGCTGTTTTAGATTTGGATTTAAAAATGACAAATTACAAGAATGATATGGAAAAAGATGTTACACTGGATTTACAAATGAAACTGTGATGTCTTAATATCTAAAAGGGACACACAAATAATAAATCAGAAGAGTGACTTAGACAACTTTCTTATTTTGGACTTACAAAAGAGACACGTTACACTTATGAAGGCGTTCCTGAGAGAAGACAAAGAGAAAATGAAAAGAAATCAGCTTTTGGGACACTATTTAAAGGAAATAAATATCAAGAAGGAATATAAAGTTGGCTTATTTGATCAAGGTTAAAATATACCTGATGTTCTTTCTTGTAGCTTTGCATGGGTTTCTCTTGACCAGGACTGAATCATGAGGCTTTAAAGATTTGCCTATAAATAAGATATGGGAAGAAGAGATTTTTTGTTGTAATTTTAGAGAAAGTGATAAGCTATGGTGTTAAAAGGAAAGAAAGGAATACAAGGTTGACTTATTTGATTAAGAGTGGGTTTATTTGATCAAGGTATATATGCTGTTGTTTCTGGTAGCTCTTAATGGGCTTTTTTTTTAACTAGGACTGAATGATGAGGCTTTAAAGATTAGTTTATAGATAAGAGATAAGTGATGGAAAGAAGAGGATTTTTTTGGCTGTATTTTTAGAGAAAGTGATAAGTTACTTTGTTAGAAGTAAAGTAAAGGAATATAAAATTGATTTATTTGATCAAGGTTAAAATATATATGTTATTTCGGGTAACTCTTGATGGACTTTTGTTGATTAGGATTGAATGATGAGGCTTTATAATTTGTTTATTGATAAGAGATGAGACATGGGAATGAGAGATCTTTTGTTGAAAAATCAGAGAAGGTGATAATTTACTGAAGTTGTTTGTACTTTCTTGATGGGGGGGAAGTAATTTCTTCTTTTCTTTATATATCTTTTTTCTTTAATTTTTATTTTTCTCTGCACTTTTTCTCCTTTCCTTTTCCTTTTTTATATTTTTCCTTAGTTTGTATCAGTCTTTTATATTTGTTTTTTAAACTTCAATGAAAATTATTACCAAAAGAAAAAAGGAAGCTCCAACTTCACAAGCCTCCTTTAGAGGCATTCATAGGATTAGGGTTAGGGATAGAGTTAATAGCTAACCCTAACCTTTTTTTTTTTTTTTAAATCAAAATCATGAAAGTAGCATTGCCCCATTGCAATGCATCTTTCCTTTTTGGTACATAAATACAACATCATGCCATACCTACCATAGCTTGTGTTGTAACAATGCAAAATAATGCTTTCATTATTTGCTTCCTTTGACCCTTCCCCCAGATGTGTTGTGGCTGCAGAAAGGTCTGCAGAGAGTAAAAGTAATGTGTACATAAAGGATCTCAGGATTCATTAAATCCAAAGCCCTCCAATTTCCCAGGTGTGTTCCTTCCCTCAAAATTGGACAGAAATTGCACTGGGATGGAAAACTTAGTTTTTAAGCCAGTGAAATATCAAGGAGGGGAAAGCATGCCCCTCCAGGTCCTGTCCTGTTAGATCAAACCTGAAGGACATGAGAAAGAACCTTTTCTCTAGGTCCTCATGAAATTGCTCCATTGCAGCAATTCAGATTGATATGGAAATAGTATAAAAATATAGAGAAAACATGCAAATGACAGCAGTCTCAAGGAGGCAGTTATACCTATTCCTATCCAAGAGCTGACTTGCTTAATTATCTAGGGATATTATGGTGCTAATGCCCCAACCATGGGAATAAAACCAGCTATTCAAAATGTGGTGACAAACAGTCTGGCATCTAAACCAGGTCAGTCACAGTGGGGAAAATGCATTTCTGAAAGCCTGAATATGAAAGTGAAAATTAAATATCACGAAACTTGGAGATTTTCTATTTTTATAGCTCTTCTTAAGAGCTTAAAGTGAATTAATTGAGTGGAATTAAAAAATTCCATGATGTAACATTCTTTCTCATGTACAGTTTAGGTACAACATTATATATGTTGCAGCTGTGCTATTATATATTTATTATTGTCCATTTTTTCATGTGATCCAAGTTGTTGCATAAAAATTCTGTAGCTCGTAAAGCTTTAAGTTAGTAGGATTTCTAAATACATTATGCAATGAATGAAGTGTGTAGGAGACATTTGTTGAAAGAGTGAACTGCAGTAAATGAATGATGTGAATAATTTGACTGTGTTAGAAAAGAGTTATATTTATTTTTAATCCTTTTACAAATATTTAACTTCGTGTTTATCAAAGCTGTTAACCAGTATGGCACACCATAAAAATAACTAGAGTGATGGTAATAACTGTTGTCAGTGAAGTGTGAAATAAACTGGAGGGGAGGGGAGGGGAGGGAAGGGGTGTAATAATAATTGGGATAGAGAAGGACATAACCTAACACATAATGAAAGAATTAGTAGCTCATTAACTATTATCAGTAGAATCAAAAAGATATGAAAACAAGTTGGGCCTCAGCCCCAAATCAATTAATCTGTCAGTCCCAGCCCAAGAATGACAATGAGGCAGTCCATTCTAGTCCAGAATAGTTCCTTTATTAGCTTGCACCCATTAGACAGAATCTCGCCAGACTAAACCTATGCTAAAGCAACTAGTGGCTATACCCCTTGAGACTCTAGGGTGGGGCCAGTCTCAGCTTCTTCACCTTCTCACAGTCCTGCTGCGGGTTGAGGAAGCGCTTGCCCAGTAACCTCTCCAGGAATGCTCCCCCTCCCTCCTGATAACCTTGATCCTCCATTCCACTATCCTCCTCACACATGCCTTTCATTACATAATCAGACATTTAGACTATGATAATAGGATGGGAAGCAAAACAGAATAGAATCAAAGGCTTCCTGATTCATTGACTTTCTAAAAAGATATTGAGGAACCTGTCTGAAGAGCCAAGACAGTTTCCTATGACTGCACCAAATCCAGGGCCCATCTCCATCTCCATCCCGCAGATGGATCAAATGGCTTTTTGGAACGCATATTGAAGCTGGAATGCATTCACATGGCAGTGGGCATATGACGTAAAAGAGGAGTAACACAGCAGTCATTGTTGAAAACAATACCGAACTGGAGGACCAATTATCCAATTTGATATAAGACCATTTCTTCTGTTCCTAAGATACGGGGTGGTCTAATGAAAGCATTTTCATTTAAAAAAATACTCAAAGACTAGCAGAATGCCATAATTACCTCCTCATAAATGGAGAATAACAGTAAATTTGTGCAGTCCCTTCACCAAACCAACCCTGATAAAAACCTAAATTTCTCATGTTAGCAATCAGAAGAGTTTAATTTGAAGCATGGAATAGAGCTTTGCAATTATGATGAGAGTTGCAAACAAGATCCTATTCACAGTCTCCAATTAAGGCCTTTGTAACTTTATTTCTTTCCAAGGAGACAGAAGCTCTATAAGCCAAATTAAAAAGATGATTTTTTTTCCTCCCCAATGGGCTCATTGTAGGAATAAAAGTAGGGGTGGGATGAGAGAAATAGAATCAAGCCAGCCTTTATTATCAAGTTAAAGGACATTTCTGTGCAGAAGCTGCCATGCCATTTGGAAGACTTGCTGTCACCATGTAAAGTTTATATCGACTTCCTATTCACTACGCTGCCTCTCCAGCTCTAAAGCAGGCAAAAAGGTTAAGAAAACAGAGAATTATCTCCCTCCCCCTTGCCCCAATCTCCAGAATTATGTCAGCAATGACCTCAGAGCAAATATGTCTTTAGTGAGTTTGTGTTGCTTTTTCAAGAGCTCCTTCTTGTCTACTGGAAGAATATATATAAAGCCAGACTATTACCATTACAGTTACAGAAGATGGTGTTCTTTGGGAAAAGAAAACGGAATTTCCTATATGAAATCATGGAGTTAAAAAAGAAAAAAAATAGAAGGGGTGCTTTCTTTTATTTTTAAGTAGGAGCAGACAGTGGATCCGGAACGGATTATTATCTGGCAGGTGGTGAAAACATCAGGCCCACTGAGATACAAGGTGGGGGTGAGAAATTCTCACAGCTGCATGAGTGGGGAAGTAGGCTGGAGACAGACTAAATAGTGGATGTTTGTCAACAACTAGAAGCTTCTAGACAGATGGATTAATTTTTCATTGCCCGCCTAAATAATGGGGAACCAGGAACGATTTAGGAATGCACTTATTTATTTATTTATTTATTTTATTTATTTATTCGATTTGTCCCCGCCCATCTCCCCTACAATGGGGGACTCTTATCCATAGATGACTTGGTGTTAGTTTTGGAAAATCCTTTAAAGGGAATTGAAACATTAATGGGCAAATTAAAAGAATTTGGTGCATTAGCAAGTTTCAGGATTAATAAACAGAAGACAAAGATCTTAACAAAAAATATGAAAATAGAAGATCAAATAGAAGTGATGAATAAAATGGGTTTTAAGATTGAGAAGAAGGTAAAATATCTGGGTGTCACTATCACAAATATGAACTGCATGTTATTTCAAAATAACTATGCTAAGACATGGAATGAAGTTAAAAAAGACATCTTAAGATGAGAGAAACTACAACTGTCATTGCTGGGAAGAATTTCTGTGATAAAAATGAATGTTTTGCCTAAATGATGTTTTTGTTTCGGACAATATGTGTTTGGAAAACTGATGCACCATTTAAACAGTGGAAGAAGGATATATCTAAATTTGTGTGGCAGGGGAAAAAAACATGAGTTAAATATAAGGTGTTACGGGATGCAAAGGAAATGGAAGGATTGAGTTTACCTGATCTGAAATTGTATTTTGCAGCTTGCTGTTTTGTTTGGATGAAAGATTGGGTGCTGCTGAGAAATAGAAGGCTTTTGGAGAGAAGGACGTAACTTGAGATTTGGGTGGTATCTGTGGTACAACAAACTCAAGGTTAACGTGGATTTTAAAAAATCATTATGTTAGATGTGCCATATTAATAATATGGAATAGATACAAATCCAGGTTGTGTCTGAAAACACTTTTGTTGTTGTTGTTCAGTCATTAAGTCGTGTCCGACTCTTCGTGACTCCATGAACCATATCGCACCAGGCCTTCCTGTCCTTCACTGCCTCCCTGAGTTTGCTCAGTTTCATGCTCATTGCTTCAGTGATGCTATTTAACCATCTCATCCTCTGCCATCCTCTTCTCCTTTTGCCTTCAATCTTTCCCAGCATCAGGGTCTTTTCCAAGGCAAAAAAAGCATTTTATAGACAAGAAATAATACACAAACACAAATGGCTAACTTATCATGAGATACTAGAATTTTGTCAAGGGGAATATAAAATAAAATCAAGAGAAGAATTGGTGTCAGAAGGACATAGTTGCCAATAGTTTTCCTATTTACAATTATTAGAAAGATTTCAAATAGACAAAAGAGTTTATGATTTTGAACATTGTAGACTGAGTTTGAAATGGAATTATGTACAAATGTTGAACATGTAATTGCTAAAATGTATAAACTTCTATTGAATTTTGAAACAGAAGAAGAACAAGTGAAAGAATGTATGATACAATGTTTTTGTATAGGATAACTGCAGTAAGATTATTGTATGCACCAAGATGGAAAGATTCAATAATACCTACTGAATGGTTAGTGAAGATGATGGAACTTGCTGAGATGGCTAAATTGACTTCTATGATCAGAGAAAAGACAATATCTATGTTTATTGCTGACTGTAAACCCCTTATGGACTTTTTGTGTAAAATAGAATAAAATGAACTTATGATTTATAGTTTTGATGATTAGACAGGATAGATTATAGGAAGAAGAGAATTATGTTGCAACCATAAATCATAACCGTAGAGGAAGAGCTAAATTTATAATTGTACTTACAACTGCTGTAAAGAAGATTGGAAGCGACTTCTTTGTATCTTTTTTTCCCTTTCTTTTCTATTTTTCTTTTCTTTTTTTTCCCTTTCTTGTACTTTTAGCTTTCCCTTTGATTTCTTTCTTTTTCTTACTTTATATTAGTTGTCTTACTTTTCATCTTCCTTTTTAAAAATCTTTAATAAAAAAATTATATATGGAATGCACTTACTTATCCATATAGAGTAGTGCCATATTAGAGGTAGGAAACCTGTGGTCCTCCAAAACAACTCCAGCAATCAGAGCTGGCATTACCAAGATGAGAGAAGCTGGAAGCTACAGTCCAACAAAGTCTTGAGAGTGCCATAGATTCCTCATTCCTCTTTTCAGGAACTTGATTAAGCCTAAGAAAGTTTGATTAAGCAATATATATTTCCAAGAAATTTTTAAAGATTTACTTGATTAATTTAGAAGGATAAAAGGGCTCTCATGATACAAAGATCTATTTTATTCATTGCTCTGGGACAAATTGTGGCTGCTAAAATATCTACAGCCACCAGATAAGGACTGCAAAACTCCAGGCAACCACTAGATGACAATTAAGGCTTTTCTGTATCTGTTTGCTGTCTTCCAGTGGCACTTCTGCAAAGACCTCTGAATAGTGCACAAACACAGCAGTATTATAACAGCCTTTTTTTGTTCCTTGCTCTAATTTGTACCCTGGTATGATAGGCATGAGAAAACTTTGAACAATGTACAGCCATTTATTTCCATCCATTCCACACTGTCAGAACGTACATTTACAATCTGCGTGTTTCTGAAATCGTTGCCATTCATGGAATATTTGTCATTCTTATGTAATAAAAGTGGTGCCCAAGATCAGGAAACTTAGGAAAATTGGTAGGGGTACAGCACACACATACAAGAGGAAGCAACATAATGAGTGCCAACACCAAAATAATGCATTAAGAACTGAGCTGCTGGGGAAGAGTAGGAACCAGGAAAGGGGAAATGGAATGCAATATGCTGGAAGTCTGAGTGACATAATTCAAATTGTCTGCAATATTTTCTTGTCACTCACTATATCCATTTCTCAGCTCCATTCTGTGGTTTGAAATAACTCCCCCTTTTTTCCAGCCCAATGTACCTTGCTGGATTACTGTAAAAACTATGTATAGTAACCCCACAGATGTCAGCTTGAGAGGAAATGTCAGATACAAATAGTACAGGACAATAGAGTTAGACTGATGTGGGTTAAAGGCATACACACTAAAAAACTGTTGCTGTCTTTCCTCCCACTGCCAAGTCCTGTGACATGGGCACTCTAGACTAGATGTGTACGCCCTCTTTCTGCACATAGAAATCATTCCTTTATCATTGTGCATTGTCCTTCTCGGTAAATGCAAACACAATGGAACTTGAGAAACAATTCTAAAATGATGTTGTACAGTGAATGGAATGCCACCACAGCTGCGTAGGAATCAGGCAAGAAATTAGTCTCTTGTGCAGGCATAGAAGAAGCCACAAAATAGGGTAGTATGAGAAGACTCCATACCAGAATTTCACTTCCTGAGGTTCCTTGTTAGATACTCTCAGTTTTCTAAGTGGTTAACATGTTCTTTGAAGATCGGCAGATCAAATGTATTGATCACAGGAATTTTACAGAAAATAATGCATTCGTTCCCTGCAATAAAAAAATCTTTAGCCCTTAAAAACACACACAGCTCTTACTTTCCTTTCTCCCCCTCCCCATATGCCTAAACTAGGGGCAGGTAGTTTTTGAAAATTATTATTAGGAAGGGAGGGCAGTTGAGGGCCATAGGGAGCACAGCAGTGATACCTTGGTATAACTTGGAGGGGATAACGTCAGTTTTTCTAGCCTCCTTTCTCTTGGGGTATGTGTGTGTTTAACACAACCATTTCATTTCATTTTATGACAAAACTCTTTCAAAAACTGTACCAAAATTATGCATAAAGTTCAGCAGCATGATCTCTCAGGGTCCTAGAGTTGAAAAAGGCACATGGCCTCATGTAGCCTGCATGTCCCTGCAGTGGTTATCAAAAAAATGGGAGCAAAAGTTTGAACGCCACTAAAGTTGTATGCCCCTAAATTTCTGAAAGAATTTGGTGGCACTTCTAATGAAAGGGTCACCATGAAGTTTGGTTCGAATATCCCAAGTGAGGTGAATTGTCTTATTTAATGAGAACCCCAGTGTGGGGCACATGCCTAAAATCTAATAATGTGAAACATTTAGCATGATGCTATGTATTTGAATTTTGTTATTAATAGATGTGATATTGTAATGCTTGGACAGAGTGGTGTAAATTTTCAGTCCAGTACTGCTCTAGGCATGTCAGTCAGCCTCTGCTTTAGGAAGATATTATGCTTTGTAGAGACAGATCAGTTGAGCTCAGTTTGGCCCAAGCACACTGCAGAGGTACCGTATTTTTCCGACAATAAGACGCCCCCATGTACAAGACAACCCCCATTTTTCCAACCCCAAATTAAGAAATCAATATTTTAAAGATAGTGCAGAACACATTTTTATTTAGTAATTAGTTAACATTTACCTGCTACACTCGGTGGGAGGAGGTCCAAACCGTCTCTCTGCAGCTCTGTTTCCAGGCTCTTTTGCATAACTGATTACATTCAAGCACGAGTGATTCTCGGCTGACTTCCTTGAATAAGACGCCCTTCAATTTTTAGGGTAAGGATTTTAGAAAAAAGTATTGTCTTATAGTCGGAAAAATACGGTAAATTGCTACCATTCAGTGAAGGTCAAGATGGGAGCGATCTGCTTTGGCAAGTCACTTTTCTGTGACATCAGTAACTTCTGGGCATGCAAAGCACATGTTCACAAGTCCCTGTGAGGTACAGTACATCCAGACAGCATGTGTAATGTGCTTTCTTTTAGTCAGTGGAGCAGCACAAAAATATGCTGGTTTAATTTGCACCTTTTATGTGGCCAATCTGTAGTCTGCTTTGGCAATAAGGCCAGTGAGCAGTACCATCCTAACAGTTTACTAGAGTAAAACATAGTTAACAAGTGGCAGATTTATCTGCCTGAAGATTGTCTACTAGTTGTACCCCCTTGCTTGGACTGGGGGAGGTGCTGAATTTTATCAGATGGCTAGAGCAGTGGGTTTAACCCTCTGTCAGAACTCTGAAATGTAAATCTTGCTCTATGGATCTTGGTGTGATCTGCCTGTTGGGACATTTGTTTCTACATGGGTCTGATAGTTTGCTTTACAGAGATATATTTCTACCATTTTCTCTAGGGATAGCAGGCAGTTCAAGACCTGTCTAATCAGTAAGCTAGAACCTCTCTACAGAACTTTAGACCCATGAGGAAACAAATGCCCCAACAGGCTGATTGCTCTGAGGGGTGCATACAGGTCATCATACAGAGGTCCTAGTTTACCACGTAGAAGGTCCAATCTACCTTCTATCACTTGAATAGCACCAAGATCACTAGAGAAGACAGTAGAGCAGGTGCTGTTTAAAGTTACCTGCCTATTGGACTACCTTGGAAGATTCCAGTGTGGTTCCAGTTCAAGTGAAAATTGCATATAAAACATCTTCATTCTAGTTCTGAATAGCTAGCTGGAGAGTCTTCAGGAAATTGTGAGGATGGTGGCAGGAGAGAAAGGATCAAAAGCTCATTTGCGTACAAACCCTGGGATTGATTCAGTCAGTCAGATTCTTATCACATAGTAGCTTATTGGAAACTTACCCTTTTAAAAGGATTGGGCCTGGATTAATGTGAGGTTATAGGAAACACTTAACAGTTGAACAGTGTTTTTAAAATGAGATATATAATCAGTGGAGCTGAAGGTGAATCTATAAAGTAATCTTTTAAACCAAACCATTTTACAATTTTTGCTTCACAATTTAATTTATTTTAAAGGTGTGCCATGTCTACCACTATATGAAGAATAATGGAAGTTGAGTAGTTACTATGCAGAACTGGTGCTTCTGTGCTTTGGTTATGTCTCATGGAATATGAGCCCATCATTCATATACAGAAAGGGAACTGTGTACATTTCCTAATCGATATAGGTATAGTGAACCTGCTCTCACAACATGCTTGACCTAGTCATTCACTAACCCAGTCAGATACCCCAGCTGGTGTTAAAAGATGCCATTGGGACTATAGACTCTCACCCATTTTCTTCAGGAAGGCCCTGTATGTCAAAAGAACTTATGCCAGGAGAATACTAGTATGGCTTCATTGTACAATAGCTCTCTCCCCATTGGCTAGCTAAGCAGAAGTATGTGTAGCTTCCTCCACCTTTTCTTCTACACACATAGAACATGCTGTTCTCTTTCAAGGTAAGCAGCACTATGCCAAATGCAGAAAAGCAGTAAGAAATAGTAAGCAAAGGAAATTAAAGATATAAGAAAAAGAAAGGAAATAATAGCTAAATCTAGTTTATGCCAGCTGCATTCACCATACCTCTCTGTACTTTTCTATCCTTGCAGATTATCCTTGCTTCAGCCATTTTGCTATACTGCTTCATGCATTGTTTTTTGTTCTTTCAACTTCTCATCTCTTAATTTTTGAATATCTCATCAACACCATTCAATGTCTACTTTCTCATCTTCCCTTTCCTCTCACCTTCTTCTCTCTTCCTTCATATATTTGTTTTGCAACTGATCATTCTCTTTATATGACCAAGTCACCTCAATCCACTTCTTTCAAACTAGTCCCTCCTTTTGTATTCAATCCACATTCATTCAGTATTCTTGCCTTTATCACTTCTTGTGTTACCAGTCATTCCCACTGTGTTAAACTTATGTTTCTCCTACGTACCCAACTCTCACATTTACATTACAAATTGGACAGGAACATGGCAATGTGGCAGAATAGAAATAAATAAATAACTAAATAAATAACACCACCCCACAAAATCAGACTCTCTTCACCCAGGATTATTGGGACATTCTTTTCCTTTCTTTACTCCTATATAACATATCTATTTTTCTTTGTTTCATTTCTTTTCATTTGTTAATTCATGTGCTTTACATCTCCACTTCTGTGTCCCAAGTCCCAAACTTCCATCTGCCATTGTCACCAGAGGGCCCCATAGATATTGTTTCCCATTGCCCATCAGGGCATTAGTCAATTGAGACTTTATATATACATATACATACATACATACATACATACATACATATATATATATATATATATACACACACACATACATACATACATACATACACATACACTTACACTTACACTTACATTTACATTTACATTTACATTTACATTTACATTTACATTTACATTTACATTTAAAGTTAAAGAAACTCTAGACTTGGTTAACAGCCTTAATCACACCACTGCCATATGCAGCATTCCCTGCTAACAATAAGGACAGTATTGGTCAATTTGGTACATTGTCATCAAAGTCCAGTTTTCCCCAAGCAGGGTCATCCCGTTTTATGCAAGCTAGGATCTCTAATCCATTGCATTGGAGCCAACATACAAGACTGTTGTGCAATCCATGAAGTTCAGAAGTGCGCTGACATATATTTAAAATGTCTTTTCTTCATTTTTTTTCACATATGGAAAGAAAGTGATACAAGAAAATTCTTTGATTGTAACAAATAACGTCTATTTTTGCCATGTATGCATGTTCTGGGAGGCATGGATTGGTTACCTGAGTACTTGAAACTGGTGCTCTAATGAAGGCACTCATCACATTAAGAATTTTCTGAATGAGGCCCTTTGGAAATAAACCTCCTTTATGACAATGGAACATACTTTATAGAAAATCTATAGCAATGTTTATGAAAGTAGTAAAAAGTTTGTAAAATGCAGACGGACTATGTTTTGAAACATCTACCTCAAGGATAATTGAGAAAGTCCACCGTGCCAGTAATCTCTTTCAAGACAGAAAAGTAAGCACTGACATAGAAAAACGACTCCATTTGTTAGAAATTCAAAGAGGTACTTAGTTTAGCTAATTAGATCAGTCTCATATGGCCAATGAACAAGTCAGCTGTTGCTGAAGTAGTCTTATTGTTTGAAAGTGCACATCAGGGATTCTTCACTTTGCCTTGCATGACTCATGACAGAAAGCAATTTATATAATGATACAAATCCAGAGTGGAAACTGTTGCCCTATATCTAGCTGGATTAATGATACTAAAGATTGTTTATTTGGGGATTCCAGATGAAATCTAGTAGAGCGGCACTTTTGAAGGAAGTATTATTGGAACCCAACAATTATTGGGTTATTGGAACCCCAGATTAATCCAACTATGGTAGAGCATTGTTAACCATCATTAACTTTCATAGGATAATATATTCCCCCTCAAAACCAGTGAGATGTTAAAGTACTTCTCTTTGCCATTAGCACTTATAGAGAATATTTCAAGTAATTATCCTTAATAATCTAATATATCATTTTAATTCTGCATGGCTCAGGTAGTCTTAGGCTACAGTGGTAAAGCACTTAGGAAAATATTAATTTCAATGTTCAATGAAATATACAATATACAATGCAAAGAAAGCCATGCTTCCATTTTTCTGAAATCAATATGAATTATGTGCTTAACTGTGCATTTAATTCTATTGATTTCTTTGAGATTTAGGCATGCCTAACTTTCTTTGGAGTGTAATAATGGGTCAGATGTTTTCTTGCTTATATTTGTTAAGGCTGTAAACATATACAGTTATATGAGAGTGGGCTGGAATGAATTTAGTAAGACTTCTACGTAGATACAGAAGACTGCATACTAAATAGCTTGTGAATGGATATTGTACACTAAAATGGTCATTGGAGTATTTCCATTGGATGTCTCCATTGCTTGAAGAAAGCTTTTCAATAAAGGGTTTGTGTGGTGGTGTGCTCCATGTCTGGAGTTATCTGTCCAAGGAATCTCCTCTAATACTTGGGAAGATTTGTCATGCTCTATTTGGCACAATGGATATGGCCTTTTATATAGATTTCTCCTACGTACACTTTACAATCTGACAAAGGGAAGACAATTCAAGAAGGGGAATGTTGAATGGGAAGGATGTACAGTTACTTCAGTCAGATTGAAGTAAACTTTGGAAAATAACTAGAGGGCCTAAGATATTTTGCTCCTAGAAACGGAATCTAGTCCTGCCCTTTGGGTCCAGTACTTCAAAAACTCTTCCTGCCCCATTCAGACACCGGTACCTCTGTTTCATCTGTTTGCCCATCATGATGGTGCTAATGTAGGACACTTATTCCTGCAGAGCAACAGGTCAGTTCTTGGGATTAGAAGTGATTAAAAGGCCAGATGGATTTTCTACATAAAGGAAGAAAGAGAAATTGCACTGCATATGGAACCAGAGCTATGGGATAGGAAGAGAAAGAATTTGGACAGAAAGATTTTCATGAAAATAAAGGGCACATAATTTAATCCAGCAATATTAATATAGGTTTATTCTGCAAGAGTATTTACACAAGGCTCTGAGTCTAGTTACTCCAAGTATGTGAATTTAGACTGGAGTTGATAAATTAATGAAAGACGCTTTACTGAAGTCTCATTTAACACTGTTTCTAGTTGTGAAGTTGCTAAAGCACAAGGTTCCCTCCATTAAATTAGATTAATTATTCACATTGGATTTCACTGAATTGCTTTTGATTCTTGCCTTTAGAGCTTGGAAAGCAGATTCAGTCTGGTATCAGTAAATAAAACAGAACCCTGTTCTCTCAAAACAGCTTGTTCTTTCTAAATACCAATGTCATTCTGGAGCAGGATGACCCAGGAATTCAATCTAGTCAGATGAAACTGCCAAATACTAAGAAACAGTCTGTGTAGTTCTCATTTTCTTTATGTGCCATGTTCACGTTGGTTAGAAGTTGTCTCTGACAGAGAATAGAATATGATGACGATAATGAAGATGATTCCCTTACTTAAGGAAAAAAAAACATTTTTCTTTAATAAGGGAGAAACTGTTTATTTTGAAAAGCTATTTTCCTTCTTTCTCTCTTCTAGATTTTTACAGAATTGTTTTCGCAGCTGTCTCCATTTCAGCTGCACAAAAAGTCAGAATGACAGCCAGCTAAATAAATAAATAAATAAATAAACAAACAAATAAATAAATAAATAAATAAATAAATAAATCTGCCCGCCCACCTGTCACCATGAGATTCTTTCTTAGCATCATCCACAGCAAACTCCAGTGGTGCCACAGTGATGGCAGGCACAGAGTGATGTCATCCCACAAATGCTGCCATTACGTGCAGGTAGTTCCATAATGACATTTGAGTGACAAAACCATGGCATGTGAATGATAAAAGGGGCAGAATGCAGTGATGCTGCAGGAACTCTGGACAAAGTGATACAATTCACCTCTCTCTTTATATGCAGACTAAAGAAGCAGCATCTTTTTTTTTTCTTTCACACACACTTTTCTCTGCTTTCTTGCTTTATGTACAGACATGTTTTTTATTTTATTTTATTTTATTTTATTTTATTTTATTTTATTTTATTTTATTTTATTTTATTTTATTTTATTTTGGCTAGGGCTATTGGACCTGGCCGGCAAAACTCCAGATGATTTAAGAGGTGTCTGTATTTCTTTGGTGCCATCTAGGAATCATCTGGAGTGCAGCCTAGGTATGGCCTCCAAGCTGCATCCCATGTGAGATGTTGAGAGAGGAGATCCTCCTTGCCCTGGCTGTGGTGGGCAATGGTCAGGCAGGCTGGACAGAACCTTCTTCACATGCTTTGGCAGTGGCCAGCTACCAGAACAGAGAGCTTTCTCTCTCTCTTGACATCCCTGCTCAGGCACCTTGTTCTGCTTCTCCTTTATTGCCTCCCTGGCCTTGAGCATCTGGGAAAGGAGGTAGGAGCATTCACAGTTGCTAGTGCTGCCAGAGGTAGAGCAGATGCAGTGCAGGATACAGGCAGTGGGCAGGGCATTGTGGCAACAGTAGGTGGAACTCAGAGACGTGTGGAGAGACCCCAATGTAGAGCACACTCTGTGACCCCCCTAAAACCAGCTCTGATCCCTGTTGGATAACGATGTCAGTGATTTATTATTAACTAGTGTGCCTTGCTATGTCGTAAGCAGCACCAATACTCACTATAAAATAAATTTAAATAATGTAAATATTGAAAGCTTACAGTTCCTTTCTCTGGTCCTTAAATTTTGTAGCATGTTTGATAGTGATGGGCAAGACCTGAAAATGGGTTGGCTTTCTGGATTTCACAGAACTGTCTCCTGGATCTGCACAGAACCTGGTCCAACCTAGGATAAATCTATTTCTGGCCTGTGTGACTTTTATTTGTATACTTTCTTTTCTATCTTGAGTCTGCATTATTTGTTTGCATTTAAGAGTACTTAGCTGATACTGGCTTCAAAAAACTAATCAGGCTTCACCTTGGTGAGACATTTTCCCAGCTTAGGAGTCACACGAGTGCTCCTACCACCACTGGGGCCACTTGGGCCTTTACTTTCCACATCCTCTCTAGTTCCTCCTTCAGGCCCTGGTACTTCTCCAGCTTCTCATACTCTTTCTTTCCTGATATTGCTGTCACTTGGCACTGCTACATCTATCACCACTGCTGACTTCTGGTCCTTATCTACTACCACAGTGTCTGGTTGATTGGCCTGTACCTACCTGCCCATTTGGATCTGGAAGTCCCACAGGATCTTAGTCCTGTTATTCTGTGGAGTCCTTGGGGTTCTCTGAGCTTGGTTGTTTTCTCGCAAACATTTCATTACCCGACTAGGTAACATCTGCAGTGCTAGAATGGAACAGGGTTTGCTCTCTGTTTATATATTGTGGCATGCCCTGCCAGTGTTGGTGGGGGTGGGGGGTTTGTTTTGTTCTATTTTTTTCCTCTGGTAGTTCCTTGATTAAGGTATTGCTTACTGCTTGTATGTCTGGTGGTAATCTTGGTGTTAATCTCTGCTTATCTGGGTGATGATTGCTGGTGAAGAGATGTTCTGATCTTTTGTTTTCCTTTCTTTTGTCTCTTTTGAATCGTGTGTAGATGTTGTTTATCTCTATGTGCCTGTTGATGGCTGCCTTGTCTGAATACCAAGCTTCCAGGAATTCCCTTGCATTTTTGGATTTAACTTGGTCTAAGATGCTGACAGTTTCCCAGTTAAAACTATGGTTAAGTCTGTCCATGTGTTGTGAGATTAAGGAGTTTTCATCATGTGTTCTGACTGCTAGTTGGTATTCATGGATGCGCTCTGCAAGCCTTCTGCCTGTCTGTCCTACATAGTGGTTGTTACAGTTCTTACACTGTATGTTGTAGATGACTCCTGTTTTTCTTCTTGGGCTACTGGGTCTTTTGGTTTGCTTAAGATGTTTTGGATGGCTTTAGTTGGTTTGTGTGCTATGGAGATGCCATGTGGTTGTAATAGTCTGTTGGTAGTTTCTAAGACATTTCTGATGTATGGCAGTGTTATCCCTTTCAAAGCTTGTGTTGGTTGTGTTGTAGTAGGTTGAGTGGTCAGGCACTTTTTGATAAAGTTGTGTGGGTATCCATTTTGTTGGAAGATGTTCTATACGTGGTCTTTTTCCTTTTTCTGCTGTTCTGGGTTGCTGCATGTGTTTGTGCTCGTTTGAATAAAGTTCTTACACAGCTCCCTTTGTGGGAGGTAGGTTGTTACTTTGGTAAGGGAGTATTTGATTATTGTGGGTTGTCTTCCACTTGGGTTTCTAATTTGCTGTTGTTTCCTCTGCTGATGAGGATATCCAGGAAGGGTAGCGTGTTGTTGATTTCTTCCTCTCTGGTGAATTTTATTCCTTCGAAGATGTTGTTGATTGTTTCTCATTCTCTAGTTGTTCCTTTTTTATTATGACAAAGGTGTCATCTACATACCAGATCCATACTTTAGGTTGTATGTGTATAAGTGCTATAGTTTCTAGGCATTGCATTACAATCTCTGCTATGAGTCCTGACAGTGGTGATCCCATGGGTGTGCCTCTGATTTGTTGGTATATTTGTCCATCAAACTGAAAATAGGTGGTGAGGCAGAGGTTGTTGAGGTTCGTGATTCTGGGTATTTCGATCTGGGTGTATTTGGTTAGGTCGGGTGTGTTGTGTAGTACTGCTGATATGGATTCTTTCACTAGTTCTGGGTTTATGGATGTAAAGAGTGCTGTGACATCAGATGAGACCATAATTTCATCTTCATCTATGTGTACATCTTTGATTTTCTGGAGGCACTATAGTGAGGAGTTGATAGAATATTCACTCTTCTCTGTGAGATGTCCAAGCTTTTTTGTCAGTTCTTTCACTTTGTTGTATGTTGGAGTCCCCGGTAAGGATACAATTGGCTGGAGAGGTATGTCAGGCTCGTGTGTTTTTGGTCGTCCATAGAAATGTGGGAGGCTTTCATCTGCCCTTCTTCCTCTTTTGTGATCTGGCCTTTCTTGGTAGGTCATTAAGGGTTCTCTTGATTAGGTTGTCTACTTTCTGTATTGGGTTGGTGTTAAGTGGGATGTAGGTTTCTTTGTCCTCTAATAACTTTTTGGCTTTTTGCAAGTATTGTGATTTATCCATAATAACTGTGGTTTGGCCTTTGTCTGCTGGGAGAATGATGATGGTTTGGTCCTTCCTTAGACTATTGAGGGCTGCTCTGTCCTCTGCTTTGAGTTGGCACTGACACTGTGTTCTGCTGATCTGTGGTATGATTATCTGCCTTATATTTTCTTGGGTCTCAGTGTTACGTCCTGTAGTTTTAAATGCTGCTTCTAAGGCTGCACAGAATTCTAGCTGATTAGCATTGTCCATGTTATAGTTGAGGCCTTTCTGGAGGATATTGTGTTCTGCTGTGGATAGTGGTCGGCTGCACATGTTTAGGCATTCTGGTTCAAGCATCTCTTTGTTTCTGGGGTTTAGTTGGAGTAGTTTAGTTTGAGGTTCTGTTTTTCTTTCCTCAGCTTGTCTTCGGGATGTGTTCTTGATGGTGGTTGGCAATATATTTGTGTGCTCTGGGGTCATGATTTGTTCCAGTTGCTCCTCGAGGTTGTCTGTGGTATGCTGGTATCTGTTAAGTCTGAGGTGTGCATCCATGATCATCAGTCGTAACATTTTACGGCCTGTTATTCTCCACAACCTTCTGTGGAATCTCCCATCTGGACTTGGGAGGGTCTAGCCCATACACCATGCAGCTGTTCCTGTACACAATGCCAGCTTCTTGGTTGTGCTGTTCAGTGTATGTTGTTCCTGCTTTCATCTTACAACCTGCCACTATGTGTTGGACTGTCTCTGAGGCTTCTCTGCACAGTCTGTACCTTGGGTCCTGTCTAGTGTGGTAGACCCCTGTTTCTATGGATCTGGTGCTTAATGCCTGTTCTTGTGCTGCTATGATCAGTGCCTCAGTGCTGTCTTTTAGTCCAGCCCTTTCTAGCCACTGGTAGGATTTCCCAATGTCAGCCACCTCAGCTATGTGTCGATGGTACATCCCATGCAGAGGCATGTCTTGCCATGGCACTTCCTCTTCTTGAACTCTCTGCCATGTCTGGTGCTGCCTCAGGCATTCTCTCAGCAGCTCATCTTTGGGTGCCATCTTACTGATGGTAGGTTTTGTCCAGGACAGTGGCTTTGACACTTGCCAGACTCCGCCCGCCCTCTTTCTAGCTGGTGTACAGTCTCTGGGTGTTGGACTTGGGGTGGAAACTTCTGTTCATTGTGAGGAGCTTCTGGGTCTTCACAACAGCAGCCTCCATGTCCTCCTTTGGCCAGCTCATTATACCAGTAGTGTATCTGATGACTGGCAGGGTATACCTGTTGATGGCATAGATCTTGTTCTTCCCATTGAGTTGGCTCTTCAGGACCTGTCTTATCCTTTGGTGGTACTTGGATGTTACTGTCTTCCTTGCCTCCTCATCGTGGTTCCCATGTGACTGTGGGATACCAAGGTACTTGTAGCTGGTCTGTATGTCTGCTATGTGGCCCACTGATAGTTCCACCCCATCAGTCTTAATCACCTTTCCTGGTTCCTGTTCTGGGAGATTGCTGTGGTCTGCTTTCAGGTCCTGCAGCCATTTTGCACTGGTGCTATGTGTCTTCTCTTTCTCCCATATATTCTTCCAGTACTGTTCAGTTTCCGCTGTTGGTGGTTCTGCTGTTACTATGTTGTTGCACTGCAGTTGGGAGTACACCTTGGATGGTTCTTTGGAGAACAGGACATTTATCTTCTTGGTCCCTGCTTCTCTAATGTCTCCTTAGCTTGGCAGCCAGTGCTGTGAGCCTTTGCTTAGTAGTCTCTAGGGCTTCAGATGGAGTCAGGTCCATGTATTTTTTCAGTAGCTAAGTCTTATCCTTAATCTCTACACCCTTCTGTAGTTCCACCAGGTGACTAATTTTTCTCCAAGTTGCCTCGATCTTAGCCTCCAACCTCATTTTCCAGGAGGGATATGTACTGCTGTTCTTAATCATGTAGCCAAGCATTTCCAGGATTACAGTGACTGTAGCACATGCTAGTTCATTGGTTTGAGTTATGGTGGTAGTGGGAATTGTCTGGAGGGCTCTATTGGCATCTTCTAGCATACTATCTGATGGTACTTCATCACTGAGCCTTGGTAATCAGTCTTGAGGATTGACTATAGCTAGTTTATCCATGATCTTATGCCTCATATTTACTGCTGTGCTCAGTAATGGAGGGGGTTGCAGTGACATTCGAGCTTCAGGTGTTGGCTGCACATCCAGTTGTTCTTCTGGGTTTTCTTGGGTATGGGATATATTGTGTAGTTGGTCTATCTCAAGTTGTGAGAGCAGCTTCTTCTTTACTATGTTGAAGTGTTGAGTAACTAGCTGTTTCTCAGTTAGCGTAGATGTAGGTCTTCTGTCCATCCATCCACACATGCACACACAGGCAAAATGGACATTTTAGGGAATGATATTCCAAAATAACTGCAGGAGGTTGCAGTTCTTTTAAAGGAAATAGCAACTTGAGAAAGAAGTTATGAGGTTTTTTTTTTTTTTTAAAGAAATGACTATGTAGCCAGATTTCATTCCCACTGACATTCATCCTGCCATGGATGTGCTGGCAATGAAAATTGTAGATTGAATCCCAGCAGCGCCTATAGTGAAATGGTTTTACTTACTAATGCTTAATTATAGTTCTATTTGTATGTCAATTCTGCCATGATGAGCACATCCAAGGCAAGTTAGTATCTGAAATCAAATGAAACCTTTAGTGTTTGGGTCCAAGGCCAGTATACATATCAAAATAAGACTAAACTAAAAATGTGATATAGCAAGTTACTGTCTCATAGTATTATTTATTTATTTATTAGATTTATATCCTACTTTTTGTTCAAGAGCTCAAGGTGGCATATTCCCCACTCCTAGTCCAATACCTTAACCAATGTACCATACCACTGATGACAACCATGGTATGCAGAAGATTATGACTTAGAATGTAAGAATCTAAATGGCAAAGTCCATCAATTAATGAAGGGAAGGGAGGAGGAGGGAGGAAGGAAGCCAGAAGCAAGGGAAGTATGTTATATGTCTGTGAAACAAGAAGAAATGAGAAAGATAATAGATTTGATCAAAAATGCTATTATTTTGTGGAGTGGACTTGATGAATAGATACAGGGAAATGAAGGTATAGGTTAATTCTAAATGAAAGGACTAAATTCTATGCATGAAACCATGAATAGGTGTCAGCTGTGTTATTTTGAGTATATATGAAAGTAGGAATCTGTAGGTTGGTGATTACTGGATGTTACTCACCAGTGAACAGTGATAATGGAAGAATCAGCGATGAGTTTAAGGGAAAATTGTGCTATACTCTGAATGAATGCAATTGAGGGGACAAAAATTATTCTGTTAGGTGACCCTAATGGATGTGTAGGAACAAGATGAGAGAGTACAGAAAAATTGATTAGGCTATTCAGAGACCCAAGAGTAAATGAGAATAATGACTGTTTGCCAAGCACCTGCTTAGAAAAAGGTCTATTTGATTCAAATATGTGATTTAAGTGTAAGCATTTTCTCTCAATAGAACAAATGGAAAGAGGATGAGGAGGCTGGTTGGAACAGAGTGACAATTTTGTTAGAGTGTCACAGAAATGTGTGATTATGTAAAAGAGGCTGTGGTTGAAGAAAAATGCATATAAAAGAAAGATTACTGCAAAACAATGAGGATTAGATAAAGGTATCATTGAAAGAAAATATAGAAGAGAATATGTGCAGCACGGGGTTGAAGTGTGGAGTCCTTGGTGCTCTTTGAGTTCATTGTTTGCTTACAGATGCTTCATTACCTGACTAGGTAACAATGTAAGTCTGGGTTTGCTTCCTGTTTGTGTACGGTAGTTTGCCCTACCAGTTTTGGTGGGGGTGTGGTTTTTTCCTTGGTAGTTCACTGATTAGGATATTGTTTTCTGCTTGATGGTTTACCTGGTATGAATCCTTGCTTATCTGGGCTTTGGCTGCTGGAGACAATGTATTCTGGTCTTTTTCTTTCCTTCTTAGCTTTTTTACTGTCTCTTTCTAATGGTGTGTAAATGTGGTTTATCTTTATGATGTCTGATTTGTCTGAATGCCAAGCTTCGTGGAATTCCCTAGCATTTTTGGATTTAGCTTGATCTAGGATGCTCACAGTTTCCCAGTTGAAACTATGGTTGAGTCTGTCCAGATGTAAGATTAAGGAGTTTTCATTGTCTTCTGACTGCTAGTTGGTGTTCATGGATGTGCTCTGCTAGCCTCCTGCCTGTTTGTCCTACATAGTGGCTGTTACAGTCCTTACTCTATATGTTGTAGATGACTCCTGTTTTTTCTTCCTGAGCTAGTGGGTCTTTTGGTTTACTTGAGATGTTTTGGAGGGCTTTAGTTGGTTTGTGTTTTGTTGGTTTGTGGAATACTAACCAAGTGCTCCATTACCAAAGTAACAACCCCACCTCCCACAAGAGAAACTGTAAGAACATTATTCAGACAAGCATAAATGCACTGCAGCAATCCAGAACACCAGAAAAAGGAAACAGACTGCCTATGCATCTTCCAAAAAATGGATGCAACTTTATCAAAAAGTGCCTGACCACTCAACCCACTACAGCACAACCAACACAAGCCATGAAAAGGATAACACTACGATACAGTAAAAAAAAAAAAAAAAAAAAATCAGAAACAACCAACAGGCTATATTACAACCACACAGCATCAGCATAGCACACATATATTTGGTAAGGTGTTGGTAATGATACCAACGTTGAAAATTGGAGTTCTGCTTTCTGTTTGTCAGAATATAGAATATAATGGATCTTACATATGTAGATAGATAATATAATTCAAGACCTGATTTAGATGCACTGAGATGTGCTTGTGTAAGCTAAAGTGCAATTTGTATTCTTGCCCATAGGGCAATTTATAAGTCTGCTTTCAGATACTAATCAATAGGGGGATATGCGGTCTTCCAGCACCAGCAATTTCAGATTGCTTATTGTATGGTAGTTCGGCATTTTACTCACATGTTGAAACAAAAGTCTCTTCTTTAAAGGCAAAGGGAAAAAAACCTTTAGGGTATTGTAAAAAGCATTATAAGCCTTTTACAGACAATTGTTTGGTATAAAAATGAAATCAATATTTGCAGTGGGTTTCCCTTTATTAAGTGTGTACTGATGTCAAAATATGAGCAATCCCCTTTGTGCAGCTGTGGTTAATAAGAAATCTTTTATTTTCTTGCTGAGATTTTTTGTTTAATCATAGTATCCTTGAAAGCTTAGATTCAAATTTTTTGACTCAGTCCATTAGCCATCAGAGCAGTCTGACAGTTTGTAGCGTGATGTTATTATGCTGCTTAATCTCTTCAGATTAGTTCTTACCATAATTGATATACTATGCTATTTGCTAAAATATTTTTGAATGGAAATACTATCTAGCTACTCATGAATTGCCTTCCATTGACTTGGTTTTTAATCCATGTAATACATCACGGAGTTGTGATCAAATCCATGTATGAAAACACATTTGTATGCATTTTTTTTTCCTTTTGATGTGATCTGGGATTTGGCATTTTCATCAGTGATGCTGAAATTCACTGATACTGTAGTTTATTGTAAGTAGGAGAACTTCACTGGATAAAGAAATCTTTTGAA
This sequence comes from Liasis olivaceus, assembly GCA_030867105.1. NCBI lineage: Eukaryota > Metazoa > Chordata > Lepidosauria > Squamata > Pythonidae > Liasis > Liasis olivaceus. The sequence continues at coordinate 21,735,839 of CM061355.1, read as the reverse complement.
TACCCAACAATAGTTCAGCTATCAAGATCATCTTTCTCATCCTCAGCTGCTGGGGTGCCTCTGAGAATGATAACTGTTGTAACCAATCTAAGTTTGATTCCCAGAGAAATCTTATGAACAAAAATGGTGGTGGATAGATATATGCTAGGACAGTTGCTTTTTAAATTTTTTTAAAAAGAGAAATACTTTTAAAAATCTAGAATCCCTGATGCATTTAAAATCTTTAGAAAGTTACAAATTAGCAATACTACAGGAAGCTTAAAGAAATCTCTTCGTGTGCCCCTGAGATATGCATGGCTTCCACTCTCCAAAGGAAAGAGAAAAATAAAAAATAAAGTGACTGAACAGTAGATTTACAAATATCATAGAATTAGGTAAAAGTTTCAACATTTCATTAGTTTTATATAACTGAATTTTAAAAACTTCAGTTCATTGTTAAAATCCAAGGTGTTATATATAGGATTTGCAGTAATTTCTATCGGAGCAGTGAAAGATCTATCTTTACTTACCAGATCATTGAAAGTTAGAATATCAAGACTTTCATGTTAAGAGAAACCCACATTTCAGATGTAGTACAAGTCCATGTATAGAATGATAATCTAAAAATGCCTTCCAAGCTGAATTAAATCTTGTGCATGTTTGAAATGCAGTATTAACATATTTTGGACATCAAGACATAGTCCCACAACTTAGCAGGTTTTCTGCAGAAGCAACTATATGTACTTTCTGGGAAGCATAAAGGTGCCTTGCAGCAGTTACCCTATATAAAGCTAGATTGTGGGAATATAAGATATAATAGTATTTGGGGAAGGAAGGAAGGAAGGAAGGAAGGAAGGAAGGAAGGAAGGAAGGAAGGAAGGAAGGAAGGAAGGAAGGAAGGAAGGAAGGAAGGAAGGAAGGAAGGAAGGAAAAGAAAATAATATGGAAAATAAAATTTAGCTTTTATAATTTGTTCCATTCTGTTATAAATCATTTTCCCATTTGATCTTTACAACATTGCTGCCAAATATAGAATCTGATCATTACGTTTCCAACAATTTTTAGCCATCTATATTGGAGTAATATACCAGCAATAAAACATAACATTCAGTGTGAATTTAATATTTTTCTTGTGTTTAAATTCCCAGTGCTGTGTATGATTATTGTATCTTCAGTCCATCAGTCATATTTCACCAACAGGTTATAAAAAAGGCTCACTATATGCTCCAAATTTTGTTTTATAAAGCTTTTAAATGCAGTAAAGTCTCATAAGTGTCCCATCCCCTTGTTTTTGCAGTTCTTTTAAAACTACATTGCTTATTTCAAGATACCAAAACTGGTTAGGTGGGTCTGGCCATTCAGAACAGAACGTCTCAAAAGGTTTCATCTCTGTCTTGTTAATAATTAAATGTTGTAGTCAATATGCTTTGTTATCTCTGCACTGAGCAAATTTCTTTGTACTTTCTTCTTCATGACACCAAATATTTAATAACAAGGAGAAAGGTGATAAGTCTGATTCCTTTCCTGTGCTTATTGCAGACTTTTAATACAGTGCTTACTATTACATAATCTCTTATAAACTATCTATTTCTGTTCTGTATCAGTCCAAAGATATTTGCACAAACTATCGGAAAGTCCTGCTCCCTCAACAGAGGTATCTCAACCATAAGGTGATATGGTCCAGTCTGTAAACCAGGTTAGACAACTAGCTTGATCATACAGTTTGAAGTTCAGGACTACCTTGTTCTTTCAAATGTTATAGCATCTTAAATTTAGTCCTTGGACTTCTGTTATACCTTATCAAGTTTGTTACTTATTTCTGTCAATCATTTAATATCTTATTTTTAAATTTTACTGGAATTATTTGGAATAGAAAATGAAGCCTCGGTAGAATGTTCATTTTAATGGCTGCAATTCTTCCTAGCCAAGACAATTTTAACTTTTCTGCATCTTAAGATACCTGCTGTTATTTTTTTCCAGATCTGTGAACAATTATTTCTAAACATGTCTTTATTATTTTTTTCTCAAGTAAAATTTAAACTCTATTATTTGGTGCAAATATTGCTTTTCTTCTTCAGTTAAATTTCATGTCAACATCTGAGTTTTATATTTATTAATCTGACATCCTGATACTGAATTGACTGCTGTATGCATTCCATTATTAATTCTAAAGAAACCTCTGGCTGAGTAACTGTATATAATTTATAGCAAATAGCAAATCATATAGTTTAGTTTATGTTCTTGAATTGCTAATTTAATTTCTGAAATTTTGTTTTCTTTATCTATCTTCTTTGCCAATGGCTCTAATGCCAATAAGAATAAGGAAGGAGAAGGGTGACAACCTTGTTTTGCCCCTTCAGTATGGTACATTTTTGTGATAAAAAAACATTTACTACTATCTTGTTTTCTTGCTTATTATAAACACTTTGTGACCATGTAAAAAAGTCTGAACCACCATTCGTCTTCTTCAGAGTCATAAGCATGAAACATCATTCCAAATTATTAAAAGCTTTCTCCACATCAGGAAAAATCACAGTTGCCTTGTTTTTTCTGATTCCTGTTGTCAGTAGTATTAAAGATATATGTAGAGAGCCATGGAGACAAATATTTAGAAACCATCACATAAACAAAAAGGGCAGAAGGGTTCCTTAAGCCCTGGAAAAGTCTCAGGTTGGCTCTTCCCTGATTCACTGGAATACAAGAGGGAAGGGAGGCAAAACACAATCGGACTTGCAAGAATCTGCTACTATATCCTTCTAGTCTTCCTTTGGAATCAGTTTCCTGATCTGGTTTACCTCTTGGAGATGTCAATATATTTAATGCTATCCCCCATATGTCTTTTTGGAGCAAATCCAGTCTGATTAGGACATTCTATTTCAGATAAAAGACCATTTAAACTTTTTGCAAGTATTGCCATAAAGAGCTTGCAATGTACATTAAGTAAGGAAATAAGTCTGTATGACTCTGGATGGGTTTGGTTGTTTCCCTTTTTGTAGATCAGGGAGACGAAAGCTTCTTTCCATGGTGGAGGAAATTCTTGATGTTACTGAACCTCATTCATTACCTGGGTTGATGCATTACCTGGGTTAATGGTTTAACAAAAAGTGTATTGATGTCTTGAAGTATATTGTAGAGATGTCATCAGGTCCAAGAGCTTTGTTCCGGTCAAGTTCTTTTTATTGCTTCTTCAGTTTGATCTTCTGTTATGAGTTTCCCACAAACTTCCTTTTGTTGGTCTGTAAATTCTTTAAGTAGCACTGTATTTAAAAGAATCTTTTCAGATCAGATGTCTATTTACTATAAAATTTATAAAAAGTATTTAACAAATTGCTCCATGAACTTCTTAATTGTGGCAACATGTCTAGTTCCATCCTACAAAGAAATATTTATTCATTCTTTTCACAGTTGGTAAGCCAACAATTTACCTGACTTGCCTTTTTCAAAGTATTTTTCTTTAACAACATTATACTTCTTATAAGTTTTATTTACTTCCACTAAATCTAATTGATTACAAATCATTTTAGGCTTTTGTTCTAAGCCCCAAACTCTTATGCTTGTGTCTTAATTCTAATTGCTTCACTTCATTCACTGGTATGTCCTGCTTCTGCATAGCTTTCTTTCTATATGATGAAGAGAGATAAATAATCTATTCATAAGTGCTTTGCTAGAGTCCCATCTGGTTGACAAAGAAAATCAGAAGTTAAATTGTTTCAAAAAAAACTATTTAATTCCTGTTGGCGCTTTAATCTGATGTCCTTTTGCAGTAGTAAAAGATAGATAAGGCTCCAGTTCTTCAGTCTGGAAGTTCCTCTGTTTAATCATACAATTATTGGGTTATGATCTGCATAAATAAAAGCTGCAACAGCTATTCTCAAGTAAGTTTTATGAACTAAAACCTAATTTGTTTATTATTTCTCTGCAGGATATTTGTATTTCCACATGTCAAAAAGAAATGTTAATTACATATGGTCTAAGACATTTGAGAGGGGAGTTTGCCAGAGTTCCTTTTAGATAAAGCAGAATTGTCAATGTTTGGAGGAAAAAAATCACCATTCACATCTCTGAGAACCAAAATATCTCCTTCTACAATTTCAAAAAGAAATTTAAAAAAAATGTACAACTTGATTTTGGTGCCATTTAGGGCATGAATAGAAGCAACTGTTATTTCCCCAAATTCAGTCTGACATTATAGTATTATAAATACCCCTCCTTCATCTTGAATTTGTTTTTCCAAATTCCAAAGTAAATCTTTCACATGTATAGTTGTTCAATTTTTCTCCTGCCACGGCCTGAAAATTTTTGACCGAAAGATTTGCATTCCAAGAAGTTCACTTTGTGTTTTTAGATATGAGTCTCTTGAAGATATATATGTGCATTTTCCTTTTTTAGCTTCATCATTTTTCCTTTTAAATAGACTATCAGTCCACTGATATGAGTTAAAATCATTTTAATTTGATCCATAATGTCAGTTATATTAGAGGTACATCTGGAGGAATCTCCAAATTTTAAAGAGTATCACTCCTTTTTAATCCTAATATTGCTTTTTTTTTTTTAAATCTTGTGATATATGAATTTAGTAAATGTATCATATAGTAATGTTCTTCTTTGTGCTGCCCATGAATTTATAGTTTCATCTATGGCCAGGTCAAAATAACTTTTAAGTAAGTTTTCCATTTCTCTTTCTAACTCTTCCCCAAAATTCTCAAGTATACTCTGAACTTTCAGTTATTTTTCTGTAATTCTCTTTCAGCTGTTTATAATACCTTCTGTCAAGGTATTATATTTTTTGTGGAGATTTTATTTTTTATTTTTTAAAAGCCCAATCTTGCATCTGGAATATCCCCATTTTTGTCAGATTCAGCCTAGGAAGCACACACTGCTAGCGCAGAGCTGTTGGTCAGTTTCACTGCCTCAGGCAATAGGTGATCAAGGCAAGGAAACAAGGCAACCGCAGGTAAACTACCGACAGGGGGCGGGCAGTTAACTCTCAGCAGGAGCCAATTAGAAGTGGCAACACTGGAGTGCAGCCGGCTCCCCAGGCGCCCCGGCCAACTCCGGCTTACAATAACACCGGGAGCGTAGCAATCCAGAGGCAATTGGCAGGCAATTCGAAACCAGATAAAAACTCACCATAAGAAAAGCTCCAGGAATGCAAGGGCAAGGCAGACAAAGGAAGAAGATTACAACAGAAACCGGCTGATTCTGCCATCAAGGCAAGGGGAAGGAAGATCGAAACGGACAGATGGGTAGCCCAGGGCAAGAGCAAGGGGCGGAACCAAGGGTTAACTACGGGTCAAAGGGAGAACCCTATAAAACTGCTGTAAGAAACCACGCCAAGCCAATCCTGGCTTTGTCTGTAACCGCTATGCATTACGCCTGAATAAACTAGCTTTCGTCCGAGCCTCTGCCTCACGAGGTTTCTGTCAGCACCGAATGCAGCGAACCTTACAATTTTATGATAACTAAATACATATGATACACACAGTATAAAAACCCAGACATTCTTTGTTGCAATAATCCTCACAAATGTTCCTGAGGGCCTTTCCTTTGATGCAAGACAGAGGCAGGCTCTCAGCACTTGGATCAGACAGCAGTTGTAAGTCATTTGTAGGGCTTTGGGTCCTGTTGCTTGTTTAATGGCTGATGGGTCACAAAACACCATCTGAAACTATTTGTCAGCTTGTATGGCAGGTTCTTCTTCTATATGAAAGTCATACATGAAAGGCATGGAGGTTGTGATCAGGCTGAGAAACTAGACTTGGCTCTTCCAAGACAGGTGTCATGATTAGCCCCTCATTTGCTTCCCTTGTCAGTGGTTGTCAGTTGACTGTGGGCCAGAATACTCATTACACTTACCAAGAAGATGCTGTGCAATGCTGCTGCCTCCTCATGAGGTGTGATTCCCTAACTCTGAGATCATATTTAGAATGACTTAGCACATGGATTGATAGTAACATTGTGTGATTTAAATCTTGCCTGCTCAACAGTGGCTGGGAATGTGCGATGGGGAGAGGGAGACCCATGATGTTATGGCAACAATCCAGGAGGCAAGTAAGTTTAAGATATGGAGAGGGATCATTCACCACAGAGAAGGCTTTTTGAAGCATTCCTGCGGTGAGTGTAATGTGTATTTTAGACCTCAATAAACCCAGGTTGAGAAAATAGCTATTGGCATCCTCCAATCCCTCTATTGTTTGTTCTTCGTTACATATTAATATAGCTATAGGACTAAGTGCCCAGCCATACTCTTTTTCACCCACAGTCTGTAGCACAAACTATATCAACATCAGAGAAATCCTGACTCAGTAGTAAGTATCTCTGAAGAGATTTCTGTTCTCTAATTTCTGTTCTCTAATTCAGGAAATGAGTTTATCTTGCTTCCTTATCTTATGAATAAACATTGCTTCAAAATGCTCTGAATGTTAATTTTTTCCCCCCCAGTTCTATCATTTTATGAAAGTGCCTAGGACTCAATACCAACAATGTATGACTGGTAAGGAAAAATTCATTGAACAACTGGGACATATCAAGAGCCCCTTCCTGCCGCCCAAATGCATGGAAACTGGGTTGGGTTCTGCTTGCCTTAAGGCCATTTCACAAATTACTCATTCAGCAATCCAAATTGACCATCAAACTCCCAACTGGGAGCTGTACCCAAGTATGGCTATATTTAGCATGAAGAATCAAACATGGACAGGATCCCTTTTCATTTCTACATTTGTATTTGGACACCAGTTGCTGTAAACTAGGTGTCAAAATAATTCATTTACTCACTCACGGATTCACTTTAGGAGCTGCCTCAATTATCCAAGCAACTCTAGGTGACATACAGCATTATTCAAACAAAAGAACAGTAGAAAAAGCAATAATGGGAAACCAAATAACAATAATAATAACAATAAAAAGATATGTTACTATACAGGGGAAAGGACTACAATGAACACGAAGGGATACAATTCCAGTATCAAGGCAGGATCAATCACCCTGCTCCTAGGCACATGGTTAGGGCTTTCCTAAGTGATAACAGGGTTGAGGCTGTGCAGCACTGGGGGAGGGATGCTATTTCACAGAGCAGGAGCAGCCACAGAAAAGCCACGTCCCAATAGATGATATCGCCTTAACAGTGAGACTTGAGGCATGCCAGCTGAGCTAAATCTAATCGGATGGGAAGATACAGTATAAGTGGAGATAGGTGGGCCTTAGGTTGCTTCATTGGCCTATAATAAGGTCCTGGGTGAAGATATGGCTCCTGCAGATATGCAGAAATGCTATGCCAGCTGGTAGATGCTTCTGCTAGGTGAACTGGTTATAAACCTTAATGAAACTGGAACTTATCAGGATGTCTGGAAGTTGGGCATAAGTGTACCTCTGTTTAAAAACAAAAGAGACAAACAAGAATTACTGATCAGTCCATGTTCTGAACTTTTCAGCTAAACTTTTCATTTTTGAGGCACTGCTGTGCCAATATTGTTTCCAGCTGCAATCCTTGCTCAGGGAGCACATGTTAATGGATACAAGAATGTTATCCACTATATTTCTAATGAGTTCTAATGCCATAGATTTAATCAGAGCTCAGGATAAATTGAAAGTGTATAAAAGGTCTAATGTATTTCATTATGTATATTTATAACACCAGCACAAGTTGCAGAATAACACGGATGACTAGGAATGCAAGTTGAAAGATATGATGAGGTTCTTTACACTTGCACATTGTGTAGGCATGCAGTAAAACAAATAAATAGACTGAAACTGATTTCCTATCTGGAATTTTCTTTCTCCTATCCTGAGAAGTTAAAAAAGAAATTTGGCAAAACTGATTCAACGATCTGAAAACTAATTTCACCAGTAAAAGGGACATCCTAGTGGAGATGGTTAAAATCTGCAAGGTGGTGGGACCAATACTGGGATCCAAGCCACATCCTTTTTGGATGTGTGTGTAATATTGATGTATAAAGAAGCAGCGTGGCTTGAAGTACAACTTTGTACCTCACATCTTGCATTCTGACCCCGCCCCCCATGGATGCTGCTCACTATAATGTTGCTAGAATGGGATACTCTCAGCCTATTGAGGTAGTCTAGACAAGAAGCACACCCAGGAGTACTAGGTCTACACTGTAAGGTTATATTAACGGAATTTTGCAAGTCTGAAAGTACATCTCTCCCCCTCACCTTTACAGTCCAGGAAACTAGGGACGGTCCCTTCTGAGATGTTTGCCGCACCACCATTCCTTCTGTGGACTCAGTTGCCTCTTATCTGACCTTTGTCTAATCGCTGGCTCTTCCTTCTATCTCCCAAGGTTATTCCCACATACCATTACAGATACAAAACCTCAGCAGTGCCAGAAAGCCACAGGCCCTTTCTAAAGCAATATAAAATACTCTAAGAATAAATATTGAGTGCAAATAGATCAGGAGAACAAATTGGAATGTGATCTTCTGTTATGCAAATGAGCTAGATATCAAGCTACCAGGGTAAATCTTTAGCATAGATGGGGTTCTCCTTTGAAACTTTTGGTTGTTAAATACTTCTATTTAAGGATAAAACTATGTAATGAATTCATAAAGAAACCTTGATAAAAATGTGACAACACTAAACTCTGGTTCAGTTTTGATAAATGCTAATAAAACAACGAATTCATTTTATTCTTTTATTCTTTAAACCATATTTTAACCTAATGCCTGAACTCAAAAAGCAATTTAAAATCCTGCCAAATTAAAATATGAAATTAGGAACTTGTGTTGGCTGATTCAAGGCTTTTCCCAGACCAATAAACTATTGCTAGTTCAATAAAACATTGTTTGTTGAACTAGTAGAATTATAACCAACAGACATGCCAAATTGAATTGAAACCATCTGAATATGCAGAATGATTCTGATTAGATCTGAAGTTATGTTAACGAATAAGGGATTAGACATTTCTGCTGTAATTGTGATTCTTCTAACTCTATGATACATTGGAAAGACAGCTTGATGTAGTGGTTAGGGCACCAGGCTGAAAACCTGGGGACTGTGAGTTCCATTCCCATCTTAGGCACAAAGCCAGTTGAGTGACCTTGGGCCAGACACTCTCTCTCAGCCCTAGGAAGGAGGCAATGGCAAACCACTTCCAAAATCTTGCCAAGAAAACTGCAGGGACTTGTCCAAGCAGTCACCAGGAGTCAGCACTGACTGGAAGGCACCAAAAAACAAAACCGCTTTGATTCATTTATTATATTTATGTCATACTTTTCATTCAACTTTTCATTCAACTTTTCAAAAGCTCAAGATGGCTTACAGGGACCTTCCTCCAGTTTTATCCTAAAAACAACTCTGTGGGATAGGCTAGGCTGAAGGAGAATGGCAGGGCCAAAGGAGAGTAGAAATGTGCACCTGTTCTTCAACATGGTAGCCATGGCACATATTGGATCTGGAAATTAAACAATGTGAAGGGGATGCTTGTACTAAATCACATTTCCTTACTCCAGTTCTTTTTATGAATTGATTTAATATTTAATGAATGTTTTTTTTAAAAAAAAACCCACCAAAGAAATGACAGATGGGAATACCAGGGAAACCCTTTAGGTTTTGCTCTATGTTTGTATTTGTCTATATATGTGTGTTATATCTGTGGACTCTGGAGATAGATAAAGGTGGGGGGAGGAATGGGTAAAGGAAAAGAAAGAGTAAAGGTAAATCTTGCAAAGCAGAAATTACCCCCATAAAATATGAACATTTGTCAACCTGTCCGACAATTGCCATGCAGCGTTGTGCTTGCAGCTGTGTTATGGAATTTACATTCTTTTCAAAAATAATTCTGCTGGTGCCAGACTACATCTACTGAGGGACAGATGGGATTAATAGAGCATATGTGTAAGATTTAAAAGCAGCAAGAGAACTTACCATGCATTACAGAATCATAAATGCATTACGCCGCGGACTTCAATTGGATTAAACTAAAGCTTTCTATAGCTTGAACACTTTATCTGAGAGCTGTTAAGGCGAACAACATATGCCTCTGGAATTGTGCTGCAGTGAATCTGGAAGACCCCTTTGTTCTTTGGGGTTAAAGAATGGGGCTGATCTTCATCCCTCTTTGTAATTCTTGAATGATATCATTAAAATGGCATATGATAAAAACTGCAGACAAATAAAACACTTTCTTTGTTTTAGAAAACTGTTTCAGGAAGGTAGTAAAGGTTCACTATCTTTTGAATTAAGCACAGGCAACCTGGACTAAATATCTGAATTTTTTTTTGTCTTGTTAGAATACTGATAGTGAAAGACCGTTGCTGATACTGCTGGGCTTACAGGCTCTGCACATTTCAAAAACCTGCAAGGTCTGTTGGATGAGAGATGGCACTGAGATTTTAAAAAGTGCATTAGGAATGGGCAAATCATTAGAAATGACTGTGTGGTTCTTTAAATTTTCAACATAACTTGTTGAAGGTGCTGTCAACATGTGAGGTTTCCTTATATGTCCCACATAGATTCAGATCTTAAGATTCAGACTTAGGATCTAGAGTCTTACAAGGAACTCTGTTTCAAGAGAGAAGCAGCAACTGTGTGTGTGTTGCAGTGTTGATTCCTGCCAGCACCAAAAGTCTGTAATTTCTATCAGCATTCATTCATTCATTCATTCATTCATTCATTCATTCATTCATTCAATTTATGTAGCATAAGAGCCCCATCAAGCTTTTTAACATCATCTCAGAGGACACACTCCAACATAGGAGACCAGGTTACCTGAGGGACCATCTCATCCCCATTATATCCAGTCAGGCAGAGAAGGTATGTTACAGACCCCAACTACGAAAGAATGTCAACTGACAGGGCCCAGGAGGAGAGCCTTCTCTGCCATTGCACCTGCCCTATAGAACATTCTCCCCTCAGAGATGAGGTAGGCCCCCACTCTCCTGGCCTTCCAGAAAGGGGTGAAGACCTTGCTTTGCCAACTCACATGGGGTATGAGGAGAGGTAACCAACCCTGGGGGTGTCTGGCACCCTGAAGATGCTCCCATGGGTTAATAACTTTAATTTACCATCAATTCCTTGGAATGCATTATTTATGTACATTGTTTATTGTATTTTAATTAGTATTTATTCTTGTTTTATTGTAAACCAGCCAGAGTCACTCCTTGAGTGAGATGGGTGGTGACTAAATTTGAAATATAAATAATTCAGTAAATCAATAAATAAATAGTTTTTTTTTTTTTAACAGATGGTGGTTCAAAGTGGTGAAATGGGTGCCTTATAGCTACGTGAGTTTTAGGCATCCATTTTCCTTCTTACATCCCCTTCAAATCCCTCAAATGCAAGCATTTTTACCTCTGCCCAATCTGCAGAGACTCTGGAATTGGCAAAAAGAGTGCTGGTATTTTGCATACCTGTGTAATTGAAGCGGGGGGAGCTTTTTTGCTTCAGGCTGAAAAGAATTGCAAAGCTTGATTGAGCTTCTGGTATCACTTAAATTTTCTTTCTAAGTACTTCTTCAACCCCCATCTCCCCATGTCGATGTGGACAATCTAACGTGAAGGATATAACTGCATTAGACTGAAAGTAGTTACAATCACCTGCACATTCAGATGATCAGATTTAATTGAGTTGAACTAGAGCAGGGTGCTTCCCTATCTCAGTGGGAAACATGGGTGAATCATAGGGTTGGTAAGGGACCTTGGAGGTCTTTTAGTCCAAGACATTTCAATCTCTTTTCAATGTGTTTTTCCCAAATGTCTGAAGAAGCAGCTGTTTCTCTGTCCAACCAATATTTTTTTGTTGTTCAGTTGTTAAGTCATGTCTGACTCTTCGTGACCCCATGAACCATATCACGCCAAGCCTTCCTGTCCTTCACTGCCTCCCGGAGTTTGCTCAGTTTCATGCTCATTGCTTCAGTGATGCTATCTAACCATCTCATCCTCTGCCATCCTCTTCTCCGTTTGCCTTCAATCTTTCCCAGCATCAGGGTCTTTTCCAAAGAATCCTCTCTTCGCATTAGGTGACCAAAGTATCTGAGCTTGAGCTTCATTATCAATCCTTCCAATGAGCAGTCAGGGTTGATTTCCTTTAGGATTGACTGGTTTGACCTCCTAGCAGTCCAGGGGACTCTTAAGAGTCTTCTCCAGCACCACAGTTCAAAGGCATCAATTCTTTGGCGCTCAGCCTTCTTTATGGTCCAGCTCTCACAGCCATACATTACTACTGGAAAAACCATAGCTTTGATTATGTGGATCTTTGTCGGCAAGGTGATGTCTCTGCCTTTTAATATGCTATCTAGGTTTGCCATAGCTTTCCTCCCGAGGAGCAAGCGTTTTAATTTCATGGCTGCAGTCTCTGTCTGCGGCGATCTTGGAGCCCAAATAAATGAAGTCTGTTACTGCTTCCATTTCTACCCCTTCTATTTGCCAGGGATTGATGGGTCCAGATGCCATGATCTTAGTTTTTTTAATGTTGAGTTTGTCCAACCAATATACAATATTGTAATATTGTTACTAGCATACTTTGTAGCAGGTTCCTCAACCTTGGCAACCTTGCTGGCTGGGAAATTCTGGAAGTTGAAGTCCACCGTCTTAAAGTTGCCAAGGTTGAGGAACCCTGCTTTGTAGGATTAGTGGTAGTTTTTTTTTTTAAACAAAGAAACCAATAAACATAAAATATCAGTTCTAAGATGCTTCAAATATTATAGAGCCATGTGATCTAAATGGACAAGACAAACATTCCAACTAGACTATATGATGTGTACATGTGAAAAAAGGAAAATTAAAAAAAAAATCTAATGGGAATCTATAATCATTGAGAAAAAAAAAGATAAGGAAGCCTTACCATACTGCTTCAAAATCTTCTTTCTTTCCCCTCTGTCAAAGGAAAACCTGTTTGAACACTGAAAGAGAAGAAGTTTGAACAGAACATTACTGCAAGTCAGATGTAAAATTATCCTTCTATAGTTAAATCATCATTTTCTTGGCCCCCACTTCCACATTCCTTTGCAGAGAACAATGTATGTCAGGCAGTGTAATCATTCAAATATGTCTCTATAATTGCTAAGTGTTATTTTAAAAAATGTCTTATTGCTCTTTGTAAATGTCCCCATGGGGGGGGGGGGGGGATCAATGGATGTATTTGTGGCCTCTGATTGTCAGTATCTTTATAATTTCCTTTCATTATGGGGTATATTTCCCCTGAAACAAAACTTTGATTGTGTATCTCATTCTTCATTTGGGAAATGTGTACAATAAAAGCCTTTGTCTAAAATATGATGCTATTTTAAGCTATTTGTAACTTACCACAATATGATGCTATTTTAAATGTAAAGTTATTTGTAACTTACCACTGTGTATCGGTGGTGGATATTTCACATTTACTATGTACAGCTTACTTTGGATTCCAACACTTTGTGGAATCCTCCTACAAATCTGATGAATGAAATACACCATTCAATAGGTGAATAATCCTTGATGCATATATCTAAATATTAGATTTTAATTCTGAAATGCACAAGTTTACTTTATTTATTTATTTATTTATTTATTAAATTGATATGCTGCCCATCTCCACCAGAGGGTGACTCTGGGTGGCTCACAATTAAAATCCAAATGGTAAAAACAGTAAAAATATAAATATCCATATTAAATTAGCTCAAAAATAATTCTACAAAAAAGACTACCTACAATTCAAGATGATGGGGGTGGGGAGCAGAATCAATTATCCCACCAGCCAATTGCAACAGTGTGAGCCCCCATCAGGTCACCAGGCCGTCTGGCACAGATTTCACATTCTTCCGGAAGGGCATGAGAGTGGGGGCAGACCATACCTCAGGTGATAAGTTGTTCCACAGAGTGGGGGCCATGGCAGAAAAGGCCTTCTTTCTAGACCCTGCCCGCCAAAGTTCCTTGACTAGTGGAGTCTGCAACATGCCCCTTCTGCCAGACTGAGTGGGGCGGGCTGATATAAGGGGGCCGAGACATTACTAAATTGTTGGTTCATTTTTCTTTGTCTAAGTAAATGCATCTGAAAGGCTTGCCTGTAAATTCTCATAAGGAGCAGCAGACAAGATTTCAGGCCCAAATAGGAGATAGATTTAATAATGGTTATATATTTGAACCAGCAGGACAATAAGAATCAATTTCGGCTTAATAAAAGCTGTTAGAAAATCTTTGCTTCACATCTGTTAAAAATGATTGTAATGGACAAAACCAAAACCATGTCCATGAGCTGTTGTGGTTAAGCAAGGACAATATAATGAAGGTTGCATTAAGACATACAGCTGAGCCAACTGGATGATCAAATTAGAAATCATGATTCAAGTTGGTTTGCAAAGCCACAGTGTGCTACCATTCCCTTTTTATTGCCAAGAAAACTACACGGATGTATCCTTGAAATCATCAGGAGTTGGGTTTGACTTAAGGGAATCTGTACCTTTACCTAATTGATGGGGGGGGGGGGGGGCGGGAAGCAAAATAGAAACTTTAGATAGGCCTGTTATAGATTTAGAAACTCAAGCAACAGACTGGATCTTTAACTGTGGTTAGCATCAATAGCAGAAGTGAGCAAGACATAGAAAGTGACAAAATTGGGTTACAATATAGACAGTTAGATGAACAAGAATTTAGATGATTAGAGTGTAGGTTTGGCAAAGTTAGCTGCACAAGTTTGTGCTTTGGTTCAGTTATACTGTTTTTACATATTATTATCTGCAAAGGATGAGAATTGAATTGTAAAAGGTTCTCCTACAGATCAACCCAAAGGACAGTAAAGAGAAAGTGTTCCTTGTTTTTCTAATAACAAGGAACAAGTCTCTGATTTTACTTATCTGTTTATATTATTTAAGTCAATAGACAAATGCAAAGGAAGATTTAAAAATCCACACTTAACATTACTGTATTACCAAATGGAAATATATTCATTTTAAAATGTTTAAGATTTCAATGTCTCTTCTGTTACGTTTATAATTATTCTGTAGAAGGTGTTCATGCTTGGTGAAAGGAGCCATTATACAATAAAAGCAACTGGAGTCTGTCTAACATATTGTGTTTTTTTTTCCAGTGGTCAAGGCCTTTGCTTCACTTCTTATAACTGGATATTACCATCTGCCCTTTGGGGTATTTTTCTCCCTGACACCAGATTTTCTGTCCTGAAACATGAAAGTATTTATCTTGTCTCAATCTTATTTCTTTTTTTCAATTTACTCTTCAAAATGTCCTTGCTATTTTTGCCCTCTAGCTGCCTTGGACATAACTTTAGTCAACCAGAACCAGTGGGGTTCATCAGCCTAACTACATCATTGTAGGCTAGACAAGAGGAACAGGTAGATTATACTATACCAGATTTTAGAGATTTGTCAGATTTAAGGAATAAAATAAGATTCATCCAAGTTTGTATGTGTGTGTGTGTGTGTGTGTGTGTGTGTGTATGCATATGTGTGTGTGTGTGTGTGTGTATATATCTTTCAGAATCTTATTTTCCCCTCTCATTTATAAATAAATTTGTGAACTGTTGATTAACCAGCATTAAAAACACAAACTGAACAGAATTATAACTAATCTACAGAGAACTATGTTTTATCTCCCTGGCATGGGAAGAAGAAAGAGGCAGCAATCCTAATTCAATATCATAAACATTGTTTGAATTCAAACAAAATTTAAGAACTAACAATTCAAAGACCTTTCCACCTGAAAAGGTAAATATCAGTTCTCTTTTCTCCCCCATTCAAATATTGTAAATCTCTTTCCTTCTTGGTTGCAAAGACATTGTGAATATTTGGGACTTTGGGTTGGAAAAAAAAAAGAAGAAGAATATGAACTTCTTGTTGAACCCTAAATATAGTATGGTAGAGCTCCAAGTTATATAATGAAAGGACTTTGCACAACACAAGTCTGTAAGTTTTCTCAGAAGATAAACTATGGTGATCTCTGGGGTCTACATGTATATGGAAGGGTTGGGGAAATTGTTTTTATCTACTGCAGTTGCTACTATATTATAACTTCTAGTGTTTTTCACCATTGGCCATACTAGCTGGGACTGTTAGAAGTTGTTGTTCATGTCAGAAAGGGAAGTAGGTCCCCAAATAATATATAGAAATGCTAAATAGTAATTACTTTCATAAACTTCCTTTTCCCCATCTTTGGTGGTATCTGTGCTCTTCTATTTTTTTTTTTTTAATTGGTGTATGTCTAATGTGCCCATTAACCCAAGTTCTCTTGGTGGATTACAAAGCTTTTAAAAGTTACTAAAAACATGAACAAAAAATACAATTAAATAATGAAGTAATAACATGGAGTTAATAAGCAGCACAAAAAAGTATGAAGCTTGTCAAATCCACTATCCCAAGGTACAACAGACACTTAAATTAAATTGGTCACAAAAATACAATGAAGAAGGCTTTTTTTGATAGGAACTACCATCTTTCATTTGGTGTGGTCCTAAAAGAGAGCTTGAAGAGCTTGGGTGGATACATAATGGAAAAACAATCTTTGATTTCCCTAGTTCTGAGTTGTTCAGGACTTTAATGATCAGTATCAAAATCTTGAATTAGACCTAGAGATGGCAATTACTTTGCAGTTCCATTTCAGACTAACTTAAACTTAAATTGTTTTCATGGGTATCCCAATGCACAATACTTTGCAGTAATGTAATTGTGTAATAAAAAAGAAAGATGTTTATTTGGAAGATACATCTCAGTCAGATTTGCTTTTAAGTAAGGGAAGAAACAGGGGTAAGGAAAGAATGCAAGCTTACTCTAAAATCCATTCATACATTATTTTTCCAAGATAAATGGATAAAACAGATGACAGTCAGATATTTCTCCTGCGAGTGGTTATCAAAAGTAATGTCTAGCTGATCTTAAATGGCTTCCCCAGGATAACTTTCATGGGCTCTACTAAAAGAATGGAGATTAAATCAATTTAATTCTGTCATGCTTAGCAGATTGATCACGTCACTTTAACTGGCTTCTGGTTTGAAAATGGCTGACCCCATGACAGGAATGTTTAGCTTGCTTCCACGATAAACGCAAAGCTGAGCAGTGATTCATGGTTTCTCATGCTCCTTGAATGAATCACTTCCCACTGGTTCATGAAATCTGCCCCCCCCCCCACTCCCCTTGATGCACCATTGGGACTATCTATTCATCTGCTGTAGCATCATCTAATTTCTCTTTCATTAGGTAGACTAGCCCTGCAGTCAGGTTTGCCTGAATCCTGACATCCCAGCCAAATGCAAACTCCTTTTTCTGCAGCTCTTTTGAGCTACACTGTCAGAGAAACAGTGTGATACACCTATAAGGAAAGATCTCTCTTTCAAAAAACTCAGGAGCCTTAACCCTCTGGAGTCTAGCATTCACTGAGAATTTGTGTTTTTCAACAGCCTTGGAAAAAAAGTTCCTTCCAGATTATTATGAAACAAAATTGGACTATTGCAACGCACTCTACATGGGGCTGCCCTTGAAGAGCATTCAGAAGCTTCAGCTGGTACAGAATGCAGCTACCTGGCTTGTAAATAGTGTTGGCTACTCGGCACATATAACACCACCACTTCGGGAGCTGCACTGGTTGCTGGTGTGTTTTCTTGGATGAGTCACATCATCATTCAGACAAACCCACATAAGAGACTTGAACTTATGTACTTTGGCTTATCTAAATTCATGCTAAAGGTTTTGTTCATCAATGTTGGCCACCTTTCACACCCTTAAATAATCAAAATATACACCCACAGATGGTGTTAGGTTGATGTGAATATTTTATTAACATAATTGCGTCCCTACATACTTTATTTTGGACTTGAAAAATTGATAGTACAAGTCATCTGAGTCTTTGCTTAGAACTGAATTGGTTAGGAAGGCAATATATGTGACATTCAAATTAGCTTCTATTTTGCAGGCAATATTGTGCCAATAGATATTTCAATGATCATAGTATTAGCTACCAGATTTTAGAACTGAGAACAGTGAGAACTGCAGCGTAAATTCTAAAACAGATTTAAAATAGCTAGAAAGAAAGAAGACTCCAGTTAGATCTGGAGAACTTTCCCATCAGTGTTACATATATACCTAGGCAGTACTAATTAAACATGGAAATGAATAACAAAAAATTGCAAAAGAAGACAGATAATCTACTATGGTTCTAGAAATATAAATTCAGAAGATTATTGGAAAAAGTCAGAACAAATGGCTTATTTGTAATTTGTCTTGCTTATATTTTATTCTCACGCCCAGGCCTTTAAGAGAAGATGTCAAACAGCAGCAGCCACTGCCCTCTGAGCGCCAAAGGCATACTTAATCCCTTTTTACTTATTACTCAGAGATGTTTGGAGTTTCTCCTTTATCTTACCTCCTTGAGGCCAGACGCTACTTCTGTCTATACTTTTTAGTTGAATGTATCTATTTATTGAATCAGCATTCAGATGCAACAAATAGGTTTGGATCCTTTGAACTCACACAAGAGCCTGCTATCTCTTTTGTTCATAAATGTAAATCTAATGTTTAACTTTGCCTTGTGTTTTGATTTTCCTCTGTATGATCCTTGTGAGGTCTGCATGAATGCAACTATCATAGTTGCTTTAAGCCTGGAGAATGCACCTTTTCTCTGATTCCAGTAAGCTCATAGAATGACTTAAAGGCTTTACTATCACATGCTGTGAAAGAAAGGCAGTTGAAAGAGGTATTTCCTTGAAATAAAGAGGAAGAGGTAGAGTTGTATGTGTGAAAAGGAGGGGAAAAACAGGATAGCAGAAGATAAGCGAGTGTACAGAATGAATGAAGGTGAAAGACTTCACAGTTACAAGAACTGGGAACTTGCCTCCTACATGGGCTGATGCTGTTGGTGATAAAGCTATACTTTAGTCAGTTCAGGTGGGCATTATGAGGTGTTGCACTCATGTATATATTATGTTGGAAAGGAAGGACTAACTGTGATTTCCCAGTCCTGTGCACAGTCAACTAGGACCAAGTAATTCAGGCAAAGAGGGAACATCTGTTCAGTTGGTCCATCCATGAGTCCATAATCAGATCTTTAAGTCTGAGACTTGGCAAATGTAAAGCATGATTTTAGCTTAGAAAGATTTACCTTGATCCCAAGTTCACCTGGACAAAGGGAAATGGTTATCTGAAAATGAAGTTCTTCTCCTTCTACAGTAGAGGGGAAGCAAACGGTTCCTTAGATAAGGAACCTACCAATAGCTCAGATAGTCTGAGAATAAAGGGTGGCTTGAGGAGAGTAGATCTGCACATACTTATGTGGTATATGGAAATTGTTGCATATGGAACTGTTCACTCATTGGAAAGATAATAAAGATATGAACTCACTCAGCCAAATAACTGTGTTGTTTGCAGGCTACATTGGCAGTACGCTTATCAGAGATACTGAATTTTCATTCCCGGTCTAACCAGGTTCATGGACATATGATAAATATGGCAGCCCTAAATGGTGGTCATGTTTCTTAGCTTGTCTCCAAAGGTCAAAACATCTTCCAAAACATTGGAGATGTTTAGTGAATGTCTCAATCATTTTATCATGTGGAAAGAGTGAGAGGATCCCCATTAGTGTCATCCACCCACTGTCATCCACTCACTGTGCTGGTGTAACACTACTGAGGACAGGTTTCATATTATTTCAGTGATGCTGTAAATTTTTAGTGGAGAAATTTCCTTAATCTCAGTTTGAGCATTCAGTTGTGAAGGTGAGCACAGGCTTTTATATGATGCTGTTCCCTGCTGATTTGATAATGACAGTAGACAAATATAAAGCAAACCTCACTAGAATGCCTTTTGTGATACAATCTGAGATTCTTAATAATCCAAAGGTACTAACCACTGATGAAAAAAGAAAAAAAGCTTTCTCTTCCAAGGTTTCTCTCTTTAAAGCCTTATGGGGGGATTGCTAAGGAGAGAAAAATATTCATTATTCATGAATAGAAGATAAAGAATCCCAGTGGTTCTTTCACCGGGGAACAATGCCATATTTCATGAATTCCAATCACTAACAGGAATTTCAATGGGGTGGAAAATAATAATGTTATTTTTTTCTCTAGTCTCTGGGACAGGAGTGTGCTAGTTTTTCCAGACCAGGGGCCACATGTAGCTCTTAAGTGGTATGCTAGAAACCAGAATGCAACTAAATTTTATTTCGATTTCATTTATATTTACATTTGATTAAAATTGTATATAATGTGATTTTTGTCTGGTCAAGTATATAATTGTAGGGTTGCGGAAAGCATTGAAAATGTATTTGCAACTGGCATTAACATGAATGAATCACTTCTCTAAAATTTATTAAAGCAGCCACTACCTTTGTGAGGCTTGTAGAATTTCTTCAAATGCTCTCCCCAGTTGCCTACGTGTAGACAACACATCCACTGGGAACACCAGTAAAATGGCTATGCATTCACATACAAGCACAGCCCTCTGGGGACAGCCTTTCCAGCAAATTTATGAGTCTGGTGAAGACATGGTTGCTTTAAGGATCTCAAGAGAAGGGCTTTCTTCACCACTACAATTTTGTGCAATTTTCAAAGCAGTGTTTGCCCTGAAAATGATTTTGAAGTGCTTCAGACTACTCACAAGTCTGAATATAGCACCCCTGTGCTTTTCATTAAAGCAGTTGGTCCCCCCTCCTGGGGTCCATGCAATCCTGAATTTCTTTCAGGCTGATGCAGAGAGGTGGCTTGTTCATGTGAATTCTCAATCACTCCTTTGGAATCATTAATGCACAGCATTAATATTTACCACTTTTTCTTCCTTTGTCCCTTCCAATATTACAATTTGATAATAATTTCTATTGTTCCCTGGGGGCTGTGACAAAGTTTTTTTTTTTTTTTTGGGTGGAGCATATATAATCACAGAGTTTTAGGTTGTGCATTTCTACTACCAAGCTAGTATAGAATTCAGTTTCAAAAATGTTAGAGTGTGCCAAGGGATATGAAACAATATTTTGCCCATATTTCAACCTTTTGCAGTCTAATCCTCAGCTATATAAGAAGCTGAATCCTTACTTCCTATCCAGAATTATCCTCAGAGGGGATTCAAAGGAGGGCAAATGAAGAAAGCAGCATCATACCTCTGTAAAAAATCTCTATCCTTTTTGTACAAGCATCATGAAATAAAAGGGGCTGAGTTTGCAATATGGCAGCATGGGATTTCATCAGTTTGATGAAACTGTAGGATCCTGGTGGGCACCTTGCTTCCTATCCTATATCATCCAGTTCTAAACCTTGGAAATACATTTCATCCTTAGTCTATGGGAAAAACAGTCAAAAACAAAGGGCAGCAAGAATTTCAGCACATCAGTTGTCACGAAGGACTTTCCTATGGATGTTGGTTTATTTTTGGTCAGAGACTAAGGGGGAACAAGGGCAGCTGTGAGATGGTGGCATGGAACATAAAACAACAATGACATTAGTAGCCTCTGTTACCTGCAGCTACAAAATACAAGTGCAAACTCCTTTTCCAAACCTTTTCAAAGTAGTTAAAAACAACTCTGGGAATGATACACAAGAACAAAGGCCTCTTTTGCAGAGGACGAAACCTTTGAAGGAAATTGAAGAACACATTTTAGTGCCAAAGTATAGAAGAGTAATTGCACGAAATGCCCTAATATGCTGATTTGTGGGATGGGGGAGGGAGTTAAATCCTGAAGATATCCAGATCTTTGAATCAAAGAACTTTGAATCTTGCTATGAATTTTACCCCTCTATTTCTCTTCTTATCCCAATGTGCAGTGATATCCTGCTGATTGTGCTGATACAGAAGACCAGAGAGTTAGACTGTAATGGACTCCTTTATATTATATGCCCTTATATTATGTAGATCTGATACAGTGTTTAACTTATGACCTGCCCACCTAATTGCTAACTGTATGGAAATCTACTGTAGCTTGGTAATTGCCACCATTAATTTGTTCTTGGCATGAAGCAATAGTGCTTATAGCTTGGCTTTATTTTCCAAACTTTGCCGAAAGAGCAATTTAGCAATTAATGAGGGGTTACAGAAGAAGTTTCAGAATAAAATTATAGGCATTGCTTGTTGATGTTAAAAATACACTTTCGGGGATAATTTTTAATTCTGTATCATTCTGCCTTGCTGTATTTTTAAATGCCAGAAAGAATGTGCCTTTAGTCTTCATTTTCATTAAAATATATGACTGAGTTTGTTTTTCCTACTGTGCTGCCATAAGATGTGCATTTCTTTTTCTAGTTAAGAAAAAGTAATTTTGGGGATTTTGTCATCATTGCAACCAGTGTAAAAATATAAAATTAGACTTTGTGAATTGAATACCAAGCTTCCTGAACCTGGGAGTTCAGCACTGTACAGCATTCTCCCCCCACCTCCACTTTTTTTTTCAGCCTTGTGTATATAATTTAGGTAACAAGCCTATGAATACTAGGGGAAAAGCCCTAATGAAGCTAAGTAAATATAAACATCATAATATTAAACATGTACTTCTGATTGACCCTCTACTTGACAGAAAAATTCTACATCTTTTCCCTTGTCCTGATGATCTTGGGGTCTATCTCAAGAGGTTGATTTATCTTCTCAGAGCTGGGTCCTATAGTTCTTTTGCTTGTTGTTGTTTGGCTCATACAATTCAGTCATTAGAGAGAACAAACATTTTTATGGTGTGGTCCCAAGTTCTATTTTTGACGACATTAAAATGTTATATAAATTTTGGAAGCTGGGCTTTATATATACTTCTCTCTGATTCTGAATTCAGGGTTGAAACCAGAAGAGAAGCATGGGGAAGGGGAGGAGGGAAGGAAAGGAAGGGTCCAGATGCTATGGGGGATTCTGAGTACAAAAAACATATTCTACCATGGAGTAATCCAATTAGGCTTAGGCATCTTTAGTATCCTGCAAGAGATGGAATGTTGCTTATCAACTGAAAAATATTAAAGGGAAAAGTCTGTATGCATGTTCATTAAGGGGATGACAAGGAATGAATTAGGCCGTCTGAATTACTTTCAATATATGGAAAACTGCAAGGTTAGATGGCTGATGGGGGATCTCCCATCTGGGGACCTACTCTGGCCTGTAATCTTTGGCTGATGTCTCTCTCTTCTCCTTCCTCAAAATCTTGTCTCCTAAGCCCTGCCTTCTCTGTTCTATTCTTGAGCATTTCAGCTTCCCGCTCCTATGCTATGGACCAGTGTTTCCCACCCTTAGCATTACCCATGCTGGCTGGGGAATTCTGGGAGTTGAAGTCCACTCATCTTAAAGTTGCTAAGGTCGGGAAACACTGCTATAGACCTTTGTGGAGGACAGCCAGTTAGTCTAGAGTGGCAAAAAAACCAGGAGGAGTTTGGCAGCACCTTTTCCAGCTAACAAATTGTGAACTGTGAGCTGTAGCTGTTGATGTGAGCTCCTGATTTATTGCCACTGCTATGTTAGTGGTTGAGCATATGCTGCAACATTTGTTAGGCTTAGGAGTGATACTCTGCCCTTAAGATATAAACGCAAGGCTAAGGGGCACATGAAAAGATGGGGGGATATCCCATGGTCAGGTGGCAGGACTTTGACTTAGAGCAGCAAGGTACATTCTTCAGTGTATACCAGGCTGGGCCATCAAGATTTCTCCATAGAAATACACTGCAGCAGATTTCATTGGTGTCCTGATGCTATTTATATAAGAGCTTAAATTAGCTTACACACTATTTGGGTTAAATTGGGGCAATGAAAAACAGAACAGATCATACTTACAAGCAAAACAATCTAACTGAGAAAACCTCCAGATGACGTGGTAAGGATTACTCCCTCGCCTTTGATATATGTAATTTGTCCTCCATCTGTTCCTATAATTTACTTAGCTATGAGCTGATGAAGGAGCAACTTTGGCCAAGATTATCTCTTAACGTCCTTGCAACAGCTTCATCTAGCCAGGAGATTAAAGTTTCATCTTCAGGTTATGGCTTGGATGGGTTTATATTCTAGTATTTTCAACAGGCCAAGCAACTCTTTGGAATGTAGATAGGAAGAAATGTAGTGCAGTGCTTAAAAATACTGGACAGTTTTGATTTCCAGCATGTACTGGTCCTTTATACTTTTGAGAAAGGTTCTCAAGGTTGAAAGTTAAAAGGGTCACCTCATTTACTGAGGTGAACCTTTTAACAGAAGATGCTAGGAAGTGACCCTGGGAATCTGGGCATGTAAAGATGGTATCCTGTCCCTGACCTACACTCCATTGGGTTACTTGGTTTGAGCCTAGCAAGTGATTGACATCTCTAGGAATGTCAGAAGCATTAAAAAGAGGTCCTTGCATAGGCCAGCACCAGAAATGTGCTTACTTGCAATCTCTCTCTTTTTTCAGTACTGTATATTTCTTTAGATGCTTCTCCTTCTTAACAATACAGACTATTTGGGCCTGGAATTGTCTGTGTAGGACCACAGAATGTCATGGCTGAGTTGGGTTCAGAATCAGTTTTCCATTTCAGGTTTCAATTCATAGATCACCAAATCTCAGACTTTGATTTCAGTCGACCTTTAAAACTTGTTACCTAGACATTTGGAGTAGGGCCAGCATGATGAAATTCCTTGTTGAGATCCAACACCTGAAAAAGGCATATAAGATATAGCTCCTCTCCTCTCCCTTCCTCCCCTCCACCCTAACTAAATTATGTGCAAACACTACCACCAGTAGGCTAAGATTTTTTGAAATAAAAAAGAAGGAAAAATATATTCAATGGGAAAACTCATTGAGTCCCTTACATGCACCATGAAAATGAAAATGGGTCATCTTAAAGTTAAGGAAGGAGGCTGTTCTTGTCTAAGGATCTCATAACGGGGTTTTCTAAGATGTTTTGAATTATACAAAGCTTTCTTGAGAGGAATCAGTAGGCTGTGGTGCAGCCAGCCATGTCTGCTCTAAATCTGCATCTTAACTGGAGACAGCTCTTCTTTTGGTTATTAAAACATTTATAAACATTTCTCATTTGTATAATCAGAAAGCCATTCACTGCATTACCAAGGTGCCATGTTAAAAACAACAACAACAAAGTAATAATTAGAGGAAGTTTGGTGGCTAGCAAAAAAGGCAAGAGGGAGAACGAACCTTGAAATATTATACACGGGAGTAACTTGTTGCTGGAAAAGAAATGTAAAAGGTAGTGTTTAGGCTGGTGCCTGCAAATGAGCAAAGCACAGTTATCAAGGAATAAAGAGTACTAAACTCAGACTTTTGAGAAATGCACAGAAAGGCAAGAAAAATTCTGAACTACCATTTGTACAGTGTGAGAAATTCACATTTCTGATCATAGTACAGTGAGTTTGTGTGTGCACATGTATATATGTGTGTGTGAATTTGTTGGTGTAATTCATCAGCACAGACTTACAACAGTTTGAAAACTTGGCTGTAGAAAACTAATTACATCTTTTATGTGGGATGCTCAAAAGATGTCATTCAAACCATGTAAATCTAGTCCTGTGGAGAGTTCTAGTGTAAGCAATTGTCTGCACATTACTGTTATTTTTAGGGCTTTTTGATGGAAAGTGGACTTTCGTAATGTAATCCACATTTGAAATTTGTTCAAATAATGCTTTTCATCTTGCTTTGGAGTTATGGAAGCTGTGACATTTACTTTAAAAACTCAAGCACGTTATCTTATCTAGGAGAAAGATGAGATAGACAGCAACCGTCTTGTACGAGTGTCACAATGTGGGGAAGGACAACTTTCATCTAGTATAGAACAGGCATATTTTGGTTTCCTCCCATACTTATAGGTTAGGAATCTAAGTTTCTCATTTATCTCATTTATAAAGAAGCATGCGAGTGTGGGAGGCTCTTCCCCAAACTGAAGCAAATAAAATCCTCAGCCATAACCACTTCCTGAGTTCAGCTGATTCTGACATGGAGAGGATCCTGCTGCAGAGGTGTTGAAAATGAGGACATTGGGAAAAAAAAGTTTGCTGTTGTAATCTTAATTCAGCAAGTGAGTTAAGGGAACAAGTGTTCAAACTTTGTCCTTGAAAGGATAAGCATCCTGCCTGCATGGACAAATCTGTTTATTTTGTTGTTGTTTTGTTAATGTTTTTTTTAAATTTCAAATTCTTCCAATCCTTCTTTTAGAGAAATTGAGTTTTTGATCAGCAATTAAAGTATCTATACATTAAATGAGAAGCTGTTAAAATTCATGCATGCATACATACCCAATCTGCAATTCTCTTCAAGTTAAGCAACAGTATGCCAAGTGCAGGAAATATGTAAGAAGTAGCAAGCCAAAGAAATTAAAAGCATGGCATAATGGGAAAGAAAAGGAAATGTTGTTGGATCTACATGTAGTCCTCATTTAATGACCACAATTGTGACTGGGACTCTGTCACTAAGTGATGCAGCTGTTAAGCAAGACATCACATGACTGTGACAGGCTTATGACCTCACTTCTGCCGTGGTCATTAAGTGAATCAGTTGTGGTCATTAAGCAAGACATCACGTGACAGTGATTTGCAATTTCACTGCTGGGTTCTCCATTGACTCTGCTTGCCAGAAGCTGCCTGTGAAGCGTGCAAATGGCAATCACATGACAGTGGGACACTGCAACTGTTGTAAATGCCCACTGGTTGCAAAGCACCCGAATCCTGATCACGTGACCACGGGGATGCTGCAACATTTGTAAGTGCGAGGGCTGGTTGTAAAGTTACTTTTTCAGTGCCATCATAATTTTGAACAGTCTCTATACAGGGCAGTCATTAAGCAAGGACTACCTGTAGCCTACCTCAACACTACTCTATACCTCTCTGTATCTTTCAATCCTTACAGGCTGTCTTTATTTTCATCATGTCCAAATACTTCATTAATATACTGTATTAGTGTAGATGGAGTTTATGGTCTTGGTGTCAACTATGTTTAGTTATATTTCCCTTCCCTTGTTTTATCCCCTGCCTTCAATTTGTATTGCTTTTTATTTTTATTGTCAGCCTCAATCACAATACTCCATCTGCCAATTTTGACCCCATACCCACCTCCACAGACACTGCTGCTGATAAAAGTTTCTGGACTTTTATAACTTGACAGAAATCTTAAAAATATGTGGTATTTTTCTTTGAAATGGAAATTAATGGATAGTAGCTATTTCTGGGTGTGAGGTTCTATAGATAACCCCACCTCTTGAGGGGGAGGTCTTGTAGCTTCTAGTATGACACTCTGACAAATTAACACCAATAGACCTCTAGTCTGAGAGTGGAAGCAAATAAGAAGGAAGGTGTATCATTGATACAACTGACATTTAATATTATGAATGATCATTTATTGTATTATATCCCAAACTTCCCCCAAAGATCTTAAGCTGACATGCATTTAATTTCAAAATAGCCTTCTAAAGATAGAGTAAACTGATGAGGTTTGGCCCATGATTTTCCTGGGTTACAGATCAGTGAGTATGGATTTGAACTAGATTTTCCAAAATTAGTCTAGGATTCTAATCACTACACCTGATTACCTGTGATATTAAAGGTGGAAGAACCTTTTAGGTTAGACGAAGCATGTTCTGTCTTCATTCCTTTATTTATTAAGGATATTCAAAAATACTTCACAGAGTATTAAAATAAAATAAAAATGCATGCAAAATACATAAACTGAAGTAGGAAGAAACTGAAATGTATCTTGCAGAAAATTTACAGCTGATATAGCAATTAAAGCAATTTTTATATATGCATGTTTTAAGAATTCCTTATTATATTTCTGAATATGTCTTCTCAGTCATTCTGGTCTTTTGCGTAGCTGTGTAATTAAGACATACACTACACATAGGAAAATATTTACAACATTTCTAGAAAAAACATACTGCTTAGGTTCAGAACAGTTCCAAGAACTGCTTGCTTGTGGTTTTCAATATCACAAAAACCACACATGAGAACTTGGTAATTCAAGCGACAGACAGGCAGAGGAGCCATTATAATTATAGAAGGAACCTTGTAATGCCTGCTTTTCAGTAGCTTCTCTCTCATTTCTCATCATTTTCTCAAAGGTTAATATTTACAGTGAAAATATCCGTGCTTGGTTCCTCATGTTTATAGAGTTTCTTTGAAATTATTTTCAAATTCAAGTAGCATTTTTTTCCATGATTGGGGAATGCTTTTAGCAAGCTTGCTTTGTTTGCTTGTAGTCCACTGGATCCAGTCCTTTCCTTCATGTGGACCATTATATTATCATCAAAAACTTTCCCAAATCATCATGGGGATTGGAAACATGGGGCTGCCAATGCAGCAACATACATAACCCCATAGATACATTATATCTCAAATGATATCAACTTTTGGAAGAGTTCACTGGCTTTGCTTGGAGTCTCACAAGATTTGGAGCAAAAACATCAGCAAGTTGGGAGATGGGTGATCTAGTGAGACTTTAGCTCAGTGTTTCTCAGCCTTGACAACTTTAAGATGTGTGGACTTCAACTCCCAGAATTTCCCAGCCAGCCATGCTGGCTGGGGAATTCTGGGAATTGAAGTCCACACATCTTAAAGTTGTCAAGGCTGAGAAACACTACTTTAGCTACTACAAAATAATGTTTGGTATTGGTACCTGCAGTACCTTTTTAGACTGAGGATTGTCTGTGTGCCATAGATTGTGAACCATTGACTAGAATGTTACAAAAAAGTTCAGAAAATATAAAATGCAAGTAAATGGGGCTCCCTTCACCATGCAACTTACTAAGAAACATGTTTAAAATCATCCTTCATATCAAGTGAAATTCAGTTTCTAAAGGCTCAGATTCATTCCCTTTTCTCATGTTATGACCAGAGTTTGGGTTTTTAAAAGCCACCTTCTCCTTCAGGCCTATATATATATACAATCATTCACACTTATTAGGCTTTACTTTAAGGTTCAGGGTTTTTTTCTTAGAACTTAAAATGTTGCAAGGGAGGAAAGGGGTGTTGGCAATTGGATTGGCTAATCAGTATTCTCACAGATGAAGCTAGCTTGGTGTCTGTCAGATAGGTCAATCAGTCAATGCTCTGTTTCTTCTGGAAAGAGGAAGAGTTAAGAAGGCTCAAATACTATGTATTTGCGCACTAGGGTGTTTTTATTTTTCATTTTGCCAAGTCATTTGTGGATGACTAAATGTTTTTCAGAGAACCATAGGGATGAAATTTGGGGATAAATGATGTCCATTATCCCAGGCCTGATATTTCCTTGTGGTAGCTGCAATTCCACCTCCAGGTGCATTCTTCAAAAGTAGATTTAGAAAGGGTTTCCACCCCACATCTGATTTAGAAAGGGTTTCCATCCCACATCTTTCTAAAACATTACCTTTTCCAGTGAAACTCCTGTGAACAATACTGTGTGAAGATGTAGCATTGTCCATAAAAGTATTGTATGCAGTGTGGGTGAAAGACAGACAAATAACAAGAGCTTGTCAGCCACACAAAATGTCGTCATCATCATCATCATCATTTTTATTACGGTCATGGACCAGAATTACAAATAAAAATACATTAAAATATATTGAAATACATTAAAAATACATTAAATAAAATGAACAGCACATGATGATATATATACAGATTGGCGGGGTCATCTGTGGGCAGTCAAAATCTGCCTAATTTTGCAGACAGTATAACAAAATTTAGCTACGTTCAGGGAAACTAAATCATTCTGATCAGATAGCAACAACTGGACATAAAAAAGATCAGAATTACCTAGATATTTTATCAGATGAGGAGTTATTAGATGGTTTCGTGAGTCCTTATAAAAAAATACAGCATAACAAGACATCTGCTATAGTTTCAATAGTCCCTTGTCCACAGGGGCACAATCTCAGCTCATATGGGACGTTTTTGTATCGGCCCTCCAAAACTGCTGTAGGAAGAGCATTGCAGCATGCTAGAGTTAATGCCCTCCGAAATTTGGGGACAGTGATGTAATTTAGGTATCTTGCTGACTTGTAAGAAAAGGCTTGCCTGCTCAAAAAAACATTCTTAGGCAAAGTGGACTGCTCCTGCTGGACTTCCAGGTCTTTGATATGGTGTTTGAATTCACTGAGTGCACACTCGTAGCCCATCATTAGGAATGCCTCACTATAGAGAAGCTGAGATGTTGAAGTTTTTGTAAGATAGACCTGAATCATACTGATTTATAGTTATCCTTGATAAGGAAAGAACCCAGACCTGTGGGGGAAAATAGTAGTTTCAACCAATGTGCTATAATACAAGTCCATGTGCCCGTTTTGACTTTGGACAACCCTGATCCCCTGCTTAGTGCTACATTTGGGATACAAGGGGCTACCTGAAATATGGCCCTTAAGAATTTGGATTGAACCCTTTCTAGAGGTGTAAATGAAGGATAGGGTCAGAAAATATCTCTACAGTCACCAATACTTCAAAACACATGCAGTAGATGTTCAAAGTCCTCCTGTTAGGCTTAAAACTTACACTTTGCAGCTTTCAACTCACCTCTGGTGAACTCATTATTTGAATCATTCAGATTCTCCTTTCACAGATTGTGCTAATGGCACAAGAAATTCCAATCTGTTGGTTTCTTGATGCTCTCTGAGCTTGGTTGTTTGCTTGCAGATGCTTCATTATCAGGCTTGGTAACATCATCAGTGTGAGGGAGAGAGGTATTTACAGGCTGTTTATATATAGTGGCTTGTCCTACCAGTTTTGGTGGAGGTGGGGCTTCCTCCTTAATTGTTAGGTAATGTTTCTTCCATTATTGTTTATCTGGTGCTGTTTCTTGCTTATCTGGGTATTGGTTGTTGGAGGGAATGTGTTCCCAGCTGTTTGTTTCTTTCCTAGGCTTTTGATTGTATCTTTTAAATGGTATGTAAATAGGATTTATTTTCAGTGTCTATTGATGGCTGATTTGTTTGAATGCCAAGCATCCAGGAATTCCCTACCATTTTTGAATTTGCCTTGATCTAAAATGTTAAGTTTCCCCATTGAAATTGTGGTTGAGTCTGTCTCTGTGTTGTGAGATTAAGGCATTTTCATCATGTCTGCTGATTGCCAGTTAGTGTTCATGGATGCGCTCTGCTAGTCTTCTGCCTGTCTGTCCTACATAGTGGTTGTTACAGTT
The DNA here is from genome assembly GCA_030867105.1 of Liasis olivaceus. Taxonomy (NCBI): domain Eukaryota; kingdom Metazoa; phylum Chordata; class Lepidosauria; order Squamata; family Pythonidae; genus Liasis; species Liasis olivaceus. The sequence goes on along the minus strand of CM061355.1, from coordinate 21,704,894 downwards.
CTTACATTGTAAGAACTGTATGTTGTAGATGACTCCTGTTTTTTTCTTCTTGGGCTACGGGGTCTTTTGATTTACTTAAAATGTTTTGGAGGGATTTTGTTGGTTTCTGTGCTACTGTGATGCCGAGTGGCTGTAGTACTCTGTTGGATGTTCTCAGAAGCATCACATATAGCAAGGGCAAGAAACATTGGAGGCTGTGAGTCACATATAGAGATGGATGATCTCAACTACATGAGACCATGATGCAAAGCTGGTGAGGCAATCTCACTTGTATGGAGGGAGCTAGGATTTTCACTTACTTTTCCACACTTTGAGAGGTAATTTTGGGGGGGGGGGGGCGGAGATGTTGCTTTGATGTTTACAAATTTCTTTTAGGATTTCTACAATATTTCCATGTGTTTTTCATGTTCCCCAAATGGTGGGGAAATATATTGTCAGTGTTTACAATAGTTATCCAAGGGAGTTCTGAGGGCTGCAAAAAGAGGTGGCCATGAATTAAAGTGGCTTAGGCTGTCTACCTCTGATATATATATAATATACCTGACACATAATACACAATTGAAAATGAAGGCGAAATCACCCTCACTTTTAAAGGTACCACCCTAGATTTGTAAATCTTAACCTACTTTTTATTTATATTCATTTCTATTTCTACCTCAAGCCCTTCTCTCACTTTCCATGCAGTGTTATTGCCTTTGCCAGCTAAAATATTATCCAGCCTTATTTGGAAAGGGGAAGAGTGGAAAGAAAATAAATAAAAACCAATTTTTTCAATTGTTCCACTTTTGCTGTACTCCTTGCTGTGAAATTGCATTCATTTTAATTAAGGTGCCTTGGCCTTGCAGCACGTGTCTGGATTACATGAGAGAGAGAGATGCATGAGGTAGAGGAGGTAAAGGAGTTTATTCACTAAGCAAGTTTTTTTTTTTCCTGCAAACCCTTAACACTTTAATTATTTTTCAGAGGTGTTTACTGGGGCTGGGGGGAGAAATAATCACAGATGGTGAATTCATGGAAGAATGTTTCTATAAATAGTGCATGAAATAGTTACAAATTATTTCTTGTTAATTCAGGAAGCTAAATATGTGTACTGGCATTCCACTTTACACCCCACACATCTAACTCAAAAAGTAGTTCTTTAGTTTATATTTGAAGATACAGGTAATAACAAAACAGCAGCAATAACAACAGTGATGGAACTTCTCCCCAGGGCCATATAATGTATTCTGCAAAGAGATGTGAAAAAAAAAAAGGGGGGGGGGTTACAATTTGTTTTTAATTAGACCAGTATGAGGTGGCTGTGAATTGTCTCAATGAGGTACTTCTTGCTACCTAGACAAGATGCTCTGGGTCATCTCACAGTATCCACCAAGACTTATGATAACCAAAGTATCTTTTAACAGTTCCAGTAGTTAACCCATAGTCAGATTATGCATATCTTTGAAGGAGATGTTTTGCTTTCACTGTTTGGAGTGAGGAGATTGTGTGGCATCTTCAATGGAATTGCTTTGCTTGAACTTTTGCCAATCTGCACAACTCTTATTTTAATAAAGATAAAAAGCAAGACTAGTGTTGTGATTAAGAAGTTACCAGCCATTGATCTGGTTGCTGATATGATACCAGGCCTGGAAAATAAGTAGGGCTATTTTTTCTCCACAATAACCAAGAGATAAGTTGGGCTGAGAGACAGTGACTGGTCCAAACTCACCCAGCAAGGGAGACCCAGGCCAAGGATGGACAGAGCCTGGGTCTCCCTGGTGCCACTCCAACTCCTTAACCACTACCCCCACACTGACTCTCAAAATGCTCAAGAGAATAAACACAAGACATTTTCACATTCTTACACTGCAGATGTGCAAAAACCTCTTAGCCATATAAAAGCTTTCAAAACTTTTTTCTTCCCTCTCAAAATGAATGAGAATGGGTACAGGGAATTATTTTTTGGCTCCATGCTACAATACATACAATAGAACTCCATAAAACATTCAAATGAGGATTTATATACTATAGAGATGAAAGCTCAGTTCATCTGGTACAATGAAGATATTGACAGTTACTTCTTCCTCTCACATCACTATAGCTACTAGTTCTGATTTTTCCTTCTCTACTCATTGGCATAATATCTGAAATGAACATCTTATTGTACTTGATTAGAGTATTTGGTTGACCTTTGTAAGAGACAATGTGCTAGAATAGATTATCTTTGACAATGGATGGAAAAGAATTGCAGGAGAGTTTCCATTGAACTTTGATGCGGGCATTCAGTTCCCAGTGGACTTCAGAGTGATGTGAGGTCTGGCATGCATTCAATTTTTGCTGATCAAAAATAAGCTACAACCAATTTTTGAAAAAAAAAAAAAAAAGACTGCTTCTGAAAGATACAAAAAAATGTTAAATTTTTAAAAAGCCTACATTGGGGAAAATTGTGCTTAAAATACCTCCATCAGCAAAATGTATGTGTCAATGAATGAAAGCAGGATATATGGGAGATTTACTTTAACAATTACATTTTTCTGTCAGACTGGAATACTGCTGTATTAATGTAAATAGTTAAGACAATATTTTTACCAATTCTCACAACATCCATTCAGTTTGATCCAGCAAACTTGATTTTTGCAGTTCGTTTTTTGTTTTTTTAGGTATATGGATGCACACATTTAAAAACTAAAATATGCTTCTTTGAAGGAAGTTTGAGAATAGTTTTCTGAAGGTTCTCATTGCAATAAATCACTAGGTGTTTATTGAACATCTTTTCATTATTTTAGCCCGAACGAAAATTCTACTCATATCTCTCTGTTGAGCCAAATTGATGTACTGTGTTTGGAATTGACAAGAATAAGCAACTGAACAGCTCATGCTAGGTAAGTCTAATTTTTTTTATTTGTTATCCATTTTCAGAGACACAGAGTATTAAAAGAAAAGCAGAACAATCACAGGAAATTATTTTAACAATAACAAGTCTGATTAAAGTCTAGTCAAATACACTAATAAAATCATTATGTTCAATTAGAAACTGTCAGCTGGTGGCGGTTTTGGTAGAATGCTGATAATTTATTCCTCTCTCCAATTGTTCATTAAAAATTCATTGAGATAAGAAGAACCAGACACAGAAGCAGCAACATTAATGGATGATATACAGCACAAGCAAAATGCCTTGGTGCAGAGAAAGGAACGCTATAGGAAATAAACAAAAAGCAAATATCATATTTCATGGGCTTTTGTGTCAAAAGTTTATTTTTAACGGGATGGATTCTGGGTGTGACAGTATAGGCTGCAATGAAATATGGGTGCTCTATAATATGGGTGCTCTATCAACCTCCTTTCCAGTTTTGGGGTCCTGGTAGCCTTACAGCACCAACATTGGAAATTAGGAACACCATGAATCAACACTGAGCAGCACTGGGTACCATTTTAACTCCATCCCAGTATTTAGGGAGGATGTAAGGGAGGAATGGATGAATTGCTCAGTGCAGCCGCCCAGAACATCTTTCAGCAGTAGGTGGTATAAAAAAATTAAAAGAATCCATCACTGGGAGGAGCATCATGGGGCCTGAAACCTGAGATACTGCCTAGAGTTCATGTTTTCTTACCAGAGCAACAAAAAAGATTTGTTCAGACATTGCAATAAACCATATTTGTCTGTTGGACAAGCCATAATTGCTTGGTACAGATGTAATGCTAAGACCAAATCATGATTTATAAGCCAAAGGGCTGGATTCATACATCATACCAGGCCCAAACAGAAAACTATGGCTCATGCAATGTGTGAATCCATACACTCTTTGTTTCTCTCTCACACTCACCCACAATACCTACTCCACATATTCATTCGCTTTCTCAGCCTAGGAAGGTTCAGTCATTGTGTACTCTTCTGTAGATAATACTGAGCAAGATAGATTAAAATTCTAACCCCTTAAAAGTGTCTTCCTAATTCTCAGATCTCTATTTGCATAATGGAATGTCCATCGGTGCCAAGGACTTTAAAGGAATGATATTCCAGGATGTCCAAGAATAATGGAACTACCCAAAGTCTTTCCCTTTATTTCTAGGAGCTGTTATTTTCATTTTACAAGGTAAAAAAACAGTGAAGCTCCATTGAACTTATTCCCATTTATCCCCAAAGATGGGAAATAATGGAGCACATTTCAGGCAGGACATCCTGATGAAATAACAGACAAGACCATTGTATCTGAAATAATCAAGAAGAGGGACTTAAATTTTATTACATTTTACCTATCGTTTATGGTGATTTGTGTCATTTGTGTAATGATGTCATTATGCAAATAGCATAACTTGCCAGTGTCATACTTGCAAATTTAATGGATATTCAGGAATGTTGGAGACTCCCTTCCACCAAATGAACAAACTTTCACTGTAAAAACAAGTTAAAAATGAAAAAGACTGATGTTGGTGTTCTTCCTCTAGGTGCTATTTTTTAATGGAGTATTTTTTTTTTAAATTTTGGAGGCACTTTAGGTATCACATTTTGGAACAAGAATATGCCATTCTTGTTCCAAAATATGATACCTAAAGTGCCTTCAAAGTTAAAAAAAAATCATGTGCTCATGTATCAATGGCAAAGAGACACAATCATTCCAACCCTCAAGACAATATGCAAAGCATGAGATCAATATTTCAGTCTTGCTTTCTGGTCTTCTTTTATTCCAAATGCAATGTTTTTGTGCTTTAATATGGAATCAAGAGTCTGTTTCTTTCTTTCTTTCTTTCTTTTTTTACAGGAGCTGAGCAGAGTTAGCAGGCCTTTCAAATTCTCTGGATTCATCTGCACAGAATGGCAAGGGCTCTTAAAATGTAGTTCAGGAAAGTAGACTCCCTCCGTCCTTCCTCTCTCATTCTCTCTCTCAAAAGTATAAATGTGGTCTATATTGTAACTACTATTACAAGTCTTGTAACAGCTTCTGCAGCATCAATTTTATATTGAAACTCCTTCAAAAAACAAAGAGTCCTTTCATGGCACATGTTAGAGGCAATGAGGAAACTATGCTTAACCGTATGGTGTCCTAAGGAATCCTATCTTCAGGAGTTCGTATAGAGGTAGCATTGGATATTCCTGTAAGGATCAGTGGTATACTAAGTATACCTTACATAGCACTTTTAATGAACAAAAGCTCTCTGTTCACAGTTGTACTTGGTAAAGTTAATGTAAGTTAATACAAACGTAATAGAAAAGAGATTGCCTTTCCACATACAGGTGGTCTGCTTGTAAGACTGGTGTAGATTATGTGAGACACAGGAAAGGGTCTGTGTGGTGGTGACTTCTCAGCATAGAATGTCTCCTTACTGGGCATTCTCCTAACTTTTTGACCCATTCTTTAAAATACTTCTTTTTAAAGTTACTTGTGACTAACCCTAACCTAAAAATGGCCAAAAGGATGTTGATGGTGTTGTTGATGAAGATGATAAGTAAGATAAGTGGATTCAGTTTTCTTTCCATAATTATTGCCCTTTAGCTTTCCAGGTTTGCCATATGCTTCACTTAGGATTGTGTACCACTCTTGAATTCGGAAGTACAACCCCATCCAAGTTAAAGATGGAATATCCCCAGATGTAGGTGGCCCAAGGGACTTCTGATGGGAACATGGCAGCTTAAACATCTCTCCACAACAGGAAGAGATGACACTGTAGCTGGATTGGTGGCTGGCAGCAAGCACTGGCCACCCAGTTTGCTCCCAGATTAAGGAGGAAGTGAGGAAATTGGCCCATATGGTCTACGGACAGCCATTCCTCAAAAGCTTGGGGCTTATCCTTATTTTTGGGACTATATTTTTAAATGAAGAAATAGAGCTTTAAATTAAGCTGATTAATTCTCAAAAAGCTGGAGGAAAAGCAGAATTTAAAAGAGACAATATTTACTTATAATGAAAAAAGGAAGATTTATTGGTTAAAAGTTTTTTTTTTTTATGAAACTCCATCTGCAGCAATGAGGTTTGTGTTTTCTATGGGAAAGTTTCTTGTTTTATTCAATTCCATTTGCTGATTGGTGGGGCTTTAAAAACAGAACTAGACTGTAACTTGATTCCCGTGAAATCCCTTTGAAGTGAACATGTGTGCCTGTAATTCTAGCTTGAAAGATACTAGAGGGCATAAACTGTAGTTTACTTTCATTTGTAATTAATTATATCTGGCTATACATTTTACTTATCTGAACAGAAAGAAAAAAAGAAGAAGAAATGGCTAAGAGAGGTCCCTTGGAACAGCCATTAGAAGACAAAATAACCCTTTTAAGTTTACTCCAGTCAATGTTTGATGAACTAGAAACTAAATTTAAGTCCTTTGAAATAAAGATAGAGGAAAGAGTGGAAAAGATTATTAACTTTGAAAAAGGAGGTGGATACTGAACTGAATGTGCAATTGGAGTTCCAAAAAAGTCAGACTATGAAGGTGACATGAATAAAGAAGTTGTGAATTCAAATATGGATTTAAGAGGGCCAAAGGACGATATGGAAAAAGATGCTAGAGTGGAATTACAAATGGAATCAATTGATGTTACAATGTTCAAAGGGGACATACAACTAATGGAGAAGAGCAATCTGGAAAGATTTTTTTACTTTGGATTTGCAAAAGGAACGTATTGCATCGGTGAGGTTGTTCCTAGGAAGAAACAAAAAGAAATTATTGGAGATGTTCCTGGGAGAAGACAAGGAGTTGATAGGAAACCAACCGGAAGAAGGAAAGGATTAAAGTTTAAGCTTTTTAAAAGTAAACAGAAGATTTACTAAGTGAATTTATTGGACTATGGTTAGCATATATTCTGGGGCTTTCGGTAGTTATTAATGGGATTTGTTTTTGTGACCAGGATTGAATGACAGTGTTTTAAGGATATTGGTATAAAGTTAACTAAGGTTAAAATATATTTGTTATTAAATTTATGAAATTTTTGTTCTTATATATAACAATAGTAGTAAGATTCTAATATGCATAAAGGTGGAAGGATATAATATTATTTATAATTTTATTTTTTGTATATGATAACAGCCGCAGTGTTTTTAAATGCATAAAGGTGGAAAGATAAGATATTATCTATAGTGGAAGAATGGATGGTGAAGCTGATGGAGTTGGCTGAGGTGGAGAAATCGACAGTTTTGAATTGAGATAAGACATTGTGTAATTTTAGTGTTAATTGGAATTTATTTTTATTTTTTTTACTTTTTGTGGGATGTAGAAAATTATGTTGTATTGGTTTGATGATTAGAAATAATATGGGTTAATAGAATTAATGGAAATTATGTAGTAAATTTAGAGCAAGAGATTGATGTATATTGTTACTTACATCTGTTGCGTGGTGCGTTGGAAGTTAAATCTTTTTTTGTTGTTTTTCTCTTTTCCTTTTTTTGAACTTCTGGTTTTTCTATTTTTTCTTTTTCCATTTTTTTCTTTTTTTCTTTCTTAATATTAGTCTTGGTTAGTTTTTATTGTTCTTTAAAACATTTCATAAAGTTATAAAAAAAATAGGTAGGTGGCCCTAATGCCCGCAGCCACTCAGTCTTGGTAGGACTGAATGGGAGATACTCCTTTCCCATCCATGCCTGCACAGTCTCCAGGCACTGGAAGACAACAGAACCTCACTTGGCCAGCTTTGGTCATTATCAGCATACTGAGGATATAGAACTCCAAATTCATGGATAACCTTACCCAGCGTTTTTATATAGATTTTGAATATGAGGGGAAAGAGCATCAGGTCCTGTGGCATCCCACAAAGGAGGGCTCTAGGTAGTGACCTCCTCCCTCCCAACTAGAGCTGGCCCTGAAGGAAGGAAGAGAACCAGTTCTCAACCCCTGGAATTGATCCAGAAGGTTACTGTGGTTAAGAAGCAAATGGATGGATGTTCCAGCTCCACCACAGATCATTTACAAGCATGACCAGGGCTGTCTTCATCCCAGCCTAAAACTTGACTGAAATTTGTCTACGGAATCTGCTTCCTTCAAGGATCTCAGTAGCTACAATTCAACCACCTTCTTGACAATGGAATGGTAGTTATCTAAAATCATTGGTTCCCAAGATGGCCTCTTGAGGAGTGGGTGTACCAGAGCTATCACCCCTTCCCTTAGAGAGGCTGACACTATAGCATGGACCCAATCACAGGTCACTTTCCTGGCCATCTTCACAACCCAGGAGGGACTGGATCCAAGAAATGGGGGGCTGAACTAACAGCACAGACAACCCTGTTCATGTCCTCACCAGTTCAAACACATTCCAGAGAATACTTAAGATTGGGCCCCAGGCACCTCAGCCAGACCTGCCCAGTCAGAGTCCAACTTGGCATGAATCTGAGCAACTTTATCTGCCAGGTAGCTAGAATATTTCTCATAGCTACCCTGCAGATGCTTCTGTGGCCAGTCCCTGATTGATATGGATTGAGAAAGCCATTGGAAGAATCATTCATCAGTGGAACCAATTACCCAGAGTGGTGTTGGGCTCCCCTTTTCTGGGTGTATTCAGGAAGAAGCTAACGGCCCCCGGTTGATTGGATTCATGTACTGAACAGATGGCTGAACTTGACAATTTAAATGGCCCTTTCCATTTCTGCTATTCTATGTGCTATGTGTTTCTTCTATGAATTTTTAAATGAAGTATGATGGACACTAAGACATTCATTCATTGCTACTTCCCCTTGGTGCACCGGAGTCTGTTTTAGCAAATCACACTGATTCATTCCATGATGGATTCCTTTATGCATATTTATTCTTGTTTCTAACTTAAAAATAAAAAGTTCTTCTGTCTGCAAAGACCTATTTTATTTCTATATTGTTACTGTGTTTTCATATGACAGCCATCACTATATCATTATACATCATAATATTTAATTATACATTAAAATATTGGGGGTATAGGTCTTAAAGCCTGAACATGTTTCTATGAAAATGAGTTCCACTGGCATTGGTATATGATTCACTGGCAGAGGAAGTCAATTATGATTGAAGACTGTGATATCTAGCAGATAGTGGCTTTTTAACAATCAAATTATAAAGACCATACTCCATTAGAACTGCATGATCACACAGCATACAAAAGCTTTTGTTTTCTGTCTCTTGTCAGATTTTATGGGCCTAACATAGCTTAGCTAATGTAACCAAGAACAGTAGCTATATTAGATTATGGAAATCCTATTTATCTCCATGAACTGAAAGCACAGGTGCAGGAGATGAGAAATTCTCTTATGATATATCACACTGGTTTACATTGCAGTGACATTCTGAGAGGCATCTCTGCGCTCACTATAAGACTCTGGATGACTAAACACTGAGAATATGCACACATTATATCTGCATCAAGATCTATTTAAATGCATGAAAAGGAATTCAGTCAGGTATTGCTCAGCAACCTGACTGTTGGAGAACGGGGATAATTATTTCCCATGATCAGAAATGTACATTTATTTCTCAGGGATTAGAAAGACTCTGGAAGACAACACCAATTTGTTTCTTCTGGTTCTTTCATGTACTGGAGAGAAGAGAAATGGGCAATGGCTAGAGCCCCAGTTAATATAAATAAAAAGATAGGCCAGTGATCCTCAGCATTATGCTTTTTATTTGACATGTTAGACTCCTTTAATCATTAAATCATAAAGCACTACATAAGTGTGGATTGGCCCCGAACCATCAATTCAGTTTGGATTGTCAGTTTGATTTTATCTGATGATTCTGACATCCTGGATTTTCTGAGCTGATTAAAAATGGCACTGGATTGGATAATTTGATCTGAATCATCTGTTAGGTTCAGTCAGCATGATTTAGAGATTTGATCAAATGGTCTTCAACCTGAGTCTTTGCATAGTCCTATAAAACACTTTCACTGGAAAAGGACATTAAATGTGAGAGATGAGGTGAGTTTTATAAGGTTCACCCTGGAGCTGAGTCATGAAGATAACATAAAAATAGCCAGGGGGGGATCAAGCCAAGAACCAACTTAGTCCATCATCTAATTTCTCACTGTGACCAACCAGATGCCTTTGATATGCTTTCATATCCTTCTCCCACCAGCAGTGGGTATTTATAGGCACTCTGCCTCCAGTGAGAGGTAACATGATGCAACCTACTAAAGGTAGTATCACAGGATGTGAGAGAATAGATGAAGATGGGAAGTGACGGTAGGATGGTGCATGAAGACTTTTTAAAATGTTAGCTTTAACCAGCTAACCAGAGTTCTTTAGAGAAGGGGTCCAATTTCTTCTTCTTCATCCCTAGTTGGATGATGATGATGATGATGATGATGATGATGATTTATATAATATATTAATGTGCAGGAAAGTGGCTGAGGGAGTGTTTTGCCAATTGTCAAAGTGGTGATCAGATGTCCAGGCAATTGGTTCTTTTAGTTCTTTTAGATCCAGAGACAGTGAACACACCAGTAGGTAAGGAGATTTTAAGCTTTATTGTTAACTCTAGCAAACCGATGTAAATAGGAATACAAGAGCATAAGATAGAATTAAACAGGAATACATAGGCATTGTATAAAATCATAACATACCAAGCAAGATGATAAACCTCTTCCCCTACTGTCAGGAGCTACCATATGGTCACAGCAGAGAGACCCCAAGTTGGTTTAGATAACACAGCAACCTAGTCCCAAGGCCTGTGTCCATGTTCCAACTTCCAGGGGCAATGGCCAGGGCTTTTTATTGAAGTCCGGCACTGCAACCCCATGACTCTGTTCTGGAGTCAGGGGCCCTGAAAGTGACCTTGACTAGATGTGATACCTGCTCCAGAGCCTGAGAACTGTACAGATAAGCTAGTGCTTAACCTAAACAATCCTGAGGGTTTTCCTCCCCCTGTCCCCAACTTCTAAGTAAAACAAGATAGCTAAGCATTATTATAATTCAAAGTGAGATTTCTTAACATGTACAGGAGAAATCAAATCATGTCACCTAAACTCCTCCAAATAACAATGGTCTTCCACATTACCACTACAAGGAGTATTTCAGAGGAAAAGTTTCTGCCCCCAGGAGCTTGCAATCTGCCCCCAGAGGTGCGATTGGCCTCCTCACTCCTGGCCTTTTGTAAGGCTTTGAAGACCTGGTTCTGCCACTTGGCCTGGGGTGGGGAGGGAATACCTCAAGCATGGGGATGGCTAGCCCCATAGAGGCCTTATGTCTTCAGCCTCAGATTTTTCATCTTCTTGGACTCTCCTTCCCCTTTTTAGTAATGTTTTTAACTGATGCTTTATGTATTTATATATATTTATGTTTTTAATGTTTGTTGTGAGATGCCCAGAGTCCCCCCATTGGGGGGAGATGGGCAGTTGAAAAATTTAATAAATAAATAAATACATAAATAAAAAAAATATAAAATTTAGTATAAAGAAAACAAGAGAGGATTCTATTCTGCAAAGATCCCAGCTTTGACTTTTTAAAATAAAAACAGGAGTGTCTTCACAGCCACTTTGTACATGTTTTGTTGCTGCTGCTGCTGTTGTTTCTCCTGAGTAAGATCAAATTCTTGCTTACATTCATCCTGCCAGAGATGAATTTGCTCCCAGCAGAATCTGGGATGAAATTCCTAATCCCCAATCAAGATAATAGAACTAGCAGAGTCACAAACATATTGGTCTTAAAAGTAAGATAAGGAGCATCGTCAGTGAGACCTGGGAGCAGATAGAAAGCAAATGTAGAATTAAGGAGAAGCATCATACAGTTGGGGAGATCATGCAAGTTGGATGTAAATTTCAGCCATCATTTTGAAATGCATAGACAAAAACACACCGAGACTGAACACAAGAATGACATATTTTTGATAAAGCCATTACAGTCTTCTAATTTGTCTTTCATTTTGGGAGGAGGAAGATGGTTCAGTGAAAGGAAATAGGAAGATGCTTTCATTTTCTTATGCCCTCCTTGTCATTATTCTACTTAAGAGAAAGAACTACTTTTATTTATTGAAAAGAAAGCAACAAAGCAAACAAACCTCAGAACAAATACTTTATGCTCCCAAAGCCTACACTAAAGGGGTTATTTGAATTAAGCAAGAACTGGTTCTGACTATAATTTGTCATGTTAGCCTTCAAAATGAGAAATATCAAAGGAGTTAATAATCATGATGTATCAACTCATTTTGAAAAAAAACCCCTATTATTTCAAGAAAGATTAAAACAGCAAGAACATGGTGAGTCACAATGACACCAGTACAAGGTTTTTTCAAGTTTTGTGGTGCCACATTCCCCTAAATTTTCACATATGAAGACTGATCTTTTTCATTCCTCGATATCACAAATTAAGGAATAAATAATAGGTTTTAACTTTGGAACTGTTGAGAAAGGCAGTGATTTTGGAATGTAAGGCTGGCAGTAAAAAATTTCCATAGAAAGAATTTCCTTTATATGCAGGATGCATATTCAAAGGAACACAGGACGGCATTTTTTGACAGTCAAGCAATTGGTCCTTGTTGCTGTATTGTGAGACCTGAAGACATAAAGAGAAAGTGCTTGATGTGCCTTTTGAGCATAGATGGTGAATGTTTTTAACCTCACTGCCCCTTTCTAATAGTTACTATATGGTGAATAGATAGTTAACATAATTGTAAAGGCTTTACTAGTGAAGAGGCATCAGCTGCAATCTTAAATTCACTGCCTACTTTCTGCTTAGAATTGGGCTGAAACAATATAGTTTGGTGACCAGAGACTTACTGAACAAAATAGATATATGTACACATAAAAACGTGGGCGAATGTTTCATCTATAAATCATAGTTATGCAAATAAGTTCTTATCAAAAAGAAATACATAGACATTATATTCTTCATTAGGTGCTTAATTCCCAGTATTTTCAATACAAGCCAAGCAAGAAACTCATATTTATCCCACTCTGCTTGGACAAGTTGGTTATTCAGAAAAGCTGGAATACAGTCTTAGGCTGTGATTTCACCTGTGTATGCAAAGCCGGTTTCTTGTAAGACACACTCCAGGCCAGGATTTCTCAACCTTGGCAACTTTAAGCCGTGTGGACTTCAACTCCACACAACTCCCAGAATTCCCCAGCTGGCTTTAAGTCCACACATCTTAAAGTTGCCAAAGTTGAGAAACCCTGGTCTGGAGCATCCTTCCAATTCTGTTCAGATAAGTAGGAAGAATCTGAGGTTTTTGGCTTAGCTGTGTGCACAATTTAAACATCCAGTTCAAATGAATGTTGATCAAAAAAATTCGATCATGTGTATACACGAATAGGAGAAACCAATAGACAGAATTGTTTTACCACAGATCAGGACACAAGAAGGAAACACAGGTGTCATTCATGCTGTGGAAACATTAGGCACATTTTTTGGAATGCAAAATAGCAGCTTTGATATATGAGAGTTGTCAAGGCTCTGTTACTCTAACAAACGGACCCTCTACTTTATTGGGGAAGGAGGGAGTGAGAAGGAAGCAAAGCCATGTACATCCTTGAATCTATCCTCTAGGCACAAACATTGTAAGCATTTAACAATAAACTGCAGTCATAACAAGAATTTCTCACTTAAAAGAGCCATCAGAAAAATATAACAGCATATATGCAAGCATGGTTACTGAATAGTATAATTAATTCTAGCTAAATGTTATTCCAATCACCATAGAGTGTTAGATTTAGGGTGAATTTTTGTGGTTAGTGGTCAGTGTTTGCCTTACATCTATGTTACAATACAGATTTATTACTGGGGTTAGAATTATAGTTAATAAGCTTATTGGTGCTAGAGTGAAATTAGGGTTGGAATAAGGGATATAGTTAAATTTAGTGTACGGATCAGTACAGTATGGGTATGATATCCTGTTTTGGTTTAATACTGATAAGCTTGTTAATATGTTATTAGAAAGATCAACAATGTTTAAAAATGTGAATGTACTTTTGAACTATATAGCAAAAATCTGGGATGTGTTACTATATGAAGAACTACTGAGCTTGATTTATACATTTGTGTGTGTGTGTGTGTGTGTGTGTGTGTGTGTGTTGGAAAGACAGCACAACTCCTGGATTACAATCTTGGTTCTATAATATGTGCTCACTTTTTGTTTATGAACTCATTCTGTATCAATAAAATGGAAAGACTGATCAGTGTAACTCTGGTCATAGTTTAATTAGGTGTTTAAAAACTGGGTTGACTGACTTTCTCTGTATGCAATAATATGTTGCTATTTTCTTCTGTTCTGCTGTTTTTTTCTCTGTTGTAAGTTATTGTAGTTTTGCCTCTTTTTAATTTTTCTTCCTTTTTCTCTATATTAAACCATAAAAATAAATAAATGTCTAAGCGGAAACCTTAAAAAGAATAAAAAAAGGAATTAGCTTTCATTTGAAGCAGATTTATAGTTTTGAAGTTCTTTTGGAGCTTGCTTGGCAAGACCTCCACCAAAGAGTGGATGAGAATTTCATTCCATTCATTTACTTTCAAATAGTTTATCAAAATCTGCATTTTTTTTTTTCATATATAGGACAGTCATCTCTTGAAATGCAAAAAAAGAAAAGGAAGGAAGGGAGGGAGGGAAGAATCATTTGGATAAAAGATAGATTATCAAATGTGTCCATTTTCTAATTAAATCTCTTGGGAGATATTTACTGTCTTTAATGGCTATTCAGGTTTATCTTCTGAATATTTATGCTTCTATTGTGTTTATGATAGCTTTAATATTGTACTGTAGTCACTTTATCTTTGTGAGCAGTGAGGTTGTTAGGCTGAATGATAGTGACACACAATCACCCAACAATTTTCATAGCTGACTGGGATTTGTACCCGGGTGTCCCCAGACCATGATATTTTCATAAATCAAAGAAGTGAAAGGTATCTGAAAAGTCTAATGTAATGTAATGTGCAGTTAACATCCATATTACAACATTTGCTATTACATCCCTGACAAATGGCCACCCAGTCACTGTTTACAGCTCCTAACAAAAGAGGTTCTATCACTTTCTGAAACTTCATGTTCTACTTTTGAACAACTTGTCCCATCAAAGAATCCTTCTTAGGGATGGAATCCTAGCTGTTTTCCAACTATTCAGCATTCAGTGACTCTCACATCTAGTACATAATAACCTTTATCTTCCTTCCTTCCTTCCTTCCTTCCTTCCTTCCTCCCTCCCTCCCTCCCTTCCTTCCTTCCTTCCTTCCTTCCTTCCTTGATGTCTACACAAATGCCATGTATTTACAAGAAGCCCAGAAATTTGCTTTGAAAGAAATAAGTCCAAGCTGGTATTGAGAAATATCAACACATTTTGTATTAAGAAATACCATAATAGAAGATTTTATGTAATAGATGCTATCAATCACTCCTGGCTTTAAAAGACGGAAAAGGATCCTAAACAGTTTCATCTGCATGAAAATCTTGGAAAATACAAGTTATATAATACGGATAACTGGAAAGAGAGGATTTGCTGTTTTAAATTGGAATTCATGCTATCTTTTATTCACATAAAGGGACTGAAGCGTATTTTGCAATTTGCAAGTGACAGTTAAAAGCCTTGTTCTTGGAAGATGAGAGGCTGCAGTAAGCATATATTTCATCATCGTATAAACAGAATTAAATGATACAGACACACAAAGAGTTACACACACACTTTTCATAAAGACACAATGTTTTTGGCCCTGTTCCTTGAAACAAACCAGTTAAGCTAGGCTGCCTGCACTTAAGCCTAACACACTCAAAAAGATCAAGAGGTGTTTTGGATATTATATGTATTCTGGCACTGATGACATTGCTTTTTGGTAACACTGGAAATGTTTAGGGCTGACATTTTTAAAAAGCATGTCAAGTTGCCCACGGGTTAATGTGCCCTGCCAGCAACATAATAACCCCCCTGTTTTGCCATCGCACACAGACACTCCCTTGGCACTCTTGAAATCTTTCTTCTGATCCTGAAACCAGGATTGGAACCCATAAATTGTTATGTCTTGAAGAATTTGATATTTTTGTCTTCTTAGTCTGCTCTTTCTCACCTAAGGCTAATGTCACCCATATGGTAGTGTGGGCATCTGCTATTGAAAGAGATTGAAGGAGGCATCATTTAATGAGAACAATTTGAGCTGGGCTCTGGCTGGGCAAATGAAGATCAAATGCCAAAGCTATGTTAGTCTGTCATATTTCATTTTGGCTTTCCTTCTGTTTTTGTCTCAAAAAGAAAAAGAAAAAAACATCTCTTGATATAAATGGCATCCTCCTCTGTTATGTGTTTTTCTTTCCTCCTACACTTATTGCTGTTTGAAGAGAGAGAGTCCAGGAGAGAGTAGGATAGCTTAAAAAAAGAAGAAGAAGACGACGACAACGACAAAGAAGTTCCTTGGGGTAAAGTAGGCTCTATTGCTTTGAATCAGAGACAGTGTATTTTTTTTTCCTTGTCTCCTACGGCTTGTAAATCAGCTCAGTGTGTGTCCTCATGTGTCAGTTTTGCCTACTCGCACTCAAAAACGCCACCAGCATCCTGTGATCACAAAGGAAAAAATAGTCATGCTGTAGTGAGCAATAAATGCGTGACCAGAGGGATGAGATTATTTTCATTATCGGCAGTGGTATCAGAATACACAACTCCTCAACAGGAGCTGTTTTTAAAGCAGCTCTGTTTGCTTACTCATATCTTGTCTGCTGGAAGAAAGAAGAAAAGGGCCAAAGGCATAAATTTTTACAATCTGAGAATTCCACCCAGCTGCAGTAGAAGGAGAGGTCAGGAGTTTGGTAAATCTATCATTTTTACTATGATTTAGCTCAGGGGTAGGCAACTCTTGCTGAACTATAATTCCCAGCATCCTTCACCTTTGGCCATGTTTCCTAGGGGTTCTGGGAATTTTAATTCAGCAACAGCTGGAATGCCACCTGTTACTTGCTATAGGTTAGCTGATTTGGGCTCTTTCCCCTAAAATGATAGCTAATAGCAACTACTCCATCAGGATGCAGAAGAATGAGAATTGAAAAGTAAACACAATTGGTTCTGACTCGTTGATAGCCAGCTGTATGATTTGCCTTCTCTTCTCTAAAATGTTTCCAGTGAAGCCAGTCATTATGAGAATTACTGTTGAAGACATGATGCCTGAGTTTTCTTGTGTTCCTTGTCCTCTTACCATCTTTTCAATTTGTGGCGTGTATTTCATATTGTGAACTGACAGAACGGGACTGTCTTGAATCCTTCTGCTTTCTTTTTCACTCTTTAATTTGCTTTGGTTGAAGGTTAAGACTGTCCTCAGAATCCCAAAACTTTGTCTAGACAGTGAGAAAAAGAAAGCTCACAATGTACCATTGATAAGACTGAGCTTAGACACTTGGAAAAGTGAGAGGGCTCCCAAAAAGTTCATAAATATTGCGTGATTTATAGCATCAAGACTCATACTCATACTCCTACCCTTCTGACCTTGTCTCTAAAGTATGCTCACTACTACCCTGAAGGCTATTTTGCACATCATTATTCAACCAGTTATACAGGAGAATAAGAGAAAAACACCATACATGCATTTATTATGTGTGAAAATATTTATTTTAATTCTTTGTGTGCCCATTTTGAGTAGATAATTGACACTGAAGGACTTATCACATATATCTAGAATCACAAGAGTGCACTGTATTGATAGAGTTGTTTGGCTTGGACTGGGGAAACCCAGGTTTAATCTTCAGTCAACCACAGAGTATCATGACGACTTTGAGCCAATCACTCTGTCACCCAACTGACCTTATGGGATTGTGAGACAAAAGGCTGGATATAAATGCAAAAATGCAATAAAATAAACCGCTGCACACCATGATCTACTATGCATAGAAGATGCACACCCCCTTGCCCACTCCAGATTAAGTAATTCATCATATGAAATAGCCTTGAGCTCATGATGAAAAGGCAACTTTCCATAAACAGTTGCATTTTCCTAATATTTTTAATGGCTGTCAGAAGATCGCTTTTTTTTTTTAAATGAGTTATGAGTTAGTTGTTGCTTACCCTGGATTATGGAAAAAATGAGAACTCTATAACAATTAAGCAAATGTGATGATAAAATAAAATGTCAAGGGCAGCCACATGCTCCATTTCTGCAATTATTTTAATATCGCTTCTGATTTATTACAGATGGCTGAAAAGCAATGATTAGAAATTTGATTGTGTGAGAGGGTAGGAGCAGTAATGGTTAAACTTTCTGCTTTTGCTCAGATATCTGAAATGCTGGGTAGAGGACATTTGTAAGACAAGGATGGTGGTCGCTGATCGTGTATGCAACCCTTCCTATACCAGGTTTTTCTCCTGAAAATCCTCCCTAAATCCATTTTTCCTTCCCCATTTTCTTTTCATGGAACCTAAGCTGGGGAAAATAATTAATACTCTCCACCTAGGTATTCTTTAAAAACTTCTCCCTATCTGCCTAGCTTTCACTTGGCAGTCAGGTGGTTAGGAATTCTGCATTTTTCTCACAGTTAGTTCTGCTCCCAAAGATATTGACATATCTACTAATACTTGCCTTCCCTACCTATTCTTGATGGGCTTTAGATGACTTCATTAAAAAAAAAAAAAAGACTAGTAAAAATAAGGTATTTGATGCTTTAAAATCCAACCCCAGTCTGTATCATCCTGCTTTTATTTCTTCTTTTATTGGATATTGGCCTGTATTGGATAGGCAGTTACTATATTGGATAGGCAGTTACTTTGAATGCTTCCTGTAGCAGGACTCAATTGGATTTAGTAATAGAATGCTATATTGCTTTGATCCAATAAGCCCCTGTGTGCTGGGCTTTGGGGATTCATGTCAGCCTGCTACCAATGTAAGAATTAAAATATTTGAAGACATGCAACTATTTGGCAATTCAGACAACCCTTTCTAATAAGGCCAACAGAACTTGCAAAATTCTGGCAAATTGCATACTGCCAATTTATCTTTAGAAAAGATCTTCCTGCCCCTGCCCACCCCCCCTCCAAGTTTCCCATGGGGCCTATTATGTCAGGATTGAACACCAAAATTTAGGAAACAGTTGTAAGTGTTCCAGAACTAAAAAACCCCCCCTGAAACTGTAGTTAATTACAAATTAATGCAGTTTATTAAAACTATCTGAGGCTAATGGCATACAGGCAATTAAATTAGAGCTTGATATTCAGTAGTTACAATTAACAAGTTGCAGGTTAACACACAGATTGTGACCATCTCAAGTACTTCACATGATCTTCAGCAGCATAAAGGTTAATGCTACAATGATATATTGACTGTAGAAAAAGTAGGAAGACCAGTAGATACAGCAAACTTTTTGCCAATAGAAAAGTAAGGAATGGTGGGGGTGGGGGCAAGGGTTGTTTTGCAGAAGTTGAATTCATGGAGAAAACTTAAGAAAGGACATACAGAGAAGTCCTCAGTTTGGAAAGGAAAAAGGAAAGTGGTTACCTGCTCTCATTGTGTTGCTTGTAATGGAAGCTGCCTTAGTTTCTTTTGGATGAAGGAACACTAAAAGGGGAGAAAGGAAGAGAGCCAGGAGTTGTCAGACAGAATAATTATTCATTAATAAGTTGTCAAACAGAAAGAATATATTTTTTTCCCTTTTTCCATCCTCTTCCTGGACTGAGAGGGAAAAGAAAGAGTGAGGAAATTCTTTAGCATAATGATTAATGATAGGCAGGACCTTGCTAATGATTTCTCTAAACAAAGGGTTTTGTTGAAATGATCAGATTTAACTATAGCAGTAGGACATGACAACTGGAGCACTGGAAATACAGATTATTTAGATGTTTCTTTCACATTCCATATCAGAAAAGTAAGAATAGTATGTCTCTCTGGATGTGTATGTGTGAAGCACGTGCATACATATATACATACAGAGTGTATCCTGTCCTTGCCTTCTTGCTTAAATAGAGGGATGCAAATCAGCAAAGATGTTATTTGCTGAATATTTCTGTGGCTCTTTTCCTTAGCCAATGTCTGCAGTTTCATCAGGATGAACAGAGGAATGAGTGAGAAGATGAACAGTGTTCATCAGGCTACTTACAGAAGCTCAGGACAGTGCTTGGCACAGGTCCTGCCCGAGTTTCAATGCTGGAGAGCATCCCACGGGCCTCTGCCAAGCTAAACGGAGCCTCTCCTTTCAGCTGCCTTTTTATCACAATGTGCTTGAGCTTTCGAACAATTCTTTCTCTTGGCACACAGGCATCCTGCAGTGATATCTGCAGGGTATTCGCCAGTCACCTCACCTCCTTCTATACCTTCCATGGCCAGCATTACCACAAGGTAGTTAAACGCCATATGGAAGGTCAAGGACTGTTAGGGTCCACCTGAGAAGTAAAAAGTCAGCAATTCTTTCTACTTTGGCTAAAATATGACAGACTAGTCCTCTGATCAGCTTAATACGACCCTTAGCTAATTTAGGGAGCTCTCGCTGTAAATAAGACTTTCAAGGGCAGAGGGAGGGCAAACTCATGAGAGATTTTGATATAGGGTCACTGTGTGACAGTTTCTGCATTGTCTGTGTGTGTGTGTGTGTGTGTGTGTGTAAAATGACTTAGTTTTACAAAAGCAGCACTGTGCTGTTGTGATGCCAGGCTTGTGGCTTTTGTACTCGTGCTGCGATGTTGCACAGGCATCCCAAAGAGGAGGAACTTGTGGCCCGGTGATGCAATGCTGCTTTTGTGATTTGATGAAAGCCACCCTTGCCGTGGACACCCATAATCCTGGGTTGCCTTGGCTAACTGGTATTGAAAGAAGAGGGGGGAATGATATATCCTAGCGCAGTGCCAATCCCATGATAAATGAAATGAAACCTAAGTCAAAAGTCATATTGCAGAAGATGCAGGTTAAGTATTTGGTTCGGTTTATTAAAGAAGCTGATACAGGTTGGTCAGATTATCTAGCTTCTTTCCTTTGTTTACTGAAAAAAGTGATACAGAAAGGCCATCACAAGACAATTATTATTATTTTACCAGCAAGTTTTGCCTGTAAAGATCAGCCTTTAATGTTATTTTTTAACTCTATTTCTGCCAGAATTTTGGTAAGCCAGGGGACATTCTCTGCGGGCATCCTGTGTCTCTGCCATCTCTTCTCAAGCCACCTAGACCTGCCCACCAGCATTTAAGCTCATACAAATGCCAGCTTCATTATAAAAAGGAGGCACTTGCTGCAAACAGTGTTTTCAGCCTCATGACATTGACCAGGGTGCTGGGGCTTCACAAACAGTAAGCCTGTTAAGGGAGAGGAGCAAGTCACGTAACATTTGCTTAAAAGACTACAATCTGACTCTGTGACTTACATGTATGAATGAGAGAACTTTCATATCACGTCACATTATTACCATACATTCTATTTTCCTAGGGAATTAGATTCACTGTGTGATTTATGCGATTTCCAAGAGGTTTTCCAGGAAAAGGGAGGGGGGCATGGCATGATATAACATCTGTATTTCTATGCTCTGAGAACTTATGAGAAGGGGGACTGGATATACTATTCTGATAACTCATACAGTCTATTGGGATCTTGTTGGAATGTTTTGGGAATTTAATCTTTGCAAATACTGCTGGAAACTGACCTTATCTGCTGCTCTCACGTTATGTAGGGAGTGGCACTTATCTACAGGAATAGTGAAAACATTTGTTTGCTTACTTATTCAATCTGCACTTCCTGAACCTATACAAAAACTAGCATAGAGCTATACACTGAAACCATGTTTTCCTAAATTAAAATGAACAGAAAATTGTGCACTTCAAGGAAAAGCACACACAAAATTCACACATCAGGGAATAATATGTACAAAAGCAAAATATATTAAAGAGGATAAAATTAGGAATACACTAGGAAAAGGTGGGCGGGACTGTGCATAGATGATGTGAAGCTGGTAAATAATACTTATCTGAATAAGATCTTTTGCACTTTGCTTTCTTTCCCATATTTTACTCATTCTTTGTTTACTTAAAAACTGCTTACTCTGATTTTAAAAAAGTAAGGTTCATTTCTACCTAATGGCATGGCTTAAATGTATAGAATGCTCATTGATCACCTTTTCACAGCACTGAGCAGATATTTATGCCTCTGTACTTTAGTTCTGCCTTGATTTCCCTGTAATAAATCATGTTATCACTTTCTAATTCCATGCATCCTTTGTTTCATTACAAAGTGGGCTTCCTTTTTGCACTTCTGTTATTTTGCTAGCAGACAACATTTAGAAAAGGGCATGGGGATGGGAGGGGAGGAAAGCTCATTTATCCAGACACTTGCCTTTCTGAGTTCCTTTGTGGCAACTGTCCCTTGTCCCCAAGTAGACCTGTGGCCTTATTTGCTCTCTGCAGCTGTTGATACCACCCAGCAGATGAGTTGTGATATGAAAAGTTAAATGCAAATTCTTTCCCAGGAAAGCTTGAGCCTCACATATGTCCCTGAATATGGCTTCACAGTCATCCACCCACATGGGTTGTGTTACATTTCTTCAAGCTGGCTAGTTGAAGAAAAGACACAACTGGCTTATTTGCCCAAATATGAGTTCAACTGTTCTGTTGCAGCAAAGTAATTGGTGGAAGCACAAGGCATAGTTTTCTGAAGTTTTTTATCCTCATATCAAGACAATCTGCTGGAATCATCAGCATATTTTATTTTTTTTAACCAACTACATGTTTAGTCATGTTTAGTCTTAGCTCAGAGAATCTACCCTGATTTTATGCTTATAGCAGCAACCTTGTGAGTTAGGTTGGATTGACAAATAGTGACTGTGCATAATCATGCTTGGAATTTCAGGGTCAGATGACAGCTTGAACCTAG
This sequence comes from Liasis olivaceus, assembly GCA_030867105.1. Lineage (NCBI taxonomy): Eukaryota > Metazoa > Chordata > Lepidosauria > Squamata > Pythonidae > Liasis > Liasis olivaceus. The sequence goes on along the minus strand of CM061355.1, from coordinate 21,682,230 downwards.
GTCTCCTGAGCCCAGTCCAACCACTGCACTAGACTAGCTGTCAAGCTAACACATGAAAGGGAAAGTTACATGATATAACCAGTTATATTTATTTATATTTTATTAGCCTTCAACAGGCTAATTATCAGAGCCAGATAGCTCAGTGGAAGGTCAAGAGAAAATGGCTACATGAGTCTAACTGATTATTAGCTCTTTTTTTTTTTTTAAGAAGAAATGTGTGTGAACATTCTAAATATAGTGTTACACTTGCATTCTGTAATACTGTACAGTGAAGTTTTGATTTAGCAGACCTTGGATACAATGGATGAAATTTTCATCCAACCATCTTCACTGAAATTTCAAACAAGTTCATTGCATTTCATACACCTACACATAATCACACACATACAGGTGAAACTCGAAAAATTAGAATACCGTGCAAATGTTCATTTATGTCAGTATGGCAACTCAAAAGGTGAAACCAATATATGAGATAGACGCATTACATGCAAAGCAAGATATGTCAAGCCTTACTTTGGTATAATTGTGATGATTATGGCGTACAGTTTATGAAAACCCCAAATTCACAATCTCAGAAAATTAGAATAGTGTGAAAAGGTTCAATATTCTAGGCTCAAAGTGTCCCACTCTAATCAGCTAATGAATCCATAACACCTGCAAAGGGTTCCTGTGCCTTTAAATGGCCTCTCAGGCTGGTTCAGTAGGAATCACAAGCATGGGAAAGAATGCTGACCTGACAGTTGTGCAGAAAACCATCATTGACACCCTCCATAAGGAGGGAAAGCCCCAAAAGGTAATTGCAAAAGAAGTTGGATGTTCCCAAAGTGCTGTATCAAAGCACATCAAGAGAAGGTTATGTGGAAGGGGAAAGTGTGGTAGAAAAAGGTGCACAAGCAGCAGGGATGACCGCAGCCTGGAGAGGATTGTCAGGAAAAGGCCATTCAAAAGTGTTGGGGACTTTCACAAGGAGTGGACTGAGGCTGGAGTTAGTGCATCAAGAGCCACCACACACAGACGGATCCTGGACATGGGCTTCAAATGTCGTATTCCTCTTGTCAAGCTGCTCCTGAACAACAAACAACGTCAGAAGCGTCTTACCTGGGCTACAGAAAAAAAAAAAAGAACTGGTCTGTTGCCCAGTGGTCCAAAGTCCTCTTTTCTGATGACAGCAACTTTTGCATCTCATTTGGGAACCAAGGACCCAGAGTCTGGAGGAAGAATGGAGAGGCACACAATGCACGATGCTTGAAGTCCAGTGTGAAGTTTCCACAGTCTGTGTTGATTTGGGGAGCCATGTCATCTGCTGGTGTTGGTCCACTCTGCTTCATTAAGTCCAGGGTCAACGCAGCTGTCTACCAGGAGAATTTGGAGCACTTCATGCTTCCTTCCGCAGACGAGCTTTATGGGGATGCTGACTTCATTTTCCAGCAGGACTTGGCACCTGCCCACACTGCCAAAAGTACCAAAACCTGGTTCAATGACCATGGGATTACTGGGCTTGATTGGCCAGCAAACTCGCCTGACCTGAACCCCATAGAGAATCTATGGGGCATTGCCAAGAGAAAGATGAGGGACATGAGACCGAACAATGCAGCGGAGCTGAAGGCCGCTATTGAAGCATCCTGGTCTTCCATAACACCTCAGCAGTGCCACAGGCTGATAGCATCCATGCCACGCCGCATTGCGGCAGTCATTGCTGCAAAAGGGGCCCAAACCAAGTGCTGAGTACATATGCATGCTTATACTTTGCAGAGGTCCGATATTGTTCTATTTCCAATCCTTGTGTTATTGATGTCATGTAATATTCTAATTTTCTGAGATTGTGAATTTGGGGTTTTCATAAGCTGTATGCCATAATCATCACAATTATACCAAAGTAAGGCTTGACATATCTCGCTTTGCATGTAATGCGTCTATCTCATATATTGGTTTCACCTTTTGAGTTGCCATACTGACATAAATGAACATTTGCACGATATTCTAATTTTTCGAGTTTCACCTGTATGTAATTACACAAATGACATAAATCATTTTGTGGGGTAATTGATGTTCAGGTTATGCTAGTCTATGACTGTAATAAATATTTGATTGATTGATATTCAGGAAGAATGAAATCCTCCCTGTAGTTCAGTCTAGTATTGGGCACCCCATTTGCAGTAATGGCTTTGAAATCCATTGATGAGAACAAAATGTATTTTATTTTTATTAGATTTTATTTGACACCAGTTTTAAAAAGTGCTTCTTTACACAGCTAATAATTAAACTTTGGAATTCCCTGCACCAGGTAGTCACCAATTTAGATATATCTAAAGAGGACTGGACAAATTAATGGAGGATCTGGGTTTCAAATGTCTGTTCATTCTTCAGACATCACAACTTCATTACTGTTTAGTATCTGTAGAATCACAAGCAACATATCTTAAATAACAGGGAACAGCAGGAAGGAAGATTTTATGAGTTATGTTCCTGAATGCATCTGATTGGCCATGATGTGACACAGAATGCTGGATTAGATAGATAGTGGAACCAGCAGTGCTGTTCCGTACAAACTCAGTGGCAAAATCTCATCTCAGCCTCTCTGAATTTGCAAATGAAGGGCCTTTGTATCACTTTGGTATAAATGTTATTAAGTCTGGCAACAGATATTTAACACCAAGTGTTAAATGAAGCTCAGCTTGTAAGGAGGAGTCAATACAAATTGAAGTTTGTTTTTTCATGCTGCTAAGAGTGCTTTATGAAAATTTAAACAGGTCATTTTGAAGATCTCTCTCTCTCTCTCTCTCCCCTTCCCTCCCTCCCCTATTTACAGTTCCCAAGATTATTTTGTTCAGAGATGTGTATATACATGTGAGCAGAGCAAAGCGCAGCAAGCAGTCATAATCTCACTAAGCTGTAAAAGAAGGATTTAAAATTCATGGAAGTCTACTGTTATTGCAAAGACCAGAAATTTTGTGGAGGTTTTTTTGCAACAGATGGGCAAGAACAAACCATGGCTGTATCCATATGAAAACACACTAAAATCTACACTAAATATTAGTGTGCTTTTACCCATATTAAAATCCAGTTCTCAGTGTATTGATAACAGCACCAACACTTCACCAATGAAATTAATAAAAATAAAAATCTATGTCATAAAATAATTCAAACTTTGGATTAAGACATGATCAATGAACTTGGCCTGAAGTCTTTGCCATCCGTACTTCACTCCAGAGGTCTTCCCAAATCATCTTCTTGTCATTACCTCAAATTATTTAATATATTCATATTCCATTTTCTTCTACCATTAATTCATAGATTTTTTTTTTCTTTTTTGCACAGTGCTGGTCCTTTTTCGGGTTAGAGAAAGAGAGTGGTCAAAATATAAAAGGAGAATAATCCAATTATTACTTGAAAATCATCATATCATTAGTATTATTCATGCAAGGAAAATATTAAAGCTGTGGAAGAAGAATTTCACACAGCATGTTAGTATGAGTAAAATACAACTTCTTAAAGTGTTAAAGTAGCCACATTTTTTGGCAGGCTTATATGGCTGTTTCACCAGTTGTTCCCAGGAGTCTGCACATATATTTTGTATGGGCCGACAATGCTTTCACTGGGCCCGGCTATGTATGCACACATATTCCTGCACACAGCCAGAGAAAGCCTTCGAAACAGCTATACCAAGTCTTCAGGGAGACATGGCTGCTTTCACACTTAACGAAGCATCTCTTTTGAATGCTTTGCCCAGCTCTAGAAAATAAGCCTGCTTATTTAAATGAGTAAATGAATTCTTCCATCCACTCACCTTTCTTTCAGTGAATGGACTGGAAAGATTTATGTGCAAATAATCCTCTTTCTGAAATGGAAAGTAGTGAACATGTTTATCATATAGATGATCCTAGATTTAAATGCTTGGCCCCTCTAGGTAGGAATGGGACAGGTTTTTTTTTCCCCCTGAGAAACCAAAAACTCATGTCAGTTGATACAGCAAACAATATTAACCTAACTAGACCAAGAATCTTACTGCATCATCTTCCTATGAATGGTTAACCCCTTGTGCTTGAGAATGCCATGCATAGCCCTAAATCAGTGTTTCTCAACCTTGGCAGCTTTCAGAGGTGTGGACTTCAGTTCCCAGAATTCCCCAGCCAACTGGCTGGGAATTCTGGGAGTTGAAGTCCACACCTCTGAAAGCTGCTAAGGTTGAGTAACACTGATCTAGATGGTGTTATTTTTATTAGCTAGCATATCCAAGTAGACAGATTTCTTTAAGAAAACATGACAATTTCCAAGCTATGAGTTGTTTTTTTACTTGCTATTATTTCAAGCAAAACACCAGCCTCAAAAAGCAGAGAGATACACTTAAAACATGCTTCAAGTGTGAAAAAAATAGTCTTGTTTAAATAATATTGCTTCCTTGCACAATGCTTTTTACACACTTAGCCAAAGCCTAGTATGGTGCTCTTTGTGTGGCTATTATTCATTTAGTGCACTTTCATCTTTGCATGAAAACATTTCAATTAATTAGTACATTAATTGCAAGAACCATCTATTTCCCACCTGACTTTTATGTCACAATGTCAATAAAACTTTGGGGTGGGGTGGGGTGGGGTGGGGTGGGAAGAGTTGCAAGGTATATTCTGTTTTGCCTCCTAGTTAATGGAATGGCAAATCTAAAAATTGCAATGAATTGCAATAAATTGCAACATTATTAAAATAAATTAGGTTGATAAAAAAACTAGAAATACCAATTTGGAAGTTTTGAACAAGTAAGGATGCAGATAAGGATTTATTTCAAGGAAATATGGATATATGGTTTTAGAAGAAATGGAAAAAATTAAATTGCTTCTTGCTTTTTCATAGGCTTTAAATGTAAATTCAACACTGTAAACCAGTTTCAAATGACACCCAAGGAATGAATAAGGACAATGTAACCTTGTTCAGGTATTCATTTTTCATGGGTACTATTTTCTAGATGGGGTGTGCTGGTCCACTGATGTGTGTGCTACACACATCTCTCGATGACATGATTGCTGCCAGTTTGAGTCCTGTGCATACAGAGCTATTTTCTCCTAATTTGGATAGGCACCCCTAATAAAAATAGCAGATTGTTTCTAGTCTTCTGTCTTAACCGCAATGCCAAAGAGTTTCTCTGTAGTTCCTTTGAGTTGGTATTTTAATGACATTTCTAATTGTAAGCCACTCAGAGTCACCCCCTGGGGGAGATGGGTGGCATACAAATTTAATAATAAAATAAAAATAAAATAAAATGTCGGACTTCATTCTTTTTGCCAGATTTTGCACTAGTTGCAGCTTCCATAAACGTTCTCATTTATTTCAAAGCAGAGATTATTATTTTATTTATTTATTTATTTATTTACTTACTTACTTACTTACTTACTTATTTATTAAATTTCTCCCCCGCCCATCTCCCCCCAATGGGGGAACTCTGGGCGACTCACACAAAACTTTAAAACCGTAAATATATATAAATACATAAAACATCAATTTAAAAACATTACTACAAAAGGAAAAGGAGAGTCCAAGAAGATGAAGAATCTGGGGCTGAAGACAGCAGGCCTCTATGGGGCTAGCCAACCCCACGCTTGAAGTATTCCCTCCCCACCCCAGGCCAAGTGGCATTCTTGCATACTGCAGATATGCTTGTTTCACTGAAATGATTTTCTTGCAGTATATAGGACCTTTTTGAACGTATATGTATGCACATTGAACTTTTGGATCACAGAGTTTTTAAATCTGGTGGATTATCTAGATTACCATCTGCAAACAACTGGAAGTATGTTATAGATCTGATATATAATTAACTGGATTATGTCTAGTTAATATTATCAAACATCTACATTATTCAAAATTCATAATTGTAAAGAGGCTTCAAACTGCCCAGCTCAGTTTAACAGTTCTAGCATAATTATTAAACTTGTATCAGGTAACTTGGAATTTTCCATCTGGATGTAGCTAAAGAAAAAAGTATGCTGTACAGAACTGAGGCCTTATATCAATTTCTTCACCTGCATTCAAATTTGCTTCTCTTTCTACAGGTGCTGAATATCCAAGACCAACCTATTCCAAAACATAAGGGGAAAAACTCTAAACTTTATGAGGCCAAAGTAGCCAAAGCCTTATCTGGCTTTAAAATGTATCATTGGAAATTATTTAACTTCTTCCTATAGATAGAGCCCTATTATACTGAGCTGCATACATAAACCTCCTATTTTGGGTGGCCTGTTTATTGCAATGAAAGCAGAAAATTCACTTTAAGAGATGCACACACAGAGCTGCATCGTTTATTAATTTGAAGGAGCACCTCTTGGAAACGGTGGAACTTCACTGAATGCAATGTTCTATATTTCTGTAATAATACCACAGTTTTCTGAAGAATAAGTAACACATAAATAAGATTCAAATAATCCAAAATATCAGAACATTATTGATAGTTGGAATATATAGCATGCCTCATACATTGCTTAAAATGGGAGTTAATTAGTGATCTGAATAGTTTTCGATTGCCATGATTGCTAACTGGGACCAGTGACAATGTGGCCAAACATCAAGTAAGCCATCGATTCTCTGTCTGAATTTATTTATTTATTAGATGTGAATTTAAGAACAGGACTAAGACAGTTAATTATTTTTACAAGAAAATGTGCAAAATACAGAAAATTCAGAACTTTCACATCCTGTGGGTTTGAATGTCTCATTGCTACTTAGCATCAGTTCACAGTCTCTAAATTTGGAAAATGCAAATGAGAGAACGCCAAAAAAAAAAAAAAAAAAAACCCACACACACCTCAGTAAGAACTTTTAAATATGTAGTGGGGAAACACTAGAAATATCAAGGGAATTGTTACTGTTAGCTTTGATATGGTGAAATATATGGCTTCAGGTGAGCAGTTAAAGATTCTCCACAGAAATCTTCATGAAAAGTGAAATAGAGGATCTGAAGCAAAGCAGAGCATGGTTGTGTATTCTGTTGATTAGCATCCATGGAAGGTTGATCTCCAGAATGTTGTCATCTGAAAATGATATTGAAACTGGAAAAATATAATACAGTTGGCTCTAGAAAATGTATCCCACAGGATTCCTTAGGAACTGCTGACAATCATGTAATTCTGGCCTTCTCCCCTGTCTGTCCTGTACAATGTTAGACAGACACACACACCCTCTTGATTTTGTTCCATAACTCATAGCAGATGATTCTGTCATACATTCCACCACACATTGTCCTTGCATCAGAGCTTAGAGAGTTCTCCTGTGGGTTCTTTTAGAAGCTCATTGTGATGCACATCTGGCTCCATTATATTTCATACACTTTAAAGCTGTCAGTTATTGGATGAGCCTTTCTGGTTCTCAGAAGGAATAGATCATCCTTCTTCAGAACTCCTAGCAGTGATGTTTTTCCCTCTGTCAGTATATTGAAGGCAAACAAAGCAGTAAGTGGAGGCGTGGTTATGCCTGTGTGCAGGAAGCATTCTGGCTCCATATCACTCTGGTTACCAGTTTAGAATTCATAGCTTGGCAAGTGGATAGGTAATTCCAGGTGAATATTTGGCCAAGCGCCTTACTGTTCATACATCCTACTTACAGAAAACAGTAATGAATAAATCTATGAGACCTAGGAAATTAATATTATGTATTTATCATCTTATCAGTCTGTCAGTGTTTCTTCAGATAATGCGCTGTCTTATAAAGATAACAATTTGTAATTTTAGGAATTTACAATTATCTGGGTTAAAGCTCTTTAGGTTTGTGGTTCTATTTTCTTTTAAAACGAATGGTTGGATTATCTTGTATGGAGAAACTGTTAACTGTTTAAACCCCAAACTTGGGGAAAGAGAAAACCAGATAGTGCTATTTAAGTGTGGTTACTCAAAACCAAATAAAATGGAATTAAATAATGCACTTTAAGTATGGCTAATCAGTGATATTTATCAGATTTGGATGAATCTGGAATCCCAAGGAAATCTGGAATAATTCAGACAGATCTTTTGGTACACTGAAAAAACCAATGATGACAAATTTAGCTTTGTTTATTTAAGCTCTTGATTGGGTCCTCCTTGAAGCTCCAGTCTTCATCTGTATTTTTGGAGCTTTGGTGAAGTGCAACAGCAATAAAAGAAGGGGAAACTATTTTGGAAACATGTAAATACCACTTGTATCTAACATAGAATGCTTAGCATTCCATTCCTTGGCAATGATTTATTCTGTTTCTCTATTCATTTTAAACCCTACTATAGCCTTCCATATGCTACATAGTAGCATTTGTTTGCTAACCAACCACTTCCAGTGGCTAAATAATTCTAACATTGTGTTTTATGTGTGCGCGCGCTCAGCACTCAGTGCATTCAGGAAGTCATCATTTTTACTCATCTTCTTGTTGCACAAAATAACTCTTCAATTTTATCAAACATTTTCCCATGAAAATTAATATTAAATTTTAATGAAGAGTGCATTATCAGGATTCTAGCTCATGTAGAGGTATTCATGTGTATGCATGGGCTGTTAACTGCAGGCAGACATGCTTCAGCTGTTAGACCCCAGTTCTTTGCCAAGCTACTCTTTGCCATTGCACCTTGAAGTATATTGTACATGGGAATGTGTCACCTGAACAAGACCTAGATCAAAACCTCCTAGGCTGGTTTCAGTGAAATTTAGAAAGACTTATTGCATCATAGCATTCTAGGTTGTCTATAAATGTTTCTCATTCTGCTGAAAAAAGTACAGCCATCTATATTTCTAACATATTACATAATGCAAGGAATCTTGCTATCTTGTAATGAGATTCAGATACTAAATTAGACCAAAGAACTGAGGGTTTGTTTTTAAATGAAGTGCAACATTTCCAAAGTGCTGAATATGGTCCCCAAACCCAGACTTGTTGTACAGGGACACTCCTATTCTGATACAATCTCACATTTTATTTCCCAAAAAAGTCTGCAAGGGATTAAAATCTATGTGCTCATTTTCTTATTAACAATGCACAAGACTGATTAACAGAAGCAACTCATCTGCAAGCTTAACGTAATTATGTACTATCATTTTATTTTCTTTGAGGAGTGTTTCTCAAATGCTCATTTCTTGATATCTCTTACTGAAGTGTGCATTCATTGATATGCATTGTCTTTCAGATTTTATAAAAGTTACAATAAGTGCTAAATAGAATGGTTATTTGACATGATGAAAGAGTTAGAATAAATGAGAATGTCCATATATTATTTTATTGCTGTTGTGACAATGTCATAAACTGCAAAATGTAACACTTGAAATGTTCTGCAGTTTAGGGTGAGTTAATAATAACAACACGGCCTTTCTATACTTAGATTGCTATACATTTAATTTCAAGGAATCTGTTATTTTAATGAACTGCAATTATAGCCCAACAAAATAAAAATACCGTATTAAGGAAAAGATCCCCCAAAATGTTCTGGAGAAAATGCTGCAGTGGTGGAACAATCTATCACATGCTTTTCTCCACTATATGGTGATAGAGATGGTCAAAACTATAGAATATCTGCAAGCAGGATCTTTCCATGCATAGATGTACATTATTTTTTCCTGCAAACAAATGTTCTATTTTCACTGCCAGACACTGTAAAACAAACTATCGTCTGTGAGTAAATAGAAGGTTGTGTTTGTATCTGTGACAGTGTTTCTATTAATAAACATCTCAAATTTCTCCCAGGGTTTGTGATGTCAACATGTCTCCTTTCATGGAATTACAACTTGTAGCCTTATACCTTACCTCTGGAAAGATGGCACAACAGCACACATCCAGGACAACATTTACAAAATGAGTATGTATTGAAAATGGTGTAATATACAATAACAAGCCTGCTTTCAGGAGCTTGAAAGTACAAGGAATATTTACTACAAAGGAAGTAATCCAGAGATAATCCTACCAACTCATTTTACTGGATATTTACTGGACAACTTCAGCTGTTGCTGCTGTTATCCCCAGAACAAATGTGCTTTTCTTTGATGCAGCATCAGTGGCAATGGCACTAAAACAAACACTCAGGGTCTTTGCCGTGTCTGGTCTCAGGCCTGGTGCACTGAGCTATCTTGATGACATTGCTTTCTTGCATCAACCTGAGAAACTGAATAATTTTCCATCTATGTATTATCTATTCCCTGAAGAGCGAAATCCACCTAGCTCAATGCACATCTAAAGTATTCAAGCTACAGTAACTGCCTTGGAAGGCAGCTTCTTTCGAGTTATCTTGGAAGAAGCAGGAGATCCTATACATAATTTCAACAGAAGAGTGAAGCCATTCTGTCCTCACTACATTAAAGAAATAGAGATACACACCTTAAGAATGTGTTAAATTATGCTTCAAGGATATCCAGCCTTTTCTAAAAAAAAAAAACAAAAAAAAAACTTTGCTAGGTGATATCAGAGCTAATGTACAAGAGACTGCACTCTAGTGCACTCTATATTACATATCTTCTGCCTCTCTATTTCTTGATGTGTGTTTGCTCTAAGTACTAAAGGCCTTTCCCTACATGCAACTAAGATGGGAGAAATACACCCTGGCTGCATCCCCATGACATTGTCTTCATCTCATCTTCAGCCTGTATCTGAGGCAGCGCAAAGAAGTTCTTAGTTGTCCTGCTATCAGCAGCTGTATCAAGGAGGGCCTAATCTGATGTGCTTTGTTACCCAACCTGTTGGTGGCACAGGAAGGTGACCCATACAGAATGAGATAGGTCTGGGGCCCACTGGCCATTTCAGACTATAGTGGTGCAAGCATACCTCCTCTTTTGAGAACCTGGGCATGTCCCCTCCAGGCTGTTCTGTGGGCTGGTGAGTGCAAGGCAAGGATAAGCAGATCAATTTTGCTTCAGTGTGGATTTTTATTTCAGTGTGGAAAACCTGGTTTATATATAGACATATGAAAAGAAGCTTTGTATAAAAAGCTATAACACTTTAACAATACATCAACATTGTATAGCAATGTTCATTCTAGGTAGGTTGCACTAGAAATTTAACTTTCCTCAAACTTGAAAATTATCCTGTTATCTGTGTACCATACACTACAACATTTTTTATTTAATGACTTTGAATCCATTCTTCCATTACAGAATAGGCTTGTGAATCACTGCCAAGGGACAAATATCTTTGATTCTCTGGGTCAATTATCCACTATAGTAAAGATATGTGAAAAACTGCTTTTTGATGGGAAACTTCTTTTTTTCTTAAAAAAAAAATCAAATCCTATTATCCTTTCTTTAGTAGGGGGAGGCTGTCTTGGCATCTAGTCAATGAAAAATGTTTTCAGTCATTTCTCATCATGTCATTAATGGAGCCATTAAAAATGTTTGTATCCAATCTTTCATTTACAGTGTACATCCTTTGGTTCCTCAACATATATACATTATACAGAAGATAGCATACTCTCAAGTGCTTGTAAAATATTGCCCTCATTTGGGAGAAATAAAACTTTATGTGGCTGCTCTTTTTGTTAAGCTGAAGAAAAATATTTTTAAAAATGCGTATCTCAGTCAACTGCTGGAAGTATACAATCAGGTACACTTTTGAGTACATGTCTACCAGACTGATCACAAAATGCCACTTTCCAGTCCCTCCATTCAGTACACACAGGGGAGATGGGATTCTCCAGGATAATATTTACACTCAATTCAGACAACCAATTGAAATATTCACAGCTTAAGATTTCAGTTTACATAGTGGTTTGCACCTGGAGTAGCTATGATTCCAATCATACATATTTACTTGGATATTCCTCTTTATTGAGTTTATTCCCAAACAATATATGGGACTGCTGCCCAACAATATAATATGCTGCCTCTCTATTCAGGAATAAGTTTTCTTGTGCTCAGGTGATTTTTTCCCCCCAAGTAAGTAGGAAAAGAATTCAGTTTTAGGTTGTAATTCTGCATTCTATTATCTGGGAGAAAAAAACATTGTCAGTTTAGCATAGTGGATAAGGAATTCATTCATTCATTCATTCATTCATTCATTCATTCATTCGGCTGCCCATCTCACAAACAAGCGACTCTGGGTGGCATACAACAAGGCTAAAAAACCCCCATTAAGATATACACAACAATTATTATGGTTGGTCACACAGTCAGCCAGATGTGACTTTGGCATTTTTATCCACCTATTGAGTCCTTCCCAAGGACCTGGGATAGGCAGATGTTGTTATCTGATGGTGTTAAAGATATCGTCACAGGATGTAAGCTGTTCCAAGTAAAGCTGCCTTTTTCAATTGACTGATGGAGATTTTGTCAAGGCCAGTGGTCTTCAAGTGGTACTCCAGATGTTTTGGGATTGCACCCAAGGTGCCTATTACTATTGGTACTATCTTTGCTTTCTTTTGCCACAGTCGTTCTATTTCTATTTGCAGGTCTTTGTATCTTGTGATTTTCTCCAGTTCTTTCTTTCTCTTCTATTCTGCTGTCCCCAGGTATTGCAATTATTATTATTATTATTATTATTATTATTATTATTATTATCCTTTAAAAAAGCTATAAAAGCACAAGGCTACAAAAGAACAAATATGTGACAAAAAGTAGATGTTAATAATGGAGCCACCTTAGTATTTCACCAGTCCCCTGCGGTCCTCAGGCTTGATGGCACAACCAGGTTTTGAGGGACTTCCAGAAAGTCAATATGGATGGAGCCAGGCTCAGTTTGGGAAGGGGGAGGATGTTCCATAAAGTGGGCACCACGGCAGAAAAGGTCTGCTGCCTAGGACTCACCAAATGTAACCACTAAGGTGCCCTTTTTGTTGGATCTGGTGGAACAGGCAGATGTAATCGGGTAGAGGAGTAGAGTTGGAGTACGAGTAGGAGTGAGGAGACCCAGATTCTAGTTCACCCTCAGCTATGGAAACTCACTGGGTGACTTTGGGCTAGTCTTTCTCTCAGCCCAACCTACCTCATGGGATTGTTGTGGGTGAAAAATAAGTCTTGTACTTAGATACAAGTGCATAACAAATGAAAAGTGGAACCATTTATACAAAAATCTGTGCAACCTGCCCAATTTAGTCTAATATCATAATGTGTTGTTTCATTATACAGCAAAATACACATAGCTATCCAAATTTGCCTTAGTGGAAGGAATATGAATAGTGGTAAGTGTTACACCGATTACTAGTATAGGAGTTACATAACATATTTTAATTGTGGAAAATGTGGCTTTCCTTTTTCAGAATTTAATTTTGACAGGATACATTTTTCTCTCCCTAAGGAGGCTATTCCCAGATAATTTTCTTGAGGGAGAAGACCCAGTCAAAGAAAATGTAAGAGATTATAGATGGCATAATTAAAGCTGCATAGCAAATGTACTTAGCAAAATAAGTGAACAATAACATAAGCATTAAAAAATATATTATCTATCCCTCTAAGAAGAAATGTCTTCTTTCTTTTTTTAGGATAGTGCCTCTCAGAATAATTTCATTACTGAGTATCTGGTGGACTGAGAAGACTCTTATTTTAAAAGCAATCTGAATGGCTTCCTGTGGCGAATGCCGATAACAAAACTTCATTCCTGCTTGCATTGTTTAGCTTAATTAAATAAGTCTAGACTCAGAGAAAAGCAAGCTGAAGAATGCAACTGACACATGCTTGAACCAGAACAGCCTGGCTTCTTATAACATTGTGCTCTGGTGTCTCAATTTTCCTAGACTCCCATTAATTCCGCTTTCTTTTCAAGCAGCTCTGCCAGGGGGAGGAAATACCATTTGTAACTGTCACACCACTGTCTCTTCATCAACTTAGGCCTTTTAAAAGAGCAAGGGCTGTTCATAAGGAGGGATAAAAATATATTACATGAACCAGCTTGGTCGGCTGATTTAAAACTGACAAGAGACTGAGTGGAAGCTACTGAAAGGCACTTAAGTATGTGGATTCTGCCCACATGTGGCACATGATTAAAAGCGTTAGTGCTGGCCAGTGTGCCTGAAGCAACTGTATGTCAGAAATGTGTGGCCCAAGTGGCAGTCACATGAGCAAGCTGATATTTCTTAGCAGTGCTGCTGTTCTGGGCATCAGAGTGGGCTGATGAGAATATTAAGACTGAAGTACTTAAGATGCCCCAAGGAATGTTTAAGATGCAGGGCCCTCTAGGGGCTCCAGGATAGGATTTGGGCCTACTAGTGTATTTATTTGGGCCAAGATAGCAAGACTCACACCTGACCATCAGTCCTGAAAGCTGCCAAGATGAAAGGAGACCATAAGATTTCATATAGGGCAAGATGCAGACTGTAGAGTTATGAAGCATGAGAGTATTAACAGTTGGGAGCCTTAACATTTTGATTGTTGCTCTTTCACTCTTAGTGTGGATTATTCATGAGAAAGATTTGAACAGTGATGCACTGTGCCTTTCAGGAGCTGCCCAGATGAATATTGCCTTCAATAATTTTGACTATGTTGCATATCCCTAACATTGCCTATCAGCTTGTGCTAGTGGACTTTATACGGTTGCTGGATTCAAAGCATACGGAATATGTGCATAGATTAACCTAGTATGAGCAATGTTTCTTCTGGCTAAATTGCATTTGTATTATTGCAGGGATACCTCTTCCTAACAGAGAAATGTCAGAGGTGGATTGTATCAGATTCAAAAGTGGACAGGCCCCTTAATTCTCTCTCTCTCATTCTTTCATTGAAACCCCATGTTCTATTTTATTTTTCTCTCCCAAGAGGCAAGATACCAGGGGACTTTTACAAGATGTTGGTGGCTTCAATGGGTACAGAGAGCTTTTGAAATTAACCCAGGATAGTTAAAATTAAACTGAGGGCCCCATGCCCACCTCTTCCTTCACTTTATCACATTTTTGTTACAGTGAGAGAAAAACCATGTACTTAGCTTTGTAGAGAGATGGAAACATTGTCTGTGGCTATCCTAAAACAAGAACCTGCATGGAATGCTACATGTACATTGTTTTATGCTTTTATAATAGGCCGTTTCAGGTATTCTCTCCATCAGGTAATTAAAAATCATAGTACTAAGAGCTCTTGCAGACTCTTTCTTGGTTATGTGCCTTTCTTCTTAGTGCTTCTGTCCATGAACTGAGGGGCATATGGCCTGAAGCAAGGGATCTCTTGTATAGCTGCACCTCCTGCAATAGTGATAGAGTTCATGGAACCTCCACAAGTAGAAATGATTTCCTTTTTCAGAAAGTTGACTTCTAACTCATAGAAAGAGAGAAAAGGGAGGCTTGGAGGTGATGTTGGGCTATCTCCTTTCTTTTGTGCAATTTTTAATCTTGGGAGAGAAAAACATAAAGAGGGCTGAGGTAAATCTAACCCTTTTTAAACCTTCTAACCCTTCATGGTCAGTATGAATCAGCCTGCATGTTAAAGCAAGGTCCTTGGAGTTTATTTCCATTTAAAAGAGCAAATAAAAACTGATTCATCTTAGTTCCCCATTTCCATTAGGTTTTAGATCAGTCTGAGAATTTACTTCACTCTGAATTTCACAGTATCAAAACATAGATTCAGTTATAATTATGAATAGTACCCCTTCATGGATCACTGCCTTGTCGTGGTGAAGGGGCTTGTGTAACTCAGTGAAGCCATGAGCTATACCGTGCAGGGCCACCCAAGACGGACAGGTCATGACAGAGAGTTCTGACAAAATGTGGTCCACTGGAGAAGGAAATGGCAACCCACTCCAGTATCCTTGCCAAGAAAACCCCATGGACAATGTTAAAAGGCTAAAAGATATGATGCCGGAAGATGAGCCCCTCAGGTCGGAAGGTGTCCAATATGCTACTGGGGAAGAGCGGAGGGCAATTCCAAGTAGCTCCAGAAAGAGTGAAGCGGCTGGGCCAAAGCCGAAAGGACGTTCAGCTGTGGATGTATCTGGAAGCGAAAAGAAGGTCTGATGCTGTAAAGAACAATATTGTATAGGTACGTGGAATGTAAGATCCATGAACCAAGGCAAGCTGGATGTGGTCAAACATGAGATGACAAGATTGAACGTCGACATCTTGGGAATCAGCGAATTGAAATGGACGGGAATGGGTGAATTTAATTCAGGTGACCATTGTATCTACTACTGTGGGCAAGAAACCCTTAGAAGAAACGGAGTTGCACTCATAGTCAATAAGAGAGTGGGAAAGGCAGTAATGGGGTACAAGCTCAAAAACGACAGAATGATCTCAGTGTGTATCCAAAGAAAACCATTCAACATCACGATAATCCAAGTCTATGCCCCAACCACTGATGCCGAAGAAGCTGAAGTTGACTGGTTCTATGAAGACCTACAACACCTTCTAGAACTAGCACCAAAAAAAGATGTCCTTTTCATCATAGGGGATTGGAATGCTAAAGTAGGAAGTCAAGGAGTAATCGGAATGACAGGCAAGTTTGGCCTTGGAGTACAAAATGAAGCAGGGCAAAGGCTAATAGAGTTCTGTCAAGAGAACAAGCTAGTCATAGCAAACACTCTTTTCCAACAACACAAGAGACGACTCTACACATGGACATCACCAGATGGTCAATACCGAAACCAGATCGATTACATACTTTGCAGCCAAAGATGGAGAAGCTCTATACAGATGGCAAAAACAAGACCAGGAGCTGACTGTGGCTCAGATCATGAGCTTCTTACTGCAAAATTTAGGCTTAAATTGAAGAATATAGGGAAAACCACTAGACCACTCAGGTATGACTTCGATCATATTCCATGTGAGTACACAGTGAAGGTGATGAATAGATTTAGAGGATTAGATTTGGTAGACAGAGTGCCTGAAGAACTATGGACGGAGGTCTGTAACATTGTACAAGAGGCAGCAACTAAAACCATCCCAAAGAAAAAGAAATGCAAGAAAGCAAAATGGCTGTCTGATGAGGCTTTACAAATAGCTGTGGAAAGAAGTAATGCGAAAAGCAAGGGTGAAAGGGAAAGACATAAGCAACTGAATACAGATTTCCAGAGAATAGCAAGGAGAGATAAGAAGACCTTCTTAAATGAACAATGCAAAGAAATTGAAGAAAACAATAGAATGGGGAAGACTAGAGATCTCTCCAAGAAAATTGGAGATATCAAAGGAACGTTTAGTGCAAAGATGGGCAAGATAAAGGACAAAAAAGGCAGGGACCTAACAGAAGCAGAAGATATTAAGAAGAGGTGGCAAGAATACACAGAAGAACTATACAAGAAAGATCTTAATGTCCCTGATGTCCATGCTGGTGTGGTCACTGACCCTGAGCCAGACATCCTAGAGAGTGAAGTCAAGTGGGCCTTAGGAAGCATTGCTAACAACAAAGCTAGTGGAGATGACAGTATTCCAGCTGAGTTATTTAAAATATTAAAAGACGATGCTGTTAAAGTGCTGCACTCAATATGCCAGCAAGTTTGGAAAATGCAACAGTGGCCTCGGGATTGGAAAAGGTCAGTTTACGTTCCAATTCCAAAGAAGGGCAATGCCAAAGAATGCTCAAACTATCGCACAATTGCACTCATTTCACATGCTAGCAAGGTTATGCTCAAAATCCTACAAGCTAGGCTTCAGCAGTACGTGAACCGAGAACTACCAGATCTGGTAGGTTTCAAAGAGGCAGAGGAACTAGAGATCAAATTGCCAACATTCGCTGGATCATGGAGCTAGGCTTCAGCAGTACGTGAACCGAGAACTACCGGATCTGGTGGGTTTCAAAGAGGCAGAGGAACTAGAGATCAAATTGCCAACATTCGCTGGATCATGGAGAAAGCATGAGAGTTCCAGAAAAGCATCTACTTCTGCTTCATTGACTATGCAAAAGCCTTTGATTGTGTGGATCACAACAAACTGTGGCAAATTCTTAAAGAGATGGGGATACCAGACCACCTTACCTGTCTCCTGAGAAATCTGTATGCGGGCCAAGAAGCAACAGTTAGAACCGGTCATGGAACAACCGATTGGTTCAAAATAGGGAAAGGAGTACGACAAGGCTGTATACTGTCCCCCTGCTTATTTAACCTATATGCAGAGTACATCATGAGAAATGCCAGGCTGGAAGAATCACAAGCCGGAATTAAGATTGCAGGGAGAAACATCAAGAACCTCAGATATGCAGACGATACCACCCTAATGGCAGAAAGTGAAGAAGAACTAAAGAGCCTCTTGATGAGGGTGAAAGAGGAGAGTGCGAAAGCTGGCTTGAAACTCAACATTAAAAAAACTAAGATCATGGCATCTGGACCCATCAATCCCTGGCAAATAGAAGGGGTAGAAATGGAAGCAGTAACAGACTTCATTTATTTGGGCTCCAAGATCACCGCAGATGGAGACTGCAGCCATGAAATTAAAAGACGCTTGCTCCTTGGGAGGAAAGCTATGGCAAACCTAGATACCATATTAAAAAGCAGAGACGTCACCTTGCCGACAAAGATCCGCATAGTCAAAGCTATGGTTTTTCCAGTAGTAATGTATGACTGTGAGAGCTGGACCGTAAAGAAGGCTGAACGCCGAAGAATTGATGCCTTTGAACTGTGGTGCTGGAGAAGACTCTTAAGAGTCCCCTGGACTGCTAGGAGGTCAAACCAGTCAATCTTAAAGGAAATCAACTCTGATTGCTCATTGGAAGGATTGATAATGAAGCTCAAGCTCAGATACTTTGGTCACCTAATGCGAAGAGAGGACTCTTTGGAAAAGACCCTGATGCTGGGAAAGAGGGAAGGCAAAAGGAGAAGAGGACGGCAGAGGATGAGATGGCTAGATAGCATCACTGAAGCAATGAGCATGAAATTGAGCAAACTCAGGGAGGCAGTGAAAGATAGGAAGGCCTGGCGCAATATGGTTCATGGGGTCACGAAGAGTCGGACACAACTTAACAACTGAACAACAACAACAATGAATAGAAAAAGGACTCCATATGTGCACTCAGATGTATGTTACTTCTGTACAGATGTTTTCCTTATTTATAAAACTCTCCAGATTTCTCATTGCTTTATAATATGGATCAGACTTTCCATTCCCTGAACTCAACAAACTCCTGAGCCTTAATGTTGGACTTAAATGAATTCTGAGACCCCTGAGAACCCTAAGATTTATGCTGATAATGGTCAAACATCCTAAACAAATCGGGAGGTAAAAACCTTGAAAGGCTGTTGGTGAGGCCCAGAAAATGGCTTATTGCAACTTAGCTAATGCTCTAATTCCCCACTTGATCGAATTAAAAGGGAAGTTTATTACAAAAACAGAAATTGGCAGGCTTAGATGGAGTGTCAGCTCATGTTTCTTGAGCACTGATGTGATATTTGGTTTACTTTGATCGTCATCCTAGAGAGCCTGGATGTGTTTTTAATGGTTTCATATAATTGGCTGACCTCCAGAAACGCTGAAGTAAAATATTCATTTTTTTTTTTATCATTCTCTTTCTCAAAACCTTACTTCACTTCACCTGGGATGTGTGTGTGTGTGTGTGTGTGTGTGTGTGTGTGTGTGTGACTATGTGTATCTATGTGTGGGTGAATATGTCTGTTTGCACACTAACATTGAAAAAATGGATGAGGGTGAATAAAAGCTTTCCCTCTCCCCTTGGGGCGGCGGGGTGGGGGGGAGATAATGGATTATTTTAAGGCACTGCATTCCAAACTGGCTCCTAAACATGTTGACTGGAAAACAGTATAGTGGAAACAAACCCTCATGAACTTTGAAAGAAAAACAATAGCATCGGACAATGTTGGATCCTTCCCCAAGTTCCTGTCAATCCACTAGAGCCACTGAGGGCAAACAACGGTCTGTAAAATAAACACACAAGTCCGGAACTTTCCTGTATTTTTTAAAAAATCAATTATTATTATTATGAGATCACCTGACTGGAATATAGTTCAGGTGTTATTTGGGGCAATTTTTCTTTTTTTTCCCCTTTTTTTTAGTCATCTGCTGCAGCTGTTATGTGGTGAAAAGCGGAAACATCTTTCCTGTTATTTGATTTTTACAGTAGAAAAATGCCAATAAAGGGAGTGGGGAGAAGGAAAACACACCAAAAGCATGTGTAGTGCCTTTCCTATAGGCGTGAGTCAGAGAGAAACAAAAGAGAATTCAGGATGTTGGGCATCCATGAAAAATATGCAGCCATGAGCTGGAAATAGCTTGGTTACAAAAACAACAATGGGTAGAAAATGAAGAATTCAGTATTATTCAGCAACTGCCTGCTTTGGCTATTGTTGGAAACATACAGGAGGGGGAATTATATTTATTCATGGGCCAAAAAAAAAAAAAAGGTTGTACACCCAACTGTTTAAACATTCCCCTCATCTTATCCTGAAGCTTTTCTTGAAATATGAATAAGAACCAGCAAACCTGCATATAAAGACTTTTCTCCATGTTCTTATCTCCGTCCCTGGAGTTCACAAATTGCTAACTCAAACATAACATCTCTGAGTTAAATATGCAGATTCATGCAAAGTGGTGTTAAACATCTGAATTTGACTTTTAAATTAACAAAGAATAACATTAACACCTCCAATTAGACTCCATTGTAAAACTTTTTCAGCAGTTCTTCTCTGACATGCAAAACTCCCATTCATTCTTCCTTGCATATATTTATATACATTACACCCCTGATGCATACCCTACTTTCTATTCCATTAGACTATTGCTCATAATAAAGCCACAACCAGTATTGCTGACTTTCTAACTAATGTTTGGCTTTCACTATCCCCAGATAGCCAAGGGTGTTCCTCTTCCATATCTCTGATTATCTTTGCCTATGTCCAGAGAGACCTACTTTTTAAATCTGGTTCTTTGTTGCTCCTGAAGTGGAGAAGAATTCCTACTCAAAATGGAGGTTTTAATCATGCTTTTTAAGGATGTGAAGGATGTTCTCCATTTCCCCCCTGACATGCATACATTGCAGGATAACACTGTCATAGTGTTAAGCTGTTATGCTGCAATTTCTCTGCTACCATGAAAATGATGATACAGGATGATGAAACATAGTTCCATGGGATATTTGGCCTATTTGCATAGGATTGGTTGTACAGCTGCAAAGTCCATGCCAAGCCATTTCTTGCAGAAATACATCGGCTTTGTTTTTAAGTGGAAATGGGGAAACAGCTTCCTTCCTTCCTTCCTTCCTGCCTGCCTGCCTGCCTGCCTGCCTGCCTGCCTGCCTGCCTGCCTCTTCAAGTCAGAATTGACTTCTGGAGACTAATGGATAATTCCCTGCAGTTATCTAGGCAACATTTTTGAAGGTGGATTGCCATTGCCTTCTTCCTAGGACTGAGTGAGAGACTCTGGCCCAAGATCAACCAGCTGGTTTTGTACTGAAGGAAGAACTCAGGTTTCTGCTCCTAGTCTAACATATTTATAAATATCTAAATATCTAACAAAAAAGTGATTAAAATCCAAGCTTTCATTCTCTCCTATGCAAGTGTTCACCCTCTTTTGTTCTTCTAGAAAGTTATCCCTTCCTTATTTATATGAACTATTTAGAAAAAAATTATTTATCATTTATTAACTAGATTTGTAAGGCTGCCCAACCTGAACAATGTGACTCTGGGCAGTGTACAACAACAACAACATAAACAAAAATACATAATATTAAAACATATGCAATATGTAAATATGAGATATGAAATATAAAATGGTGACCAAGCATCATAACAAAAGAACCAAAAGGGGACTCCACTCAACTGGCCCCTAATGCCTGGGGGAATTAACAGCTTTCCTAAAGGGGAGCAGAGTTGTTTTAAGCAACTGTATAAAAAAACACAAATAGAAAATGGATAAAAAGAATAAAAGAGTAAAGCACAAATAGGTAAACAAGGGATGTAAAATGTGAAGGACAGCATAGTTTTCCAGTATATCATTAGTTAATTATGAATAATTAAACATAACATATCACTTTAAAAAACTAAAAATTACTAATAAGCTTCAAGCAATAATAAATAAAAAATTATGATCAAATCATTATAAATCACCAAATAAAAATACAAGCTATCATAGATGGAGTCAAAACTGAGAATCTGTTCTACTTTAAATATCCCATGAAACTGAAATATGAACCCTATACATAGAAACAACCAAATTTTGGATGAGGTATCCATGTATTAAGATATAGTCCAGAAATGTTTCCAATTTTTAAAGGCACAAAGTTATTTTGCACATCCAAGCATGCTCCCACAATTTAGTTAATCATTCTTCAAAGGAGGGAATCAGACCACTTGCTAATAAGAAGCATATGATATCCTTGCAACAGTTAGCACATACAAAGCTAATTCAGTGCACTTACAATAAATATGTAGTTTAATAAAGTTTAACAAGAATATTGCAGGTTGAAATGGGAATTTAATTTTTAAGATTTGTTTCATTGTAGTATGAATCATTCTCCAGAATTGTCAAGCTTGACAGCTTTGCTACCAAATACCAAAAAGTTTCCAGCATTTTTTAGAGAATGAATTATCTATTTTAGCAGTTAAGGCTTGAGTGATATGCCAGTGCTAAAATGTCTTGTAGTAATTTTGTCTAAATATGATATTTGGAGTAAATTTAATATTCTTCTTCCATTCAAATTCCCATTGTTGCATCTCTATTACTGCATTCAAATTCTGCATCCATTTAATCATTTGATCTTTGACTTGTTCATAGCACTTTATAAATTTCATAGTACTTTATAAATTTGGCCCAGCCAATGTTCCCAACTGTGTATTGTAAGATTTTCTAGTTCAATGAAGTCTCTCAGTATTCCCTCTTGTTTCTGCAGTTCTTTTAGTGCTGTGCTACTTATCTGAAGATATCAAAATCAATCAGGTAGACTAGACTATTGTGAAGTAAGAGTCTCAAAAGATTTTATCTTTGTCTTATTGAAAATTAAATCTTCCAATCTAAACAAATTATTAACTTTACCAGCGAGCAAATTTCTTAATGCTTTCCTCTTCATAAATGTAGACATTTAATAATGAAGCAAGAGGAGGAAAGTCTGAAGTTATTATTTTCCTGTATTTGTTCCAGACAACCAATATATTACTTATTATTACATGACCTCTTATAGATTGTTTATTTCTGTTGGTATCAACCTAGAGCTATTTATGGAACCATCTGGAAATCCTGCCTCTTTCATGAAAGTATCTGGGCAAAAAGAGATAAAACCCACTTTGAAACCTATGTTAAGACACTAGCACAATAATACAATTCAAAGTTCAGAACCACTAATCTACCTCTCTCTTTAAAATCTTGTAAAATCTTGAAATTAATCCTTAGTTTTTTATTGGACAATACATAGTTCATAGTTGTTTATGCCAGTTATCCAATATCTTGTTTTCAATATATACTGAAATCATTTGAAACAGAAAATTAAGTCATAGTAAAATATTCATTTTAATGGCTAAAGTTGTTCCTAGCCATGACAGGTTTAGTTATTTCCAACTAGAAATACCTACTTTTCTAGCTCAGTAATTAATTAAAAATAACTCCTTATTATTTTTGTCATATAAATTCCTAAATATTTAACCTTTTTATAGTAATGTTAAACTCATTTATGAAATGCAGAATTGTTTTTCTTCTTCAACCAAATTCCATATCAACACCTGAGTTTTTTCCTTATAAATCCCATAACCTGACACAAATCCATATTACTATATACACTCCATTAACACTACTGAAGTCTTTCAGTTGAGTAACCGTAAGTACAATGTTGTCAGCATATAACTTCTAATTTGTGTTCTTGCATTGCTAGCTTAATTTCTTATTCTTTCTGGTCTTGGTTATCTGTACTGTATCCTTAAGCTGTTGCTGTCCCATGTGATGCTAACTGACTGATTGTAAGCCAATTTAAGAAAATCCTGTCCAGACTGAGACACTTTAGCAACACATTGCAAGGTATTCAGTCTGGATAGCAGGCTACCACATTGTCCCATTTAGATAATTCCAAATCTGCTATGACTTCCCTGAAAGCAATTGTCAATCACTTTACTTCCTATGGGAGGAATCTTTCTGGACAGAGATACTTGTATATGTGTGTATATGTACAGTATATTATATAATAATTATCATCAGCCCAAAACTGTAGGATGTAGGCCTCTTCATTTAAGGTTATGGACTATAATCTACTAAAGTGGTCCAGTGTGGGTCAGTAAATAGATGTTTTTAAACTTCTCAAACTAGACTGAGAGTGACTGACCCAAAGTCACCCAACTGCCATCTCTGTCTAAGAGATGACTAGAAAATGGATTCCCCCACACCTAGACCTAGTCTAGCACCTTAAACATCTCTCTCTCTTTACACACAAAGTTATATTAACTGATATATACAAAGTTAAAGCCTCAAAATACACAACAACCAGCTTTAAAATTAAAAAATCCTTTCTTAGTGCCCTGTTAGTCTGTAATGTCTTTTAGAGCCATGATTATCATGAATGCTGTAACAGCACAATGATTAGAACACTTTCTTAGTAAATAGAAGGTTGCTGGTTTAAAACCCAACAGATCAACATTCTTAATTAGTAGTTTTCTTTCCCTAGTTACATGGTACATGACTGAAAGCATTTCAAGATTAATGCCAACCTTTTGAGGTAGGCTAGGCCAAAAACAGACACCACAGAATTCCAGGAATACTATGTTGTAGGGAATATGAACAGAATTTTGAAATCCTCTCCATGTTTCTCTCTGTTCCCTCTTCTACTAAACAAAATCAAGGTCATTTTGAGTTTCGTTGTCACACTTCCTTCAGTCTCTGGGCTTTCTCCAAGTCTCTCCTTAACAGCTTGTTCCTTCCTTTCTGCCTCAATGACTCATTCATACCTTCCCTGAGCCAGTTCTACATGCCTTTACACCCACCGAGGCAACTTTACAGATACAGCTCAAGATCTCATGACTGTGTGGCTTTCACCCAAACTGCTTAATAGTCTCACCTAAATTGTTTTGGAACTTACCCCAGAGGAATATCATTTTGTTGTTATTCTTCTGGATGGATCAGTTAACTAGGATTCCAGAAGTCATGCTCTTACCAGAAACAGATGATCACCTGGAGAAAGCTGGCTGTCACAAGCATATTCTTGTCTGCAGAAGAGGGACTAAATTAACCTAGTAAGCCTCTGTAGGCTGATGAATCTGCTGGTGTCCAGGCTGCTCAAACCTGGCTAGTGACCTTATCAGAGATCTGAAATGTAGAATAATAATTCTCTTATGAGAATTCACAGCAGTGGCTAAGCACTTCCTGGCCTATATCTGTGATATTCCATAATATACCCAAAGGTTACAGGCAATGAGGCATGGAGGCAGGCATGAGTGACTGTAGTGTAGGTCTAGGATTAAAACTGATGTAACATGATGGAAGTATCCTTATGAATTATGCTGTGATGATTAATAAGGAAAATAAATGAATGGATTTCTTCCCTGGTGTGATGGAATGTGAGGGTGGCCTTGGAAGACGCGGGAAAGAGATGCTACCTAGGAATGATCAGATAAAAGAGAAAGGAGTCCACCACAGGGTAATGGTCAAAGCAAGAAACCTAGGAAAGACCTGCCCTAACCACTCAGGCAGTAAATAGGGAGGGTGGAGATTTGTGCTTTCAGACTTGCAAGTTTCTGTTAATGTAGCCTTACAATAAAGTAGAATTAGTTCATCTAGTCTTGTTTCCTGTCTGGTTTACCTGAGAGGGCTGACACCTGGTTACATCTATAAAGAGTCAACAATAGAGCTTTTCAGTACAGTTAAATGATTGATACATTTTTTAGTGGTCCTGGCTGGTGTCCTCTAAGCTGTTCTGTATTATGATTATGATTATTGAATAAACTTTTACCAATCCAATTAGGCTTGATTTTACTTTGCCAGAACAACATCTAATTAAATATTCTTTATCAGATCTTTATCTGACTTTGCCTAGAAGTCACTCCAAAGACCCCATCCTGCCAATGCTTTTTCACATGATTAACACCTTTCTCAAGTAAGTGGTATTCCCTTCCACCTAAAAGGAGACAATGGTGAAGCTCTTACTTAAGTCATCTTTGAACTTAATTCAATGTATTTAAAGTATTACATAGTAAAAGTCCAACTTGCACTCACAGTTGTCACTTGTTACTCTAGAACAGAATTTCTCAACAGCTGGCTGGAGAATTCTGGGAATTGAAGTCCACCTATCATAAAGTTGCCAAGGTTGAGAAACACTGCTCTAGAAGTCACCCCATGTCTTAAGTCATTCATTGGACCCATTTTGCAGAACTTACCAGGTATATCTTTAACACGACAGTAAATTTTTTGAGGTTGGGGTAGGCCTATATTGTAGAACAGAAAGAGCTCATGTCAGAACCTACATCACAAAAAGGCTGTGGGTTGCAGTTGTATTGCATTCGGTGGGAGTTAGAAGGATTTGGTTCTGCCAATAGTAACTGGAGGGGAGGGGGGTTACGGGAAATGAGCGTAATAGGAGCTGGGGAACTGCTTAACCATATATGGGCAGTTTAGACGGGGAACCATCAGGTGGAGAAGACACAAGACGCCAGGCAATTAGGGAGGGGGGATAAATAGCGAGGAGTCAACCCGAGGCTTTAGTTTTAGCAATGTTCTGTTTACAAGCTACCTGTACCGCTCAATAAAGAGTATTTTCCTGAACCAAGCCTGGTTGCATGGGAGTGCTTTTGAATCGGGAGCCAGACAGGGAGGACTTGACAGCTCAAAGCATACCATTCAAAACATAGACTTTTAGATTGTTTTATCTTTTATGGTTTTTATCATTGTATTTATCTGATTATATTTCTGTAAGCTACCCCAGGATTGAGCACCATAATAATTTGCTATATAAATAACATAAATATTTTCCTCAGTACGTTTGGCTACTATGCATGTTTTACCAACTAATTTCCTCTGCACACTATATAATAAGGATTTCTGAGTGCTTTCCCCTAAAATATGCATTTTTTGTTTTCATGTTTCTAAATATATGCATTTTTCCATTCACATTACTGAATTAGAGAAAAGTGTAAATTTCAATATATTGTTGCGTACGAGGAATTGTGAATAGGGTAATTTCACACTGAAATGAGAACTGAATTAATTTTTCACACATTTCAAGTACGCCTAGAGTTTTTCTGTTTAAATTTCCTACTTTTAGGATAACGCTAAGCTTTTTTTTTATGCAAGAAATACACAGCTATGTTAAAGAATGGCTTGGTTTTCTCCCTTGAGTTTTAAAACAGACCTTCTTCATCATGCAGGCTATTTTGCCAAATGCATGATTTTGAGAGCAATAATGTGACATGAAGAAAGAAACTTCTGTCTGTAATAGAAACGGTTTACATTAATGTCAGCTACAAAGTGGACATTGTTCCCTGTGCTGATGAACTGCAGTACAGGCTGTTGTTTTGCATTGCCTCCTTAAGGAAGTTGCCAACAATATATTACACTTCAGTGTTGCAGCCTCCACCAGTCAAGATTTGGCATTCCAATCTCCTCCTCCAGTGTAAACTTTACTTAATTGTTGCTGTTAAAAGCAAAGAATATTATAGATCCATGCTTCATGTGTCATGTCCATTGTTCCTTTTAGTGCCCTGAAAACCAAGTTTTTGCCATTTTAGTGCCCTGAAAATCAAGCTTTGCCATGGGACAAAACCCTACAATTGTTAACTATAAGGAGTCAAAATACTATCTGTATATCAATACTGGTATCTATGTCTGTATTTTCAACAATTTTTTGCATGACTTCCTCTGAACACCAGTGTAGATTGAATTACATTAAAGCTGGAAACATCTGTGGCCTGATAAGAATAATTTCTCATAACACATGAGCTTTTTATGCTCTTTATGGGCCGGGATATGAGGAAAAGGTGCTAAGTTATATTTGCTTATGTCATGTCAAACTGTAACAATCCACAGAGTAATATTTTCAGTGGTTGTCACTCAATTCAAACATTCCATTCCTCTGAAAATTTGCCAAAGCTTTGATTTTATCAGCATTGATGATGCTAAATGTCAGTTTAATTCAAACTGGCATTTGATTGCATGACAGGGAAAATGGATTTTGTCCCTTGATTCTTCTTTCTTCTTTTGTGGTTAATAAAATGTACCTACCCCAGATTATGAAAGAGGGTATGTTATATCTCAAACTATGCTTACGTAATACCGAACACATACATATTAATCATGTGCTTATATTTGACGATGGGATGGATAGATGGATGGATCAATGGATGAATCGATTGACTGATAGATGCCTGCAATTTATATGCTGCTCAATTGCAATACGTTTCTGAGCAGCTTAATCATACATAACTCAAATAAAACAAATTAAAAAAAAACAACACCAAATCCAAAACTTTAATAACAATCTATTTCCTAGCCTACTGGAAATAGCCTCTTATTACCAATATTTGCCTGTTGCTGGGAGAGAACCCATCTTTATGGAAAAGCAGGACTTGGAAGTTTTCTTGAATGTCAACAGGGTTGATGCTGTCCTGACCTCACGTGGACCACTGTTGCAAAGAACAGGGGCAGCTCCAGAAAAGGGCACTCAATAAATTATTTCCCATTTATTTTCTACTTTAGAATTTCTTTGCATAGCATTTTCACTTACTTTATTGTTACCAAGGCAAAAATATTGTTTTCTCTTACACACCTCTCCATTACTTTGCAGTACCCTGGCTGCTGTGTAGGTTGAACATATTCCACAGGAAAAATCTTGTGAGGAGTTATTTTGGAATTGAATAAAGGAACAGAAATCTGGGAAGGCTGACTGAAGAGTTGATTATACAAGGAAAGGTAGGATAGTTTTCCACACACATACACCTTATAATTCTACGAAGTACCAGCTCCTTACTTCCAACCAGGAGAATGGCATTATCCTTTTCTTCATTTAATTATAAATATTTTTTTTTCTTATGAAATTGAATGCAAATGTTCAGAAAAAGGTAGAGGAATTTTTTTTGGCGTTGAATTAATGCATACAAACAAAAGAAATGTGCTTACTCATTTATAAAACAATACTTTGTGTGCCTGAAGTTTATTATCCCTGAAATTACTTTGATAGGGGATTTTGCACACTCAAAGCATTATGTTCTCACCATTACAGGCAGACACGGCAGTTCTTTTTCTGAAGAGAAGCTGAGGTTGAGGTTGAAGGTAATACTAAAGGCTAGATGCCTACATAAGTTCTCCCTATTTGTGAGATATTTTTGAGATGCACTAAGTAACCAAAATTAGCAGTTTTGGGGGAAGACAAGAAATATGTAGTTTTCTAACTCACTCACTTTGGAAGTCTCCTCGTAGAGTCCAAGGAATATCTCTAGTTTTCTAATATTTGCAAGTATATTCCATTGGAAATATCCCAGTTCTCTCTCTAAAGGGAGCAAAATTAATTATCCAGTTTCCTAAGACGAGAGTGTAACTACCCAGGATGTCAGATCCCAAGCATGAAGGAACTAATGCTTTACTGGAGGCTAGGAAGAGTCAGTATTATCAAAATAATAACACCTGACTTTGAGCTGAGAAACTAACCAGGATTAGGCAGCCTCTGTGGAATTATAGGTCTATAGGCTAGACTGGGAAATGAAAAGAAATAAAAAATTAAAAAGGCAATAGCTAATCAGTTTCCTGTTGCTGCCAAGATCACTACATCTATGCATCCATAAAGTCACCAGGAGTTCAGCTTGATCCAAATGAGATTTTACTTTACTTTTATTAGAGGCAATCAAGAAATCTTAGCTTGGACATCAACAATCTCCAATATTTGAAGCAGAAAAGGCCCTTCTTATCTGCACAAAAAAGGATTCCTCTGTACAACTTTGTACTAGAAACCCCAAAGAGTGTCCATCGAATACATAGAATTGCATGTTATTTTCCCCCCTTTCAAAGAGATAAGCTGATATTATTTTAAAATATGATATCAAGCTATGCACACAATACATGCATTTATTAAAAAATAAATAGATGAAACCAATTCTAATCACACACGCAACGGCTGATTAAACTAATTCAAGAATGGATTTATGCAGATATTTACTTCTTCATGCCATCAGTTATATAAATACTCTGTCTTTGAACCCAATCTG
Organism: Liasis olivaceus; assembly: GCA_030867105.1. Classification (NCBI taxonomy): domain Eukaryota; kingdom Metazoa; phylum Chordata; class Lepidosauria; order Squamata; family Pythonidae; genus Liasis; species Liasis olivaceus. Next base: position 21,652,286 of record CM061355.1, on the reverse strand, counting down.
TATTTCCCTTCCTTTCCTTTCCCTTCATATACATAGTATCATTCCTGCCTATAGTTAACTATGAAGAAAACAATAATGTAAAGCAAATGTAAGTAAATATCCCTTTAAATTATTTCTGGATATGTTATAGAATCATAATGTTATAAAGAAACCTCCCAGATAATGTAGTCCAATTCCCAGGACAAATTCCACAATTAAAGCATCTTCATTAAGTAGTCCTTTCTGCCTCTATTTTAGAATCTCTGGCAGAGGAATCCACCATTCCCTGATGCAGTTTGTCTCATTAAATGCTACCATTAGAACACTTTTCAGCTGAAATCAGTCAAGTGTTCTATGACACTATATTCTCACACTTTCATTGCAACATCTTTCTCTGGGCTTTGTCAGACGCATGGAATGTATCGTATGTCAGAATCCTCGCAAGATTTTATAGTAGATTATTATATGGCTAGTTTAAAAAAAATGATTTTTTCTACATGCTGCGGTTCTGCCATTGGAAAAGGGGAGGGGGAGTAGGAAGGAGAGACCGTTTGATGCAGATGGTTTCTTATCACAAGCCCTGGAATGTTCAAGGCCATGCCAGCAAGGGAATCAGAAGACAAGAACTAAGGGCGAAGAAAGGGGGGGAAAAGAAAGAAAAGCAGTTTTTGGCGCGCTTTTATTCAGTCTCAGCAATGCTTTGGATCTGTACACTTATTCTTAATAAATGAACTTTCTTTTGAATCAATATTGGTTGCAAGGAGAGTTACTGGTTTTAAGATCAACAAGTGGCAGTTCGTTACATTACATTTTGCTGAGACTCCCTGTACAGACTTCTACCAGGGACATTACCCTGAGGGGAGTCACAAGCCTCACGTTAACCGGGACCAACCGAGCAACGGGATGGCTGATGATGTTATTGAGGAAGAAGAAGAAAGAAAAGTCCCTCCTCCATTGGAAGTAAAGGTGATAACCCAGGGGGAGCCAGTGCAATCATCACGCCCAGACCGGACGGGGATGAAAGCAACGGGGACGAAAGGACAGGCTCCTTCGTTGAAAGATCGCTTGGGGAAGTTGGAAGGGCAGATGGGGTCCATATCCGATGATATGCGAGCTATAAAGGCAGCCATGGACCAACTGCTTGGAAGGGGATCTACACCTCCCGCACGAGAAGCGGCCGCCACACCAGGAGGCACGGAGGTGGCAGAGCTGTCAGCCGAAGATGAGACTTCCAGCGAGGAGGAGGAGGATATCACACCTAGCAGAGCCAAGAAGAGCCCGATGCAGCAGCGGGGCATCTCCATGAAATTCGGGGGAGATGCTGAGCAGCTGGCTTGCTTTATCACCCAGGTCCGGATCTACATGGAGGGCTACGGGGGTCTGTTCCGCAGCGAGGAGGAGAAGGTTTCCTATGTGTCCAGTTTTTTTGAAGGTATGGCTGCGGAATGGGTGGTTGGCCTGCATAGGGCGAAGGACCGGGCTTTAAGAAAATTGGAGGATTTCATGGCGGCTCTCTGCGCGCGCTTTGAAGACCCGTGTGTGGCGCTCAAAGCACGACGCGACCTGGAAAGGCTGAAGCAGGGGTCCAAGTCGGTATCAGAGTACGCCTATGAATTTCGGGGCTTGGCTCAAAGGCTGCCTCACGTGCCGGAGGAGCTGCTGATTGAGTTTTTCCAGAGAGGCTTGCAACCCGAATTGCTGCAGCGTGTGCTGTGCCGGGGTTTCCCGAAAACCTTTAATGAATGGGTCGCTATGGCTGGCGAAGTGGAGGAGCAATGGCGTACCATTGAAGCAAGAACCCGACTTCCGCCCTTACCCGGTGCAAAGAAGGCGGCGCCCAAAGCGAAGACCAGCGCTCCGAAGAGTAGCAGGGGCCGGCGCGTCTGTTTCAACTGCGGGGAGCCGGGGCATTTTGCCGCTGCGTGCCCTAAAGCGAAGACGGAGCAGGAAGGCAAGAAGACGGAACGGAAGGGGCCGAAGTCTTCAAAGCCCGGCAGGAAGGAATCAGCGGCAGCAGGCAGCGAGACGGGAGCTAGAGCGGCAGCACGCGGCGGTGGCAAAACCCGGAAGTTGTCAGCTCCGCTCTCTCTCCGACAGGCGGCTGCTCTTCCAGAGAAAGAAAGCAGCTCACGGGAGGACTCGGAGAGCGAAGAGATGGGGGTGAGTCCCATTAAAATTTGGGTGGAACTAAGGGTGGTGAGGACTAATCGGAGGGCAGAGATACGGGCGCTGATAGACTCTGGCTGCTCCCGAAATCTGATTAACCCCGCCCTTGCCCGGGGTTTGGGACTGCGCTTAAAGAGACTCAAAACCCCTGTGGTTTTTACCCAGCTGGACGGATCGCCAGCGGGGGGGGGGCCGGTGGAGTATCGTACAGAAGAGCTTGAACTAACTATGGGGGACCATAGAGAGACTATTAAATTCCTAGTGACTCCCATGGCATGCAACCCAGTGCTTCTGGGCATGAACTGGTTAAAAAGGAAAAACCCAGAAGTGAACTGGGAGGAGAAGATCTTGCGTTTCCCGAAGGAGGGGGAAGTGGAAGTTGAAGGAATTACCGAAACGTTGTCAGATGAAGAGATGGGTGCTGTGAGTGGGGAAAAGGCAGTGGAAGCTGCAATCCAGATTCCCAAGGAATACCGCGACCTGCAGGAGGTGTTTAGCGAAAGGGAGTCAGATCAGCTACCCCCCCATCGTGCCAGTGACTGTGCCATAGAGATTGAGCCGGGGGCTAAATTTCCAAGGAAGAAAATGTATCCAATGACACCCAAAGAGTTGGAAGCATTGCGGGAGTTCATTGACAAGAATCTAAAGAGGGGCTTTATTGTACCTACGCATTCTCAAATTGCTGCACCGGTGCTATTTAGGGAAAAGAAGGATGGCTCCCTACGTTTGTGCACGGATTATAGAGGGCTAAATGCCATTTCTGCTGACAACAGGTACCCACTCCCCTTAATGAAAGACCTGTTGGCACATTTATCCAAAGGGAAAATTTTCACCAAGCTGGATTTAAGGGAGGCGTACTTCAGGGTGCGAATACGTGAAGGAGACCAATGGAAGTCCGCCTTTAACACGCCTCTGGGGTGCTTCCGTTATGAAATAATGCCGTTCGGATTAAAAGGAGCGGCGGGGGTATTCATGCAACTTATAAATGAGGTGTTACAAGAGTATTTATACCAGGGGGTGTTGGTTTATCTGGACGATATCCTGATTTACACTGAAACCATGGAGCAACATGTGCAATTAGTCAGGAAGGTGCTAAAAAAGCTACTGGAAGCTCAGTTGTATGCCAAGCTCTCCAAATGTGAATTTCATAAACAGCAAATTGACTATTTAGGATATAGAATTTCGCATCAGGGAATTGAAATGGACCCAGCAAAGGTGAGGGACGTTACAGGTTGGGAGGCTCCCAAAACCAGGCGTCAGCTTCAAAGTTTCCTGGGCTTTGCTAACTTCTATCGGCAGTTTATACCCAACTTTGCCCAAGTAGCACTCCCACTCACCGATTTGTTGAAAACCAAGGGCAAGGACAAGGCGAAGGCATCAAAACCTGGAGCCCCCTTAGCCTGGACTAAGGAGTGCCAGGAGGCGTTTCAAAGTTTAAAGCGTCTGTTTACGGCTGAACCAATCTTAAAACACCCTGATCCAGAACAGCCATTTGTCATACAGGCAGATGCTTCGGATGTAGCAGTGGGAGCTGTGTTGTTGCAGAAGGGGGCAGGGGGGGAACTGTTTCCTTGTGCATACATATCCCGGAAATTTTCAGAGACTGAGAGACGCTGGTTGGTGTGGGAAAAGGAAGCGTTCGCAGTACGCTGGGCATTAGTTTGTTGGAGGCATTTGTTAGAGGGGTCACCCCATCCATTTGAAATTTGGACTGATCACAAGAATCTAGAGGCTTTGACTGCACCGAGGAAACTGTCACCAAAGCAAATGAGATGGGCACAATATTTTCATCGATTTAACTTCTCCCTGAAGTATATTCCTGGGGGAAAAAATTTTCTGGCAGATGCTCTGTCTCGGTTGCCTCAACACAATAGCAAACGGGAGGAAGTAGTCGCTCCAGTAATTCCATGTACCCAAGCAGCCCTAAGAGTGGTCACTAGAGCTCAGAAAAAAAAGGGTGAAGGACAACCAGAAGGAGAGTTATTGGTAAAATTAAATGCCCAGATTGCTCAGGATGAGTGGTTCAAAAGCAACAGCCAGTTGCTAGTAAACAAACAAGGGGCATGGTGGTGGCAAGACAAGCTATATGTCCCTGCAGATGCTAGAAAGTGGGTTTTGCAAAGAAGTCACGACAGCAAAACAGCTGGGCACTTTGGTTTTGTGAAAACATTACATCTGATCAGACGTCAATTTTGGTGGCCAACAATGAGAAAAGATGTAGGGGAATATGTAGCCACATGCCCCACGTGTGCTATGGCCAAAAAGAGAGGGGGCAAACCAATGGGGCTTCTACAGACAGTAGCAAACCCTGTAGCTCCTTGGAAGCAAATAAGCATGGATTTTATTGTAGACCTGCCTGAAAGCAACAAAAAGACTGTTATTTGGGTAGTTACAGACCTTTTTTCCAAACAAGCACATTTTGTGGCATGCCAAGCCATTCCATCAGCACCCAAATTGGCTAAATTATTCATACAACATGTCTACCGAGCTCATGGGGTCCCAGAACGGATAATTTCGGATCGCGGGGTCCAGTTTACTGCCAAATTCTGGAGAGCGTTCCTAAAACTACTGGGGGCATCGCAAGGCTTGAGTTCGGGTTACCACCCCCAGACAGCGGGATCATGTGAACGTCTGAACTCAGTATTGGAACAGTATTTGAGATGTTTCATTAACTACCAACAAGACAATTGGGATGAACTGTTACCATTCGCTGAAGTAGCTTATAATAATGCAGTGCACCAAAGCACTGGTCTCACCCCTTTTAAAATAGCTACAGGACAAGACTTTGTACCCATCCCAGAACTGCCTAAGCAGACCACTCAAGTCGCTTCGGTTGATGAGTGGATCCAGCAGATGACACAAGTGTGGCCTCAGATTGCTGCCTCGTTGCAGGAGGCCAGAGCTACATACAAGAAATTTGCAGATGCTAAGAGAACACCAGAAAAAGACTGGAAAGTAGGAGATAAGGTTCTTTTATCTACTAAACATCTTAAATCATTACAACCTTCCAGAAAGCTCGCTCCAAGATTCATAGGGCCTTTTGTCATCGATAAAGTAATTAATCCAGTTTCACTACGATTACAGATGCCTGCCACCTTTAAAAAAATCCATCCAGTATTCCACTGCGACCTGCTTAAACCATATAAGGAGTCTTCTCAGTGGCATCCCTCTCCAGTACCTCCTAAACCATTGATGGTTGAAGGAGAACAACATTTTGAAGTTAAAGAAATACTGGACAGCAGAAAGCACAGGGGGGGGGTTCAATTTTTAATTCAGTGGAAACATTTTCCCAAGTCAATGGCTGAATGGGTTGACAAGAAACATGTAAAGGCCCCACGTTTAGTTAAAAAATTTTATGATGCTTATCCTACAAAGCCTTAACAATTAGATTGGTTATTGTATTATGTGTATCTTTGCTTTTCCTTTTAGAGTGAAGAAGAGGAATCATCTGACTGACATCCTTTTCTGTGGAGGGGCAGTATGTCAGAATCCTCGCAAGATTTTATAGTAGATTATTATATGGCTAGTTTAAAAAAAATGATTTTTTCTACATGCTGCGGTTCTGCCATTGGAAAAGGGGAGGGGGAGTAGGAAGGAGAGACCGTTTGATGCAGATGGTTTCTTATCACAAGCCCTGGAATGTTCAAGGCCATGCCAGCAAGGGAATCAGAAGACAAGAACTAAGGGCGAAGAAAGGGGGGGAAAAGAAAGAAAAGCAGTTTTTGGCGCGCTTTTATTCAGTCTCAGCAATGCTTTGGATCTGTACACTTATTCTTAATAAATGAACTTTCTTTTGAATCAATATTGGTTGCAAGGAGAGTTACTGGTTTTAAGATCAACAAGTGGCAGTTCGTTACATCGTAGCAGCATGGAGGAAAAAAACAGGGCTAATATAAGATACGCTGAAATCTTACATTAGCATATTGTATATTTAAGATAAAATGGGCAGACTAGCTTCTGGCATGTGTGATGTATTAAAAATGTGCTTTGCTGACTGTAGAGGGTAAGGAAGATGCAGGAAATGTTATCTAGGCAAAAGGGGATGAAGCATTTTGAAGTCCAAAACAGCCAGATAAAATTCAGAAGTGATTCAGGCAGACACCTCCTTAATTCACTGAACTATAAGAAGGAAGAGGAGATAGGACACAATCAGACTTGCGGGATTCTGTTATTGTAGCCAGCCCAGTAAGAGTCGTTTTAGTCTTTCTGTGGAGTTGATTTCCTGGCCTGGTCCATCCAGTGGGGGTGATATTGACTTCCTAGATCATTTGGCTATGGAAACCAGCTGGCTCACACATGCCATCACTGCAGCTGGGATACATACTGCTCTGGGGGAACACCTGGCATCCTTTTTTTATCTCCCTCTTTAAGTTGTCCTGCCAAGGCCATCAGTTGTTTAAGGAAGACCATATGTTTGGTTGCAAGCACTGCATTACTGGGCAGCATCCTGTTTGCTCTGATTGGGAACTCAGCTAGAAAGGAACTTTTTGTATCTTCTGTATGCAGGAGTCATTGGGGATCAGGGAGAAGAATTGCGGGGAGGGGGGAATGTTCTATTTTGTAAGGGAGCATATTAGGAGATTATTATTCCCTATGCCATGAATGAGACAATTTGCTCCTCCTCCTACTTTTACCAAAGACCCTGCTATTTATTTAGCACTAGCAAAACACCCCACAATATAACAGCTATGAGAAGGCAGATATGGAAAAGCTCCATAATATAAAGGCAGTTGCAGTTGAGTTTAATAAAAAAAAGCAAAAGTGGGAAGAGAGGAATGATGGGCAGCTTTTATTAGGATGGACAGATTGGTGCTGCTAATATTCAGACCACCACTAGAGGGCAGCAAGGGGTTAGAATTTTCTGTATCACATGACTGTCCCCTAGTGGTTGCCCAGACTCGAGTAGTATCTCCATATGCAGCATTACAGATGGCAATTGATATTTCCTGGTATTTTGAAATTATTCACCATTTTCCAGTCTATCTGGAAAACTGAATGGCTGAATTCTTTGAGCTGTTTTAATGGAAAGCCCCATACTGGCTTTTTCCAATGAAGAGAAAGTAGATCACAGTATCTAGAGCAGTGTTTCTCAAACTTGACAACTTTAAGATATGTGGACTTCATCTCCCAGAATTCCCCAGCCAGTCATGCCACCTCCAGCCATCCCCCGACCCCAGCCAGAGGCTGCCTGTCCCCATTTAGTCTGAGCTTGCAATCCTTTTCATGGGGTCTCTACATCCTTTGTTTTTTCCATTGAGGAATGCTGCTAGCAGGTCCAATCTTATGCATATTTACTTGGAAATCTTTCCCCTTAGATTCAAAGAAACTTACTTCCAAATAAAGCTCTGTCCAGGAGTTTGCCTAAAAATCATTCTCTTCAAATAGGGGTGGGATTGGTCCCTCCAAGTCCTGCCTCCAATCTCTAAGACATTAAGCTGCATTATAACATTTTGCACATCACGCAAGTCTTGGCCAGATGCTCCGTGTGCACATTTGGTAAGGACACATACAAGCTGGATATGCAGGGATGTGGGCTGGGGGAGAAGCAGACACAGATATTCATGCTTCTGTAATGCAGAAGTCATTTGGGATCAGGGAGAAGGATTGGGGGGAGGGGGAAACGTTTTCTACCTCTTTTTGGCTGTATTTGGGTCTAGACACCCTAGCAATAGGATAAACCTATATCTCTTTATAACCTTTGTGAGTAGTTGTGGCCTTTTTCTTTCAGTGTCACCCACCCTCTTCTTCTTGATCCTGCTTTATTTTGAACTAAAGAGATTCAACATGATTGTTCCAGGTTAATGCCAACTTTTAAAAATCAATAAATATTTACTGGTGAACACAGAGAATTCCTGCGTGGAATTAAACTTTAATGAGCCGTAAGCCCATTACTCTCTCAGCAGTATAACAACAGCATGTTATGCATTTTCTGCAACAAACCAAACTATGCTATGAATTGTTTCTAAGGATGCAGATGGTTGAGAAGAAATAAAATGACATTAAAGTGAAGGTTTGCAGTGGGGAAAAAATAGAGCAGATAAATGAAGCATTAGAAGAACACATCTCTTTAGGGACTGAGTCTCAACTCTGGTCATGAGTGTCACCATTTTTCAACTAACTGTTCACTAATTAAAAGAGTGTGTTATCATTGGGATAAATTAATCCTTTTTAATACCATTTTACTGCTAAATTCTGATTTCAGCTGATTGTTGGGAAACTATACATAGGACTCACTGGTTCAGGAGTTTACCTGCATTTGTGAGAACAGAAAAGCATAAGATGTTTATAGTCCAGCTTCCTTGTTTTCAGTATTTAAAGAGAAGATGACCTTCTGAGGTCACAGTTGAAACTTTGAGAGCATGTTGAGGATGCGGTCACAAAATGGCTCCCCTGGCAGATTGTCCTGCTTTATTATAACACCCATTTACCAAAAGACAGATTGTTGAAGTTGCTCCTTGAAACCCCTTCTAGCCCTCTAGGATGCTCCCTATCACCTCCAGCTTAGCTCTTTCCTTCTCTCTCTCTCTCTCTCTCTCCCTCCTTCTGCTTCTTCTGCTTCTCCTCTGAATCATAGGGTTGGAAGGGTCTCCTTCTCCTTCTCCTTCTCCTTCTCCTTCTCCTTCTCCTTCTCCTTCTCCTTCTCCTTCTCCTTCTCCTTCTCCTTCTCCTTCTCCTTCTCCTTCTTGCTAGAGAAGTGGACAAACTTCCAAACAATCATTGGAGTGTAGTTACCTACATTTGTATTACCTAAATAGCCTTTGGGACCACATTTGAACCATGAGCTGAAGGTTGCCTCCCTCTGCAGTAGTGTATAGTCAAGATGGCTCATAAGTAGATGTTGGGGATAACAGTATTTAGAGATAAGTGAATTCTCAGCTTGGAGATTACATGGAATTATCGTGATTAATAGCTATTGATTGACCTACCCTTCATTCTTTTGTCCAATCAGTTTGTAAAGCATGGTTGGCAACCCACAGTCAACTTGCAGCACTCCTTTTTCAGCCCCCAGATTTTTGGGGGGACATAAAGGGACAAAATGTATGCCATAGGTCTGTGCAAACTTCAGAAGTTCATTATATCTATGGGATATACTACTCATAGTATTACCTTCAATCTGATAATGACCATCCTAGTAGGTCGTCTTGGGAGAAGCTGTTCATTTATTTATTTATTCAATATATATGGCTGCCCGTAACTCACAGGCTCACTTAATCTCCTTATCCCCATACCTGGGAAAACAGCCAAGTTTTAAAGGCCTTCTGAAAGACCAGCAAAGTCAGGGCAACCAAGCTCAGGGGGGAATGGTGTTCCAAAAGGCAGGTGCAACAACAAGGCTGTTCCACCTAGTTTTTCAAGGTGTGGGAGCCGGAGATGAGAAAGTGCTATTTTTCCATCTTGGCACCAATTGTCTGGAACAGTTCCTTCTACAAGTTAGCTAGTACCCTCAGTAATGGCTTTCTGGAAATTACTGAAGACTAAATGTAGCTATAAACATTTGCCTGCTTATTCATGTATTTCCTTACTAAAGATATATTAATGGTTGTTTCTGGCATTGTTTATGAATATGTAGCATGTTTTTTGGTTATTGTAGATTTTTGTCTTGTACTTTAGAATGTTGCTATAAGCTGTTGTGAGTTTTCAAAGATTGGAGGCATAGAAATCATTATTGTGGGTTGTTATTATTGTTCTGGGTTGTAGGCAGTGGGATGCATCACTGAAAGTTTTGAACTTTCTGAATGATGTGTTCATTCTGTTGCACCGTTCATTCAGGGAGAAGGTCTCATTTATGATGTCACTACATACTCCAACATAGTCCAAGTATGCTCAGTACTACAAGTAGCCACCCCATAAGTAGCACAGAGTAGCAAAGCTCACAATGTGGCAATATCATATTGTGCACTTTAATTTATTCTGTACCTGATATTATATATGATTGTATAAATAAGTTTTAAAATTTACATGATAAAATATAGCATAGAGGCAGCAGTGCATATGAACAGTTTATCTAAACCATACACATGCTAACAAAGAACGAAAGAGCAATCTATTTACTTGGCACAATACTGCCTCTAAACCAACATTTATATTTTTGGTGTCTGCCATCTCTTAGATAGTCCAATCATTTCCTTTTACACTATGTAATTTCTATTACCGGACAGATGAGAAAAAGGAGGCAACAGACACAACTTTGTGACTATATTCAGCAGCAACAAACACATTCCAAGATGTTAAGCACTGGGACAACAACAGCCACTTTTTAAACAAATCGCTGTCTCAGGCTCACTGATGGCATCAAGGCTGTAACTTCCTGACAGGAAGGTCAAGTTTGCATTGCTAGAATAGCCATATTTGAATAAGTTATCTTTGCCTATGTCTCATGAGGGTGTAGTCCTATGTAACATTCAGTTCATAATCCTCACATAGTAAAGAACACAATGGATAAGAAAATATTCTCACTGAAATTGTTTCTGGCTCAAGGAACTTAAAAATCTAGCAAAATGTTGACACTTTCCATTGTGAATCACTGAATCAAATTATGGGATTACCAGCCCCAACTTCATGCCAGGACAAAGACCATCTTCTGCTAACCCAACTATCCTGTTTGGGGACTTTCTTTGCTTTGCAGCAGAAATTGCTTTTATTTTAATAGTTTTCTTATGACTGATTATTACATTCTGTTTCAATGAATGTCTTGTATATTATACTTGAATGCCAGTCATCAAGATTGTCTGCATATTTTTATTTCAGCTGTGACAATGACAAAAATCCAATTTTTCATTTTTTTAAAAAGATTAAATATCTTCATTTTGAACCGTCTTCAATAGTATTTCATAATCCCACATTAGAAGTTACTAGGGGATTCAACATCATTGGATACAACTTAGCCCCAAATTTCAACTTTTTCAATATTGGGACAACATATACAATAGTAACAGATCTTTAAGTTCAGCTGATATTGTTGGAGATTAAGGGTACAGTTCTGTGCATATTTTCCCACTGAGTAAATAGTCATAAGATTGTGTTTTAATTGCCATTAGTGTAAGTAGGATTTAGATAATCTCAACTTCCTCAGAATTGTGGCCACACTATACATTTCTGGAACATAATGGAGTTATTCCCTTCTTCCACTAGACCAGCACTGGGGAATTCTGGGAAGTCCACACTTCTTAAAGTTGCTGAGGTTGAGAAATGCTGCATAGACAAATCTGTACACTGTGTCTTTGAGGCTAATAAGAAGGGAATAACTCCATTATGTTCCAGAAAGGTATATAGTGTGGCCACAATTCTGAGAAGTTTTCAACCCAGTCCTAAATTATAAGTTATTTATTATAGATTCAACTATTTGTAGGTGACTACTTTGTATGAAAAATTGTGATTTTTATATACCATTGCTACCATAACTTCTGTCCTTCTGCAATTCTGTTTGTATATCTTTCGATCTTCACTTAACTTATTTTAACCTCTTTACCTTAATTTGTTACTATTACACTTTTTCAGTGATTACTCTTAAATAGTCCTATCATAGATGTTTAATTCTCTGATCTTATAAACATCTCTTATTTTTCCTTTCTTGTTATTTTTATCTGTTTCTTGTCATTCTTGAGATATCCTTTCTTGTTCTTTCTTGTAGGACATTGAAAGTCTGCATTCACTGGTCACCCATCCTTCCTGTTGCCAAATCTTTTGTCCTCATCTTTCTCTGCTTATCTATCATAGTGGTTGCTTTGAAAGCTGATGATCTTTTCTTCTTTGAAACTTTGGGAATATTTTTTTCTGCATCACTTTTCAAAATGTTTCTTATCTCTTTCCATAGCTCCACAGATTCTCTACTGTGTTATTTACATGTATTGAATCTGTTCTTGTAATGGTATGTGGGAATGACCTCGGAAGACAGGGGGAAGTGCCACAGCCAGGGGAACAGTCAAGAGGCAGCTTATCCCACTGCAGGAATGTGGGTGTGGCAAATGTCTCGAAAGGGACCCTCCCTAGTTTCTTGGGCTGTAAAGACAATTGGGGAAAAATGTACTTTCAGACTTTCAAGATTCCATTAATGTAACTTTACAATAAAGTAGAATTAGTTCATCTGGGCATGTTTCCTATCTGGATTACCTCACAAACCTGACAGTTGTAGCACAACAGGATAGCTTTAATTTTAGAGAAGGAGAAGGAAAAGGAAGAGGAGGAGGAAGAGGAGGAGGAGGAGGAGGAGGAGGAGGAGGAGGAGGAGGAGGAGGAGGAGGAGGAGGGATTCTTTATATTGATTTTATATTTTGTCTTTACTTTCTTCAGATCAACTTTGCTGGCATATCTATTCTTTTTATTTTTGTATGATTAACTCATGTATTTGAAAGCAAAAATTCATATTCTTTTCTACAGTTTGCACTTGGAAGCATCTAGACTGACTAGACTGTATTTCTCCATCTTCTGATTTCTATTATGTAGTCAACTTGATTCTTATATTATCCATCCAGTAATGTCTAAGCATAAAGTCTGTGTTTATGTTGCTTGATACAACAAAGAATTCCTTCACAAAACTCTTTTAACTTATCTCCTGCAGTATTGTATTTACTGAATCCAAATATTTTGTTTACTCCAAGCCTCAAGCTTGGTGCAGAACCTAAAACACAACTGGGCAGACTTCTGAGAGGGAAACATCACTCTTTCCTCAGCCAGGGAACAGTGATATACAACAGGTCTATGTATGCATCCGCCACTGGATCGTGGATGGATGTGGTCTTATTGCAGATAGACCTGTCATTAACCATCACCAGCTTGCTAACAATCTGGCCACCAGGGGCCCAAGTAGAGGCATCCAAAATGGAAGAAGGAACTGCCAACAAACTAGAGGTCTCTCTTCCCCTGAAACAGCCTAATTGGTGCCTCCAATTGGAGGTAGCTATTAGTTATTGTATTGCAGCTTATTGTTATTTGTGTAGCTTTACTGAAATCAATACTGCTTTTGATTTGTTGTCTTTGTCACCTGTTTCCTTGCTTTGTACCATGCCAGTGTCTGTGATTGGGGCACTCTACAAATATTGGAAAATAAATTAACAAAATAAATATTCATGTACTGCCTCTATTCTAAGACTCTGGGTGATGGAACAAACTTCCATATAATAAAAATCACAAAATCCAATAAAACTCAACATAAAAGCATCAGCAAAACTAATTCCCCAATAAAACCCACTCTAAATAAAATCAAAGCAATCGTGGGACTGGGTAGCCCAAGTCATCTCTAACTTTAACTATTAAAGGCCCTATCTAAATAAAACATTTCCCACTTTTTGGCAGGCTAGAGATTAGTTGTTTACTTCTTTATATTCTATTCCAGTGCTACTTTGCATAAATGAAGCAAACCAATGTATTTATATGCATATGTGCATAGAACAAAGTAGAACCCACTCCCACAAATCATGTCTGTGGTCACTCATAAAATTACAGCTTGACCCTCTGCCTGTTCAGTCAGAAATAATTCTTACTTGGTTTTTTCACATAAAGAAAAGGATTATATCTCAGTAGGAAAGTACTTAGGTTCCATCCATGGCATTTCCAGCTTGGGCTAAGGAAAAACTGCTGTCTGAAAATTTAGAGGGCCATTGCCAGTCAGTCTAGACAATATGGCATTATATCAGTATAATGGCTGTTTCAATATAAAGCAGCTCCTTGAAATGAATGGGATTTACTTCCAAAGAAAGCAGCTTTTCAAGGTAATCTTACATATAATGTGCTGAGGAGAAAGGGCATCATCTTTGCCCTAATACCTCTAAAGTGGTTTGAAGCAGGATGTGCAATCATCTTCCTGCCTGGAATATTGAGCGCATGCTGGGAACATTAAGAGACAATCAGTACTCTGTCCACTGACCAATAAGAAAATGGAAAAAAAAAATCACTAGGGGCCTGCTGTCTGAGTTACAACAAAATATCCCAGGCTTCATTCCATGCAGAAGTAGAACTAGAAGTAGAACTAGAACTAGAATAACTTGCTAGGCCAAACTCTTTCCCATCTTTGCAATATCCACTGTGTGCTTGGCAAAAAATTGCAAACGGCTGGCATGATGGGTAAGTTCCCTGGCCATCAGGACATTGTTCTTCCTGCAGATAAATTTCTGCTGATACTTGTGATAAACTACACCATAGTTTTGCAGCCAGATACTTTTCAGATCTATAACCTTATCCTCAGGTAAGCAGCTCCAAGATTCTCATTAAAATGAGAACCAAAGGAATTTCTCCCTCAGTATTACTATACATGTTTCTCTTTATACCTTTCAACCACGCACTTCCATCCTCCATTTTAGTAAGGTTCTGTAGGACAAGTTTTTCATTGATTATACAAGTGCAATGCAAGCCTATGCATATTTTCTCTAAAATGCTAATGGTGGCTTATTTCCTGCAACTCTGTTCAGGGATGCAGCCTACTGTGGTCTAGGTATGATGGGAGTTGTAGTTTTATGCTTATGAAGGACACCATACTGAGGAAGGCAGAGCTGGATTGACCCACTCAACAAAGTTGCCTTTCAGCACCTTAATGTGATTATTAAATGTGCAGCTCTCTGACCTGAAACTAATGTTTCTAAATGAGCTGGTCACTGAGGCATGCCTGTGAATTAAAAGAAATTGTTAGCATATCAAGAATGTGAATCCCTTTTCCTGTTTTTCAGTTTAACAGGAATGGGCTACTGGAGCCTGAAGTTTTCCTCAGCATGAAACAAGTCATCCCGGAAGCTGAATGCCTTGTTATTGTTCATTAAAATGGTTCAGGGGGGAAAAAAAACCCAAAACAGACCAAATAATTGTTCCTGTCTCCAAAGGTTTAAAAATAGTTCCTTGAAGTTGCTGGTGTATATTTATGTAGCTTCAAATCACTTACTGGCAAGACAAAATAGGACAAAGTTCAAATGGGAGAAATCTTTATTTAGAAGAGGAAGAGTTAACAATATAGTGTTAGCTCTTCCTCTTCTAAATATATCATGAACAGTCTCTTTTTATTTAACCTGCTGAACTATTTTTTAGCTTATTTTCAAGAGTCTAAATGGCAGCAAATTAGTTGTTAGGAGGTATTATTGTTACTTTAGAAGACCAAAGCTTTGGAGAGGCAGACTGCCTATTTTGGTAGAGATTTATGGCTTCTTTATTTACATTGACCTATACACTATGGGAGGAAGAGGAAGCATACATCATTCACACTTTTGGTTCACTCATACTTCTTGTTTTTCACCTTCCTTATAACATCTGAAGTGGAACTTTCACATTTACCTTTATGCAGAGGTATGTGAGTTGTATCTAGATTGGAAAAACGTGCTCTTTTTAACTAGGAGAATGATGTTAACATTTCCCTTTAGATCTTTGAAAAATATTGAAAGCAGGAAGCATGATTAATTCTATTTATTTCTCCAAGCCGCCACCATTTTACATATTTTTTGATGCCAACTTGGCAATGCAGCAATTGTTTTTCTATTCTTTGTACATCAATTCCTGGCCTTCCAGTCTCTTCTCCCGCATTACATTTTCGTGAAAAGACCGCTGTAATGTCTTTTTTAAAAAATCTGAATTACAGAAATTGTAGAAGTGAGCAGTCAAGGTAAACAAATTCCACTATAAAAGCATTTGCTTGTTTTGTTCTTTTCCGATTTTTTAGTTCACCCTCCACAGTATGTTCCGCACGAACAAAGACATTTGTATTCCAACAAGCCATCACTATAAATGTTTATGATTCACTCTGATTTCTTTCCACATACATAAGTTCAACCTGCATTATTCCCTTAGTCAGTTGCTCGGAGGGAGGTTTGGGTTCTTTAAATATTGCTGCAGTTAACAATAAAAAAGAACTAGGCCAGCTTCAGTAGGTCATACAGAAATCAATTTATTTCATGGAATAGATAATACGTCACCCAAAGGTAAGATTCTACAATAGTTTAGAGATCTCTTTCGTCTTACTTTGCCTTGTGTTCCATCAAAACATCCTGTGTTGCAATTTCCTAAAACTGGCTTACAAACAGAAGAGAATGAAAGCATTAAAACTACCATGCAAAAGTGCAATGAATTACATAGATAATTGCATACTGTATGGTTACCATACATGTATTTGGTGTTGGAGAAGACTGCTGAAAATAATATAAATAGCTAAGAAAAGAAACAAATGGATCTTAGAATGAATCAATCCAGAATTCTTACAAATGATCAGTGCAAATTGTCATAATTTGGATGCATTGTGTGAAGACTTAGCTCTCTTGAGAAGTTTATAATGTTATACCCATACACACACACACACTTACACGCAATTGGAATACTTTCTTTTGGCATACTTGATTACCTAAGTGTTCCTCACATATTTTATGTGGTATTACTGATGATGGAGCTTTACTTGTTTGGTCATCAATATATCCAGTCCCAATGCTTATTGGCAGATCAGAAAGTCTCAAGATTGGATTCTGAAATAAATCCTTTTTTCATAACTGAAACAAATTGATGCTTATCTAGTGATGAAACAATTTTAAAAAGAAAGAGAGACATTAACCTTTCATTTTACAATGGGCTGGTGTGATTCTTGAAGAAGACTGTGATTTCACTAGAACGACACTGTTAGTTTATTACTGGGAATGCTGTTTTATGACAGATTGCTGTTACATCTGATTTAATGTTGGGGCCATGCATTTATACAAATATTTCTGGAATTTGAGATTGCTGCCATTGTCACTATTCTGAATGTAAATTGAATAAGACTAGTAGTCATATTGACAGAATCAATGGGCACGAAGAAAAAAGTGTAAATTAACAAACTGAAAATAACTGGTAAACTTATTAATGCCACCTTAACGCTGAGATATTAGGTGGAGTTAGCTAATACATAGTAGATGTAAGGATACCTTATTGATTCATACTATCCATGTATATCCTCATAAACAGAAATGAAATTGCTTTTGAAATAAATACAGAGCTGGTTCAGATACTACCATACACTCCTCACATGGTAGTAATACAAATATATGCCTCCTCCATGCACTAGTAGGAATGCAGTGTACTGCAGTGTACTGGATTTATACAATATTTTCCTTTTTTTTTTTTTTTGTATAGGTGGGAAAAATCACACACGTTGAGGCATCATGCATATAGATTTCTATATGGACCTCCGTATGCCATATCCACAACCTGAACTTGAGCACCAAAGTAGTAAATGTCTGCACTGATTTACTTCCCCTTTTTTTTTTTTTGTCCGTGTTCAGTCATTACTGACCCTGCAGTGACTGCCTGGATGAATCCTTGCAGTTTTCAAGGCAATTGTTTTTCGGAAGTGGTTTGCCAGAGCCTCCTTCCTAGAGCAGAGCCCAGCTGGCGAGCGCAGGAGGCGGGATTTCCGTTACTTCGCGCCCTTTTTGGGCGAGCGCGGTTTTGCGCTTACTGGCAACTGGTCCCATCTCTCCCCAAGGCGCAGCCAGCATTTTTCCTCCCACCGGAGTGAGAGTCCCCATTTATCTACTCACGTGAGTTTTCGACCTGTTGGGTTGACAGGAGCTGGGGCGGGGGGGGGGGGAACAGGAGCTCACCCTGTTAACGCGAAGGCTGGACTCGAACCGCCAAAGCGTCAGCCATTTCTGGCCAGCAACTTTCAGTGTCATTAAGCCGCTGTGCCACGGCATCCCCTATTTACTTCCCTAAATCACTGTAAATAAGATATGGAATGAATGCAACTGTTTTCTGCTGAGGATTGTGAGGAAATTAGAAACATTCTTTTGGCTGAGGTGGTGGGCCCTAATGCTTTAGTGATATTGTCCAGTTAACTACCAGACAGAACAAAGGTGACCATGTGAAAAACAGATAAGGTATTCCACAATGTCAGTTAATTGACCACACCATCAACCAACACAAATTTGGAAGTCTTGTATCTTGGCATAACTTTTTCCTTTACCAGCTCCCCTGATTTCAAGAACTCAGTGATATCCACCAACTACAGAACACTTCTGAGAATTAAACAGTTCAGGGTCAGTCAAACTGAGAGATGTAAATCCAGGCTTCCAAGATTTAACTTCCAACCTTACCTGCCATCTATATGTCAATTTCCTGGCACAGCTCCAGGATCGGTAAGTAATCCTGCCTTTAATATAAAATAAATAAATAAAAAACCACTCTCTTTTGACAGTTAATAATTTATTTCCAAGTCTCCAACCTTCTGACCTTTTCTTGCAGGCATTTTTGAATGTCTGTTTCTGTGTACCACAGACATCATTGCAGGACTTACTGATGTGATGTTATATACTTACTGGCACAAATAATTCCTTACATGCCGCAGCTCACTGATCCCTTCAAAGCAGGGTGGGGAGAGAAAAAGAACAGGATATCCATTTCCTAGCTTTTCAGAAACCTGGGAAACAAAAAGATTTCTGCATAGCCTAGTCTTATAAATGTGAAATATTGAATGAGATTATACATATATGGATGAAAAATGGAAAGAAAGATCAATGTTGCCTTGAAATCATACTGAAAATGTTAGACGTGGTACTTATGGCAACACTTTAAGAATATTAAAAGGATGTCTTTATTTTGTTCAGGATAGATATTGCGTGCTTAAGGAGTCCTGAACTTGATCAGACCCTAAATGAATACAATTTGTGAAGTGGCTAGGGAATGCACCATGCATGGAAGCTCACAGTTATTATACATTCAATAAGATTCAGTGGAGCAAAAATAACATCTGAATTGACTAACAGGGAGCCTAAAAACATGAAGAAGGAGATGAGTTTCTCCAAAATCAGGAGATTTGCAGAGGAGGTGGGGAGTAAGGGAGACGTGGGGACCTTCTCCAGCTGTTTGTACCACCCTTAGATTCCAGTGTGTGGTTGGATAAAGAGCTACAGTTCCCAGTACAGCTCAGTGCAACTAAATGTTCTCTAAGAAAGATTTATTTATAAGAGACTAAGGATGGCATTTAATTCATGCCTATTGCACTATTCTTGATCTCTGGCTCTGATCAGAAGAACTGAATATAGCTATTTATTATCAGCCCCTTTGTATAAAAATCCATCTGTGTGCATTCTATTCAGAAAGAATAAAAATAGCGATATATGTGCAAGTTAAGTCCCCCTGGGAAAGAAAAGCATCCACATTATATTTAGATAAATGGTAATAATGATATGTGCAGGAAAACATCCTTGTTATATGCTAAGGGGAAGGAATTGATTCCAATACCAATCATGGATAAGTTTATATTAAAAAGTTATTTAAGGGCGCTCCTTTGGATGAATGCTGTCATAAACAGTACTTCTCAGATTCTCTAGCACTAAATATTTGTCCCCCACATCCTTTGCAGGCATTCCTCTGTCCCAGGGGTTTTAGATTTACTGTATGCAGTAGAACTGTGTTTCTCTGTCCTGGCAACTTTAAGATATATGGACTTCAACTCCCGGAATTCTCCAGCCTGCATGCTGGCTGGGGAATTCTGGGAATTGAAGTCCACACATCTTAAAGTTATCAAGGTTGAGAAACACTGGCATAATGCCAGAGAATGTTTAAACACATGTAAAGTGTTGGAATATTTTACTACACACTTCCTGCTTGTGCCTTTCTGTATCCTATACTGATTGCTGACGTTGGTTTGATGATATTTACTTTCTATTATTCTCCTTTGGTCTCAGGTTATCAATGGAGAACACACTGATTGTTACACCCTTCTCCTATCTGGAAGCCCTACATATATGCTGACGTTAGTAGCTTGGTATACAGACACTTGGTCGCATATTTAAAGAGAAAGGCTATTTTATAAGATGGACTGCAAAATTAATATATTTAGGTGACTGCAAGTAATGAATAACACCATATAGAGCTTTTGGCGGTGAGGAGCTTTACTATGAAAGTCTCAGCCAAACAAAATAAAAATGAAGATCATCTCACTTGAGGGAATAACTTTCTGATCTAAAAATGGTGATTATTTATGTCCAGCCTGAATGTTCACTAGTTCCTAATTATGTCAATGAATAAATGAATGCTGTTATCTTAGTACTGAACATTTACCACCGAGCAGTACAAAAGAGCTAAATGAAGCATAGTAATCCATTCCTAAGAAGATCAGCAAACATCATTTAGATATGCATAATAGGAGGAAAAAAGTGAAGATAGGAAATACAAGTATGTTGTTTTGATCATTTTCTTTTCAAATGTTGGAAAATTGCCAGCTGGACAGCATTAAACTCTTTTTTTTTTTTTCTCATTGGCAATTAGTAAGCACTCAGACCTTCTTGGGCTGTGAAAAGATGAAAAGCAGTGCTGCATTTTTATAAGATTTCGTTTATTTACAAATGGAAGCAAGTAGGCATTCCACACTCAGCAGTAAATCTGGTGGCATTGCAGTATAGTCCCAAAGAGAGTTCAAATTTAAGATGTTCTCCAAAGTCTGATGGCTGCTTTGTCTGTTAAGGAATGTGTTACGTTCTGATTCAGCCACTTACTCACCTTTTATTAAATAAAGATGAATTTATAGCTCAAATCACAATGATCAAAATCAAAAAAAGTTCTTGATGCCAAGTTTGGGAAAGCTAGTTTTTTATCTACACGCTGTGGATTTTGCATCCTCCTTCACTTTATTCATTCACAAGACCTACATGAAGATGAAAAAAAAAATGATCCTCAAGTGTTAATTGGTCATAATGAAAAAGCTGTATGGAAAATTCATGGCATTCTTTTCAAGATCAATTCTTCTCTCAAAGAAATTCAGAGCAACAAGGGCTCTGTACTGTTTACTTAGCAACATTAATGAACAAATTAGATGATAATGAAGGATTTGTTTCACTGTTACTTGAAACACAACAGTGGCCTAATCCAGAACATGCAGGAAAAGGGCCTTGGGGAATAATGAGTTGTTTTTCTAAAGGAGAAATTACCAACTTTTTAAACATCCATTTGTAATATTTCTTTCTAGAACAATAGTTGTTCAAATGAAATTAATCTGTGAGGAAAATTGTGTCACTATAGCTAAAAATGGTATGTATCTACAGTTAAATAACGATACCTCAGAGTGCTCTGTACTCTTGTATTCCTCCATCTATAGAATATATAGTTTTGTTTTGTTTTTTTGTCTGCTAAAGTGTTCCATCTGATGGGACCTAGGAGACAAGCCTTTTCTGCCATGGCTCCCGGCCTCTGGAACGTCATTCCCCCCAAGGTAAGGTTAGCCCCATTCCTACCAGCCTTCTGGAAAGCCCTTAAAACAGTGTTGTCAAAACTTGGCCACTTTAAGATGACTGGACTTCAACTCCCAGAATTCCCCAGCCAGCATGGCTGGCTGGGGAATTCTGGGAGTTGAAGTCCACTCATCTTAAAGTGGTCAAGTTTTGACAACACTGCCTTAAAACATGGTTTTTCCATCAACCTTGGGAATCCCATGGGAACAGGGATCTTGTGAGATGGTTGCATTGTGTTTAGGATGTTGTTTATTCTCCTGAAGTCTTGGTTTTATTTGTGTTTAATTAGCTGTAATAGTTGTTTATATTTGTTTTGAAGTGTCTTTGTTGTGTACTGCCCAGAGTCACACTTGTGAGATGGGTGGCTATATAAAATTGCTAAATAAATAGTGTGCTGAGTTGACTTAATAATGCCTCTCCTAACCCGTTTTCCTGCTAGTTCAGATGAGAATACTCTCCTACTATTAGCTAAAAGAGATCTAGATACTTCTGGAAGAGTCCCCAAATTTATTGCAATTACTATCTCTGTTAAGTACTTAATTGTATAGCAATTTGGGGAATTTCAGTGCTTGTATGTATAGAGCTGTGCAATTTTCTTGATATCTATATTCAGTTTATTTCCTGATATGTTCACCTTGGTGTGTGACCAGAAATTTAAATAAATAAATAACCAAACTAGCAAGCAAGCAGATTGTAAATTCCTCATGATTTTTAGCTGTTTTAATGTTTTGTGAGATCAAATTTAGTAGCTAACAACAGGAATACAAACAATTTCTCCCCCCCCCCTTTTTATTACGTTGTTGTAAACCTGGATACATTGTATTGTTTCAATTCAATAGTAATGTTTATATAATATGATTAAAAATTATTAACAGTCTATTATTTAGATAGCTTAGAGTATTAAGAATAGAGAAAAAATATTCCATCAATATTAATTACAATTTAGTATGTCAATATTACAAGCATAAAATTATTTGTTTTTTTTCATCCAAAGTTGAATACAACTTTGAAAAAAGAACTACTATGACTCACATCAAAGTATTTGTTGTATAATAGAGGTTTTGATCTTATACTGATTACTTAATATTAAAGTCTCCATTGTATTGTTACTTAGTATATATCCATATCCATATCTATATTTTTTACATGTGAATAAAAGGAAAAAATAGACAGAGCAAACTTAACAAGAATTAAAATACCAAAAAAAGTAAAAAAGAAAAGAAAAAAGAAAAAAAGAAAAAAAAAGGAAAAGAGAA
This sequence comes from Liasis olivaceus, assembly GCA_030867105.1. Taxonomy (NCBI): domain Eukaryota; kingdom Metazoa; phylum Chordata; class Lepidosauria; order Squamata; family Pythonidae; genus Liasis; species Liasis olivaceus. The sequence goes on along the minus strand of CM061355.1, from coordinate 21,629,716 downwards.
AGGGAATATACATACACACAAACATATAGAACTATTGGGTTTCTGACTCCCGTATTTTATGTACATCTGCTAATTTCCAATATTTGTAGACATTTAGGCCCCCTTAGTTTTGTGAGATAAAATTTAGCAGCTAACAACAGTAATACAGCCAATTTCTTATGTCAATGTATGTGCCTTCGGAAAGCCAATGACAAGATTGTCAAAGATTATTGGAAGATTTTATTGATTTCTCCAAAATCTTTTGACTAAAAGGAATCCCTAATTGGGTATTGCCACCAGAAAAGCAACATGTAGCAATTTCCTCAGAAGCCTGCTAACACAATTTAAAATTACAATTTATAATACAGATATTATTGATAGATATAGATATAGCTATTGATTAGGAAAACACATTTTTAAGGGTACCCTCACTCCTGAAAACCAACTCCTCATGGGATTTCTTTATCTCTCAGGCCAACCTACCCCACAAGGTGGTTGTGAGAAAAATTAGAGGATGTACAGTATGTATACTGCCTTCATCTTCTAGACGTTAACCTTCTTCAGTGATGCCACTCATGCGCCTTATTACTTCCAAGCTATATTGCAATGTGATTATGTGACTTAACAGCAGCAAATAAAATTCTGAGTCATCTATTATTTTTAGCTGGAAAGGTTCCTAAAAATAAGCATGCATTTGGAACATTTGCATAAAAATCAGGGTATATTTGGGCAAATCGGCTAAAAGCGTCTTAGAGCAAAGCTGCGTTTCAATGAAGTCTATATAAGGGACGTTGCACAGAAAAAAAGTATACATTAGGGCAAATTGCATAGAAAAAGTATCACAAGTATACGTTTCATGAAGTTCCATAGAAAAACTGGGACAGACACAAATGTTTCACAGAAAAAGAAGGAAGGAAGGAAGGAAGGAAGGAAGGAAGGAAGGAAGGAAGGAAGGAAGGAAGGAAGGAAGGAAGGAAGGAAGGAGGTTTTGAATTTATTCTGGTCACCTAAAATGAAAGGCCAGAGAACAAATTTCATATTTCTGCACAGGTATTTAATATGAATACATGAAACCCTGCACTTCAATGCTGTGCCCACTCTTTGCAATAATTTCTGCTAGGGACCAATTAAGCTTCAGTTAGGGATCAGAGATTGCTTGACAGTCTGCCAAAGGAAGCTAGTTTCTCAGTTCCTGGCAAAAGGAATTAAAAACAACAGTATTTTGTAGATATAAAACACACACATGACAACAGGCTTATAAAATGGTGTCTTGTGCAAAAAGGGCTTTTCTGTAGGGAAAGAATGGTGCCTTCAAGCAAGGCTGAAAGACATCTGTATTTTTTATTCATTTTTTTGTTTGTTTTATTTTTCTGGTGACTATTAATAGATACAATTCAAAATATTTTCCTAAAAATAATATCTAAAGTATCAAATATCATGTACCTTTGATACATTTCCACTGCATTATTTGGATATTTTGCATCAAAAGCAAAATTTTGTTTAGTTTGGGTTTTTTTTAGGAGGAATCATAAGCATCTGTAGGGATTAGAATATGGGTTCAGAGAAGGGTATGCTGGAAATATACTAATAATTAACATTCATCATAGTTTTCCTCAACATATCCTGGAAAACAGTATTTCTCTGCCAGAGCTGAAATAGATTTAATCCTAGAAATTCTTTTTTTATATATTTTTGTTATCAGCTATTCTCTATTCATGAGGAAATCTATATTCTCTGAAAACTATATTTGATGCTGACAAGGAATTATGTTTATGTATTTGATAAAATTGAAATCTGATATACAATAGAAGATTACAATAGTGATACTGTATATAAAGGTTGTCCTGATATCTCTCCAGCTAGAGAAAGGGATGCTGTGCAAGGAACAAGGAATGATCATTGTGTACTCTTGCATCCTAAAATACAGTAATTTAGAGGGGGGGAGGCTATTATGGGCCAGAGAAGGAGGCCTTCCAGGATTAATTAGGCCTTCAGTCCAGAGGTTCCCCAAATGGAAAGCCTGTTTCTCCAAATTGACATTTTTCATCCTTTAATAAGTAATGTTGCTGCAGATTTTACCTGATTATAGCAAACCAAAATAGTAGCAACTGCTTATTGATTTTCACTAAACTCAGCGGTGGATTCACATTTCTAAACTGAGATTTCAATTTTGTTGACTTGAATATAGGGAAGGATCCAAATCAGTCTGAAATAAATTGGGCTGTTTCCTGAATAAGTAAAACACAGTTATTTCTGACAGGAAAGATTTTAGAATTTCACATTGCATCTGACAGTAACACTCTGTCCTAGCTAATTCTGCTCTGTGGGAGTAATAGAGAATACCCTGAATGGCCTTAAGAATGGAAGAATACTTTTACAGGGAGAGATGTATTCTTGAAGCCTAAATCTAATCTGTGGGCACGTGAGAGGGCAAAATCTGCAATATGGTGGGGCACCACCATAATCTAAGCCTTGGCTCATTTTTAAAAATGTTGCCTAAGAAGCTGGGAGGCAGGACATGAAAAATGCAGTGTTTAAAAGTAAAGAAACCATGCTTAACACTGATGCCTTTTCTCAAGCCCGAGGCAACTGGCCAGATCAGGCAAGCAAGAATCACACCGAATTCAATAAGATGTCTTTAATGCTAGTATTAGGGGTGCCATGCAACCAGTAACTAGCAAAATTTAAAAATCATACAACACAGGAATGCAATCAAATGGGTGAGATAAAATACCAACATAATAAGGAATCTCTATAAGAAAAGCGTAACATAAGCTACTATAATGATATGGTAATTACCTGTGCAAGTATGCTGAAAGTCTTGTAGTGCTTGAGATATTGGACTAGGAGTGGGAAGACCCATGTTCTAGTTCATCCTTGGCCATTGTATGAAGCTTACTAGATTATTTGGGGGCAGGTATTTGCTTCCAGCCCAATCTACCTCACAAGGTTTTTGCTTTGAGGAAAAATGGGAGGAGGAATACTATGTTAGCCATCTTGAGCTCCTGTACAAAAGGCAGGATAGAAATCAAATAAGTAAATAAATAATCTTGGAAACTGGAAGAGGAATTTCTAACCTTTATTTATTAGTGAGTGTACTGAGACACAGCCTCTCAGAACATTTTGAACTGTTTCTCCCCAGGCTTCTTGCTAGCTAGACCAAGTTGCCATTTATGGATACCTCTCCTATCTCTTGGTTGTTCACGTTTAACCCTCCTTCCGTAACACTCCCAGCCTCTCCACAATCTTGCACATTCTAATTCTGTAGGAAAGGTAGCTGCTGGTTAAAATAAATATTCTAATAGGAAACAGCAAACTCTTTTACCTTCACTATAGCAGAGAGATTAGTCCACCCAGCAAGGGCACTCAAAACTCGTCATTCTCATATCTGAATTTGACCTCTGCCAGAGAACAGGGAAATAGTGAACCAAGGGAAGGCCAATTTTTTTTCTACTCCTGTTCTGCTCGCTCTCTTGAGGCATTAAAGGGGAGGAGGAGCATTATGTTAGCCATCTTGAGCTCCTGTACAAAAGGCAGGATAGAAATCAAATAAGTAAATAATTTTGGAAACTGGAAGAGGAATTTCTAACTTTCATTTATTAGCGAGTGTGTTGAGGCAGAGCAGTGCCTAGACCAAAAAAAACCCCAGTAGTTGTATTCATTCATAAGTCTCAACTTTGTCTCTTGGGTGGTACAGCAGGGTTAGTCATAGAAGGCCATATCTCCTAATCTTCTCATTTGATCACCTGCATTTTCTCTTTGACCAGCCCAGTGGTGAGAATTAGCCTAACAACTGAAATACTCCCACCCAGGGAGAGAAAGAGCGTGAGAGAGTGAATTGGAGCTGCTGGGGAAAGTATGATTCATTTCCCAAGTAAGACACATTAAGCTGTCTTTACTTATCCTGGCCCTTTACTCTTAAATATAAGATCCTGATATTCTTAGTAACGGTGAATCAGCTTTCTTTTGGCTGATTAGCAGAATGCACCAAACTTTTTTTTTTTTTTTTACTTTTCAAGCCCAGAAAAATCTAAACAGTCATCACTGCTTTTTGAAAGACGATTGACCCTATTATGAACATGCAGGACCAAGTGCTGTTTATCATAAATGAATCAGTCAATGAATGCATTCTTCTATTTTTTGTTTTTTGTTTGTTTTTCTTTTAGCTCTGCGTTAATAGCAATATTTCTAGCTAAAGTGCTGTATTTTGATCCCTGTGGAAAGCACTGCATCTCTAATCAGAGAGGAAGCAAGAGGAAAAGACTTGGAGAACTCTCTAGGGTGGATTTTAGGAGCTTGGGAACAGCAAGGAAGCAACAGAAAGGGGACGTCATGATCCAGAAGAAAAGTGCTATTCTGCAAATCAGTAATTCTAAGAAAATGTATATTATTATATAGAAGAAACAGATTTTGAGACATCTGTCAGATATCTTTCTCAGGGATTTTAATTTTGTGTGTTTCCGGGGGGGGGGGGGAAATATAATGCATGTTTTACTCTCTGTGGCTTTTAATTGACTGCTGTTTTTAATTTCTATTAACTTCCAGTTATATTATATTTTAATTGATAGATACACAACTTGAGCTGCTGTTGTTAAACACTGCTCTGATAGCAGTTAGCTAGAAGGCAACTAATAAATCTTAGATAAATAAATAAAATAAATAAAAAGGGGTTTAAAGGAATCCTGTGGGTGGCAAAATATCCACAGTTGATTTAATGGCCTCCTACTATATAAATCCAACAAGATTAACTTTGATTGTTTAAATAAGTGAATACAAATATATTTAATTTGGCATATAATGGCCATTAATATTTATTACTGAAATTCATTTGATACAATGACATCTACAAATTATTCCAGGTAAGCATTACTGCCCTTTATCCAACTGCGCATATATTAAATGCAGTAACTATATTAAAATATTGATAGTCCTCACTTACTGACCACAATTTGGATTGGAAACTCTGTTGTTAAACATACCATCCTTGATCATTAAGTGCAATGTCATGTGACCATGAATTGCAACTTCCTGCTGGCTTCCCCACTGACTTGGCTTGTTGGAAGCCAGCTGTGAAGGTCACAAATGGTGATCACATGGCCGCAGGTGACTGCAATGGCCACAAATTCAAGGACCAGTTGTAAACCTACTTTTTCAGCACTGTTGCAACTTTGAACGGTCACTGAATGAGGCAGTTGGTAAGTGAGCACTACCTGTATGTTCCATTTCAGGGAAGACTCAGAACAGAGGCATCCACAGGAAGGGGTGAAAAAGTCAAGATGGCTTCCATGCAATAAAAGCCCTGCCCCCATTTTTAGATGCATTGCAGCTGCCATCTTAACTTTTTTGACACACTCACATGAACAGATACCCTGGGAGATGATCTAGCTAAGAATTACCTGAGAAATGTTTTGAATGTTTCCTGCAATAAAACCAAACAATTTCCAGTTGAATATTTCTATGATTTTACTAGACAAATACTATGGAGTAATTTCCATTGATTTGAACAGGATATGTTCAGGTTAAATTTCATTCCTCCCATTTTGTCTTTCAACAGTTCTGTATGTGGGTCTCTGCCCCTGCACCAAATTCTGTTTCAATCACAGCTACTCTGCACTGTACATTCTGAAGATTTGAGAATCTGCACCACGCTATGATGGAATGAAATCTCACTGAAAGAGAGAACTCGGCATCTGAATATATTATAGTAAGTTTAGAAATATTTCTGCTGTACCACAACATGGGGAAATAAAGGTGATTACAGTGGAAAAACAGCTTTTATACTTTCATTCATAATGTGAGACAGAGTTCCAAGGAACATAGTGAGGGTTCCTATAGACAGCCAGTCTATTCCATTTTTTATGCACATCAACAGTGAACTACTTTGTGTCTTTGTTCAGAAATGGTTATATATATTCAGGGGGTAGGTCAAAATGTCAGGATGGTGGCTGCAACTATGTGATGAGAGCCACATTCCCTTCTTATGTGGGACCCACAAAAAACCAGGGTGCGGCATCAATCACATGATACACCTATCGTCTTAACGTTTTGACCCCTCCCTGCAGCTCCCTGTATCTCTTTCCCCATCCAAAAATCCTCTCATTACTTTCAATGAATTCTGAACACCTAAACTCTTTAAAAATTCTTTAATTCTTAGGTTAAAATCTGAATCCATAAATAGTTCCACATCCTATAAAAGGAAAAACTGTGGATCTCAAACCAATAGCCATTTTTACTTTATTACAACCAATTAATACTGACTTTCAGCTTCAACTTTCTAACTTCACTCAAGTACTATCCTTTAATTCATTAGGACTGCTTTATTTTGCCTTTCTTATTTTACTTTTAAAAGTTGCTAAGCTTGAGATTTGTTGTATGGTCAGAAGAACCAATGTGATTTGAAGCATGTAATGAATTTGTACTGTAAAAATGAATGTAATGCTTAGGTTCACCTAGGTATTACATTCATTTTTACAGTATAAATTATCAGATTTCTCATATACACTCTATCTCTATCTCTATCACTATCTCAGTTTACATTGATTTCCAAGATGCAGTTTAACTGATTAGGTTCAAATTTGACCAAGCATTGTAGCCCAAAAGTTCTTTTATGACTCAAATGTGAGAGCTTTTTTTATGATGATGATGATGATGATATGATGATCATGATGATATTGCTGGGAGTTGGGCGGCATATACATTTAATTAATAAATAATAATAATATTCACTCTAACCTACATTGTACAACAAACTGTACATATGCATTTTTAAATAAACAGGAATGTACATCAGCATCAAAGACTGAGGATGCCTGAAATGATAACTGGGTTGAGACATTCAGTTTTATTCTGAATAGAGATTCAAGAGGTAATTTGCTTCCTTCATTTCTGACAACTTGCAGAACAAAAAGTATATTTTATATAGGTACACGAGAGAGAAATTCTGAGTCTGATAATGGAAGCTACTTCATGAGTAAAAATATTCTGTTACCAACATTTTCAAGCAATACAATTAATCTATAATCTGATAAAAACACAGATGGTAGGGAACTAGCAATGGGTAGCCAGCAATGCTTAGAACACTGTTGGAAATAATTTGTCAGCAGTAGCACTAATATGATCTTAACTGCAAGATGTATGTTTTGATGATAAATGGTTAACATGTCTTTTGACTCGCTTTCTGTCCCACCTTAGAAAAGGTTTGACCTGAACAGCAGGTGGCACCTAAGTACCTATTATAAGTAAATTGCCTTCAAGAATTTTAAAGCAACCTGTGCCCTTCCCTACATGGGAGCCTGAACTGAAATTACTGAGTAATAGTAGTTATTAAATGGTTTCCTAACAAAAATATACCAGCTTAAAAAAAAAAAGAGTTAAAAAATAAATGACTTCAGCTTCAAATCAGTCCAAGAATGATTACTCATTAATTCCACCAGAACATAGAAAGTGTAAGTGCTTTTAGAACTTTAACCTAAAGAGTAAAACCATACTAATGCATATTCGATAAATTCTATTAACTTTAATGGAACTTGCAGGTAAGAGATAAAGTGAAAGATTGTTCCTTATAATACCCTAGCAGTACAGTTCTATATTCATTCACTCAGAAGTAAATTCCATTGGATTCATGAGAATTCTCCACAAGTACATGTGGATTGGATTACTGCCTAGATGAATTTTAGACTGAGTTACAGTATAACACTTTTTTTATTGATAGAAATCTCTGAATGGAAAACACAAATGGTAATATCCACTTCCCAGGATAACAGTATCTCTGTTTAACTCTTAGTGGGAGATGTGAATTACAAGCTCTGTAGTTCTCTAGGGAAGAGACTGAAATTATGATTTTGTGGAAAATACTATAGAGGACTTATCATGACTAGCTTTACCTTTAGGCAGAGTGGAGCAATGGCTTCAGGCACACGAATGCTTAAAAGCAACATGAATATCCTTTCAGCCCTTCATTCTTTAGGAAGGCAACTGTCATACAAGCTGTTCTGGGTGCGCTCAACTTCCGTAAAAAGCAAATGCCAAATCTAATTAATGCCAGAAGCTGAATTATTTTTCAACAGCTTCTCTACAAGGAATAAGAAAGCTGGCCCATTTTATTCTTTGTTACCAACAGCAAATACTCTTTATACTGCATCCATAGCATCAATTGTGTGCTGGAGACAGCTTGTCCTGGCTTGTGAGAGCCCATTGTTAAATTTTTGGAATTTTGCAAGCCAGCTGAGAACAGAATTGAGCCCGGATGCCAAGCACACCGATCATCTGCTAGGGCAGTGTTGTCCAAACTTGGCCACTTTAAGATGAGTGGACTTCAACTCCCAGAATTCCCCAGCCAGCCATTAAAGTGGCCAAGTTTGGACAACACTGTGCTAGGGGCACAACATGGTAGCAGCAATGGAGCTGGGAGAGCTGGTTCTTAAACCTTTACCAGCATGACTGCTAAATTTACCACTAGTCAGCATAATCATTTTGGGTAGCTCTTTAGTTTTAAACCTTTAAAAAAATATCCAGTTTTCTTTGTTCTCAGTGCAAATGAATTAATTAGGTAGAACAAATTAAAAACAGACTTATCACTTGTACCAACGTAATCCCAATATATTAAATAATTGACTGGGGGGAAGAGTTTGGTTTTTGTTTTCATGTGGTATTAAACAGAAATTTCACACATTTTTGGTGTAGGAACCAATAGCCAAGAATAACCAGGTTGTAGCAACATATCTCTGTAATTGTGGCCTTCATTCAAGCCCAAGCAATTCTATAACATATTTATATCATATTAGTATTGTGAATCTATTCTGCATCAGTGGAATATATGGCTTTTCTTTTTTCTTTTCTTTTCTTTTCTTTTCTTTTCTTTTCTTTTTGCCTTCAAGTCAGTGTTGACTCCTAGAAACTGTCTGGACAAGTCCCTGCATTTTTCTTGGCAAGATTTTAGAAATGGTTTGCCATTGCCTCCTTCCCAGGGCTGAGAGAGAGTGACTGGCCCAAGGTCCCCCAGCTGGCTTTGGGCCTAAAGCAGGACTAGAAATCACGGTCTCCTAGTTTCTAGCCTGGTGCCTTAACCACAACACCAAACTGGCTTTCATGGCATTTTTACAGTGCTATAAAAATAAATGGAAAAACTATGGAAAACATTGTCTTAAAGAGTTTTCATTTAAAATGTAATGGAAAAATGTCTCATCAGGACATGAAGCTTTGCTAATTTCAGAAATCTGGAAGCCATGGTTTCCATTAACACTGTTTTATACAAACAAATGATGACTTATCCTCATGGTGTTAGAGTGAGCCATTATCTATTAATTAAATTTATCTTTTAACAAACATAGATATTTCCTAGCATGGCGTGAGAATAACTTAATGAATGTGGCAATGTATTTCCAGGGCACAGCCAGATTTATTATGTGGTTGCTTTTTTCAAAATAAGATTGCTATGTATTTTCCAAAAAGAAACTGAAGTACCCTTCAAAAAGTATGATCCCCATAAAAACTAATTCTTACAATATAAATGAAAAGAGATGAAAGGCCAAAGATCCTTCTAATCCAGCATCCTTGTTTCTAATAGTGCTTACCCAGTATAAACTAATTTACATGTCACATGAATCAGAACTTACAGAGCTGGGAATAAGTCAATCACTGGGTTGTTCAATTCTTTGTAAATGCCAGTTCTGTTTCTCAGTGTTTTTCTGGAGTTCTGAAAGCACACAGTGAACATTCTACATATTGATTTTTTTTTTTTTTGAATTGATAAGTAATCCTTATAACTAGTCATCCTTACATTATTAGAAGAGCTGTGACTCTGAACGTGCAAATATTTGATCTGGGAGAAAAAGAACTGGAGGAAAGTGATTTCAATTTTGAAGTATAAACAGGGTACGTGTTCAAGCCTTGATGCCAATCTTAGTCATTCAGTTATTCCATAGAAAGTAAGAACCCTCTTCAGGCATTGCTTTCTTTGTTCAGGTAACTGAGAATAGGACCAGGTAGTGTAACTCCAACACGTAGCACCCTGAGAGTCATTGAACAAGTAAACAATAGCAGCTACTGCATTTTTCACTATATTGGCCACCACAAGAAGTGAACAAGAACTTAAAGATGTGGATGTGCAGATTCAGAAGTAACATTCTCATGGCAATACTGGGTTAGATGATCAAACAGACAAATTTAATGTCTGGCAGTTTTAGTTAGTTGCAATTAGAAATGCAATTGTGTCATTCAGCTCTGCTCTCAAATGCAGAATCAAGTTGCATTCTTTCTACACATGTAGAAATGGCCTTTGTGTATTTATAGTCAAATACTACTTCTATGGATTTCACTGTATTTAGCATTATAAGCACACACATACTTGAATTCTACTCTGTTGAGTAAGCAATTTCTTCTAACAGACCACTGAGATATCATTAATTTTTCATTCTCTGCAGTCACCATAGCAAAGGCCATCTGTGCTTTGGCTGATAATTTGTCACAACATTTTTTTTTCAAATCCCCTTTCCCCCATCACCTGTGTCTTTGCCTTAGATGATAGAAAACATCTTATTTATTTACTTTAGTTAGTTTTGCCACCAAGATGTGTGTTTGATACATAATTAATTGTTAATTGCCTTGTAAAATCAAGAAAAATACCAGTGGTTGTTCTTGATTTTATAGCCCACATCAAATTACAAAAGGGAGCTGGGTGCTGAAATCAAATAATTTCTGCAGCGTAAGTATCTATATCCATATCTATATTTATATTTACTATCATGTGCTGCAGCGTAATAGAGTATTTCTAACTTTCAGTTTTACTTCCGATATTAATTGAGAGATGGCAGAATTATAGATTGATCTTTCTGTGTTAGAGTTTGATATCCATCTATGTATGCATCTGCATGGATATTATTGCTGGTTTTCAGAAACCTTTCATACATCTGTCCAATTAAATGCTACATACTTTTAAGCTTCACTACTGAACTTTTCATAACCTATATAGTAATGACAGCCATTAGAAAAAGCAATAAAGATTTAAATGTGTGAATTAAGATATTTTGGGCTCTGTGTTCTGCATCTTATTCAGTAGTATTTGCTTTTTACATGCCTTATGCATTGCTAATAACAATTTTAATATCACCACACAGTAGGATCGGAAAGCTATAGGAGAAAAACAAGGTATTCTCCACTGCTGACTTCACTAGGTCACCAAAGTGTACAGTGGCTGATATCACACAATAATTAGTAAAATTAATTAGCCTTAGGAAACCAAGCCACATGACTCTATGCTTTAATACAAAAACGTGTTGCCATGGCAGCCCAAATAGCAGCATCTTTGCAGCTCTTAAGTCTCCTTGTTTCTTTTCATAATGAATGGCTATAGGGTATAAAGCTGTAGATAAATCCAATCTAGAGTGTTCTTTGGCTTAGATATGGTAAACCACCAACAACAGCAAATGAATGCTGCAAAATTCAATGCCTTATTCAATGTTGCCGCAAACTATGATGATGACAAAATGATGACATGCACATGATGTAATCACACCAATGTCACCATTATACACTTTCATGGGGGTGTTATCCACATGGCCAGGTTGCCCCCTTGCCAGTACAGGTCAGCAACCATTTTTGGAGGACAAGAATCAGCTATATTGTCTATACTTATTCATCACCCACTACAAATGTGACCACTAGGTGTATTTTCCTTTTCCACTTTCAAAGTAGTGTTTTCCAGCTTCTGTTGACTCAACTGCTGCTGTCTGATTTGCCTGCTGTTTTACTTTCCTATGAACCAACAAACCAAAGATTGTTTTCTTTCCAGAGGCAGGGTCACCCTCTCACTGCATTTTATTCTGTTTTTCCTGAATACCACCTATTGCAGGTTGTATGACAGTGGGTCTTCCTTATTAGCATAATGGTTATAACAGTTCCTTTACATGCAGAATGTCCTTGGTTTGACAGCTAGCAGGATGTGCTTATATTACTATTTTTATTTCCTGAACTATTTTTCTGCTGTGTTGCTTTTTCGTTGTTTGTTAATAAGTCTACCAGTTCTCTGTTTCATCAATTTTTCAGTCATTTGAGAGGCTTGTTACAATTCAAGTTCTGCCCCTGTCATGCCTGTGTTCAACATCACAATGTACCTACAAAAGGGGACAGCTTATGCACAACATGCTTTCATTATTTCACACCCCCTGACTTCCCTCCAAAATACCTCTCCTTCATTGTTTTCTGAAATAGTATCTCAGATTAATGTATTTCCGTGTTACTTATGTAGTAGAAAATTTATGATAATCTTTATTTAAAAGTTTCACTTCATAGCAAAGAGCAGTACTCTAATATGGACTAAACCAAGTAGAATTCTAACTGAAAATAGGAATAGCATTCCCATTGCCCACTGAAGATATTACTGTAGATTTTATCAGAAGAAATAGTGTTTGTAGGAACACAATATGGATTGCTCTTCTGGCAGTAGGTTCTGGAAATCTTTGATAAAGCTAAAGACTTTTTTTCATACCTCCTAATCATATAGAAAGTCTGAAGCATATGGTATGGAGGTCTACATGGCCCAAGTATGTCTTTGAATAATTTAGGCCTTACCTATGTATACTTAGACAGAGGGGATAAAATATAAATGTATCTATAACCACTGTCAAGAAGATCAGAAGCCACTTCTTTAGAATCTTTCATTTTCCTTTGGTCTCCTTTCCTTTCCTTTTTTTCTTTTCTATTTCTTTTTCAACTTTTTATTACTTTTCTTTATTCTTCCTTAATTCAAAATTTGTATTGCTTTTAATTCTGTTGAAAAATTTCTTCAATAATTTTTTTTTTTTTAAATAGCAATTTAGGCCTTAGCTGAAAGCCTCAAAGCCTCTCAACATGTTTAAAGGGAAATCTACCATTCCTGATTCAAAAGCTATTTCAAAGCCTATTCTATTGCTATTGATTTCTTAAACTATTGCTACCCATTTCATTGACCTGAGGCTTGGCTTGAGTGGGATATAATTACAGTCTATCAATAAAAGAAAAAGGCATTGCTATCAGTAAGAGTAGCACTCATTTAATGAGAAAGAAGTGTGTCTGTTAACATCAACAGCTATTTCATAAAACAGCTTTTTGTTCCTTGCCAAATAGCTGCCATAAAAAGAGACCTTTTTTTTAATCATCTCTGTGATTCTTTTATTAATCTCTGTGAAACAGAGACAATAGATAGAGATGCCAATTTTTGACAATCACCAGCTTATTCCTCAAGGCCCAATTTCTGAACAACCTTGTCTTACGCTGCATGTGCGCCACATTCCTCACAACTTTGCTGCATTTATTCTGGCCTCCCTTGCCTTCTTCTTGCAAATTGTACTGCAGAGCAAGGAGAAGAAGAGGCCAAAAGCAAACCCTATGCTTTGCTTAATCAGTTAGGAAAGTGTCACTGCAGTCAAAATATTTAGGCGAAAGAAAAAAACAGAGCATTCACAAAGGCTGTACCATAGCTAACTAGCTTAACAGCAGAGTATTTGATTTGACTAAGTGATCCATCACAAAAGTATCACAAGCATCTTTTTCAGAACATGTATATGTTAATGTTGTCTTCCTTTAGCCTCCGCCCCAAATTTCCTTTCAATGGAGTTTTTAGCTTAACGTCTTGGTCCTCGTGCCTAGCTATGAAACTTTAATATATGTAACAGGGTTTGCTCATAACCATTCCTTTTTAGTCTCTTCACATATCTTTTCCCTTGCTTCACTGAGCTTCACAGTGCTGACACTTTAGGACCAAACTGTATGAATGTATTATGAATGTGGATATGTATGCATACATGTATGTGTGTGTTAGATCTTACAACAAATACTGGGATTATACAGTATAAAAATCCTACATACACTATAGTGATTAAAATAAACATTTAAAACTAGTTTTAAAAAAGAGATCCATAGTAACCTTTTGGTATCAATATGGATTTAATTCAGTCCTTAAATTTATCATTATCTCTAGACCATACAGAAATGTATTGCTCCATCTTTTATTTTTGGAATATAAAGACATTTCAAAAATAGATAGTACATATCTTGAATCCATTGTCTAGCATCAGGAAGATAAGTACTGTACTTTCCATTCATGTAAGATCATCTGCTTTGCTGAGTCCCAGGCTCAGTAAAGCCAATAAAATGACAAATGTACTGTTTTAGGAATATAATTTACTATCAGGTTTACATTTTAACTGTTACATCCCCCCCCCCCCCCAAATCGTATTAACATATGCTATAACATGAAGCCAAAACAGAGCTAGGGCTGGACAGGACCAAATCATATGAGTTAAAGAATGCATTTATTTATTATTTCAATTTATATAGCTGCCTATCTCAGATATATGACTCTAGGTGTCTCACAATAAAAAAAAAAGTATAAAAATATCAAAACAATACAAAAACAATGATTTAAGAACAATAAAAACAACATAAAAGCACATAAAAACCATAAAAAATCAATAGCCAAGATATTTTAACTTCCATCAATAATAATCAATACAGCCACTGCATAGGGTCTACCACACTCCTGGCTGTCTATGCTTGATAGCAAAACCATGTTTTCAGGGCCTTATGGAAAGACATCAGGGTTGGAACCAATTTGACTCTCAAATGTATTGCCGTTCCACCATATCTGATATCCAATCTTTTAAAAACATTATTTGAAGGTCCAACAATATTTTTTGATGAATTAACATCTTTCTTAAATCATAAGAAGTATAGTTTACATTTTGTAAGACTTGGACACATTGATTTTCCAAGACTGGATATTGTAATTCTTCACTCCACATTTCAGCTATAGAACTAATTATAACAATCATTTTTTAAAAAAAATCTGATGTAAAATTAAGTTATTGGTTTCACATCAAGCAGTTTATCTTCTAAGGATCACAGGATTGCAGATACCTCTGAATCTGCTAAGGCTTCTGGGCCATACTGTTTTTTCAATATATGTTTCAGATTTATATATTACCAAGCAGAAACTGTAGGTAAGTCATAGTCAGGACATAATCTCCCAAAATCTTTTAAACAACCATTATAAATAAACTGATTTAAAGTATTTATCCCTTGTTTGGTGCAGGCTTTCCAATAAAACATTTTCCTCTCTATCTTCAAATTTGGATGATCCTACAGTATCAATTTTTTGTGTGATTCAGGGTCAAAATGTAACCACTTATCAAATAAAAAGAAAATCCCTGTTTACTATACCTTAATCCTGAAACTTGCTTACTCTCTAGCTGGGCCCAAAGTGGACATTATTCAGAAAAATTCTCATTCCACAGAAACATAGACATTCAGTTGTTGTTGTTTAGTCGTTAAGTCGTGTCCGACTCTTCGTGACCCCATGAACCATATTGCGCCAGGCCTTCCTATCTTTCACTGCCTCCCTGAGTTTGCTCAATTTCATGCTCATTGCTTCAGTGATGCTATCTAGCCATCTCATCCTCTGCCGTCCTCTTCTCCTTTTGCCTTCCATCTTTCCCAGCATCAGGGTCTTTTCCAAAGAGTCCTCTCTTCGCATTAGGTGACCAAAGTATCTGAGCTTGAGCTTCATTATCAATCCTTCCAATGAGCAATCAGAGTTGATTTCCTTTCAGATTGACTGGTTTGACCTCCTAGCAGTCCAGGGGACTCTTAAGAGTCTTCTCCAGCACCACAGTTCAAAGGCATCAATTCTTCGGCATTCAGCCTTCTTTATGGTCCAGCTCTCACAGCCATACATTACTACTGGAAAACCATAGCTTTGACTATGCGGATCTTTGTCGGCAAGGTGACGTCTCTGCTTTTTAATATGCTATCTAGGTTTGCCATAGCTTTCCTCCCAAGGAGCAAGCGTCTTTTAATTTCATGGCTGCAGTCTCCGTCTGCGGTGATCTTGGAGCCCAAATAAATGAAGTCTGTTACTGCTTCCATTTCTACCCCTTCTATTTGCCAGGGATTGATGGGTCCAGATGCCATGATCTTAGTTTTTTTAATGTTGAGTTTCAAGCCAGCTTTCACACTCTCCTCTTTCACCCTCATCAAGAGGGTCTTTAGTTCTTCTTCACTTTCTGCCATTAGGGTGGTATTGTCTGCATATCTGAGGTTATTGATGTTTCTATCTGCAATCTTAATTCCGGCTTGTGATTCTTCCAGCCTGGCATTTCTCATGATGTACTCTGCATATAGGTTAAATAAGCAGGGGGACAGTATACAGCCTTGTCGTACTCCTTTCCCTATTTTGAACCAATCGGTTGTTCCATGACCGGTTCTAACTGTTGCTTCTTGGCCCGCATACAGATTTCTCAGGAGACAGGTAAGGTGGTCTGGTATCCCCATCTCTTTAAGAATTTGCCACAGTTTGTTGTGATCCACACAATCAAAGGCTTTTGCATAGTCAATGAAGCAGAAGTAGATGCTTTTCTGGAACTCTTGTGCTTTCCCCATGATCCAGTGAATGTTGGCAATTTGATCTCTAGTTCCTCTG
Organism: Liasis olivaceus; assembly: GCA_030867105.1. NCBI lineage: Eukaryota > Metazoa > Chordata > Lepidosauria > Squamata > Pythonidae > Liasis > Liasis olivaceus. Next base: position 21,613,284 of record CM061355.1, on the reverse strand, counting down.
CCTCTTCGAAACCCAGCTTGTACATCCGGTAGTTCTCGGTTCACGTACTGCTGAAGCCTAGCTTGTAGGATTTTGAGCATAACCTTGCTAGCATGTGAAATGAGTGCAATTGTGCGATAGTTTGAGCATTCTTTGGCATTGCCCTTCTTTGGAATTGGAACGTAAACTGACCTTTTCCAATCCCGTGGCCACTGTTGCGTTTTCCAAACTTGCTGGCATATTGAGTGCAGCACTTTAACAGCATCGTCTTTTAGTATTTTAAATAACTCAGCTGGAATACTGTCATCTCCACTAGCTTTGTTGTTAGCAATGCTTCCTAAGGCCCACTTGACTTCACTCTCTAGGATGTCTGGCTCAGGGTCAGTGACCACACCAGCATGGACATCAGAGACATTAAGATCTTTCTTGTATAGTTCTTCTGTGTATTCTTGCCATCTCTTCTTAATCTCTTCTGCTTCTGTTAGGTCCCTGCCTTTTTTGTCCTTTATCATGCCCATCTTTGCCCTAAACGTTCCTTTGATATCTCCAATTTTCTTGAAGAGATCTCTAGTCTTCCCCATTCTATTGTTTTCTTCAATTTCTTTGCATTGTTCATTTAAGAAGGCCTTCTTATCTCTCCTTGCTATTCTCTGGAAATCTGCATTCAGTTGCTTATATCTTTCCCTTTCACCCTTGCTTTTCGCTTTCCTTCTTTCCACAGCTATTTGTAAAGCCTCATCAGACAGCCATTTTGCTTTCTTGCATTTCTTTTTCTTTGGGATGGTTTTAGTTGCTGCCTCTTGTACAATGTTACAGACCTCCGTCCATAGTTCTTCAGGCACTCTGTCTACCAAATCTAATCCTCTAAATCTATTCATCACCTTCACTGTGTACTCACATGGAATATGATCTAAGTCATACCTGAGTGGTCTAGTGGTTTTCCCTACATTCTTCAATTTAAGCCTAAATTTTGCAGTAAGAAGCTCATGATCTGAGCCACAGTCAGCTCCTGGTCTTGTTTTTGCCGTCTGTATAGAGCTTCTCCATCTTTGGCTGCAAAGTATGTAATCGATCTGGTTTCGGTATTGACCATCTGGTGATGTCCATGTGTAGAGTCGTCTCTTGTGTTGTTGGAAAAGGGTGTTTGCTATGACTAGCTTGTTCTCTTGACAGAACTCTATTAGCCTTTGCCCTGCTTCATTTTGTACTCCAAGGCCAAACTTGCCTGTTATTCCGATTACTCCTTGACTTCCTACTTTAGCATTCCAATCCCCTATGATGAAAAGGACATCTTTTTTTGGTGCTAGTTCTAGAAGGTCTTGTAGGTCTTCATAGAACCGGTCAACTTCAGCTTCTTCGGCATCAGTGGTTGGGGCATAGACCTGGATTACCGTGATGTTAAATGGTTTTCCTTGGATACGCACTGAGATCATTCTGTCGTTTTTGAGGTTGTACCCCATTACTGCCTTTCCCACTCTCTTACTGACTATGAGTGCAACTCCATTTCTTCTAAGGGTTTCTTGCCCACAGTAGTAGATATAGTGGTCGCCTGAATTAAATTCACCCATTCCCGTCCATTTCAATTCACTGATTCCCAAGATGTCGACGTTCAATCTTGTCATCTCATGTTTGACCACATCCAGCTTGCCTTGGTTCATGGATCTTACATTCCACGTACCTATACACTATTGTTCTTTACAGCATCGGACCTTCTTTTCGCTTCCAGATACATCCACAGCTGAACGTCCTTTCGGCTTTGGCCCAGCCGCTTCACTCTTTCTGGAGCTACTTGGAATTGCCCTCCGCTCTTCCCCAGTAGCATATTGGACACCTTCCGACCTGAGGGGCTCATCTTCCGGCGTCATATCTTTTAGCCTTTTAACATTGTCCATGGGGTTTTCTTGGCAAGGATACTGGAGTGGGTTGCCATTTCCTTCTCCAGTGGACCACATTTTGTCAGAACTCTCTGTCATGACCTGTCCGTCTTGGGTGGCCCTGCACGGTATAGCTCATGGCTTCACTGAGTTACACAAGCCCCTTCGCCACGACAAGGCAGTGATCCATGAAGGGGAGACATTCAGATGAAAGCCCAAATGGTAAAGCTGAAATCTAATAGATTATTACTTCCCGCATTGTAAATGTATGTACGTATGTATGTATGTATGTATGTATGTATTTGATTTTTATCCTACCTTTACTTTTGGTCAACTCAAGGTGACATACATATTGACCAATCTCGATAGGTTGCTTGATAAATTGGGATTGCCATAAAACCTTTCTCAATCATTATTTATCTATATAAAATATTTATTAAAAATTAATAATGGAATCCCTCTTAAAATATACTTTAGTCTTGATGTAATATTCCTTTTGATTACATTGATCTTGTTCTACTGACTCAATGGAAGTTTTATCACCAGTTTATATCTACTGGATTCATATCTATATATTTGGATACTTTCAAGTCAACATACAGTGAAATATTTTGAGAAACTTATAAACCCATGAATTTTACAGAATTATATAAATAATAAAACCCACAATAGTCTATAGATATTTTAAATCCTAAAGGAAGCAAATTGGATGTTTTCCAATTGATGGTATAATCAGAGAATACTCCATATTGCTGAATAACTTCAATAGGCTTTGGTAGTAATAGTGAATATTTATATGACATAACATGATATCATCAGTATGTAAGAACAGATTGTGCTAAATATGAAGTGCCATCATAGCCGTAATATCTGGAGATTTTCTACAGAAAGAAGCTAAAGGTTCAAGAGCCAATTAAATATTAGAGGTGACAGAGGCATCCTTCATAGGTGACAATATATTTTAATGGGTCAAGAAACAAACCCACTTGTAATTGCTTTAGCCACCGGATAAAGATACCAAATATTAACCCAATGGACAAAAATTTAATCTGGACCTTATCAAAGGTCTTTTCAGCAGCTAACAACATTAAAACAGCCAATTCTAATTTATTTGCCATTATGTCCAAGAAATCAATTGCCAACTGAATATTTTCATATGTCTGTTTATTATAAATCTAGATTGAGATGAATTGTAAATGTAATCCCCTAGCTAATGTTGCAGTTAATATTTTGGCACCCATGTTAACCAATTACATTGGCCTATAACTTGCACATCAGGTAGGGATTTCCTCAGGCTTTAATGTTACTGTGAGATAGGCCTCATAGAATGAAGGATGAAATGAGATTAAATGATTAATTATATACCTCTAATATAGGTGCCAATAAGTCTATAAAAACTGTATCTCATTCAACTGGAAAGCCATCAGGATAAGGGGCTTTCCCAATTTTACAGGTTGGATTGTCTCTAGTCTTTTTATTTTTGAGAGATCGCTTCCATTTCAATATCCCCTCCTCCAATTTAATAATTTGTTGTTCAGTTGTAGATATCTCCAGTTTATATAACAGAGTATAAACATTTTTTAAAACCCTGGTCATTACTGTTTCTGCCTCAGTATGTGTAGAGGAATATAGAGATGACCTTTGGGGAATGAATGAATAAATGGTTAAACTGAGGAGAAATGGCCGCTCAGTCCCAAGAACTGGAAAGTGTGTGAAAGAAACTGAATTTGCTTGGTATAAGATGGGGCAGAGAGAAACTCCTCATGTTTCTAACTAGCATTAATCCAGGAACTGAGGTGGCCTTTTGATGGTGGATTATATTTACACTGAATAATATGATACTGCTGTAAATGAGGCATTTTGTCAATTGCCAAACATCAGCAGGCAAATATGACAACTTTAGTCATCCCATCAGTAAACATGAGGAAAGGTTTCTGGGTTAATGCTAGCTGGAAACCATAAGGATATTTATCTTTCTGTTCCCTATGCTACAAATAACACTGTTGAAGGTTTATTCAAGAGAAATTAAAGAAGTGCTCCTCTCTTTTATTTGTACAAAGTCATCAATAAACATGGAGCTTTACCGAATGTTGGGATAAATCAGTAAGTCTAATTAAAGATGTAGGAAACAGCACTTCTGAGCATGAAGCCAATACAGTATTCTGCTTCTTTGTCAAGGCTCTATCTTTATCCTTTATAAAAAGAGTACCACATTTCTTTTTTCCATCAAAAGCAATGAAGCTGTTATCTTTCTCAATTTTTAAAAAAATATCAATAATATGTATTTTTTTATTGTGTACTCTAAAACTCAATAAAGTTGACACTTGTCTTGCAATTGTCCATATTTATGACGTAACCTATAAGACGACTTTCTGAATAGTTGATGCTAGGGCTATATGAAGCTTCCAGGGGGTGATTCAATTAAAACAAATTTTAATTTAATTATCCCTTTTAATCCAATCTTTGAATCCAATCTCCAGTTCAGTTTGAGGGGTAGAATGCAATCAAGTGCTTTTGAAATGATTCAGAGAGGATCAAATGTGATTGGGAGATTCAGTGGATTTTCTGGTTGAGTGGAATTGCTCTTATTGTTGCAACTTTCATTCCATATATGGACAAAGCTTGGAAGGGGGGATTAAATGGTGTGATGGTCTCTGACATTGACATGAATCATCAGCCGGTGTGTTCTTCCACAAATCCAACCCATCAGAGTATTTCTACTAGAACTTGTTCAGGCAGGTTTGTTTGGTGGGGAGAGACGGGAGAGAGAAACAGAGACTCATATTTATTCTGCTGTGTGTGTGTTTTTTTTTAATGCTTTGCTTATTCTTGAGTTATCTACTTTCTTCCCTTGTCATATCATTTTATTCTTACTCTTCCTATTTTTTCCTCCATTGCCTTATATTTTTTATCTGTAGTATAGGCTTGTTAGTCCCTGTGTTCTGTCTATCTGCAGTTCTTCAGCTTTCATTATTTCCATTCCTGCCGCCCCCCCCCCCCATGTTTTCCATTTTCTCCTGTCTTACTGTCTTCTCATGTACAGAGTGAATATTCTTCATTGTGTGAGTGAGCTGAGATAGTGTACTGCTGTAAGACTATGGCATATATAAAGACTATATTATATAGTTTGTTTGTTGTCTTCAAGTCAGTTTTTGATTCCTGGCGACTGCTTGGACAAGTCCCTGCAGTTTTCTTGACAAAATTTCAGAAGTGGTTTGCCACTGCCTTCTTCTTCCTAGGGCTGAGGGAGAGGGACTTGCCCAAGGTCACCAAGCTGGCTTTGTACCTAAGCCAGGACTAGAACTCATGATCTCCCGATTTCTAGCCTGATGCCTTAACCACTACACCAAACTGGTTCTCATAGTAGTAGTGACATTGTAAATATTTCTCAGATCATCTTTTAAATTATTATTAAAAAGAATTGTTACAGAAGCAGTAGTGAATTATGACATTCCTGCAAGAGGCTAACCTTGCTAATGAACAATGCCAACAAACCTGCCATCCCCAAAAAAGTGGTTAAAGGGCAGAGCTTACTTTTTAAAATAGCTTTTAAAATGTTTTTGTTTAAAATGGTTTTTTTTATTATTATTTTAAATTGCAACTGTACTGTTTCAATATAACTTCTCTATCAGCACTTTGGGGTGTAACATGGACTGCCCTTAAGCCCTCAAGAGAATCCTTGAAGTTATCTGGCTCAAAAATTGCAGCACTAATATTTTCTAAAAGGTTTGCCATTCTTGTTGTCATTGAACCTTAAGTCATAAATTTGAATGAAATCACACCACTATTCCAATCAGATTTTGGTTCATTCCCAGATTTCAGGATCCGGTTTTAGAACTTTGCACTTGTAAAGTTTTATTTTGGCTCATAGGAGCAGCTAACTGTATTATCTTTTTTTTTTAAAAATAACTTCTTTTATTGTCTTTGTTTTATTAATATCTTGTATTTTATGTTTTTTAATATGCATGCTACCAAGGGCATTGGTTATTGGGCAATTGTAAAATATAACAAATAAATACAATTGGGGGCATCAAAATGCACACACACACAAAATAAGCCACAGTCTTCAAAGACCCCACGATAAAATATGGACCTTAGGAATGTGAACACAGAATGTGTTATTCCCACATGGTAAAGTGTTTTTTTGTTTGTGGTTGGTATTTTAAATTATGTAACAATTATAATTCATCATTTAAAAAGTTGATGAGCTAGCTAGTCAGTGGTAAAGATATGTTCTGCTGAGTCATGAGTCATTTTGAGGTTGTAACAAAACTGCTGGATTTTACTGGAATGCAGGCTTAGATGACGTTTGAAACTGCTTACTCATATTGTGCTACCCCTGGGAGTAATGAAAGTCCTTTGTTGTCATCACGTGCCTGTGATCACCATGGTAGGTTGCTTTTTACAGAGTCACTGGGGAAATAAGAGCACTGAGCTTTTAATGCCAAGCTTATGGTATCGAATGGACTGTTTCACTTCTGCACTCAAGTGAACTTCTGTAAGCTGTTCTCACAACTTGTCCCAATACCTTTGACTCATGTCCCTAAATGCTTCTTTATTGTGCATATCAAAATATACTTACTTTAGTGGGCCACAAATAAACAAATCCATTACAAGAATGCCATTTAAGATACTGGAGCTTGGCTTTGGTTGGTTGACATCATCATCATCATCATCATCATCATCATCATCATCATAATTCCAGTTATTTGTAAAGAAAGGATGTGGGGACCAATAAAAATTCCAGTAATGATATATCAGAATCTAATCTATCATGATTACTATGGTTTTTCTTATACTTTTGCAAAATTTACTTATTTCAGTCTCCAAGATACTCTCCTAGCTTGTTTGCATCAAAAGGGTTTCTTGAAATTTCTAAGAAGCTGGGCTGGGGTTATATTTCAGGTTCTGTCCCACATGATGGTGGGTTTCTGTGTTTGTCCTTTGGACAGTGATACTTGCATCTATCTGTTATTATTGGCTTCCACATAGTCAAGATTCCCAATCAGGCATAAATCAGATGAGTATACTAGCTTGAATGTTAGTAGCTACTCCTGCATAAAGTTTGAGAGTACAGGCGTCCATGTCAACATTAGGTTATTCAAAGGCACAGCCAACAATATCACCTTTCTGCCTAGAAGTCTGAAAGACACTTCCTCCCCACCACCATTGCAGATTTTGGCACATTCTGCCATTTCCTGAAATTTATTTATTATGTATTTGTTATGGAATTTATCCTCTCTGTTTATCACAACACTCAAGGTGGCTACCGAGTAAAAAACATAATAATAAAATTGATGCAACTGGGGCTTAAGCTGATCCACCTACTTGGGGCCAGAGTATCTGAAAGACCATCTCTTCTGCTATAAACTTACTTGGCTCCTCAGATCAGGAGGAAACGTCTTTCTAAAGATAACCCTACTGCCAGAGGTTCAACTATCTGTTACATTGGCAGGGACCTGCTGTATGGCTCATAGCCTATGCAGTGTGCTCCCTAAAAGATGTGCTTGGCCCCTGCTCTCCCAGTATTTTGGAAGTAGGTAAAAACCCATAACTTTTGCAATGCTTTTGTTAATTCATTTGTTCATTTAAATGCTTACTTTTTAATTTAAATTTTAAATTGTATTAAAACTGTTGTAGATAGAATGGTAGGTAGAGTTCCAATAAAAATAAATTAATTTAAGTTATTCAATTTAATATGGCTGCCCACTCTGGAAGACTCTGGGTGGTTTACAAAATCCTCCCCCTCCCCCCAAAAAACAATTAAAACCTGTAAAAACAGGCAGCCCAGACCAAAGCAACTAGAACAACAAACAGTACAAAGAACAATACGACAGATGCCCTACCAATAGGTGGTCCAGAAGGATACCATGGTTGATAGTACTGAAAGCTGCTGAGAGATAAAGGAGCGCAAAAATGGATGTCCCAACTTCATCCTGTTCTGTACTGGGCTGTGAGAATAACCTTGGGAGGCAGGAGAAAGAGCCACAGTCATGGCAACAGTCAGATAAGAGATATCTCAGCCCACAGCAGTAATAGGGATGGAGAAAGCATCTCAGAAGGGACCCTCCCTAGTTCTCTGGAAAGTAAAGGCAGGAGAGGGGAGAAGTGCTTTCACACTTGCAAGATTCTGTTATTGGATGCTTACAATAAAGGTAGTATTAGTACTTATCATTTTGCTTTCCTGTCTAGACTACCTTGAAGGGCTGACAGGCTCTGCCAAAGGCCATCAACAAATGTGACCAGCACTTTTCTGTATTATACCCTAGTCTGAAACCTGACTGAAATGGTCTAGATAATCCTTTTCCTCCAAGATCTTTTGCAACTGCTGTCCAGGCACCTCCTGTACAACCTTCTCTAAAAAGGAAGATTGGAAACCTTCAATGAATGAAATACTGAAATCCAAACCAACATTAAAATCAGATACATTAAAAATATTTAACGGTTGAAGGCTTTGTGAAAGGAATATGTTTTTGCCATCTTCCCATCTACCAAGAGAGTAGGAGCTTGTTGCAGTAGTTGTAATGGGGTTTTACGAAGGCCTGGATAACCCCTGTTAGAGCTGATGTGCTCAGGAAGAGTTGCTGTTCACATACCAGGAGTAATTGTGCTGACAAACTAGCTGCTACAGATGCCACTTACAGATCCAGTGAGAAATGGAGTCAAATCATACTCTCAGTTTCCCCTGAAAAATCCAGAACAGGTTTCATGTCAGTTCCAGTGTCAAGCTTCTTCTTGCCAAGACTACCTCCATCTTGTTTGGATTTCATTTCAGCTTATTATTCCATTTCTCCATTTCCTTTCCTTCGGGTCACTGAGTTGCCTGGGGGATCGTAAATGCCAAGGACATACAGAGATGTCTATGCATGAATAACCTATATTGGGCTTGACAAAGGGCAAGAAATCTAGGAAATCCTGCTAACATGAGCATGTATATGTCCAAAAGCTTGGCAAAAGCAGTCATCCAGTGGGGCTAATATTTCCTTATGTTTCGTGTCACTGGAAGAAAGCAGCCACAGGCTAGTAGGGCATCACATTCCATTCCGGAGTTATGACTTCTGCAAGTTGCAACATTTTCTCATTTCTGCCACCACCAATATCAACTTGGTTTAAGTTCCGTTAATAACATGTGTTTTAGAATGGAGTGGTATCTTCCACAGCAGACACAATCAAAATGAAGATCAGTGTTAGCCATAACTTATTGCAGGAATCAGAATATCACTAATGATATGAAGATCAGCCTATAAATTGTCCAAATCAGTGGCATTTATTTTATTCAGACCCATTCAATATTTTATTATTTTTTTAATTGTTGGAAAGTTGCATTCATTGTCATTAACTATTTCCACTTACTGTTGTGTACAGTATACTTTCCCTTAACATAAAAAATAGTGTATATAACTTTATTTCTTATATACTTTTTAAAAGATAAATGTAAGTAGCAGACTTTTTTCTCTGTTACTTCCTCAATTATTTACCTTTTTTTGGACATATTTCCCCCATGGGAAGCGGATGCAGAAGTTTGGAGCAAAAAATGATAGATGATAATAGACTACATTCAATTTTGCTGTGAGACAGTCCATTTTGGTAGATCACCCTTATTTCTTCAATGAATTTCCATAGCATATCTCATATGCAGTCAGAAATTACCATGAAGACAGGCCTTTATTTAGATCATCACATTCTCTTTTTATATTACAGAACATTTTATTCGAGTTCTCCAAGTGAAGCATAGGAAATAGTATTTTATTTATTTATTTATTTATTTATTTATTTATTTATTTATTTATTTATTAAACTTGTCCCTGCACATCTCCACCCAATGGGGGACTCTGGGCGGCTTACAACATATTAAAACCATAAATAAATATACAGCTAAAATTTATAAGAGGACACATTTACAAAGAATAAAAGGGAAAGGAAAAATCCAGGAGGCCAATGGAAGCAACACCAGGCCTCTAGGGGGCTAGCCAACCCCACATCTGATGACCTCCCTCCCCACCCCAGGCCAGATGGCAGAGCCAGGTCTTCAAGTCCCTACGAAAGGCCAGGAGTGAGGGGGCCTGTCCCACCTCCAGGGGCAAGCTGTTCCAAAGGGTGGGGGCTACAGGAGAAAAGGCCCACCTTCTGGACACCACTAGTCGGAGTTCTTTTGCCAAGGGGGTTCAGAGCATGCCCTCTCTGTGTGATTGGGTGGGATGGGTTGAAGTCGTGGGGGAGAGGCGGTCCCTCAGGTAACCTGGCCCCATGCCATGTAGGGCTTTAAAGGTGATAACCAACACCTTGAACTGGACCCGGAAGCAAACCGGTACCCAATGCAGCTCACGGAGCAATGGTGTTATATGGGTCCTTCTTTGGACCCCAAATGTAGAGCGCATTGCAGTAGTCTATCTGGGAGATAACAAGGGCATGAGTGACTGTTCAAAGGGCATCCCAATCCAGTATACCTGCTACTCATCAATAGAAGTCAATTTGTTCCTCAAAATCTCTGTAGGATTTATCTTCATCCTATCAAAATATATCCTTGATGTTAGAATATTGGACCTATTTCCAACCATGTTTTATTTCAGAATATGATGTCATATTTAGTGTTAACCATGTTTAGTAGATATTTAATGATATGTAAAATTAATATTTATTTGAGTTTACAGTTGATGACATCAAAAACTGCAGTCATCATTATTGGTTTTGTATCTCAGTAATCCATCTACTGGAATTTATTGAAACCTGCAGAACCTGGCTGAAATTGGCTGAACTTGGGGAAAACAAACACAAAAACAAAACAAAGCCAAGATGGCTAATCAAACCTTATTATGGCTTTAGAGGAGATGACAGTCAAAACACTGTTAAAAAAAAATGCAGTAATAGAGTGACAGGCTATGAGCAGCCAAGCCTCCTTGTGAATCTCACAGAGGTATGAAGGCAGTTCAGAAACCCAAACTAAGACTTTGTGATAATGAGCTGATAAGTTCAACTTGAGAGTAGGAGTTAGCTTAGCTTTCTACAGGATGGTTTTCTTGTAGGGTGCTGAGCTAGCAAAGGAAAGTAGAGTCTTAAAAAGAGGGGGGGGGGGAATCTGGGGAGAAGGAAAACTTGGATGGAGGAAGGCAATAGCTGGCAGCCTCAACTACCACTACAGAGTGCATATTGAGGCCTTTGGAGCACTTAGGTGGCATAATGTTCAGCTGAAGAAAATATTGATCTTTGGAATGCATTTTAAATCTCAAGCCATGGCTTCATTCTTTTCCTGCTGGTTATTAGTAAAATTGGCAGAAAAAGGTGGGATCATCCAGATAGGTTTTTCTAGCTATAAATGACCTTAAATGCTAAGCAATGTGGCTGAAATTGAAAGGGGGTGCTGAAACAAACAAACAAAAATATTAAAAAAGAAAAAAAATCTTGAGGTGTTCTGCACTATTTTTCATCAAATCCTGAGAACTAATAAAAAGCTCATCAGCAGTAGTAGTATAATAGTCAGTGTACCTAATCTAGTAGTATAGTAGTAGTACCTAGTAGTATAATATTAGTGTACCTAATCTGACTCGCACTTCAAATGTCATGTTCAAGTGAGTGCTATGGAGTTGCAATCATACACTGAGTTCTTGTTGCTAAGAAAAAAAAAGTGGGGGGGGGAGGCAATTGAAAGTGTGACTTTAGAGTCTCTTTCACTAAAAAAAATCTTTAATGTAAAACTCATCTGAATGACCTAATATTTTTTTTAGTACAGGCTGAATTAAACTAAGCCAAAAATCAGAGTAAAATTGACCACATAGTAAAATGCATTCAGTTTAGTGAATGTCACCTGTTTCCCATGGGCAGAACCTCTGGGAAACAGGTTTTGTGAAACCTGGCTTGTAAAAGAGGATTAAATCAGGCTCTGTACATTGCTCATTGATACTTGGGATGGATACAAGTAAGGTGTTCAACTTAGGTTTTTGGAAATCTCTGAGGGGGTCAATACATTTTTGAAGTTCAGCTTAGGTCACTCTGTAACTCTGTATCCAAGATTCTCTGTTTAGTTATCTTTTTAGTTTTATATAGTCCTAGAGATAATAAATACTTGAAGGAAATATGCCCAAGATGCTCTTCTACCATGTAGCTCTCAAGTTGTCGGACAGTATTAGTGACAACAAGCCAGTTGGTTTCAAGATAAAACTTGGCCTGACTGTCAGATCTGGCTTCAGTTTGGGGAAGGCCAGCCTCTTGTACTAGGCTGTAGACCAGTGTTTCTCATACTTGGCCACTTTAAAACATGTGGACTTCAATTCCCAGAAATACTGGCTGGAGAATTCTGGGAGTTGAAGTCCACATGTCTTAAAGTGGCCAAGTTTGAGAAACACTGCTATAGACTAAGTATTGCTTCAGGAATGGATCTAGGGGACTGCAAAATACATTTTTTAAAAAACAAAACCCTGAACTTTTTCCAGAGGGACAGAGTTGGACTAAGGTCCTCATTGCTCCCCATATAATTATCGAATGACTAATTTTGCAACAAAATTCCATGTGTTTGATGGAGTCTTGTTATTGCCATGGCACTAAGCTTTGATTGGATGGGAGACCAGGGCTGTAAACTAGATTGAAAAGTTGAAGACAATATCCATAAAGAAGGCAATGCATGGCAAACCAGTTCAGCATTGCTGCAAAGAAAGCAACATGGAGACCATGTGAGTTTTGTTTGTATCAGAAGTTTCTTGTAGCAACCATGCAATGCAACTCTAAAAATAATGAATTGCACTGTCTTTGTGCTACCATGCATTCTGGAATACCTCTTCTGAATGAATCTAAAACATTGCAAAGCACTAAAGTCTATGAAGTCACAGGAGCTGAATTCAGCTTTAGGAGACTTCACCTTTAATAAAGTTATATATTCCCACTTAGGACTTTATAGAGCACAGACTTTTGGGCTTCACACCAAATTCCAGGCCCCTCTCTTTCTGCCATGGCTGAACTCAACTAAAACTTTTGCTCAAAAGTTTACAACAATATAGTAAATCCCAGTTAAGGTATTGTTACTATGGCTTTGGGTTTTTATCCATATTTGATTATATTTGACAGCTGACATGCAGCAACAGCCAGATGGCAGGCATAAAATTCTGGTTGTTGTTCTAATTACATGAAATAACTTAATCACTCAGAAACATCACATTAAATAATCACCATAATAATCAAACTCCAAATTCTTGGATTGCAGTCATTTCACCCCCAAAATTTGTATATGATACTTATCCAACAGCTTTAACTGAACCCATTTAGAATTTAATTATTCTCTTACTTCAGAAATCTTGGCCTATTGCTTCCTTTCCAAGATAGGTCTTTGCTTTTAGAATATTCAACTTCTTGGAAATCTAAAATAAAGAGTTTTGTATTGGGTTAGGTGTTGACATTTATCATCAGATGTAGCAACTCTTCCTAATGGCTTGTGTTTAGTTTTAGATAACTGGATACTGGATCTCATTTAATTCTATGACGATAGCATGACATAAGCAGTTCATTTACACTTTGCCCAGCCTTGCTATCCATGATTGCAGGAGTAATTTGGGATAATCTTCCTAACACTATACAGGTTGTCCTCGACTTATGACCACAATTGGGACCAGAACTTCCATCGCTAAGTGATGCAGTCGTTAAGTGAGTTGTGCCCAATTTAATGATCTTTTTGCTGTGGTTGTTAAGTGAATCACATGGTTGTTAAGCAAATTCAGCTTCCTCCATTGACTTTGCTTGTCGGAAGCCCCCTGGGAAGGTTGCAAAAATAGTGATTACATGACCCAGGGGCATTGCAACTGTTGTAAATACACGCTGGTTGCCAAGCACCCAAATTTTGATCATGTGACCACAGAGATGCTGTGACAGTCTTAAGTGTAAGGATCAGATGTAAGTCACTTTTTCCAGCACTGTCATAACTTCAAACAGTCATTAAATGAATGGTCATAAGTTGAGGACTACCTGTATACATTTTATAAGAAATGCACCCTTCTTTCTAGTAAAGGTTCAAATTTTAAGACAACTAGGACATAAAGAAAGCCAGTTTGGTATAGTGGTTTAAGGCACCAGGCTAGAAACCAAGAGACATGAATTCTAGTCCCGCCTTAGGCATGAAGCCAGCTAGATGACCTTGGGCCAGTTACACTCTCTCTCAGCCCTAGGAAGGAGGCAAGGGCAAACCACTTCTGAAATCTTGCCAAGAAAACTGTAAGGATTTGTCCAGGCAGTTGCCAGGAGTCAACACTGACTCAAAGGGACCAAAACAAACAAACAACAAAAAAAAAAAAACAGCAAAATATTACAGTGTGGAGCACTTCAGTAAAATTCCACTACCACCAAACAAATTTATTCTGTCATTTAGCATGCTTGGAGGGGTCTCCTCCATGAAGGAAGATCTAAACACTATTTTTGGAGGTGGAGAGTACTTTTGCAACCTCAGGGCTCTTTGCTGATACCTCCATTTCTCCATTTGAAATAATTTAAAATAACTCCCCCCCACCAGAGGAAAAGAGGTCCTAAACCACCATTTGTTTCCTTTCTAGTTTTCTTCCATTCCTTCTGTACAAAAATCCATAGGCTACAGGGTGAGGTAAGACACAGTTGAAGAACTAAGCCAAACATTTGCTTGCTGTGCTTCACAGCTGGTATATGGCATTTGTAGGGTTAACAAAGTGAAACTCAAGTGAAACCTTCCTATTACTTTTACGCACAGTTGTGTGCATGTGTCAGCACCACACATAACTTGCTTTATGCTCACATTGCCTTTTCTTTGGGGTAGTAATGACAGTTTGGATTTATCAGCAGCATAGTGTGCTGAACAGGTTGGAAAGCACGTGTCAGTGTGGCTCCGAACTTTCAAAGGGAAATGTTTGTAATACTGGAGAATGCAATTTATCAGGGCACCATGACCATAAAGTTACCAGATCAGACTGTGAGATCTTTTCTTCCTCCAAACTCCATTTAATAATTAGAACCATCCTTCTTCGTGCTTTAGGAGTACAAATGACAGGCTGTGCTCGTGTTGTGTACACAAAAAGACAAAGAAAAAAAGGTTAGCATTTACATAGACGTCATACTTGAATGCAATATCCTGGAATGTCAGGTAACTATTTACTTTGGCTAAGAAAGGGAAGGACCAGCATTTAGGATGGGTTAGCAAACAGCATATGGGCAAAACACATTAAAAAGGACATCATCCAATTTAAAAAAAAAAATCCCAGTACAATTGGGTGAATCCTAACCTATCATTAAAAAAGACAGATGGAATGGTTTGGAATGTTTGCCCACTAAGAGCACCGTAATAGGCATGGCATTTCCCTTAGGAAACCAATAATTTATGCTTTGTGTGAGTGTATGTGTGCATGTATGGTTAGAAGGGCACATTTTCTCCAAATATACACTGACTCACCTACACCTGGGGCAGTATAAACACAAATCGATCAGGATTGCATCTAAACAGCTGTATAAGACCTCTCTCTCTTTCTTTGTGTCTGTAGGAGTCCCCAATGAATGTGTTCATGTACAGCACTAACTGGGTCAAACTATTATGCAAATAAGAGGTGGCTGTCAACCCTCCCTGGTAAACCAGATGGGAAACATGACCAGATGAGCTACTTGTACTTTATTGTTAGGCTACATTAACAGAATCTTGCAAGTCTGAAAGTACAAATCTCCTGCCGTCCCTATTTACCGCCTGATCAGTTAGGGCAGGTCCTTTCTAAGTTTCTTTCTCTACCTGTTACTCAGCTGGGGGATCCTCCCCCTTTTATCTGATTGTTTCCTAGGCAGCATCTCTCCTCCATCTTCCAGGGTCATTCTCACATTCCATTACAGTGGCACAGATGAAAATCCTTCCCCGAAAAAATGGCTTTTCCACTTTGGCTGATCTCTTGAGGTGTGGAAAATGCCTCCAGTTGCAGAAATTCAATTGGAAAGAAAAACAGCCTGAGGGAGGAGGGGAAAAGAGGGTAGGAGAAGATAAGCCAGCATCACATACCTTTTGTTCAGAATCATTTAACCCTTATCATTTGAATAAGAAACAGGATTGCTAGGGTCAGTAGCAATATCCAAGGGGCTATGATAATCATCCCCTATTGATGGACCATGGAGGACTGCAGGAGTTCAGAATGTTTCCTTTCTTTATTAAGTCTCTCTCTCCCTCTGTGCTGGTTCCAGAATAAAACATAAGAAGAGATTGCTGATCCAGTCAGCAGTCTGTTTCCAATCATGACCAGCCATGTCTGAATGAGAAGTTTAGCAACAGGGCATGAACATTGTGCCCTTTATATATAAAAATTCCCCTCCCACCCCTGTGGGTGGTCCGTGCCTTCCTCAAACTCGGGTCCTCTACCAGAGGCCTGGGAGTTTGAGGGTTCTCCGCAGTATCTTAGCTGTTCCTAGCACTGCACTCTTCTGGACAGAGAGCTCCGATGTTGTTTCTGGGATCTGTTGGACCCCAGCTTAGGAGTCACGGCCCCGAGTGCTCCTACCACCACTGGGACCACTTTGGCCTTTACTTTCCACATCCTCTATATTTTCTCCTTCAGGCCCAGGTACTTCTCCAGCTTCTCATGGTCCTTCTTCCTGATGTTGCTGTCACTTGGCACTGCTACATCTATCACTACTGCTGTCTTCTGGTCTTTGTCTACTACCACAATGTCTGGTTGATTGGCCAGTACCTGCCTGTCCATCTGGATCTGGAAATCCCACAGGTTCTTAGCCCTGTTATTCTCCACCACCTTCTGTGGAATCTCCCATCTGGACTTGGGGGGGGTCTAGCCCATATGCTGTGCAGATGTTCCCATACACAATGCCAGCTACTTGGTTGTGCCGTTCAGTGTATGCTGTTCCTGCCTGTATCCTACACCCTGCCACTATGTGTTGGACTGTCTCTGAGGCCTCTCTGCACAGTTTGTACCTTGGGTCCTGTCTAGTGTGGTAGACCCCTGCTTCTATGGTTCTGGTGCTTAGTGCCTGTTCTTGTGCTGCTATGATCAGTGCCTCGGTGCTGTCTTTTGGTCCAGCCCTTTCCAGCCACTGATAGGATTTCCCAATGTCAGCCACTTCAGCTATCTGCCGATGGTACATCCCATGCAGGGGCTTGTCTTGCCATGGTACTTCCTCCACTTGAACTTCCTCCCATATTTGCTGCTGCCTCAGGCATTCTCTCAGCAGCTCATCTTTGGGTGCCATCTTATATATATATTCACATATCTTGACATAGAGACCACGGACACTAGCTATTGATAGTCTAACCACTGGTGGGTTTGGGCTGGCTGGATCAACAACTGGGGAAGGTGCAGAGGAGGCAAATGACAATCCATGTATGATGACATTATCCCATGAACATTGTGATGTAAATCATGGCATTTGCATAAAGGTGTCAGCAGATGTTATCTTTAATGTTACAGAATGGAAATTTATTAAGCAGAGCATACCCTATTACCTGTGCTGAATTAATTTAAATTAAATTACATCATTTTCAGTTTTTGGCTTTTTCCATTCATGTTTTTGGAGTGGTGTTTCCACTGTAATCCTCTGTTGGAAACAGTTGTTGTCTACTTTAGATAAAAGCCCTGGCTATGCTTAGCACTTGGAATAAGCTGTTTCAAGGGCATAACACATCCACTAAGGAACACTTTGGTGAGGCTGAGATCAGACATTCTGTGGCTTGGATGTTTTAGCCTTGAAATATATTGCAGTTTTTTAGTGTGCTGTGCTCCAGCCATTGTATGGAATAGGAGCTTGGAACAAGCCTCTTGTTTCCACACTTTTATGACAGGGCCAAGAGAGTATATGCATTTTTCCATCATTCCTTTCTGGTCCTTGCATTCCTTCTGTGTTCCTTATCCTTCTCTGTCCCTCCTAAGTTGAGGGAAGGAAGAATTCAAAGTGATTCACAATGCAAAAAGGAAAATTGGATTACGCGATTTTCCTGGGATACCCAGACATTAAGGATCCTTGGAAGCAGGTGAAAATGTCCATCCACCTCACCGTCTTTGCCAATTCCATTGGTAATGTCTACCCAAGTCCAAACCTCCTCCTAACTGGTCAACCAATCTTCCTGAACCTCCTCTAGATTCTTTAGATTCTGAGGGGGAGGACACTGACTTTGGACCATGGAAGGAAGTGATAGGTGACTGTCTGTAAGAGACCCAATCCATCCTGGTCTGCTTTCACAGGACAGATTCTAGCCAAGAGGAGGTGTACATAAACAAGCATGTGAAATAAGCTTCCTTTTCTTGTCTGTCTCTGTTCCTCCAGTTGCAGTGGACATTCTTCCACCTTCCATCCTTTGTTGAATCCTGGAGAACGAGTTTTGCTTTGCATAGCATGTCTGACCAGGAGATTGTGGCACTAGAATCTCCTCTGTGGTGTCTTCCTGGAGAAAATGGAGATTTTTCCCATGCCCTTGACTGTTTTGGAAAGGAGAAGGGAGGAGTAATTCTTATGCACAGATTCTTATTTCCTGGACAGGAAGGAAATTCTACAATTTCAACCAACAAAGGAAGAGAATTAATGGAAGAGTGACAAATGATAGGTCCTTCCCCAACTTGTCCCACAAGAGGGAGAGAAGAAAAGTACCAGAGTCCTCTAGGTAGGAAGGGGAGGGAGGCGAGGTCTTGAAGGGGGAGTTGGCATAAAAGTTAATTTTCAGATGGACATGTTTTTTTTTATCTGCACTCAATCATGGCTGATTCTGCGGTAACTGCCTGGATGAGTCCCTGCAGTTTTCATGGCAAGATGTTTCGGAAGTGGTTTGCTATTGCCTGCTTCCTAGAGCGGAGCCCAGCTGGCGAGCGCAGGAGGTGGGGCTTCCGTTGCTTCACGGCTTTTTCAGGTGTACGCGGCTTCCGTGTTACTGGCAACTGGTCCCGTCTCCCGTGCAAGGTGCTGCTAGGGTTTTTCCTCCCACCGGGGTGAGAGTACCCATTTATCTACTCGTGGATGCTTTCGAGCTGCTGGGTTGGCAGAAGCTGGAGATGAGACAGGAGCTCACTCTGCGCAGAGCTGGGCTCGAACCGCTGCAGTGTTGACCATTTCTGGCCAGCAACTTTCAGTGTCATTAAGCCGCTGCGCCACCGCATCCCCTTTGGACAACATCAGCTGTTACCAAAACAAGGAACAGATGGAAACTGTATCTCTGGCCTAGAAGATGTTACTTCTAGCTCTTTATGTAGAACAGGTGGGAGAAAGAGATGCAAGAAACTGAACATTGATTATAATATAAATAGAGCTCAGATTTAATACACAGTAGTTATTGGAATTCTTTCTTAATGGCTTCATAGTTTTACTACAATAAATCTACTTATCTGAGTCTTTGTGTCCGAGGAAATAAATTCTTGCCATGTTTTGCCTTGTCATCAGGCAGAGGCTTGACAAAACATAAGTTCTGTATATCAGAGTTTAAACATTGAATGTGCTTTCTTGTCTTTAGTGCCTGTGATCCAGATTAGCTGCTGGAAGACATTAATAGCCTTGTAAATTTAGAAACAGTTATATTACAGCTAATCTACCAATTGTCACACTAAAGGTTTTTTTTCCCCCTCCCATTTCACTACCTTAGTATTCTCATTTGAAGTTTCTCATGCAGAGTCTAGGAGTTTAATTAGAGAAGGGAAAATTCCTGTCTAGCTAGCGTTAATTACATACGAGGAAACAGACTACTGTCTTTCGCTCATAGAATTGCAACATCAGTTTCAATTAATCAAGTACAATATAATGGGGAAAAATTACATCCTCATCACTCATGAACACCCAGATTCGAAAGAAGTACCTACTATTGCATTATGGCAGCAGTGCTCAGATTGGCACTCAAATCCCCCCTTCTGCATAAATGTTTTACAGATATTGGGTTTGTCCATCTCAGTAGCAAGCTATTTCTATTCGTGTTTCACAAGTCAGTACAACATATGATTTGTACAGAATTATAGCAACTTAAATGACTTCATGGTAGCTGGGAATTCTTTTGGCATAATATAATTGATTTCTCTCTATGTTGTCTGTGTTTATCATGATTTTATGCATATGCATAAGTCAATATGCAGAACCTGCAGGAATGAATACTAACAAGAAACATCATCTGCAGCAAACTGCAATGACATCAAAAGGACAACATGCACAGTGACACCCCACATAATGACTGTCATGATGTACTCACATTTCAATTTCTGATGCAAGTTCCAAAATGTGACTATTTGCATAACATCATCACACCGTTTTACTCAGTTGCCCTACCCTTGCCCATCCCCCCTCCAAAAGGCCTTGCTGATTAGAGAGTAGCATAATAGGTCCAATGTATCAGGTTCAGCCCAAGAACAACAGCGAGACAGTCCAGAATCAGTTCAGCTTCTTTATTAGCTTATACCTAATAGACAGAATCTTGCCAGACTAATTCTAATCCCCAACAACAGCAACTATAACCATGATGCCCTAGGGAAGGGCCAGTCTCATCCTCTTGACTTTCCCACACTCTGGCTGGGGGCTGGGGTGGTGCTTTCCCTGGAACCTCTCTTCTCCCTCCCGGCAACCTTGAAGTTCCATTCCAGAATCCTTCCTGCTGATGCCTTCCATCACAAATGTAACTTTCATTGAACTGTGTATTCCACTGATAGATAAATTAAGCCTAATCCAATTTATCAGGCAGGTCAAGTTACCCTACAGTCTTAATTTAATCCACCAAAGATCACTCCTGAAGGTCACAGAACCTTGAATGGGTACACTCTCCCTTTCACCAACAGCCAGTCATGGCTCACGATCCCTGCCTTCTGTTTTCTTTGGTCAGCTGGAAATATAACCTCCAGTTCATTGGAGGAAAAGAGGAGCAGAGCAAAGGAGGTCAGATACTTTCTAAAAGGGAGGCACTTCTCTCCCCATAACTTTTCCCTCTAATATCATCTGGCTCACAAAAGGTTTATATTGGGGAAATTAATCCAACTTCTGTGCTGTATAATCCAATCCAACATTCAAATGACTGGAGTACAAATCTGTATACTAACCTGTTTGATTTGAATTATATTCTGGTGGTGACCCTCAAAGAAATTAAGATTAGCTATGATCATCCATGCCAAATAATAAGGGCTTAATTATAAAGCTCACCAACAGTCTGGATAAATAGATACACTATTTACACTGGGAAACTGTTTTTCTGTGCATGTATATCCCTTGTGAGTGCCTTTGTCAAGTTCTGTTTTACTCCACTTTGACTCTTTCCATCCTGTTTCTGTATTGGTTTATGGATTGTTGTACACACTTCCTTAAATGTACAGATTTTTGAGTAATTTCCTCATTTTAGTTTTATTGTTGTTGTTATTCACTTTTATCCATTGTATGTTTTTCTGGGTATACTTTTCTTTAATATACCCACTTTCATGCTGTGAGGAATTTCTAATCCATATGCATTTGGGTAGGGTAAACTCATATCAAAATATGAATCGAATGTCTTCTCTTTCCCTACTGCACATGTGTACAGAAGAATGTTCCTTAAAGCAGTGTTAGCATTTAAAACCCCTCTTCTGAACTTTTTTTTATTTTCGCATTGCTCCTTGGAGTATATTACTCATGGGTTCAGAAAAGAATAATGTAATGACAAATGAGCACTCTTGTCACTTGCTTGGTAAATTGAGTTCTGTTCAGCATTGTGAAAACAAAAAGAACAGGCTGAGAACATCAAGACCTGAAAATCAGACTTTGATTCTTTTCTTTAAAACTAACCAAGAGCACCATGACATTTTGTAAGGAGCCTGGAAGTTAAAAAGAAAAAGAAAAAGAAAAAGAAAAAGAAAAAGAAAAAGAAAAAGAAAAAGAAAAAGAATCCTTCCATGTATGACATGGTCTTATAGAATAATGCTTTTCCTCCAAAACAATGGACAGCAACATATTTAAAAATCACTGCCTTTTAATGTTTTTGGTATACACCAAGTCTATAATGCCTCAAGACAATTGCCTCACTTACTCTAGAGTATTCAATTGAAATCCATGCAACTGATGTATAATTACTAGTTTGGCCACCTTAAAACTAGCAACTTCCAGATGTACTAGATTTTAGCTCCCATCCCTCCCAGTTATCATCTTTGAGAGCTTTATTTGGTTTAATCATCTTTTATATATTGTAAAACACCCACGGCACACTGTGTTAGATTTATTAAGTTTCTTGTCAAGGGAATACTTAATAAATTTAAGATCTAGTTAATTAATTAAGGGTAGATTTGATAACCAGGGTAGATTTGAAAGATATATTCATTTCCAAGGTTATTGCCACTTAATTTAGAATAATCAGCTCCAGGAGAGGCTAACTTGCAACCAGGTATACAAGCACTGCTGGCACCCCCCAAACAACAGCAATCAGAGGCAGCTGAACAAGTGAAAAGGTGAGAACTTGTTTTTTAACTATAGAACATGAAATTTTATATTTTTTAAAACTGGAGTAGGGCACTTTCTGCATTGTTTTTCTTCATCACTTCTATTTTTGTTTTGTGCCTTTGAGTCAGTGTTGACTCCTAGTGACTGCCCGGACAAGTCCCTGTAGCTTTTTGGCAAGATTTCAGAAGTGGTTTGCCATTGCCTGCTTCCTAGGGCTGAGAGAGAGTGACTGGCTGAAACTCACCCAGCTGGCTTTGTGCCTAAAGTGGGACTAGAACTCACGGTCTCCTGGTTTCTAGCCCAGTGCCTTAACCACTACACCAAACTGACTGTCTTCTCTATCACTACTTACATCTGCAGTAAAAGAGGTAGCAAGATATTTTAAAAATGAATCCATGATGATAACTAGCTACAGTTGGTAGGCTAAAGTTCTTTAAAGGCTCCACTATTTTCATCCCATCCTGCCAAAAAATGAAGCAGCTTCAGACATTTTCAAGTTTCCTTGTTTACAGCATCTAGATACATCTTTGTTTGAATCAAACACTGAGTTTGACAGTGACTCAAATTGAAATGGGGAGGGCAGGGGTCAAAAAAGGCAAGATGATGTGTTATTCCAGACATAAAAGCATATAATCCTAGAAGTACTCAAAAACATCCAGTCTCTGCTATTTCCTTCCTATTTTCCAAGAGAATAGCAAACTTAAGGAAGGGAACATTTTAGAGGCGGGGATATAATGCGGAATAATTCCCCCATTATTTTCATCCTAACTTTTGTTTTTCAAGCATGCAAATTGCAAACATTGGAGAGAGAAAAAAGTTGGGGCTATTTTCAAATCATTGGTTCAATAACAACATCCGCTCCCTGCACTCTTACCAAACCATCTCTAGAAAATATACACTATTCTACACATGATCATTATAATTTATATCCTGAGGACAAATAGTACTCGCAAGAACAGGCTGCATTTCTGCCTCTTGTGTTGTAATAAGAAGAATTCACTCTCTTCTTAGCTTGCGCACACTCTTGTTCACTTTGGGGAAGATTGATGGCTCTGTACCTTTTCTCTTCTTAGCCTGGCTAGTCTTGAAAATGCACTGGGAATGCAGTGGAGTGGACAGCAGTCCATTTATTCTTCTTATATTAGATTAGAAACAAGGTATTGATTGCCCTGCTTGGTCGAGAGAGAGAGCAAATCAGAAAGTTTTGGAAATCTGCTCCCCAACCCTGCAAGTTTACCCGTGGGATCCATAAATGAATAGAAGCATTGTGAGGAATGCACCCTGTGCTTCTTTACTGAACATTAAGAAGTTTGGATGAAGCATTTTAAGCATTAATTTCATTAACAGATTTTTCATCACCTATGTAAGTGATCATTGTTCTTACATAAGAATCTTATTTTGGGCGGCCTGCTCAGCCATTCCATCACAATGCTTTTAAATTCAATCTACCAAGCACCATTTTATGAGGACGTTGAGAGGATAATTTATGTCCCAGAAGTAACAACATGATTTTAGATCTGTTAAAGAAAAATATTCAGTTTTTGGTTTCAAAATGTTCACTTTTCCCCAAAGAACATAACTTCCCTGGAAAGGATTCCCGCTCATCTCTCCCCCCATTTGAACATTTCTCTCTCAGTTGAAAAAAAACTTCCCGTGGATTTTTTCAAACGCCTTGTGCAATGCTTACTCCTACCTTTGCCTTCAGGTATCCTGTGATGCATTTCTCTGCTATGGAGCATGTCCCGGACTCCCTGGGTTTTCTATCTTAAAAAAACATTAGAGGAAAATCTAATCCAGGTCTGCAGGAAACCATACAAAGTAGACCCTTGGACAGCAGACTGGGTCATATTCTTCCCCGATATGATGAGATGAAGCTTACTCCTAGATATCCAGGAGAGTGTCCACAGGATGTGGTAAAAAAAAAAAAATCAAGATGGCAGCCATGATGTTGCACCAAAAAACAAACAAACAAATGAACAAACAGGCAGACCTTTAGCTGCACCATCATAGCAACCACTTTGACTGTTTTGATTATATCTTGCTGACACTCACATCTATCTGTCTGTCTGATTTCTTTATTGCTTTAATTGACTAGGCAATGTATGGTATCTGAAATACACACACACACACACACATATACACATACATAATAATATAATATAATATAATATAATATAATATAATATAATATAATATAATATAATAATATAATATAATATAATATAATATAATATAATATAATATAATATAATATAATATAATATAATATTGCTGGGGACTTATGAACAATGAATTAGAAAAGACTCATGGTAGATTGATTTTGTATACGCCAACTGCAGCAAGATTATTATATGAACGATGATGGAAGAATAATGAAATTCCCACAGTGGAGGCATGGATTGTGAAAATGTCAGAACTTGCAGAGATGGCAAAACTGACCTGTCTGGTGAAAGAAAACAACAACAACAAAAACTTTTCTGAAAGACTGGAAACCTTACATGGACTTTTTTGCTGAAAGGAATGAAATGATGATTTATGGATTTGAAAATTGAGAAAGATGTGGATTAAGTGAGGGGCTGAAAGGACTTGTATAAAGGAGGAGAGGCAATAAGATTGTAATTATCTGTTGAAAAGAAGGTTGGAAGTAATTCATATATTTCTAAGCTTTAGTTTTTTTCTTTTTTTGTTTCCTTCCTTCCTTCCATCCTTCCTTTTCCTTCCTTTTCCTTCCCTTTCGATTTGTCTGTTACTCTATGAAAAAATTCTCAATAAATATAAATAAAAAACAATACAATATAATATTGTATTGATTAATAAAACTATTCTGGTGTTAATTGTTCTACACTGGACAATCCTTCAGGACCTTCCAGAAAAGCCATATTTTTACAAGTTTTTTACAAACTTCTGGGAGATCTGGGGATACCTTGCATTGAGTGTAAACTATTCCAAAGAAGTGGAAGACTAGCAGTTAATGCTTACTGTCAAGTTGTTTCCTGCTCACTACCTAGGATTGGGTGGGCAGACTCTACCTAGAGAGGTGGTCATGTAGATAGCTGGGCCACAATGTAGAGCTTTATAGGAACTGAGCTGCATCTTGAATTATACTCTGAAACCCGTCACTAACCAAAGCAGGCCCTGCAGCAGTGGGGTAACACGGTTGCTACATTTTGGGCCAGCTGAAGTTTCTGAGTAGCTTTCAGGGGAGCCTGAAAGATAGGTGGGGAGAGGGGAGAGGTATCCTGTCTAGTGCCTTCATCACTTCTGAACTTCAGGGGCCAACAAGGTGCCCAGCAGGACAGCCCTTCAGGTTGCTGGGAAATTCCCCAAGTGCTGTTTGAAAACTCTCTGAATCCAGAGATAAGGTGTGTGAGTCAGGCCAACCTAATCAGTCCCTCCATCCTGCAGAAATTGGTGGCTCTAAAGATGCATCAGGTTAATCTCTTTAAATTATTCCTGCTTAAATTATCACAAATATTTCTAGATTTGTGTATGTATATACACACTCACACTCACACCCACACTCACAAAAGGCAGTTTTAATGCAAATCTTCCCCCTCTTTTACCTGCTTTTGGGGTGATGGCCACTGAAGCCAGAAGAAGGTAGATTATGGTGGCCTTTCACGGGATTGAGGAGAACAATCCAGTTATCAAGTGTTAATGTAGTCATTTAATGTGTTAGTTTTACAAGGTTGCAACACAGTTGCATAACCAATTCAAAGACCCATGACTAAATATTTTAACTGAAAAAAACTTAGGTTATTAAGGCACAATGCTTGAAAATAATTATTTCCATGCAGTAGTACAATGCCACAAACTTGAAAAATATATATTATGGTCTCTCCAATACATCTGGAGAATATTATACTTGATTCACAATATTATAATGAAAGTATTATTAAATATTTCTTATGTTAAATCAGGCTTTGGCACCTTTGTATCTTTGGCCTGTATATTATAAAATATTATATATTATAAAAAGGCATTGTAGTAATAATATGTAGCATATTCGCTAGCCAAGGCACTGGAACTTTTTTTAAAAATTCAGTTTCATTGTATTTGTGAAAATAAACATAAATATAGTTTATGAGTCTCCAGAATTCTGTTAGTAGGGAATGCCAGCAGGATTCTGACAAAGGGTCATTTTGACATATTTCAGTAAATTTCCCTCAACACCTCTCAGTTATAGCTGCAAGCTTATTATAGAGCATGTAAACATCATTAGACATGAGTTTTCACCTCATTATCAGATCTATCTTACTGGGTTATTATTAATCCAAAATGTCAAGATCACTCTGATTAAGAAAAATTCCTAACAGTTTATACTAAATTATGGATTTTTCCATAACAGTTGTCCATTGTAAATTCATCATGGCCACTCTACAGCTTTTTTAGTTCAGTGGCCTAACAGGAAAACATTGAGAAGAAACATTCAAAGTTGAGCAGTCATCTGTCTCCTCAAATGCCATTAATATACTGGAAGATATCAAATGTAGCATAACTATAGACCACAATTCAGTAGAAAGACTCTCTTTTCCATTGAAAAAAAAAGTCTTCATGTCAAACCATAGCTTTTCCTATTTAAAAGGATCAGTCAGTCAGTCAGTGATTCAAAATATTTTTCCTACTGCAACTCATGGTAGACAAATCTGGATTTAATGGACAAATAGTTTATCCCAGATCAACACAGCTTTCAATGTTCCAGGTAAAGAACAGGAATTCTTCTCATAGATGCTTTTCTCCTTGCACTGGCAAGAACTTATGTGAATCACTGCCCAAAATCCAAGGAGTTGAAATGCTATAGCAGGGAAAATGTTGTAACAATCCACAGATGAGAAATAATTGCTGGACTATTTGTTCTACAATATAAAATTTTTTAAAATCCCCAAATTATTATCCCAATATTGAGTTAATTGCAAATAGTCATTAGCAACTAACATATTTGTGCTAAACAGTAATGATGGCAATTACTAGAAAAGAGAGCAATATAGCTGTTTTATTGTTCCATCTGTTAAGTACTGCAGTTAAAATGGTTAGATTCTCACAAACCTGCTATTTCATTTGGGGAAGCATATTATTTTGAAGTCCTTTTGTAGAATCCTGTTTTGGTCTCCATAGATGGTGATAACAACAGTCTATTATAAACTCCTAACACTTTGCATTAAAGTAATAATCTAGCCACTGGAATGGTCGTTTGATTCTATTCATGCATGACCTGGCTAGATTGGACTCCTTACCTTTGTACAATTTCAGGGACCCTCCCCTCTCATGGAAAATAAGACATCCTATTTCTTTCTTCAGATTTCCAAATGCATATTCAAGGGGAAGTGAAGATAGAAAATGTAAGAGCCATAATTTAATAGGCATTTTTGCTTCAAGAAGGATGAAAATCTAAATTTTTAGTTTACTGCTATCATTTTTATTCTTTCCAGTGATGTCCACAAAGGAGTGTCAAAATCTGCAAGATGCCTGGAGTGATGTTGTGATCCATGCCCTACTCATTATGTACACACTCATACAAAAGGGGTAGGGCTTGGATTGTGATGCTACACTTGCCATTTTACAGATTTTGACACTACCCATAGACATCCTCAATACTTTCTTGCTGAATCATCGAATTGTTTTGCAGGTGTACCTTCAACGTCTACCCATCATTGGGCTATAAGGTCATCATGATCTGTCTAATTCTTGTCTAGATCTCATCTAGATTCTATGTCTAGTTTCTTGTTACACAGATAGATGTTAAAGAGGAGCACTTCAGTATGATCCTGGTTGAGAGTGTCTTTCATTTGTATTCATTGTGTTTTGGCTTTTATGCAGAAGAAACTGTAGTGTGGGCAAAGTGGGGGAGGGGGGTGGGAGGAATGATTAAATTACTCTTGGGGTATCACAATGCAAACTCTGCCCCTTCTGTATGTGTGTTGTGATGTCACACATATGTATGAAATGGGCAGAGTTTGTGCTGGGCCATCACAAAACTTGCTTTGTCATTTTGATAAAATTATTGGATTCTGCAGATGGCTTCGTTTATATGGGAAGTTATTGTTTGGGTTATGATACAAAATTAATGAAGTGCATATGATTCCTCTGGGGAATAAAGCATACTGAGTTTCAAAGCAATTCTTGTCTCATAAATCCATTCCTGGATCCTAGATATCAGCGATATCATAGTGATGACTGGGATGGAGAGATATGGCAGGAGACCAGGGCCAGCCTGTTCTCAGGGAAAGCGGCCTTCATGTTCAGTACTGAAGCCACATTCCAGCCCCTCGGGATCTGCTCCAAGGCTGGGTCATCAGTGTTTCAGCGTCTTTGAGTTTGGTCTGCTACTGAATGCAAGATCAGTTTGTAATAAGGCCTCCCTCATCATGTACATCTCTGGCCCAGGTTGTCCAAGTCCTGCTATGTGAACTGGACTGAGTAAACTTCTGGGTGCAATTCAAGGTGCTGGTGGTCACCTTTATCATAATATTTTATTAGGGTTTTACATAATTAAAAACTAATTCATAATTAGAAAAGATATACAAACAAAGAAGAAAGAGAAAAAGGAAAAGGAAAAAGAAAGGCATATAAAAAGTGTCTCCCCTTCCCTCCAGACAAGTATAAGCATTTACAGTAACTTAGCACCTTCTCTGATATTACAGAAAAAGAAACTCCTCTTCCCATTTCTCATCACTAAACAATAACCTATATATATATATATATATATATATATATATATATATATATATATACACACACACACACACACACACATACATACACATACACACATACACACGCACATACATGCATGCATACACACACACACACACACTAATCATCAATCAGCCTTACATAGCAAAAGCATTAAGAGTACCAGTAATAATAACCCATATCTGTTAAGCTTAGACAACTAAATCTATTTTACATTTTGATTTATAACTTTCTCTAATGAGGAAAACATTACAAAATCCCCATAGGCATAAAGAATATCAATAATAGTAACATATACGTTTTAAACTAGTTGCAATAGGTCCCTTTTACATACTAACCCCTAACTTTCACTAACAAATAGGAAATAAAAGATTCATCCCCATATAAAAAAATCTTTACATCATCTTTCAGTCCTGGTCAGAAAAAAGATTCCAATAATAACAACCCAAAATCAAAACTTATACAATTTAACCCTGGTCAGATAAGACCACTTTGAACACCTTCTTCTTTTGAAGAGGCTTGATCTTCAGTCACTTCTTCAAATTAAAGTCCCACATAATAATTTCTTATCATTTTCTCCCTGTCTGTTTTCAGAAGCAACTTCAGAGATTTAACGCTTCCCTTCTGTGGATCCAAAGTAAGATAACTTTCCAGCTCTCTCTTCTGATTAGTAATCTGGATATCCCCTTTAATTGTTAAAACATCAGTAAGCAAAGTCTGTATATCCATTACAACTTCTTTCTCCATGTCACTCTTGTTAACAAACATCTTTAAATCCATTTTCAGGTTCACAATAACTTTTTCTATATCTCTTTTATAATCTGGCATTTCTTTAAAGTCCATTTTAAACTGATTATTCAAATCATCCTCAGCTTCTGTTTTATCCAGTAGAATCTTTTCTTCTTCTATAACCTCTGCTGGATCCAATTTTAAAAATAAGTCCTGAACACATTGTTCCCAAACAGATTTAAATTCTTCTATAGTAAGACAATGTTCCTCCATTATGTTAGGAAGTATCTTTTCCTTTAATTGCTCTCTAGTTCCCTCTAGTTAACCTCTTCAAAGCCCAGTCTTATCTTTTATTTATTTTCAGAGCCAAAACTTTCCCATAATAGGTTTTCTTACAATTAAGTCCAAAATCTTCTGCTGTGTTTTTATAAAATTTAAAACAGTCTATAAAAAACCCTATTCTTTCAAATCTCTGTGGCCCTTTAACTGTCCCCAGTCAGCATTCTTAACTCCCTTTTGCTGTTTCCAAAAGTTAAGATTTTTCTTTTTAATCTTTACACTTACTTAAATCTTCTTTCTTCCAGGACAGAAGGAAATTATCCCGGTATACAGCAACTTGCCTTTCAGAGGGTTGTTAATGTCCAGCTAAACCAGTAATATGTAGTTTCCGATGGTAATTAAAAGAGGAACTGAGAGCAAATCTAGTGTCCTGTTGAAGACTCCAAGCCATGGCTTATGCTTGATGTTTCCCATGACTCCCAGAGCGCTCAACCAGCTGGAGATCGCTAAAATGTGATCTCTTCACAGGGAGCTTTTGTAAGAATACTTGTGGGTGATCCAATCATCTCCTTTGTCCACAAATGGTTCCCAAGAGTTGGACCTTTGACCAGCTCCTCTAAGCCACCATAGTTGTCGGCTCCACAAAAATGGAGCTGTCCTCAATCCACCATTACTCCCTGGAAATCCTCTGGTTGTCACCTTTAAAGCCTTACATGGCATAGGTCAGGTTACCTGTGTGATTGCCTTTCCCCGATGGTTTCTGTCCATCCCACCAGATTGAGCAGTGTGGTTATGCTCCAGTTCCACCGGTGAAGCAGGGTCACCTTCTCTGTTGTGGCACCTGCCCTATGGAACAGCCTCCCCCCTGAGATACAGATGGCCCCAACTCTATTGGCCTTTCAGAAATCCATGAAGATCTGCTTTTCTCTCAGGTGCTGGAACTGGGATGTTACTCACTGGTGGTCTGGCATAGATATATGTGATAAATGGGAACTGAGATTTTATTAGGGCTTCAATTTGGTTTCATTTTGGTTTCAATGAAATTTTATTTTTGTTGTTGTTTGCCACCCAGAGTTTCTTTGGATAGATGGATAGCCATATAAATTGGATAGATTAGAGAGAGAGAGAGATTGAGAGAGAGATGAACCCCTGAAAAGTGTAAATCTCAAGGGTTCAAATAATTAGATGTGAATAATCCAACATAGGTTAACATCACAGAACCTTGAGAGAAATTATATTTGCTTGTATGGGGAATCACCTAGACTAAGTGCTTAGAACAGCTCCCAACTGGATGTCCTTCAGATATGTTAGGAATAGAAGTCTTAAAACACTGCAAGGAAGACAAGGCTGGAGAGCAAGGCTGACTTAGAATGTCAATGTTCTCTCTGCCACAGTTATCCCAAGTGTCATGTCACAGTTCTGGTTCATCCTGAGCTGTTCTAAGACTTAGCACTTTTTTTCATTCCATGTGGAAAAGCTGACTTACCAGACAGTCAAAGCTTTCTTCAGTGTTAGCAAAATGATAGGGTACTGAAGGAGCAAATTAATGTAGGAGTCCAGAACAGGTCACCATGGCACAATGTTTTCTCCTCCAAACCTTGCTGCAACTTAGGAGAATTTGCTCCTTGGGGCAACTACTTCATTTTGCTTATTTTCAGGGATGTCTTGACTCTACAGAAGCACTGCAGTCTCCAAAAGCTTCTACTGATTTTGGAGTATGGATAAGGAAGATCTACAAATTTGTGATTGCTTACTCCAAAAACTAGTCGATTCCAAAGTCTCATAATTCCAAACATCCTGAAGAATGATTTGATCCATGATCAAATATGGATAAATCAGGTTACTAGCAAGTGATGAAACTGCATGTATGTACAAGTCATCATGTATTTAAGGAATAATAATGGCGACATTTTGGTTTAAGATATGTATTAAATTTTGTTTTTTGTTTTAAATGCAACTATTTGTACATTACAAAAGGTCCATGCTGATAGATGGTTCCTGCCTGCATGAAAACGTAATTTGAGGGTTGGCAGTAAACTTAATGAATGAGGGATTCTCAGTGTTAAACATTATTGACTGACATCTTAATTATAATTCAGTTTGTAGAGTGCATTTCCTCCATCCTGGGTGGAACAGAGCATAGTGTGATGTCTTTTGCTGCCACCAGCCTTCCTACCCTCTACCAGTTTTGAGGGTACTTTTTAATAACATAGCATAACGATGGAATAATTTGGAGCAAAGAGGGAAAACACTCCCACAGCATTGAAGAGTTATTTTTAAATAGATCAAAAGCATTTCAACACCATCTAAAAATACTTACATTTTTGCATACTGATTTAAATCCGCAGCCTAGAAACATATCCCCTTTAAAGCAGGAGACCAGTGGCTGCTGGCTGAATCAAGCTGTTTTGGAAAGGAAGCATGCCACAAAGTAGGGAAAAAAGGGCAGGCTTTTAGTTTTCCATAGAAATGTCAAGGTGGTGTTCCAATTATTCAGAGATACGTCTCAAAACCTATGCCTGTCAACTGGAGGAGCATTTATTTGACATTTTAATCCTAACACATATACATTATGCCAAAGGGTGGGATGGGGGGAAAAAAATCACCCTACTTTCTATTTCCAGTCCCTGAGCAAAGAGAAAGTGATGAATATGATAAATGTTTTATTTGCTCCTTCATGTGTAGGTGGAATGTCATTATAAACACGATTCAGCAACCTGTGTTCTACAGTTGTCAAAGAGAGAGAGAGAGAGAGAGAGAGAGAGAGAGAGAGAGAGAAGAATGGAAGGCAGGAAGAAAACCTATTATTTGTGCTTTGCTACAAACCATGACTGCTTGAAAGACTGCCCTTACTAAGGTTAAGTAAATCTGTTTATTGAACTGTTGAGGACAATGTCATTCCTCCCATTACCTAAACATTAAGGCTCAGAATATTTCATCCCCATCAGGATAAAAGCCCCAACAAATAGTGTTTATTGAAATCTAACACTTACTGAGGTCTGCCATGGTAACAGAGATGATGTCTATTCTAAAAAAATAAAATCAAATGAAATGCTGTGGGTTAATAATCCCTTTTACATCTACAACCAACTCTAGGTTATTTCAGAGCTGTTTCCCATTCTATGGGAAAAGTAAAGGTGTGCTAAAGATTTAATACATACTGTATCTATTTTTACAGTATAATGTTGAAAATTTTATAAGAATAATAATATGTAAAAGGTAGTAATAGGTATTTTTGTGTTGCATGTGAAGAAATGGAACATCTTCATATGATATATGCAGCCACATGATATTTTTAATATACATGAGAAATAGATCTGATACTCTTGGTAGAAGTTGGTAGATCAGTTTTCTCCAAATTAGCTCTTTCCAGATGTGTTGGGAATTCTGGATACTGTAGCCTTGATATATCTAAAGTGTGTCATATTGAGGAAGTTTGCCTGAGATCTTTCTCCTGTATTACAATCTGGTTATGATTTGAGATCCTATTCCCCACAACAGAGATGTGCAGAATCAAAGAGGAGAATAGCAGCAAAACTGTGGAATTCCATTCTCACTCTGGAGATCCCCAATATCCTTCACTGGGGACATCTAGACACTTGGTGCAAACAGCATATTCCATGATCAGGACATTCACAATAGTCCCTTTATATCACCCTTAGCATTACATTGCCAGTTTTTAATTGTATCTGTTTATGTTAGTCTTATGTTTATTTGTTTTATTTCATCAGTATAAAGCTGACTGAAAAAAGTGGGCTATTCTTAAATTAATTCTACATAGCGACTAATTCTTATTTATCCAAAATAATATCAGCCCTTTGCAAAAGCAAAGTATAGAACTTCAAAGCTGGCAAAGATACAGAAAGGAACAGATGCCCTGAGATATAAGGGGAAGACCCAAAACTTACATAGTATGTATGTCTGGTGATCACAAAACATTAAAAGCTGTGGAACAAAGATTAATGGACAGGGTACTTTGAATCAGGACATGTCTGGCTGTATGTAAACATTAACTTTTTGGCAGGTTCAATTTGTAATGAAGGTATTTCTCAGTTTGTTATTGATTGATTGATTGATTGATTGATTGATTGATTAAACCCACCTAGCCTATCTAACAAATTATTATATACCTGATCCCAGACATAATTCACATTTTCCACTTAGCTATTTTTAAAATTTGCTTGATAAGCAATGGGTTGAGATTTCATAGATGTTTAGCTGAAGTAACTCATCATTGATGGAGGGAAGAAAGTTCTGCAGAAATTTCTGCATACATTATAATATGGATATCCTTTGTTATGGGACATCTGGACTAGAAAAAAGTGTTAAGAGTTAGAAAAAAGATAAAATTATGGAAGACCTTAACTCTTTAGCTTGACATTTTCTTCAATTATCATCACTGTAACTCATAAACTATCTGTTTTTGTTGTCCAGCATCAGACAATTTTTGCCAGTTCTTTCTTACGTGATAATGTCCATTTCATGGCATCTATTGAATTTATAAGTTTTCCATCTCACTTATACAATGTACAGGTAATACTTGACTTACTACCACAACTGGGACCGAAATTTTTATCGCTAAGCAATGCGGTTGTAAAGTGAGATGTCACGTGACTGCATTGCTACGTGACTGCAATCCCAGCAGTCCTGGCTGCTGCTGTTAACAGAGAATTGTGGGTGGTTAAGTGAGTACCCACCCCAATCCAAGCCATTCCAGGCTTAGTCCCTCCCAGCCTCGAGCCTCAGTAAGGTAAGGGACTGCCTCAACTGCCCCCACCACGTATCTCCCCCCATCTCTGCTCTTTTGGCCATCCTGTACCCTGCCTTGCACTGTGCAGCTCTGGGTCTGTTTGCCGTGCCCTGGGAAGCTGCAGCCACCCCGGCCCAGGCCCAGCCACAGTCACCCTCACCACCCAGCACTCTGAGACCCCTTCCCCGCTGCGCTCTGCCACCCCAGCTGCCCATTGCCATCTTCTTGCCCTGCTGCTGCTGAGGTGTGCCTGGCCTGGCTGCTGGGCCTGACTGGGGCTGGGTTTTGCATTCCTCTCCCCCAAAACAAACAAACAAACACCCAAAGCAGCCCCTTTGCAAAGAGCTCCTGGGCAGGGCCGGGCTTTGTGGTCCAAAAAAAAAAGCCAAAAGCAGCCCCTGAGCCATGGCATGCCAAAAAGCCCTTTTGCCTTTGCTGCTTTTGGCTTTTTGGCTTTGTTTGTTTTGTTTTTTCACGCCTCATCAGCAGCAAGAGCAAGAAGATGGCAAAGGTCAGCTGGGTCAGTGGAAGGCAAGGTGGCAGGGGGCCAAAAGAGTATAGATGGGGGGGGGAGATAGGTGAGTGTGGGGAGTTGAAGCGTCCCTGTGGTGATAAGTGCGGACAGGCTGCCAAGTGTCCATATTTTGATCATGTGAGCATGGGGGTGCTGCAATGGTTGTAATCGTGCATGGGTTGTAAGTCCCTTCAGCACTGTCATAACTTTGAACAGTCACTGAATGAATGGTCATAAGTTGAGGACTACCTGTAGCATGAACACAGCCTCCAGTTCTTGGCCTTTTTACAAGTTGCTTGAGGCACAAAGACACTGGTCAAAAGAAGTTAGCAACCCTAATTAGAAAACTGCAGTAGCAAGATA
The DNA here is from genome assembly GCA_030867105.1 of Liasis olivaceus. Taxonomy (NCBI): domain Eukaryota; kingdom Metazoa; phylum Chordata; class Lepidosauria; order Squamata; family Pythonidae; genus Liasis; species Liasis olivaceus. The sequence continues at coordinate 21,577,757 of CM061355.1, read as the reverse complement.
AAATGAAGATCAAGAAAATAGTTTTAGTTCACTTAGAAGATTAGAGAGGGTAAAATATAACTAAGCTCTGGACGTACAAATGAAGCAGAATAACACATTAGGGAGAATCTAGGGGTTTATGTGCAAGAACAATACTATTATGTATGCAGTCTCTCATCTGCTATTGGAAGTGTTGTCAAATTTAGGACTTCAATTTCATTGGGACATTATACATTTCATAATGTAGTACTTTCCAAGATAAAATTATGGGAGTTGAAGTCCACACATCTTAAAATTGTTGAGAATAAAAAGCACCGCTATAGAATAAACAAGTTTCTACTCCAAATTCTTGCATATTTGGACATAGTTTAAAAGGGTCAATTACACTAACATCTTTATTGTATGCATGTTGCCTCCATTCTTTAGCTGATAAGGATCTCACCAAAGCTTAAATTACATCACTAGCAAACATTTCAATTGTAAGCCTTCACTTTACAATCTGAAAGACACATCACAAAAGGAAAAGAGGAAAGAAGATTACAAATAAACACAGGAACCAAGACTAGGTTCCCAGAGTAGTTCCAATAAGAAGCAGTTGAAAGGGGAAACCAAATTGGCAAGAAGGAAGCCAAAGGAGAACCTTTGGAGAACCAGAACCAATGGAGAGGCTCTGTTTCCCATATCTCCCTCCCATATCTCCCTTCCTCATGATAGGAATAGGTAAGGCCTTTCAAGTCCACACCTGAACCTGAATGACAGAGTCAACATCATTATAAAGCACCAAAATGCCCGATTTGATTCTAAACCAAGTTTCCAGTCCTTTCCTTTTATGGATCGCTACACCATCTTTGACAGTTTTGAGGACTACCACCTAAACTGGTGTTTCATAAAGCAATCTCTGCAGGCCTCATGACCTACACAGTGTCTTTCAGAGGGCATCCATGGGATGGCAAAATCAAACATTATTTTTAACCTTGGTGATGAAAATTAAAATGGATGAAATCTCATGAGCTTTTTGGATGCTCCCTGAAATCTGAAAAATTGGACCAAAATCTTGAGAGATTTGCACGCTGCTTTCCCAAGATTAGGCCACTTTTAGTAGAAGGCGAAAGATTTATATGATGTGAAGAGAAACCAGATGTGGCCATTTTTAAGAAAACGGTTGTCAGAATCCTCGCAAAATATTAATCATGCTAATTATTGGCTTGGCTTTTTCTTCACTTGCTTTTGCACTTGCTTCGGTTCTGCCATTAAAGGACATCGGGGGTGGGGGCAGTGGAAGGTTATGGGAAGATGAATGGAGGGACGGACCGTTGGAGGCAGATGGGCCCTTATCCCAGGCAATGGAATGGTCAAGGTTGTACCAACAGGAGAATGTGAGAAGACTAGGGCGTCAGGGGGTAAGGGTGGGAAGAAGGAAAAAAGGTAAAAGCAACTTTTGGCACACGCGGGCTCAGTCTTAGCAATGCTTTGGATCTGTACACTTACTCTCAATAAATGAACTTTCTTTTGGAATCATGAATGGTTGCCAGGAGATTACTGGAATCGGGAGATTGAGGTGTCAGGTCATTACAATGGTTTTATATTATTTCTATACTGTCCCAAACATAACATATCGGGCAACTTATTTTCATTTTAATTTGGTATCCTTAGCAAGGAACCACTTTGAAAAATCACTTTAAGGAGGGCATAATGGGTGGAGGAGTTAAAAAAAAAAGATAGGTTGCCTTGCCAAAAAGAAATAATGTTATCACTTGCTATTGAATTCAATTTCACAAGGTAGGAAGTGAAAGATGAACCATTTGCATTTAAATGAATGTTAGTTTAATATAATTCCTAGAAATATGCTGGCATTGGGATTTTGTTCTCTTTGAAAGGGACAATCATTATTCTACAATCATTATACATATGATACATAGGATTTGAGAGAGAGGAAGAGAGTGAGAGACTGAAAGGGTGTTAGTGGGGAAGGTAGAAAATGGTATATTGAGGATTTTAATAAAGTCTTTTGGAGTATTGTACATGCAATAATAGTATGATTAAACATTGTCAGCATTCTCTGACAGTTAAAAGCACAGCATATAATGAAATATATACCATATTTTCCCGACTATAAGACAATACTTTTTTCTAAAATCCTTACCCTAAAAATTGAAGGGCGTCTTATTCAAGGAAGTCAGCCGAGGAGAGAACCGCGCGGTTCCAAAACTGCCCATACTTTGTTTCTGCAAAGAGGCTTCCTCCTATTGCTAGCCTCCAATCACGAGTGAAATAGCTTGTCTCCCAAACAGACTTCCTCCAATCATGAGCCTTATGTAACTGACGTCAGCTGATGCTGAACAAACCAATTAGAGGAAGGCTGTTTGCAGAGACAAGCTATCGGCAGTTTCACTCATGCTTGAATGTAATCGGTTATGCAAAAGAGCATGGAAATAGAGCTGCAGAGAGACGGTTTGGACCTCCTCCTACCGAGTGTATCAGGTAAATGTTAACTAATTATGAAATAAAAATGTGTTCTGCACTATCTTTAAAATATTGATTTCTTAATTTGGGGTTGGAAAAGTGGGGGTCGTCTTGTGCATGGGGGCGTCTTATTGATGGAAAATACGGTACTCATCACATTGTATTTTAGTGATTAGCACTAAACTACACATTTAAATGTATCCTTTCTTCTTCCCCAGCCTCCAATTTATGCTCCTTGGCTTTATTATAATATTAATATTAATATTAATAATAATATTTTGTGCCTTTGAGTTAAGTCTTGATTCCTGACAATTGCCTGGACTAATCTCTGTAACTCTTGGCAAGATTTTCGGAAGTGGTTTGCCCTTGCCTTCTTCTTCCTAGGGCTGAGAGAGAGAGGGACTGGCCCAAAATCACCCAGTTGGCTTCATGCCTACAGCAGGACTAGAACTCACGGTCTTCCAGTTCTAGCCTGATGCCTTAACCACTACCCCAAACTGGTTTTTCCCTTGGCTTAAAATGTATAGGCATCCGGTAGAAGCCACAGTGACATCACACCACTGATGTGATGATGTCATGCTGCAGGTGATGCCACTTGACCCCCCCACACTTTCTTGTTATGGGACATCTTATGGGATTTTCGTGGGGGGAGGCAGAATTCTTCTCTTGCATGATAGGAGCAGCATCTTCTTCCGCATTTTTACATCATGCAGAAGAACTGCTGGACTGAATGCCATTCTTGGTATTGCTTCAAACTGCTCCAATTTTTAACATGAAGAACTGATAAAAGGAGTTTGAGACAGAGCCATCTGTCACTTACCTGAATTCAAGCAAGCAGTACAGGAAATGAGCTGGGATTTTTTTTTAATCTAAAAAGGGAAAAGATAGTATCTGTCTCAATAGTCCTTGGTATAATTTGGCACTGTGCCTAAGCTCAGAATAAATATGAAGCTGTACCTCTCCATGTCAATGTCCATATTAATTGGAATGTGGCTTCCTTGCTGATAAGTGGGGCTTGGTTTCCACTCTTATCAAGCCTGAATAAAACAGATTGGGGTCTATGGGGTGTCCAGGGAGGGGTGGCATCTCTGGTGGAAGGGCCTGCCACGCCCTCTTTAGGGCTGCTCATTCACCTTTGGTCCCCACCTAGCACTCATCTCTCACCTCTGGCTCCACATGCACAGCAGCCACACCCCGGTAAACCATCTTGGCAGACAGGCCAAACCAAGTAAGGGTAGTCGATGGGTCTTTAACCGTCAGTGAGGTAGGGGCTTGGTCTAACCCAGCATGTAAAGTCTGGCCCTGGCAGATTGAGCGGAGGAGACCAATCAACAATCCAATGGCCAAGAAGGCAGGTCCAGCAGCCATTGTGGAGCATTAAGAGCATGACAAGACACTTAGATGTCCTGGTCATCTACTGCAGCAGGAGAGGTCTCTGGCTGTAATGGTCATCCGTGCCACTGGATTAAGGTCTCTTCTGCTGAGAGAGTGGGATTGCTCCTGTGTAATGGCTATTCCACTTAAAACTCCATTATACACAAATTTCTGTTGTGCAATTCATCTCAGTCCAAACTTAATTCGTCAAGTCCTGTGCTGATGGGGGAATGGGGAAACAACAGGTGGAAATGACCACTGGCAGTGGTGATCACAAACCTGCACGTAGGTGGCCCTTGGACCAGTGGTCATTCATCTTGGTACCTGGGGCAGCAGAGATGTCCAGCAGCATCTAGGGTGACTGGGCAGCCCTTTTTAGGATAGCACTGCCCACTCTTGCATGAGGGTGGAGGTTAGAAAAGATACCCTATACATTGCCTGCCCCACAACATCTGGCTAGCTAACCACAGCTGGAGGATCATCTCCTTAGTGGTCAAAATGTATTAAGAAAAACAAATCAAAGAAAACCAATCTTTGGAGCCTGGAATGTCTGCACTTTGCTGGATAGAGACAAAGTGTCAGTTCTGAAAGATGAACAGAACTCGTAGCCACCAAATTTCGTCGTTATTGCATTGATATCGCTGCACTCAGTGAGACCAGCCTTGCAGACAAGGGTTCAGTACAGGAAGCAATGAGTGGACATACCTTTTTTTTGGAAAGGGAAACCACAGACTGATGACAGAACCCATGGAGTAGGTTTTGCAAGCAAAATTGCTCTCCAGAAGAACATCTCTACTCTACCCACTAGAATAAATGAATGTATTTTGAAGTTCTGCTTTCCTCTCAGCAAGTTCCAGTATATTACCATTGTCAGCGACTCTCATGAGTCCAGATGAAGACAAGGAAGATTTTTATGAGGACTTGGACCAGATTATTTGGACAAATTTGTCATTTTGGGCGAGTTCAACATAGGGTGGGGACAGACAGCAACAACTGGGACAGAGTCCTTGACAGACACTGGGTGGGAAACTAAACAGTAATGGCCTGCTGCTTCTGAGCAAGTGTGCCGAGCACAGTCTGACCTAGCAATGGCATTTGACATAGTAAATAAGGAGGCTTTCTGGATCATCCTGAGATGTTACAGATGCCCAAGGAAATTAGTGAAGTTGATTCAGCTGCTCCATGATGGAATGACAGGACAGGTCCTTTACAGTAATGGTAAGTCAGCTGCATTTGCCATTTCCAATGGGGTAAAACAGGGTTGTGTGCTAGCCCCAGTCCTGTTCAAACTGTTCTGCACTTGCATGCTGTCACATACTGTCCAAGGTCTGAAGGAAGGAGTGTATATCAGGTACTGATTGGATGGCTTTCTCTTTGACCTTCACCACTTCAATGCATGGACAAAGTACCTCCATATAGTCATCCAAGAAACCCTCTTTGCTGATGACTGTGTGCTCTTGGTACACAAAGACAGTGATCTACAGTTGATGCTGAACAAATTTTCAGATGCTGCTAAGCTTTTTGGCCTGACTATCAACCTGAAAAAGACTGAAGTACTTTACCAGTTTATGCCAAATACCAACCCCATAGAAATTGGACAAAGAGATTGACTCCAGGATCAACAAGCCCAGACAGGCTCTGGAGCAGCTGCATACAAGATGTCTACACTTCCACAAAGCTGAAAGTCTACAGAACTGTGGTTATCCCTTCTCTCCTATATGGATTTGAGTCCTGGACTCTGTACCCACAACATATCAAACAACTGGAAAAATATCACAACCATGCCTTCCGCTCCATCCTTGGTATTCACTGGCAAGACCATGTCTCCAACCTGGAGGTCTTGGACCACGCAGAGTCCACCAGCATTGAGTCCCTGATTGTCAGAGCCCAGATGCAGTGGGTAGGGCACGTCATCAGAATGGAGAACCACCATATGCCTTGCCAGTTGCTCTGTTGTGAACTGGAAACCAGAAAGAGGCCTCGAGGTCATCTACACAAGTGCTACAAAGATGCTATGAAGGAAACCCTATGCTACTGTGACATCCAGCCAAGGGAATTAGAAGCTGTGGTTGCTGATAGAACCTGCTGGTGAGCCCTGTGCTATGAAGTCTTCACTGGTTTTGAAGATAGGCGCTGCCAAAAACTGATGGAAAACCATGAGTGGCACCACAGAATAACACCTAGTTACTACAACAGTGGACTTCCAGTGCCTCCATTGTGCTAGACTCTGTGCTTCCAGACTGGGACTGCAGAGCCACCTGCATGTCCACAGATGAATTGCACAACAGCGTGTCTTCTTTGAACCCGAAGGACTACTTATAAAACAGATTCTACAGATGGTCTAAAATGTTCATTTCTTTTCACATTCTTTTCCATTATGCCTGTTTTTTTCTCTTTCCCCATTTTTCAGTTTTCTGTTTTACTTCCAGGGGTGTCTGCAGGATGTGGTAAAAAAAGTCAAGATGGCAATCACTGGTACAATTGAAGCACCACTCGCACATAAAAAATAGGTAGAGCTTCGATTGGACCATCATAACCACCATGTTGACTTTTTTGACCCACTGCAGATACTCCTGATTGTTTCTAATATGTATATTTCAGTGTTAGTTCCTATATTTTTCTTATATCCATTTCTCCACCTCAAGATGACAAACTAGGGCATGGAGGATCAAAGTCAAAATTGCAGCCACAACCATGAGATCAAAGCTCTACCCTTTTTATGTGTGAGTTGCATGTGTGATACACAGAAAAGGGGGCAGAGCTTCCACTGTGTACTCCTAGCTGCTGTCTTGACTTTGTTGACCCCCTTCTTTCAGACACTCTTGATTACAGATGTGTGGATTTTTTTTCCTGATCTGAAAGGATCTCTTAACTATCTAGTCAGAAATAAGTGGAGCTTCTCCCTATGGGCATAGGGATGACAGTAAGATGATCTTACAGGACAGTTCTAAACTTTTCTACACCAAAGTAAACCCCATTGTGCTGAAAGTGGCTTTTCCTAATAAAGCACTGCAGCAAGAGGGGTCCATGTGAAGTCAAAAAAGTCAAGATGGCTGCTATGGCCCCATGACACACATAAAAAGGGGCAGGGCATTGATTATATGTTATGACTGCCATTTTTTGGCTTCTCCCCATGGGCGTGACTGATTGTCCATTTTACATGTACTAGATCAGAATTAACTAGCTCCAAACTGCGGTGGGGACAAATCGAGTATCATAAAATAGAAAGTTAGCATGTTGTAACACAAAGCTTCTAGCATGAATATTTACATGCAGAGATTCCTTTATGTTGCACAAAAGTTCCACCGGCTGTTGGGGGGATCACAAGGAGCAGGCATCGTACCATTGAGATGAAAGTCTCCCCCTTATGTACTTCTGTTTTGAAATTTGGTTGTCATTGTGGTTAGGGAATGATGCTAATCCCTTACACTCTTTCAAAATGAAAGTGATGGTTTTAAGTTTTTAAGGTATCTTTTTGAAATGGATTTTGAAACAGATAGCATCTTTGAATCACAGATTCATAAAACACACATCTTTTTAAAAGAATGTTTGGTTGGATGAGCACAACTGGAATGTACCATAACAAGTTCATGGCTACCAGCAAAGTGAAGGCTATTAACAATCTTTATTTAAAACTGTGGAGAGCAAACTTCAGCTTTCAGGAATATAAACATTTAGATTACTTGACTGCTCACTATTCTAATTCCTGCTTTCAGTCTGATAGTTGTGTACTACTCCTCTTCAGTAGTAAGCTAAACTCTTGAATCCCAGGACCCCACTATTTCCACCGGCCTTCTCTCTTTTTCCCTCTTCTGCATCTCAACTTCCCCTTCATTGCTTTAATGTATTTGCCCCAATCGATTGTGCTGTGTGATTGAATCCTAAATGTATAATTGAACCTATAAGCGCCTTTGAAAAGAAGTCTACTGAATTTCATCTTCCGTGAGGCAATCCAAACATCAACCTGCAAATCTCTTTAACTTTTCGTATGCTGAGTTTGGAGGACACTCAGTGTCTGTTGTCCCCAAAAGATCACTCCAAGTGTCAGAGTTGATGTAGGTAGGTAAACGTTTGGTACCATATTTGGTAAATCGCACCTTCATATTAGAGTGTCTTTGTTCTTGCAAAATGCAAGCTGTACGGATCAATGAATGAATCTTGACAATTCAAAGACTTTTGATTTTATTTCTATATCCAGTGGTTCCTGAGGCCACCATGAAGGCCATCAAATGTAGTGGAACTTATTTTGTGCCTAGTGACTAAAGTGTCAGATTCAGCCTAGTACAGCCAGCGCCACTGTTCAGTTTCACCACCGCTAGTCAATTTCACCACCTCAGGCACAGGCGGTCAGGGAAGGGAACCAAGGCAAACCGCAAGCTAATTGCTGGCAGGTGGCGGCAATTAACACGTCCCGGAGAGTAAATTGAAACCGGCAACATTGTAGTGCAGGTGGCTCCCCAGACGCCCCGGGCAATGCCGATTACAATGCTTCAGGAATACAGTGATCCAGAGGCAATCAGCGACCAGTTGGAACCCGACTTAAGAAACCCCATTTCATCCGCATGAGAAAAGCCCCATGAGTTCACTGACAATGCGGACAAAAGACAACGATCATGAGGACAATGAAACCTGACTGAATCTGCCATTAAGGAGAGGGGAGGGAGATCACGGCAAGCAGAGGGGTGACTCAGGACAAGGGCAGGGGCAGAACCCAGGGGTACTATGGGTCAAGGGGGAAACCCTATAAAACACTGTGAGAAACCGCGCCAAGCCAATCCTGGCTTTTGTCTGTATGGCTACACATTATGCCTGAGTAAACTAGCTTTTGCTCAAGTCCATGTCTCATGAGGGTTATTTCCAGCACCGAATGCAGTGAACCTTACATAAAGAATGGTTTAAGAGAGTTGTAAGTAGCAGTGCAATAATAGAAGCACCACTGGTATACTACCAGAGATACATATGGTTGTACTCTTCATTTTAAAATGCACAGACCTCTGGTCTCTTCATCACAAGAAGCATATTCTAAAGTAACCCATAGTTCTGTGGCGTTTTGGAAAAATGTAGTTATATGAATAACTAGGTTTGGTTCTCAGGCTTTGATAATATCAGGCCTTCAAGTCAGTTGCAGAATGATCTAATTAAAAAATAGAAAGCCACCACCACATATGTACAGGGAGGGGACTCAGAATGAGGCATTCTCTGCCCCTTTGATGTGATCCTGATAAGGCTAATTTCACTGACACAGTTTTATATGGTTACATAAATGGTGCTGCCCTCTTTTTGTCAGCAAGACAGTAATTTTCCCCAGAGCTTTTCCTTTGTGAAACACCAGCTGGTGGCTTCTTCTCTTCTCTTCTCTTCTCTTCTCTTCTCTTCTCTTCTCTTCTCTTCTCTTCTCTTCTCTTCTCTTCTCTCCTCATTTCAGTGAAGACTCTTAATATTATGAGAAATGGGGAGTATGAAGCCCAGCAGGAATGAGGCTTTACACAATAATCATCATCATCATCACCATCATCATCATCTTTATTAAAATGTATATGCCGCCCTCCTCCCGGCGACTCTGAGCACTTTACAAATTAATTAAAAGATAAAAACATGACAATAAAAAGAACAAAAAGCAAACATGGTAGAGATGGCAGAATAACAAACTGGGTGGATGAGCTTCTGTGTAGCTCGGCTGACATTTTTATAGGCACCATTAGGACTCACTGCTATTTTATTAATGTATTTTATAAATTACTTCTCATACAACTTTCACCTAAAATAGAGCTACCAGCACTGGGTTCCCAAAATCAGGGTAGCCATTAGATAGACACAAAGATGCCTTTCTTGATGTTTATATCATTTGTCAAATCCATCTGTCACAGTGCATCACAGTCCAATCAGAAGGATCTTGGGGAGAAGGAAGAAGAGTGTAAAATAAGTAACACTAGATCTCTAGTCTTTACTTAATAAGGTGGGCCAATGGAAGAATGATAGAAATGCAGACTAGATGCAAGCATCTAAGCAAGCAAGTGTAATCCAGGTTTTCCAGAATAATATGCAGCTCAGGGCACATTCTTCCAATTGCACACTTTCCTGCTCTTACACTACCATTTCCAGCTTTAAAGAAATGGCATACAAAAATATGCAGATTGGGGCAAAGTGCATATAAAAACTGGCAACTAAAAAAATAAACATCAATCTCTGCACTTAAAAGAATTCACTAGCTGATGTGTAATTAGAAACAAAGGTGTGAGCCGATGCAAAACTGATATGGACTGGAATACGCTGATTTGTACATTTCAAGGCGAATACAAATAAACTGTGTGCAGTTTTGTTTTTGCATAAGTGGCCTTCCCACTTTCACTTTTATGGGGATATCTACATGAATGTCCTTTGCATGCACAGAATTGCTATCAGACAGGGCAGAAAGGCAGCTCCACAGGAACTCCTGCATATGCAAAGGAACAATGGATGAGAGTGAATGTGTTTAGAATTGAGATGTAAAATGGCAACAGAGACGTTGGAATAGACAGTTGCTTAGGCATTTGTGATTGCCTTCCCCTTGTATTTGAGTTTCAGCTTTACTTTCTTTTAGCTTGCAGTCAGGACCTGCAACTCTACTGAAAAAGAGAACTATAATTCCTTCCATTTTCTCACTTTTGTCTATTAGATGTGACACTGACATCATACTCACCATAAAATGACAATGTTGTTATTCAGTCTCATCACCTCTTCCCCAAAAAACATTAAATTAATGTAACAAAGATGACAATTTAGATAAAGGCATAACAGAATTTTTGGAGTACTTGGGTCAAGTGAGTTACAAGAAACAAATCTGTTGGAAATTGGTTGAACTATGGCTCCCAGGATTTTAATAATTTCTCAATCATGAGGAATAATTGATTCCTATCCTCTCATATACACTGAATTGCCACTGATTGTAAGGAACCAATTACTGAATTATATATTGAATGGGGACAAGAGAGCAGAATGAAACATTCTGATACAGCACTTGGACTGTACTTCAAAATTGGCAAAAGAGTTGGCTGCATTATCACATAACAGCTTTTGTTGTAAGTAGAAAATTAGAGTAAATCCTTTTACTCTGACATGATGATAATTACCATATTTTTCCAACTATAAGAGGATACTTTTTTCTAAAATCCTTACCCTAAAAATTGAAGGGCGTCTTATTCAAGGAAGTCAGCCGAGGAGAGAATCGCGCGGTGGCAAAACTGCCCATACCTTGTCTCTGTGAATGGGCTTCCTCCTATTGCTAGCCTCCAATCACAAGTGAAATAGCTTGTCTCCCAAACAGACTTCCTCCAATCATGAGCCTGATGTAACTGATGTCAGCTGATGCTGAACAAACCAATTAGAGAAGGCTGTCTGCAGAGAGAAGCTATCAGCAGTTTCATTCGTGCTTGAATGTAATCAGTTATGCAAAAGAGCATGGAAATAGAGCTGCAGAGAGATAGTTTGGACCTCCTCCCACCAAGTGTATCAGGTAAATGTTAACTAATTACTAAATAAAAATGTGTCCTGCACTATCTTTAAAATATTGATTTCTTAATTTGGGGTTGGAAAAATGGGGGTCGTCTTGTACATGGGGGCGTCTTATTGTCGGAAAAATACGGTATGTGTCATCAAGTCGTTTTTGACTCTTTGAGACCACATAGATATTTTCCATAATGATCTGTCCCTAACCTTTCAGATCTTCCAATGGTGCACCCATCACCATTGTAACTGAGTCCACCCACCTTGCTACCGATCATCCTTTTCTTCTCTTTCCTTTCAATACTCTGACATACTAGTACTCCATATGGTATGGAATTTTATCCCGGAAAAGAACTCAGCCATAAATGAAGTGCAGATAACCCTAAATCTACCCACCAAAATCATTACAGGATTTTACGTAGTGTTTTGTTCTGCCAAACATGTTGCAAATAAAACATGGATAATTTGCCTTCTCATTATCCATGTTTTCCTTAATATATACTTGTAGTGGTATGGCTGAGTCTGTAGATGGGGATGGCTGGAGGTCTCAAACCTCCTTTTCCAAGTCTTTGAACTCTGTTTCCATCTCCTGTTCTTGAAAATAGTTCTCTTTTTAAAGAGATTGATGTGGAATTCAATATATTATTTCAGGATGCAAGATCTATACTAGTATTATAACTTTGTGACTACACAGTTCCCTCTATGGCTTGTACAGAGAAATTTAAAACAAACAAGCAAGCAAGCAAAAAAACAAAAGCAAAAACAAAACAGGAGACTTTAGCATAACTCAGGAAACCAGCAATTACATTTAATGGACCATTCCTATCTCAATCTTTATACCTATCTTTCCAGATATAGCAGTTTTCCAAATCAGATATTCCCTCTGTCTCAATTATTTATGGACTTCCCATTTCCCTAGGATTCTAATAAGTGAGTTTTGGGAGTGTTAGGCAGATGAACAGAACTCTTGATTCTTTCCCCAGCCTTTAAGTTCTCTCTTTGTTTTAAAACAGACTCAAGTTTTCTATCCGCACAAAGAAAGAACTAGAGTATCTTTCTATGCCTTTATGACAAACAGCATTCCTACCTGATGTTTCTACCTGATGTTGTCTCTGTGCCTGTCTGCAAGCCACATTGGCCATCTGAATTGCAGCTTATGGCCTGTCCTTCACAATGCTTTTAAAAGAATATTCCTAATACAAGATTACAAAAAGCATAAATATCTGTAATTTGTGAGGGGTGGGGAGATATGCAGTTTCCCCAAGTATAGAATTTTAAAATATTTTCAAAATATAATATTTTTTTCTGAGTATACAATAATGTCTGCTAAGAGTCCCTTCAGGCAAATTATTGGCCACTTTCTCCCACTGAAGTCTGTGACAATCTCTTTTATATATCTTTGTTGAGCTAAAGTAAGTGTATTTTGTGCATTTTTCCTGAGAAATATGTTCAACTGTGTTTCAAAGGCTTTGTACACTTAGCAAAGATATTTATACAACGAGGATTCTTTCTTAGTAAGGGTGCACAACACATACTGTGGAGATCTTCCTTTAGTAATCCAGATCTGGTCTGGAGGTTTTTGAGATGTAAAATGGTAATAGAGACATTGGCACATACAGCAACTTAGGTGAAGTAACTTACAAGATTATCTTCCCTTGTATTTGAGATTCAGCTTTACTTTAATTTAACTTGCAGTAGGGCACTGTATGAATAATAGGGCAAATGATCTCGGCAAATTGCAGAGATAATGCTTTCCAAGACTGGAGTTACCAGATAGCTGAACAAACAAAGGAGGGACATGAGCTCTTGGAAAAGAGGACAAATGGGGGTGGGGAGGGGAAGGACCACACACTGTTTACTTTCTTGGCATGTGTGACAAAAATTACAGTGAAAACCTAAAAAAATAAAAGAATGCTTAAAGCCAACATGTATATGAAATTATTTTTTCCAGCATCAGAAAGACTGTTTTTTCAATCACAGGTGGTTGGGAGGCAAAAGCCTTAAGTGTGTAACTGATTAAGGTCTTGTCAGTTTCAGGCGGCAGCCAGGCAGGAGGGTACTAATCAAAGTCACAGTGGGAGCTTGTTAACTTGTGGTTAGCAGTTATTAGGGAAGCTCTGACCCCAGAGAAAAATTCCTCAAGAGATAGCTTGAAAATACTCAAAGAGCCAGACAATGTTTGATTTTAAGGCTATGTCTGCCAGATGGAGGACATGAGGACAAAAAGGAGGGTGTGTCCTCCTTTGGCAGGACATCTGGTAACCCTGTCCAAGATGCACTCAGTTTTACAAAAGGCAATTGAGCAATTTGGGGGAGGGATGAAAAATATGGCTACCACATGGGCCACCATTGCCCTTAAACAATCCTGGGAATGCACCATGTCAGGTTGGACAACTTTTCAAAAAGGACACATCCTCTTTTTTGTCTTCATGTCCTCCATCCAGCAGGCATAGCCTTAAAATCAAACATTGTCCAGCTTTTTGAGTATTTACAACTATCTCTTCCTGAGCAGCTTTTTTCTGGGGTACAGAGCTTCCCTAATAAGTGCTAACGATAAGTTAACAAGCTTGCACTGGCTATGGTCTACTGGCTATGTTGCATTTTTTGCAAACGGGGCCACATTTGTGTATTTGTATGTGTGCCAGTGCTCATGTTTTAGTCTGAAACTAAATGTTTACCGAAAAAGGTGATCTAGGTGATGTAGTATAGTTACCCAAGGAAACGGGGTAGAAGTTTTCAGCCCATCTTCTCATATTGATTGATATGAAGACCTCACTAGAGGTCTTTAAACAATAGTTGGATCTGTCAGAGATGCTTTAATGGACCTTGTCCTAAACAGGGGATTGGACTTTGACCTCTACGATCCATCCATCTCTATAGTTCTATGATTCTATATCTTACAGCAGGATGGGGAAGAAAGCAAAATAGTAAACCTTTTCATCTTAAAGTCTAAAGTGATTTTAAAGGCCTTGAAGCAAAACATTCAGGCAACCCTCCATTGCTAGTTAGCTGCCAAATTTTAGAGTCATGATCTTGAGGTCCTCTGGAGACTGGGAGACCACAACTGCAAATGGGCCATCTCAGGTGCTTTAGGAGCACAGCTTGCAGAGAGTAAGGAAGTTACGCAGACTGGCAGCCATTTTACACTGAAAGTAAAGCCACAGCCATCAGTCTGATGGTGCAGATTCTGCCCATCTGCTTCCTTTCCAGAGTCACAGAGCAGTCAGATTACCACCAGTTTCATGTCGGGCAAACAGTGGGTATGCAGCCCAGCTTTAATCCCATCTGACTCTATTTATTTCTCTGTATGTTGCAAACTGGGAGATAAAGGGGAGAGAGGATCTATTTGTCAGCCCTAGCAAACAGATAAATACATTAAATATTTATTAACTTTTTTTTTTACTTTTTACATATTCATATTTTTTATGGGTTTCACATTAAAAAAAATGCTCTGAGCTAGGAAACACGTTAATTTTAACTGCAGTCCAAGGAATAAAAAGGATCAGTGTGGTGTAGTGGTTAAAATTTGAACTAAGACTGAGAAGACCCATGTTTTGGTCTGCCTGCAGCCACAGAAGCTCACTGGTGACTATGGGCTAGTTGCTCTCTCTCTCAGCCCAACCTACCCCACAGAGTTGTTGTTGTGGGAAAAGCAGGAGGAGGGTCTATTTTGTGTGATGTGCTGAGCTTCTGGTGAAAGGTGGGTTATAAATCTAAATAAATGCATTTTTCCTCTTTTTTTTTTTTAATTTAAGGGCTGTGAAAGAAAAACAAAAATGAATAGATAAATAAATAAATATAATGTCCAGAAAAGACCCTTAGGATAAACCCTTTCAGTGTTTTCAGGCAGCTCATGGGTATTGTACTTCTGGTCATGATTTCAAGTCATCTGGTTTTTATGTGAAGAAGACCACTGAAAACTGACCATGAATAGATAAGAGCATCTTAGTATTTCCCCACTCAGATTCTCCTTCCTTCCTTCCTTCCTTCCTTCCTTCCTTCCTTCCTTCCTTCCTTCCTTCCATCCATCCATCCATCCATCTAACAGAATTTATAATGCAACTTATAAAGTGCAGGAAGATTGCTTTCCATTCTGTGACATCGGTGCCATACCATACTGTTGGATGGGTAAGTGGCTTTGGAACAAAATTGAGCAGAATGTGATCAGTTCAGCATGTCATCTGTAACCTGTTTGGAAGAGAAAGTTATCAGTGGTGATGACTGGCCAGTGCGATGCTTCTTAAATGGTCATAAGTCAGCAGTCTTCTAAGCATAAAAGCTTTCTCTAGGGGACCAGGAGGAGGAGGAGGAAGAAGAAGAGTGGTGAAATGGGAAGTAAAATGAGCAATTGTGGAATTGGTGAAAGAAAGGAAATATATTGCCTTTTAATTCTTCTATATAAATGTAGCTTCAATTCTCTCCCCGCCCCCCCGCCCCCCCCCCCCAGTTCAATAGCCACTTGTATTCATTGCAGCTATAAACTAAAAGCTCCTAAAGCTTTCTTTTAAGGAGTTCATTAGGAAGCTGTTAGTGAAGTTTCATGAATCTTTATTAGCACTGCAATCTGACTGAGACAGGCCGTATGCAGCATCTGAAATCCAGGGGAATGCATCTCAGATGTAAAACGTGGAAAATCTGCAGGGTCTCTCTGAATTCACAATACAGCTGATAATGATCTGCTCCAAGTAAATATAAAGAAAACTTGAGATCAGAGGACAAAGTTTGACTCACTTTAAGGCAGCTTCTGATATTTTACTCATAGGCTGCCATTTTTTAAAAAATAATAATAATTCACCTGAAGGCTCATAAATTTCATCAAGCTAGATGATAAATGCTTCTTTCCAAGCATTTCATAGTATTGCCAAGCATCAGGGCAAAAGGCACTGTGTTGTTTTAACTGTTACTTAGCAATTCCGCGGTGCTTTTCTTGACTAGTTTGAAAAGGTTTTCCCCTTTTTCTTAGAATTGCTTCTTTAGATACATCAGTTACACTGAAGGGAGATGGTCCTAAGGAAGAGACAAAGTGAATCTTTGAAGGCTTCTCAGCAAATATGATACAACGTCATATTCCTGGATATGGCACTGTGGCTCAGTTCATCCATCATACTAAACTATTATTGTTAGCAGGGCATCCATGCAGGAGTGGGGTGTCAAAAAAGTCAAGACAGTGGCCACAACTACACAATCAAAGGCCGAACTCTTTTTTACTGTGTGGCCCAAAGATACTAGATCAATGTTTGAGAAGTCCCACTGGGGTGTCAATTGTGGTTGGGAGGATGAAGGAGAGTCAAGACAGTGGCATGCAACACCTGTTATAAAGGGGAGGGGCTTCAATTGAGCAGCCATTCCTGCCTTCTTGTCTTCTTCTTCCTCTTCCTTTTCCTCCTTTGCTCTTGTGGACACTTCTGCCTGTTAGCCACAGTTTGTAGTAATATCACATTCTGCTAAGCCATAGTCAAACCTCAAGGATTGGGTTGAATATTGCACTAAACCATGAACAAGTAAACTACACTGTAGCTTAGTGAATGTAGGAACCCAGTCACATAAATCTCCCCTTGATGAAATTGTTTGCAAATTATCTAAAGAAGCCTTAGACTGAATCTGGGAAACAAATGGGAGCAGTCTAGTTTACAGTGTGGTTTGGAAATTCAGGTAATTGTAGTGCCTGCCCTATGGAACATTCTCCTTCTGGAGATTAGGATGACCCCAGCCCTGCTGGCCTTTTGTAAGACCCTAAAGACCTGGTTCTGCACCCAGGCCTGGAGTCCTGAGTGTGTGAAGGGATTAGCATTGTTGGCTTAGCATTGTTGATTATGATATTTTCCTTGGCTGCTATGCATTTTAGTTTCTTTGTATTTAAGGTGTAATTGTTTTCAGTTAGTATTGTTCACTGCCCAGAGTCACTTGTTGAGATGGACAGCTATGCAAATTAATTAATTAATTAATTAAATAAATAAATAAATATTGCTCACACTCAGGCTTGGAACAGATGAGCCAAAATGCCACATTATGTGACCTATTTATGTTTCCCTTTGAAAGGGACCATAGTGGTCCTGATTCAGAAAGAAAAGTCATGATGACTGCATTCTGTCATTAGTACTTTAAATGAATTATGATTCAATTTCAGAAGTATTTAAGTTGGCTTCATTAACTTTCACTAGATTGGAGACAGTTTTGCAAGGCAACACATGCCACATGGAATTAACTAGGAAAAGAAACTTTTAAAAAACTCAGATGTAAATTGCAATGTAGACCTTGACAATTCAAGGGCCACATCAGAGTCAGTAGTGCCTCCTTATACATATTAACATATTCATGCACTATGATGAAGCACATGGCTTGCATATAGAAGATCTGAGATCCATTCCTAGTGACTCTAGTTAAAAAGGATCTAATAGCCAATGATGGGAAGGATTGGCCCAAGAGCCAATGCTGATTGGAGCAGATTATATTGGCCTAGATGGACAAATAATCTGTCTTCCTATAAGTCTAGTTCATCTTTGCCATCTAACCTTCAAATTGCATCTCATCAAAGTGGTCACCTAGAGGAAGAATATGGCATCTTATATACAGTACTATCTCTTTTTCAAAGGAATCTCTCCACTGAACTGAATTCTGCTAGAGACCGATTGCAACTTCACATGCATGCAGACTGGTCTTACTAAAGCTTTTCATTAAAATAGTAGCAAGCCATGAGTGGGTAAGAATCAGCCTTCCCACTTCACCTTCCAATCTCCACCTTACATACACAAAGAAGAGAAGGAAGACAGAAAAGAGGGCCATTAGAGTGTCAGAAAGTAGGAGATGCTGATGCCCTAATTCTACAGCACTAGAGAAAATTAAATTTGAGATGAACAATGAAAGTGTGGCTGCATTAGTAATGCATTTATGAATAAAGGATGCCAGGAAAGAGCCATTGTTTGTTCAGTATTTACTTTAATTGGAAATGTGTTTTCTTTTTTTATGGAGTGCTGCATTTTCTTCAAAGATAGGGAAATAATAAGATTTAACCACACGTTGTTCAAAACGTATACAGCAAAGACAGTGGTTATCTACCAGGGAGACTGAGGCTACTTCAATGCCAGACGTCAGTCTAAACCTAGATTGAAAAAGTTCAGATCATTTGTTTCAACCAAAGGCACTAACAGTTTCAACCAAAGGCAATTGTCATAATTCTCTTAAGCAATCTTTCTCTAAAAGAGGTATTTGAAAACTGACGTAATATTTTGAATATATTGAAGCTTCTTTATTTTCACCATTGCTTTTAGGCTCACTCAATCAGTTCCCTTTAACAATGTCAGAAGTCAAGATAAGCAAGGGTCAAGAAAGCAAATGGTTGGTTGAACCTTTCCCTTTAGACCACAGTGTGCTCAGCACACTTCCTCTGGACCTACACCAATTCTGGTGCTTTAGTTAGGCAGGAAATTAAATGACTAACCAAATTGTCCTAGCAGATCAATGGTTCCACATAGCTAGGGCACTGCTCCTTAACTATTAGTCTCACCCTCTTCACCAATTTTATGCTATTGTAAAAGTGGTCCCACTGCTGTCTTCCTCCTCCCATGGGGCCACCAGAACCTCATCTAGCTGGCCAATAGACAGACACAAAATATTGCAGCCAACCAGCATGCTGGTTCCGTCCTGCGGCTTCTCTTCTTGTATCTGCTTTTCTGCAGCAAAGAAGAAAAAGGTTAAATACCCATAAATTGGCCACTGTCGTGGAGAATAGCAAAGCAAAGTAGGACAAGGGAATATGGCAAGGCTTCACAGTGCCTTTATGAAGGAGAGGGGGAGAACTTCCAGGAGCTGGGACTGTCAATGGAAACTCCCATCTTGTTGCTCCAGAGAAAAGCTACAAAAATTCCCGTTGGGGCTGGCTAATTTTTTCACTAAGAAAATAAGCCAACACACTGGCAGAATACTATGAAGGAAGGGAAAAAGAAAAGTAGGTTGAAATATATAAAGGCAGCAGGTCTGGAACAATAAAGCTGCAGATAATATAGATAATAACATGCTTGAGAAATATTTAAGCAATAAAGTGCATAGTCATAAAGTGTAGCAGAGTAAATCTTAATTATACGTCAGCAGAAGCTGAGATGATATAATAAGACACTGAAACACTGTATAGCAATTTCAAATGTCTGAAAGATCTTCTATTATTTTGTCTCTTACAGTCAGGAAGCCATCTATAATTCTCAGCCTATCTCTCATTTAGGAAACACAGAATTATTTATACAGGTTTCCCAAGAAACAGATGCTCACTTTGTATATTCCTCCACTACAAGGAGTAGTGCCACCTTGTGTAATCCTGGAGTGATATCAGTCAAATGGGTAATATTTTTTGGTATCTGCTTGCAGTCATTCTTACTGAGATTATTTTGTCACCATTGTCAACCACCCTCATTTACTTTCTCAAATCTAAAAGTCAGCTGAAAAAAGCTGCGATTGACAGAAATCACATGGCCAATAAACCATAATCCAGGTGGGTTTCATTCATTCAGATGACTCAGTTGTCTTGGCACATTAATGTCCTCCCCTCCATTCAGTAGTTAATGCTGGTATCCAAGATTGTCTGCAAGGGGTGGTCAAGTTAAGATGGTAGCAATGGCCAGGTTATCAAAACAACTACATGGCCATCTCTACCATCTTGAATTTTGTCACTTTTGCACAGCCACCATTTAACTTAACTGGAAGTATCATTTGATTTCCCTGCGTGTGACACAGTAATTATTCTACTCCTTCTTGAGCTGGCCTGCACACTGTCCAGCCAATGACTTGGAGGGTGCCCTAAATAGGAAAGCAGATGATGCCCCACTGCACCCTCACTTTTCACTTCACTGCATTGGCTTTTGGTTATGAGGGAAGGGAAAAAAGCAGACCCTTTGTCAGGGGAATGACATAAGTGAAGACAGGAGCAGAAGCCAAAGGCAACAGCTTGCTGAGAAAAAGGGAGGGGACATCTCAGAGGCAGGAACCAAGACAAAATGAGAATTCTCCTCTCTGGGAAGCTGTGGCCTCTGCAGTTCCAGGGGAAACAGGAGCTGAGCCAATGAACTCCCACCATTTAATCAGCCTGGTTTTTCTAAGTTCTGGGGAAATACCACAATGTTATAGGAACATGCAGTGATGTCACCAATCTCAGATTTATGCCCCTTGGGCATGGAAGGGGCCTTAGAGGGCTGGAGTCTGGAAGATATTTCTTAGCAAAGTACCCAGTTACCTTGTTATTTTCCTCTCTGGAGTTCCAGTCCTGGTATTTTATATTAGCCTAATTCAATGCCAAGTTACAGTTTCAGAAAGCCTGTTAACTGGCCATAAATTTGGCTATAAAGAGGCAGAAGTATAATTCTTCTTAAATTATACCTCCATCTATCTCAAGATGAGTCACAGATTTAAGGCTGGGCTTTTTCACATTATCTTAAAATTTAATTTCTCATGTTTGAATTTCATATTTAGATGCATCAAAAATTGAGGGTGGGCAGGGCCTTTATGTTCTTCAGATGCATCAAATCTATCACATTGGCTTTATAGGATGATTTTGGTGACATGGAAGTGGTGCGTCTAGTTCTTAGTGAATAGTGGTATCATGACTTTTCCCATTTTATCCTCATGAGATTTGTCCAAGAAAAAGCCAGTTTGCTTCCAAATTTAGCAGACATTTGAATTCCCCAAGTTATATATTCTATCCTCTAAAACACATTGCAGTTATAGACTTCCCAGAATTCAGAGCTGGTTTTGGGAAAATGTCAGATAGCAAATGATTTTGCACAGCTTTTTCTAACCTACTGTCCCTCACTGATGACTTTGTCTGGGAATTTTGGACTCTGTAATCTAAATGAAGTGTAGAAAAGGTTGATCAGATAAATAGTCTGCAGGAGCATGCAGCTCTTAAGACAATAGCATGCTGGGGAGGACATGTCAAAAAGCAAGCAGGGTGAGGACAAAGCTATATGTGATTTATTTTACTTTGAAATGTAATTAAAATTGAATTCAGTGCCATTAACATAAGTGTTCTGTGCTTATTCATTTTCCCTCCTGTTCCATTAAACATTACAGTTTGGTTACAGTGACTCTAGATCCGCTTCCAAGACTTTTTGGGAGGTTCTGGAGATGCTTCCAAGATTTTCAGGAGCTACACCATGGTCTCGAGCCTTAGGCTCTGTTCACTTCTGCTCACAGACAATGCCTCCTTCTCTGACAATGGTAGTTGATATGGCATCTTAGAAGTTTTAGTTCTAAGAGTACACAGCTCATTTGGACATACAATAAAATCTCAACTTTCTGAATCGCAGCTGAGTGGACTTTGCCTGCAGTGGGCAAGATTCTGTTGTGATTTGTGTCATACACATCATGGCATCATCCTGCAAGTATCACCAATTGCATCCTTGGTGTCAATTTACATCCTTTGTGTAATGATTTTATTATGGAAATGTTGTAAATGGTGAAAAGCACATCATTTGTGTCACTGTGATGAAGGACCCTTTGATTTATGGGACTTTGGGAAATAAGGGCTACCCCATCCCCAGTTAGTTCATTAAAATGTGGTTTCATTATGTTTTTTAAACAGAAAGTGAACAACAATAATGCAACCCGTCCCTTCTCCCTCCCCTTCTTCACGCATGAAGGTGCTATTCAGTGCTGATGATCACACTCTTGTCTCTGGAATGGGAAACTGGAAGTATCAGTGCAAAAGATAAAGTGCAGCTAAGGAAGAGGAGCCAACAAGAGGAGTTCAGCATGTGACATTTGCCTGAAAAGCATTTTCACACTGGGAAAAAATGAACCATTCACTCCTCGTCTAATAGATTTGAAAAATATGCTGTTTTTTTAAAAACACACACACACACACACCATGCACACACTACTTTTTCAACTGTTTATTCTCCAATTGCCTAAGGCAATATTGAAATGACTTTTGAATCCTGAGACCTTTTATGGCTTCTACTTGGGAAGGTAGCATATTGCAGTTTACCTCCAGACACAACAGAAAAGGGGGGTTGTTTTAGCTCAGCAAATGGAACATAAAATGTGTGCTCACTAGGTCAAAACTTCAGTAAAATCTCTTGAGAAAAGTCAACATCATTTTGCTTCCCAGGCTTTCAGCAGGATGCTAGGCCTTAGTTTCCAATGGCAGCCAAAAAACTAAGTCTGTATTGGCTCATCAATGTGTAGGAGATCCCGTTATAAAAGGATGTGTTGACATTTGTTCTGTTTAAGCTGGAGATTCATCATTCAAATGATTGTGTCCAAACAATGAAAATCAAGGAACTGTAATAAAACCTTGACACACTATGTGATCTCACCAAAATGGTTAGGAAGAAAAACAAGAGAATGTTCTCTCATCGCTTCATTCCAAGGAAGCACAAAGGACTATGTTCACCTTTCTCTCAGACACAAACGCACACATGCACACACACAAACTTATTCTACTTTAGCTCTTTCTCTTATACGTTGGCTGAATTTACTTTTTTCTTTTGCCTTCCTCAAGAACTAAATATATATTCTTTTAAAAGTGTTGAACTAAATATATATATATTTTTGCTTGGCATATCATTTTATAGCCTTATTTCTTTAAACGGACCTGAGGCAATTCTCATATGAGAACTCATAAAGTTCTCAGTGGTTTTCTATCAAACAGGAATCAACTAAGATCTGTTTAGATGGCTGGGTCCTCAGCCCTCAGTTTATACTGTGGGATATTTTATTTTGTATTCATGAAAAATATACATTTAAGCCTTCTGAAGTAGTTGATATACATATTTGTCCATTGTTTCTATTGCTTTTCCTTTTTATATCAGTAGTTTAAAAGGTAGACTACTGACATGTAGGATTTCCATACAAGCAAGGATCTTAACTTCACACTAATTGTATCAGATATTCAAATGATTCGTGTGAAGGAGGACAGCTCTACAGCCATTCAAAATGATGGTAGGGATCAATGGCTTCAAGTAGCAACCATTCCATTCCATTCCATTCTTGACCTCCAACCTCCTCCTCCTCCTCCTCCTCCTCCCCCTCCTCCTCCTCCTCCTTCTTCTTTGGATAGCAGGGCTATGTGAATGCAATGTCTATCCCACACCTCTTAACCTAGCTTGCTATCTTCAGGTGGTAGTTCTGAAGTCACATTCAACCATCAGTTCAGTAGGTTCTATATGCAGGAACTGTTTTTGCATCATGGAGCAAAACTAATTGGGCCAGGTTAAACTAGTTCCTTTCCTCTTTATCACCTTATTCATGACCTTCCATGAACCGAGGGCAATATCTGCTTCCTTAGGTGACCTACAAGCCCCATTCTCCAAAGTTCTACAGTAGATCACACTGGAAAATTTCCCAAATCCAAAAACTCCCCATTGCAGATTTTTGTGACATGGATTTCATGGCAGGTAATAAGGGAGAGGTGGCATGCTTCTTCTTGCTGTTTCTTAATGAATTAATAGTTTGAGTAGCTCAACTTGGCTTTATAAATCCACTTCAACAAAATCTGAATTGAAGCACACTAAAATTGTGCTTAAATACCCCACCTTAAGTTTCCTAAATGCCTTCCTCCAACAGACTTGGGAAAAAGATGATCCAGACAAGCTCTTCCCAAAGAATCAGCACAATGCCATCATAGGGTGTCCACTCTTAGTACAGCAAAGATCTTACAGGTATACCAAATAATTTACATTCCAAAAGGGAGGCAGTAAATAAAGAGCTGAAGGATGGTGTACAAATATACTCATGACTTCTGCTTTGTGGACAAGGTAAAAGGACCTTTTTAAAACATCAGTATTGTAATTCAACTGCAATTTTTGTGCAGCTGCGTTCTGCCCACAAAATATCACTTGTGCCATCAAGAAGTCCATATTTCATTTCTAGATATACCCAATTGTGAAAGGAAAGAAAAGAGAGAATTTTACAAATGTTTACTCCATAGTGTATCACAATGGTCCTGCCTATGAGCCAAGTCCATATGGCTGGTGAACTGTAGGAACTCCTATATGGTTATATGGTTTGAGAAGGTAACAGTTCAGCAAAAGCTGACTTAATGTAATTTCCCACGTCTCCAGAATGACCTGGCAAATCCAAAGTTATTCCCTGGCCTTCTCTCACCCCCTGGCCATGATTTATCCTGTTGTTTTCTGTAGCAGAAAACATTTTGCAGTTGAAAAAACATGGTTCAATTAATTCCCATGTGAACGTCTTCTATGGAACTTTTCAGTTGGGAAGTATGAGCAGACAGGGAGGCTTCAGAGGGATGGAAAACACCATCAATCACACCCTCCACCACCCTGAACAGACAAATACGTAAACAATGATGGGGGAGTGCTGTGGGTAATTTCCAGTTAAGTGTGAACCAAGCACATTCCCAGTCAGTCCCTATATCCAGATCAGAGCAAGCACACTCACAGTCAGTTTGGCTAGCAACAAATACAGCTTGATGTCTATTTATTAAGTATCAGCAAACATAAAGCCTGGCAAAACAGGATAAAAGGCAAGCAAAAGAATGGAGAGAGAAAAACACGAACAACAGGCAAGAATTTATATATTTTTGGCTATATATCAAAAAGACAGAACTTTCTAGAGCCATTGGAAACAATTCTGTGGGTAATTAGCATGGATAGTCCTAAAGGGAGTGATGTTTGCTTATCCCAGCCTTACCCCATTTATTTACATAATGTGGCAGAATAGGACACAACTGATCCCATCTCCATAAGGAACAATTTGGTGGACAGGGATGATGCATCCAATGAAAGAACCACAAGAGAAATGTGAAAGAAATTCTCAAGCTCCCTGAGAATAAGGTGGAAAAACAGAAACATCTTTTGCAAGATAGAAAAAACTTTTAAGAAACTGCAAACAGGTTTTGGCAAAGCATTAGTATTTCTTATTCAATATTCAGATATGAATCAGACTTGCCCACCAAAAATACAATAACATATAGAGTTATGGTCACTAGTGAGTGACAGTGAATGTTGACTGTCAGAGTGAGTAATGGCACAACATTGCTTTGGGCATTTCAAAATAGCACAACACCAGTTTCATCTTCGTATCTTTCCCAAAGAACCTTAGGAATCGGGACATCATGAAATGCTAAGCGTTGTATTATTGCTGAGGACAGTAATATCAGGAAGTTCTGGCTGATTAGCTTGCTTGCTTCCTACCTTCTTGCATTTTTACACCACGTCTCATTAAAAGAAATCTCAAAGAGCTTTATTACAATTAAAAACAATAGGATCAAATAATTAATTCAAACATAAATTAAGACATTTTATAAAAATGCCACACAGACCACAGAGTAAAATTAAAATCAAAAATATTAAAACAAGACTAGGAAATAAAAGCCACAATAAAAAATACAGTAGCATTAACATATTATTTAAGAGCCTGGGATAATAAAATGTCTTTGCCTGGCCCTGATAAGACAATAAGGATGGCGCCAAGCATACATCACCAGGGAGGACAGTCAAAGGAGATAGTTACTTCCAAAGAGCCAACTCCTGGATAGAGACTCACCACAACTCATCATGACAGTAGACCTAAAGCAACTCCTTCAAAGTTGACTTTATGGTATGAGTAAGAAATATAGGAAGAGGCATTCCTTCAGTATAGTGGCCCCAAGCTGTGAAGCTGTAAACCACTTGGGATCAAGTAGAAATTCCCCAACATCACCTGGAGACTGCCATATAAGTAGCAGTTTCACCCTCATCTAACTTGGACAGCATTTCCAGAAGATAGATAGCATTCATCTAAAACTTGTCATGTCTTTAGAATTTTGAACAACTTCCCACAGCATGTATTGGAAACTCTTTCCTTTAATTAATTGTCTTGTGAATATTTCCTTCTCTCTCTCAGCTCCTTGCTGATATATCCAGACCAAAACTCACTGCCCTGATAATCAGTCAGATTCCAACAATAAGTGGGTATACAGCAAAGGCCTTCAATATGTGACGGTGGGTTTTGCGCCATGGATAATGCCAGAGGATAATTTCAGCTCTCAGGTCAGCATCCCGCACAGCATAAACAGATGGCAGAGCTAGCAATGTCTGCTTAATTAATTTCATACTATCTCACCTTTTTGGACTTGTTCTTCTGGGTTGCTGCTTGTCTGCTAATCACCATTACATCTGACAATGAAAAGAAATGGTGTTCATAATATCAGTGAACATATTTATATATTTGTGCATTTACCTTGTTTACTTTGTGACGATTGAAATACTGAATGATTATATTGCTAAATGTTACTCAAATGTGCACCCTGGGTTTGTGCTGCTTGTGCCTCCTACTTGGTGGGATGTGGACAACAGCATGTATGCTGGTAAGTTGAACATGCTTAGAAGAGCAGGGCCATGCTTGGCAGTAAAATTGGGCTCTACTTGCATTTTGGCATAATCTGTCAACCTGTCTTTACCATTACTAGGAAGTGCTTCTTGTGCTTGGGCATAAATGAGACTAGTCCACTTCTCCTCTAATTTACAAAAAAAACATTATATGAGCTCCTTGACTGACCAAAGCCACGATAGGCAATAGATAGGCAGTTGTGATGGAATGGTGTTATGAAGGCCACGCTCAGGGAGATAAGCGTTTCCTTAGCCTTCCACAGGAGCGTGGGAAGTTTAAGAAGATGAGACTGGCACCACCCTAAGGAATTCAGGGTATTGTGGCTTGCTGGCTTGGGAACTTAGGTTCAATCTGGAGAGATTTCTGTATTGAGGTGAAGCTAATAAATGCAACAGGACTGTACTGCACTGTCTCGTGGAGTTCTTTGGGCTGAACCTGACAGCGGTAGAGGTCAATATCTATTTGCTCATCTGATGACAACCATGCATATGAAATATTATAAGTAGCATGAATGGTGAAGAGTATGAATTAACATGGTGATGGAAGATCCAGAATAGAATTTGGGGGAAAATGCACATAATTTGGGATAAGTGAGATTCAGAGGGAAAATTATGTTGTCAGGTGAAACTAATGGGTGGGTTAAACAAGACAAGAGAATGCAGAAAAAGTCACTGGGCCACTTGGAGACCCAGGAGTGATAATAGCAACTCTTTGGTGAGTTTCTGCTTAGAAAAAAGGTCTGTTTTCTTTCAAATATGTGGTTTAAGCACATCTATTCATGTGTACACACAGAAAGGGATAAATAGAAAAGCATAATTGAACTGACTGTTTATGATGAAATATTGAGAGAATCAGTGAAGAACACAAGAGAGATTAGAAGTTCTGGATGTGGGACAGACCATTAATTGGTAGTGCCAAGAGTAGATTTTGCAAAAAAATGGACGTGGAAGAAAAAGAAAGAAGTGAAAGGAAAAAGACTCAAGTAGAATGTGTATAGGATAAGAAATTCCTTTGTGAAAATGGTATTAAAAGATACATTCCCCAAAGAAAGTATGGATAGCTGATGTAAGAACAGGTGACATGGAAGCTGCTGAGATGGGTGGGATAGAGATCTTGGACTTATTGGACTGTAATTTTTGAATTTTCAGTATTTTTGATTACCCTAAAACAATATTTTTTAGTGCAGTACGCAGGAAGGAACAAAAGCGTAAAAATGTAGCATCAAAAACAATTGCTGACAGGAGAAACAACTTATATATCATATACTGGAAATGACACCTAAACATGACGGTAAGCAACCTTAATTTAATGGAGTCTTCTATAGCCAGGGCACCATCAGCACTGAAAGCATTGTCAAAGCATTCAGTTAAAAGAAGCATCAGCATAACAGTAAGTTCAGCAATGAAACAGCCACATTAAGGTTTTAATATTTCCAGGACAGGCTGCCAACAGTTTTGCTATGGATGCCTTTAAAGCTACCTTCCTTGGTCCCTTAAAGATATTTTAGACTACAGGACCCATATTCCAGTAAGGGGGTCAATAGATTGAGGAAAACTTAAAAGCTGTTTTTGTTGTTGAAGGCCACAATTTCTCAGGGTATCTGTTACTTGCTCCTCACTCTTACTGGCACTATTTTCTGTCTCTTCCAAGCAGTAGGCTGCAAGGAGGGGGCAAATACCAGTTATCAGAGGTATAAATTGATTTTCCTCGTTAGATTTATATCCCACTTTTCCTTCAGAAGCTCAAAGCAAGGTACATAGACCCCCTCATCCCATTTTTCCCCTGAACAACACACTGCTCGAGTGGTTGAGCTGTGAGAGAGGGACTGGTTTCACGCCTCTCAATGAACTTCCATGGTTGAAAGTTGACTGGAAGCTGGTCTCTCAGTTTCCACCACACCATGCTGTATGAACTGCTCTCTTGCACCAGGATAATCTTGCCTACTATAAATATAAAATATTGTGAATACTTATAAACGTGATACAATCACACAATACAAGTTTCCTACTTGATAAATGTAACACCCAAAGCACAGGTGGGCTTGTTTCACTCAAGGGTTGGTAAGTGTGTGAATGATGTAGCTTGAAGATTTATGCTTCTCCTTCTGTCACCACTCTTGATTTCTTGCTCATCTCTCATATGATTCCAAGCATTTTGCCTAATTAAATATGCTGAGGTTCTCCTGATACTTGTTTTTCAATAAACGTTTTGTTTACTGATCACACATAAGAGTTTGTTTTATTAAATTTTCATTTAATTGCAATCCTGTAGGATCAGAGTGTAATTAGAAATCCTTGCTAGTGTATGCATTTTCTGTCAGGATGATAGCTTTATTCTTCACACATTTATCAGTGCTATCTAAAAATAGATATACCAACATGATGGCACTTTACCCCAAATGTTAAGAAACATGACATATGCTTTTGTTTAAAGTCAGTTTCAAAGAAAACAATGACATTTTCAAAAACAGAAGTAAAGAACATCCTCTGTGCATGAATTCAAGATATAAAAATGTCACTTGTATCTAGTTTATAAGACTTTGGGTAATAGAATTTGGAAATAGGTCGCATGACGAACATGTGAATACGTCATTTCCTTCCTCTCCTTTTTAAAATTCAGATGGCCCAATTGCACAAAAGAAAAATGACTAAGATTTGAATTGAGACATACAGTAGGATGGCCTTTGCCATCCAGATGTGTTGGCCACACTGCATAGCATGCTGGAAATTAGCTGGAAGAACCCATGTTGGGGGAGGAAGTTAATTATTTAAATAGCAAACATTATTTAAATAGCAAAATTCAATAGCAGGGACAGCAGGCCATGATAAAACATATCAGAAATTGTTTTCATTATGTATCTACTGATCTTAAGGAGCTGTGAAGATCACATTCCAAACCTTACCACTAGATCCGATAACATGTGACTTATCCAGAAGAAGCTGTCATAATTTGTTGCAAACATCTCTGTGTGCAGACCTTTCTTGAGCCAAAGGATTTATGGTATGGCACCTGCTCAAGAACACCCCTTCAATTTCACTCTGCGATAGTATGTACTTGGAGTCCAATGCTTCACTTTGTTTTCCTTGACAGATGCCAATGTAAAAGAAAAAAGTGTTCTTCCAAGTGCATTACAGTATCTTTACCTACTTTCCACAATAACTTGTATTTTCTAGTGGAAATTTTCTTTTCTCTGCTCTTGGTTTTGGTGTATGAAATTTGGCCGGAATTGATATGTATTTGCAGTCCTCTCTTTCAGCTTTCCTCTTTGTCCCAGACTTTCCAAATGCTATTTGATTGGACTAGTCCTGATCTGATTATTCCACCCTTGTGCAGATTTGTTCTCTGCTCTTATTTTGTAACTGATACCTGCGTAGATTTTGATTCTGCTGCAAACCGTGTGGCAATGGAGAATAATGATTTATTGTGGTTTCTTTGTCCAGGGTGCTAAATTGGAGAATATGAATATTCTCAGGATAAAAGTGCTCTGTGATCATCATAGACTTTTGCTTGTTTACTTGTAGCCAGGTTTCTTTGTAAACCAGAAAGGGGAAGAAAGACCCAAATGTTTGTGTGAATATTCAGTGAACTGTATTTATTTGGCATTAACATTTATACAAACGTGAACAAACAGTAATCATAATAGGGCCTCTAGCATTAATAATTAACATCATTTTTCTTCCTAAAATTACCAGAAAGATTATTAGCTGTAAACAAAAGGAAACACACATTTAATGAACCAACTGTGGAAAAGGGTGAGTTGAATTGTATGTCCTGTGTAACATTTAAATTGTATATTATAATTCCTTCAAAATAACATTTCTTAGTAATGCACTGAAGGTTAATAAACACATTAAAAGTATTTTCCTATATTCCAGTTCAATCCACAAGCAATGCTGGCTTCAACCTAGTAATCCTACACAGGCTTTGTCAAGTACTGTTGAAACACTCAGAAAATGTGGGAAACAGTTTAGGAGACCCAGTATAGACCCTATACTATATATATAGTAATGAAACATTCTTACAAAGTTGCAAATATGGGATTGTATATCTACAGTTGTGAACCATTTCTCTAGGAAGTAAAGTTTATAAAAATGAATGTAATAATGCAAT
Source organism: Liasis olivaceus (assembly GCA_030867105.1). Lineage (NCBI taxonomy): Eukaryota > Metazoa > Chordata > Lepidosauria > Squamata > Pythonidae > Liasis > Liasis olivaceus. The sequence continues at coordinate 21,547,028 of CM061355.1, read as the reverse complement.
ATTGATGTGTTGCTGTGTAAATTTTTTTTTTTTTTTTTAGGATACTGGGATGTAATTAGAAAAGTTAAAGTAAAATATTAGTTTCCTATTATAGCTTCACCCTGATAATGGGATGATTCAGTCAGTGGTATCTGTAACATGCTGTCATCATCATCATCAAATACGAAGACCTGCAAATAGAAGTAGAATGACTATGGCAAAAGAAAGCAAAAATACTACCAATAGCAATAGGCACCTTCGGTGCAATCCCAAAACACCTGGAGCACCACTTGAAGACCATTGACATTGACAAAATCACCACCAGTCAATTGCAAAAGTCAGCTTTACTTGGAACAGCTTGTATCCTGTGACGATATCTTTCGCACCATCAAACAACATCTGCTTCTCCCAGGTCCTTGGGAAGGACTCAATGGGTGGATAAAAATGCCAAGTCGAGTCTAAACAATTGGCTGACTGTGCAACCAATAATGATAATCTATTAAACTTGTATGCAGCCCAACTTCCAATGACTCTGGATGGCAATCAAACAGATAAATTATAATAAAATAAATAAAAGATAAAAAATGGCAAGTGTGACAGATCAGATGGAATGAAGGCAAGGGGCTCATTCTCACCAAAAGCCAGACTTTCACTGCTCTTCTTCAGCAGATTGGGGGCCATCCAGATCTTGGAGGGAAACCTCATTCCAGTGGTTCAAATGACAACATGTACCCAATGACATCATACAAATGCACAGTAGTGTACTTGTCCCGACATAAATATGCAAGTGATGGCAATTACATCATGACATCATTGCACATGCCATCATTGTGTCACAAGTATTCAGGTGTGCAAAATAATGTATCAGTATTCTGCAGAACAACATTTTTTAGAAAGGAGGTATCTGACCAATTTAGCTACATTTATACCCTTATAAAGCAAATCTTACGAGTATAATATAAAGATCCTACTGGCTCAGAACTCATTACGGGAAATCTAGTAAGTATCACCTTAATATATTTTGGGCCACACTTTCATTAGTATTTATTTTATTTAGTCAGTATATATGCTATGTTTCTACAGGCTGGATCCAAAGCAGCTTACAATAAATATTAACTTAGCAAAACACATAAGAATTTAAATGACACCAATGGGGACATGAAGATACACCACTGTTAAAATGCAATGCATTTCAAAATGCACTGAATTATAATGAAGTCCCCAAAAAGAACACGTGTATCAACTTATGCACCTTTAGAAAAAAAGCTTCAGACAGATGAATACAAAGCCATCCTTCCTTTGCTTTTGGCAACCATGGTGAGAAAAACATAATTTAGTTCTCTTCAGCACCCAAACTGTCTGGATACTTCACAGTTGCAATGATTTCTTCACAGGCTGTACTTGGCAGGTTCTCCATGATTTTGATAAATAGCTCCTTATTGCAGTAAGTTGTACTGTGTTGGTGGTCATTATTAAGTTCAGCTGTGCATCAATATAATCAAGATCAATCTTCATGACCAAACAGCTACATAGGGAAGAGGAATGGAGCAAATTTGTTCAATGACATGTGCAATTGTACAACTCCATACAAATGTTTATTCAGTATGATAAACCATAAATAGGCTTCATCTAATTTACCACTTTAGTCCTCCAGCATTTAATGAATGCAGTTAAAAAAATCTGACTGGTTGTATGATCCACACCCAAGATACTAGCATCTTGCTCCCAGTTGGAGTTGCCTGAATTAGCCTATTTCCATCCTATTTCAGTTGGAACTGTACTTATGTATAAATCCATTTCATCCAATTTCTATATCATTCTCCAAAAGTTTTTAAATCATGACTGAACAAGCACAATATTGTTGAAGGCATTTTTCATAAATGTAGTTTAAATATAACTTAAAATGTGCATTTTGGAAAGCATTATATCCTTTAAAAATTAACATTTTGTGTACCTTTATCCTTAAATAAGACTTTGCAGTTGACAAGGAACAGCAGACACTGATCTTGGAGTGTAAATAAGCCACAGCTTTATTAAGTTCACAAGCAAACATGGTTTCTATAAGCTTTGTTCATGTGAGGAACTAGCCCACCCAGCAAACTTGGATATGCCAAACTCAAGAATAAAACTTCTGCCATGAATGAGGCCTGTTTCACATTCCATTGAAGGGAAGCAAATTCAGATTCCTGATATTTGGATGTTCTCTGCTCCTGTATCTCTAATCATAGCCAGGCATAACTTCAGTGGCCTTAGTGTTCAGCTTTTACACCTTTGTACCCAAGATGTGACAGAGGGGAATTTTGAATTATTAAAGATGTGTCCTTCGGGGGCCAGAGAAGCTATAAATATTGATCCAGGAGGCTAATTCTTTAGAAAGTGTTCAACCTCACTTAAAAAAGATTAATGCAACCTCTCCAAATAGGTATACCCACCTATTCATGTGATGTAATGGACTGTGAGAATAACCTTGAGAAACAGGAGGAAGAGCCTCAGCCAAGACAATGGTCTGATAAGAGAAATCTGAGTCTAGAGCAGAAATGCATTTTGAGAAAACATCTCAGACTTGACCCCCCACCCAGCTCTCTTGAAGATAAAAGGAGGGAGGGGGAGGCATTTCCAGACATGCAAGATCCTGTTATTGTAACCCTATAATAAAAGTGGTATTAGTATTCATAATTTTGGTTTCCTTTTCTGGTCTACCTCAAAGGACTGGCATGTAACCACTAACTTGTTAGGGATGAATTATAGCTTATTGTCTCTCCCATAGCCATTACTACTTCAATATCTCCACTAATTCACCTGAATGTAATGAGAGAGAGAGAAAGGTGGGGGACATAGGTATGATAGCTCTCTCTAACCATAAACAGGTGAACTAATAGAGGCTGATTGTACTTCTAATCCCTGGATGACCTCTTCCAGCAGTTTTACGTAAGTGCTAAAAAGCCTGGGGGAAAACAAAGAACACTGCCAACTTCCATCACATAAATGTCATTAGACCACACAATACTAAGTTCTGCAATTTCTCTCCTTCCTGGCCAATCAGGTAGGAACGGAACCTTCAGCACTGTTGATATAGAATGCTCATGAAATTAAGAACAATTTGTCCTTACCTCCAATGGTATGAAGATACAAGTGGTTCTTGGATCCCTGGTCAAAACAACATTAACAAGTGTGTAGGTATACCTATGCTCTTTCTAGGTCACAGAGCACCCACATTACTAGCCCTTCATTTAAGAAAATATGCATTTCGTTATTCATTACCTTCACTTATTCTTAGTAGCTCACACATGAAAGTAACTCTTAGTACAACTACAAATAGCGTAGACAATTGTCCTCCCCATATTTCCTACACCTGATTGTATAGATAGCCAGCTTATTAGCTACAGATCCACTCCTGTCCTTTCAAGAGTCAAATCTGCCATACATTGCCTCTGAAATTTTCAGGAGGGTCAGGAAAAGATGCTGTTATGAATCTCATGCATCTGAAGCACCTTGGCATGACTGGCTCGATCCTGAGCCAAGGTACAGTACAATAAGTTTGTTTTCGAGAGTTGCAGCCACATCACACAAAGTACATAGCAGTCATTCCAAAAACATGAATGGGAGGGAGGGAATAAGAACATCCATCAGTGATATAATCTGCAGTGTTCTTTCAAGGTGCAGCTCAGTCAGTGAGGACATGAGGTGTATTTGTTTCTCACCATTTGCATTTGCACAACTCTTCCAGTGGCATCAGTCTTCAGTTCTATTAGTTGTCGAGGGAAGAGTTTGTTGGTCCCCCCCCCCATTTAAATAGATCATGTAATGCTGAACGCTCTAAACTGTGTTAGTCAAATATATACTGGTACATAATACTCGAACATATTTTTACCAAAGTTTTCCCTGACCTAAAGCTGAGATTCTACCTTTAAGAAGCAATTTTACTTCTAAAATACATGTTTACATTGTAAATGGCAAGAATACTCTAAAATATTTTAGACTATTCAGAGCTACTGAATGCCTGTACACTTAAGTCACAACATGGAAATCCTCATTATTCTAAACATTTCCCCATAAAGTCAAAGGATATTTGTAAGCTTGTCTAGATTCTACCTTCAAAGGGATCTTAAAGGCATATGGTGAGCAATTCCACATGGCAGTCTAAACTGCTTATCTCCCTTGCTACTTCTGGCTGCTTCTTAAGAAACAGCGGGTTGGCAACAGGGCTGGTCTGGTCTTCAGTCCAGGTTATAGCCACTGCATGACCTCACTGGTCATTCCTCTGCTTCTTGCCCTTCCCATCCCTACAGGGAGGGCAAGCCTTGCTGGACCTGTCTTTCAACATGTGCCTTTTCCTTTTAGGGACTGTTCCCTTCTCACTAGTCCTCAAGCCTTTGCTTTGGTTTCCCAGATGTTTGCAACATGGATGCTTTTACCTTTCCTTCATCCATTATCTCCTCAGACAACAACACAGACCCTTTCTCTTTTGTTGTTCTTCTCTTATGGTTTCTGATGCTACAATAATCAAAGCAAGAGTGAACAGGTTCTTCTTTTGCTCCTATAACTCTCTGTAAGATCCATGGAAATTCTGCAGCAAAGAAGAGCTGACAATTCAGCTCCATAGAAAGTAGCAACGTTCCTACCTTGGAGATGTTTTGGGAAGGGAAGGGAAGGGGTGGGAAAGCAAGGGTAGTATACTTCACCCAGCCTGGCCAGAAACAGAAAGGGTACCCATGGGAGATATAAGGATTAAATGAAGCATGAGGTTCTGCAGCTGAGGATAGTTCATTGATTTAACAGGCCATTATTGGATGAAGCACAAGATTATAAAAAAGTAGCAACTGCTGACCAGCAGAGAACATAGGAACCCAGCAGCATGACACAAAATGGCTGAGAAAGTGACCAGCCACTGGAGAGAAGGGATGGGGTTCCAGACATTACAGCCAGTCAGAACAGGGACTGCTATTAGAATGGAATGAAGGGCCAGAGATCATCTGCTCTGAAAGGTTCAAGATGGCTTGGATCAGAAAGCAACAGTTTTGTATCAGAGCTGGAAAACAGGCATGAGGTGCATTTGTAAGGGGCTGGGAGTGGGAGGAGAACAACTTCATCCATTCCTGCCCTTAGAAAGCAATGAGTGGCCTGTAGAGATGATGGCCCAGGCAGAAAGTGCTCAAACTGAGACCTTTTTGGTGGATGTGATCTCCTTACCTCAGGGGAAAGCCCCTGGTTCATATCTTATAACTTTTGATGTAATAAATAACAATTGGGATTGGTGGGCCCCAGTGGTGGGCCTTCAATTTTTACAGCAATAGATTGCTCTGCCGAGATTCCTAAGGACTGCGGCTGGTCTATTATAATACCAATATTGTGGATGGACAGGCTGGGTTCAGGATAGGTTGATGAAAACTAGACCACGCTATGGTGCTACAACATTTAGTAGAAAATTATACCCACCCAGCTGGTTCACCCCTTCATGCAGCCTTTATTGATTTTAGATTTGCTTTTGACACAGTGTCTAGATCTAAATTGTGGTATAAACTTAAACACTTTACAATAGATGAATGTCTGCTGCTTTTGCTTATTAAAAGTCATGAGGATTCAAGATGGAAGATCAGGTATAGTAACCAAGGACACAACACAAAAGAAATACCAATAAGGAGGGAAGTTAGACAGATATGTGTATTGGCCCTAGTTTTATTTAATTATTTAAGTAATTCTGCCTTCTGTCTTTCCACCAAGCCCATAGGCATATCAGTATATTTCTGTATGTGGATGAAGCAGTAATTCTGCCCTTGGTCTCTCTTGGTCTTAAAAGAACCTTGGGATCATGCATCAACTACTGCAATGAAGAGGAACTAATAAACTTGCCAAGACCAAGATCCTTATTTTGTCCAGACGTCCGAAACAGCAAATCTGGAAGTTAGGTGGACACACCATTGAGCAAGTCAAGAACTTTAAATATTTAGAAGTAGTTTTTCAAGCTTCTGAAAGCTGAAATGCTCCCTAGATCATGTATCCCAAAATGCAGAGATCAGCATTAGCTATCCAAGTTTCTTATTTTGCTTGAAGTGCGGAGTTTATACCTGCTGCAATTAAGTTGTTTGCAGCTAAAGCTCAAACACAGTTGCTATATGAAGCTCAACTAGGACCATATAACAACATGGCTACAATAGACAGAGTTCAAACTAAAATTCCGAGAAGTACTCTCCAGATTACAGGCTGTGTCTCAAATTTGGTACTTCAGTGAAAAGCAGGAGTTAAAGCCAGTCTTTGGATAAATAGTTTTACTTACTGGGTGAAACTACTCCATAACCCTGTTGGATTGGTCCACCTAATGTTGGCAGCTAATTTCAAATCTTTCTGGGGGAAAATAATCCAGAGGAAACTTAATTTTTTCAATGATACTATTCTGCCATTGAGAGCAGTTTGGTGTAGTGGTTAAGGCATCAGGCTAGAAATGGGGAGATCATGAGTTCTAGTCCTGCCTTAAGCACAAAAGCCGGCTGGGTGACTTTGGTCCAGTCACACTCTCTCAGTCCTAGGAAGCAGACAATGCCAAACCACTTCTGAAAAACCTTGCCAAGAAAACTGCAGGGATTTGTCTAAGCAGTCTCCAAGAACTGGACATGATTGAATGGAAAAAAACAAAAACAAAACCTACCATTAGGGCCAGTTCAAGCTAAATTAAACTTAAGATTTTAGACACAGAAGGTCAAACAGAATCTGCTGCTCTTCCACAGAATCCATGTATAAATAAGCAAACTGAAGTTCCCAAACCAGCTTCATATTTATATGAAATTTTAATCCCAGATTCAGGAGAGCTTTAACTCTAGCCTGTTTTAATGGTCAATAGCTTTCTTTGATGTACTTAGATGCTAATTTTATTTTATTTTATACAGTTACACCTATTCATCATAACTCACACTCTTATGTATTGGAGCCATTAGAACAATTAAGGCAACACCCATAAAACACATGTTTGTGTGTGTGTATGTTTTATACACACATCGACACATCGACACACACATACATTCAATTGTCATTATTCATGGTAGTTATGTTCCATAAAATTGCTGTGAATGCTGAATTAGCAAATACTGAACCATTGCTTCTAGGGAAAATATAGGAGGCTTGTTTACAGTATGAGAGCTGAAACAAGAAGGCAGAGCATTCCTGATTTGGCCTCAGCTAGGAACATACACATTGGATGACTCAATTTTTTTTGCCACTCTGCACATGTCCATGAATTACTGTGGAAGCACCATATTGATTTTGGGATTACAAAGAAATTTTGTGAGTAGGCAAATTTGCAAATATGGAATCTGCAAATAATGAGGAACAACTGTATATATACTCTGTGTGTGTGTGTGTGAATAGATTATTTTAGGTTTTAGTCTTTAGATACCATGCCATCCTTTCTTTGGTCTACCTAAATTTTTGCACCATCATTTTATAGTCATACCATTAATCCTCAGTTTTGAAATGTAGATTTTAGTTATTTAGTTATTTAGTGATTTTATATACTCTGTTAACTATTCATACTTATGGTTAATCATGTCTAGCATTATGTAGTCTTATATAATAGTATATCATTTACATAGATTTATATAGGTGCATTCATAGCTGACTTTGGAATCCTAATTAGAGTTATAATCTTAACAGTATTGGTATTATGTTTTTATATTTGTGCTAGGACCTTAAATTTTAGTTATGTAGATTAAACTATTGGCACAACAGGACAGCTTTAATTTTAGTACAGAATGGAAATGTTGTTGGTCAATGACTGAAATAAATGATGATGAAGCAGAAAGTACAGATCTGCTGTATGTGGTAATAGCAGAATAACTTTAAATGTGGGTGGATCTGTCTGTCTGTCTATCTATCTATCTATCTATCTATCTATCTATCTATCTATCTATCAGCATCAGCATCATCACCATCTACATCCATCCATCTATCCATCCTTCTTTTCACCAGTGATTCCTCCTGTTACAGTTTATCTATATAGTCATTATAAAATAATCACGGATTTTGACCAAGGCATAGCTGAGCAATGGATGGGGAAAGGATTCTGCACCCTTTCACCCCACTTTTATTATAAAGTTCACTTGTATACATTCATTCCTTCAGGACTGAAGATACAGGACTGCTGCCATTACATAAAACACATTCTGGTGTGGTTGCTTTTTGAGCAGAGTTCAGGATACTGATTGCCATCAATTCAGTACACATTCTGTTCTACACATGTTTCTATTTCTGAGGTTAAATTTATTTCTCTCGTCTATCTCTCGTCTATCTCTCATCGATAAAGCTGCCCAACTCATAATTTATGACATCATTGGTGATAACCAAGCTCTGTGCCATGTAAGGCTTTAAAGGTAACAACCAGCACCTTGAATTGCACCCAGAAGCCTACTGGGAGCCAGTGCAGCACAAGAAGTAGTGGTGTTACATGGGCATACCAAGTTGGCACACCAAGGCCTGAAAAAGATGCTGCTGCTGCTTTAAAAGTTGCATTAATTTTAATGAGTTACTCCTGGTTACAGGCCAGAATGTAATAGGCCTATCTGGGAATATTCCATGGAATGACTCTGATAAATCATGAGTACTTTCCTTATTATTATCATTGTTCCAGCATCTTCATGGAATCCTGTGCTGAACTGACAAGAAATTCGCAAGAGCCATCAGAAAACTCCCCCTTCCCTCGCACTTGATCCTCCCCTGCTTCTTACTTGATCTTCCCAGTAGATCAAAATACTGATGGTCAGTGACAATAGAATGATAAAAAATTGAAGTGGTCCTTATTTTCAGGTAAAGACTATGGTGTACTAAGAGACAGATTTTAACACCAATGCGATTTTGAAGCTTTACCTTTCATCCACTACAGGACACCTAATCTTTCCTAACTGCTCCTCACTACGTTAGTGGGTAGGTCAGGTCATAGATTAATCTTTCCCCTTAAAATATGTGGGTTTATTCACTGCCATAGGACTATGCAATCCATGATTATTTAACAGAAACATGTAGAAAAATAATGCATAGGCTCTAAGTTAAAATATAAAATCTTGGCATATATACATAATGATTGTGTAGCAGAAAATAAAATAAAATAAAATAAACCCCTAGGAGATTAGCTGTTGTTTTCCTTTTCCCTTAAATTTATGGAAAAGAAGAAAGAAGGTAAAATCCACAAAAGTTTAAGGCATAATTAAATCAGGTGAAAACAAATGCTACAGAAGCTATGTAACTATTTGTTTAACAGATGGTTTAAACATGCTTGGTTGCTCAAGTCCCAGAATGTTTAGTTAAGCTTACTTACAGGAAAATCTGCACAGGAGGACTGTATGCAAAGGCTGTCTCAGCCTGGAACTGGTCTGGAATATGTTTTTAGCCAAACTCAATTTAAATTTAAGATAGGAGAGTTACACTCCAATTCATGTTCACACAGTTCACGTTGTGGCTAGGAGGGCCTTTGCTCAACTCCGTGCTGTGCACCAGGTGCGCCCTTTTCTATATTGGGAAGCCCTTCTCTCAGTCACTCATGCCCTGGTCATCTCGCATATAGACTATTGCAACATGCTGTACATGGAGCTACCCTTGAAAAGTATCTGGAAGCTGCACTGGTACAGAATGCGGTGGCATAGGCAGTTATGGGCACCTCTAGAGTTGGGCATGTAACTCCTCTGCTGTGTAAGCTGCATTGGGTACTGGTTTGCTTCTGGGTCTGATTCAAGGTGTTGGTTATGACCTTTAAAGCCCTTCATGGCATGGGCCCAGGTTACCTGAGGAACCATCTTGTCCCAGTTACACTGAGCTGTCCCACCCAGTCCAGCAGGCACGGCATGTTACTGACCCCATCAGCTAAAGAATTTTGACTGGTGGGGTCTAAGAGGAGATACTTTTCTGCCATTTCCCCCATCCTGTGGAACTTCTTGCCCCCTGAGTAGAGATTTGCCCCCACTCTTTTGGCCTTCTGGAAGAGCATTAAGACCTGGCTCTGCCACCTAGTATGAGTATCACATGGGGGGGGGGGGTGTCTCAGCACTGGGGGTGGTTGGTGGCTTGAAGACACTCTCTACCATTTAGCTTTGTATATTTTTGTACAGATTATTGTTTTTTATCGCTTTTTTACTTGTAAGCCACCTAGAGTTGCTTGTACAGTGAAATGGGTGGTATATATGTTTGTTTAATAAAATAAATAAATACTTACCTCCTTCTTCCCATAAACATGTTCAGAAAGTAACCAAGACCTTTGTAAAGCTATGCTGTGCTACAACTCAGCAGAAACCCTCAATCTCTTGCAGAATGGAGTTGTTCAGCATGGGTCTTCTTAACTCACTCAAAGATGGACATGTCTAACTGGCCCCTGTTTCTGATTCATAATTCTCCATGGAGCTTTACCTTGGATGTTGGGCTGTTTGGGTATCTTTGCAGCATGCAGGAAAGAGCACACCAAAAAAGGGGTCCATGTGATCAACTATTTTGAATGGAAGGCAAGATTATGAGGTTTGGAGATACAGAGATAGAGATGTATGTGTGTTCCTGAAAACACATGGCATTGTTGCCCAAGTTCTCTTTTATCTGGTTATATATGTTGTGACGCTTTCTTTTGAGAACCATCTGATTTATTTTTTGGTCATCCTCATTCTTATTCTTGTCTGATGTTAATCCAGAGTTTGTTTATTCAAACTTCATTCCTTTCCTCTCCCATTCTAGCCTTCCTTGTTTTCCTCACATATTCAAATCTTTTTGTTTAAAGACAATATTTTTTTCTCTTGTACTTCTTCTTTTTCTTCTTTTTTTTAATGTAGTCCTCATTCCTTTATCCCTCCACAAATCACTATAAAAATCACTGGAGCAAGTGGTTGCTACCAGCAAGACTAGAAGCTGAAAATCTCTGCACTGATTTCTATGAAATGTGCCACATTTCATCCTGCATAATAATTTTGCTTTCCTCGAAATTTCATCTCAACCTGGAGAATTGCCCAAAATGTTATGGCTGCGATGGAGGGGAATATAATAATTCCTGGATTGATATGTATGACATTTGGAAGGTTTCATCCCTCGTAAGTGTTTAAGGTAGCTACAAATTGTGATGTATTATGATTAAAACAAAAAACAAAAAACAGTTAACGCCATTCAATTTTTCTGTTCTTCCTATTCTAGGCAATGGGAGAAGGGAGAAACAGAATCCTAGTCTTCCCAAATAATGTTCCACAATCAGAAATGATTCAGAATGAGCTGCTCTTTACACCAACACAAGGTGGCTTTGTGTTATTCTCAGAACTGAAGATCAGGTTGTGAACCATCTGGGTTAGGTGGTTTTTGTACAGCCACAGTGTCATCCATATGATCTCTAGAGGATTGACTTATTGACTCATCTCCATTATATGCTGTCTTTCCTCTAGGATAGTGATGTATAGTCTTACTTTCCAAACTTTACATACCACTTCTAGAGATCTCCAGACATTCCCAGGTTGTGACTGGGGACCAGACGCAACTAGTGAATCATCACCTTAACTGTATAAAAAATGTATTAATTTTTGAATGAGAAAGAGATCAACTATAGTTGTTGTCATGGCCCCCTCTCCTTCCTTTTGAAGGGCAGCCCTCAGCAGAACTCTCAAAAGGAGCCAAGAGCTCAAGGCAGCTCAGAGTCACTTTTTACAAAGCATGCCAGCATTTGAAGGGCAATTGGCTCAGCTAATATTCAGCTAGGAAGGGAGAGGTTGGAAGCAGAATCACTTATTTTTATCCCATCCAATCTGCTCATTGGCAGCATTGCTATTCTGTGACATGGCATGCCCGGCATTGTGCTGACTCTCATTTTCTTGTTCTTGAGCTGTAAAACTATTTGGGGAGATCAAGATCCCCTGCTTCCTCCCTTTCACCCATCCACCTTTGCACACTTTACACTGTGAAGGTAATTACAAGATAGAAGGAAGGTGGACAGAGAAAAGAGAGATTTAAGCCAGCAGATTTCCCTCCCCTTGAGAAGCTTTCACTGACCTAATTCCACAGACTTCCATGTGACCAGCCTCTCCGTCAAAACAAACCATTACAAAGCAGCAGCTTGAGACTGATTTAGGACCCTCCGGTTCTTAGCTGGTGTCTGGCGTCTTTGATCTCTTCACTGATCAAAGGTGGATTGAAAGAGGATCCCTGAGACAATTAACTGTGCATTCCACAGGTTAAAAAGAACCAAAATAGAATTTCGTCTATGATTCTCTCTCGGTGTTGGGAGAAGTTACTTTATAAGCAAGAATAGCCAGGCAGATTTAAGGATTAGCTGGGAGAAGGTATATATGAAAAACAACAGCTGAAGAGCATGTGCTATTGTATCTTCACACATGAGAGGACATGACAGCAGGAATCGGTGATATATAATATCTGCTCCACCTTTGAGAAACACTGGATTTGAAACACGCTAAATATTCCAAGGCAGAATTAAAAATGGGGTGGGCAGCAAGGGAATTGGCTGGCCACTTTATTTTTTCTGTAAACAATTTTTTAAAAAATCTATTTTGATCATTCACTCCATTCTTTAGAGAAAAGTGATCCCAGAGAGAGAGAGAGAGAGAGAGAGAGAGAGAGAATGACAGTATATATATATATATATATATATATATATACTGAAGTATAGCAGGGGGAAGTGGGGAGGTGAATATATATTCGCCTCCCCACTTCTTCCTGCTGTAGTTTCAGATACGTTATTTTAGTTCCAGAAGAGGTCCATCTCAACAGGATGGCAGAAGAACACCCATGACAACCCTTGAAGCAATGACTAGTCAAAGAGTCCTTTTCCCCCAAGATTAGAATGACAAAATAACTATTACTCATTATCTAATGGGGTGTAATTATGATTATGCCTCAAGAGGGCAGAAAGTTAAGGGGATTTTACCTAGCCATCATTCAGGAAAACAATTCCCCCTGACCTTCCATGGAGAAAGGGTGGGAAGGAGAAAAATAGCATCAGATTAATTTTCTTTTACTAACTATCATGTGTGAGGCTTTCTTCTTACTCAGTTACTGTTGCAGGGAATAGAGCTAAGGCAGCTGATGTCACTTGGCAGTGGAAATTCACACACTAACACATGCATGCCAAATTTCTGAACCAATGTGTCTCTTTAAATAACCTTTATAGGAGAATTAAGAGATACAGCTCAATTTCTGACTTTAGATAGCTGTGGTAGGCAATGGTTTACTGGCAATATGTCAATGTTGGGTAACCAGCACACTCTTTTTATATTCCAAATGAACAGGAAAAAAAAGGCCCATTCCCATGGGCCAGGTACCTAGCAAAATGCAGCCAAATACAGGGTATTTATTAACTGGGTGGACAATGGCCTATGCAGTGTCCATGGTTCAGCGGCTAAAATCCAGCTGAAATTAATCATTTTACAGCTTCGTTCTGTCTGTGACTGTAACTACTGTGATTTGTCAGAGATTTGCATGGTGCAATGTTATAGGACAGAAGCCTGGGGAAGAAAGGCAGGTTGGTTGTCACCCAATTGCATGCTGCAATTCTTCAGTAGCTACATGTTATGGAGGTCTATGAGACAGTGTGATAGCTCTTAAGATGGGATATCCAGGGAAGGTGATCCTTGATTCTTCCTCATGCCCAAGAAGCTTTGGTATAAGGCCAGTCCTACCATTAGTGAGATGCAGTAGATGCTAGGATGGGAGTAGGGAGTGGAAGCAAATATTGCCTCCTTTACTCTGTCCCCTAAACTGGCCTTGGGCCTTAAGAAGTTGTGCAAGATGCTGTCACATAACCCTGAAGAGTTCTTTATTGATTGTACCAATCTAACCATCTTTTATGTCAGGGCATGGGGAAAGTGGGAATCAGGTCCTTAGGCACAGCTCAGAATAATCAGCATTTGCCACAGGGAGGGACTCCCAAGGCAGAGCATAAGGAACGGAAAGGTCAATAAAGCCATTCCTTACAGCTTGTGTTCAATTTTACACCACATGACCTTTTCAGAGAATGAGAGCATCCTGAGGAATGCTACTTCCTGCCCTACTTTGTCCAGTATTACTGCAATAGTCTGCTAGGTGATCAAAACAAAGATAAGGAGCGGAAATGTGCTCCAGAATTCTTAGGTGCCTGCAAAATCATGTCCACTTCCCTACTGTATATTGTAAGTGGGGCAGCAGAAATTTCTGCCAGCTTTGGCGAAAAAGACAAGCAAAGGCAATGCTCAACATGCCCATTAATCTGAGTGCTAAAAAGCACTTACTCTTCCCTATTACAGTTAGCAGACGTTTACTTTTATCCAGACATGTGCTCATCATATCTGTAAAATCCAGCTCGTCTGGCTGGATTTTTGGAGAAATGTTTGTTTTGACTGGATTTCACAGGGAGGCCAACCTGAGCAGAATTTCAAATTCCAGAACTAGCAGGCTGGCAGTTCAATGAAGCTTTGCCACCTCAACCTACTGCCTTATAATGTAATTTAAGTGGCCCCCTTGCAACAAGCATGCCCCAAAATACCACATGCTATTTAAAACTTGGCACTTGTCCTTGGAAGTAGTTGGGGGGGGGGGGCAAAGCAAAAACAAGCAAACAAACATGAGTACTCTCTTGCTACTTCCTGCTGTTTGAAAAGCGTGTTGCGTTAGTGATGGATGGCAAAGGGGAGAAGGGAAAAAGTTTTCCAAAGACAGGTCCCCTTGCCTGTGGAGGAGCTGGATAATTTTAGAATGAGGTCTTATGGAGAACATGTTTTATTTCTGCTGGGAAGTACACAACTAATTTGGGATTAATCACTGTTTTGTTGTAGGAAAAGATAGGACATTTTAAAACCAAAACAAATTACACCAGATACTATACACTTGCCCAACCAAATCATGACAGTAGATGGATTTTAAAAAGAAGACATCCATCAGTCTTCCTCCAGATGAATGGTGTCAGCATGGGCCATTTTTGCTGTTGTGTCCATAACCTCGCACTCTCTGGTAATCCAGACCACCACTTCAGTCCCTATAGCTGTAGCTTCCTTCCTGCACATTATGACTGGGGTTAGCACCTTGGAAATCCTTCATATTCATGCAGAGGACCTGCTGACTATGATCCATCAGATTGTAGGACTTTGCTCAGAGTACTAGTTAAATGGCATCATATCCCATGGCACTGCGTATAGCCAATTGGGAGAGTAGATAGGTGGCATTTTCTTCTCAATGAATACAGCAAGGAGAGAAAGAGGAGAAAAAACAATCTTGAAGCCTAAGCAATCTTTGGCAGAAATTAATGTGGGGATGTCATTTTATGGAGGAGCCTCATGTCAAATATAGCGACTTGTTACACCCTGTAGCTTACCTTCTGAAAGATTAATAAGCCTTGGTTTATTAATTTCCTAAGCTTCATACATATATAGAGTAAGTTCATATATGCATTTTCCTTTGCACTTTCAGTCTAATCCTGCTGGTATAGATCCCAGAATCAACATACTATAATACATTGCAAATATTTCTTGCTGTCTTGTTAAATAGATCCCCATTTATTAATTAAAATGGTTTGCTGAGATGATCTAATAAGTACAAATGCATTTACAGCTATGTCCTCTTGATGCTGTATTTGATGAAATGCAGTTGTATTCAAAAATGGTAAGATTGCAGCTGAAGTAAGAGTAATTAAAAGCCGGGCTCAGCAGTTTCCTGATTTCATCGTTCAGCTGCTCATTTCTACAATGTCCTTCAGTTCTGCTTTTCATTGACCTTTAGGGTTCTTTTTGTGTCCACTTTGTAATTCCAAAGAAAATATCCAAGGCAGTTCAGCTTGGTTTCTGTTTGGCAGATTGACCGTCTCAAGAAGTGCGACCTCTTGGTCCAAGATATTAGCTAACATGCTACAAACCGCACCCTCCCACGGAAGATTGAATCTACTCTCTTCTCCATGTTTCAGTAAAAAAAATTGAAATGTCAGGAGGAAATCTAAACAAGGCAGGGAGAACAGACAGAGCATAGCTTCTGAAATTCTTTGCAACCCCCCATTAGCAATCTTGGCTGCAGGAGGCTTCTGCATAATGAAGCACATCTGTGTGTCTGTGTGTTTCTGCTCTCCCTTTGTGCTGTAACTGTATGTGCTTGTGCATATGTGTGCACTAGCAAGGACAGAGCATAGATTATTTTAACCAGGAGGGAAGAAATAATCAACAATAGTCATCAGAGAAGACTTCAGGACTACAAAGAAGGAATTTTGGTTCACGTGCAGCCAGGTTGTTCATCCTATTTTGGGTTGAATTGGGAAACTCAGCTTTGATCATGAGGTCTACTCAAATGTTATATCACAGTTGAGATATACACAGAATCTTCTTCATATGCAGAAAGAAAAGGGAACTGTAATATCATCATGTGCAACTGGTAGACAGTATGAATCTCTAGATTGACCATTGCTGTATAAACACCAGAGGGTTGGCCTTATTTTTCCATATAACACAATGGTTATTCTTCTTCCCAGCTTCCAGTTGCCGTTCCTGGCCTGAAACAACAGGAGAACATTTCTGTTGTGTCTAGATTTAGTTATGCTGTGGTCCCTGCAGATAGCAAATAGTGTGGTTGGCAGGTCCTCCCTATGATATATTAACCTTCCTGCTCAGTATTATAGTAGAATTTCTAATAATATTCCAGCACTATGCTTTCTTTTATTCTACTCACTGAGGTAAAGAAGAAAGTGCCACCCTTTACTGTTAAGGAATTCAATGCACAAGAAGCAGCAGTAACAGACAGTGGGGATGGGAAAATCCAAAGACCAGTTTTATTCCTAATTGTGCTCAGTATATATTAAATATATAAAAATGATCTATTATTGTATATTATTGCTACATCAGCATACTCTTTGGACAGCTTGCAGAGAACAGTGATTTAACATTCCAAATGTGCTTTTTCTAAAGCCAACTCTTTGGTGATGGTAGTGGGAGTTGCAAATGATGCCAGTTTTATTTTAATATGTTCAGACCCTGCCTCATTTTGCTGGAGGCAACATCACACAGGAAGTCTAAACCTTCAAGTAGGTGGGCTTTTATGGTTTATTGCTGGATTTCATGGAATACTGCAGGATTATTTCATGATTGGACTATGTCATCAAATTCAGTTACTCGTCTGACCTTTTTTCTACAAGTTGTAATGCAATGTCACTGTGGAGATTTCTTTCTTTTGCTGCTTCTAAATATGTCTCAGACACCAAGATCTGCCTCCTTCTTGTAGCCTTCAATTTAGTCTACACTTCAGGAAGTGGCTTGTTTCATACCCTTGCTCTTTCAGTTGACTAAGCCAAGTTTAATGTTTTTGAAACAGAGCAGCTGCATTTAGGAATGGATACAAAATGTTGCAATTTTTTTATATTATTGCTACAAATGTATAAACAAAGATAGGGAAGGTTAAGTTGAAGCACTTTATTCAATTTGCTATACAATCTGAGAGGAATGCACACTTTCCCCATCATTTAGTCTAGTTTTCCCCATCTCCTCCCTGAATTCTTGTTCATTTCCCATATCTATCCACATTCAAGCTTTTTTTCTTCCCATTATTTCTCTAACATACATTTTTCTGCCCCTCAACTTTGTGTGAAATTACTCCCCTCCACAAACCAATAACATAAATCCTTCCTCTTCCAAAACTTTACAGTGATGGGCAACCTGCAGCTTCCAGATGTTCCTGAAATTCAGTTCCCAGTCTAACTAGTGGTGAAGGATGACAGGAAATGTAGCCTGCTGGATCACTTCAGTTTTGTATTTGGTGTTCTTTCAGTTGCTGTTAATGTTTGGTATTTCCTAAAGGAGATAGTTCTTGCAATGAGCAGAAAAACAGTGGATTTTAAATTCAAAGCAACTAATGTAAACACAATTTCAATTGCAACCTAGCACAGCTTTACCTGGGAATAAGTCCAAATAGAGTCACTAAGGGTTACTTCTTC